>CM066993.1:18681250-20002500 GCA_033977485.1 Hydrangea macrophylla
GGGGGTTCCTCGGAAGAATCCAGTTCATCAGCCGCTTCATTTCTAAGCTCACAGCTACATGCGATCCTCTGTTCCGATTGTTGAGAAAAGGGGAGAAGTTCCAATGGGATGACCAATGCCAAGCCGCTTTCGACAAAATAAAAGCCTACCTTCAAAATCCGCCTGTCCTTTCACCACCAATGCCTCATAAGCCCTTATTCCTTTACCTATCCGTCTCTGAAAATGCCATGGGTTGCATGCTAGCCCAAGAAGGAGAAGAAAGCCACTCCGAAAAAGCCATATATTACCTCAGCAAGAGGATGACTGGGTATGAGCTCAACTATTCTACCCTCGAAAAAACATGTTGGGCCTTGGTTTGGTGCACTCGCCGACTAAGGCACTACATGCTGGCCTTTCCGGTTGTGCTCATATCCCGCATGGATCTTCTAAAATGCCTTCTCGAAAAACCCGCCCTGACCGGTCGTATATCCTGTTGGTTACTTCTATTATCCGAATTCGATATCAAATATGTTACGAGCAAGTCAGTAAAAGGGAGAACCGTAGCTGAGCATCTCGCAGAACATGTCGTTGACTCCGAAGAAAGTGGGGACTTTCCGTTTCCGGACGAGAGCATCATGGAAATCAAGGAAGAACAGTGGAAGTTGTACTTCGATGGAGCAGCCAACATGAAGGGATACGGAGTAGGGATGATCCTAGTATCGCCGAGTGGGGACCATACTCCGTTAGCAGTCAAGCTCAATTATAACTCCACCAACAACACTGCTGAGTATGAAGCATGCATTCTGGGAATGGAGGCAGCCTTAGAGCTGAAGGTTCAGAGGTTGGATGTCTTCGGGGATTCAAACCTCATCATATCACAAGCCAGAGGAGAATGGAAAGTAAAAGAAGAAAGGTTGAAGCCCTATCATGATCGTCTCGACCAACTCAAGAGGCAGTTCGAAAATATCACATTCCTCTACTTGTCCAGGGAAGAGAACCAGCTGGCAGATTCCTTGGCCACTCTAGCTTCGATGATCAAAATTCCTGTGGGAGTCAGGATGATGCCCTTGGTAATTGAGCAGAGGTACGAGCCTTCGTTCAACATAATCGCCACAGTCGAAGAAGAAGAGAATGAAGCACCATGGTACCAGGATGTCTGGGATTTCATAGAAAAGGGGACGTTCCCCCAAGAATCCACCGAGAGAGACAAAGGGCAATTCAAAGATTCGCAGCGCAATTCATCATTTGCGGCGGGAAACTGTTAAAGAAAGGACACAACGGTCACAACCTGACTTGCTTGTTTGGGAAGAGCTCCAGAAGAATGATGGAAGAAATACACGAAGGGGTATGCGGCCCACACATGAATGGCCACATGCTGGCCAAGAAAATTGTGAGATAAGGGTACTACTGGACAACATTGGAAAAAGATTGTTGCGAATACGTGAGAAAGTGTCACAAGTGCCAGATTCATGCAAATATGATGCATGTACCACCATCTCTTCTATACAGCATGACCTCCCCTTGGCCATTCTCCACCTGGGGAATCGATATTATTGGTGAAATCATTCCAAAGGCCTCAAATGGAAATCGGTACATCCTGGTGGCCATAGACTACTTCACAAAATGGGTAGAAGCTGCATCCTACACCAAGTTGGGGGCCAAGGAAGTAGCCAAATTCATCAAGAGAAATCTCATCTGCCGTTATGGAGTTCCCCATGAGATTATTTCGGACAACGAAAGTCATTTCAAGGCAGAAGTCAGGGATCTGTTCGAGGAATACAAAATCACCTATTACAAGTCGTCGCCATACCGACCACAGACCAATGGGGCAGTCGAAGCTGCGAATAAGAATGTCAAGGCCATACTGCAAAAATCAGCTGATACCTACAAAGACTGGCATGAAAAGCTACCATTTGCACTTTGGGGATACAGAACATCGATAAGGACGTCCACAGGAGCGACCCCTTACTCACTAGTGTACGGGAAGGAAGCGGTACTTCCGGTGGAGATAGAATTACCATCCCTACGCGTAATGGCAGAGTGTGAAATTTCGGAATCAGATTGGTTGAGAGAAAGGTATGAAGAATTGGCCCTCATAGATGAAAAGCGTCTAGCGGCGGTCGACCATGTCCGAATCTATCAGAAGAGGATAGCCCGTGCTTTCAACAAAAGGGTTCGTCCAAGGAAGATTTTCAAGGGCGACCTTGTCCTTAAGGAGTTGCGAGCTCCGATCTTTGATCCCCGTGGGAAGTTTAAACCTAAATGGGTCGGCCCTTATATCGTCAAGACTGTTCTTTCCGGAGGAGCAACTTATCTCATGGACCTCGATGGTGTCGAATTCAAAGAACCAATCAACATGGATCGTCTCAAAAAGTACTATGCTTGACTATCCAATAACCTTTCCTTTCAAGCCTTGCCTTGAACTACGCTCGACCTGATTCCCGCTCGGGGATACGTAGGCAACCACATCGGTTCGGTCGCTCCACCAACAAAAATAACCTTTCCTTTCAAAACCTTGGCCCGAACTACGTTGGACCTGATCCCCGCTCGGGGGTACGTAGGCAGACTTTCAAAAAGAAAAAAAAGGATGGCTCGCTAGGTTGAAAATCCGAAAGGACGCCTAGGCAAAAATTAGAGCTAAATCCAAAGTAAGCAATAACAAAAGAGAGAAAATAGCTCGCTAGGTCACCTCCTTGGTGCCTAGGCAAAAATTATGAGCACGTGAGAAAAATAAAGTCGCGGTCCTTACCATAACCCAAAAAAAAACCACCCTCCACACTAGGGGCAAACTTCGGCCACTCGCCTCGTTTGCCTGAACCTCTTCTAAGCTAGGGGCAAACGTCGGTCATCTACCTCGTTTGCCTCACAACCATATATATCCCAAACTAGGGGCAAACTTCGGCTACCCTCCTCGTTTGCCTCTAACAACCCCAGCATGCTCAAGCAAGTACCAAAAGCAACAACTAATTGAAATCTCAAGTTACAAAATGTTTTTAGAAAGCTAAAATGCATAAAACGAGATTCCCAAAGTAACCAAGGTTCACCGATAAGCAAACTTTGGATATTACATAGGCAGGAATAATCAAAGAAATAAAAGCCTTTCAAAAAGCAACCACATGTTCAAAGACACTTGGAGGAATGAGCAGAATTAGTCAGGACTAGTTTTGTCTTAGTGTCTTTTATTTCTTCAAAGGTCTTTAGAAGTAGGCCTTTACTCGGTCAGTCCAACCATCAATAAAAGCAGCAATAGTGGTAGCTCTGATCCTGGAAGCAAAGACCCTCTCAGTAAACCCCCGGGGAACCTCCTGAACCTGTCCGTACTGTCTGGCCAAACGGCGAGGATGATAGAAAGAAGTCTCTCTCAGACCCATCAACCACACTCTCTGGTGACCCCTGAGGCTCGTGGTGATAGCATAGAGGCCCCAACGCCTCACGATCCAGCAAATGTCAGCCTCAAATAAGGCGCTCATCATGCCCACCCAATCGGCAAAGGTATAGTGAGAATGAAGCATGGCTCGACGAAAGTAAATTGGTGGTATACGGCCCGTCCACAGCTGAAGGCGCTCGTAAAGCCAAGCCTGTAACACCAAAGGCGCCCCAGAAAGAAGAGGAGTCCCTTGGTTGAAGGCATTATCCAAACCATTCAAAGTTTCAGCTAGAACCATGGCCACGGGATTCCTGCTAAGTTTCAGCCCAAGGCACACATACACCAAGTCAATGGAAGTACTCGAGAACAAGAAGTGCGAAGTCATGCACAATATCAAAGCGGCCCCACGGGAAGCATCATACACGCTGGGATTCCCAGGACTGGCGTACCGGGCAATAATAGAAGCAATGTTGAGAACCTCACCTTGAATCAGCCGGCGGGAAATAGTGACAGAGCAATTCAGGTATTCAGCCAAGGCTCGCGTAGGGCTGAGGGTATCAGCAGAAGGGAGAATCAAGTCAGAGTCAGAATCATAGCCGAGAATAGCGCAGAACTCCTCAAACACAGGGCATATCTCCAGGCCATTAAAGTTGAAGACATGATTCACCGGGTCCCAGTGACCAATGGCAGCACGCAAGAACTCAGTGTTCAGGGTCATCTGGCAAAGAGAGAATAGCACGGTCAAGCCGTAGCTAAAGAGGTTGATCCGCTCCACGCCATCCGTAATGTTCAGCCAAGCTGTGAGGTGCGCGGGATCATACAAAGCCATATTTTCTGTCGCAGCTCTAGCAAAATTCAAAATTTCGGCAGCACCTCCCCGTTTCACGGACTATCCCACCTGCAAGGCAAAAGCACTCACTATCACAAAACTGTCCATCGCAGGAACATCCAGCAATCACAATGCACATGTATCAACAAGCACACAACTGCGCCTCTAAACCGGAAGATATCCGGCCTAGGAGGCAAAACATCATAATACTCTGTCAAAAGGTCACAAATTGTGCTACACATCGTCCTACACTGTCCAAATAATCATATCCTCAGTACAACCCAATCGAAAACAGGAAAAGAAAATAAAATAATAATTCCCGCTTGGGAAGCCTCAGTCCTCCTCTTCTTCGTCCTCCGTCGGACCGCCCGGAGTGTACGTCGGCGACGGCCTCCTCCTACCACCTCTACATCTTGGACCAGTCCTCGATGAGCCAGCCCCGCCTCCACGGTACTGCACACACAAATAAAAATGAAGGCAATCAGTAAGGGAACAACAAAAAAGTACAAAAACAGAGTCGAGTTAGAGACTTACCAAGGACGCCATCTGATTGGCGGCAAATTGCCGCATACCATCCATCTGTCAAAATAAAAAAAAAAAAAAAATCCAGGGTTAGAACCTTATAACCTTAAGAAAGTGCAAAATTAGAGACATACCCGGTGGTCTCGTGTAAGGACCAAGGACCGTAGGCTAGCCGCCAAGGCGTGACCCTCCTCAGCGTAACTCCAAGGAACATTGAGGACGCCCGCTGGCTGAGTAGGGTACCCACATGTGACTCGTGGCACCTCCATCACTTGGGGAGTGCCATCAGCGCCTAGAACGTTGACGTTCCAATCCCAAGAGGGGATAGGGTCGGGAGCCTGAGGAGCCTGCCTCCTGTACATCTCGCGAAACTGAAGGCACAGAATAAGTTAGGAAAAGATAAATCAAAAACATGGACAATGAATATAAACAAAAAATACAAAAAGAACTCACCTCTAGGAGTGGGAAGTTAGGCATCAGGAAACGGCCACGGTAAGCCTCGTAACCGGTCTCAGAAAGAAAATGGTCCCAGACATCAGTGCCGGCTAAGGCCGCCAGCAGAGCATCTCCAGAGAGGTCACCAGCATCCATCGCAGGAGGATCATGAGGGACGCGATACCGAGAACCACCAACCACCTGCCGAGAAACCCGCTCCCCAAGGAACCACTGCCTACACTCGGTACTCTCCAGCAGAAGGCGGCAAGAGGTAAGAGATTTAACCGCTTGTATCTCCTCTGGGGCGGCATAAGCGATGCCCTCCCAAGGCGTCCAATCAACACTAGAGGCCGTCAGCTCAGTTAAGAAGTTTCTGAGCAAAACAATCCGGTGGGCCCCGCTCTTCACCCCAACAACGTCCCTCCGCCATCTCAAACCTCATGGGAATAAAGGCACAGGAGCCATGCCATCCTCATCCTTGCCTGATTCATCCGCCGGGGAAGGAGCCAACATCTTCAAGTATTCAAAACTCCAAAGCTGCACGGACAAAGGAGAAATCAGAACAAATATGGAAATCAAAAAGATGGAAAAATAAAAGAGGAAATAGTGCGTACCTCCCAAGCTCGCCAGAATCCCCCAGTAGATTTAACATCGCCCCGAGAGACCTCCCCCATATGCTTGTAGAGATGGGCCAGGGCAGCACCGCCCCAATTGTAGGAGGGGATCTCATCAATGGTCGCCAGGCAAGAAAGGAGCCTCAAGCTCACCCGGTCGTTCCTTGTCGCAAAGATGGAGCACCCGAGGACATACAGAAGATAAACCCTCAAAAGCTGGGAATTGTTCAGATTGTGATTACCTCTACCATAGGCCCGGTAAAGCCAGCCGCAGGGGAACCAATGCCTCTCCAGGTTAGGGGGAACAGCCCCAATCAACATCTCCACCGCCTCCGGGTCAATCTCATAAAAGTAGTCCAGAGTCAGGCGCTTCCCGCCAACTCTCAAGCCCGTGATCATGGAGAAATCAAAGGGCGTCATAGTCATCTCACCAAACGGCAGGTGAAAAGTGTTGGTGGTGTCCCACCACCTCTCGGCCAGTGCATAGAAGTGAGCCAAATCATTGCTGTTTTTCGAAACCAAACGGACGAAGCCTCCGAACCCGGCATCGTCAACCATCCTCTTGACGGTAGGCGAGAGTTGAGTGTACCATAAGAAAGCATGGGCGAGGCTACCATGGCCCTTCAATGCCACTTCTGGCACCTGCACACAACAAAACAACAAAGAGATGCACAAAATCACTATTTACAACCCGAGAGCCGAACTCACGAGATCAACATTTAAGCACAAATCGGACTTCTAACGATCTCTAGGTGCACACTACGGCCCACAAAGCTGGCATAATACATGAAAGCGGTCCTAAAATGTCGAAAGTTTCACATACCAAGCTCGCTAGAGCCGCGGCCGAAAGATGGTGTTGGGGGTCCCATAAAATCAAGTTCGAGGTTTGCATCTCGGCCTTCATCCGTCCCTTGGCCTTCTTAGACTGTCTCCTTGAGCTCGAAGCCATGGATCTACAAGAAAAATGGAAGTCACCGTTAAACTTTCTTCTTGAAAATTTGGGCTAACCAAAACACCAATCAAAAATCCAACTACGGGGAAAGATTACTCACCTGAGCACGCACAAGCTGCGTTTTGATGAATTTTGGCTCCAAAAACACCCCAAAACGGCCAAGAATGAGCTTCAAAAGCTCAAAAACCCGAGATATACAAAGTTGAGGTCCGGCCACCCAGTGCCGCCGCGGCACTGGCCAACTGCCACCGCGGCAGTGGCCCAGTGCCGCCGCGGCACTGCTCCCTGTGGGCCCCGCTTTGCTCCGTTTTGCCCCGTTCTGGCCCGTTTTGGCCTTTTTTCAGCCCGTTTTTGGCCCCGATCAGCCCCAGTGGCCCATTCCAGTCGAGATTTATGAGGTTTTACCCCAAGCAGACTAAAAGTCATCAGAACTACCTCCAGCAGGCAAAAAACTGGGAAAAATCGGCTCCCGAAGACCCGAATCGGTCGTTTCAGGACAACCGTTGCGAATTTCGATCAAACACGAGAATTCTGGTAACGGATCCTGTTTCCCGATCTAGAGAAGAGATTCCCCGAGAACCCTGCATCATCCCCCGAGGACAAAAACAGAAAGATACCAGCTCCCGGAGACCCCGACAGGCTCTCTTGGATTGAGCACCGAAAGAGATTCCCCGAGAACCCTGCATCATCCCCCGAGGACAAAAACAGAAAGATACCAGCTCCCGGAGACCCCGACAGGCTCTCTTGGATTGAGCACCAAAAGAGATTCCCCGAGAATCCTGCATCATCCCCCGAGGAAAAAAGTAGAAAGATATCAGCTCCCGGAGACCCCGACAGGCTCTCTTGGATTGAGCACCGAAAGAGATTCTCCGAGAACCCTGCATTATCCCCCGAGGACAGAAGCAGAAAGATACCAGCTCCCGGAAACCCCGACAGGCTCTCTTGGATTGAGCACCGAAAGAGATTCTTCGAGAACCCTGCATTATCCCCCGAGGACAGAAGCAGAAAGATACCAGCTCCCGGAGACCCCGACAGGCTCTCTTGGATTGAGCACCGAAAGAGATTCCCCGAGAACCCTGCATCATCCCCCGAGGATAAAAGCAGAAAGCTACCAGCTCCCGGAGACCCCGACAGGCTCTCTTGGATTGAGCACCGAAAGAGATTCCCCGAGAACCCTGCATTATCCCCCGAGGACAGAAGCAGAAAGATACCAGTTCCCGGAGACCCCGACAGGCCCGTAAGATTTGATCAAAAGGAGCAATTGAAGAGAGATCCTAGAAAGTATCGCTTCACCCCCAGCAGATTCAGATTAATCCTCAGCGGATTTATACACCGTCAGTTCAATCACAATAGTCCATTGTCGACTCGTCATCTCAATGCAAACATCGTCGGTCCATTAATCATCATCGCTCTCATTACACCATGGGGCTTCCATGTTCATCATGTGACATCTCAGGATCTCACGATCCTCCCGTGACTTCTGTGTCAGTCTCTTAATTTCCAGGGCCCCTGTGTCCGTCGGTTATTTGCCAAAAGACGTCTTCGATCATAGTCCTCTGAGACCCCACACCCAATTACGTTTGTTTATGAAGCGCACTTCCAGAAGTTTGCCCCTAAACCCGGAGTCTTCTAGACTTCAATGCCCTTATCTGAGTCACCCACCATGTCACAATCGCAAACACTAGCACAACACCAGCCCACTCGGAGTGGTACACCCCATGGCACCTGCTCATTCTAGGATCAGAAAGCTAGGCATGATAGGACTCATGTATGAGATCATATCACATCCACACATCGCATATCATCCTCATATAGCATAGCATCCGCCTGATTGTTGTGTATGTGCATATGTGATTTATCCCTTTGTGCCCTGAACTACGTCCTGGTCTGATTCCCCTTGGGATACGTAGGCAGCTCACGCGGAGCACGACCAGCATCATCCTTTCATCTTTTGCAACGCTGTTTGTCCTAAATCTATAGCCTCCAAAAAGTCCTGTCTCTTCAAAACTTTGGTACTCGCTTGCGACATGCGTTGCCTCGCAAGTTCATGCCAAAGAGGGGCAAACTGTAGACACCCCATTTTGTCGGCTATCAGATTTAGGAGACCCATAGCTTGGTGGTTCACAATGATCGTAAAAGACTCAAAAGGACTCCCGGAAGTCAGCTCTATCTCTCAGAATGCTCAGAATGACCAGAGTGCCCCTGAACTCCCAGATATTGGACCAAAAGTCCTGGAAACATGCTACGTTGTAAGCAAAATGATAAAATAAGTTTCTAAATAAAACCGGAAGAAATCGTCAGCTCCCAGAGACCCCCGGAAGTCCCGGAGGTTCCCCGAAAGTCCCCGTTGACCGGTTTGACCAAGGTTTGACCAGGTTTGACGGAGATTTGACTAGGTTTGATCGAAGTTTGACCAAGTTTGACCGAAATTGTCCAAATTCACCGGAATCATTAGAAAAGTATTAAAATAAGTTTTAAAAGAGAATCGAGCAAAAACGTCGGCTCCTGGGAGCTCCCAGAGGTTCCCGGAACTTCCCGGGAATCCCAGGTTTGCCCAGTTTGACCAAGATTTGACTTTGGAATCGGGGCACCGAAACAATTTTCAAATGTTTTTCATGGATACTAGAGGTCAATAGATTTCCAACGGTATATCGCACATAATTTCTGGATTTAAAACGAATTTATTATGAATTTCCAAAGGCGAAAAAGGCGATCAAATCGGTTTTTATCGCGAATACCGCAAAACTTTTCAAAGTGACCTATCCCCGAACTATTTTTTATGTAAAGTAGACTCCATTACCTTTCCAACGGTATATCACAACCTCGATTTGGAGTTTATATGCATTTTTTGTGAATTTCGGACAAAATAGGGCCTTTTCGCGAATACCGGAACTTCGGGGGGCCTAAACAGCATTATCCAGACGAAGGGAGGAGCACTGCCACCGCGGCACTGGCCCAGTGCCTCCGCGGCACTCCCCCCCAGAGCAGTGTATTTTTGTAATATGTTTTGTGGTCCCATTTTGATTAATTAAAAGCCAAAACGACGTAGTTTTATGATTTCAGATGTTTGGAGCCAATGGGAGTACTTTCTAAATCCCAAAAACACCCCAAGTTGGCCTATATAAACACCCCATTACTCCTCATTTTAGGGGAGTCAAAGGTGAGTTTTGGAAAAGTTTGGGAGAGAAAGTTGTAGAGATAAGGTTAGAGAAGAGAGAAAAGAAGCTTTCTTCTTTGATTTTCAAAAGCAGAAGTGAGTTCTAACTTTGTTTTTACTTCATTACTTCCATTTACTTCAACATTCAATACTCCCAACCACCATTTTAGTGAGCATTTAAGAGAATGGAAGCTTCTTCCATGTCTGGTGTCATTACATATGAGTGAAACACCAATCTACAAGTCTCATGCTTCATGAATATCATCTATTGATCATTATCTACTTGCTTGTTCATTTATTGTTCATCTCTTCTTATCCCATTTCTTTTTTATTTTCTTTATTTACTTACTAGTTCATCATCATCTAAGTGATGACATGAAGTTTGGGATGAGTGAATCCTTATGGATAGTAGCTCTTGACCTCAAAAACATGTTTGATAGCTGATGATCATAACCTCAATACTTCCAAGGTATTCTTGGAATGTATTGAAGTTATGTTCAAAAATAAAATAAATCTCTCCAACAATCTTGGAGGTTCTTAATGATGAGTTTGATGTGGGTATTCTAAGTGGCTATGATCCTTATTGAGTGTTAAAAATATGTCTTCAAAACATCTATTTCAAAACCCCTCTCAATCCCTCTCATTTGGTTTCAAGAAACAATACTTTGTTTTCTCCAAAATCTTCAAAACAACGAGTCAAAACAGTGAGTGAGTTGAGTTCAAAGATTTCTCTATAACTCAATACTCAACATATGGATGCAAGGTCACTTGGAAAGTCTTCCTAACTCATTGGAGAACACCCATGATTTTTGGTTTGACTTGGAAGTACTTGGAAATGGTCCATTTGGATCCCAATATTCCTTCCAAACATTCTGATTTTGCTGTCACAGCAGCTAGGTCCACTTCCAACCTCTTTTACAGAAACCCTTTCCAAAAAGGGTGGTCCTAACTTATTTTTCCCTTAATATTCAATGTCTTAGGGAACTTTCTGCATAAAATGGGCCTCTAGATCATTATTTTTCATTTTCTAAGATTTTTCAACATTTCAGTCGACGGTACGGACTCTGTTTCTGAGTGACCTTCATTGTTTATATGGTTTCTCTCAATCTGTGATATCTATTCAAGATTGGCCTTTTGGGTTGTGTTCTAGACACAATAAGGAACATCTCCATAAAAAATCATGCATTGAAAACATTCCTAACCCCTCTTTTCAAATTCCAAAAGATCATGCTACTGTTCTGTCCACTATTCACAGCAAGTACATTTCAACTTTCATTCTTTGATTTGATGCTCATATGCATTCCAAATTAGTTCATATCTTAGGAAGTAGTTCATACTACATTTGTACACATCCCATGTTAATTTCATTCATTCATTCATACACATTTTAGACTTCTAAGTCATTCTAGAAATCCATGTACACAAAACACACTACAACCTTTGCACATTTTAGATACATACATTGCATTCATGCAAGATTTGGGGTTTTTGTAACTCTTAATCCAAGGAGATTATAAGGAATGAACTTGATCACACATTCATGCTTCCCCTTTGATCTAATCATCCTTTCTCATCCGTCCCGGGGATTGAGAGATCTTCTTTTCTCAAAGAATAACATGCATCATACTAGCTTGTTAAGCATATTTTGATTTCTTTGTTTATTTGTTTCAAGAACAATTCATGTCCCCCTTTAGATTAGGAAAACTTGGTTAATTGATATATGATTAGACGATTTTTCCTAGGTTTATTTGTGTGATCTTTCACTTCGCATTGTGTGATATTTGGCTTAGATCTTATGAATGATATCTTATCTTTAGATCTTTCATTTCAAGTTTCTTATGTGATGTAATATACTATCGTAGTATTATTTGTCGAACCATACCTAGTATAAGATGATTATTTGGATGCTAATTGAGGCCCGTCGAAAGACGGGGCGAGTTGAGGGTGTTTTAGTCGCGACAAAGGCTCCTTCCTCTCTCGTACCAAAACCCCGAACCAAGTTCTTTGGTTATGAAGGGCCGGTGCCCTTATCCGCTTGGGTGAGTCAAAATTAGGTTTCTTGGTTCCTTAAAGACCAAGTGGCGACTCTGTATCTGTTTTCAACAGACCTTTCGTTTTATTTCCTTGATTCAAATCAATTTCAAAGCAATCTCGAACAGGAGAAGTGGTCCGATTCCGCGTGTCCACAACACTGAAAAATCATCCATGAAGACTTCAAGGATGTTTTCGAGCATGTCACTGAATATGCTTAGCATGCACCGCTGAAAGGTAGCCGGTGCATTACATAAGCCAAACGGCATTCGACGGTAGGCGAATGTACCAAATGGACAAGTGAATGTGGTTTTCTCCTGATCTTCAAGAGCAATTTCAATTTGGTTGTATCCACTATATCCATCCAAAAAGCAGTAATACTTGTGACCTACCACACGTTCTAGCATTTGATCCATGAATGGCAAAGGAAAATGGACCTTTCGGGTCACAGTATTCAACTTTCTGTAGTCAATACACATCCTCCATCCAGTGGGAACATGTGTTGGTACTAATTCACCATCTTTGTTCGGGATGACCGTTATGCCTGGTTTCTTTGGAACCACTTGGGTTGGACTAACCCAAGGACTATCAGGTATCGGATAAATCATCCCAACATCAAGTAGTTTAAGCACTTCTTTTTTTACTACTTCTTGCATGTTGGGATTCAGACGCCTTTGCATTTGCCTTGAAGGTCTAGCGTCTTCCTCCAGATATATCTTATGCGTGCATATGGATGGGCTTATGCCTTTGAGGTCAGCAATCGTCCATCCCATAGCATCCTTATGCTTGGTCAGCATTTGCACTAGCTTACCTTCCTGTTCATGAGTTAAAGCAAATGAAATGATCACAGGATAAGTTTTTCCAGTCCCTAGGAATGCGTATTTTAGCTCTTTGGGTAGCTCCTTTAATTCTAACTCCGGAAACTGAAAACTAGAAGGAATTGCTAACTTAGTTTTAGGAGGCAATTGTTCATATGGCATTACCCACATGCATTGTGCTCTATCCTCCTCTATCGTATCCATCATAGGACACGTCTGGTTCAGGTCAGCATCCAATGGAGTTGACTCTGTAGGCTAATAGATATCGCCAAATTGAGTCATCACAACTTCCAAAGGATCTTTGTAGTCGACCAAGTCAACTTCCTCTTTAATGACCGTGTCAATGCAATGCACTTCTTCCTCATCATCGTATTCTTCAAGTCGGGGATTAGAAAAATTTTGACATTCAATGTCATGTTCCCGAATACGATAGTCATGATACCACTTCTAATCTTGATCGTGGCATCAATAGTGTTGAGGAATGGATGTCCAAAGATAACCGGGATATGTGCACCAGGATTTGACACAGGTTCTGTGTCCACTATCACAAAATCAACCGGAAAGACAAAAGAGTCTATTTGGACAAGGACGTCCTCTAACACCCCTCTAGGGTACTTCACAGATCTGTCTGCCAATTGCAAAGCGACTCGAGTGGGTTTGAGTTCACCCAACCCTAGCTGTTTATAGACTGAATATGGCAGCAGGTTCACGCTTGCTCCTAGATCGAGGAGTGCGTTATCTATCCTTTGATTCCCAATTCTACATGAGACAGTAGGTGTACCGGGGTCTTTGAGTTTTGGAGGCAACTCATTTTGAATAATCGCACTTGCTTGGCACGCGACATAAGCATGTTTCTTCACGCTTTGCCTCCTCTTGACGGTGCATAGATCTTTGAGATACTTCGCATAAGTCGGCACTTGCTTGCTAGCATCTAGGAGTGGAAGGTTAATTTTGACTTGTTTAAACAATTCCAGAAACTCCTGATTCTTTGTCTCATTCTTGGGTTTCTTCAATCGTTGAGGATAAGGTGCAGAAAAAGGGCATTTTGGTGGTTCATCCTTCACAGACTCCTTTCCAGGCCTTCGCTCAACTTCTTCCTCTACTCTTGGAGCTTCAATGTTTGCCTTTATTGCCCCGTCATTAGTAGACGGCTCCTCCTCTCGAGTAGATGGTTGCTCAAACTCATTTCCCACCACTTCCTCCTCTTTGTACACTTCGGGTGTAGACAGAGGCATGCTTTTCTCAATGATTTTTCCACTTCTCAATGTAGTCACGGCTTTAGCATGTTCTTGATTGTTAGGACCATTGTTATGTCCCTTGGGGTTCGGAAGTGGTTGGGCAGAGAATGTTCCTCCTGAACCCTCTTGCCGTGTATCTATCCTTTCTAACGTGGCAGACATTCTACTCATCATCTGTATGAGTTGCTGCGTTAGATTGGCATTAGCAAGTGGCTCTTCTTCTTGTACCTTCTTGTGTGGTGGCACATAGGTATTGGTCTGTGGTGCATTGGAGGGTTGAGCTTGATTGTAGTTATTGGTTCTGTTTTGATTGTATTGATGGGACGACCTATTATTTTGCCCTGGATATTGATTGTTGTTGTAGGGCTGCTGTTGATATTGATTTTGGGTCCCAGCATTATTTCTCCAATCAAAACCGGGGTGATTCCATCTATTGTTACTTTGAAAGTTATTGTTGGAATTCCCCGCCCCTCGAAAACCTTGCATGGCATTCATCTCCATAGGGGCCTGCTCTTGAAAATACGGCACATTGGGATAATATTGAGTTGTATGTCCCAACATGTTGCATGTGCCGCATGGTTCCTCAGGCATAACTTGCCTAGAGCTCTCTCCTTTCATGCTTAACTCCTCTACCTTCTTTGCCAGTTCTGCATATTTAGTCATGAGGTGATCTTCACTGGTCAGTTGGTAGAGGCTTTTCTCTTCTACACAGGATATCTGTGAGCGTGAGACATTGTCAGAATTTGACCATTCATGGACGTATTCGGCTAACCATTCAAAATGGGCTTCAGCCTCTTCGGTGTTTTTACGCAGAAATGGTCTGGAACTCATAGTTTCTACCAACTTCTTCGTTTCACCATTCAATCCTTGATAAAAGAAGCTGATAGTTCGCCATTTCTCAAACCCATGGTGTGGGCACGAGAGAAGCAAATCTTTGAACCGCTCCCACGCTTGTGTGAAGGTTTCATTGCTCTTTTGTTTATAGGAATTGATTTGACGTTGAAGGTCAGTGGTCATGCGAGTAGGATAGAATTTCTTTAAAAATGCGGTGCTCATCGCATGCCAGGTGAAAATTGAATTAGGTTTGAGGGAGTGGAGCCACGCCTTTGCTTTATCTTTTAAAGTGAAGGGGAATAACATTAGATGCGTCACCTCCCTAGGACAATTTTGTGAGAATGTTTTGCAAACATCCTCGAAATCAGTGACATGTAAGTACGCCTTCTCACTTTCCATCCCATGAAAGGTGGGAAGCAGTTGGATCATCCCATTGCGAAACTGAAATTCGCCATTATGCGGTGGGATTTGAATGCAAGAGGGCGTAGGTACGTGTTCTGGTTGCATGAGATCGCAAAGAGGACGTAGCGCCTTATCAATTGGTACCACAACATTGTCACCATTTTCACTCTGATTATCACCCATTGATTCAGTTGGAGTGGCTATCGGGTTAATGGAACTATCAGAGTCAGAACGGTAGAAAGGATTTCCAAAAATTCCCTCAATAGAATTATTGGACATGAACTAGGAGAGTCCCCAAGGTGAGTGTTTACCAAAAGAACTGAAAAGAAGAGAAAATAAAAACAGAAAGAGATGAAGAGAGACTGAGGTAATCTAAGGAATTGATCGTCGCCTTCCCCGGCAACGGCGCCAAAAACTTGACACGAGAAAAATTTTGTGCGCTCTTGTGCAACACCCAAGTGTAGGTGGACGTGCAAGTAGTAACTGGTAAGACCAGGTCGATCCCACAGGGAAGGATGAGAAGTTAATTACTTAGATTAGACTCTAAAAGAAAAGAAAATTCAATAGTTTAAGAGAAGCGTAGAACACTAAGATCTACAATTAACAACTACTAAACTAAATTAACTAAACTAATGATGAACTATTTATCTAAAGCAAGATTTGAAAATGGTTTTTCTTAATAAAAGAAAGTGTTGGGATCACGCGAATCCACCATGACTCAACCATCTACCATGCAAATCCAATTAAGCTCAACGGAGGGCAACCTCTACAGTATCCCGTACTTCTCTAAGGATATAGAATCAATAGTCCTTTCATGACCGGGACCATATCATCACAATTAAGTTTGAAATACACAAAGGTGGTTTAATTCAATAGTTAAGACTCTCACCTACAATGGTACTAGCATTGAGGGTGGTTTGCAAAATATATTGAAAGAAAATGCCTTAAGGCTTAACGTTTAAAGACTGTTTTGACAAACTGAGCATTTTGGGACAGTTTGATAACGAATCAGTAAAGCAGAAAGTCTTGGAATACTATATTAGATGTCCTCAAGAATCTGAAACCTCGATCGATCGACGCGCTTTCGATCGATCGAAATTCTTCATCTCTCGATCGATCGAAATACCTTCGATCGCTCGACTATGTCTCTGGTCCGATCGATCGAGCTTCGTTCGATCGATCGAACACAGGAATAAAAATAGTGCCTGGCAGAGGTCTGAAATCATGGTTTCATCGCGATTTCCCAACCCCGGACTACTCAGACATGATCTGGGAAGTCTCAGATGTATTTTTAACGTAAAAATTCTTTAGAGACATGTTTGTTTGCAAGATTTTCATTGAAACTATAAAAACTAATGGTTTTAACTTATCTAGCAACAATACTACGAGATTGAAAGATAAACTGTGATTAACTAGATGCAGAATATAAACGAAACAATAATAAGTAACCTGGAACGAAGAAACTTGTATTACTATCAAACAATCCAAGCTAACAATGGTGAATCTTGATAAAACCTACAAAACAAACACAAGGAACACTCTCTATCCTCTTGAAAACTGATGAACTAAAATTGGGGACCCCCACTGGACGTAAACAAAACAAATATATATAGCCTAAACCTAATGCTAGGGTTCAAAACCCATTTCTGTTGCATGCGCGTATAATCTGATAAAAACATTTTCGATCGATCGAACAACTCTCGATCGATTGAACTTTCAGACCCTTCGATCGCTTGAACTACACTCGATCGATCGAAACGTCGATCGCTCGAAACCTTCTCGATCGCTCGAACCCTGTATTTTAGCTTTGAGTTGTCTTCATCAGGTTCAAGCACTTCCTTGTATCAACATTCTTGAATCTTACATACAGCAGCAGTAATCTGCACAAATAATTACTAAAACAATATCACTTATCATAGTTTAATCAATTTGTGCAAAAACTGGTATTGTAATTGAAACTGCAGATAAACAAGGGAATTGTAGACTTTTCTAGTGTATTTTCCTCTTTTAGCGCGGTTGTATTTTACAAATACCCCCACTTGTCACCTGTTTTCTCACTACATGCCCCAAAAACTTTTCGGACGATACGCCAAACGTGCACTTGGCTGGGTTCAACCTCATTTCAAACTTCCTCAAAATGCTGAAGGCCCCAGCTAGATGTTCAAGATAGTCTGACTCATCTCGGCTTTTGACTAAAAGATCATCAACATAGACTTCCATGTATTTCCCGATCAGGTCCTTGAACATCTGATTGACCAGGCATTGATAGGTTTCCCCAGCGTTCTTGAGGCCGAAGGGATTTACCTTATTGTAGTACGTCCCTTGGTTCATGATGAAGGAGGTCTTCTCTTCATCGCCGGGGTACATGATCGGCTGTGGAGTCTGTAAGGAGATCTATCATGGGCAGTGGATAGCAGTCCTTTAGGCAGTCTTTGTTCAGATCGGTGAAGTCCACGCACATCCTCCACTTCTCATTGCTTTTCTTGACCATTACTACGTTTGCTAGCCAGTCGGGATAGTGGACTTCTCGGATAGATCTTGCTTTCAGGAGCTTCTCTACTTCATCAAACACTACCGTTTGCCTTTCGGGTGCCATTCCCCGTCTTTTCTGCTTCACCTATTGGGATTTTATACTGGCGTTAAGTTAGTGAGACATTACTTGGGGGTCGATCCCGGGCATATATTCGTAACACCAAGCAAAAATATCCTGGCTCTGTTGCAAAAATTAAACCAGTTCCTCCTTAAGGCCTGGCTCTAAGAGAGTACCAATGCTGATGGTCCTGTCAGGAATCCGAGGATCCAACATCACTTGTTCTAGCTCTTCCATTGGACCCACTCTGTCACTCTTGCCTCTAGGGTCCACCTCGTGAATATTTAGCATTTTCATAATGGCTTCCCGTCGCAAGGAACCAACATAGCAACTCCGGGTGGCGGCTTGGTCTCCACGTCGGCTCCCGGGCCCTTGAGGTGTTGGTAATTTAACCACCAGGCTGTGCATTGACACTACCGCCATAGCCTTATTGAGGGTTGGCCTCCCAAGGATGACATTGTACATAGAAGGAGCTTCCACGATCCAAAAGCTCACCAGTACGGATGCCTGCTGGGGATAAGCTCCCATGAGGATCGGGAGCTCAATGGTTCTGAGCGATTGGGTGCTGAACCCGTTGAATCCTAACAGGGGAGTGGCCACTGGTCAAAGCCAATCCCTGGATATCCTGAGCTGATCGAATGCTAAGACAAACATGATGTCGGAGGAGCTGCCCATGTCTACCAACACCCTTTTGATCACATAATTTGCTACGGAGAGCGTCACCACTAGCGGATCATCATGAGGGTAGTGCAGATCTAGCACATCCTCGGATGAGAACGTCAACACGTCAGTTGGGGGAGAGCGGGTGGATTGGACATGCCAGACGTCCGATCGGGATGCCCGGGTATGCCTCTTCCTTGCTAACTGTGAATCCCCTCCACCTGAAGTGCCTCCGGAGATTACATTGATTTGTCCGAGGGGTCTCAGCTGCTCAGGAGCCTGGGTTTCTTGTCGAGGTCACCTATCTGCTGCCACGAATTTGACTAAGTGGCCCTGCTTGATCAGCTTCTCAATGGCAATCTTTAGCTTAAAATAGTCCTCCGTGTCATGCCCGTGGTCTTTGTGGAAGCGGCAAAACTTGTCCCGGTTCCTCTTACTGGACGGGCTTTTCAACTTGGCGGGCTCCTAGAGCAGCCTCTGGATCTCTGTGGCGGCCATAACTTCGTGGATTGGCCAGGAAAGTGGGGTAAAGGTAACCGGGGCCTAATCCCGACTGACTCTCTGCTGATCCTATTTGGGCTTCTTTCCCAGACCTTTCTCGGAGCCCTCACGTTTTCATTTTGCTTTCGGGGATTCTTCCCCTGTAAATCTGGCGCGCTTGGACTTTAGAAACTCCTCTGTGTTGATGTACTTTCTAACCCTCTTTGAGAGCTCCACCAGGGTTGTCGGTCGGTCATGGTGGAACGACATAGCAACTATGGTATGTTGAACCCCCGACCAGAAAGCCATGATTGCGGCTATTTCATTAAGGTTGTGGATCTGGAGCCTCTGCTGATTGAAACAGTCCACATACTCCCTCAGGGACTCTACCTTTCACTGCTTAACGGTAAGCAGCTGGGTGTCCAGTTGTGACTAGTCAAGCATCCCCACAAACTGGTTGATGAAGAGCTTGCTCAATGTCCTAAAGTCATCAACTGTTCGGGGCTTCAGAGCGTGGAACCACTTCGCGGCTAGGCCTTTAAGGTTACTAGGGAAGGTTGGGCATAGTAACTCGTCAACCATGGTGACTAGAACCTTCTGAGCCTTGTAAGTGCGGACATGATCCACTGGGCTCCCTGAACTATCATAAGAGCTGAGATGTGACGGATTGAATTTTTACGGGATGGGGAATGCGGTGATCTGAGTGGTGTAGGTAGACTCAGTCTCTATATTGGTATGATCATGGAGCTGCTAGTGGTTCATCTTTTTGATTTGCTGCTACAAGTTCTGGATGTAGGCCTTTACATCTTGCCCGGTTCTCCTTTCCATATCCGAGCGGTACGCCGAGTCTGATGATGAGGCTTCCTCCTCGAAGTGTGTCATCCTCGGGATACAACACAGCTCCAGCTCTGGGTAATTGTATGCCTAAGATCTCCCCGGCTCTAGACCAGAGGGTCTTTGGCCGATTCTCAGGCCTTTGGTCCTGATTCCTCCATCCTGGTGGCGTGTCGTCTGTTGATGATATCTCCAGCATCTTCCACCCAATGAGGATTGGTTTGAGCTTGCCGCTGGGTACACCTGGGCACTCTGCTACGGTCACCATCCCGGACATGCTCCCAATCTGACGGGGACACTAGTGCAGAGTGGGTATGGTTCCGCACTCGTGCAGTCTAACGGTCAGGAGCACTGTTCCCGGTCTGGTTCTCGGATTGAGGATGCTTTTCCTACAAGGCCAACAGCGCTTCGATTTGCTGCTGGGTTTGCTGCTGGCCTTCCAGATGTTACGCAAGCGCTGCTGTCACTTGCTCGGAGGTCATGGAGGTGGCTTGCTGTTCGAGTTGCAAGTTCCCCTGACCGGCCTAGGTAGTATTTTTCTTACCTGTCTTTGGTGGCATATTGATCAATCAAGAAATTTGTTGGTGAAAAACTTATCGGTTCCCACAGACGGCGCCAAACTGATGATGCCAAAATTTAGATAAGAAGAAATATATAAAAGAGATGGACACAATAAAGTTTGTATGTGGTTCAACCCCTGTTAACGAGGTGACCTACGTCCATGGGTGCATCGGAGCATTTCACTAACAGATCACCGGCAGGCCTGGTGAGCCAACAATTGGGCAGCACTACCAGTAAAACCGACCGGGTGTATACGTCTTAGTGAAAATAATATGCTATTCTTTTGGTTTTTGGATGCGACCCACTTCATTAGGGGAGGGTGGCCTCTTTTGTAGGAGCAAGAGACCACTCGTACAAGGTCAGTTTATAGATTAGGAAGCCTAATCTATTTATAGCTTAATTTACATGAATTTAGGGGTGTTTCCTAAGTGGTTTAGGAAACTGCCTGCTCCTTCCATTTAGTCTTCTAACTGGGATAGGAAATTTCCTGGAGGCTTGATGGCTAAGCAATCACGCCTATTGGAGACGCGCCCATGTGGGGCCCATCCAGAAAGACCACCCGGACTTATGACCAAATCGGGCAGTTTTGCGTCGGGACGGCTGTGTAATCAGTCCAAATTCAAGATGACTTGGCTTCTCTTTACTGAGGTGGCGAGGCTTGACTTTGACCTGATATTTTTGTCCAATCGATTGATATTTGTCCCAATCAATTTATAAGTTTTCCCAATCAATTGGTATCTTTTTAATACCAATCGATTGCTATTAAGACCAATCGATTGGAACTTATTTATTTTCCAATCGATTATTAAGTCAATCTAATCGATTGTACCTAGGCAGAATGTGATTTATCCATGCTTCATTATATTGTGGTCGCATGTCTATAAAAGCTTTTGATTACAATTATAATATGTTAGAATGAGACTTCTGTATGTTACAAAGCTACACGATTGAATAATGAATTTAATGTCAGTGAATAAGTAAATCTCTAATATGAGGATATTTGTACTAAGAAGCTGGCATGAGTAGTTTGGTACATTTTAGTCACGGAGACTAATTGTCTGTTCATATGGTATGAGTTAAGTGATCAAGGAGATTGCGAGTTATGTTGGGTTGAGTCTTCTTGTATAGATCACGATCTATTGTGGTAGATGAAATCCATGACTGTGGAAAGAGAAAGGATGATTGAGATGTGTAACGGTCAGTATGATGATACCAAGGCGCATTGTAAATATGTAACGGCCGGTACTCCATACCAGGAAACATCAAAGAGAATGGGATAGCTGAGGTTTCGTATCAGGGTGACCATTACATTACGAGAATGGGATTGCTGAGGTTTCGTACCTGGCTGACCATTACTATGATATCGAAAAGAGAATCAAGATCTTTGGGAAAGGGAGTTTTCGTTCAAGCAATATATGATTGGGCATGAATGGAAGAATCAGTCATGGATGTAGACATATCGTCCATAATATAGTATAAGAATGTCTTTGAGTCGGATATAGTATATAGGAATATGATAGAATAAGCACATCAAGAGAACTATTTATTAATGCAAATGCTATTAGAGACTTCTTATTTTGATACTCTATTAGTTTATTAGTCACTCAGCTTTTCCTAAGCTGATGGCATTTATGTTGCTATATATATACCTACATCCAGCTTTCCAGACCCATGGCTATACAATTGAGATGCCCATTGATGCGGGCTACTATCAGGAGTACCTGGAGGAAAGCAATGGCTAGGATGGTTAGACCGAAGAAGGAATTGAATGGGGATACCACCAAGCTGATGACAATACATATGCCACTTGAAGCTTAGGGCTAGATGATTTGTTCTTTACTTTATGTTTTGACTATGTACGTTTTGGTTGGCAAGTCTGTATTGAGACTTGGATTTCAGTTTACTACTATGGTTGGATTTTGTGATAAGATTTCTTACGTTTAAGTTATTATATTCAGTTTAGCATTTCAGTTACTGCATTTTATCTCTAATGTTTTAGAACTATGTGTGGACAATCGAGTAATATTCACCAATCACGGCCTATAGGTCCAAAAATGGAATTTATTTTCCCTATTTTTGCTACGTTAGGGCGTGACAGGATTTTTGGTATCCGAGCTAGGTTATTTGCTTGTGCTCACTGATTGTCCGACACCTTTAGTATTTAAGATATGTTTTTAAGACATGAGTCTCAGAGAGTAGTTATGATTTTAGATAGATTTTTTTAGGTACCATGACGCTTACATTTGTCCCAGATGTGTATGGAGGGCACTGGATACATGAGGGTCGTGTGGACTTAGAGGACCCATCATACTATACTAGGATGATCTATCAGAGAGCTATAACCACTCTAGAGGCAGACTTGTGGCAGATTATCATATCTTGAGGACTGAGGATCTAGAAGAGCTTCGAGTGGAGGTGATTTATTGCGAGGATTCATTGAGACGTATTGAGGAGGAGTCACTAGAAATATTGTATGACCCAAGGATTTATCTATATCTTCTTAGCAATGTCAGACATATGCCGCCACCACTTCCAAAAGAGCCACCTCTATAGAAACCACCACCACCCCTGTAGGAGGATGTTGAGCCAATAGTAGGTGATGTTGCTGAGACGGATGATGATGATTTTGATAGTGATGACGAGGATTTAGATGACCATGACGAGGCTGAGATAGAGCTACAGGAGCTAATACCTTCTCCAGTTATTGTAATTTTTTATGATGAGGAGGAGGATGATCCAGAGGAGGATATTATACCCGAGGGAGATTTGTTAGCTGATGAGGAGTTGGGAGTTGAGGATGTTATACCAGATGAGATGCTACTAGCTGATGAGGTGTTCGAGGATGTGGACGATAAGGAGGAGGACCCCGAGGAGATGGACATACTAGTAGGGATGACATTTTAGTGGCTAAAGAGGACCTTACAGATGATGTTGTCATTCCTCAGGTAGCTCCAAGAGGAGCAACTGACATAGCACAGGCTATAGCACAATGGGTAGACGTGATGGCAACATATCCCCACGGATTTATGATTGGAGAGGCAGAGTTGGCTACTATATATAGGCCACAGAGGATGATGTTAAAGAACTCGAGGGTGGACTTATATTAGAGGATCTTGATGAGAATCTCGACGAGGACGAGCCGTTAGCAGAGGATGCAGTTGAAGGAGAGTTGATTGCCCCAGAGGACGAGGCTTCGTTTTATAGGTCAGACGTGGATGACTTCTGAGGAGAGTTTTCTAAGTTTATAGTTTAGTTTGTTTATAGGGTATGTCGTCCACTTTTAGTTTTTGAGTGTTTTGGGGGATAGTTATATATGGTAGTCCGCTTATGTGTAACCTTGTATAGTGATGGCATCTTGTAAGGTAATGTGTTGATTGTGGATATATATACAAAACAATTTTGCTGTGTATATCTGAGATCTCAGCCTGCTCATTGCTTTTACTATAGTTATGTATGACATTGTTTGGGGTAAGATCAACATCAACATCTTAATGATGGATCTTTTGTAGGTACACTGCACACGAAGCACTATGGCCGGAGCTGTTAGAAATCATCATGGACATGGAGTACCCATTCTAGCAGAGATGGATCCCACGGGAGTATTCGATGCTTTCATGAGACGTATAGAACATTTGGGATACTCATAACTACAACAATCCAGGTGGACCTTAGATAGGAGACAATTACTGGAACGCTTTTGAGCGTTGAAACCTGAAAAGTTTGATGGTTTGATAGAACCCTAGAAAGCAGAATAGTGGCTCAGGGAGATGGAGTTAATCTTTGAGGCTGTCAATTGTAGTGAACAGGAAAAGTGCTGTTTGACCACATTTCAGCTCACATTTGCCGCCGCAGATTGGTAAGAGTCTAAAAAAGCAATAATGGGGCTGAAAGCTTCAAGAAAAATGTTGTGGGAGTCTTTCAAGTGAAGGTTCTTAGAGAAGCATTTCCCTGATGACGAGTGTGGTCAGTAAGAAAAGGAATTTTTGAATTTAGTCCAGGGTAGTCGAATGGTGCAAGTGTATGCCATGCAGTTTGAACGTCTCTCCCATTTTGCTCCACATATGGTGGACACGGCTCCCAAAAGGATAAAGAGGTTCCATCAAGGATTTAGTTCACATCTGAGGCACATGACAGTGGGACATTTGAACCAATCGTTTAAAGGATTTGTTAGATTGGCAGCAATTTTAGAGAAGAATGGGCAGCATGTCTAGAGACAAGCAATGATATGACCCCCACCACCGAGGAATTTCTAGCAGAGGAATTTCCAAGCCCCCGCCGCCAAGGATGCCAGGATAGAAACCCGAAGCAGTTGTACAGGGAAATAAATGTACTTGGGATGGAACAAGGAAACCTCCGTTGTCTTTTCCCCGACCTCAACAATCTGGACAGCAGAAGCCACATTTTTAAGTACCACCAATTGCACCTGGAACAGAGATAGATAAATGTTTTAATTGTGGGATACTGGGACACCTAGCTAGGGACTGTAGAGCTCCCAAAAACATTAATCGATCAGGTATTGTTTGCTATAATTGTGGTAAACGTGGGCATATGAGTAAGGATTTTTGAGCACCACGTGGTGGATATTATGGGAGGTTAGCACAAGGACCACAAGGACCTCCAGGATAGGTTCAGATGAATTTGATCATTCCAAAAGGAACGGGTTTCAATGAAAAAGAGTAGCAGATTCTTGAAGGTAAACTTGTACTTTTCCATCATCAAGTTAGAGCTTTGTTTGATACGGCCGCTTCTTGTTCTTTATTGCTATTAAGGATGTACGTGAGTTGGGATTAATACCCAAAGCTCTTGAGATGGCTCTTAACACTGTATCACCTTTAGGTGTGACCGTTAAGTTGGAAAAGGTATACAAAGATTGTCCCCTGACCCAGGAAGGTAGAAATCTTTGGGCATATCTGATAGCTCTAGCAATGTCTAAATATGATATGATTCTAGGATTTGATTGGCTTACCCAGTACAGTGACAATTTGAATTGTGTTGGTAGAACGATTTTCTTTTCATTGCCTGGGATGTCGTCTTTCAAATTCCAGTGTAATCCTTCAGCGACGTGTTTCTTACAAGCCGGCTAGCTGTGATTGGAAATACCAGTTCAGAGATCACTATTACCAGATTCCTACTATACAAGATTTTGAAGATATGTTTATGAATATATCTGGACTTTTGCCGAAGAGAGAGATAGACTTCTATATAGAATTAGTGACCGGATTGCTACCAATTTCTAAGACCCTGTGTAGGATGCCGCAAACCGAGATGTTAGAACTAAAGAAGCAAGTGCAAGAACTGGAAGACTTAGGCTTCGTTCGACCTAGCACATCACCTTGGGGATCACCAGTGCTTTTCTTGAAAAAGAAAGATGGGACTTTTCGACTTTGCATCGATTATAGAGAATTAAACAAGGTCACGATCAAGAATTGGTATCCACTTCCTCGGATCAATGATTTGTTCGATCAATTACAGGGATCAACAGTCTTTTCAAAGATAGATCTACATTCGGGTTATCATCAACTGTTAGTTGTACCAGAAGATGTGTTAAAAAAAATCCATTTAGGATAAGATATGGACACTATGACTTTTTAGTTATGCCTTTTGGATTGACCAATGCTCCAGCAGTATTCATAGATTTGATGCATTGAGTATTCAGGCTATATCTGGACCAGTTTATCATTGTGTTCGTCGATGATATCTTGATATACTCTAAGACGGAAGAGGAATACAAGAAACATTTACAGATTCCTGTGCAAACACTATGAGATTGTATGCAAAGTTTAGCAAATGTGAATTTTGGTTGCAGGAAGTCAAGTTCCTAGGACATCTTGTTTTAAAGGACAGAATAGATATGGACACATCTAAGATTGATTCAGTATTAAAGTGGAATCGGCCGACCAACGCCACTGAAGTCGGGAGTTTTTTAGGTTTAGCAAATTATTATCAGAGATTTGTAGAAGGATTCTCCAAAATTGTAGGGCCTTTAACCCAGTTGACAAGAAAGGAAGTGAAGTATGAATGGACAGACAAACATGAAAGAGTATTCGAAGAATTGAAAAAGAGGTTGACCACAGTGCCAGTTTTGACCACACCCAAGAGCAGAGAAAAGTTTACGATTTATAGTGATGCTTCGCATCAAGGACTTGGTTGTGTACTGATGCAGGCTGGTAAAGAGATTGCGTATGGATCAAGGCAATTGAAACCGCTTGAGAAAAATTACCTTACGCATGACCTAGAATTGGCTGTGATAGTATTTGCTATTAAGATCTGGAGGCAATATTTATATGGAGAGACGCTCGACTTATTTTTGGATCACAAAAGTTTGAGGTATCTGTTCTCTCAGAAAGAGTTGAACATGAGGCAGCGAAGATGGATGGAGTTACTTAAGGACTATGATTTCTTTTTGCAATGCTACCCAGGTAAAGTAAATGTAGTGGCTGATCTGCTCAGCCAGAGACCTCGTGGTTTAGTTGCTTCCCTGATGATTAGGGAATGGAAAGCTTTGGAAACACTAGTAGAATTTGATTTCCAACCGGTAGGACCTGAAGAAGGACGACATTTTAGATGTCCCGTAGTACGACCAACTCTTATCAGTCGCGTTCTAGAGGCGCAGAAGATAAATGAGGGACTTTAACAATGGTTTACAAGTGCTGTAGTAAAAGAGCCAGAGAATTGGACGATTGGTGCAAACGGAGCACTTAGATACAAAAATCGACTTTGTGTGCCCGACGAGGTTAATCTTCAGAAGGAAACACTTGAAGAAGCGCACAAATTACGAATGACAGTTCATCTTGGAGGTACAAAGATGTACAAAAACTTGAAGAAATTTTTTTGGTGGGATGGGATGAAGCGAGATGTTGTTGAATACGTATCTCAATGTCTCTCATGTAAGCAAGTTAAGGCAGAGCATCAAAAACCTTTTGGATTATTACAATCGCTATCGATTCCCCAATGGATATGGGAGCATATCACTATGGATTTCGTAGTGGGTTTGCCTAGATCTCAGCAAAACCATGATGCTATTTGGGTGATTGTAGATTGACTCACCAAATCAGCACATGTCATAGCCTATAGCATGACCTATCCAGTGGAACACTTAAGCCGCTTGTATCTGTAACAAGTTGTACGACTTCATGGGATACCTATAACAATTGTATCGAATTGTGATTTGCGTTTCACTACATAATTTTGGTAGAGTCTACAGACAGCTATGGAACTTCATTAAACCTGAGTTCAGCTTTTCATCCATAAACCGACGGACAGACGGAATACGTAAATTAAGTAATGGAAGATATACTGCAAGCTTGTGTTATCGATTTTGAGAGTTCGTGGAAAACACACTTACCGCTGTTCGAGTTTGCGTACAATAACAACCATTACTCGAGTATAGGGATGGCGACATTTTAAGCCTTATATAGGAGACCTTGTAGATCACCGTTATGCTGGGCTGAAGTTGATGATAATCAACTGCTTGGACCAAAGATGATACGAGAGACAAATGAGAAGATTCAAATCGTGCGAGAGAAGATGAAGATGGCACAAACCAGGCACAAAAGTTATGCTAACATGCATCGCAAGGATCTGGAATTCAGCGTTGGAGTTCACATACTTTTCAAAGTATCTCTAGTTCAAGGCATCATCAGATTCGGCCAGAAGAGAGGGAAGCTATCACCACGTTTCATGTGATCTTCCGAGATTCTAGAACTCATGGGAAAAGTTGCTTACAAACTGGCATTGCCACCCAAGATATCAGGAGTGCACAATGGTTTTCACGTAACTATGCTAAGAAAATGTGCCCACAACCCAGCCCACCAGATCAACTTTGATGATACTGAGGTGAATGGCAATGTGACTTTCAACGAAGGACCAGTACAGATTTTGGATTGATAAGTCAAGAAATTCATAAATAAAGAGATTCCATTAGTGAAGGTTTAGTGGAAACGTCATGATGAAGGAGAGGCTTTATGGGAACTAGAGTCGGAGATGCGGAAGAAGTTTTCGGAGTTGTTTTGATGTTTTGATATTCACTTACTTCTGATTTTAGGGACGAAATCTTTAATAAGTGGTGGATAATGTAATACCCATATTTTCGCTGTAATTATGATGTATACATGAATGCAATGAGTTTCAATGTTAATACCTCATCTTACTCTTGTCTTTGGTGAATTTTAATCCCCAATGGATTGCCTTAAAATCCAATCGATTTCCATCCTAATCGATTGCCATGATTACCAATCGATTGCCTTCAGTTTCCTTAGTACCAATCGATTGCCACTAGTTCCAATCGATTGCCAGTCACTAAACTTGGTCTCCAAGCATTTTCTACGAGCTTGACACCACCTTCTTGTTTGCATGCAACCTTTGCCAATATATGCTGATCCTAATTCCTACCCAGACCTGTTTGGTCAAGTTCTTGAGCTCCATATATTTATATATACATATATATTCATACATACACTTATATATACACACTTATACACTTCCATACATCACACAAACACACATTGTCAAGAAGAGATGAAGAAGGACAGAAGATAGAGAAGGAGAAAAGATAAAGAAAGAGACAGAGAAGAGAGACAGAGAAGAAGGAAGTAGGTGCCACCATTGAAGCTTCAAAGTTCAAGCTTCTTGAGCACACCACCACACCTACACCCACTTGTGAGTTCTCAAACTCACATAGTAGCTTAGTTAGACGTTTTTATGAGTTTTGTACAAAGAAAAATGGATTCATAATGTTTATTCTTAGTTCTATAAAATTTTAGTACGTTGATATGTAGAAGATGAAGTACCAAACGAATGGCACCTTGTCCAATCGATTGATCTTTGTCCCAATCGATTGATAAGTTTTCCCAATCGATTGGCTTCTTTTTAATACCAATCGATTGGAACCTAGTTGTTTTCCAATCGATTGTTAAGTCAATCCAATCGATTGTACCTGGGTAGAATATGATTTATCCATGCATAATTATATTGTGATTGCGTGTCTATCAAAGCTTTTGATTACTGTTATAATCTGTTAGAATGAGACTTCTATATGTTACGAAGCTACACGATTGAATAATGAACCTAATGTCAGTGAATAAGTAAATCTCTAATATAAGAATATTTGTACTAAGAAGCCGACATGCATAGTTTGGTACATTTTAGTCACGGAGACTAGTTGTCTATTCATATGATATGAGTTAAGTGATTAAGGAGATTACGAGTTATGTTGGGTTGAGTCTTCTTGTGTAGATCATGATCTATTGTGGCAAGAAATTGCCATGACTGTGGAAAGAGAAAGGATGATTGAGATGTGTAACGGTCGGTATGATGATACCAAGGCGCATTATGAATATGTAACGGTAGGTACTCCATAGAATGGGATAGTTGAGGTTTCGTACTAGGCTGACCATTACGTTACGATAATGTGAGAGCTGAGGTTTCATACGAGGCTGACCAATACTATGAAATTGAAAACTGAATCAAGATCTTTGGGAAAGGGAGTTTTCCGTCCAAGCAATATATGATTGGACATACATGGGAGAATGAGTCGTGTATGTGGACATATAGTCCACAACATAGTAGAAGCAAGTCTTTGAGTTGTATATAGTATATCGGAATATGATTGAACAAGCGCCTCAAGAAAACTATTTATTAATGTAAATGCTATTAAAGACTTCTTATTTTGATACTCTGTTAGCTTATTACTCACTCGGATTTTCCCAAGCTGTCGGCATTTATGCGGTTGGATATACCCACATCCAGCTTTCTACACCTATGGCTATATAGGTGAGATGCCCATTGATGATGGCTACTATTAGGAGTACCCGGAGGAAGCTATGGTTGGGATGGTCAGACTGAAGAAGGAATTGAAGGGGGATACCACCAAGCTGGTGACAACATCTATGCCACTAGAAGCTTAGGGCTGGATTAGTTGTTCTTTACTTTGTGTTTTGACTATGAACTTTTCGGTTGGCAAGTGTGCCTTGAGACTTGGATTTCAGTTTACTGCTATGGTTGGATTTTGTAATAAGATCTCTTACGTTTAAGTTATTATATTCAGTTTAGCATTTCAGTTACTGCATTTTTTCTCTGATGTGTTTAGAACTATGTGTGGACAATCAAGTGATATTCACTAGTCATGGTCTACGGGTCTAAAAATGGAATTTATTTTCCCTTTTTTTGTTACGTCGGGGCGTGATAGTAAGTAATCGAAGACTAAATATCCATCTTCATCTCTAACTGGCATAGGGGGTAGTCATCAGCTTAGTAGCCTTGTCTATCGTCACCGCCTTCCCCCGATACGTCCTTAGCATAGCTTTCCTCCATATAGTAACCATCCTAGTAGTGATCGTCACCTGTATTATTAGGAACAGGGTAGTCTGGACGGGGAATGTCCATGTAATAACGGTCGTCAGTTTACTGAGAGCTAAGTGAAAATAAACTAACAGGGTACCAGTTATATAACATAATAACAAGTTATGAAATGAATAAGATATAGTGTTACAATAGTATCTTCATCTTTATCGAAATGTCGTTACTCAACACTTATCATCTTGTTTAACCAAAGACTTAACACATACTGATCCCTCGAAATAGACTTGATTATGATACTCCTGGATAAACCAATGCACTATCTACTGCATCATTACATGGCATAGATACCATCTATCATGTAACACCATAAGTCATAGAGGTCATCTACTGTGTACATTATAAGTCATAAATAATAAGTTAGTCCATCCTCTGCTTTTAAGAACATATGCATAGTCCACCACAAGTTCAGGGATTTAACGTTTCGAGCAAAGTCACATCAATTTTATTGCCATGACTTATCGATATCCACATAATCTCAGCCACCACATGTCATAGACACATTCGTTGGTCTATCGTATTTGAGAATACCTCCGCCCATAACCATCCCAGAACTTAGCAAGCCTACTTATCGTTTATACTATTGCTGATTACATAACATCCCATGTAGCCTGATTTCTTGGATTGAAATGAAACGGATAATCAAACTCAACATGAATGACATAGTAAATAACGTTATAACATTAACCCCTTATTCATCCTTGTACTTATCCTTGGTATCACTTTATCCCCGATTATCCTAATAGCTGCATAATGGGAGTTTAAATTGAGAATCGAATGATCGAATCCCTTATATAATAAACATGAGGAGCAATCCATGCTCTGCATGTGCCAATCGATTAGGATAAGGGTTCAATTGATTGAGATAAAAATCATAACAATCGATTGAGGAAAAAGACAAACGATTGGATCCAATACAATTCAAATCGATTGTAAACTTTGGCAATCGATTTGGTTACAAATAATGGCAATCGATTGGAAAACTATCCAATCGATTAGGTCCAAATTGATGTCAATTGATTGTGAAAATTCCAATGGATTGGTACTTCATCTTCTCTAGTAGATTTATAAAACAACATATATAAATGTCTTAAGGACGTGTTTGTTATGTCTAAACTTCTACGAACATTATAAACAATCATATAAAAGGGACCAAGTGAGTTTGATCTCACCTAGTGATGTGTGTGATATGTTTGGCTTGAAACTCCGAGCTCTCTCTCTCTCTCTCTCTCTCTCTCTCTTCTCCTTCTCCTTCTCCTTCTCCTTCTCCTTCTCCTTCTCCTTCTCCTTCAATCTCTGTCATCTCTCTATCTCTTTGTCTCTTCTCTTCTTCTTCTTCTTTTCCTTCTCTTCTTCTTTCTCTTCTTTACCTCATTGTAGTATGTGTATATGTATATGTATGCATATACAGATATATGTATGGATGTGTGTATATGTATATATATGAGATAAATTCTCTCTCTCTCTCTCAATCTCAACTGATCAAAACAAACCCAAGGCACAAGATGAACTCTTATATATCTAAAAAATGAGAGTGCCATGTGTTAATCCACGAAGCAAAGTTGGAAAACATTTTTACAGATGCCAGTCGATTGGTTATAGATATTTTAAGGCAATCGATTGGTAAAAATGGCAAATCGATTGGGATTGTGCCATGTAATGAATTCAAGCTAGTAAGATGAGAATCGATTGGGAAATATAGCAATCTATTGGTATCTCAAAAGTGGCAATCGATTGTAATACAAAATTTACCAAAGGGAAAGTAAAGGTCATATAAGTATACAGAAGCGATGCCAGGTCTTATTTATTAATACATACTCGCAAAATACAGGGTGTTATATCTTCTTTGATCATGGAGTAGATTAAAATATCATTGATGAAGACAATAATAAACTGATTCAAGTAGGGCCTGAATACCCTATTTATCAAATCTATGAACACTATTGGGGCATTATAAGGAACATATAATGTATATATCTGGTTTTGAATGCACTCTTCGGCACATCCTCTAGTCTTATTAAATGCTGATGCTAGCCTAATCTCAAATCAATCTTTGAAAATGTTGTTGCTCCTTGAAGCTGATTGAATAAATCATCGATACTTGGCAACGGGGACTTGTTATTCATGGTGACCTTATTTAACTCCCCGTAGTCTATGCAGAGTCGAAACATTCCATCTTTCTTCTTCATGAATAACATTGGTGCTCCCCACGGTGACGTGCTAGGGTGAACAAAACCTAAATCTTCTAACTCTTACACTTGCTTCTTTAGTTCTTGCCTCTCTATCGGTGACATTCGATACAGAGTTTTGGATATCGGGGTGGTTCCAAGCACCTGTTCTATGAAGAAATCTATTTCATGCTTAGGTAGTAACCTTGATATATCCCTAAATACATCCTTAAATTCTCGCATCACTGGAATCTCAGTGATAGTAATCTCGAAACTTGTGCCCTTAATAGCAGCTAAGCGGCTTGTAAGAAATGCATCACTCAATGGGTTGTACTAAAAATTGAAGGTTTGGCTTCCAGGTATCAAGAAGGTAATTGACTTATTAACACAGTCCAAATTTTTGTGGTACTTAGTCAACCAGTCAATTCCTAAAATGATGTGGATCTCTCTCAATGATAATATCACTAGATCTGGTAACAGCTCTCTATCTTCTAGATTTATAGGGAAATTCTTACACACTTTACCTAATTTGATAGATACTCCCAATGGGGATGTAGTATTTAAAGCCACAGAAAGGGTCTGAGGTACTAAACCTAAATCTTGAACAGTTCTACTTGCAACGAAGGAATTTGATGCACCAGTATCAAATGAGGCTTTAACTCTATTACTAAAGAGAGTGAGCATACCTTCTAGATTCTACTAGGCCTCGACATCGAATCTTGTTGCTTCTGGAATGATCATGTTCAAATGAGTCTAAGCACTCTAACCTTGAGCCATAGGTCTATAGTATCCTTGATGGTGTAATTTGAAATCTCAACTCAGGTGGCCTTTCTCACCATGGTTGTAACTAATGCTCTTATTCTACTTAAAGGTCTTAGTGGCACGAAAATCCTTGGCCTAATGTCCCGGGGTTCCACAGTTGAAGCAATTTCCATCATTTCCTCTCAGGGGAATCGGAGGTGCAATATATCCTTCTGCTAGGGTAGGTGCTTTTTTTTTTTTAGGTAATGGGAGTTGAGGTATTGCTGGTTAAGCTGCTTGGGGTCAAGGGTAAGCTGGTAGGGTTTTCCTCTCACTCATCCATGTGTGTTTGTTATCTCAATATGGTACCGATGGTCTCGGCCCTGAATAAAACCTTGGCACTGGCCTACCAATGAGTCCTTTCTGTTCGGATCATTTAGCACTCTCAATGCGAATAGCAAGATCTACCAAGGACTTGAAAGGATGGTGTAGGTGGACTATAGTCACGCCTTGTAGGTAAGGGAAAGACCATAATAGTATTGCTCATACTTCTTCTCAGGGTATTGACCATATGTGAAGCAAAACATGATAAGCACTGAAACTGGGTCGTGTATTCCTTGTCCGACCGGTTTCCTTGAACCAATTCCAAAAATTCTTTCTTCCTTGCATTTGGCTAAGAATCTTACTTTAAACTTAGCCCAAGTCATTCTCTTGATCCTTTATTCTCCAACTAAGGTTTTCTCTGACTCCCACCATTTAGCGGAGGCAAAAGTAAACTAAAAAGTGGCTAGATAATTGCAATCAACCATGTCGAAGATTAGATCTATCTCCCTCAACCATTGTTGTGCCTTCCAAGGATTGCCAAACCCATCAAACCTTTTTGGGTGGAGAGTGTTGAATATCTCCAATAATCTATCTCTGATATATCTATGATGTGCACACTAGTTATTATTTTTATTGTTGTTCTCGTTGTTGTTTCCACGGTTAGCCATGTTTTCCATAGTGACCAATTCTCACTTAATTCTTCCCACTAAGGCTTCAACAATCTTGTTAGATCCCATCACGTGGAATCGTATCCGATGGTCCTGCTCCATTCCAGTTTCTTGCTCCTCTAGTGTCGTGAACCATTTGTAACCTATGTACTAGTGCACTAATACAAGTACCTATTGGTCAATACAAAATCTTTTGATAGGTTGACAATATGATATGATACATAACAGAATGTCTCACAAATTCAATAAGTAGTATGACTGGAAACATCAATAAGTAAAATAGATCTCCAAAATAACTCTTTCATTAATATGAACATGAAATTTACAAAAAGTAGAGCAAGTACACAATAGCAGTAAAAAAAATGTACAATGTGGTTACATCTAGAATCACAAGAGGCGTGGTAACTATCGTGCTATCTGCACAGATCTACAACATACCACTATAATATTTACAATATACATATAAAAGAAATGGCCTATGGCCTACAAAAATGAACAACTGAACTAATCCCTGGGAAAGAGATCCCAAAAACCTCCAAATCCAACTCGATCAGCGGAACCTCATCCTCTGGAAAAACAATCTCCTCTAGCACTACCCAATCTAACCAAAAGTCAAACTCATCAACCATAAGGCCATCAAGGTGATCGTCCAAACCCTCAAGCCAAATCGTGTCTCCTATATATGGGTCCGGCTATGCTATAAGGATGATTTCCTCCTACCCAGTGGTTATACCATCCTCTTCTTAATCATCCTTAGGTCCTTGCTCATCAATCTTCCCAACATCCTCGTCACTATCCTTTAGAGGAAACTCTAGCTCGTTCTCACCCTTAACGTCTTCCCCTATATCTCCATCCTCTGACTCCTCCTCCTCATCATCCTCGATGACGTCTCTAGGCTCTGTATCATTGTTCTCATCATCACCACCCTCCTCCATCGGATCCTCCTTAGGGTCGGTAGTGATATCATTGTCATCACCTACCTCCGGCTCGGGTGCTATGAATGCTGGAGGTACCAGTTATACTGTCTGTGATAATTGTACTAGCTGATCTGGTGGCATATGAAGAACTAGTGCTAGAAGCTCCTAGTAATGCAAAATCTACTACAAGATGGCCTCCATCTCCTCTTAATCCTAATAAGTGTTAATACCCCATGTAAAGCCTCCATTCATACTCTCTCAAAGTCATAAATACCGTCAATGTGAATAGCTCTCCATACGTTGCCCTCTAACATATGCTGAGCCCGTTCCCTGACTCGCTATAGTTGTAACTCCTGAATAGTGACCCGCAGGTGGTCGGGAAATAGGAAATATCCTCCGTCTGAATCCTCGGAGAAAACTGGCTCCATGCTGACCCAACTATCTTATAGTCAGTACTAGTGAAAGGAATCTTAATGTTCAAATGCAGATGTACATGACAATCGGCGAGCGCGTTTAAACCTAGAGCTCTAATACCAAAATCCCTATCACACCCCGCAATAGACCAAAAATAGGGAAAATTCAAAATTTGTTTTTGGATCCATGTATACTTAATTGGTTAGAGCACCTAATTTTCCTTAATAATGTAATAATAAAAAACATAATAATAGTGGCCAAGTTGCTAAGTTAATAACAACATAATTAATAAACAATACCAGTCATATGATGGCAGTATATATCCAACTCCAAAAGAAACATAAATAAATAAAAGCAGTCTTGTGATAAGTGGTGTCACTATAATCCAACTGTCAACTAACTTATTATAATAAAATAGAAATGATAACAAGAGACAAAGGAAAAGCAGTCTTCAACTAACAACATCATAATTGTCTCCGTAGTAATCTTCTCCAAAGTATCCCTCATAATAGAAGCCTTCATTAGCGGATCCCTCTGTAGGGTATCCATCATTGCTATAGTCGCTCTCTGGTTGGACACCACCTACTAAATCTAGAGTAGCTGGACATGGAAGCTCAAGTGACTTAAAATACCGTCAGCTTGAACACAAGCTGAGTGAGTATTAAGCCTCACAAAGCACCATTAGTAATAATTAATAAAAAAAACTAGGTTCATTATTATTTTTTTGGCTTATGTACGTCTTTACAAGTTATTCAGAAGTCCTGACCAGCTGAATATTGATAAGGAAACCAAACTCGATCCATCTTGACAACTTACAATAGAAGGAACTGGACAACAAGTAACTCGATTGGCGAACTCAAACCTAAGAACCCCTCTCTTTCTCATAATCCTGGCATAAGCCATTCTTTAGAATGTGTATACTTGTTAGCTCTTTTTATTTTTCTTTGGGCGTGCCAGAGTTGTTTAAAGCTCGATTGTGTATATGTGTGTGTGAGTGTGAAGGAAAGTGGCAGTAAGGGTGACTTATCTGTCAACCAATCGTGATTTTTCCTAACACTTTATGTGAATAACGCACAATCTGACTTCTATCATATTGGTAATTGTTAAAAACTAGTAGGAAAGTACCCTAGTTAAGGCTCTTTGACATTATTGGAGCACGCAAGTTAAATTATGTCATGAAGATGTGGAAAGCAACCAAATAAATCAACAACCTTTAATGGACGACCAGACTACCTAGAAGAGAAAAGACATTCTAATGATAAAAAAACCTAGACTAATATAAATGTAAAAGCTTGTGAATAGTTTATGAGTTGAACTAAAGTTATACAAAGATGAAAAAGACAAATGAATGCTTTGCAAAAGGTATAATGTGTTTGGTATGCTTGTTTGAGTTTTTGTTTGAGATGTAGGGTCCTTTTCTCTCTGGAATATGTTATGTATTTATAGGAAAAGTCTTTATTTCTGGCGATTTGAGGTCGAACGATCTTAGGGATGCCCAATGAGATTTGGATATAGTGATGGTTCTTAGAACTTCCACATTCTCTCATTAGTTGGTACTTCACTTCAATTGCTCTTTGCCACTTGTGTTCATCATGAGCTCTGACAATGTTAGGGGATCTCTCTCATCCTCTAGAGATATCTGTTCCTTGGAACTTGCACCAAGATTCTCGAGGAAGTTTTCATGAAACTGATAGAAGAAGCACCTAATAAGCAGCACGAATGGTAAGGCAGCACAATGAAGAAAATAGCACAATGGGCAAAATAGTACAATGGGCAAGGTAGCACGATGAAGAAGTTAGCATGACGAACAAGGCAGCACGTTGAGCAAGGCAACAAGATGAAGAAAATAGCATGATGGGCAAGGCAACATGATGAAGAAAGTAGCATGATGAAGAAGGTAGCACGACGACTGGCCTCTCATCGTGTTATTCTGGACTTTATGCATTTTTTGGGTGTCTATAATTGCCCTCAAAATGTGACATCAAATGGTCAGAACATTTAATGTAACATTTTGAATCTAAGCATGCCACGTGTTGCCTTGGGGAGAAGTTGGTTTAAATTTTGAAATGAAGACGTGCCTCGCTTTTCATGCCCGTACACATAGAGAAGGCCATAAATATCTTTAGTTATTCTTCCTTTGTCTATCCTCTTCCTCCGCTTTCTCCATACTGCCATAAATTTTTTTAATTCCTTTTTTCTTATCTCTGTCCAGAAAATCTCTCCTCAACAATGGCTACTACCTCTTCCAGTTTAACCGTACCGAACAACGATATGTCCCGTTCTGAACACATCCAATTCCTCATGGCATCTTATGTTTCCTCTTATGTTTATTCATCCTTCATTAACCTAGATGCAACAGAGACTTCTTCTACTAGCACCGGGCTAGGCCCTGCCTTTCTTGGGGCTACCCCTGAAGAATTCAACCTCTTCTTTCCCCCTATTCAATAAGACTCCCTTTTTAATTTGGGACACTTCTGTCAAACTTACAAATAATCAATTCCAATAATGGGGTGTCCTACTCTTGCTGGTGGTTAGGTGGAATGGGTGGACCTTGTAGCGGCAGTAAAGAAGAGTATATAGGAAGATGCAGGCATATGCGATGTATTACCCTGTATTTTTTTATTTATAAATCAGATTCGATATTATTTCTGTATACTTGCAAGGCCCTTACCCTTCATTTGGACAATTTAAGGTACTAATCAATTGATTTTTGTCCCTATTGATTGCCACTTTTTAGTTACTAGTGGATTGCCATCTTTCTAATTGATTGCCATTCTACTGACCTGAATTGATGATGTGTCTCTATACCAATCGATAACATTACCTTCCAATTGACTGCCTTCAAATATTTGTCACCAATCGATTGCCTCTGGTCCCCAATCGATTGGCATCTACAAAGACAAACTTCCTTCTTTACTTTGTGGTTTGACATATGGCACTCTTAAATTCGATAAATATGCATTCATTTCAGACCTTGTGGATTGAATTGGGTTGAGAGAGAGAGAGTATACATATATGATCGGTGACGAATAGTTCCCATCTATAGTCCTAAAGATACGCTTTGTTAGCCCACTTCATTTAGTTATTAAGTATTTTTAATAAGTATTCTATATTTTTTAGGTTTTGAAGCTTTAATGTGAATATGCACTAAAATCCAATGATTAGTGGCTTTGGACGACCTTTTGTGCTCAAAAGATGATTCCGGTGAAAGTTGCATGCAATAGTAGCCTCGGTAAATGGCATTTTTGATAAGAAATACTTTAGATTTGAGAAATTTCTCCAGAGATATAAAATATAGATCTTTGAGTTGCAGACACATGGCCACAAATGGTCAGTCAATATGAGGCCCGAGTCAAAAGTTATCGCAATCTAGGATTGGTGCGCAAAGTTGAAAAAATCTGAGAAAAATGGAAAAAGGGCATCTCGCTGGAGTGACCCTCGTGAACGACCCGTTGAAAAAGTCAAAAATGCGTATTTTGATGTACTGAATAGCCCTATGCGATCTAAATTCCCTGAACACGTCCAAAAACATAAAATGCAGCTGTTTTAGTGCGATTAGACTCGGGAAAGCTTCCTAATCCTTCCAAAATCTATCTATATCCTATTCTAAATCAATTTTGGCGTTACACAACATTATACACATCCTTCCATAACCAAAACTTGAGCCAATTTGAAGAGGGAGAAGCAAGGAGAAGAAGAAGAAGACCAAGAATTTCCATGGCCTCCTCCATCAACCTCTTGCCAATCCTCAATTGTATGGCTGCTTAGACCGATATTTTAGGTTTCAATGAAACCCTAGCCAAGTAATAGGGTGTATTTTTTGTTTTTCTTTTAGTTTTATTATATATGGATGATGATTACATGTTTAGAGGATTTTAATTGATAAAATCATATTCATTGATTAAATCGTTGCTTTCAAAATCTATTATTTTCTTAGATCTATTTTGGATGTGATGTGCTCAATAGTCTATATTTGTTGTGCTTGTATGAATTATTTACATGTAATAGTGCTTATTTGAATTGTGATATCAAGTAGTCGAATAATTCATGCCTAGTAAAAACGGAGTGTGCCGCAACCTTAATTTAGTGTGGGACAGACAACTGAAGATGAATTATGTTGATGCTTGGATCGTAGTTATCTTCATGACGGAGGAATCGGGCTTGTAGCTACAATTTTCCATTATCATCCAATTTAATAGGCTAATTGAATGCATAGATACCCTTATTATGAAGCTAGTGGTGGATTTGTAATCCTAGGTTCAATACACATATTTATCAAAACAACTTCTAATCATTTTCATAGTTAGATTTATTTCCTTACTTTCTTAGTTTAATTAAAAATCAAAACCAAAATTCTGTTTTCTGAATTAACTAGGTTTATGTTTTAAAATTAAAGTGCTTTAGTATTTCAATCTCTGTGGGTTCGACCTCTACTTCAACACTACAAATCTTTTAAAGTGTACTTTTTATCTTGATTTTGACGAGATCAATTTTTGGCGCCATTGCCGAGAATTGCAAATTACTACCTTTAGTTTAGAATCTTAGTTTAGTTAATTTGTAAATATTATATTAGGTTTCTTTTTCTCATTTTCCCTTTTTTTTTATTCACTAACTTTTCCTTTTGTTTTATAGTTTCTCAGTCACTAACTTTTCCTTTTGTTTTGTAGTTTCTCGAGTCATCAAATTCTAGCATTTTAGAGTTGAAGAGCTTAGCACATCAAAGGAGCTTACGCGATACAATTGAAAAAAATTGTAAAAAAAAAAGAGGCAAAAATTCAAGTAAATCACTTCCTTTAAAATTTGCTTCAAACCACTGTAAGTCAGGGTATTAAGACTCACTATTTGCATTAGTTTAGGGGTGATTTGCACGTGCATTAGCTAGGAAACCTAGGGCACTGGCCTTTTGACGCGAATCACTGCATAACAGGATAATCGCATGCATTATAGTAGTGCTGTGTGCTTAGTCTCTTTATTTGCATTGTTTTTTTCTTTCTTAATTGGTTTAAGTCAGTCATAGTTTAGATTAGTTCTCGTAGTGTATGTTCGGTACCCGGTCAAAGAAACCCAAGCTACACCCGCTTAATCTTGGACTCGAATGTACTTTAACAGTCCTTAGGTCATCAACCCAAGCTTCTAGAGCTCGATTGATGTTAGACGACGAATAAACTCCAAAATCGTCGTCATCGTTCCAGGCCAAAATTCAAAGCACCCTTAAATGTTTAAGAAAAACTTGAACTATTAACATCGAACCTATTCCAATGTCCGAATTTGGAAACAACAGGAACAACAGAAATAATAGAAATAACCCTAATATACCTCAACCACCTCCCTTAAAAGATCATTTCATTCCTAAGGCCTACACACCACAAGCATGTATCGAATTACCAGAGGTGACGAACTCTCACTTTGATATAAAGTCATCTACCATTGCGCTACTCCCTTCATTCCATGGCCGTATTAAAGAAGATCCTTTTGATCACTTAGGAGAGTTCCAAGACATATGCTCTACATTGAAAATCCAAAATCTAACTGATGATGAATTAAAATTACATCTCTTCTTATTCTCCTTAAAAGATAAAACTAACTATTGGCTCCAATCTCTAGTGCTAAACACTATTAGAACATGGGAAGTATTACATACCGCATTTTGATAAAGTTTTTTCCCATCCCAAGAACTGATCAAATAAGAAAATTTATAATGATGCTTGTGATGCAATATAGGGAAATGCTCTATGAAACATGGGAATCATTTAAAGAACAATTATGCTCTTACCCATATCATCAAATTCCCAAGTGGCAATTGGTGTAGATCTTCTACGAGGGACTTGTTCCCTTAGTTCGTAATACCGTCGATGCTGTTTGTACGAGTACTTTTCTACATAAAAGCGCTGAAAATCCATAGAAAATATTTGAAATGTTAAGTGAAAATTCAATGCATTAAACCGTGCCGTACGTCCTAAGGGGTGCTTTCCCCCTCAAACTAAGCGAGAGGAGCAGTTCGAGTCAAGTCACTCAATTGAATTGCAAGAACTATCTAAAAAACTTGACCGATTTATGATGATAAACCAAACGTCGGGCTCACCCTCTTACGAAATTTGCTAAATATGTTCCGATCCTTCGCATCTACACTTGTATGTCCATCCACATCTCAATTTCCAGAATTTTTGGAGCAACACATATATTCTATTCAACAATGCCCACAAAATAATTGTAATCCTATGACGAACAATCCAGATACCCCATACAGAAGTCATCCTAACTTCTCATGGAGATCTAATAAGAATAATGAGACGACTAATTTTTCTAATACTTACCAACCCCACATTCAACAAAGTCAATACCAACACCCCCTCCTAATCCTAACCCTCCAAGGGATAACGCTTTTGAGGAGAAGGTGTTGGCATCCCTTAAGAATATCAAAATGCAAGTGCAAGCACCAACACAAGCATAAATAGTGCACTCTCACACACAATCCATTCTGAAGCTTGAGTCCCAAATGTGACAACTAGCTAATGTGGCGAGTCGTAGAAATGAGGGTAAGTTGCCTAGTAAAACCTTTCAAAACCCTAAGGGACAATATAAGATTGAGGGTATGAGTGAGCAAGTAAATGCCATCTCAACTTTGATCACTTCACAAGAGGAAGAAGTTATAGAGATTCCGAGAGATGATTTAAAAGATGCGAACATTAATTCGAATCAAGAGACAGGTGAGGACACGAGTTGAATTAGGAAAGAAAATGAACCGGTTCCAACTAATTATGTTTCGAAAATGCCTTTCCCACCAAACATGGAGGAACCATCACATTTTTCAAAGAAAGGATCAAAAAATGAAGATATACTTGAGGTGTTTAAACAAATGAAAATTAATATCCCATTCCTCGATGTTATTAAACAGATTCTCACTTAGGCCAAATTTCTAAAAGACCTAATTACTCAAAAGCGCAAGTTGTGCAGTCATACTCCAAAAAATGTCTTCCTCACCAAAAAAGTAAGTTTAATCTTCCAACATGCTCATCCAAAGTATAAGGATCCCGGTGCACTAATGATTTCATGTATCATAGGTGACACTGTCATTCATCAGACTCTCCTTGACTTAGGAGCAAGTGTTAATCTCTTACCTTACACCCAGGGTCGCTACCATACAATTAGCAGATCATTCTGTTAAAATCCCTAGAGAGATCGTCCCTCTGTTAAAATCCCTAGAGAGATCGTCCCTTCGACGATCTCTCTAGGGATTTTAACAGAATGATCCGCTAATTGTATGGTAGCGACCCTGGGTTTAAGTGCACCAAATGCTATTATCCCGTCGATTTCATAGTCTTTGACACCAAACATGTGCTGGATATTAGGAAAAACACCCCTGTTATTCTTTGTCGTCCATTCTTAGCCACCGCTAATGCGCGTGTCAACTGTCAAACGAGGGTAATAAAAGTTTCATTTGAGAACATGAACCTAAAATTAAATTTTTTTAATGCTATCGATCAACCTCCCAATGATGATGATTACCTATGTGAGGCGAATAGTAAGGTTAGATGCACTATTGGACCCAATAACATGATTAAAATGAGTAAGGGGAAGGATATAATGGACAATGAAGATAAAAATCCCAATAACCCAAACCTGAATGATGAATTTACTCAAAAGGTGAAGAATCGATTTGAACATGAACATGAGAAAATAATGCACGATTTAGCTCGTAAAGATATTATTTCGGTCTTCAACTGTGGTCTTTCTCCCGTTAATAGGGGCACAAAGTCTAAGTCTCGGACTCCATTAGTCTTGACCGTAGCACGGTCTAGCCGAAGACATAAAATACATCACTTCTTGGGAGGCAACCAAGCTTTAATCATTTCGTTTCCTCGTTTTTGTACACTTTTTGGTCATTTTGAGTCAGTTTTTTTCTTTAGTTTTGGATAGATTTGGGGGTCATAGTCTTTTTATTTTAAATCCATTTAACTTTGTAAGAGACAACAAAAGAAAATAGGCTACTCGCGTGAGAGGCCGCGCGAGTTTTGGACTTAGAAAATTTTTCAATTTTTATCTTTTGTTCTCTTCTTTTCACTTGCAACCATTACGTATGTGTTTTTTTTCCTTTCTATTTGCTCTCTTAGGTCCCTTTTAGATCGATTCCTTCTTTATTTTGATAGTTCCGTTTGTGCTTTTTTTTCGTTGAGTCTTTCGGTTTTAGTTTATTTTCTCAACAAGTATTCCCATAGTCTGTATTACATTTACATATTTCTATTGGCCTCGTTGTTCTTTTGTTTGCTTATTTTCTTTTGTCGAGTATTAACAGGTGAATTAGTGGCTCCATTTGGAGTAATTGTACTTCATCGCCTTATTCATATACGTTCACCTGGTTTGTGATTATCGAGATCGAGGTAATGTCGTTCCTTCCTTATGTGCTCTCCTTTCTTTTGTTTGATTGTTTCATTCGGGACAATAAAAAACCCACGCGAGCGACTGGTTAGAAAAGTCAAAATGCGTATTTTGATGTACTAAAGAGCCCAGTAAGATTCAAATTCGCTAAACATGTCCAGAAACATAAAATACAGTAGTTTTAGTGCGATTAGTGTTAGGAAATCTGCCTAATCCTTTCAAAATCTATGTATATCTTATTCTAAATAAATTTTGGGGTTACACAACATTTTACACATCCTTCCATAACCAACACTTCAGCCATTTTGAAGAGGGAGAACCAAGGAGAAGAAGAAGAAGAAGACCAAGGATTCCCATGGCCTCCTCCATCAACCTCTTGCCAATCCTCGATTTTATTGCCAACTGGACCGATATCTAGGGTTGCAATGAAACACTAGTCAAGTAATAGGGTGTATTTTATGTTTTTCTTTGAGTTTTATTATGTATGGATGATGATTACATATTTAGAGGATTTTAATTAATAAAATCGTATTCATTGATTAAATTGTTGCCTTCAAAATCTATTCTTGTCTTAGATCTATTTTGGCTATGATGTGCTCAATATTCTATATTTGCTGTACTTGTATGGATTATTTATAGGTAATAGTGCTTGTATGAATTGTGATATCAAGTAGTCAAATAGTTCATGCCTAGGAAAGACGAAGTGTGCCGCAACCCTAGTTTAGTGTGAGACACTCCGTGCCAACCGAAGATGAATTATGTTGATGCTTGAATCTTAGTTATCTTCTTGTCGGAGGAATCGGGCTTGTAGCTACAATTCCCCATTATCATCCAATGTAATAAGCTAATTGAATGCATAGATACCCTTAGGGCATGTTTAGTGCACTAGAATGAAATAAGTTGGGAATGGAATGAGTTCAGGAATGGAATGAAAAATGAATAGAATAGGAATGACCATTTCATTCATCTGTTTGGCTACTTACCTTGGAATGGAATGACATTAAACTTCAATTGAATATTCAAAAGATTAATAAATTTATTTTAGTCAAAGAACATTACCATATCAGGGTTAAATAAAGAAAAAAGATAGTTGAAAAAGTTGATATTACCATATTGAGTCATTCCATTAGGAATGGAATGGGCATTCCTTAGGTTTTAAAAAGGAATATCGATTTCTACATTAGTAGGAATCTCATTCCAAAAAGGAATGACCATTCCATTATATTTGATCATACCAAACATGATATTAGAATGAACTTGAGAATGACCATTCCATTCCAGGGTTCATTCCGGTCTACTAAACATGCCCTTATTATGAAGCTAGTGGTGGATATGCAATCCTAGGTCCAATACACATATTTATCAAAACAACTGTTAATCACTTTCATAGTTACATTTATTTCCTTAGTTTAATTCAAATCAAAATCAAAATTCTATTTTCTTAATTAACTAGGTTTAGGTTTTAAAATTAAAGTGCTTTAGTATTTCAATCTTTGTGGGTTTGACCTCTACTTCTACACTACACATCATTTAAAGTAGAGTACACTTTTTATCTTGATTTTGATGAGATCAATATATATATATTCACACCCTAAAACATGCACACACTCTCTAGAAGTTGAAGAAGAAGAAAAGGAAGGAAAGAAGAATGAAAGAAGAAGAGACAGAGGAGATAGAGAGAGACATAGACAGAGTAGCAGAGAGAGAGAAGGAAATCTTGAGGTTGAAAGCTCCGAAGCCAAACACACAACCAAACGCACCATAGGTGTATCCTAACTCTCTTGGTCTCGTTAATTGAAGTTTTTACAAGTTTATATGAAGAGTAGATGTATCAAACATGCCCATTCGATGTTTATATATGTTATTTTACCAATCTGCTAGAGAAGACAAAGTGCCAATCGATTGGCATGTTTTCAATCGATTGACATCAGTTTGGTCCCAACCAATTGGATAGAATTCCAATTGATTGCCATCCCAATCAATTGCCAAAGCTATAAATCAATTGACATTGTTTTGGATCCAATCGTTAGACATTTTCCCAATCGATTGTTATAGTTTTTATCCTAATTGATTGGACCCTTGTCCCAATCGATTGGTAGTTGTAGTTCAAGGATAGTTTTTTATTGTTTTATATAGTAAGGGTTTGATTGTTCCGATATCATTTCGAGTTTTTATTTTAGGATTTTAGGGTAGTAAGGGATAATGTGACATCAAAGAATAGAATGGTTGAGAAGAATGTATTAACATTTTGACATTTTATATGTGTAAGTTAATCAGGGATGATTTGATATCTGCTTCTTTTCATTCAAGAGTAGTTAGGCCATAATGGGAGGTACTGTAATTGTTAGTAGTAAAACGATAGGTAAGTTTGATAAGCTTTGGGAAAATTTACGTGCGCGGACACTTGCGGTTGATGGGTTATATCCTTAATGATTAGTGGATAGGATCGGGCAGTCTTAAGTTAGTCTGGTGATGCAGGTTATATCCTTAACGAGTGGTGGATGGGTTATATCCTTAACGAGTGGTGGTTAGGGGATCACTGGTATATATCAATGAGTAGTGGCTATAGATTTGATATGCTTTTGTTCAAAACATTATATCCTTATATGCAATCGACGATGGAATGTCCTTAACGAGCAGGGGATGGACTAATGTGGAGTCCAGGATATGGGGTGGATGGTTTATATCCTTAATGAGCAGTGGACAGAATGACGGTATATCCTTATGAGTTAAACGATTGAGTCTGTTCTTTTTCCATTACGAGTATGTTGGTTATCGGTCTTAGGATAACAAGATGATAATGTTTTGGGTAACGACGTTGATTGAAAGAGAAGATATATTTAGCACCATTTAACTTATGCCGCTTCATAACTTGTCTATACTTCAGATAATTGGTACCTTGTTAGTTTATATTCACTCAGCTCTTAGTAAGTTGATGGCCATTATTGCCTGGACATTCTCCATCCGGCCTACGTTATTCATAAAACTATAGGTGATGATTACTGTAATGACGGTTACTCTCTAGAAGAGGGCTATGCTGAGGGTGGACTTACTGAGGATGGATACGCCAGTGAGGATTTCTACGTTGATGACTACGTCAACGCTAGCTGAAGATCCAAAGACTAAATAGATATTAGGTTTACATTCTTGTTGTTTCTGTTAAACTTTTATAAAAGGGGACTTGGGCATATGTTGCTTTCAGATGTTTTAATGTTCTTATGGACAACTCTAATTATTATAATAGTTAGTACGGTTATAAAATATTTAGTTTGGTTATATTACTATTCCTATTTTATTAGTAGAATAGTACTATGTGGTGTGGGCAATTGAGTGACATTCACCCATCATTCCTTATGAACCCAAAAAGGAACTATGTTTATCTCTATTTTTTATGTTCTGGGGCATGATAGGTTTTTGGTAACTGAGCTTTAGGTTGTGATACTTTCATTCAGTAGTTGTTCCACACTATCTAGTCCTAGCTTTTAAGATCCCTAAGATGAGGTATGATTTTAAGATAAGTTCGTCCTTCTGACGATAGATAGTTTTCTTTGTAGGTTAGCATGGAACCAGAGTTCCATAAGTTTGTGACTTATACATATGGAGGGCGCGTGATCCATTGGGATACCGTGGAACCAACTAACCCAGAGTTCTACCATAAGCATATATATCAAATTGCTAGTCAGTATTTGGAGGAGGATATTTGGAAGGCTCTCTATGTGACCAGAAAGACTTACCCTACAGAGATGCGTATGGATGCTTATCATTTTGCGAAGATTGGCAGGGATATTTATCAGGAGATTAGAGAGTTGATCTAGAGTAAGCCAAAGATGGATGCTATAGTGCTACGAGCTATTCTTGGAGGACCTATTGAGGCAACATTGACAGTAACACCACTATCATTGGTACTCGAGGTACCCATTCCAGAGCCACAGGAGCAGCCTGAGGAGCAAGAGTTACCAGAGGCCAAGCCGATAATAGATGCTGACCCAGAGGAGGACCCATCGGAGGACGTTGAGCCCATCAATGATGACGAGGAGCCAAAGGAGGATCCAGAGAGGACCTAGAGCTAGTTGATGAGTATGTTATGGTTGGAGAGGATGATATAGGATTAGTAGGAAGTAAGGGTATGGAGGATGTTTCAGTTGAGCCTGAGGAGATTATGGTACCTGAGATACTTGTGGTGCCAACATTACCAGTGGGGCTTATATTGCATATGGTAGCCGTTGTCAATAAGGTAGCCGAGTGGGTAGCAGGGATGGTTTCACAGCCATATGGACTTTTGATAAGAGAAGCTGAGCTAGTAGAGTCTATGGCTATAGTTGGGGATTTTGCCGAGATAGTTGTCGATATCGCTGAGCTGACATTTGGTGTTGAGGATATGGATGTTGATGAGATGATGGTCGATGACTGGGATATTGGAGTGATGGTAGGAGGACTTGCTGCACAAGTGGAGGCCAATCCACCTGTCAAAATAGCCCCTAAACGGTCCCCTAATCATCCCCTAAATAGGCCCTTAATAGCTCCTAAATCAAACCCCAATCAGCCCCTAAATTAGCCCATAACAGCCCCAAACAACCTCTTTTTAAGATTCTGATTAATATATTTTAATCCCACTCCCCTTCTCACTTGATTTGCATATGCAAGAGTGAGTTTATTTTTTAACTTTTGGATTACTTGCTCATTTGCAGATTTGTACCACGAAGAAGAAACTGATGGTGGTGATCAATCTTGCCCGTAGTTTCTTTGTCTATTATGTGCCGAGGATTTTGACATGGTGTGAGGAGGAGGTTGGTCAGCCATGGCGTGAAATCTATTTTGAACTTAGTTCCTCCCCCATTATAGCAAGTATTTTTCTGATGAATAAATCTTTCTGTAAACTTTGGTTTAGATCATGAATGTTAGTTGTATGACCAGTTTCAGAAATTTGTCAAGTTTAATGTCCAACTTTGTCAATTGTCACTATTACATAAATCATTGACAATCATAATAATTTCTATCTATCAAATATCTATCTATCTTTTTTTTTTGCTAAAAATATTTCTAACTATCATAATAAGCTCACAACACAATATTTAACTTTTGCATTCATGAGAATCACAATCATTCAACTAAATGAATTACAGTCATAAACTGGTTTCAGAACACTAATTCACCAATGCATTCAAATCACATTGAAACAAACCTGATAGATCTTGCCTGGTTCATTAAGAAGGTTTTGTCAAACTGATCATTTTGTCCGTCTGGAAGTGGCCCCGATGCCTTCCCTTTTGAATTTGAGTAGTGCAATATAGCTACACCCGTGACTCTTTGCCAAATCAATTTGTTATCAAACCTGGCGCTAGCTACAATGTAGTAATCAGTGCTTGTGTTCTGATCCATGGTTACCAAGAAAGAATAATATTGTCCAATGTGTATATCTAAGCTTGTATAATTTTGTTGCATTGTATATGATCCCTCTGTTTCTGCTAAAAGCAGGTTTTGGCCCTAAATTCTAAAGTTCAAACTAGTTGAGATTCCAACATTGCTTACACAAATTCGATAAGTTTTACCTATCCAAGAACGTAACACAGTCAACTCTTTTAGACATTGGTATAAAATGGTGATAAGTAACAGACCGAAAAAAGAAAATCAAGAAAAGTCTTAAACTCTTTTGGACAGCACAATTCCTATATATAGTAATGGCATCCAAAACATAGAAAAAAAAAGAGAAACAAATCATTTATATGAAAGCATTCTGCAATTGGGTTTTCAAGCATATGAAGCACTGTGTACTATGAATCTGAATACATAACTTTTAGAATTGTTTTTCTTTCGTCTAAGCAACATATACATGAAGCCTTATGTAGTAAAAATATTAACATATGGTGTTCAAGCTCTTTTAATTACTTTTTCCACCAAAACTCAGTTTCCTTTGAGAAAATCCAACACTATTTGGTGAATAGAGGTTGTACTAATTTGTAGTATGGATTGATTGCTATAGATTATAAAATTGTGTTCCGTCAATGAATCTCAGTGGGTTCTTCAAAAAATCCAAGGAGCCAAATTTTAAAGAGTTGTGACATAGATGAGTTTCTTTACATTTTTTTTGGTCATGCTATGAAGACATGACAATAATTTGTGGCACAATTGTTAGATCTATATGAACAATATGACTTTGTCATATAGTTCTTTTTTCTTCTTTTTTTTAGGAAATGATTTGTAACATGGATTTGCAATGTGAACTGGTCTCCTTTAGGATACATGCACAATCACAAGGAAACTGCATTTATTTCCAATTTTGGATATGACCAAATAATTCATTTGATCTTGTTGGTTTTTTTTTATTTTAAAAAAAGGTGATTTATGTTTCTATATTGTAGAGAATTTGAGATTTGACCAAGAAAGAGTACCAATGCTTAGAGAGCCGATGGGAGTTGAGAAGTGTAAGCATAGTTTGATATGTGCTAGAGATTTGGGCTAGAAGAAAATTATATGAATATAAGTTTCATTTATTTGCACAATTTTTTATTTGTTTAGTTTATGTTGAGAGACCCAAAAATGTTAAAAATATTATTGATTTTTAATTTATGTTTGAATTGATGATAAACATTTTAGATTCTACATGCTATGATTATTATTGATTATATTTGTTGTAGATTGAGTTTCTTTTATATTTTTTAGAGATTAATTATGCTTGTGATTAAGGGGTGTGTGTTAACTATAAATTAGGTGCAAATAAAAATTGGGAAGCAAATTTAAGTATTTATGTTTTCATATTTAAAATAATTATTAACGGATAAGTTCCGTTAGCATTCTTACACGTGTTAGAAAACAAACCGTTATAGAAATTACTAACAGTTTATATCCGTTAGTAATTGTCTCGAAAGTGTTAGAAATTGTCATTACAAACCGTTAGTAATGAAATTACTAACGGTAGATATCCGTTACAAAATTCCGTTAGTGTTTTGTATACACAAGTGTTAGAAAATAAACAATAAATATTACTAACGGAGTATTGCCATTAGGAATAATAAATTACTAACGGAAAATATCCATTAGTAAACATATTACTAAAGGTAAATTACCGTTAGTAAAATTAATTTCCTAACTGACAATTACCGTTAGAAATTCCCTTAGAATTATTAGTCACACTTTATTCCTAATGGTAATAGTTCGTTAGTAATAATTGTACGAACGGTAAATTACCGTTAGAAATGTGCCCTTTTGGTGTAGTGTCAAGACACCTAAGTTATGCTTACTCATCCATTTTGGCTATATACAAGGTTGTCCCAACGTGCTCAAAGTTGTTTAAAGATTAAAACGCATAAAACATACTATAACTAGGATAGTAAACTAACTATCATAGTGTACCACATACTAATATCGTACAGAAAATAACACTAATGCATCATAAGTAACTACATTTACTAAGAGAGAAATATAAGAACCATTTCATTATCTTTAAAAATTAAAATTTTTGTAAATTTTAATTTACTGAATTACATATTGTTAAGTAGGTATATAACACTAAAGCATAAGAAGAAAGAAATGAGACATGTAATGACTCACTCCCCCCAACTAAAACTAAATATAACATTGTCCTCAATGTTCTAAACTAAGCACATAGACATGTAAAGTAATGTGAGAGAAGGAATGATATTACCTCGATCCATTAATATTCATTTTTTTTAAGTTACCTGCAAAATCATTAGTAGCAACAAGAAAAATACAAAATATAATACAACTACTCAGTAAATAAATTCGGTTAATCAAGATTTTTATCATAGAGTAATAACCGAAATTTTTGGGAATCTTCCCAATAAAATAATTTAGTAGTGAGAAGAATATTATGGGGATCCTCATAAAAATATAACTCCCCCCAACTAATGCTAGGCTCAGGTTAGAGAAGATGATGCAAAACCTATGGCCTCCAAATTTGTTGGGGAAAGTTATAAGAGTTATACCACACTTTTTAAGAATTTTTCTCAAAAAATGATCTTTGCTGTTGGCATTTCCTATAACGACCCCTATTTTTTTAATACTAAAAATCGGTGGAGGCCATGGTTCAATAAAAGGGGCAGGGTCTAAGTGATGTTCTAATTTAGCTTCATTACTCTCCTCTTGTTCAAGAACGGAATCTACGGAAATATGATCATAGGAATTGGATTTCTGTTATATGTACATAGTTTTGGACGGGACTGGGATAAAGCTATCTATTTGGGCCTCTATGTCGTTATCACTCAAGAAGAATAAGTAGTCTAGAAAATTACTAACTTCTTGTGGAAGGATCATCTAATGTGGACCCAATATTTTCTAACTCCTCTCTCATAGACTTTTGAAATTAAAAATTTTGTGAAGTGATTGTACCAGAATCCTTACCATCCTCTTCCACAACATATTATTTTTGTTCATTAGTGGGGTACACATGATTTTCAAGCTCGGGATGAGAGCTTTGATTGAAAGTGAGGATTGGTGATGGGCAACTAGGTGACAGCACTTCTTCGGCCGAAAGTGGTGAGGGTTCATGAATATCACATGAATCTAAACCGGATTTAAAATTTTTAATTTTGTCCTCCGTAGGTCACTATTAAAGATAGGGGTAGAGTAAACAGGAGACTCCTCCTTTTGCTAATTGCGTGCAATCAACTAAACTCTCATTATCTTTTAAAACCTCATTCTCATCCTTGTAACTCTCCTCACTATATATGTCATATATTGAGGTGCTGGACAAAGAGATTGTGCAAGTTTATACAGGAAGCGAGTTCGTTGATGTATGGGGGTGTATATTGAGGAGAAATGGTTCTACAATTTCCTGCTCAATGGTTTGGTTTTGGAGTTCTTGTTGGGTTATCTCTTTCTTGAGTGAGCTATTAACCTCATTCGGTATAAACCTGTCATTGACCTCAAATTCCGTTTCATTGTTAGTGTCTTAGAATTTGGGTTGAAGTGTTGAAGGACTGGTGTAGTCTTCTATAGTTTGGCTAGCAAGTGCTTGTTGATATCTAGTTTCTAATTTATTAATTGCACTATCTAGACTTTTCATTTCACTAAGCAATAATTCTAACATACCATTATCCTCAAGTTGGTTATTCTCCTCATTATAACTATACAAAATTTTGCCCCATTGTTGTTGATCATAGTCCCCTTCCCATTGCATTTGTGGACAAGACTCGACAAAGAGAAAGTCTTGGTGCATTTGGTAATCGTGGGAATTACTACTATATCCTACACTATTATTTTGGTTATCTCCCCATCTCAATTGATAGAACTCTCCATGTGGAGGCTATTGGTATGTTTGATAACATGGGGGACTAATCCCATTGTTTCCCCATTGCAGTGGTTGATAGCACTCGGATTGATAATGCGCGTCATAAGTGGGTGCTTGCCAACTTGGGGAATAATTATTTGATTTTCAAGGGTATACCCATTGGTGGTGTTTGTGTTGTATGGAGGATAATATGGATACGACATGTTTACCCAAAAATTTTAAAACAATAGAAATTTTATTTATATGTATATACATTTTTTTGGGAGACAAAACGTCCGAAATTTTTATTTTTATTTTTTTTCTTCTGAAAAGTAAGAAAAATTGGAAATAACTTAGCAAAAATCCTAACCTAGTTGTCTTCCCCGACAATGGTGCCAAAAACTTGACACGAAATAAAATTGTGCGCTCTTGTGCAACACCCGAGTGTATGTGATCGTGCAAGTAGTAAACTGGTTAAGACCAGATCAATCCCAAATGGAAGGAATAGGGAGAATGCGTATTAAGTTACACCCTAAAGAAAAAGAAAAGATGAATGTAGAAGTGGAGGTATACTAAGAAATCCTAATTAATTAAATTACACTAAATAATAAATAAAGCATAGAAAATCATAATAATGAAATAAATAAATTAATGGTGTTGGGAACACGTGAATCCATATTGATCCTAACCATCTACCATGCACATTCATTAATATTCAATGGAGTACATCCTTTTTCAGTATTTCATATTTTTCCAAAGATTAAGAATCAATATCCCTCACATGACCGGAACTATATCATCATAAGTGATTTAAAATACTTGAAAGATAGTTTAAAACAATGGTTAAATATTTGCACTCTAAATGTTGTTAGCATTCAAAGTGTTTTTCAAAAGTCATTGAAGAAAAAGCATAAGGCTTAAGTTCTAAAAATCTATTTTGACAAACTGAACATACTAGAACAATTTGATAATAGAATTCTGAATCGAAAGTCTTGGAATGCTTAAAAGAATCATCTCAAGAATTAACAGTTTCAATCGATCGATACGTTTGCAATCGATCAAACATTTTCATCTTTTAATCGATCGAAATAGCTTCGATCACTTGACTGTGGCTCGGGTTCAATCGATCGAAATGGCTTTGATCGATCGAACACAAGTTTTCTACAAAATGCATGGTAGAGGCTAGGAATTAACGATTTATCACATATTCCTGACTACTAAACTATGAAAAGATAAATAAACAAGTACAGGAATAGTAAACTAGAGCAACCATAACAACTAGATTAATAAACAATGAAATAAAAATAAAAAAGAAGAAAAACCTGGAAATAATTTGATTAAAACTTGTAATAAACTTGAATCTTGAGTTTAATAATGGACAAATAGGAAGAAAAACATTAAACTGACCCAATCTACTCCTAAGCTAACCCTCAAACTACCATAAACTACTATTTTTCGTATTCTAGAGCGTCTTGTACGTCTCTATTATAACAAGTTATTTATAGGATTTTTTAGACTATTTGCAACATTCTAAAATAAGTCAAGTTTGATCGATCGAAGTGTCTTCAATTGATTGAACTTTTCTGCTTTTCACAACTCTGTGCACTGATGGGAAAATGGCCATATCTCATCACTCAGACCTCAGATTGACCTCCACGTTGTGGCCACGTGATCGTAACTCATAGATCTACATTTTATATTTCAAGGAAATCTTCCAAATCATAGGTATTCAATGTCAAAAATGGCATTTTCCCAGCTACTTCTATTGTTCTCTTCACCAAAATCACTTTCCATGTTGTTAAAAGTATTCATAAAAGACCTAATATGCTATAAATATACACTTTTCACCTCAAATCACTGACGGTTGTTGTAGTAAGAATTGTAAACTTATGTTCTATCCATGTTGAACTTAGACCTTTTATTACTAGTAAAAGGACTACAAAAGTTTTATGACTAGTAAAAAATTTCTCAAATTTTGAGGTGGGCTAGACTACATTTGAGCTAAATATCATATGTAGGAAATTTTTTTTTTCAAACATTGGCAGGAGGAGGGGGGTATAGCGCACCTCAGCCCTTTGTTAGTTTCACCCTTGGTTTACTTACTTTTTGTTTAAGAGTTGTTTGGCTTTTAACTTAAGAGTTATTTGGTTTAATGGTTATTTGAATTTTGGCTAAATGGGTTTTTTGCTATTGGTTAAGGGTTGTTAGGTTTAAGGGCTATTTGGATTTTGCTTGGAGAGCTTTAGGGTTAGGAATTATCGTATCTTAGGAAAATATTTCATCATAATTTAATAGTAAGTACCGTAAGTAGGGTGTACACGAGCTGAATTGTTCAATAGGGCTTGAGGCTTGGATCAATAACGGTTAGGCTTGACAGAGTTCGTGAACACGTTTGATTAAGGCTCATGAGTAGGCTCATGAAAAGCTCGTTAATAGGATAGATAAAGAGTTTGTATATTGTCACGCCCCGGCGTAGCCAAAATATGGAAAAATTTTAAAATTTACATCTTGGACCCTGAGGCGCGTGACTGGTTGCAGTGCCGAATTGTCCATGACCAAATAGTAATAACTAAACGATATAATAAAAGGATAACACCATCATTAACTTACTGGAATATATTACAATAAAAGGCTACAATGGTACTGGCTAATTAAATACATAAGAGTCTTATGACTCTCGGCCTTACAAAAACTATTACAAAATATTATGCTAAGTCTTCTGGTTATAATCAAAAACATTTACAGAGGATAACTGCTAGTCTTCTCTCTAACTAGCATAACCATAGTAATCTTCAGTGTAATCTTCTTCAATGTTTCCTTCTTGCGTAGCTTGATAACCTGGGTACTCCTCACCTGGATAACCTCGACATGGTAATGTCCAATGACATGAACGTCGTTAGCTTATGAAAGCTGAGTGAGTAAGCTAAATCAAATGGAACGTACATAGTAAAACACAATAAGAATACATTTACTACCTTTCAACATGTCTTTTAGGATCTTTACATTCTCTCCGTCGAATTATAACTATTAGCGTACCCGACTACGTATTCGATATGAATACAAACAATTCAGGAGACCCATCTAGATGTTCTTAATGCCACTACCATTCATTTCTAACATCCGATGTCATTTACAAACCCAAAGTATCTCTTGCTAACCAAACCATCTTTCATCAAATAAAACATCTTTCATCAACCAAAATGTCTTTCATCAACCAAAACATCTTTCATCAACCACTTCGTCACAAAGAACCGAAGTGTTAAGGAGTGCAAGAACATCCACTTCATCATGAAGAACTAAAAGGAGTCTTCACTCAAAGAATCACCGCTTCGTCACGAAGAATTGAAAGCGTTACGGAGTATAAGAACATCCATTTCGTCATGAAGAACCGAAAGGAGTCTTTACTCAAAGAATCACCGCTTCGTCATAAAGAACCCAAAGCGTTACGTAGTACAAGAACATCCATTTCGTCACGAAGAACTGAAAGGAGTCTTTACTCAAAGAGTCACCGCTTCGTCACGAAGAACCGAAAGAGTTACGGAGTACAAGAACATCCATTTCATCACGAAGAACCGAAATGAGTCTTTACTCAAAGAATCACCGCTTCGTCACGAAGAACCAAAAGCGTTACGGAGTACAAGAACATCCATTTCGTCACGAAGAACCGAAAGGAGTCTTTACTCAAAGAATCACCGTTTCGTCACGAAGAACCGAAAGCGTTACGGAGTACAAGAACATCTATTTTGTCATAAAGAACCGAAAGGAGTCTTTACTCAAAGAATCACCGCTTCGTCACGAAGAACCGAAAGTTTTACAGAGTAGAAGAACATCCATTTCATCATAAAGAACCGAAAGGAGTCTTTACTCAAAGAATCACCGCTTCGTCACAAAGAACCGAAAGTGTTACGGAGTACAAGAACTTCTATTTCGTCACGACGAACCGAAAGGAATCTTTACTCAAAGAATCACCGCTTCGTCACGAAGAACCAAAACCGTTACGGAGTACAAGAACATCCATTTCATCACGAAGAATCGAAAAGAGTCTTTACTCAAAGAATCACCGCTTCGTCACAAAGAATTAAAAGCGTTACGGAGTACAAGAACATCAATTTCGTCACGAAGAACCGAAAGGAGTCTTTACTCAAAGAATCACCGGTTCGTCATGAAGAACCAAAAGCGTTACAGAGTACAAGAACATCCATTTCGTCATGAAGAACCAAAAGGAGTCTTTACTCAAAGAATCACCGCTTCGTCACGAAGAACCGAAAACGTTACGGAGTACAATAACATCCATTTCGTCACGAAGAACCGAAAGGAATCTTTACTCAAAGAATCACCGCTTCATCACGAAGAACCAAAATCGTTACGGAGTACAAGAACATCTATTTTGTCACGAAGAAACGAAAGGAGTCTTTACTCAAAGAATCACCGCTTCGTCACGAATAACCGAAAGCGTTACGGAATACAAGAACATCCATTTGGTCATGAAGAACTAAAAGGAGTCTTTACTCAAAGAATCACCGCTTCATCACGAAGAATCGAAAGCGTTACGGAGTACAAGAACATCCAATTCGTCACAAAGAACCGAAAGGAGTCTTTACTCAAAGAATCACCGCTTTGTCACGAAGAATCGAAAGCGTTATGGAGTACAAAAACATCCATTTCGTCACGAAGAACCGAAAAGAGTCTTTAATCAAAGAATCACCGCTTCGTCACGAAGAACCGAAAGCGTTACGAAGTACAAGAATATCCATTTCGACATGAAGAACCGAAAGGAGTCTTTACTCAAAGAATCACCGCTTCATCACAAAGAATCAAAAGCGTTACGCAGTACAAGAACATCCATTTCATCACGAAGAACCGAAAGGAGTCTTTACTCAAAGAATCACCGCTTCATCACGAAGAAGTGAAAGCATTACGGAGTACAAGAACATCTATTTCTTCACGAAGAATTGAAAGGAATCTTTACTCAAAGAATCACCACTTCATCACTAAAAGCGTTACAGAGTACGAGAACATCCATTTCGTCACAAAGAACCGAAAGGAGTCTTTACTCAAAGAATCACCGCTTTGTCATGAAGAACCGAAAGTGTTATGGAGTACAAGAACATCCATTTCGTCACGAAGAATCGAAACGAGTCTTTACTCAAAGAATCACCGCTTCGTCACGAAGAACCGAAAGCGTTATGGAGTACAAGAACATCCATTTCATCACGAAGAACCGAAAAGAGTCTTTACTCAAAGAATCACCGCTTCGTCATGAAGAACCGAAAGCGTTACGAAGTACAAGAATATCCATTTCGACACGAAGAACCGAAAGGAGTCTTTACTCAAAGATTCACCGCTTCGTCACAAAGAACCGAAAGCGTTACGGAGTACAAGAACATCCATTTCATCACGAAGAACTGAAAGGAGTCTTTACTCAAAGAATCACCGCTTCGTCACGATGAACCGAAAGCATTGCGGAGTACAAGAACATCTATTTCGTCACGAAGAACCGAAAGGAATCTTTACTCAAAGAATCTTTATCAACAAGACTGCAATTCTCAGTAATCAACTTGGTGACATTCTCAAGGGAATGCTTACTCTTTATCAGAGGATGGATTCTATCTTGACAATATATGTTCACAACCCTATGAACATTACATACCCAAGATACCCAGGTGTTGATCTTTAAGACCTCACTGATTGGTAAGTCAAAGCAACCATATCCACAATCTGTGTTCATAATCATCTCAAGATTGAGAACACATACCTTATACAAGTTATGAGTTTCTATCGACTGTTGACAACCTTAAGTGTCAACAGGAAAGCTTAGGTCTGTCAATGTACTCTAAGCACTAGCATATTAACTAAGAGTCATATTCTAGTGATTGAGATTCATTACTCCATCCAATGGTAATTAATCATGCTATATTGTAAACTTGATGAGGCATCCAGTCATATCATCTACTGTGACAAATTCTAAGTATCTAATAATCAAATTCATCTCTCACTTGTGTGTATCTCATACACACAAATTACTTACTAGGATACTCAAGGATTAACAATCATCTCATGAAAGAAACATACACAATAAAATGTAAAGCTGATATCCATATATTATGATGCCAATGTCTCTTACATAAAGTAATGGTTTGAGGGCAAAATCCCAGCATACTCCCACTTGTACTCATAACCATTCAGGACTACATCTGAGACCTAGACTATCTAGATAACGATCAAAAACCTTATATGGCAAGGCCTTTGTAAACGGATCCACAAGATTTTCAGCAATGGAAATCTTAGTGACAGTCACGTCTCCATATTGAACAATATCTCGAATTAGATGATATTTCTACTCTATGTACTTTCCCTTTCTATGGTTCCTTGGCTCCTTCGACTAAGCCACTACCCCATTATTATTTCAGTATAGCATAATAGGTGGTAGCAACGCTGGTACCTCCTTGAGCTCCATAAGGATCTTCTTAAGCCAAATAGCTTCCTTAATAACCTCACAAGCAACCACATACTCAGCTTCTGTAGTTAAGTCTGCAATACATTTCTTCTTAATGCTTATTCAACTAACAGCACCACCTCCTAAGGTAAAGAGATGTCTGAATGTTGACTTTCTTGAATCTTTATCTTACATAAAGACCAAGTTAGTGTATCCTACTAGAATAAACTCATCCCTGCCATACATAAGCATGAAATCTATTATCCTTCTCAAGTACTTAAGAATGTGCTTAACGGCTATCCAGTGCTCTGGACCTGGATTTGATTGATACTTGCTAACCATGCCAATGCCAAAGCAGATATCTGGTCTAGTACATAACATCGCATACATGAGATTTACCACAGCCAAAGCATAGGGAACTCCAGCTATGCAATTCCTCTCCTCATGTGTCTTAGGACATTGGTCCTTAGAGAACACTAAACCATGCCTGAAAGGTAATAAACCATTATTTAAATTATCCATGGAAAACCTAGTCAGCACCTTATCGATATAACTAGCTTGAGATAATCCCATTCTCTTTTGCTTACGATCCCGAAAGTGCTACTGGCGAGAAGGTTTCCTCATAGTTTATTCCTTCTCTCTAAGTACAATCTTTTGCTATAAGCCTTGCCTTAAAGGTGTTAACCTTTCTATCAGACCCTCTTTTCCTCTTGTAGACCCATTTACAACTAATAGGTTTAATATTAGCAGGAAGTTCTACAAGATCCCAGACCTAATAAGAATCCATAGATTCCAATTCAGCCTTCATAGCTTTAACCCAATGAGCTAAATCAACGTCAGTCATTGCCTCTTCATACGTGGTAGGATTAGATTCAAATTCTAGGGAGACCGCTTTAAAAACATCACCTAAGAACATGTATATGTCAGGGTAACTAACCATTCTCCCACTATGATGAGGTATCGGTGCAGAAATGGGTGAAGAAGTGGCATTTTCTCGTCTTACATCGTTATCAACTGCGGGTAAGACTGAGAGCTCTCCTTTTATCTCTTTCAGATCTATCCTTCCCTTAGGTTAATTGTTTATGATATAATCATCCTCCAGGAAAATAGCATTTATGTTAACAAACACTTTCTATTCTCTTGGATTATAAAAATGTCATCGGATGATGCCTAAATTTGGTTAGAGATGAAAAGAAGAACGAGACAAAATAATTTGTATATGGTTCGGCCCTGTTAATGAAGAGAGCTACATCCACATGTGCATCGGAGCACTTGCACTATGATATGAAATTACCGAGGGGTCTTTGGTGAACCAACAAATGATGGAGCTACTAGAAACCGGCTGAGCAATGTATATATGTATAATATGAAATTGTGATCCCCTTCAAAGAGGTGAGTGGTCTTTTTACATATACAAGAGACCTACTCGTACATGGCAAGTAAACTGATAAGGTAATGCAATTCGATTGGGATTGATTAGCATAAATCATGTAAGTTTCCTAATTGGATTAGGAAACAATCTTAGCTTTTCATTAGGCTTCTAGCTGAGATAGGAAACTATCTTGGAACAATCTAGATTGCACCTCCAGGATAGCCTAAGTTGTCTTGAGAGGAGCTGGGCCCAGGCTGTGTTCCTGACCTAAAGGACGAGTCTTGTAACAAGGGACAAACCGATAGGGGTAATGTTGCTTTGTGACCGGCATTGCTCGGTAAGGTTACTGAGCCTCACAACTATTTGGTTGAATATTTTTGTACGTATCAATTTTCCCCCATTTCAAAGGCTAAACTAGTGCTGCATCAGATGAGGCTTGGAAATTAGCATAAGTCGGGATAATTGCACGGTACAACTTCCCAAGATAGAACCAGCCGTCTTGACAATTTGGTTATTGAACCCGGCTTATTGACTTAGGAGCCCAGGGTCCGAGATGCAATGTGTCACATAGGAATTGTTCTAATCAGGATCCAATAAGCCTGATGCATGGGTAACCAAGGTGTTACATATGAACTAAACCATCATGTCTCTCATTAAATATGCACGTCTTTTGAGGTGCCGCTTCATGTGTCCAGTATTCTAGCTATCAGGTGTTAGCCTGGAACGTTTTCTAGCCGTTGGATTTGAGATCATCTGGACTTTCCGTGTCGCCTATATAAGGGACACTTAAGCATTTTCACTCCTTATGCTATACATTGGAGGAAGTTACCGAGCGTTTCAGAGGAAAAGTACCTGGTCAAGCTTCCTAAGCTCTTCCTTACACTTCTCTTCTTGTAAAACTTTGTTCCTCTAGCCTTGTCATCTATTGCATTTTTCTTTCCCTTCTTCTTTTGAGTTAAGCCCTGAGCGAAGCTGGAGAACAGGAATCCTTTAGGGTTTTTGAGGGTGTAGGATTTCTTCTTCCTTTAATTCTTCTTTTTCCTTAGGACAGGAGGTCCTCTTCTACGGACAGAATAGTTTGACCGATCGGTGTGTCCAAAGCCTGTCCTATCTGAGTTTTATTTGATAGCCAAGACCATATACGCCCTACCGTATAGGCTCTTAACTCTTTCACCTTTTTATCTTAGGCCAGGAGTCTCTGATCTTTAATTAGGCCGCCAACTATTACCCAGTCCTATTGTAGGGACCGCAGTAATGTGTCATTCTGAATTCAACTCATCATCCCGATTGGAAGATGGGAAGTCGAGGTCGGGGACACTTAGCACTAGCTTGGACCCTCCTTTAGTAACCCCATCGGACCACCACAACGAGGGTAGAATTCCCATTCGAGTATCCGATGAGGGAGCATGCCAGGAATACGTCAAGGTTTCTGAGTCGAGGGGGTCGAGCGACGGTGCATCGACCTTGGGTAGCCCCGAGGTCATCTTTTCTTATACAAGAACTTCTAGTAGTTTGCTCCTAGCTAATTTAGCCAGAATTAGGTAGAAGTTTGCTTGCTTCAACTACTTCTCTCTCGCAGTGTCGGACGGTGAGGCAAATGTTCACCGGTCAGGGAGTAGGAACATGACTCGCAGACTTCCAATGGTTCGAGAACAAAATCACCTAAGATCCCTTCTTTGACTAGTCTGCCAATCCTATTTAGATTGATATGACCAAGCCTCATGTGCCAAAGCCTTGTTGAATTGGTGGAAGGTTCCTTTTTTTTAGATGGTACAGTTACCATTGAGTTATTAAGTTCCATATTAGAATCATTATAAATTCTTGGAGTGATCACATAAAAGCCGTTAGTTTTAAAACCGAAACATATAAAAGAACTATTCCTTTTCATGATAACTTTAGTTCTAAAATAAAAAGAATAACCTTTATTCGATAAATCAGAAACTGAAATTAAATTATGTCTCATTAAAATGACGTAAAGTACATCTGATAAAACCAAAACTTTATTGTCTAGAAATTCTAAAACTTCCACCCCTATAGCAACCGTGGAAACGGTTGCGCTAGAGCCCAGAGTCAGCACGACCTCCCCATCACTACATTTTCTGGTTGATCTGAACCCCTGAAATTAATTACAGATATGGTTAGTCACACCAGGATCAATGGACCAAGTGTTTGAATCCGTTATAAAACTTACTTCATCACATGTGATTCGATCATATCTTAAAATCTTGTAGCTAATTCTGGACAGTTCCTTTTCTAGTGGCCCTTCTCATCGCATTGGAAATACTTTCCTTTGGCTTGGCCACCCTATCACGCCCTGGCATAGCCAAAATAGGAAAAATTTTAAAATTTCTATCTTGGACCATAAGGCATGGGACTGGTTGCATTACCAAATTGTCCATGACCAAATACTAATAAATAAATAACATAACAAAAGGATAAAATTGACGTCTACTTACTAGAATATAATACAATAAGAAGCCAAAGTACTTAGCTAGTTAATACATTATAGATACATCAAAGTGTTATGTTTATAATCAAAAACATGATAATACTTTTGCTCACCCAAAAAATGGTTCACCAATACTCACCCAAGCATTCCATTGGCCAATGCAACGGGAGCCATGATTAAACATCATTTGTTTAATCCTGGGTGGCACTGCATTGGCCAATAGGATGCTTGGGTGACCATTGGTGAACCATTTTTTGGGTGAGCGAAAAAGCTCTCCAAAATCATTAACATCAGATACTGCTAGTCTTCTCTGTAACTAGCATAGCCATAGCCATCTTCGGTGTACTCTTCCTCCATGTCCTCCTTCTGCGTAGTATCATAACTTGTGTACTCATCACCTTGATAAGCTGGACATGGGAATGTCCAGCAACATGAACGCCGTCAGCTTCTGAAAGCCAAGTGAGAAAATTAAATCACATGGAACGTATATAGTCACACACAACAAGAATACGTTTACTACTTTTAATACGTCTTTTAAGATCTTTGCGTTCTCGCCTTCGAACTATGACCACTAGTATGCCCAACTAAGCATTCGAAAAGACTCGCCACCATCCTGACTCGTCTTGACATTCTTAATGCCACTAGTATCTACTACTGTCATCCGACATCATTTACTAACCAAAATGCCTTTCACTAACCACCCTATCACGAAGAACCAAAGTGTTGAGGAGTACAAGAGCATCCATTTCATCATGAAGAACTGAAAGGAGTCTTAACTCTACGAATCATCACTTCGTCATGAAGAACCAAAGTTTTCACCACATCTGTTTTGTCACGAAGAACCAAAGGATACTCAATAACTTTCACTTCATAACAAAGAACTGAAGTTTTTACCATATCCATTTTGTCACGAAGAACCGAAAGGATACTCTATAACTATCACTTTTTCATGAAGAACCAAAGTTTTCACCATGTCCATTTTGTCACAAAGAACTGAAAGGATACTCAATAACTTTCACTTCATCACAAAGAACCGAAGTTTTCACCATATCCATTTCGTCATGAAGAACTAAAAGAATACTCTATAACTATCACTTCGTCATGAAGAACCAAAATTTTCACCATATCCATTTCGTCATGAAGAACCGAAAGGATACTCAACTTTACAAACCAACAAACACACCCTTTTCTCACTATCTCGGCCTTCACAACCTAGTTTACCTATTTGACACTTATCCTCAGCATAACCTGCTTCCGACATTACACAGCTGATACTTATGTATACCCGACCACGCACACATCACTCATCAAGGAGTTTGGTTCATGAAATGAATTTTAATTATGACCGTTAAGATTTCACTATACGTCCAACATTCTATTTTATGACTCAATATACTTACGATGGAAACATACCCAATCACTATAAACGTAATAATCATGCCATATAACATACTTATAGCTTAGGTATGAACTCTCAATGCTCATCACACTATATTCATAACAACAGAAACCTAGCATGAAGCTCATAGATCCCCAACATGGATTTGTTACTAACATACTCAGCTACGTGATAGCACTACCATAGCACAAGATTTTCAAAGCAACACAGGTACTAGAAAACTAGCATCATCCCAACACAATGCATAAATAATACATCATACAAAAAGTTGTACAATCTTCCAGGATATATTTTCAATGTGTTAACTGAATTAATATGATTTATTTTGGCATGATAAATTGCTTTGTAAATAAAACTCAAAACTAGAACATTATAGGTAATTGGATTATCTTCATAAAAAAAAAATCTAGTTTCATTTTGGTTTTTGAGCTGCTCAAAACGTTTATTTTACTTAGACATTTCTTAAATTTTTCGGCTGCTCTGTCCCAGATTTTTAGCACTGCGTTGTAAATGCATCTCACCTATGAAGGATTGATATTTAGGCCAAGATATGGAAGAGTTATTTTTAGATAAATGAGTTAGCTTTCTTCACAAAAAAACCTAGCTTCACTTGGATTTTTGAGCTACTCCATAGATTCATTTTACCAGGCATCTCTATATTTCAGACTACTGTGTCCCATATTTTAGCACTGCGTTGTACGTGCATTTCACATATGAAGGAGTGATTTTTAGACCAAGCTATGGAAGAGTTATTTGTAGATAAATGCATTAGCTTTCTTCACAAAAAAATCTAGCTTTATTTTGATTTTTGAGCTGCTTAAAATGGTCATTTTACTAAACTACGTTCTGCTGGAAGTTTCTGTTTCCCAGATTTGAAGATTTGTATTGTATGGCATAGAAATCTCAAAATAACAACATCAAGCACTTACTAAACATTAATATATACTATTTATGTTCTAAGGTGAGTTAGAAAACTCGCCAAAACTTGGAATTAGGCTTGGTTGTTGATTTGAGCTTAGGAAGCTTGAACATAAGCTTCAATGGTGAAACTTCTTCTTCTAACTTCTTAACTTTTCTTTCTGTTGGGAATCTTCTTGAACTTCTTAGGACTTATAATCAAAGCTCCTAAGTTCCCATGGTAGTGTGGATAAGTGTATGGGTGTATATATGGAAGTGTATACAAGGGAGGGAGATGAACACTTGGTTTTCCTCCTAATTCTTCTTCTAATTCTCCATGAACTACAAGTATCCTAGCTCTCTCTCTCTCCATATATGCAGATTGTAATGGACAAGAGAGGTGTAATGCATGTGCATGGGTGTATATATAGAAGATGGTAGGGGTTAAGTGTCATGGTGCATGGATATATGCTAGGCCATGTGTCCAACAAGTAGACAAGTGTCATGGGAGAGGGTGACATGTGTCTAGGGAGGGTGCATGGGTTGCCATATGGCCGGCCATGGTGGGGCCCACCTCAAGTTTTTGTGCCACTTCCTCAATTTGTGTGCATAAGTCCTTGTTATGCGTATCAATCTTGATTTACGTGCAAACAGGTATTATTTCTAATCTCCGGGTCTGGGAACGGGACTATGTTAAGTCTTATTACGGTCGAGTCAGTGTGGTTACTATAGTCTAACTAATAATCTTACAACACATCAATACCATCACACAATTTAATAATATAATAATTGGTCGAATACAAAAATTTATAAAACTTATATTATTAATGAAGAAAAAACTATAGGTATTACATCTTGTACCACCTATTACAGGATTTCGTCCTCGAAATCAGGACTATCTAGGCACTAAACAGAAAAGGAAATTTCTCTCTCATCCCCGATTCTAGCTCCCAAGAGCCTTCTCCTTCATCATGGTGTTTCCACTGAACCTTTACCAGTGGAATCTCTTTGTTCCTCAGCTTCTTGCTTCCATGATCCAGAATCCTTACAGGTCCTATGACGAATGTAGCGCTGTTATTCACCTCGATATCTTTGAAATCAATCTTATGTGTGGGGTTATGAAGGCATTTTCTCAGCATGCTCACATGGAAAACATTGTGAACTCTCAACATCTTTGGTGGTAACACCAATCTATAGGCAACTTTTCCTAAGCGTTCTAGAATTTCAAATGGTCCAATGCAACAGGGTGATAGCTTTTCCCTCTTCTATGCAAACCTTATAATACCACGAATCGGGGAAACTTTCAAATACACATGATCTCTAAATTCAAATTCTAGATCTTGACCCCGTTTGTCTGCATAGCTCTTGTATCTTCTTTGTACTACTTTCATCCTTTCCTTCACCGTATTGATTCCTTTATTGGTTTCTTGAACTAAGTCTGGTCCCAATAGTTTGCCATCCCCAATATCCGCCCAACACAAAGGTGATCGGCACAGTCTTCTGTATAGTGCTTCAAACGGTGCCATCCCTATGCTTGAATGAAAACTATTACTGTAAGCGAACTCAACCAACGATAAGTGAGTTTTCCACAAACTTTCAAAATTGATTACACATGCTTGGAGCATGTCCCCCAATACTTGATTCTTCCTTTCTGTTTGTCCGTCAGTTTGTGGATGAAATATAGAACTTACCTTCAAAGATGTTCCCATCGCTTTTTGAAGACTCTCCCAAAATCCAATGGTGGATCTCGAATCTTGATTTGACTATTGATCCGGGTACCCCATGTAATCGCACAACCTGTTGCAGATATATTCGGCTCATCTTCTCGAAAGGATAGGTCATGTTATAGGCAATAAATGGGCTGATTTGGTCAGTCGATCAACAACTACCCAAATAGCATCATGATTCTGCTGAGATCTTGGCAATCCCACACCAAAATCCATGGTGATATGCTCCCATTTCCATTTTGGGACTGGTAGAGTTTATAGTAATCCCGGAGGCCGTTGGTGTTCTACCTTGACTTGCTGACAACTACGACATTTGGCTACATAGTTTGCGACTTCTCTGTTCATGCCTTCCTACCAGAAGTTTCTTTTTAAGTCTTTGTACATCTTGGTTCCGCCGAGGTTTATGGTCATTCTTGATTTATGTGCTTCATCCAGAATGTATTTCCTCAAACCATTCGCACCGGGTACACATAACCTGTCTTTGCATCTAAATCTTTCATCTATTCCAATGTTCCATTCAGTCGGGTCCTTTGCTTTTGCCTTCTCGAGCCATTTCCTCAATCCTTCATCCTTCTTTTGGGCTTCGAGTATGCGATGAATGATGGTCAGCTGCACCATAAGACATCTAAAGTTCGTCCATTACCTAGTCTTGCAGTCTGAAAGTCAAATTTCATTAAAGCCTTGAAGGCTTTCCACTCCCTAATTAAAAGTAAGGCGATCAACCTTTGGGGTTTCCGGCTCAGAACGTCTGCGACTACATTTACCTTACCGGGGTGGTACTGTAAATTAAAGTTATAGTCCTTAAGTAGTTCCATTCAGCGTTGTTGTCTCATGTTTAGTTCCTTTTTAGAAAATAGATATATCAAACTTTTGTGATCCAAAAATAAGTCGAACTTCTCACTATAGAGGTAGTGCCTCCAAATTTTAAGTGCAAAGACAATTATAGCCAATTCTAGATTGTGTATAGGGTAGTTCAATTCATGTGGCTTTAATTGCCTGGATCCATAAAAGATCACCTGACCATTCTGCATAAGTACACATACTACTCCTTGATATGAAGCGTCACTATAGATAGTGTACTGTTCACCACTCTTAGGTATGGCTAGCACTGGCGCTGAGGTCAACCTCTTCTTTAGTTCTTAAAAGGCGCGTTCGTGCTTGTCCTTCTACTCAAACTTTGAATCCTTCTTTGTTAGTCCAGTTAAAAGAGACGCAATCCTTGAGAAACCCTCCACGAATCTCCAATAGTATCCAGCCAATCTAAGGAAACTTTGTACTTCTGATGCATTGGTTGGTCTATTCAAACAAGAAACTGCGTCCGTCTTGGTTGAGTCCACTGAAATTCCATTCTGTTAAACTACATGTCCCAAGAATTGAACTTCTTTCAGCCAAAATTCACACTTACTAATCTTAGCATAGAGGCGATTCTCTCTGAGTGTCTGGAGTGCAATCTGTATATGCTTCTCATATTCTTCATCACTCATCGAATAAATAAGGATGTCATCGATAAACATGATGATGAATTGATCCAAGAAGGGTCTGAACACCCGATTCATCAAATCCATAAATATCCCCGGGACATTAGTTAACCCAAAAGGCATAACTAAGAATTCATAATGCCCATATCTTGTTCTAAAAGTTGTTTTCAGCATGTCTTCCGATCTAACAAGTAACTATTGGTAACTAAATCATAAATCAATTTTTTAAAAGGTTGTCGCTCCTTAAAGTTGGTCGAATAAATTGTCTATCCTGGGAAGGGGGTAATTGTTCTTAATGGTGACCTTATTCAAATCTCTGTAGTCGATACAGAGTTAAAGATTTCCATCCTTCTTTCTAACAAATAGAACCGGGGCTCCCCAAGGTCACGTGCTTGGTCTAATAAATCCAAGATCTTCTAAATCTTGTACTTGATTCTTCAGCTCTAGCATTTCCATTGGGACCATACGATAAGGAGCCTTGGATATTGGTGTCATTCCGGGTACTAACTCAATACAAAAGTTGATCTCACACTTAGGTGGTAATCCACAAATGTTCTGAAAGACATCCTTATAGTCTTGGACAATTGGAATCTAAGCGGTCGTCAATTCTGATTGGGGTTGTATTGAAAACTGAAAGGTGTACTTCCAGGTATAGAAAATATAATTGACCTACGAGCACAATCTAACTTTGCATGATACTTAGTAAGCCGATCAAATCCTAAGATTACATTGAATTCTTCATTGACAGAACAATTAAGTCTACAGGAAGGTTCCTATCCACCAATGTCAAAGTTTATTCCTTCCACGCCTTTCCTAGCTTCACTGTCACTCCTAAGGGTGATACCGCATTCAGGGCTATGTCAAGTGTTTGGGGTACTAAACCCAATTGTTGTACAATCTCAAGGGCAATAAATGAATTCGTAGCACCCGTATCAAAAAGTACTTTAACTCGACTAGCATATAAAAAGAGTGTACCTTCCAAGTTCTACTGTTCCTTTTCATCATAGGGAGCTACCTCGAGTATGATAGCATTAAGTCGATCATTACCAGCTTGACCTTGAGTAGTAGGCCCATAATAGTTTTCTTTTGGTGCCTTGCATTCTCTGCTCACATGTCCCCTCTTTCCACAGTTGTATCAGACAACATTAATTCAATAATTGTCCCTGGGGGCTGTGCAATCTCGAGCCATGTGCCCGGGGATCCCATATTTAAACCATCTATCCTTGTGGCTCATGGTAGTAGTGGTTGGTACTTATGGTGCAGGAGGTACTATGTTCTTGTCCCGGGGAAGGGTGGGTCCTAGTTTCTTACCACTGTTCCATGGATGCTTGTTTCCTTGGAAACGAGTCGAAGGTCTTCCTTGTGGTCCATTCCTTGGCGGGGGTGGCCGGTGTACCATTTATTTTGGGTCTTGGCAGCCATCTCTTTCCAATCCTATTGCTAACCTGACCAAAGCCTTAAAAGTTTAATTAAAGTGTCCCAATGTCAGATGTCAGATGTGCGGATTGAGTCCTCGGTGAAACTTCTTGATCTTCTTTTGAGGAGTTTCAACAATGTGAGGGGTAAAGCGGGACAGGCGTTCAAATTGTGTTGTATGATCCCTAACACTCCTATTTCCTTGAGTCAATTCGATGAATTCCTTTTCTTTCTGGTCCCTTTAATTGTTGGGGAAATACTTCTCCAAAAACTTCTCCCGGAAGGTAGTCCATGTCATCCTTCTTGAAGCTTCTACTCTAATAGTTTCTCTCTCGGCTTCCCACCAATCGGCCGCTGCATAAGTGAGTTGGAAAGTAGCGAGATGATGCATCCTATCTCGGAGCATTCGATTGATTCCAAGATACGATCCATATCCCTTAGCCATTTCTCTGCTCGCCAGGATTCACCTGTACTGTTGAACCTATTAGGACGCAAAGCTCTAAATCCTTCCATTAGTCTGTCGCGTGTCTGGGGTGGTGGTCTTGGGCGATTGTCGTTGTTGTTGCCATTTTCATTGCCGTGGTCTTTGCCTATATGGTCCAGACGCTGTAGAAATGCGCCAAAGATTCCAGCAGGATCCATTCCTTTGGGAATGGGCTCTGGTGGTCCTCCATTGTGATTTCTTCTCGATCTGCTCACCATTATGCTTGTGTGCTTATGTACCTACAGGAATATCTATTGGTTACTCTCCAATCCTAACCAGGGATATGAGATATAAACGATGGAATGTATAGATGGCAATTCTAATACAAGTACATAATACATCAAGCATTCACATCATCCTGTAGAGCATCATGTAAGGGAAATAAGTCTTCATTGATAACTTCAAACATTTACATGGTACAACATAGTTACAAAAATATTTACATAGGAAAGTGCGCACGCTGGATATACACATAAAAAAGGCGTACACGATACTACTAATACGTGTTACATGCCTGAGTACATACTATATACACAAAAGATGGGCTACTAGCCCTAATACAAGTAGAGCTCTAGATCCTGGGAATCCTATTCCAAAAGTCTTTCATCTCAAACTCACATGACAAAGCATCATCCTGGATTAGAATTTCCTCAGGTGGAAACCAGTCAAAATACGGGTCAAACTTATCAACCATCTCATCATCGTCCTCATCCAAAGGCTCTAGCTCTGCATCATCAAAGTCGTCGTCCAACTCTGGCCCTCTTCCCTCCATAACTATCATAGGATTAATATCTTCATAGGTGAAAAAGGTCAAACGGTTTATAACTTAAGTGTGTAGGACAATCGGTGTACATGTCTTGACCTAAGGCTCTGATACCAAAAATCTCTATCATGCCCCGTCGTAGCTAAAATAGGGAAAAATTTTAAATTTCTATCTTGGACCTTGAGGCTCGTGACTGGTTGCATTATCGAATTGTCCATGACAAAATACTAATAAATAAACAACATAACAAAAGGACAAAACTGACGTCTACTTACTAGAATATATTATAATAAGAAGCCAAAGTACTTAGCTAGTTAATACATCAATATAGATACATCAAAGTCGTATGGCTCTCGGGCCTTACAAAACTATTACAAAAGATATGCTAAGTCTTCTGATTATAATAAAAAACATTTGCATCTACTGCTAGTCTTCTCTCTAACTAGCATAGCCATAGCCATCTTCGGTGTACTCTTCTTCCACGTCCTCCTCCTGCGTAGTATCATAACCTCTGTACTTATCACCTGGATCCAGTGACATGAGAATATCCAGTGACATGAACATTGTCAGCTTATGAAAGTCGAGTGAGAAAACTAAATCAAATGGAACGTATATAACCATATACAACAAGAATATGTTTAGTACTTTTAATACGTCTTTTAGGATCTTCGCGTTCTAACTGTTAAACTATGACTACTAGTGTGCCCAAATAAGTATTCGAAAAGAATACGAACAACCGTCCTGACTCGTCTCAACATTCTTAATGCCACTACTATCTACTACTATCATCCGACATCATTTCCTAACCATCACAAAGAACCGAAGTGTTGAGGAGTTTAAGAACATCCATTTCGTCACGAAGAACCGAAAGGAGTCATAACTCTATAAATCATCACTTTATCATGAAGAACCAAAGTTTTCACCATACTCGTTTCGTCACGAAGAACCGGAAGGGTACTCAATAACTTTCACTTCGTCATGAAGAACTGAAGTTTTTACCATATCTGTTTCATCATGAAGAACCGAAAGGATACTCTATAACTATCACTTTGTCACGAAGAATCAAAGTTTTAACCATATCCATTTCGTCACAAAGAACCGAAAGGATACTCAATAACTTTCACTTTATCACGAAGAACCAAAGTTTTTACCATATCTGTTTTGTCACGAAGAATTGAAAGGATACTCAACTTTACAACCCAATAAACACACCCTTTTCTCACTATCCTGGCCTCTGCGGCTTGGTTTACCTATTTAACACGTATGATACACCCAAAATTGGCCCTATCTTATGACCGAGCGGTTTATTCAGCAGCTAGTCCATGCCCCAGGAAATTCATGCACAACTCCTCAGAAGCGTCAGCCCAAGCGGTTTATTCTACTCATCATCCCGAGCGGTTCATTCACGACTAGGCCAGCAGGTTGGGAAAACACCTGCACATCCCGTCGTTTACCCGCGCTTGGTTGAATTTCTTCACTTTGACATTCATCCGGGCCCACAGGCATGATCCCGAGCATTACAGGCAGTTTCCTACTCAAGCTAGAAGACTAATGGAAAGTGCACACTATTTCCTAATCCAATTAGGAAATCCACATAATTAATGCCAATCTATATCAATAGGATTATATTTCCTTATCCATGTATGAGTAGGTCTCTTACATCTATAAAAGAGACCTCTCACCCCCCCCCCCCCCATTGAAGGGGCTGCCAACTTTTAAATCTACACAGCACCTCTATAATTCACCATTGTACGCATACACCCGGTCGGTATTACTGGTAGTGCCGCCCCTCTTTGTTGGCTCACTAGGCCCGCCGATGATCTGCTAGTGAATGTGCTCAGACACACACGTGGATGTAGGTACCTTCATTAATAGGGTTGAACCACGTACAAAAAATAGTCTCTCACTTTCTCTCTCCTTAAATTGCTTTACTTTACTCTTACCAAATTTTGGCATCATCAGTTTGGCGCCATCTGTGGGAAAGACAAGTCTTCTCATCAATAAATTTCTCAACTGATCATCACGCCACCGAAGAAGAGTAAGAAGGCTGACCAACAGTCCGACCGGGATGTTCTTCCGGCCCAGGCACCGGCTGCGGCAGTCAAGACATTTGAGCAGATCACCGCAACCCTCACACAACTCCTGGGGGGCCAACGTCAAATCCAGCAACTGATCGAAGCCCTGCTAGCCCAGCAAAGCAATCCTCCAGTGTGATGGGAACCATAGTGGACCAAAGCTTAAAGATGATCATTTGCAAGTTCCAGATGGGCCAATCACAAGGTCAAGAGCTAAGAAGATCAACGAAGCAATGCAAGGACTGGTGCAATCCACTTGGGCAATGCTCATAAACTTATTATGCAAGGCCCCAACATTTAACATGGGCTTGAAGGAAGAAGAATCAGTTCCAGTTCATGTGATACATGCTACAGAAGGGGTGGAATAGCTTATTGGGTTTTTACAGACTTTAATTTTTTATGTTTCTATGGTTTTGGCATGTGGGCCTATTTTATTTTTTAAGTAGACATTTATTTAGCTTTAAACATGCAGTTTAAGTTGTTTTGGGCTTGAGTATTTAGCCCATGTCTTTTATTTTCGTTGAAGGCCTTTTTGGCCCAAGGGTTTCTTAGAAGGGATTAAAAGAAAGAACTTTGTAGCAGCTTTGGGATATACAACGTGAATGAAATTTATTTTCTGAAGAGCTATTCAGTTTTCTCTACTTGTTCTTGATTGAACAATCCGAACTTATCAAAGGCATTCCCTTTGTGGCGTTCAAACCAAATCTGGGTTCTTGAAACAGGATTTCAACGGGTCTAGATCATCCCTGTGACTTGATTGTTGGCTTTCTTTGGGTGAATTACAATCTAATCGTGGGTTCAAGGAATATCAATTTCACGGGTTCACATCACAGTGGCCGGGAAATGACCCGGAAATGTTGCGTACGGTCGGGAACCGATCTTGACCAGATAACGTGCCCGAGCCAACCCATCCCGTGTTGAGGATACCAGAGACATCAACAGTGGGCGTGCTGTCCAAGAGGAAAGGCGGGAGCATATGGCCCTAGAATCAGTCCAGGGTCACTCGGTCAAGAGCCGAGTTGTCCCTAGGCGAACGGTTACCCGTAGTCATAGCCGAGCCCGATCCCAGAAGACAACACCCCACCATGAAGAAGCATCTTCCACCAACCCGATTAGTTCCTCAGATACCGGTCGGGAAGGAGTGGAAGCCTGAATCAAGGACTTGCAGAAGCAGATTGACAGAGTGGCCAAGAAGCTTGGTCAAAACCGTGTTCTGAATCAAGCCAATACCGAGATAGAATCACCATTCTCCAGCCAGATCACGAGGTTCTCCATCCCGCACAAATTTAAGCAGCCTCGGCTAGATTCATACAACGGCTCGGAAAGCCCGATCGACCACGTCCGGACCTATAAAGTTCAGATGGCCCTAGCCACCAACTCCGATGAATTACACTGCCTAGCCTTCCCCAGCTCATTGAAAGGCCCGGGCATGCAGTGGTTCTACTCCTTGGAGCCCCGATCGGTTTGCAGTTTCAAACAACTCAGCAAGCAGTTCATCAACCAGTTCACCGGTATGCATGAGCAGCCAAAGCCAGATATGCAGCTACTGATAGTCAGACAACGGAATAATGAGTCCCTCAAGGAGTTCACCGACCGGTTCAACCAACAAAAGCTTCAAATCCGCAATCTAAACGAGACAATCGCCATCATAGCCTTCTGCTCGGGAGTTCAACACACCAAGTGCGCCACGTCGTTCCACAGAAACCTACCGGAAACTTTGGTTGAGCTCTCTAAGAGGGTTGAAAAATACATTGACACTGAAGAGTTTCTGAAGATCAAAGACACCGGGAAAGAATGCAACAAGTCTTCCAAAAGTAAGCGAAAGCGAGATCAGCCCGGGAGTTTAGACAGTTCTTTCAGTTCACAGCAGTCCGGGTCAGGCAGCCCCGACCAGACCTCCAGTTCATAGTGGTCTAAGTTCGGCCGCCCTAGGTGGCTGATGATGGCAAGCTTCAAAAGACCCTGCAACCACCATGTTCCAGGTCGCTTACCTACAGTCATAGCCTCTGTAAGACCCTCGTCTTAGCGAAAGCTTGGGAGGCAAGATTGTGCAGTGAACTAAACAGGTAATCACACCGGGTATCTACAGGCCTCACAGATAACCAAGTCAAAATCTTGGGCAACCCGAGCACCTACAGTACTCAGAGGCATTAACTCCACTTAGGTCCAAATCGACGATAGAGGTGACTAAAATCTCTTAGGTTGGCAGACGATAGAGGAGCAAAAGGACCCCAAAACAACGTGATTTAGGTCGGCTCCACCAACATGGTCAAGCTCTTTTCCCAATAGTCTTGACGAAGGCTGGCCGGGTGAAAGACAACCATCCTGGGGAGTTAACAGTAAAAAGGACCCTAGAGCAATACGCTTTAGGTCGGCTTTTCCATCATGGTAAAATCCTTCTACCCACAGCCTTGACGAAGGTTTACAGGCAGAAGATAACCATCCTGGGAGCTATCTCAAGCAAAAATGACTCTGAAGTAGGCTGGGTCTCAACTCCCGGTCAATTTCCGAGCACCTAAAGGTCCCGAGCTAGGTTGGGTCTCAACTCTCAGCCAGTTCCTGAGGACTCACCAGGCTCAGAAGCCCCGAGGCAGCTTTCATAAGCACTCAGACAGCGGCAAGTAACATCAAACTGATTCCAAACTTGCCCTGATATAGCATCTGGCCAACCTTGGAAATAGGGGGCAGCTGATACACCCAGAATTGGCTCTATCTTATGACCGAGCGGTTTATTCAGCAGCTAGCCCATGCCCTGGGAATATCATGCACAACTCCTCAGAAGCGTTAGCCTGAACGGTTTATTCTACTCATCATCCCGAGCGGTTCATTCACGACCCGGCCAGCAGGTCGGGAAAACACCTGCACATCCCACCGTTTACCCGCGCATGGTTGAATTTTTTCACTTTGACATTCATCCAGGCCCACAGGCATGATCCCGAGCATTACAGGCAGTTTCCTACTCAAGCTAGAAGACTAATGGAAAGTGCACACTATTTCCTAATCCAATTAGGAAATCCCCATAATTAATGCCAATCTATATCAATAGGATTATATTTCCTTATCCATGTATGAGTAGGTCTCTTACATCTATAAAAGAGACCTCTCATCCCCCATTGAAGGGGCTGCCAACTTTTTAGTCTACACAGCACCTCTATAATTCACCATTGTACACATACACCCGGCCGGTATTACTGGTAGTGCCGCCCCTCTTTGTTGGCTCACCAGGCCTGCCGGTGATCTGCTAGTGAACGTGCTCAGACACACACGTGGACATAGGTACCTTCATTAACAGGGTCGAACCACATACAAAAAATAGTCTCTCACCCTCTCTCTCCTTAAATTGCTTTACTTTAATCTTACCAAATTTTGGCATCATCAACGTATCCTCAGCATAAACTGCTTCCAACATTACAGAGCTGATACTCACTGTAGGCAGTGAAATTTTAATAGTGTCTGGATCACCATTGATATAGTCAAAGTCAACATTTTGTTTCTTTGACTAGTCAACTAAAAGAAATGGGCTAAACCCAATTAAATATATATTGATTTATTATTATTGGGCTTGTTAAAATAATACATGGACTCAATTAAATAAATTAATTTAGTATTAATGGGCTTGCCAAAATAAAACACAAGTCATGCCCAATTAAATAAATTGGCTTATTAAATACTAGACCTGTCCAAATAAATGATGGGCCAGTATTTAATTGGCTACTGACTTGGTCCTATAAAAATTGGACACTTGTCATTATCTCATAAGTCAGACCTAGAAGGTAAGTTTATGAGATATGGAAAAGCTGGTGCCTATAAAAAGGCTCACACCCTCCTCCTAAAAAGATACACAGACTGGAGATAGCAGATTGAAAACCCTAAGCAAGCTGCCTTCTCTCACAAGACGACGGCCGCCTACCACAACTCAAGTTCCAAACTTCAGATCTGTTATTCTCTACACACAACTAGAGAATAATATCAGTCTTCAACAAATCATCTGATCGATTCAAGGAAGAGCAGCACACCACTGTTCTTTGCGATTCGGCTGGATCAACTCTTCGACAGCCAAATCCTGTCTTCAAAGATCTATCTTCCTTCCGGCCACTAAAAGCGTCACAGGAGGATATTTTCATCACTTTGTTCAAGAATATGTTGTTTTAGCCCTCGGATCAAGAACCACCAAGGAGATAGAATCAGGGGTTATTCTTTTATAAAGAATACAAAAATACAAGTTTGTAACCACTTTCTTTTGATTAATAAAATTACATATTTGACTATTTGTTTGCAGTTTTGACCGCTTGATTTTCGGATTTAAAATTTATTGCATACAAATTTCTGGCACGCCCGGTGGGACCAACTCTGCCCCTCATCTCATTCTCCTTCATCCAAAATATCAGATCTAGTTTGATCTTCATGGATTCCAAGAAGACTCAATCTATTTATGGCAAAGAAGTTGCTCCTATTGCTACTGCTCTCACAGGACCGATGACTCGTAGCAGATCTAAATCGCTAGCCCAACAAGGTTTTGAATGGCAACTGGTGATCACCCTAGATTTCTTGAAGAAAAATGTTGCGGGGAAATCTGCATCTGTTAGGAAAAATTCCTATTTAGAAGAAGAGTTTACCCATTCCATCTCAGATGAATTTTTAAGTTCTGGTTCATGCTCAGATTCATGTTTTGGCAATGCAATGAAAGATTCTTCTTATGGGTACAGTCATTCGCCCACATCCACAACTGCCATCACCATGCCTGCCTTTATGACCAGTGCAACAGATAAACAACTGACTCAGATGCATCAGGCGATCGAAGATTTGAAGAGAATGGTGGAAGAAAAGGATCTACAGATTGCCAAACTCATGGATAGGTTGGAAGTTCAGCAGGATAGTGAGTCTAGCCAAAATCTATCCCATCCTCCTGGATTCACTTCCCAAACCAAAAAGGAAGAGGTGACTCTACAAAAGTCAATTACAATGCCGATAATGAATCAAGTTACGCAATCTCATTCAATTGGTTCTCTATCAGTCCAACAATTACAAGACATGATAGCTGATACTATAAGAGCACAATATGGAGGGTCATCCCAAAGTTCGCTCATGTACGCTAAGCCTTACACAAAGAGGATTCATTACATGCGAATGCCAAGCGGATATCAACCTCCCAAGTTCCAGCAATTCGATGGAAAAGGTAACCCAAAGCAACACATCGCCCACTTTGTTGAAACCTGCAACAATGCTGGCACTGAGGGTGATCTCCTTGTCAAACAATTTGTTTGCTCACTGAAGGGGAATGCTTTTGATTGGTATACTGACTTGGAGCCAGAGTCGATCGATAATTGGGAACAAATAGAACGCGAGTTTCTCAATCGCTTCTATAGTACTAGGCGGACCGTAAGCATGATTGAACTCACTAGTACTAAACAATGGAAGGATGAGCCAGTTGTTGACTACATCAACTGATGGCGTACAATCAGTCTCGATTACAAGGATAGACTTTCAAAAATTTCTGCTGTAGAGATGTGCACACAAGGCATGCATTGGGGACTTCTCTACATTCTTCAAGGAATCAAGCCTCGTACCTTTGAAGAATTCGCAACTCGCGCTCATGACATGGAGCTTAGTCTTGCCAACCATGGTAAAGTATCTCCTTTCAGTGACCAAAGGAAAGATAGAAAAGAAGTAAGTAAAAGTGACAAACCTTTTAAGAAAATGACCAAAGATTCGATGGTCGTCAACACTACACCACTGAAGATCACTGGGAAGAATCAAAAGAAAGAAGAAAAAATTTTAGATCGGCGCCAAGAGAAGGATAGGGGAAAGGAGAAGGAGACATACCTACCTACCTTAAAAGAGCTGGAAGAAAAAGAGTACCCGTTCCCAGATTCTGATGTAGCTAGCATGCTCGAGGAGTTGTTGAAGAATAAGTTAATTGAGTTGCCAGAATGCAAGCGACCCGAAGAGATGGGAAAAGTCAATGATCCCAAGTACTGTAAATACCACCGCATTGTTGGTCACCCAATAGAAAAATGCTTCGTGTTGAAAGAAAAGATCATGGGCTTGGCAAAGGCTGGGAAGATTTTGCTAGATGATGAAGTGGAAGAGTCAAATCACACTGTCATTACTTCTAAATCTCTCGACACACTAGATGCTCTTAGACCACCTACTCTACTGCCGGGGGCAAGTCTTGTACCCATCAAATTTGGGTCCTTTGAGCCAGTCTTGATTCAGAGAATATTTGAACACCCTATTCAAACATCTAGTGGAGATGGGCACTCACTCTCAAATGACGAAAGATGGGTGACTGTAACACGGCGTAGACGGCAAAGGCGATTTGTTTCTCTTTCACCACCAAGTCATCTAAAGAGAAACGAATCAAAGCAAATTTTCAGTGGCATCCCAAAAGAAACACAAAGAAGATGACTAGATCCGAAGAAAAATCTCATATTAAGGAGATGTTTGTGCAAAAGCCTCATGCTGCTGTCACACTAAAAGAATTCTTTCCTGAAGAATTTTTGGGTGGTGAACAAATTGAAGCCGTACATATGGTAACTTATCATGATAACAAATTAGATGACAACCAGTCAGATGATGAGTCATTGAGCAAAGAGGTGAAGGTTGATCCTAATGTTCCTGCTGCAAGTTTGGATAAGACCCGCGCAATTCCTACCAAATCAGTGATTGCAGATTTGTTAGAAAATTTGCCGCCATTATTCAGTATTAGTGATGCCTTACAACTTCCTAAAAACTTAACGGAGGCATTCATTCAAGTTTTACAGAATCCTGGGGAGTTTGCTCTTGATGATAAAATAGTTACTCAACCAAATGGCCGAAGAACAGAGTGCGCTACTTGTTGTGCTGCAATTGTCTTTACTGATGATGATCTCATGTTGGGATCTAAACCACACAATCGTCCTCTTTTTGTCTGTGGATATATACGTGAAGAAAAGATCAACCGTATCCTTATTGATGAAGGATCAGCAGTGAATATCATGCCCAAATCTACCATGAGAAAGCTCGGAATATTAGTTAGTGATTTATCCCAGAGTCGCTTAACTATTCAAGGCTTCAACCAAGGAGGTTAAAGAGCTATTGGCATGATCCGGGTAGATCTTAAAATCAAGGAATTGAAAACAAGTACTTTGTTTCATGTAATTGATGCAAAAACATCCTATAACTTGTTGCTAGGGAGACCTTGGGTGCACGAGAACGATGTGGTTCCATCAACCCTCCATCAATGTTTCAAGTTCCCGAAAGGAGAAGATGTTTGTAAAGTGACTGTCGATATCAAGCCATTTCACCGAAGCAGAGTCCTATTTTGCTGATGCAAAATTTTATTCAGATGGTGACACAATACCAGAGGTCTTTCCCACGAAAACTCTTGTAGCAAAGCCCTAAGAAGATGAGCAAGATGTTGAGCAGCATACTAAAAATGAATCTATAGAAAAAAGCAAATCCCAAATCAAAGACGACCATTCTCTGCAAGTTGAAAAGCCTAGTGCCAAATGTCCTACTTCTGAAGTTCTCCGGTAGATTCCGAAAGCTCGAAGGAAAGATGGGCAATCCCCGTTTGTTGAGTACTCCGTTGTGCAAGATATAAAGGCAAAACAAATAGGCAAACTAAAAGAGGAAGATCTCCGAGTCATGAAGGGAAATTTGATAATGCCGCTCTCAAAATTAAGTCAATCCGCTACTAACAAGCCACCCTTCTCGGGATTTGTCCCAGCATCACAAAACTCAACAATAGAAGGGAAGTTCGAACCTAAATCATATAAACTCTTGGCAAACTCTAGTTATGACTTCAAAGATCCATCAATGTTGGGTAAGCTTATTCCAGAAGTCACTGGGGAGAAAGTTCATGGTTTAAATGAAACTCAACAAAGGCTAAGACAGAGAGGATACGAGGTACCAATTTCAAAGGTAGGTTTGGGCTTCACTCCTCAAGAACCACTTCGAATTTATCAGTGGAAAAGAAAGAACAATGCTGATGCACAATACATCACCATGGAGGATTTTAAAGAATCTGAAGAAAAGATAGACCAAGATGAATGTCGAGTATCAGTGTTTGACCGCATTCAAGCTCCAAAACCTCGTGGTTTTGTGTTTGAAAGGTTTGAGTCTTGTAATCAAGTACGACCTTCGAACCTTCATCCTAGAAAGTCTGTGTTTGATAGACTTGGGGGTTCAGGTGTTTCATCTAAGAAGATGCACCAAGAAGAATTTGATGAAGACTCAAAGGATAAAGAAATTCGTAGTTTTATTCCTTCACGAATGAAACGACAGTCATCCTTGATAATCAATGTTGAGGGTAATCTTAAAGTGAAGAGGCATACTATTTTACACACAAGTCTCTCTGAAAAGAAAATCCCAACAAAGGAAACATTTACTTCCTACCATATCACGGTGGAAGATGACTCAGACTCGGAGTCTACCAATGATGATGTCAAAGATGCTCTGGTAGAGCTTGAAGATGGTGGACAAGCAACAGTAGATGAACTTAAAGAGGTGAATCTTGGTGATATTAATGACCCACGTCCAGCCTTTGTTAGCGCTTCCTTGACTATGGTAGAAGAAGAAGAATACCATAAGCTACTATCGGAGTACAAGGATGTTTTTGCTTGGACATATAAAGAGATGCCAGGGCTTGATCCAAAAGTGGCAGTTGATAGTCTTGCCATCAAAAATGGTGTGGCCAATTAAACAAGCTCAACGTTGGTGCAGACCTGAACTTACTCTAAAAATTGAAACAGAGGTTAATAAACTCATTGAAGTCGGGTTTATTAGGGAAGTAAAATACCCAACATGGATTTCAAGCATTGTTCCTGTTAAGAAAAAGAATGGACAAATTCGTGTATGTGTTGACTTTCGTGACCTAAATAAAGCATGTCCAAAAGATGACTTTCCTTTTCCAAAAATTGAGCTGATGGTGGATGCAACTACTGGATATAAAGCTTTGTCTTTTATGGATGGATCTTCTGGGTACAACCAAATTAGAATGTCTCCTATAGATGAAGAATGTACGGCTTTTCGTACTCCGAAAGGTATCTACTATTACAAGGTAATGCCTTTTGGTTTAAAGAATGCAGGCGCCACTTATCAACGAGCCATGCAAAAGATATTTGATGATATGTTGCATAAGCAAGTAGAATGCTACGTTGATGATTTGGTTGTGAAAACCAAACATAGGAGAAACCATCTGCAAGATCTTCGCGCAGTGTTCAATAGGCTAAGGAAGTACGAATTGAAAATGAATCCTCTTAAATGTGCTTTTGGCGTAACCTCCGGAAAAATTTTAGGATTCATTGTTCGACATCGAGGCATTGAAGTGGATCCAGCTAAAATCGATGCCATTCAAAAAATGCCAAATCTGAGAAATTTGCAAGAACTTCGAAGCCTACAAGGTTACTTGGCATTCATACGACGATTTATATCAAATCTTTCAGGCCGATGCCAACCTTTCAATCGTCTAATGAAAAAAGAGGTCCCTTTTAAATGGGATCAAGCCTGTGATAATGCTCTCAAGTGTATAAAAGCACACCTTTTGAACTCGCCGGTGTTAGGTGCCCCTATACCTGAAAAGCCATTAATCTTGTATGTTGCAGCACAAGAGAGGTTGCTTGGAGCTTTGCTTGCACAAGAGAATGAAGATGGGAAAGAAAGAGCTCTTTACTATCTGAGCAGAAGTCTCACAGAGATTGAACTGAAATACTCACCTATTGAGAAGATGTGCCTTGCCCTATTATTCTCCATTAACAAATTGAGTCACTACTTTCAGGCATACACGGTGCATTTAGTCTCTCGTGCTGATCCGATAAAGTATGTTATGTCTAAACCTGTCTTATCTGGGTGCTTAGCTAGATGGGCAGTGGTGTTCAATCAATATGAGATTATCTACATATCACAAAAGGCAGTAAAAGGGCAGGCTCTAGCAAATTTTCTTGCAGATCATCCCGTCCCTGCTGATTGGGAGCTTTTCGACGACTTTCCAGGTGAAGAAGTATTCTTCATTGAAATACTCTCGGCCTGGCTGATGTTTTTCGATGGCTCATCTCGGTCTGATGGAGCGGGGGCAGGAGTAGTCTTTGTCTCACCATAAAAGCAAGTGTTGCCTTATTCTGTGGTGCTTGGAGAGTTATGTTCAAATAATGTTGCTGAATACCAAGCCCTCATTATTGGACTTCAAATGGCGATAGAGATGAAAATCCATCAACTTGAAATTTATGGAGATTCGCAGTTGGTCATCTATCAGCTTTTAACACGTTATGAGGTTAAGAAGGATGACCTGATACCTTACTTCCGATATGCTAGTCACTTGCTTGACAAATTTGAATGTGTCTTCCTAGATTATGTTCCGAGGGAAGAAAATCGAATGGCAGATGCACTTGCGAACTTGGCTATGACCTTAGCACTAGTTGGGGATGAAAATATAAGTATCCCAGTATGCTGTCAATGGGTGCTACCGCACCTACCTGAGTACAAAGTAGAAGAAAGCAACACTATTTCAGTGTTTGTTATTGATGTTGATGATTGGAGACGACCAATTATTGATTATTTGGAGCATTGGAAGTTACCTGAAGATTTTTGACACAAAACTGAGATTCAAAGACGAGCACCTCGATTCATTCACTACAAAGATACTTTATTCAGACGGTCGTTCGAGGGCCTTTTCCTGCGTTGCTTAGGAGAGGAGGAAGCAATTCATGCAATGGATGAAGCTCATTCTGGAGTATGCGGTGCCCATCAGTCAGGACCTAAACTCCACTTTCAAATCAAAAGGATGGGTTACTATTGGCCTTCTGATGTTGTCAATATCAAGATATAAAAAGTGTTCTTTACTTTTCAAAAGATTTGTAGTGTGAAAGCAAAGGTCGAACCCACAGGGATTGGTTAACTATAGCGACTTAATTTTAAAACCTAACTTTAGTTAATTACGAAAATGGATTTTGATTTGATTTTAATTAAACTAATAACAATAAAAATAAATCTAAACTATGAAAGAAATTAAAAGTGTTTTTATAAATATGTAAAGGGAACCTAGGATTACAACTCCACCACTAGCTTCATAATAGGGATATTTATGCATTCAATTAGATTATTAAGTTGGATGATAATGGGGAATTGTGGCTACAAGCCCAATTCCTCCGTCAAGAAAATAATCATGGTTCAAGCACCAACATATTCCATCTTCGGTTACCACGAATTATCCCAAACTAAACTAGGGTTGTGACATAATTCGTCTAATCTAGGCATGGATTATTCGGATACTTCATAGTACAAATCAATAAAGCACCATCACATGTAAATAATCTAAACAAGCACAGCGAGCATAGATCATTGAGCACATCACAGTCAAAATAGATCTAAGACAAGAATAAACTTTGAAAGCAATGATTTAATCAATAGAAGTACGATTTATTTATAAAAATCCTCGGAACATGTGACTGTCATCCATACATAATAAAACTAAAATAAAAACATAAATAAAACCCTATTACTTGGCTAGGGTTTCATTGAAACCCTAGATCTTTGTCTAGGCTGCCATGGAAGTGATGGATGGCAAGTAGTTAATGGAAGAGGCCATGGGAATCCTTGGTCTTCTTCTTCTTCTCCTTGCTTCCCTCCCTTCAATGGCTGAAAGTGTGTATATATTGGTTGTATATTAATTGTCCAACCCTTAATTTGAAGTAAAATAGGGTATATATAGATTTACAACAAGTTTTTGGAAGCTTTCCTAACCCGAAACGCACTAAAACTGCTGTATTTAGCTTTGCAGACACAATTAGGCAGTTTCGTTCACGTAGGAATCATCAGTAGACTGAAATATGCAAGTTCCATTTTTACACATGTCGCGTGAGTGGGTCCTTTTTCAGCTTCTTTTCTTCTGATTTTTCACCTTGTTTAGCCTGATATACTTGATTTCTTCCAAAACCTGTCAGAAAATAGAAAATGAAATAAAAATATACAAAAATAGGATAAAAAGATACTAACAAATGCTCGTGAAGGCGTACAAATAGGATTTGTTCTCTCCCGATCACCTTCTATGGTTAAGGACTGCATAGAGTACGCAAAATGGTGCCAAGCCTGTCAATTCCATGCAAATTTCATACATCAACCACCAGAGCCGCTGCATCCTACAGTCTCTTCATGGCCATTTGACGGATGGGGGCTAGACGTTGTGGGGCCACTAACCAAGTCCTCTGCAGGGCACCTGTACATCCTCGCTGCCACGGACTATTTTTCAAAATGGGCTGAAGCTCTCCCACTTAGAGAAGTAAAGAAGGAAAATGTTGAGAACTTTATCAAGAGCAATATCATCTATCGATATGGCGTACCCCGGTATATCATCACCGATAATGGCAAACCATTTTACAATAAGTTGATGGACAATTTGTGCGAAAAGTTTGGCTTCAAGCAACATAAGTCTTCAATGTATAATGCGCCGGCAAATGGACTTGCAGAAGCTTTTAATAAGACATTGTGCAACTTGTTGAAGAAGGTTGTCGCTAAATCCAAAAAGGATTGGCATGAAAGAATTGAGGAGGCACTTTGGGCTTACCGAACAACTTACCGGACACCTACTCAGGCTACTCCATATTCGCTTGTGTATGGCGTGGAATCAGTTCTCCCCCTTGAGAGTCAAATCCCATCATTGAGAATTGCAATACAAGAAGGTCTCACGGAAGAAAACAATGCTCAGTTGCGATTGCAGGAATTGGAAGCACTGGATGAGAAGCGGCTGGAGGCACAACAACGCTTGGAATGCTATCAGGCTCGCTTGTCCAAGGCATTCAACAAAAAGGTTCGACCTCGATCTTTTCAAGTTGGAGACTTGGTGCTTGCTGTGAGAAGACCCATCATTACAACTCATCGCACTGGCAACAAATTTGTCTCAAAGTGGGATGGACCGTATGTGGTTAAAGAAGTATACACAAATGGAGCTTACAAGTTGGTAGATCAAGATGGCTTGAGAATCAGTCCTATCAACGGCAAATTCTTGAAACGCTACTATACATGAGGATGCCATACTCCTGGCCTGCATGAGTATAAAACTGTGTACGGCCCCTAAAAAAAATAAAAATAAAAATAAAAATAAAATAAAATAAAAATAAATAAATAAAATAAAAAAAAAAATTTAGTTTGCTTTGAACTACGTTATGACTTGATCCCTTGGTGGGTACGTAGGCAGCTTGGGCACATTCCAAGTTCAGTCAATTCAAAACAAAAAAAAAATGATGATGGGAGAGGATTCTTTTGGGTTCTAAAGAATCCAAAGAACATAAATTAGTGTATATGAAGACGTTTTGGTGCACTACCTACAATTGATCTTACTACATCATCTCTCTTTGATTGTCATTGGCTATAAGTACTTGCTGTTGAAAATAATAAATACGGATTTAAAGTGAGGAAACAATATATGAACAAGTCGAAGCCTGTGCCAATTGACGCAAATTCACTGATCTCAAAATTCCATATGTGTGCATTCAAAGTATACATGAATAAATAATAAAGTCCATAAAGTCCATATTTGATTTTTAAAAAAATAAAATAAAATAAAAAATAAAGGAGCTAGAATAAAGAAGCTTCAATCCATCCACTTGAGCGGATCAAGAGACTCTCGCCGACTCTCCACCATTCTCCTCAACTCTTCAAGGGCCTTTTCCTCTTCCGGAGCAATAACTGAAGTTGCCTCTACATCTCACATAGCCTTCTCTACATTTGCTACCTCTTCTTTTGTGGCATCAACCTCGGCGATCTTCGCGCGCAAATCTTCTTCAAGTTGTAGTTGCCTTTGCTGAACCAAATGCATCTTTTCTTCAAGAATAGCATGCTCTTCCTTGGTCTGCTTCAAAGCCTCTTCACATTCTATGCGCCGACATTCTGTAGATACAAGAATAGAGGATGCTGCATTCAAGTTCTTTGTTGCTTCAGCTCTTATGCCTTCCAAATCAGTTAAAGTCATGCGTCCTATTTGACGAACTTCAAGAACGAGATACACGTTAACATCTTGAACATAGGAATCAATGATCTTTTGTAATGCCGAAGGGTCACCCTTGAGCACTTTGATACTATCATAAATTCCAAGCGCTCCCTCGACTACAGAGCTAACACGCTCAAATGGAGTGGATTTTAACCTATCCAAAAGGCGTGTTCCCATAAGTTTTACAACTTCATCGGTAATAGTAGATTGAATGTGTCTTGGGCAATAGGTCAAAAGCGAGATAGTCGGATGTGGGATGTGATCCTCCTTTTGCTGCTGCAAGTTTGTTGCGGTACCTTTGGTAGAGCAATAACCAATGGCAGTGTCATGATTAGCAGAGTGTTCTTCTTTCTTCTCAAGAATAGAGGTACCATTTATGTTGCTTGATGCTTCTTCCTGCTCTTTCAAGTCCTGAATCTGTACAAGGGAAGTTGTCTAAGCAATAGAGATAGTCGAATTGGAGAATTGAGTAAAAAATGATGTTTTATTTGATACCTTATTCGCCTCACGCCGAAGTTGGCCCTCATCTCCTACAGACAACTCACTGGATAAAAGTATCGGCCTGGAGGTGCAATGTTCATCTTGGATAGCCACTCCCAGTTTTTCTCTCTTGGTCTCCTGAATCTTCGCAAGGGGAATATCATCATGCTCTGATATGGTATTAGGTGCAGGCAAAGAACATTTACCTCCCGAGACCTTGCAAATGCGCATCAATAATGAAGTCAAATGAAGAAAGTGAATGAATATATATATATGAAAGATAAAATAAAATTAGAAAAGGTAAAGGGGTGCATACCTTTTTAGGCTTTGTCAAACGGATTGTACGGGGATGAGTGGTATGAGTCTTACCAAATTTGTCTGTTGGTTGGAGCGCCATTTCCTTACCATGTGCAGAAGAATCCTCCTTTTTCTTCGCACTGTGTGCTTGATTAACCTTCTTTTTCCTTCGAGGGTTGCACATATCGCTATCTGGATCACTAAGTTGGCCATCTCGAGACACGACTTTTGCCTTTTTATTGCTTTCAACAATAATCAATTCTGGCCTACTCCTTTTACTAGTTGAAGAAGAAGCTGCTGTGTCCTTATCAGGGATATTACCAGGACGAGTAGAAGGAGACACATCCATGAGGTCATCATCAACTCCACCAGCTTCACTTGAAGAATTCTCAAATATTAAAGGAGGAGGAAACTTCTCTTTGCCTTTCTGACGATCAGAGTTAATAAACTTGAAATCACTGCGATGGCTATCTTGCAAGACAACTAAGCTCTTAGAAAAATAGGAACACGTGGCTTCCTCCCACCATTTGACGAACCGTTTTGAAGCAAACTGTTGGTCATGTGAAGCCTGCCATCGAGGGATGAATATCTGAGAATATTGTCCCCTAAAGGTACTGGATCGCCAAAGTGACATAAGCTCTCGAAGCGATGTTGTTCTAATGTCGCGTGTTAAGGTCCCAGGAACATCCTGGCAATACCCAAATTGTCGAGCAAATCGATAAGGACTGTAGGGCTCTACCAAGTAAAGGCTTCCTCTCCTAAGTGATAGATAGCATGAACGAAGGCTCACAAGATACTCAAACTCTTCTTTTCTTAGCCGATTCTTGGACGAGTCCGTAAGTTTGGCATCGCTTGCTTCCCTCGGCCTTAGTGTCTGCCAGCTTAGGCCGCATGACTTTTGAAAAATATCTCGACTGGTAGCTGGATCATAATTAAAATGGCGAAATCGACCTCCGTAACTGCACATCCGTGGCTTGGCAGGAGCATCTTTTGAAATGTTGTAGAGCCCAAAATATGCACCCATCCACACGTACACATAATGCCATGGTAGAATAGCAGGACACTCCCCAGGACCATCTGCATAAGTAGCTATGTGATTAAGACCATTGTAGATGCTGGCAAGAACAGGTATTGCAAGGCAAAATTTCACTCCACTAGCCATGAAAGAAGCCACTTTGAAAGTCTCAGGACGAATGAAGTTTCCGCGACTACTTGGCAATGCGAACTCGCATTACCAAGTAACCAAGAAAGCAGCTAAATAAACTTCATCTTCATCACTTGCCTTAATTCCCAGCTCCGTGAAGATGACATTTTCTTCGGGCGTCCTATAGCGATTGCGGATATAACCTGAAGGGAAACAAGATGAAGGAACATGATAGTCCCGCCTGCGATTGATATTCCTAGATGTTTCAACAGGGTGAAAGGGATTATCATAACGCTTGGCACCACGAAACCACCAGTCCACCCAAGAGCATACTGCAACTCGATGTCGAGAGGAGTCGGATTCACCATCTTTCTTCCTTATGATATGGTAGGCAGCAAAGAGAAACCGGCAACTAGAAGGCAGAACGGGAACTCGAGCAGCATCAAGACCAGCGATCTCTTCATAAGTAGGAGTCACTTCATCATAAAATTCTCCAGAAATAGATAGCCCGCCAATATTTTTCAAATTCCATAAAGAAATAGACATTTCTCCTCTAGATGTATGGAGTGAATTTGTGGTAGGACACCAAGATTCGCAGAAGGCATATACCATGTTTGGACAACGATCATATACAAATAGTGTGGCAAGTACGGCTTCATAAAGGCAAGCTGTCTCCAATGCTTCTTTGTTGAGAAATAGTATAAGCTCCGCCCATTCCTAATAACCAGCGGAGGGATAGAAGTTTCCAGTTGATCGAAAGTTTGTCAAACGAGTCTGACGCTCAAATATACGATGGCCAAGTGTCTGAGGAACGCTTGAGTCTGCAGATTGAGTATGGTGACTAGTCTCCAATAGATGTACCTCTTTGGAAGAACCCCTCTGGCCTTTAGCTTTAAAAGATATCGCCTCTAATCTTTCTGTCTTTGTCCATCTCTCCAAGTGATAAAGATTCGACTCGATGGGATCCCAGGCTTTAGCGCAGCTTCCAATGGCCGGAGTGTGATAGGGGCAACGTGTTGCATTGGCTTCACTCTCTTTAGTATGATCACGAACTAGCAAAATGTTGTGTGTACGACCCTTGTCAGTAATAGTGGTCTTTGAGAAGAAAGGGAATCCCTCCGAAGAAGATGATACGACTATAGCACCTTGGCGACGAACGACAATAGGTCCTTTTGAAGTCATTGGCACGGAGCAACCTCCCTTCTCTACACAAAAAAAAAAGAAGAAAGAAAAGAAAAGAAAAGTCTGTTAAATTTTAATGGCTTCTTCAAATTGCTGAAGTGGGATAGTGGGGCATAAAGTTAATCAAAAAATTTTTGAACCCGGCAGAAATTTTAAAACTTTTTCTAGTCAAAGGTGTCCCAATCTGTAGAAAAGAATAACATGCTATATGGAGAATTACTATGGGCACTAGTACCTTGAAAATTGGTGCAGGGGATTTCTATCGAATTGTTATTTAAAAAAAAAAAAAAGATTGGTTTAAAAGTTGTTTTACCTGGAATGGGTAATTCAATGGAACAAAATTACGAGAACGTGAAATAGAAGTAGACTTCTCCTGAGATTAGTTGGCCGAAAGCACACAAGGAATCTGTAGAAGAAGCAAATTAAGTCAAGCTCTTGAAAAAAAATAATGATATTAAAAGATAATAATAATAATAATAATAACACTGGAGTGAAGAATCCGAAGCTTCAATGCTCATTAAAAGAGAAGAAATTTCAAACCAAATTGAAGATTCACCATCTGACAATTCTTTTTGGGTTGGCATACATTGGGTGGAGTCCCATGCAATCATGGACATCCACACTACTTCATAGTTGAATAAAATAAATATTCATTGGTATATTCGATCAGTGAACATATATGTAAGTGATTTGGTATCATTCAGTCTATTGGGAAAAGAAGTAGGCAACTGCCTGGGGCAAACTTATGTGAATAAGACTGTCCTAATGAAGCATGGTGTAATTCAATCAATTAATACAAGTTGCTACTTAGTGGCTATGCCTTACCTAATCTGATAAAGCAGATAATACAACCCAGGAGACAAAACAGATACTGCAACCCAAAATCTGCAACTGTGTAATCGTACCGATCAAGTAAGCCAAATATCATATCCGATTTCCCTGATAAACAGAAGACCCAACTGTGTTACTTATTGGAAATCTTAAATAAAACGGTGATACCCAAAACAGTTACATATATGTACATATATATATTCATATATATTCATATATATATATGTGCATATGGTTTGCTGCAAGAATAAAGATGAAAAAAAAAGATGAAGAAGAAGAGAAATCAACTTATGGGTCTGGAGCAAAAGTTTGGAGACGTCCAAATTGTGATGGTATATAAACTATACACATGCCTATTTATAGATTCTAGTTTCAACGATTTAAACTCACAAATTTCCTAAAACTTGTCTTGCTTGGGGAAGGGTACAAATTGGTTAGGAAACAAGCTGAAACCATGCGTGGTGTTTGGTATTATGGAATTCAATATACTTCTTTTTGTGTTTCAGACCAATTGAGAACTTAAGTCCTAAGACTTGTTTGGCAAATTCGGATACCACATTATGGACTACTACTTGATTATGAGCCACCAAGATACGTGGTCTAATATGACATGCAAGTTCTAAGTTGAATCCAGTGTAGACTAAAAAAAAATAATCCAATGTGATGCGGCATAATGAGCTTGTTCATCATTTATTGTAATGGGTCCATTTGGGAGAGTCTAAAATTGACCCAATTTCAGTCCAAGTCCACTTTTTTATTTGGTTTTTATAAAAACCAAGGCATTGTTAGTTTGATAAAGAACCATTTTAAAAGAGTTGTTAGACTGGACAAAGGTTCCTATGAATGCAAGAAATTAGCGTGTCCATGCAGTTAAAACAGTGGAGTTGGTCCTTCCCAAGCACCGCATGGATATTTGCAAATCAAAATTAGTTCAAATACTTCAAGTCCCGCCTCTCATACATGTCAAGCATGCACATCGCCAAGCCTTGAAGTGGGGGCATATGTAGGCATTGAAATTTTAATAGTGTCTGGATCACCATTGATATAGTCAAAGTCAACATTTTGTTTCTTTGACTAGTCAACTGAAAGAAATGGGCTAAACCCAATTAAATATATATTGATTTATTATTATTGGGCTTGTTAAAATAATACATGGACTTAATTAAATAAATTAATTTAGTATTAATGGGCTTGCCAAAATAAAACACAAGTCATGCCCAATTAAATAAATTGGCTTATTAAATACTAGACCTGTCCAAATAAATGATGGGCCAGTATTTAATTGGCTACTGACTTGGTCCTATAAAAAATGGACACTTGTCATTATCTCATAAGTCAGACCTAGAAGGTAAGTTTATGAGATATGGAAAAGCTGGTGCCTATAAAAAGGCTCACACCCTCCTCCTAAAAAGATACACAGACTGGAGATAGAAGATTGAAAACCCTAAGCAAGCTGCCTTCTCTCACAAGACGACGGCCGCCTACCACAAATCAAGTTCCAAACTTCAGATCTGTTATTCTCTACACACAACTAGAGAATAATATCAGTCTTCAACAAATCATCTGATCGATTCAAGGAAGAGCAGCACACCACTATTCTTTGCGATTCGGCCGGATCAACTCTTTGACAGCCAAATCCTGTCTTCAAAGATCTATCTTCCTTCCGGCCACTAAAAGCGTCACAGGAGGATATTTTCACCACTTTGTTCGAGAATACGCTGTTTCAGCCCTCGGATCAAGAACCACCAAGGAGATAGAATCAGGGGTTATTCTTTTATAAAGAATACAAAAATACAAAGTTTGTAACCAATTTCTTTTGATTAATAAAATTACATATTTGACAATTTGTTTGCAGTTTTGACCGCTTGATTTTCGGATTCAAAATTTGTTGCATACACTCACGTATACCAGACCACGCACGCATAACTCATTAAAGAGTTTGGTTCATGAAATGACTTTTAATTGTAACCGTCAAGATTTTACTATACGTCTGACATTCTATTTTACGACTCAGTATACTTACGATGGAAATTTACCCAATCACAATCAATGCAATAATCGTGCCATACAGCATGATTATAGCTTTGGGTATGAACTCTCAATGGTCATCACACTATATTCATTACAAAGGAAACTTAGCATATAGCTCATGGATCCATAACATGGATTTGATACCAATAAACATATAGATGAAACCCTTAACATACTCATCTATGCGATAGAACTACCATAGCACAAGATTTTCATAACAACACAAGTACCGAAAACCTATCATCGTCAATAAACACAATGCATAAACAATACATCATACAAAAAGCTGTACAATCTACCAGGATATATTTTCACCCTGTTGATTGAATTAATATGATTTATTTGAGCATGATAAATTGCTTTGTAGATCAAACTCAAAACTAGAACATAATAGGTAATTGGATTATCGTTATGTACAAAAAAAATCTATCTTCATTCGGCTTTTTGAGCAGCTCAAAACATTTATTTTACTTAGATATTTCTTAAATTTTTGAACTGCTCTGTCCTAGATTTTTAGCACTGCGTTGTACGTGCATTTCACGTATGAATGATTGATTTTTAGACCAAGCTATAGAAGAGTTATTTTTAGATGAATGAGTTAGCTTTCTTCACCAAAAAAACCTAGCTTCATTTGGATTTCGAGCTACTCAAAACGTTCATTTTACCTAGACATGTCTATTTCTTGGACTGCTCTATCCCAGATTTTTTGCACTGCGTTATACGTGCATTTTACCTATGAATAAATGATTTTTAGACCAAGCTATAGAAGAGTTATTTGTAGGTAAATGAGTTAGCTTTCTTCACAAAAAAAGCCTAGCTTCATTTGGATTCTTGAGCTGCTCAAAACGTTCATTTTACTAAACTACATTCTGCTAGAAGTTTCTGTTTCCCAGATTTGAAGATTTATCTTGTATGGCATGAAAATCTCAAAATAACAACATCAAGCACTTAATAAACATTAATACATACTGTATATGTTCTAAAGTGAGTTAGAAAACTCACCAAAACTTGGAATTAGGCTTGGTTATTGATTTGAGCTTAGGAAGCTTGAACACAAGCTTTAATGGTGAAACATCTTCTTCTTCTAACTTCTCGATTTTTCTTTCTATTGGAAATCTTCTTGAACTTGTTAGGACTTATACTCATAGCTCCTAAGTTCACATGGTAGTGTGGTTAAGTGTATGGGTGTAAATATGGAAGTGTATGCAAGGGAGGGAGATGAACACTTGGTTTTTCCACCTAATTCTTCTTCTAATTTTCCATGAACTACAAGTATCCTAGCTCTCTCTCTATATATATATATACAGATTGTAATGGACAAGAGAGGTGTAATGCATGTCATTGGTGTATATATCGACGATGGTAGGGGTTAGGTATCATGGTGCATGGATATATGCTAGGCCATGTGTCCAACAAGTTGACAAGTGTCATGGGAGAGGGTGACATGTGTCTAGGGAGGTTGCATGGGCTGCCATGTGGTCAGCTATGGTGGGGCCCACCTCAAATTTTATACCACTTCCTCAATTTATGTGTCCTCGTTATACGTGTTGATCTTGATTTACGTGCAAATGGGTATTGTTTCTAATGTCCAGGTCCGGGTACGGTACTGAGTTAAGTCTTATTATGGTTGAGTTGGTGTGGTTACTATAATCTAATTAGTAATCTTACAACACGTCGATATCATTACACATTTAAATAATATAATAATCGATCAAATACAGAAATTTAGAAAACTGATATTATTAATGAAGAGAAAATTATAGGTATTACACACCCACCTTCCCTTGCCCTTACCTTTTCCCTTAGATTTGCAATCTTAGGGACCGGTCCAACCCTTGGACCACCAGTGCCAGCATTCTTTTTTCCTTTTTTTACCTTTCGGCATAGATCGGGAAGCGGAAGAGCTTTTCTCAACATTCAAAACGTTGCCCCCAGGCTTGATCACCCCTTCCGCTACGAGTAAAGAACTCATTAATTCGTTCATTGAGAAACTCATTTGATTTATGTTATAGTTAAGTTTAAATTGAGTGAATGACAATGACAGCGAATTGAGGATCATATCAACTTGGGTATGTACATCGATGCTGGCACCCAGGGTCTCCAGTTCATTTAAATAACTAATTATTTTTAAAACATGTTCTTTGACTGGAGTCCCTTCCGACATCTTCGCTCTTATTATCTTTTGCATAACCTGTCTAGCAGATCTGCCATGTTCCCAAACATTTCTTTGAGGCTCTTGATAATGGCACTAGCAGAATCATTCAATTGGAATTGGTGTTGCAACACACTAGACATAGAGGCCAGAATGTAGTAACGGGCCATTCCATTTGATTTCTTCCATTTATCGAACTTGCTTCTAGCATATGCCAAAGCATTTGTAGCAGATTCAGTAGGGCATGGGGTAGTGAGGACATATATGTGATCCTCCACAATTAAAACGATGTCTAGGTTATGTTTCCATTATGTGTAGTTATTTCCAATTAACTTATCCTGAGTGAGTATAGTGGCAAGTGGACTAAATGAAGATCCGGACATTATGATTACTAATAAATCAAACAGACAAAATAAATATGGATATAAGAATTTGACAGTTTGGAATAAAAGAATCTTTAAAAACTCTTATTTTAAAACAAAGTCGCCGAAATATCAAAACGAAAGATTGAAGCCTCCGTGTGGCGATCAATGCTCAATCTTTCGATTAATCATGACTTGTCCGCTATGCGACTCTTGCCAAAAAGGTTATGACTCCCGAACCTATTTGATCTCTAAGTTTTTGAATAATGCCCCGTGTAGGATCCGTTATCCATAACTTAGCTAGTGTGTACCATTAACTAGAATCCAGTCATAACTGCCTCACGTAGTGCTTCCGTGTGGTGGTCACCCTCTACCACATTTGATTGATCCTATCCGTAAGAAATTCACATCTAGTAACCAATGAGTATTGTATCCTCTGTATGGAATGATCACATATGGCTGGGTGACACAAAACACTCCACTCATCTTACAATGAACTATTAATGGAAGATCGTGTGTGTTATTAATAAGATCCTCTCCCACTAGTTTTAATAAATAAGGATTTTGCTTTTGGAAAAAATTATTTCTACATATTACCCATAAACATCCAATGTTTACTAAAGCGTTGAAAAGGTTTTTGATTTAATTTTAGAAAACTTGTTTTACGTGCATGCAAGTAGTAATAATATGTAATATGCCAATCACAACTAAGCACATAAAACAAAAATTGAAAATTGAAACAAAAACATCCAAACGATGCCTCTATCTCCCATGACTCTATCTCCATAGAACCTCCTTCTTGGTTTGGTCTCCTCCGACTCCATCTTCATGGATTTCGGCTTGCTCATCCATCTTCATGGATTTTCTAATTCTACTACATTGGTCCTATGCTTCTTTTGAAGTTTACAATTTATCTAGAAATAGAAAATAACAATAAATATAAAAGGATAGGAAAACCGGTGTGACTTTCCTATTCACAGGATTAAAGTCACAGCGCCCTTTACACATGCTTTAAAACCAAACTAAAATTTGAAATAATCACCAATCTCAAACATTAAATACAAAATTAAAGCAATTTAAGTAGAAAAAGAGTAAGAGACTAGTTTTTTGTATGTGGTTTGGCCCTGTTAATGAAGGTACCTACATCCACGTATGTGTCTGAGCATGTTCACTACACTATAAAAAGGCGGGGACTTGTGGGGAACCAACAATAGTTTAGCTACTGTAGGTCGGCCGGGCGTGTTGGTGACCGCTATAGAGGTGCTGTAGAGACTGATAAGTTCATCCTCTTCCCTTCTATGGGGATGAGTGGTCTCTTTTATAGATGCAAGAGACATACTCGTACATGGATAAGGAAATATAATCCAATTAGGATTGTTTGGCATTAATTGTGGGGGTTTTCTAATTAGATTAGGAAACAATGTCCACTTTCCATAAGTCTTCTCTCTTGAGTAGGAAACTGCCTGGAATATTTTGGGGCATATGTTGTGGGCCCAGCTATCTTGCGCCTGTACGGACAGTGCCAGTGTGTTCTTCCCGTCCTATTGGTCTGGTCATGAATGAACCGCTCGGGATGGTGAGTCTCGGGTAGACTAGATAACTTGGGTTGATGCTTGTCCAAGGAGTTATGTATGATTTGACTGGGACATGGACTGGTTACTGAGTTGAACAGCTCGATTGTAGGATAGAGCCAATTTTGGGTGTATCAGCTGTCCCCCATTTCCAAGGTTGGTCGAATGCTATATCGGGGCAAGTTTAGAAATCTGTTTGATGCCACCTGCCACTGTCTGATTGCTTGGGGAAGCTTCCTTGGAGCTTCTAAGTCTCGTGAGTCCTCGGGAACTGGCTAAGATTTGAGACTTAGCCTAGCTCGAAGTCTTTAAGTGCTCGGGAATTGGCTAAGAGTTGAGACTCGGCCTAATTCAGAGTCTTTTGCTTAAGTTAAGCTTCCAGGATGGTTAACTTCTACCCGTAAACCTTTGTCAAGGTTATGGGTAAAAGAATTTGATCATGTTGGAAAAGCCGACCTAAAGTGTATAACTTTAGGGTCCTTTTATGTTAACTCCCCAGGATGGTTACCTTCTGCCCCGTCAGCCTTCATCAAGACTGTTGGGAGAATAGTTTGACCATGTTGATGGAGCCGACCTAAATCATGTTCCTTTAGGGTCTTTTTGCTCCTCTATCGTCGACCAACCTAAGAGATTTTAGTTACCTCTATCGTCAATTTGGACCTAATTGGAGTTATTGCCTCTGAGTACTGTAGGTGCCCGGGTTATCTAAGAGTTGGACTTAGTTACCGCAAGGCCTGTAAGTACCCAGTGTGATTGCCTATTTAGTCCATCGTGCCTTTTTGCCCCCCAAGCTTTCGCTAAGACGAGGGTCCTATGGAGGCTAGGACTATAGGTAACCGACCTGGAACATGGGTGGTTTGCAGGGTCTTTTGAAGCTTGCCATCATCAGCCACCTAGGGGGATTTTCCCCCATCGTAGGTTGGACCTAAGCGAAGTCGATGCCTTGGGCATGACCCTGAGGTCTTTTGCCTCGGGTGCGATCCGGAGGTCTTTAGTGCCTGGGTTCGGAGCCCAAGGTCTTTTGTGCTTGGGTTCAGAGCTCGAGGTCTTTTCATGTGCCTCAAGTGTGGCCCGAGGTCTTTTGATGTGCCTCGAGTATGGCCTGAGGTCTTTTTCAAGAGCTCTCTGACAGTCTACAGAGCCTCATCCGATGATCGGTCAAGTACCACTGTAGTTGAATTGGTCGAGACTGTTAGAGATAGGACGTCGGGACGGGATCACCGGACTCCTGATTACTCTGAGCTGGATTCAAGGTCGGGATCATTGGATCCTAAGTGCTGCAAACTAGTGGTCGGGTCGGGGCTGTCGGACTCAGACCGCTGTGAACTGGAGGTCAGGTCGGGACTACCGAACCCTGCCTGCTGTGAGCTGGAGGTCGGGTCGAGACTACCGTACCCTGACTGCTGTGAACTGGAAGAACTATCAGAACTCCCAGGTTGATCTCGCTTTCGTTTACTTCTGGAAGACTCGTTGCTTACGCGCCCAGGGTCTTTGGTTTTTAAAATTTTTTCAGTGCCAATGTATTCTCCAACCCTCTCAGTGAGTTCAACTAAGGTTTCCGGTCGATTTGTGTAAAACGATGCGGCGCACTTGGTGTGTTGAACTCTCGAGCAGAAGGCTATAATAGTGACAGTTTCATCAAGATCATATATTCTGAGCTTCTCTTGATTAAACCGATCGGTGAATTCCTTGAGGCTCTCATTATTCCTTTGTATGACTGTTAGTAGCTGCATGTCAAGCTTTGGCCGTTCATGCTTACCGATGAACTGGTTGATGAACTACTTGTTGAGTTGCTTGAAACTACGAACCGATCGGGGTTCCAAGGAGTAGAACCATTGCACGGCTGGGCCTTTCAAAGTGTTGTGGAAGGCCAGGCAATGTAGTTCATCGGAGTTGGGTGCTAGGGCCATCTGAGCCTTGTAGGTCTGGACGTGGTCAACCGGGCTTCCTGAGCCGTTATAGGGATCTAGACGAGGCCGCTTAAATTTATGCGGGATGGAAAACCTCGTGATCTAGCTAGAGAATGGTGACTTTGTCTCGGTATTGGCGTGATTCCGAGTAGGGTTCTGGCCCAGCCTTTTGGCCACTCCATCAATCTGTCTCTGCAAGTCCTTGATATGTGCCACCACACCTTCCCCGCCGGGATCCGAGACGTAGGTCGGGTTAGTGGAAGAGGCTTCCTTCTCATGACGGTGTGATGTCCCCTGGGATCGGGTTCGGCTATGACTGCGGTTCATCATGTGCCTAGGGACACCTCGGCTCTTGACCGAGTGACCCTGGACTGATTCCCGTGCCATATGCTCATGCCTTCCTCTTGGGAAGCACACCTACTGTTGATGTCTCTGGCATCCTCAACACAGGATGGGTTGGCTTGGGCACGTTGTCTGGTCAAGATCGGTTCCCGACCGTACGCAATGTTTCCGGGTCATTTTTCGGCCACTAGACGACTGCTTTGCTGCGCCAACAGGGCTTCGATCTGTTGCTGGATTTGACGCTGGCCCTCCAAGAGTTGTCCGAGGGTCGCGGTGATCTACTCAAATGTCATGACTGCCGTAGCCGGCGCCGACGCTAGCGGAACATCCCGGTTGACCTACTGTGCAATCTTCTCACCCTTCTTTGGAAGCATGGGTATCAGCCAAGAGATTTGTTGATAAGGAACTTGTTGTTTCCCACAGACGGTGCCAAGCTGATGATGCCAAAATTTGGTTAAAGTAAATTAAAGCAATATAAGGAGGAGAGAGTGAGAGACTGGTTTTTTGTATGTGGTTCGGCCCTGTTAATGAAGGTACCTATGTCCACGTGTGTGTCTGAGCACGTTCACTATACTGTAAAAAGCTGGGGACTTGTGGTGAACAAACAATAGTTTGGAGCTACCGTAGGTCGGCCGGGCGTGTTGGTGACCGCTATAGAGGTGCTGTAGAGATTGAAAAGTTCATCCTCTTCCCTTCTATGGGAGTGAGTGGTTTATTTTATAGATTCAAGAGACCTACTTGTACATGGATAAGGAAATATAATCCAATCAGGATTGTTTGGCATTAATTGTGGGGGTTTCCTAATTGGATTAGGAAACAATGTCCACTTTCCATAAGTCTTCTATCTTGAGTAGGAAACTGCCTGGAATATTCTGGGGCATGTGTTGTGGTCCCAACTGGCCTGCGCCTGTACGGACCGTGCTAGTGTGGTCTTCCCGATCTGTGGGTCTGGTCGTGAATGAACCGCTCGGAATGGTGAGTCTCGAGTAGACTAGACCGCTCGTGCTGATGCTTGTCCGAGTAGTTGTGCATGATTTGACCGGGACATGGACTGGCTACTGAGTTGAACCGCTCGGTTGTAGGATAGAGCCAATTTTGGGTGTATCAGAAACTATTGCAGAAACAGATCTATGATGATGCAGTTTCAAAAATAGTACTATAAACTAACATGCAAATCAAACTAGTGTTCCAAAAAGCATCTACAGATCCAAATAAAGCGAGGCTCTGATACCAATTAATGGAAAATTAGGTTTCAAAAATATAATTATATGTGCAGTGGAAAATAAAGTTTAATAACTTTCTGGTATGCCCGGATCTACTACTTATCAACTCCATAGATGCGTAAACACAAGGAGGAGAAGAGTATTACATTTAGGTCTTGAACTCAATTCTGATTTCCTTCTCTCTTGATGGTGTAGCAACTTCCAATAGATATTCTTCACTCTTATGTCTCCTTTGAACACTTCCGGAGAGGCTAGAGATGGTGGGATCTCTAATAGAGAGGATAGAGAAGGTGTAGGAAACCCTAATACAGTTTTTGCAGCTACTGGAATAAAAAAAACGACGATTAAAGCATTCTATACGCAGTAGCACTATTTATAGATTTCCAAACCGACTTTAAGCCTTCGATCGATCGAACCCTCGATCGATTGCAGCACTTTCGATCGATCGAACTTGTCTTTACTTCAATCGATCAAAACTCTTTCGATCGATCGAACTTTTCTTTACAACATCCTCTTATGCCTTTCCAAGCATCCTAGTGGGGCTAAAAGTGAGACCTCCTAGGCTCTTTATTATTGTCTCAGACCAGTTGCTAATTCCCATGACCAAACTCTATGATCTGCAAACTAAGCAACTGATCAGCTAACATTTACCCCACTATAAAATGATAACTGAACTCTAATGCAAAAAAACATATCCGAAGTAATGACTAGACTTGTATGGTATACGAATGTCCCTCTACCATCAGCATTCGTAATCATATTCAGGTAGTCGGATAACTATTACTGTCAACCTGAATCATGATTACTTATGGTATTCTTTGAGTCCCATTGACCTCTCATGATTCCCAAACATGTTTATAACTCTTATTAACAAGATTGCAGTTCTCAGTAATCAACTTAGTGACATTCTCAAGGGAATGCTTGCTCTTTATCAGAGGATAGATTCTATCTTGACAATATATGTTCACAACCCTATGAACATGATATACCCCAAGATATCAATGTGTTGATCTTTAAGACCTCACTGGTTGGTAAGTCAAAACAGCCATATCCACAGTCTGTGCTCATAATCGTTTCAAGATTAAGAACACGTACCTTATACAAGTTATGAGTTTCTATCGATTGTTGGTAGTCTTGAGTGTCAATAGGAAAGCTCAAGTCCGTCAATGTACTATAAGCATTAGCATATTAACTAAAAGTCATATTCTAGTGATTGAGATTCATCACTCTATCCAATGGTAGTTAATCATGCTACAGTATAAACTTGTTAAGATATCCAGTCTCATCATCTATTGAGACAAATTCTAAGTATCAAATAATAGAAATTCGTATCTCACTTATATAAATCTCATACACACACAAATTACTTACTATGATATTTAAGAATTAACAATCATCTCATGAAAGAAACATACACAATGAAATGTAAAGCTGAAATTCATATATTAAAATGCCGATGTCTCATACATAAAGTAATGATTTAAGGGCACAATCCCAACAGGCGCTCTCTTAACCGGTTACAAAGCAAATCATTCTTGATTTTCATAAAATATAGTTCAAATTTAGCCCGATGATGAATCCAGTCACTTTTAGGCATTCCAAACATGCCCTTAATCTCCCCAAATGAGAGATCTACTAAGTTGCTGTTTATTTCATTTTTTAGAATAAAATTATGCATCTTTCTGGTACCAAAGTATGAGCAATGCCTTCCCAAATTAAAATAATGATCTTGGTTCGAAAATTTGGTAACAAATATAATGTATCATGTGTTGTGGTAATGGTTGGTGAATCATATATCATTCTATCTGATAAAATTAGTAAATCTTTTAAAAATAAAATTTGAGCCTCAAATTTTAGAATAGCAGCATTATTGACTGAATCGAAATATATTTACAAACTACTATCAAAATGTACAGTCAGGCTATGGAGAGGGCATCCTCTCTTAATAAAGAGAGGGCTTTTGTTTTGACCGTCAAATCGTGTTTTCATTAAGGGCAATTTTGTCATTTTACAATTTTTAAATACGATCCGACGGCCAAAATAGAGGTCCTTTCCATAGAATTTTCGTCAAAATGTAATAATAATATGTATATCTATATATAACAATACTAGAGGCACTAACAAATCTCACTAATACCCACACTCACACTCTATCTCTCTCCTAGTGGCACTTTGGGTCTACTGCGGATCCTACAATATCACTAGGAGAAAGATAAAATTTAGATGTGAGTGTTAGTAAAATTTATTTGTGCTCCAAATATTACTCATACATATATATATATATACAGTCAGGCTATAAAGAGGGCGCCCTTTTTTATTAAAGAGAGGACCTCTGTTTTGGCTGTCGGATCTTGTTTTCATTAATGGCAGTTTTGTCATTTCACAGTTTTTAAACACAATCTAACGGTCAAAATAGAGGTCCTCTCTTTAATAAAGAGATGTGGCCCTCTTTAGAGAATCTTTAATATACAGTCAGGCTATAAAGAGGGCGTCCTTTTTTATTAAAGAGAGGACCTCTGTTTTGGTTGTCGGATCGTGTTTTCATTAATGACAGTTTTATCATTTCACAGTTTTTAAAAACAATTTAACGGCTAAAATAGAGGTACTCTCTTTAATAAAGAGAGGTGACCCTCTTTAGAGAATCTTTAATATATATATATATATATATTTATATGCACACACATGTATATGTACTTCTATATCCGTTGTGAAAATGCCAAACTTCAATGATTGCCCACACATTTTTTTTTTTTTTGCTTTGAACCCACACATTTTTTTAGTAACATGGTATGTTGTTTTTAAATATTCGAAGGCATCATTAAGAATAAGAAATGCATTTTTCTTTGTCTTGTGCTAGAGGGTTTGAATTAGGTGGCAAATGCATTTCAGGAAAGTAAGTGGACTAGAGAGGGATAGACCTATAAATAGACCCCCCCAAGTTGAATGGGGCCCACCTAAATCTACACCATTCAAATAAACAAGAAAATTGGAACTAGTAATTGTAGCAGTTGAGCTAAATATTTTCCAAAATAAACAACCAAACAAACCTTCCACACACCATTTCCAATTTGCATACCCCCTAACAACTAGATACAAAGATAGCTGATCAACCAATTCATGGCTACAGAAGAGGACTTCAGCTTCCCAACAATCCCAAACACTCCTCCACGGTTCCTAGAGTCACCACCTCTCTGGCCCCTTTGCCATGAAGTTTCAGATCATCAAACAGAAAATAATCAATTGAAGAGCTTTTTGTACACAGAAGATGATGATAGTCATGAAGATGAAGAGGAAGAGGAAGAGGAAAAGATGGACTTATTATGGGAGGACTTTAATGAAGAGTTTTCTAAAACTTGCGGGTCAAAGCATGAATATTCTGATGATATGTCACCTGAGAGGGTAGTTGACAACTTTGGTTGTGTTCACGCCTTAAAGTTGTCCAAAACAGGGATTTCTGGGAAGAGGCCTAGCATAGTGGTGTTCATCAAGGTATTGAAGAACCTCTTCTTGCTTCATAATTCTCATCGTACGCTCAATAAGGCTAGGCGTTCATAGTGATCGATCCATATTTGTTTTTCAGGTTCTTGTTAATTTTGGGATTTTTGTATCTACAAATTTGATTAACCTTTTTTCTTTTTCTTTTTTATTTGGGTGGGGTGAGGGTAAATTAAATCTTTTTATCAAAATTGGATTGCTGTGAATTTCACTCACATCTATTTATCATTAGAACAATTGAAAAGTGTTCATTCAATCCGTGGGACAGCCTAAATACTTATTGAAAATTGGTGTACTATGCCATACTAGTTATGAACCAATTTTTAGAATATACACATTTTGGTAATCATAACATTAGTCTTCAATTTTTAACATACCATCAATTCCAACCGCTAATAGGAATGAAATAACGTTATTGATGCATTTCACCTTATTTTAGTTTAATGCGCAAGTAATTTCATTTTGGTCCTCTTTTATTCTGGGTTTCAAATTGTACCTTTTTCCATCTGAAGGTTTATATTTATGAAGGGTTAAATTGAAACGCTTATTGAAGTTTAAGGATTTTTTTTATTCAAATTAGATATAAATAGATTAAAGGTTCGATCAAATGAAAAAAAAAAAAAAAAAAAAAAGGGAAAAAAATTTTTATGTTACATCCTAGTGATTTTAGTTATATCATATATATATACACAAGTGTACCCCGAAAAATTACTATGCAGTTTGAGTATTTGACTTTGTCTCAATGGGTCAGTGTAAGTTATCCTTAAATATAAACCTTAGTTTGAAAATGAGTTTTTTTACCAGAAAATCCTTAATCATCAATCAATAGTGCTAAAATCCCCTTCACATTTCTTTCTCGGTCAAAAGTCCCTTATGAGATTTTCTTGGACAAATTTACCCTTTTGTGATATAAGGAAAGATATTATATCAATCCCTTAAATTACCGTTTTAATTTGGTAAGTCAAATTTGATTTAATTGCCAATTTAAAAACTTATATATATATATATATATGTATAATCATTTTCTTCTTTAGAATACTGTTATCTATGCAATATCACAAACACACATACACACACACTCGCGCACGCGCGCGCACACACACACACATGTGTATATATATCTATATAATAAGATAGTACTGTGGGTCTCTCTATTTTTAATCTAAGTTCAATCTCAACCGTTGAGACAAGAATAGATATTTTAAACCGTCCGATCATTTGTGCATCAAAATGGTTACATATACAATTAATTTGTATTGTATCCTATCAAATCTCTATACCATTAATAACTCTCACCTCAATTTAGCTTTTGGGGGTCTTTCCTTATCTATACTTCATATTTTAGGAAGCCCAACTGGAATTTGAAATCACCCAAGCAAACAATTAAAGGAAACAATGAATTATCCGAACACATAAAAGGAAATACTGAAGTCATATTCAACATCTACCAAAATTGGAAACCCAGTGGAGAGATTTAATAAACACACGCACTTGACTTTTATTATGTTGAAATGGTGATATGGTATGAATCACATTTGGGGATTAAAATTTTTGGGAAGAATAACATTGCATGATTAATAATAATATATACTAGTGTGACCGTGTGACATTAAAAGTCCCTATTAATAGTGAAGGATAAGAGCAATATCCCCTTATTCAGCTCAGGAGAAAAACAATGTCTAAATAGTTAATATTTCTAATTTTTTAACGTATTTTGGAAGTACAAGAATCTACTATTAGACTTGTACAATATTTTGATATTTCTAAATTTTTAAAATATTTTTTAGCCCTAATGGTTAATATTTAATTTTTTTATGAAATAATATTTCATTTTTAAAAATTTTAGTCCACCTTATTTTTTTTCATCTATTTGTAAAATCTCTTTAAAAATTTAATATATTTGCTAGTTATAATTTAAAAAAAAAATTAGTCCAATGTTAAGTTTAATAAGTATTTTATGATTTTTTTAGTATGAATAATATTTAATCAAAATATTTAATATTTTATAAAAAATTAATTTTTAAAAAAGTATTTAATATTTGTTTTAATATTTTAAAAAGTATTTAATATATATTTTTTTATCAAATATATTTTAAGAAAAAGTTTTATATTTTACAATTATATTCAATCCTGTAAGAATGGAATGAGCATTTCTTGGGTTTTGGCAATGAATGTCCATTCCTACTTAAGTAGGAATGACTATTCTAAAAGGAATGCCCATTCCACTGTATTTGGTCACACCAAACACAGAAATGGAATGAACCTAAGAATGACCATTACATTTCAAGGTGCATTCCTGCCTACCAAACGTGCCCTTTGTTCTCAGCTTCTTAGAAATGGCATTTTTTTTCCGTCCTAAGATATTCATCCACTTCATACAATCTACTTCCCCAACGAAATCCAAATTCCTATTAATTTTTATGAAGAAATATTCAAAGACTTCCCAAAATGGGAAATATCATTACGTGAATATATGAAGTATAGATTGAAAGATTTCAGTATTTCCTTTTATGAATTAAATCAAATAAATCAATAATTCATTTGACACCCAAATCAAATCTCCAATACTCCCTCTATATGGCTCTCGACCATCCTCTTTCTCTTTCTCTCTATAATCTCTCTGCATTCCTATTGGACCGCTGCCCTTGGAATCAGGGTAACACCATTTGTGCTGCGTTATTTAGGATATAGTATTTTTTTTTATAGGTTTTTCTTTTTTCATTTCCGTCACTCCGATCGAATCTATTGCTAATATTGTGTGTATTATGTGTCTTAGGAGGGCAGTGTTAAAAAGTGTTATGGTCCAGAGGAATTAGTATTGCTAATATTATGTGATGATGTCAGAAATTGGGTAAGAGTAATTATATGAAAGAGATGAGCACAGTGAAGTTTGGATGTGGTTCGGCCCCGTAAATGAGGTGACCTACGTCCACGGGTGCGATTTCGCTAACAGATCACTGGCGGGGACTAGTGAGCCAACAGAGTAGGCGGCACTACCAGAAAAATCGACAAGGTGTATGCGTATGAATTAATATATTATGCTATGCTTTAGGTTCAGGATGCGACCCCCATCAATGGGGGTGGTTGGCCTCTTTTATAGGTGCAAGAGACCACCCGTACAAGATAAGCCTGCAGATTAGGAAGGTTAATCTGACTACAGCATGATTTACACGAATTTAGGAGAGTGTCCTAAGTGGTTTAGGAAACTACTTGCTTCTTCCATTTAGTCTTCTATCTGGGATAGGTAATTGCCTGGTTGCCCGCTGGGCAACCAACCATGCCTTCTGGAGGCGCGCCCATGTGGGGCCAATCTGGAGCGAACGCCCGGGCTTCTGAACGAACCGGGCGGTTTCATACAACGGCTCAGGAGGATTGAACAGTAGACCAGGATTCAAGGTGACTTGACTTCTCTTTGCTGAGGTGGCCAGGTTTGACTTTGACCAGATATTTTCGTACATATCAATTTCCCCCCATTTTCAAAACTAATGGGATAAACTATTTGATGAGGTTTGAAAATTAAGACTGCTTCTGAAAAATCATTTGGGAAAGAGGCCAGGACCCCCGGGACGTGACCGGTCGCGCTGGTCTTCCGGGGTCTGGACCGAGTGGTGGCTATGTGGGCCCATGACCGTCTACTGCCATGTGTCAACTGGTCACTGGCCTGGTTAGGATTCAACGAGGCCGGCGTGAAAGTAACCAAGCAATTGTGTGGTAGCCGAACCATCCCATGGCACATTTAATGCGCGCACCTTTTGAGGCGGTGATTCACGTGCCCGAGATGACAGTTGTCGGTCTGTTTTGGCAGGAAAGCTCCTTGACTGTTAGATCCAATCTGATTTGGGCCGTCCGCGTCTCCTATATAAAGAATACTTACTCATTTCGTTAGTTCCTGCTGCCAAGAAGTAGAGACTACCGAGCGGTTTTGAGAGCAAGACTTTCCCGGCCAAGTTTCCCGACTCCTTTTCTGCGTTGATTCTTGTAAGTCCTTCCTTTCCAACCTTCCATTTGCTGCATTCCACCTTCTCTTTTTTCTTTTTCTTTCCTTTTGAGTGAGGTTGGAGGATCAAACCAAGTAGGTTTCGACCGGGACTGGGACTTCCTTTTCCTTAGGTTCATTTCTGTTCTCAGGTCGAGTAGTCCGTCCATAGTTGTAGAGCGGTTGAACAGATCGGGTTGCCGTGTAGCAGTGTTGGCCGAGTGTTGCTTTACATTGGGGACCCTTTACTCTTTCCCCTTTAGGTTCATCATTTTGCCCCCGTTGTACCTCAGGCTAGGAGTTCCTGACCAGTATCAAGGTTGCCAGTTATTCCCTTTCCCAGCCTCTGGTGCTTTAGGGATGTGCCACTCAGGGTTCAACTCGTCTTCCCAGTCAGAAGGTCAGCAGTCCCAATCCGGGACCACTAACACCAGCCTAGACCCACCATCGGTATCCCCGTCAGACCAGCATAGCGAGGGCAGGATTCGTATCCAGGTGCCTGATGATGAGGGGTTCATGATATGCCCGTTACCTCGGCGTCTGGGAGGCAAGATGCCAAGGAGTCTGGTTCATATAGTCTGGGAGTGGTTTTCTCTTGCGAGCGGATTGTTAGCACCTTACCCTCTGCTGACCTAGCCCGGATCAGGGAAAAGTATGACGTTCCCGATCTCTTCTCCTTAGGTGTGCATAGCAACAGGGCCCACCTTCACCAATCGGGCTTTGCCACCCTGTACGAGGACGCCCTTATATCGGGCCTCCGTCTTTCTCTACATCCCACTGCCCGGGATGTGCTTATATACCTCGGGATCTTACTCGGGCAGCTCGCTCCGAACGGGTGGAGATTCTTGATGGGGCTATCTCCCTGTGGCCCCAGGCTCTAGGTTACGAGCTCACCCTACAGGAGTTCTTTTGGGCCCACCGGCCATTCAAAGTGAACGGAGAGGCCGGTTTCTTCTTGCTATCCGCTCAGCAGGGTAAGAAAATAATAATTAACTGCCCGAGCAACAATAAGGGGGTGGAAGAAGAAATTCTTCCAAATATCCACCCTCGGGTTCTGTGAGGAGGCGCCGGGCATTCAATTGAGGACCTCCTGGGCAGGGGAGTTGAGGAGTAAGCCTCCGTCCTTTCTCGTGTTTTACTTCTATTTTGCTGCTATTACTAAACTGACTACTTTCGCCATGTAGAGGGATTGGTCAATCCGCCTGACATTCCCGACGAGTGCCAGGCAAGGATTCTGTCCTTGGTCGAGGACCCCACAGACATTAGTAAATTACTGACCCGGGCGGGGGGTCAGAAGATGTCCTACAAGCCCAAGCATCACCTCGAGGCTCCCAGATCCTTCCCCATCATTCCCGGTATGTAACTTGATCTCATCCTCGGGTTGCTTTGCTATTTGTTCAACTCCATGCATAATTGACTCGTCCTTGATTATTTGACAGAGATGGCCCCGAAAAATGCGGTGGCATTGAAGGAGAAAGAGGTGGCCTTGCTGGCCCGGGCGGGGGATGAAGAGGATGAAGTAGGACCCTTTCGAGGGTCAGAAGTTAAATAGGATCTCCCGGGGGATCGCCATCCGGGCCGATAAGGAAGCGGTCGGAACATCAAATCCCAGGGTCACCATTGCTGCAGCACCGAAGCTGCACCCCATCGCCACACCGGCCGGGGTGTCGTTCCTGACCTTGGATGAACCAACGCTCCCGGGACCTTGCGCGGAGCCATTCACAATGCTAGTGGTGGAGACAGCGGACACTGTCAGAGGGATAGTCCAGCCCGGGTTGCTGCAGAGTCAGGTCGACAAATGCTCTCTGTTGGGCACCAAAGCCTTGGTCGGCTGGCTGTACAACGTCAGCCACATGGTATGTTGCCCTTTACACATTTCATGTTTTTATCTTCTCTGCCCAGGAACTTATACTTCAAAAATTTTCCTGTAGGTTGGCTGTTTAGCAGTGGGAGACGAGGCTACCCTTCCCGGGATGGCCGAGAAACTGGCCGCTGCTGAGGCCGCCCTGGCAGAGGAGAAGGCTGCTAGGGAGTCTACAGGGTTCTCCCTTTCCGTGGCAGAGGAAAAGTCCAGGGCTTTAGCCCTTAAGCTGGAGGAGGCCCGGGACACCATCTCTACCGAGTGGGCTGCTCGGAAGGTCTCAGAATCTAAGGTTGTGGATACAGAGGCCTAAAGGGTGGCCACCGAGAAGGAAGCCAAGGTTCTGACAGCGACCTTGGCTGAGGTCACCACCGCTCGGGATGCCGAGGACAAGGAAGCCGAGGAAGAATTCGAGACGGGCTTCCTCAAGGGCTATGCCGACCTGACCGCTCGGGTCTCCTCAGACCACCCGGACTGGGACCTCTCCGGGTACTCTTGGGCTGACTCTGACTTCTGGAAGGAGCTGGCTCAAGATGATGAGGGGGCTGCTGCTACTGCTGATGACGACGATGTGCCGGCCAGTGGGGATGTCACGCGTGACAATGTGAACGTCGTCGACGTCTAGTGTAGGGGTCAGCCTAAAATAGAACACTTGATTTTTTTTTGGGAAGGCTACTACAACTGCCCCCTAGTCAAAGTAAATATTTTTGTTTTTAATTAATGAAAAGGTCCTTTGAGGCCACCTTTTGCATCAATTGTTTTGTATTTTGCACTTGTACGTGTATGCTTATTTGTGATTGCCAATACACGACCGGTTGCTAGCCAATCTAAATCTCTGCCTTAGCAAAAGGTTTAAGACTATAACCGGCAGAGAATACTTGGTCTTTTAGGGACTTGTTAAGTAGGTCCCGCTCGGGTATAGTGTAGGCTTGTGACCTGTTTACTACCCGAGCGGTTTCTCTGGGTACTGTAGGTACTTAGGAATGTTAGGTATTCTAGGATTCCAAGTCCGGTTAGTGCCTGGTCCCCTACCCCCCAAGCCTTTGCTAAGGCGGGCGTATGGAAGGAGTGACAGTACGAAACCAACCTAGAACGTGGGTGGTTGCAGGGTCTTTTGAGCCTTGCTATCATCAGCCACCTAGGGGGATTTGCCCTGTCGTTGGTTGGGCCTAAGCGAAGCCGGTGCCTCGGCGTTCAACCCGAGGTCTTTTGTGCCTCAGGTGTGATCCCGAGGGCTTTTTGTGGAACACTGGTAGGAATCATTGCTGGTAGTTAAAATAGAAAACCTTTATTTCCTTCGAGAATTTATAGTAATTGCTCAAGTAGAGCTACAAAATATCTTAACCAATGTTAACCCACTCGTAGCTGAGCATTACTGAAAATACTTTCGGAGATTTTGAATATGCCAAGGGTGAGGAAGATCATGCCCATCTAGCGTTTGAAACCAATAGGTCCCCGGACGGTTGACCCGCGTAACTTGGTATGGTCCTTCCCAGCTTGGCCCGAACTTCCCATAGCCCGGGATCTTGGTAGACTGGTTTACCGCCTTTAGAACAAGATCTCCGACCTGGAAACTACAGTGCTTAACTTTTCTATTGAAGTATCGGGAAACTCTTTGCTTGTAAGTTGCCACTTTTAGATATGCCCGGTCTCTTTTTTCTTCTACCAAGCCGAGTTCTGCTTGGAGGGCGTCTTCATTGCTCTGCTTTCTAAAATTTGCCACTCGGTATATAGGTAACCCAAGCTCAGTGGGGACCACTGCCTCAAAGCCATAGGTTAGTGAGAATGCTATCTTGCTTGTTGCCGCACGGGGAGTGGTACGGTAGGCCCATACAAGGGTCAGCAGTTCCTCTGCCCAAAGCCCCTTGGCATTTTCGAGTCTGGTCTTGATTGAATGCAGAATAGTTCAGTTTTTAACCTCGACTTACCCATTGGCTTGAGGGTGCTCTGGTGAAGATTAGTGATTGGACATCTCGTAGCCCGAATAGAACTGCCTGAATACCAGAGTGTCAAACTGTCTGCCATTATCGCTGACCAGGACCCGGGAAATGCCAAACCTACAGAGGATGTTTTTCTCAATGAAGCTTTCCATCTTTTTCTCGGCGATTGTTGCTAAGGGATCGGCCTCTACCCACTTGGTGAAGTTGTCCACGGTGATAACAGCAAACTTAACTTGCCCATTTCCCATCGGGAGGGGACTGACGATGTCGATGCCCCACTGAGCGAATGACCATGGGCTGAGGATGGGTGTTTGGAGTTCTCCTGGGCGGTTGATTACATGGGAGTATCTTTGGCACTTGTCGCATCATCTGACATACTCCTGGGAGTCCCGAGCCATTGTCGGCCAATAGTAGCCCTGCAGCAGGGCTTTTCGGGAGAACGCCTGACCTCCTACGTGGTTACCACAAACACCTTCATGGATTTCATGTAGTATCGCTTGGTCCTGTATAGGGTGAAAACATCGGATATATGGGATAGAAAACCCCCTTTTGTAGAGGATGCCATCAACAAGGTGATATCTGGCCCCACAGTACTTTATCCAGTTGGCTTCTTCGCTTACGTTCAATAGCGAGCCGGTTGTGGGAAATGTCGTGATCGGATCCATCCAACTGGGGTCTAAGGTGACCGGATCATCCTCTATGCCTTCCAAATTGATCACACTTGGCTCGGGTAAGTATTCAACCCTTATCCCGGGCAAGTCTGACTAGGAGGACGAGGCGAGGCAGGCTAACCGATCAGCTCTCGTATTCTCTTCCCTGGGGATTTGTATTATGGAGAAGCCTTCTAATTTCTTCGAAACTATTCGGAAAAGGGCCAAGTAGGCTACCATATTGTCTTCTCGAGCTTCATATTCCTGGGTAATTTGATTGACTACGAGTTTGGAGTCACTGTACCCCTGGACTTGCCACGTACCCATTGATGTGGCCAGTTGCAATCCAACTAACAGGGCTTTGTACTTGGTCTCATTGTTGGAGGCCCAGAACCCGAACCGCAATGCGTACTTAAGCTAGATTTCGTCGGGAGTAGTCAGGATGATCCCCGCCCCACTGCCTTACTTGTCAGAGGAACCATCTACGTAAAGTATCCAGGTCAGGATGTCTTTTTGCAGCCCGGACGGTAGATAGGACGGGTCATCCTCTTCCACCGGGTCTTCTGAGTATGTGAACTCCATAAAAAAATCTGCTACGGCTTGTCCCTTGATCGCCGTGCGGGGTCTATAGGTTACTTTGAATTCTTCTAACTCCAAGGCCCACTTGACGAGCCTTCCAGATGTTTCAGGCCTGCTCAGGATCTGGCGGAGCGGCTGATCTGTGAGGACCACGATAGCGTAGGCCTTGAAATATGGGCGAAGTCTCCGGGCAGACGTGATGAGGGCAAATGCGAGCTTCTCTATGTGAGAATATCTACTTTCTGCGCCTTGAAGTGCCTAGCTGGTGCAGTAGACTGGGATTTGTTTACTGTATTCTTCTCGGATGTGAGCCGAGCTGACCACTGAAGGTGACACTGCCAAATATAAGAACAATACCTCATTTGGGACGGGTGTTGAGAGTAAAGGAGACGATGCCCAGTACTTCTTGAGTTCCTGAAATGCCTCCTCGCACTCTTTCGACCATTGAAAGGCCTTACGGAGGATTTTGAAAACGGAAGACACAAGTCGGTAGCTCGGGAAACAAATCAGTTTAATGCGGCGACCCGCCCTACCAAGCTATAAACTTCTTTGGTTGATCTGGGCGACCGCATGTTTATGATGGCCTGGATTTTCTCGGGGTTTGTTTCAATACCCCGTCTACTGACTAGGTGTCCCAGAAACTTCCCGGATGAGACGCCAAATGTGCACTTGATCGGGTTCAACCTCATTTCAAACTTCCTCAAAATGCTGAATGCCCCGACCAGATGTTCAAGATGGTCAGACTCATCTCGGGTTTTGACCAAGAGATCATCAACGTAGACTTCCATGGACTTCCCGATCAGATCCTTGAACATGTGATTGACTAGGCATTGATAGGTTGTCCTGGCATTCTTGAGGTCGAATGGCATTACCTTATATCATTATGTTCCTTGGTCCGTGATGAAGGAGGTCTTTTCTTCATCCCCGGGGTACATGTTGATCTGGTTGTACCCCGAATAAGCTTCCATGAATGAGAGGAGTGTATTCCCGGCTGTGTGTCCACAAGGAGGTCTATCCTAGGCAGTGGATAGAAATCCTTAGGGTAGGCCTTATTCAGGTCAGTGAAATCCACAAACATTCTTCACTTCCCGTTGCTTTTCTTGTCCAGTACCACGTTTGCTAACCAGTCGGGATAATAGACCGCTAGAATAGAGCTCACCTTCAGGAGCTTCTCAACTTCTTCACATACTGCCGCCCGTCTTTCGGGTGCCATACCTTGCCTTTTTTGCTAGACCGGCCAGGAGTCCGGGTCGATGTTGAGACGGTGAGACATGACCCGGGGATCTATCCCAGGCATGTCTTCATGGCTCTATTCGAAGACATCCTGGCTCTGCTGCAGGAATCAGATCAACTTCTCCTTAGGCCTGGCTCCAAGAGAGTGCCTATGCTAACGCACCAGTCGGGGAATTTCGGGTCCAACATCACTTGCTCCAGCTCTTCCACCGGACCTACTCCATCGCTTTGGTCCCTCGGGTCCATTTCCTGAATGTTCAATGTTTCAGTGATAGCCTCTTTGCGCAGGGAGATGACGTAGTAGCTCTGAGCGATCGTTTGGTCTCCCTGCAAGCTTCCAGGTCCCTGAGCGATTGGAAACCTGACCACCAGGCTGTATATTGACACAACCTCCTTGGCTTTGTTGAGTGTTGGTCTCTCGAGGATGACGTTGTATGTGGATGAAGCTTCTACAACTGCGAAGTCGGCAGGTATAGATGTTTACTGGGGATAAGTCCCCATAAGAACCGATCGGGATGCCTGAGCATGCCTCTTCCTGGATGACTGTGAATCCCCTCCGCCCGAAGTTCCTCTGGAGATTACATTGATTTACCTGAGGGGTCGCGGTTGCTCAAAACCCTGGGCATCTTGTCGAGGCCGTCTGTCTGTTGCCACTAACTCAGCTAGGTGTCTATACTCAATCAGCTTCTCAATGGCGATCGTAAGGTTAAAGCAGTCCTCTATGTCATATCTGTAGTCTTTGTGGAAGTGGCGAAACTTATCCCGTTTCTCTTATCGGGTGGGCTTTTCAGCTTCGCTGGCTGCTGGAGTAGCCTCTGGGTTTCAGCGGTGGCCATGACCTTGTGGATTGGCCGAGAAAGTGGCGTGAAGGTAATCGGGGCCGAATCCCAGCCACCTCTCTGCTGATCTTGCATAGGCTTCTTTCCTGGACCCTTCTCAGAGCCTTCACGTTTCCTTTTAGCTTTCTGGGACTCGTCTCCCGTGAAGTTGGCCCGCTTGGACTTCAGAAACTCCTCTGTATTAATGTACTTTTTAACCCTTTTTGAGAGTTTCACCAGGGTTGCCGGTCGGTCATGATAAAACGACGTAGCAACTTTGGTGTGTTGGACTCCCGAGCAAAAGGCCATGATAGCGGCCGTTTCGTTCAAATGGAGAATTTGAAGCCTTTGCTGGTTGAAACGGTCCACGTAGTCCATTAAGGACTCCCCCTTACATTGCTTGACAGTCAGTAGTTGAGTGTCTGGCTGCAATCGGTCAAGCATCCCTACGAATTGGCTAATGAAAAGCTTGCTCAGTGTCTTGAAGTCTTCAATCGTTCAGGGTTTAAGACCAAGGAACCACTGCACGGCTGGCCCTTTGAGAGTACTGGGGAAGGCCAAGCACATTAATTCATCGACCGTGGTGACCAATGCCATTTGGGCCTTGTAGGTAGGAACGTGATCTACTGGGCTCCCTGTCCCGTCGTAAGAACTGAGATGTGGTGGCTTAAACTTCCACGGGATGGGAAATTTGGTGACCCGAACGGTGTAGGGTGACTCGTTCTCTGTGTTGGTATGATCATGGCACTGCTTGCGGCCTAACTGCTCGATCCATTTATGCAAGTCCTGGATTTGAGCATACACGTCTTTCCGCTCGGTCTTCCTTTCTATGTCCGAGCAGTAAGTCTGATCAGACGACGAGGCCTCTTCTTTGAAGTGTGTTGTCCTTGGGAATAGGACCTGGCTCTGGCTCTGGGTGATCGTGTGCATGAAATCTCCCCGGCTCCTGGCCGGGAGGTCCTCAGCCGATTCCCTGGCCATATGTCCTGGCCCCTCCTTTCTGGCAGCACGCCTACTGTTGATGATATCTTTGGCCTCTCCCGGCCGGTGCGGATTAGCCCCGGCATATCGTCGGGTTCGCCTGGGGCCCTAGCTACGCTCGTCATCCCCACGCTGCCTCCAACCCGGAGGGGATGCAGGTGCAGTATGGGTATGTTGTCTAACCCTGGGAGGCTTTTGGTTGGGCGCACCTTTCCCGGGTTGCTCCTTGATTCGGGGAAGCTCATCCTGCCGGGCCAGCAGCGCTTCAATCTGCTGTTGGGTTCTTCGTTGGCCCTCTAGGAGTGTGCGAGAGCCACGGTGACTTGCTCGAAAGTCATAAAGGCGGTCGACCAGCCGGGCTATGAGTCCTCCTGACAGGCTTGATCCTCCTGACTGGTTTGAGTGGCAGTTTTATTACCCTTCTTTGGGGGTATGTTGATCAGTCAAAAGATTTGTTGATTAGAAACTGGACGTTTCCCATAGACGGCACCAAACCGATGATGCCAGAAATTGGGTAAGAGTAATTATATGAAAGAGATGAATACAATGAAGTTTGGATATGGTTCAGTCTCATTAATGAGGTGACCTATGTCCACGGGTGCGTCAGGGCGCTTTCACTAACATATCACCGGCGGGGACTAGTGAGGAAACAGAGTAGGCGGCACTACCAGAAAAACTGACCAGGTGTATATGTATGAATTAATATATTATGCTATCCTTTAGGTTCAGGATGCGACCCGCATTAATTGGGGTGGGCGACCTCTTTTATTGGTGCAAGAGACCACCTGTACAAGGTAAGCCTGCAGATTAGGAAGCTTAATTTGACTTCAGCATGATTTACACGAATTTAGGAGAGTTTCCTAAGTGGTTTAGGAAACTACTTGCTTCTTTATTTAGTCTTCTAGCTGGGATATGTAATTGCTTGGTTGCCCGCTGGGCAAACAACCATGCCTTCTGGAGGCACGCCCATGTGGGGCCATCTGGAGCGAACGCTCGGACTTTTGACCGAATCAGGCGATTTCATACAATGGCTCGGGAGGATTGAATAGTAGACCTGGATTTCAGGTGACTTGACTTCTCTTTGCTGAGGTGGCGAGGTTTGACTTTGACCAGATATTTTCGTACATATCATTATGTCAAAATTAGTATTACTCTTTTGTCAAAAATACTAATTAAACAAAAGAAATGGTCCACAGTATTACTCTGTCATAGATAAAGAGTAAAAGCAATGGTCCAGAGTATTTTTGAATTTTTTTTTTTTCATTATGAGAATTTTGATCATTATGTGCATGTTATGTGAATGTCAAAAGTAGAGTATTTTTACAAAATACTAATTTTGATTTTAAACATTGACCATAGCTTCCTAAATTTCATTATTTCTCTCTCTCATAGGCTTGAAACATGATTTTGGATATTTTCTTTTTCTTTCCCCACGTTGCTTTCGTAAAAACCTCTTCATCAATCACTTCTCTGACTTAATCTTGAGGTACGTAATCGCCTACATATTCAGCTGTGTTGTAAAATTAATATTTTGTTTCTTCTTTAACAAATTTTTATTTTCTTGAAGTTAATTTTTATTTTATTGTAGTAGTCCTCTTCATATTTTTCAGTAGCAGTTTTTAACATCCTCAAATTTGCTTAGAAGTATTTGGTCAGCCGGATCTTTCTTTCTTTTGTTTTTTTATTCCTTTTTTTTTTTTGGTTCTTGTTTTACATATTTTTATTATACTGAAGTTGTCAATTTTTTATTTTATTTTTGTAGTATGCCTCTTCATATTTTTCAGTAACAATTTTTTACATCCCCAAATTTGCTTAGGAGTTTCTGGTTAGTAGCATCTTTCTTTTTCTTTTTATTTTATTAATTTTTTTTTGTGTGTGTGAATGTAATGCCTTTTGTGTTGCTTCGATGCAAGTAATATAATTTCTCTCTATATACTACTTTTCAAGTTACCAACCCAAAAAAAAAAAGTAGACGAGCTAAATGTTGGCTTTATAAACCCCTTGGTGTTTGTGCATGTTTTTGTCTGTGTTAAAGTGGTCGCACTATTATTGAAGTGGCCGCACAAATAAAAAGTATCTTATTTAAAATTTTAAAATTTAAAAAAATAAACTCCTAGCCATCACTTCCGGCACCTTCCACGGTAACCCTCTCTCTCCCTATATCTCTTTCCTAATTACTTTGTTTCCTTTTTATTAGTTTCAATTTATTGCCTCCTTTTTTTTTTTTTTTAATTTTATTATATTGTTAACCTTAGGTATCTCTACTAGGTATTTGATCACAAGGCCCAAACAGATCCTAAAGTCTATTTTGGTTTAGCTTGTTTTATTTATTTTTGACTATCAAGTCAAGCAGTTTAATTATTTAATAACCTAACTTTGAAATTGCACACACCTTTTATTAACCTTTTTATATATGTTTTTTCTTTTATTGTCAACCTTTTGTTTCTATTCCTAAATAATACATAAATATATTTCATTTTTAAATCTATTTCTTTTTCTTTCTCTCTATCTGCCGTGGAACCAATATCTTCACTTAAACAGCACGTGGGTTTAAATGACATGGACAATCTTACGCAAAATATTTGATCTTTTAAAGTATTGATTTAGAGAAAGCTTATGATAGAGTGCCTAGAGATTTAATTTGGTGGGTGCTAGAGAAGAAGGGAGTGACCAAGGGTTATATTGACGTGGTGAAGGATATGTATGATGAAGCGGTTACTACAATTAGATCACCAGCCGGAGAAACAAGCGAATTTCCAATTACCGTAGGCCTGCACCAGGGGTCGGCCTTGAGCCCTTATTTGTTTGCCCTAATTATGGATGAATTAACTAAACACATTCAAGATGAGGTCCCATGGTGTATGTTGTTCGCAGATGATGTTATCTTGGTTGATGAGACTAAAAGGGGACTCAACACTAAACTGTAAACTTGGAGAAAAGCACTGGAGACCAAGGGGCTAAAGATAAGTAGGACGGAAAGAAAATACATGGAATGTACTTTTAGCAACAGTGGAAGTAGAGACAACGATGCAGTGAAGATCGAAGATCAGGAGATCCCAAAGAGGGTAGGTTCAATGATTAGCAGAGACGGAGAGATTGGTGATGACGTGACCCATAAAATCAAAGTGGGTTGGCTTAAGTGGAGGAGTGCTTCTGGAGTATTATGTGACCGAAGAATACCAGCAAAATTGAAAGGAAAATTTTATTGGACAGCTATTAGGCCAGCTATGCTCTACGGGACAGAGTGTTGGGTAACTAAGAAACAACACATTAGCAAAGTGAGTGTAGCTGAAATGAGGATGCTAAGATGGATGTGTGGTAAGACTAGGAAAGATAGAATTAGAAATGAGTACATTTGAGAGACTATAGGAGTGACACATATTGAGGATAAGTTGAGGGAGAATAGACTTAGATGGTTCGGCAATGTGCAATGAAGACCTGTAGATGCGCCTGTGCGAAAGAGTGATAAGATCATTGTGCCTGGAATGGTTAGAGGGAGAGGCAGACCTAGACTGACTTGGGAATATGTAGTGCAACAAGTTATGAATATATATAATTTAAATGAACATATAACTCTTGATCGTGCAAAATGGAAAAAAGGATTCATACAGCCGACCCCAATTGATTGGGACACAAGGCTTGGTTTGGTTTGGTTTAAAGTATTGAATTCAAGTATTGAATTTTTTTTTCAATACTTTAAAAAATGGAAAAAAAAATTGAATGCAACCATGATGTTATTAATTTTTCTTTCCTTTTGTTTTGAATTTTAAGCCTAGATTTTTTTAGCTTGCGATCTTTTCTCTGTATCATCATAAACGCATATACCACGCAACCAATGCATTTTCAGTATATTTGCTCTGTTTAATTAATTGCTTCATTCTTGAAAACACCAAGAGATGTCAAGGGCAAGACTAACAAAATTTGAATACCTAATCCATAAATAACATGTGCCCCATATTGGTCTCCATATTGGCGCTTTAATTTGATTCAGTTGTCTTTTCCTTTCTCGGTTTTCAATTTTGGTAGATAAATACGATTTTAGTTTTTCTTTTTATGTGTTTGGATGATTCCTTATTTCCTTTAATTGTTTGCTTGAATGATTCCAAATTCCAATTGAGCTTCTTAATATACGAAGTTTAGATATGTGTAATTTTTTGGGGCTTGATATATATATATCATATACTGTATTTAGGGATACATACCGGAGTGTATAAGTATGTATATAATTTTCCAAACTATCCAGTCCAAAATTTTCATGGAATATGGATGAGTTGATGAGTTACTTCAATTTCAAAATGGTAATTTTGGATTTCACCAAATCAATATCAGTGTGAGATGATCCCATGGATTAGGTTTAACACAATTTTTGTGGGACAAACTATCTAACAGATTAAAATATCCACTCATGTCTCAACGATTGAGATTGAAAGTTAGATTAAAAAGGGAGAGACTCGCATCCCTAACTTATTATATAGATGTGTAATCATTTTCTTCTCCAGAATACTGTTATCTATATAATCTCTCTCCCTTTCTCTCTCTCTCTCTCTCTCTCTCTCATACACACACACATGTATATATATACAGATATATAATACATAGAGAGATGTAGGTAGATTCAAGATTTAGAACTTGAATGCTCAATCTCTAATTACGAATTTACAGTCATTTTCATTACATATGTATGTTTGATGTTTGTATTTTGTTTAGCGTTCTATCTTTTCTCAAAAAATATGTGTGTTATTGTTTGTTCTACACCCATACACATAGATATGTGTGTTTTTGTTTTAGCTTTTTTTTTTTGTCATGTTTGGTCCACTTTTCAAATTGATCAAGGTTTTAGTTTGCTAATTTTATCAAAAATTTATTTATAAGTGTAGAAAAACTCACACACATGCATAGGGTCGGGTTTATGACATTACCTAGCGGCATTGAACCCGACAGATCGTAGATCGTTGATTCTTACGAGCCCTCAACCTTGTTCTTCTAATCCGAGAATACTAGCCTCCGTGTACGCCTTATACTTCGCTACGGTCATGAGAACGGCTACTAGAGAATCCCACGACAATCTTTACTTTAACTGCTCTTATACTTCTTTTTGTAAGGCAGGGGTTCTTAATAGGTTGAAAATTGCTTATTCTACCACCTCATGGGATTAGCCTTTATCCAATTCGACCGATTTGGATTACTTATATTTTGGATTCCATGGGGCTTTTTATCCAACTCGAGGCAACTATCGATGCCTCTTGATGTTCACGTGCTAAATCCCAAGCTTTCTTAGTGATTAAGCTAGAGAGAGTGTGAAATCTAAAGAGAGAGATACCGAGAGGGATGAGAGAGAGTGCCAAGAGGGAGAGAAAGGGATAGATGTGTGTAGTTTTTGAGATTATCTCTCCTAGTTGTAACATGTACAACTTCTATATATAAGTACTCTCCTAATAAGGTTTGAATAGGACTCCTTATGGGCTTGCTTAGCAATCAATCAAGGTCCAATGTGGGTGTCCCAACCCATATAATATTTGTTACATCTCCCACTCACCCATATAGGGCTTTGTGTCAAAAAAAACATTTCCACTTTCATCGTCTCTTTATACGGGAAATAGAACGTGTGACCTCATGAAAAGAAATTACAGCAACAGTAGCTGAGATGCTAATTCAATCTCTAAACTATAAAAATGCATCTCTCGAAAGCTTCTCGTGTATTTACCCAGACTTATCCAACCACACCGGATGTAGCACTCTTAATCCCTCGTGATGCAGTGCTATAGCCCACATGTGTAATGTACCCATGACAATCGGTACATATACGATCGTCGCTGACCAACTAATGAGTCAAAGTACATGGTGTTTTATCGAATTAGTCTTCCCCGCCTACTAATATCAACTCAACTAACTTGACAACTTTCCTAGACATACCCCATGGAACGAAATTTGCCCCTTCGCCCCTGGGAGGTATGCTAAAGTAGCGTCATCAAATGTCCTCTTCATGACACAATCACAGGTCATAAGAGTGGATATCGTAGGCTGACAACAGTTTTTTCAAAATTCTTTTCAAATTTCAAATTCAAATACGAGTTGCCACTTAATTTTTTAAAGGAAAAATTAAGAAACCATTGTAAATGCAAACTGATCTCTTGGAAACCAGAGATTTCTAGGTCCGGGGATTATGGAATGAGTAGGGAAGGAGCCCGGCGGACTAAAACACCCCCTCTCATCCTATCTCATGATAGGCATCTACTCAACATCCTTTTAATTAAATTAATAATTTAAGTGTGCCCTCAACTAATACATATATATGTACATTACAAAAGTATGTCGAAAGGGGTACAAGAATACTAACGATAAAAGGCATACAAAACTATATAATTCAACTAGCAAGTAAGAATGATATGCGAATAAGGGATAAGAGAACTTACTCGTGATCCAGCCGCGAAGTGGAAATGTGTAATGCATGCAAAGAAATAAATAAAAAAAACCTAAAAAGAGTCTCTAATTCACATATACACATAAAGGAAAATCCTAATTCTAAGGTGTTGCACATGAAGTTGGAAATTAATAAAATCAAAGAGTAAAAAAAATTAAGCTAAAGAGGGGTTGAAAAATCATACCTCAATAGCGCTACAAAACAAAGGGTTAGCCCACATGTTCTAAACAGGATATGCAATATCAAATCCTAAATAACATACCCAAACCTCTAGCTTAGATCTATCGAACATGGAAGGAGTTGATATAATTATGAATTCCTTTCAACTAGCTGTAGATACAACGCCTCTTTTGATATACAAGTCTCAACTAGGAGCCAATGTAATGTCCATATAGAGGTGGGATAACCTCAACATGATAATAAGGAACCCATAGTTATATTCAACTAAATATGACTTAACATAATGCAAACGGTGGCCTAATTATTAAACATATGATGAATGTATGAATGTGAACGTGATTAAGTTATGAACCATTTGTTACTTTGGATCATTTAGCCTCTACATTTGAGTTCAATTGGTCATAATCAAAATATGGTTTAAGCCTTAGATCATGGAAAAGTAATTTGGACCATTATTTACAAGACTTATCAAATCTATGACAGAATTCTAAAAACTACTAAGAGCATACCAGACTTCAAAAAGTAGGAAAAGCATAGATCCCATGGCTTGAATTCAATGATTTTTGCATACAAGGTGCATCTGTGAGTCTAGTTTCTGTTGGGTTTCTGCCCTCAAACATTTACTTTATGTATGAGACATTGCCATTTTAATATGTGGATATCAGCTTTACATTTCATAGTGTATATTTCTTTCATGTAATGATTGTTAATCCTTAAGTATCGTAGTAAGTAATTCGTGTATGTATGCGATACATACAAGTGAGATACGAATTACTATCCTTTGATACTTAGAATTTGTCACAGTGGATGATGAGACTAGATACCTCATCAGGTTTACACTGTAGCATGATTAACTACCATTGGATGGAGTGATGAATCTCAATCACTAGAGTGTAAGTCTTAGTTAATATGCTAGTGCTTATAGTGCATTGACAGACCTGAGCTTTCCTATTGACACTAAAGACTGTCAACAGTCGATAGGAACTCATAACTTATATAAGGTATGTGTTCTCAATCTTGAGACGATTATGAACACAGACTATGTATATGACTGCTTTGACTTACCAATCAGTGAGATCTATAAAAATCAACACCTGGGTATCTTGGGTATGTCATGTTCACAGGGTTGTGAGCATATATTGTCACGCCCCGGAGCAGCAAAAATAGAAAAAAATAAATTTCCTTTTGGATCCATAGGGAATGATGGGTAAAAGTTACTAATTATCCACACCACGGTGTACTAGTCCACAAGATAAACAGGAATAGTAAAAACTGAAATATAACAACAATACTATCTATTACAAAATATCAGAGTGTGGTCCTTAGGATCATAACAGGTCTGGAGACAACATATGCCCAGGTACCCGTTAACTAACAAAGTTCAACAGTAAAGTAAAGCTTAAACATAAACTAGATAACTATCTCTAGATCTTCAGCTGGCGTAAGGATAGTCATCTGCATAGTAGCTTTCTCCGGTATAAGCAACATCAATGGGGCCACCCTCGGTGTTTTCTCCTCCCGGATAGAAACCATTATCGCAGCTTCGTCACCTGCAGAATAAGGTAGAGGGTGGTCTAGACAGGGAAAAGTCCAGGCAATAAAGGCCATCAGCTTACTAAGAGCTGAGTGAGTATAAACTAACAAGGTACTAATTAGTTTATAAGTTTAAAAAGGTCTGGAGACAACGTAAGCTCCTTATTCAACAACATTAAGCAACCCTTATCGTCTTGTTACTCGAAGACTAATGATCAACATACTCTCTAGAAAGAAAAGACTCAATCGTTTCACATATATAGATATACCATCATTCTGTCAATTGCTCGTTAAGGATATAAATCATCCACCGCATTTAGGATATAAATCATGATTCAGACTAATGATCGATCGAACCTGTCTTGACATGATCCGTATGTGCCTTTCCAAGTATCATGGTGGAGCTAATAGTGGGACCTCCTAGGCTCTTTATTGTTGGCTCAGACTAGTTGATAATTCCCATGACCAAACTCTTTAATCAGCAAACTAACCAGCTGATCAATTAACGTTTACTCCATTATAAAACAATAACTGAACTCCAACGCAAAAGAACATATCCGAAGCGATAACTAGACTTGTATGGTGTACTAATGTCCCTCGACTGTCAGCATTCGGATAAACGGTTAGTGTCAACCTGAATCATGATTACTTCTTGTATTCCCTGAGTCCTATTCACATCTTATGATTACCAAATATTTTAATAACTACTTATCAATAAGACTGCAGTTCTCAGTAAACAACTTGGTTACATTCTCAGGGGATTGCTTACTCTATATCAGAGGGTAGATTCTATCTTGACAATATATGTTCATAACCCTGGGAACATGACATACCCAAGATACCCAGGTGTTGATCTTTTATAGACCTCACTAATTGGTAAGTCAAAGCAGCCATATTCACAGTTTGTGTCCATAATCATCTCAAGGTTGAGAACACGTACCTTATACAAGTTATTAGTTCCTATCGACTGTTGACAGTTTTGAGTGTCAATAGGAATGCTCAGGTCCGTCAATGCACTATAAGCACTAGCATATTAACTAATAGTTATACTCTAGTGATTAAGATTAATCCATCCATCCAATGGTAGTTAATCATGCTACAGTGTAAACCTGATGAGATATCTAGTCTCATCATCAACTATGACAAGCTCTAAGTATTAAAGAATTATAATTCGTATCTCACTTGTATATATCTTATACATACATGAATTACTTACTATGATACTTAAGGATTAACAATCATCTCATGAAAAAAACATGCACAATGAAATGTAAAGCTGATATCCATACATTAAAATGTCAATGTCTCATACATAAAGTAATGATTTGAGGGCACAAATCTAACAAACTCCAACTTGCACTCACAACCATACAGGATTACATCTGAGACCTAGATTATCTAAATGATGATCAAAGACCTTCTGTGGTAAGGCCTTTGTAAACGGATTCGCAAGATTGTCAGAGGTGGCAATCTTACTGATAGTCACATCTCCACATTGAAAAATATCTCGGATTAGATGATATTTCCGTTGTACGTGATTTCCCTTTCTGTGGTTCCTTGGCTCCTTGGATTGAGCAACTGCCCTACTATTATCACAATAAAGTGCAATTGGTTATAGCAATGCTGGTACAACCTCAAGCTCCATAAGGAACTTCTTGAGCCAAACAACATCCTTTGTGGCTTCACAAGCACCCACATACTCAGCTTCTGTAGTTAAGTCTATAATACATTTATGCTTAATGCTCCTCCAACTTACAGCACCACCTCCCAAGGTAAAGAGATGACCAAACGTTGACTTCCTCGAATCTTTATCTGACATAGAGTCCGAGTTAGTGTATCCCAGTGGAATTAACTCATTACCACCATAGATAAGCATGTAATCTTTAGTCCTTCTCAAGTACTTAAGAATGTGCATAACGGTTGTCCAGTGCTCTGTACCTAGATTCGATTGATATCTACTAACCATGCCAACGGTAAAGTAGCTATCTAGTCTAGTGCTTAACATCGCATACATGAGACTTCCCACTGCCGAAGCATAGGGAACTCTTGCCATATGATTCCTCTCCTCCTGTGTTTATGGACACTGGTCCTTGGAGAACGCTAACCCATGCCTGAAAGGTAACAAACCTTTCTTCGAATTATCCTTTGAAAACCTAGCTAGCACCTTATCGATGTAACTAGCTTGAGATAATCCCACTATCTTTCACTTACGATCCCGAAAGAGCTTTATTCCAAGAATATAGCTCGCGTCTCCTAGATCCTTTATATCAAAAGTATTAGCTAGCCAAACCTTAATAGTTGACAATGCCGCTACATCATTCCCAATGAGTAGAGTGTCGTCAACGTAGAGCACAAGAAAAGCCACCACTTTCCCTTCATACTTCTTGTGTACATAAGATTCATCCAGATTCTGTATGAAACCAAACGATTTGACCGCTTTGTCAAAATGAATGTTCGAACTCCTGGATACCTGCTTAAGTCCATAAATGGACTTTTGCAGCTTGCATACTAAGTTACCATTCCAACCAGCTATGAACCCTTGTGGTTGCTGCATATAGATGTTCTTCTCAAGATTTCCATTCAAAAATGCAGTCTTGACGTCCATCTGCCAGATCTATAATCTAGGCATGAAGCAATGTATAAGATATTCTGATGGACTTGAGCATAGCTACTGGCGAGAAGGTTTCCTCATAGTCAATACCCTCCCTCTGAGTATAACTTTTTGCTACAAGCCTAGCCTTTCCATCATATCCTCTTTTCCTCTTATAGACGTACTTGCAGTTAATGTGTTTAATATTGGCTGGAAGTTCTACAAGATCCCAGACCTAATTGGAATCCATAGATTCCAATTCAGCCTTCATATCTTTGACCCAATGAGTTGAGTCTACATCATCCATTGCCTCTTCATATGTGGTAGGATCAGATTCAGTTTCTATGGAGACAGTTTCAAAAACTTCTCCTAAGAACATGTATCTATCAGGCTGGCTGATAATCCTCCTACTACGATGAGGTACCAATGCGAAAATGGGTGAAGAAGTGGTATTTTCTTGATTTACAGCGTTATCAATTGCGGGTTGGACTGAGGGCTCTCCTTCTATCTCTCTCAGATCTATCCTTCCCTTAGGTTTATGGTTCATGATATAATCATCCTCCAAGAAAACTACATTTGTACAAACAAACACTTTCTGTTCTCTTGGATCATAAAAATACCATTCATAAGTATCCTTTGGATATCCTACAAAGTAATATACTTCCGATCTAGAATCCAACTTGCTCATCTTTTCTTTCAGCACATGTGCCGGACACCCCTATATCTAGAGATGTTGCAAAGAAGGCTTGCGCCCAATCCACATCTCCCATGGTGTCCTGGGAATAGATTTGCTTGGTACTAGATTTAGTATGTACGCAGCGGTTTTCAAAGCATAACCCCAAAGGAATAAAGGTAACTCCGAATAACTCATCATTGACCTAGTCATGTCTAAAAGAGTCCGATTCCTTCTCTCCACTACACCGTTCTGCAGAGGCGTACCAGGTGCAGTCAACTATAACATAATCCCATTCTGTACAAGGTGATCAATAACTCATTAGAGAGGTACTCGCTACCCCGATCAGATCGAATGGCCTTGATATACGTTCCTAATTGCTTCTCCACTTCAGCCCTAAACTCTTTGAACTTTTCAAAGGCTTCAAACTTGTGCTATATTAGGTACACATATCCATACCTAGAGTGGTCATCAGTAAATGTTATAAAATACTCATAACCACCCTGTGCTCTAATATTTATTGGTCCACACACATTAGTATGAATTAATTCCAACAATACATTGGTCCTGTTGCCCTTTATGGGAAAGGGCCTCTTGGTCATCTTTCCCTCTAAACAAGACTCGCAGACTTCCATTGGGTCAAGAACCAAATCGCCTAAGACCCCTTCTTTGACTAGTCTGCCAATCCTATTTAGATTAATATGCCCAAGCCTCATATGCCAAAGCCTTGTTGAATTAGTAGAAGACTCCTTTCTTCTAGATGGTATAGTTACCATTAACTTATTAAGTTCCATACAAGAATCTTTTAAAATATTAGGAGTAATTACATACAAACCATTTTCCATACAAGAATCTTTTGAAATATTAGGAGTAATTACATACAAACCATTTGATTTAACACCAGAACAAATAAAAGAACCATTTCTTTTAATCATAACTTCAGTTTCAAAATGAAAAAATTACTATTATTCGATAAATTTGAAATTGATATTAAATTGCGTCTCATTGAAGGGACGTAAAGTACATTTGATAAAATAAAAATTTTATTGTCTAGAAATTCTAAAACTATGACTCCTATAGCAACCGCAAATACGGTTGCGCTAGAACCTAGAGTAAGTACGATCTCCCCATCACTGCACCTCCTGGTTGATCTGAACCCCTACAATGAATTACAGATATGGTTAGTCGCACCAAAATTAATGCACCAAGTGTTTAAAGTATCCGTTATAAAACTTACTTCAATTACATGTGATTCAATCATACCATGAACTCTTGTAGCTAGAAATTTTGGACAGTTCCTCTTCCAGTGGCCCTACTCACCGCATTGGAAACACTTTCCTGTGCCTTGGCCCACCTTCCCTTTGCCCTTACCATTTCCCTTGGATTTTGCAATCTTAGGGACCGGTCCAACACATGGACCACCAGTGCCAACCTTCTTCTTTCCTTTCGGTGTAGATCAGGAGGAGGAAGAACTTTTCTCAACATTCAAAACGTTGCCCCCAGGTATGATCACCCCTTTCGCTGCCAGTAAAGAACTCATTAATTCGTTCATTGAGAAATCCATTTTATCTATATTATAATTCAGTTTAAATTGAGCGAATGACGGCGATAGCGTATTGAGGATCATATCAACTTGGGTCTGTGCATCGATGTTGGCACCTAGGGTCTCCAGCTCATTTAAATAACCAATGCTTTTTTATAACATGTTCTTTGATTGGAGTCCCTTCCGACATCTTTGCACTCATTATCTTCTGCATAGCTTCCTGTCTGGCAGGCCTGCTATGCTCCTCAAACATCTTTTTCAGAAATTCGATAATGTCACTAGCACAATTGTTTGATTGGAATTGGTATTGCAACACACCAGCCATTGAGGCCAGAATGTAGCCACGGGCCATTCCATTCGACTTTTTCCATTTATCAAACTCGTGTCTGGCAGCTGCCAAAACATTTTCTGTGGGTTCTTCGGGGCATGGGTGGTGAGGACATATATGTGATCCTCCACAGTTAATACGATGACAAGTTTTCGTTTCCATTCAGTGTAGTTATTTGCAGTTAACTTGTATTGAGTGAGTATCGTGGCAAGTGGACTAAAAGTAGATCCAGACATTATGATTTATTGAAAAAATTAAAAGACAAAATAAATATGGATATTAGATTTTGACAGTTTGAAATAAAAGAATTCTTAAAACTCTTATTTTAAAACAAAATCGTCCGAATATCAAAACGAAGAATAAAGCCTCCGTGTGGTGGTCAATGTTTGATCTTTCGATTAATCATGACTTGTACGCTATGCAACTCTTGCAAAACAAGTAATGACTCCCGAACCCTTTTGATCTCTAAGTTTCTGAATAATGTCCCGTGTGGGATCCCTTATCTATAGCTTAGCTAGTGTACACCATTAACTAGGATCCAATCACCACCGCCTCAAGTAGCGCCTCCGTGTGGTGGTCATCCTCTAACACGTATGATTGATCTTATTCATAGGAAGTTCACTTCTAGTAACCAATGAGTAGTGTACCCTCTGTAAGGAATGATCACTCTTGGTGAGGTGACACATAATGCACTACTCATCTTATAATGAACCGTTAATGGAAGATCGTGGGTGTTATTAATAAGACCCTCTCCCACTAGATTTGGTAGTAAAGGATTTTGCTTTTTGAAAAATTGTTTCCACATATTACCCATTAACATCCAATGTTTACAAATGCATTTAGAACGGTTATTTGAATTTTATTTTAGAAAACTTGTTTTATGTGCATGCAAGTTGTAATAATATAATTAAATGCCAATCACAAACAAAGCACATAAAACAAAAAGCTAAAATGAAATAAAAGCATCCAAACGATACCTCTATCTCCCATGGCTCTATCTCCATAGAACCTCCTTCTTGATTTGATCGCCTCTGGCTCCATCTTTATGGACATCGGCTTGCTTCTCCATCTTCATGAATTTCCTAATTCTATTACATTGGACCTATGCTTCTTTCAAAGCTTACAATTTATCTGGAAATAGAAATCAATAACAAGAAAAATAAAGAAGGCTAGGGAAACTGGTGCGACTTTTCTATTCGTAGGATTGAAGTCACAGCGCCCTTTACACATGCATTAAAATCAAACCAATAATTAAATACAACAATCACCAAACACAAACATTGAAATACAAAATAAAATGCTTGTAGATGATCTGTGGCATGGAAGATAGTGGACTAATCTTGCTACGTTAGACGTACGCACATCCACGCATATATAACAAATATGTGTAACTATTGGAACCCCTAATTGATTCACATAGTGCATAAACTCCTTATACACTGAATTAGAACTCAAAACATCATCTCACTTCTCTGTCATACTTCGATCGATCGAGAAAGGTTTGATCAATCGAACCTTCGATAGATTGAACATTGTTCAATCGATTGAACTTTCAGTCTGACAGAAAGTTTAAATTTTATAGCATAATTAGAAAAACTAAAGTATACATTTTAAAAACTTTAAAATTGTAAACTGAACACCTGGACAAAGAATCGCTCTCGATCAATTGAACACCATTCGATCGATCGAATAGAACTAAAGTTCGATTGATCTAAACTAGTTCGATCGCATGAGAACAGACAAAGTTTGATCTATCGACACTACTTTGATCGATTGATCGAATCCATTATGCATCCAATGCAATCACAGATTTGTATTTTGCTGCGTAAACACTGTAGAAATAGATCTGTGATGATACAATTTCGAAAACCGTTCTAAATCAATATGCAAATCAAAACTAGTGTGCCAAAACGCATCTATGGATCCAAACAAGCGCGGCTCTGATACCAATTAAAAGAAAAATAGGTTTAAAAATTATTTTTAAACGCACAACGGAAATATTAAGTTATAAAAACTTATTGGTAGCTTAGGATTTACTACTCGTCAATTCCATAGATGCGTACATAAGAGGGGAACAAGAAATCATACCTCAGATCTTGAACCCAATTATAAATTTCTTTCTCCTAAATGGTGCAGCAGCCTCCACTCTATTATCTTCACCCTTATGACTCCTACAGATGCCTACCGGAAAGACTAGGGTTGGTGGGAACCCTAATAGAGAGGATAGTGAAGGTTTTGGAGCTCTAAAAATAGTTTTTACAGTTTCTGGCGTGTTAAAATGACAAACTCTGATTTCTAGACGCAGCTGCCCTATTTATAGATTCCCAGAACCGACCTAAAGTTCAAGCAATTGAAGTGGCTTCGATCCATCGAACCTTCGATCGATCGAACCATCTTTGAGCGATCGAACCTGTCCAGACTTCAATCGATCGAGACAACTTTAATCGATCGAACCTATCTTGATATGATCCGCATGTGCCTTTTCAAGTATCCTGGCAGAGCTAAGAGTGGGACCTTATAAGCGCTTTATTGATGGCTCAGACCAGTTGTTAATTCCCATGACCAAACTCTTTGATCACCAAACTAACCAGCTAATCAGTTAACGTTTACTCCACTATAAAACAATAACTAAACTCCAACGCAAAAGAACATATCCGAAGCGATAACTAAACTTGTATGGTGTACTAATGTCCCTCGACCATCAGCATTCGCAATCATATTCTGGTAGTCGGATAAATGATTACTGTCAAACTAAATCATGATTACTTCTTGTATTCCTTGAGTCCCATTCACCTCTCATGATTACCAGGCATGTTGATAACTACTTATCAACAAGACTATAATTCTCAGTAATCAACTTGGTGACATTCTCAAGGGATTGCTTACTCTCTATCAGAGCGTATATTCTATCTTGACAATATATGGTCACAACCTTATGAACATGACATACCCAAGATATCCAGGTGTTGATCTTTTATAGACCTCACCGATTGGTAAGTCAAAGCAGCTATATCCATAGTTTGTGTCCATAATCGTCCCAAGATTGAGAACACGTACCTTATACAAGTTCGGAGTTCCTATTGACTATTGATAGTCTTGAACGTCAATAGGAAAGCTCAGGTCCGTTAATGCACTATAAGCACTAGCACATTAACTAAGAGTTACACTCTTTAGTGAAATAGCTTTCTTTTGACACCAAATAGAGCTTCACATGATATTTGTAGAATTAATTATGATTTTTACAAGAATAGTGGACAGTCATTAGATGTTCCCTTTTGACATGTATATATTATCTATTATGTTTGAGGAAACAATACCAAAAATAAATTAAGAACAAGGATATTTGAATCAAGGCCTACCATTCGGTAGGGCGAGGAGGGGGTGCTTTAGTCCTGCTTGGGTTCCTTCCCCTCTTATACCAAGACCCCCAAACCTAGTTTCTGGAAATGAAGGACAAGTAACCTTATTCAATTTTGGTTGAGTCAAACTTGGGTTTCCTAATTCCCGATATAAATTAGGTGGTGACTCTTTGTCTCTAGGACTGCGTGAGGAAGTTCTAGTTTTCCCTAAAGTGTGCTCCTTGGGATCCGTCCCAGGACACTATCGAGGGAAAATTTTGAGAACCCCCTTTTCTACGTGTCCGCAGTTGCCCTTGGGGATAGGACCCAGCTCCGTCTATGTGTAATCATTTGCCTGAGATCTCTCCGGCTCATGGCCAATGTGTCCTCGGCCGATTCACGGGCCATATGTTCTGGCCCTTCCTTTCTGGCAACACGCCTACTATTGATGATGTCTCTGGCGTCTCTCGCCTAGCGCAGGTTAGCCCATGCATGTTGTCGGGTTCACCTGGGTGCATGGCTACGTTTGTCATCTCTATGCCGTCTCTAACCCGGCGGGGATACAGGTGCAGTGTCGGTATGTTGTCTGACCCGCGGAGGCTTTCGGTTGGGCGTGCCTTTCCCGGGCTGCTCCTTGATTTGGGAGCTCATCCTGCTGGGCCAGCAGTGCTTCAATCTGCTGTTGGGTTTGCCACTGTCCCTCTAAGAGTTGTGCAAGAGCTACGGTGACCTGTTCAGAGGTCATAGAGGTGGCCGATCGTCCGACTTATGAGTTCACCCGTTCCGTTGGAGCAGTGGTGTTCTTACCTTACTTTGGAGGCTTATTAATGAGTCAAAGATTTGTTTTTGGAGAAAGAAGTTGTTTCCCACTGACGGCGCCAAATTGATGATGCCAGAATTTGGGTAAGAATAATCTGGAGAGAGAGGTGGATGAAATAAACTTTGTGTGTGGTTCAGTCCCGTTAACGAGGTGACCTACGTCCACGGGTGCGTTAGTGCGCTTTTACTAACAGATCACCAGCGGCTAATTGTGAGCCAATAGAGTGGACGGCACTACCAATAACCGACCGGGTATATGCTTAACAGTGAGTTGTTTGTATCCCCCTTTCAATGGGGGTGAGTGGCCTCTTTTATATATTTAAGGGACCACCCGTACAAGGTAAGTCTGCAGATTAGGAAGCCTAATCTGATTACAACAGATTTACATGAATTTAGGACAATTTCTTAATTGGTTTAGGAAACTACTTGCTCCTTCTATTTAGTCTCCTAGCTGTGATAGGAAACTGTCTGGAAGCTTGCTGGGCAAGTAACTACGTCTTTTGGAGATGCGCCCATGGGGGGCTAGTCTGGAGCGGATGCCCGGGCTCTAAACGGGGCGGTTATGCGTAACGTCCCGGGATGGTTGAGTAGTCAGCCCAGATCCAAGGTGACTTGGCTTCTCCTTGCTGAGGTAGACAGACTTGACTTTGACTTGATATTTTTGTGCATATCAATAACTATCATAGATTTTGTGAAATTCAAGTACAAAGAGACTGTTCAAATTTATCAACCGATTTTTCAATAATTTTTAAAAATAACATATCTATCTTAATGATTCTCAAAACGGATCGAATGAAAGCTAATTCATCAAAGTTTATCCACAAAATTTGAAATCCATCAAATTATGAATTTTGATGGAGCAAATCTTTGTTAGGGATATATACTAAAAGCCATGCTTTATGTAGTTGATTTATTATTCATTCAATAAAATTAGTTATTCCATTTTTATGAGAATCTGTGTGGGCAATGTTTGTATTATATTATTTATTTAATATTATGCATGTGTGTCTCTCATTCTATATAGTAGGTGGTTTGGTGTGTAGAGTTCGGCTTACACACGGAAGATCAGGCCATCAGATATTATAGAATGTGAGATTTTGGTTTACAGTCTTAAATGGGATTGGACACACCATCGGTAGGACTGCAGCATGGTATTGTAGTAGGTTTGTCTTGCCTACGAAAAACGGTATAGTTTCAACTCACTATGCTGGTACATTTGATATTTACACTTTGATCCCTAAAAGGGTGAGATCCGTAAATGAGTCAATATCTCATTGGATTGGGTGGCAATATTCATTGTGTGGTGGATATTAATTAATGATGGAATTCATGTCTCAATTTTGGGATTGATGATATCCCCTTGAGAAAGCTTATAAGTTTTGATTATGTCAAACCCTGCAGGTGGATTTTGTAGCCGACATATCAGATAACTTAAGCAGAGGATCTCAAGGAATTTTAAGAAATTAATTAAATATGATTGTCAGTAATTATATTTAATTAATGGATATCTGTAATCTTAACGTGGGGAGATAATAAGCATTTAATAACATGGAGCTCGAAATATATTTTTGAGATAAGGGTAGGAGTGCAATTATAATTCTTTAGTGGTATGAATTATAATTTATGGAAATAGGAATCTAATTCAGTTCGAATTAGGATTTCCTAATTCCATAAGGAAGCCTATTCCTTATTGACTTCTTATGGTCCCTATCGTAACTATACATATGCTGCTTTGATTATCTTCTCAGTTTGCATTTTTCCATATAGAGTATTATAACTCAGAATAGAAAAGAGTGCGTAAAAGAGGGAGAGTAGAAAACAGAAAGGATTTCGAAAGAGCCCACACTCAGTTTGATATTCTGGCAGCGGAGGAATACGGTAGAAGATCGTGAGCTATTATCGAGCATGTGTTCTCGATTCGTCTACTACAGCAATCCGTTTTGCAGTTCAAGGTAACCCTTGTTCTGCCCTTGTAGGGTTATTATAGATTTCACGAAAATGTTTGCAGTACCAACTTATACGCACTATCAACGAATTCTGCGAACGCAGTTTCCTAACAATCTTATGGACAAACCAATCTAATTTGCTGAATTTTGACAAGTTCATTTTAAAGTGTGAGAAAAACAACTTAGATGATGGTGAAGCCTATTAGAGAGATCAAACTCATAGATCAATTTAATTATCATACATCCCAATCAATTTAGCCCTCAAGTTCTATAAAGAACTTTAGATCTTGGATCAAAGGGACTTACAAATATCCTATTGGAGATGAATTTCAGTGTAATAGGAATAATCAAGAGATAAGTATGAACATAGGAATCATCCTTCTCATAGATCATACTTCCAAACCATCATAGAATTCAAAATAGATAGATGTATATAATCATGTATGCATGGGTTTAAACTAAAATAGAAGAATGAAATCAAAATTGAAAATCAAAGTGAAAATCAATATCTAATTATGAATTATCAACAAAATCAAAGAGGATTTGGATCTAGTTATGTGAGTGTGTGAAGAACAAGAGAGGAAGAAGTTGAGTGTTCTAACAAAGAAAGCAAAGCTAATCTAGATCAAAACCTTATAGATATATATATATATAAAAGTAGGAATTAGAGATGAATTATAATGTCTACCTCTTGGAGGATTCTCAATTATGCAAACAAAGTTTATTTGAAGAGTCTTCTTCTTCAAGTGTTCATCAAGTTCTTCAAGCACTCATCCATGGAAGTTGAGGGAGGCAATCAATGTCAATATTGTGATTTAATTAGCCTAAGATTAGTTTAGAAAACTTTAATTCATAATTCTCTCTAGAAATCTCTCAAATTGAAAGTATATGTGAGCATATTTTCAAGTATATTCAAGGTTGTACTTAAGGCTTCTTCAAGTTGATTCATCATGATCTCATATGAGATGCATGGGATCTATATATAGAGTTTTGAAAACTTTACTTTTAAGTTTCAGGGTTAAAAAAAGTGATTTTAGAGATCAGAAAAGGGTTAAAATGGCCATTTCAGTGCCTAAATGTAGTTTCAAGGCAATTTCTTCGCAGTGGGAACCTCTTGGAAAGGTCTAGGACCAGAAAAACACGATGTAGAACACCACATGCAGGTGTTGGTGGTTATGGTGGGATCCGCCACCCCCTTACCCAAAACCAACACTTGCTAAAATGGGTCCCCTAGTTGCCCATAAGCCCTGTTCATGTTTCGTGCACACTGCTTTTCTAGATTTTTGTAAAAATGCTTTTTCGTGTTCCAAATCATCTGATTACATAATTTTGGAAAGTTGTCGAGTTGAATTTCAGTATAAAAATATTCCAGGAGGTTTTGAAATGAGAATTGAAGTTCAATTAAAATCCGGAAGTCCTCCAGAACTTTCGTCGTCTTTGAAATCAAACACCTTCTTATTCAAAATTGGTTTTCAATATGCATTGATTTCAAACTTATCTTTAAAATTGAATCTCTCAATACCTAGAATACTGTGTTTAGAACACTTCATGTTCATATAACTCTGAGTAAATATGAATTCTGAGAGATGATTTTGACAAAATCAGGATTTATGCATGGAAAAGGGCTTTTCTGAACTTGAAGTCATTTTTTGAAGTTTGATCCTTCGATTATGTGGAATCCAGTACCTTCCACGGGGTACTTTTCATCATTGAATCCTCCAAGATGTTGTCCACCCTAAATCCTATCAATGTGGTCAAAATTGGGTGTCTACAGTTTGCCCCTCTTTGCCAGAGCTTGTTGTGAACAACGTGAACTGTAAGTGAGTGCCAAAGCTAGAAGGCACTCAATAACCATACTGAGAGGTTTTAGGATAAACAAATCTAGAAAAATCAAGATATTCAAAATCTGAGAAACTCAAGAAATTACAAAAACAAAAATGCAATGCAATGCAATGCTGGGTAGAGGCTGCTAAATCGAAGCTACTATTGGTCGTGCTCTGTTGGAGCTACCTACGTATCCTGTCTAGGAATTAGACCAGGGCGTAGTTCAAGAGCATAGGAGGGCAGAGAACAAACATAATAATACGGATAAAATGCTCATATCCTAGGATGCTGATACAGTATGAAAATGTGAATGTGCAAGTGTTGGAGGAATCGTCCTCAAGGATTCCCTAGATGCAAAATCTAATGCAAGAGATGCAACGTATCATTCTCACAGTTGAATATGTCTAAGGAGAAGTATGCTATTTGTATCTTGAATGATTCTCAGAGTCTTGTTGAAGTCTTTCTTCTGAGTTTGAGGCTTGTAGGTGTCATTTGTATCTCGGACGACTGCTGAAATAGTGGAGTATCTTGGATGAATTTTGAATTATGTCCAACAACTTCTGATAATAAGTGTCCTTAAGCTCAGACGATCTCTGAAGTAAGGCCTCCTAAAACCCGGATAACTGATGAAGTGTCCTAACCCTTGGATGATTACTAATGTAGAGTCCTTCTGCTGTAGACGATATGCTGATGTAGAGTTCTTCTACTGGAGACGATTTGCTGATGTAGAGTCCTTCTGCTAGGGATGAGTTGCTGATGGAGAGTCCTTCTGCTAGGGACAATTGCTGATGTAGAGTCCTTATGTTAGGGACAATTTACTGATCTAGAGTCCTTCTACTGGGGACTATTGTCGATGTAGAGTCCTGCTGGGGACGATCTTCTGTACTCCTGAAACAGGTCCTTCTTTTGGGGATAAATCTTCTGTGATTCTGAAATAGGTCCTTTTGCTGGGGACAAATATTTTGTAACAAGTCTGGAGACATATCTTCTGAAGCAGGTCCTTCTTTTGGAGCCTATTTTTCTATTCTTCTAAAACAGGTCCTTCTGCTAGGGACAAATCTTCTGTTCTAATGCACAAATTCTGAGAGATACATGGATTCTGAGAGATACCCTACTTCTGGAGGCAACCTTGATACATGATTCTGAGATGTACATGATTTTGAGAGATACCCTATATCTGGAGGTGATTCTGATACACGAATTATGAGAGATAGCCTTCGTCTGGAGGGAATCCTTATGCACGATGCTGAGAGATACCCTATATCTGGAGGCAATTATAATTTGTGATGCCGAGAGATACATAATTCTGAGAGATACCCTATATCTGGAGGTAATTTTGATACATAAATTCTAAGAGATACCCTTTATCTGGAGGCAACTCTGATACTGAGAGATACATAGCTCTGAGAGATACCCTATATCTGGAGGTAATTCTGATACACGAATTCTTAAGAGATACCCTTTATCTGGAGGCAACCCTGATGCTGAGAGATACATAGTTTTGAGAGAAACCCTATATCTTGAGGCAACCCTAATACTCGATGCTGAGAGATACCCTTCATTTGGAGGCAAGATGAATTCTGAAAGTTCTTTGCTGAGGAAATTCTACAATTCTGAAAGATGTATGGGTTCTGATTTCACGAATTTGCTGAAGTATACCTTTTTTCTTGAGGTAAGTCTGACAATATCTAAAAGTTCTCTGCTTAGAGAGATATCTGAGATTTCTGAGATGTGAGTAAAAGGCTCAAATTCTGGAGGTCCTACTTATTTTATCTGAGACTCATGTTGGTGCTTCGACCAGCTCAAGCATTCTTGCAACTTATTCTTGACCCTTTCTCGATTATCATGCTTATGGTTTGAAAATCATGTATTCTGATCCATCATCTTCTGTAAATCTATTCTGGATGTAATTCTTGAGCAACAGTAGGCCCAAATGTCCATTTTCTAAGACAACACACAATTAATCCCAAAACAATGGGAGTTTACTGCAAGTCATCAATTCTTAGCTATTTTCAAGCTACGGTGCCCTCGATTCTTCGTGCCTGGGGACTTTTCTTTAATTCTGAATAGTTGTCAACCAAGATTCAAATTCCAATTGTTGCTTTAGACCGATTGCAACAAGTTTCAAGCACTCTTAAGGCTTATATATCAAGATTGGGCCAATCCAGGGTCAAAACAAAACTCCCAATATCACAATTCTGATTCATAATTGATATGTACTCAAAAGTCCTGATGATTTCAGCATCACTTTGATGTGCTTCACAAATCTTCAATCAACTTTAGCAGATATTCATGCAAGGTATACTGATCTTGTTTCAACAACGGCTTAACTCATCATCCAAGGCCGGTCTTCTGATTGGCACTTTTCTATCAACCAATCGATTCTTCATCTTGACTAGGATTAATTGATGTAATAACAGTGTTTGGAACTTCTGCTTGTATCCACGTTTGGATGCTCTTAGAGTTTTACAAATTTATTATAGATCACTATGGACGCACACACTCAAGATTACAGACTAGACGACGACAGACTTGACCACGACATACATTAACACAGGAAGACAACACTTGTGACAGGAGTTTGGAGAAAAAGACTCAATTTGCCATGACATATAGCGTGTTTGTCATGTTTGACATTTCTCTTTGCTTTTCATGTGCACTTCTCATCTCAGTGTGATAATACTCAGTTGATAAAGTAATGCTTTGAAAATACTCCCTATGGTTCTCAATCAATCCTTTGCTTTCTTTGAATTGTGCTTCAAATTAGTGCCTTAGCTTATAGAATCAGAGATAATTCATTTCAAATGTTTTCAAAGATATATTTGACGGCTCAGGATTTGCATATAATGCGGAAGGGGGTACATGTAAATGATGTTTGCCCCTAGTTGACGGGGATAAATGGAAGTTTGGGCAAATGTAGTTTGCCCCTAGTGTGGCAGTGATATCTTGAGGTTTTGGGCAAACTCAAAGTTTACCCCTAGTTTACAAGATTCAAGGACAAAGAGCCAGGGAAGCTCGCCTACGTATCCCTAAGTGGGAATTAGGTCCAAAGTAATTCAGCCAAGTCTTGAAAGAAGGTATTGAGATGTGGCTGAGTGTTTCAGGAGTAGTGACCGAACCGAGTAGGTTGCCTATGTATCCCCAAGTGGGAATCAGGTCAAGCATAGTTCCTCGAAGGCTGGACGTTTTGAAAGAGTGAGGATTCAAGAATTGGGGAGCTTTTCAAGCCATGTCATTAGACAAATTTTCTGAAGCAGGTCACTTGCTATGCGTTGAAAGAAACTACCTCCCTCATTTTTCTTTTCTTTTCTTATCTTTTCTTTTCTTTTCTTCTTTCTTTTCCTTTTCTTCTTTCTTTTCTTTTGACGGTTGATTCTTTTCACCTTTTTACTAGCCAGCCAATTTTACATCTCTCATCATACATCATACATCATACATGTTTTTAGAGCAAGATTAACCCTTTAAATCTTTAGGCTTACTTAAAGAAATTACAAATCAAAGGTTTGGGATAATTCATGTTCCCAATTTCTCGATCTTCTTCATTCTCCTTCTCTTCTTCTCTTCTTTCTTTTTTTCTCTCTAAAGTTCTGACTGGCTAGGATTAGGTTTTTGAAAACAGAACACAAAATTTTCTCTTTTTCATGCTCTAACTTTTGCCTAGGCGCCCTTTCGGGTTTTCGTCCTAACGAGTTTCTTCTTTTTCTTTTTTTTCTTTTTTTTAGAAAAGTTGTTCATTTGAAATGTTTGGCTACCCATCACGGACAAAGTGTACATGGCTTGCAGTTTAGACAGGTTTGAATGGCTCACTTTTCTAGGCTCCAGATTTTAAAATTGAAAGATCAGGGAATTAAGCTAGTCCTGAGTTACTATCAAGCATATTTTTTCAAGATTTAAGCAAAAGCATCTCAAGATTCTTAAAGTAAGACTAATCAATTCTTATATTTCTTTGGCATTAGCGTAAAATCAACTTTGACCCTTTCATGATTCTTTTCAATGCAAAAATTTATCAACAGTGCATTTTTCACAATAATCAGAGAAATAAAATTTTCATCTTAGAGATTAATTCTTTTATTTCATTACTTCGAAAGAGAAGGATTACAGTACTCGACATAGACTCAAACACAACTTGACGATAGATAGACTCGACAACAAGACTAAAAACATAAAATAGACTCGACGGAACTGGACTCGACTTGATCTCAAGTGGAGTGTCACTGTGATTTGGTTTTTTCCCTTTTAAACATCCATTTGGCTTCAACAAGCAGCTACTTCCAAACCTCATCATTCAATCTAAGCTTCAAGCTTTCTATAATGCCCTTTCTAATGTCTCTGCTGAATCTGGCTCTACCTTTCAATCACCCTCTGGATCTCTAGAAAATACTCAACTGATAATTGGATGGAGGCAGGAATCTATAGAAAAGGTGCCAAAATCTGCTCATGTTATGCAGTGGTGAAAGTAGTAATCAATGAAGATCACAGAATTGAATCTCTCATAACACCGATGGCATCATCAGAAGTGTCCTGTCTACAGCCATACTGCCTGGCTACTCTGTATGGGATGGAAAAAGTGGTAGCCTATAAACCAAGAAGCCATATCCCGCTTCGCCCTGGAAATCTAATAGTAACTGAACAGTAATCCCAATGGGCATAGATCCAACGGATGTCCTCGGTGGTGGGACCTCTTAGGCAAATAAACCAAACCTCAGAATTGCTGAAAAATCTTCGTACCTGCCTCTAATCTAAAGAAAGGATTATGCAAAGACAGCTAGGATATACCAATAAACTGAGTCACTCAAGAAGCCAATTTTGCAGCACTAAAGGGGCACCAGAAGGAGTACTGTCCCATCAGTAAGTGCCTGATCTAAACCCATTAGAGTTTCTACTAGGACCAACATCATAGGGTTTCGTTGAGAACCAAGTCCACAAGCAACTAGTATGAGGGCTTGAGATGAAGAAGAAAATAGGAAGTGCGAAATCATAGCCAATGTCAAGGCACCCCATCGAGATATGGAATGATCGAAATGTCCTCCCATGGTAGTACAATAGCGAGCAAATAGGCGAGGAAAATCAATCGCTTAATCAGAAATCATGGATCGGGCAATAGAAGGAGAACAAATGAGGAGTGATGATAGGTTCTTTACATATCTAGCCTGAATGATGGGAAGGATCAGATCGGAGTAGGGGCTGAAATCAAGAATGGCACTGAATTCTTCAAATAGTGGTGAGATCTCTTGATGTCCAAACCGAAATACAAGGAATTCCAGATCCCAATATCGAATGGCAGCACGCATCATATCTTCTTCAAATTTAACATTTCTCAGCTGAAAGAGTGTACGAAGGCCAAAATATCTGAAATGTAGGTGATCAATATCGGTTACCTCATCCATCCACGAAAAAAGAGCCTGAGAATCAAGAGGAGCCATTTGTCCATAGCCTTACTTCTTTCTCTCTAAAATTCAGGGAATTCAATCCTTAGGTCCCTATCTTCTTTTCTCTGGTTTATTAGGGATTTTCAAATAATCAAGTATCTTTATTGCAAAAGATTTTCAAAGAATGATATTTTAAAAGAATGGAAAATCATTTCCTTTTCAAAAACATTTTCTTAAAATCAAAGAAATCTTTTTAAAAAATTCTATGGGAAATAAATCTTTTCTTGTAAGAAGTATATTAGAGGTGTCGCACTCGTGAGTCGTATATGCAATGCTCGTATAGTGTATGCAATGTAGATGAAATGCAATCTACCCTAAATGCAATGCACCTTAATCTACATTAAGCCTAGCATACCAGTACATAAACATAAGATTCCTTGAGTATGCTAATTACCCTACTAATCCAATCATTATCCAAGGATTGTTAGCTTTGAAATTCTTGATGGCTCATGTTTACAAAATTGAATTTTTCATGAAAATCTTGAAATAAATGGGAGATTTGTAATTTTCAAAAGCAGTTTTGAACCATCAATGCTTGTGGTGCGAAATCATGATTCTTTGAAAATCGAGGTATGAAATTTGAAATTCTAAAATCTGAAATTGAATCATTAAAGTGTGAAATCATGATTTTTCTTTGAAAACCAAAGTAGGAAATTTGAAATCCTCTAAAATCTGAGAGGAGAATTTAAAATTGAATCATCAAAGTAGGAATTTTAAAGTTCTCTAAAATCTAGGGAGAATTTTGGAAGAATTTTGCAAACATGAATTTCAAAGCAAATTTTCAAAAGGGACATTCCTAAAATTTTCAAAAGGCTTGGGTTTTTCAAGGTAATGCTAGCATTTTTGAAATTTTCACCGTCCCTGAATAATGATTAGATGTTTGGATACAAACCATACTACTCTAGAGGAATCTACCACACAAGGTTTGATGATGCCTTCGCATACACATCCTCATCATCCATATAATCCTTTATAAAGATGATAATCAAGATCCTAATTGAAGGGTTCTATAGAAACTATATGCAATGGCCGGGTTTTAGTCTCATAAAGGGTCCAGCAGCAAGCTCAGCAACATGGGTAACTGTAGACACCCCATTTTGTCGGCTATCAGATTTAGGAGACCCATAGCTTGGTGGTTCACAATGATCGTAAAAGAATCAAAAGGACTCTTGGAAGTCAGCTCTATCTCTCAGAATGCTCAGAATTACCAAACTGCCCCTGAAAGCACGAAAACTCCCAGATTTGGTCCCAAAGTTCTGGAAACATGCTACGTCGTAAGAAAAGTGATAAAATGAGTTTTTAAGAAAAATTGGATGAAATCGTCAGCTCCCAGAGACCCCCGGAAGTCCCGAAAGTTCCCGGGAATCCCAGGTTTGACCAATTTGACCAGAATTTGACTTTAAAACCGGGGTACCGTAACAATTTTCAAATATTTTTCATGGATACTAGAGGTCAATAGCTTTCCAATGGTATATCGCACATAATTTTCGGATTTAAAACGAGTCTATTATGAATTTCCGAAGGCGAAAAAGGTGATCAAATCGGCTTTTATCGCAAATACCGCAAAACTTTTTAAAGTAACCCATTCCCAAACTATTTTTTTTTTTTTATGTAAAGTAGACTCCAATACCTTTCCAACGGTATATCACAACCTCAGTTTAGAGTTCATACGTATTTTCTGTGAATTTCGGACGAAATAAGGCCTTTTCACGAATACCGGAACCTCAGGGGGCCTAAACAGCATAATCTGGACGAAGGAGGAGCAGTGCCGCTGCGGCACTGGCCCAGTGCCGCCGCGGCACTCCCCTCCAGAATAGTGTGTTTTTGTAAATAATTTTGGGGTTCCATTTTGATTAACTAAAAACAAAAACGACAAAGTTTTATGATTTCAGATGTTTGGAGCCAATGGGAGTACTTTCTAAATCCCAAAACCACCCCAAGTTGGCCTATTTAAACCCCCCATTGCTCTTCATTTTGGGGGTGTCAAATGAAAGTTTGGAAAAAGTTTGGGAGAGAAAGTTGTAGAGATAAGGTTAGAATAGAGAGAAAAGAAGCTTCCTTCTTTGATTTTCAAAACAAAAGTGAGTTCTAACCTTTGTTTTTACTTCATTACTCCTATTTACTTCAACATTCAATACACCCAACCACCATTTTAGTGAGCATTTAAGAGAGTGGAAGCTCCTTCCATGTCCAATGTCATTACATATGAGTGAAATACCAAACTACAAGTTCTACACATCATGAATATCATCTATTGATTGCTATCTATTTACTTGTTTGCTTATATAATGTTCATCTCTTCTTACCTCATTTCCTTTTGATTTTCTTTATTTACTTACTAGTTCATCATCATCTAAATGATGACATGAAGTTTGGGGTGAGTGAATCCTTATGGATAGTAGCTCTTGACCCCAAAAACATGTTTGATAGATGATGATCATAACTTCAATACCTCCAAAGTATCCTTAAAGTTATGTTCAAAATAAAAAATAAATCTCTCCAACAATCTTGGAGGTTCTTGGTGATGAGTTTGAGGTTGGCATTTTAAGTTGCTATAACTTTCATTGAGTATTGAAAATATGCTTTCAAAACATCTACTCCAAAACCTCTCTTAAAACCCCTTCATTTTAATCCCAAGAAGGAAAACTCTAGTTTTTCCCAAAATTTTCAAACAGTGAGTAATCTGAGTTCAAAGATTTTTCTAGAACTCAATACTCAACATATGGATGCAAGGCCACTTGGAAAGTCTTCCTAACTCATTGGAGAACACCCATGACTTTTGGTTTGACTTGGAAGTACTTGGAAATGGTCCATTTGGACCCAAACATTCCTTCCAGACATTCTGTTTTTGCTGTCACAGTAGCTAGGTCCACTTCCAACCTCTTTTTCAGAAAACGTTTCCATAAGGGGTGGTCCTAACTTATTTTTCCCTTAAACGTCATTGTCTTAGGGAACTCTCTGTATAAAATGGGCCTCTAGATCATTTGTTTTCATTTTCTAAGATATTCCAACATTTCAGTCGACAGTACGGACTCTGTTTCTGAGTGACCTCTATTGTTTATATGATTTCTCTCAATATGTGATAGTTATTAAAGATTGTTTTTTGGGTTATGTTCTAGACACAATAAGGAAGATCTCCATGAAAAATCATGCATTGAAAACATTTCTAACCCATATTTTCAATTTCTAACAGATCATGTTACTGTTCTGTCCACTATTCACAGCAAGCACATTTTAACTTTCATTCTTTGTTTTGATGCTTATATGCATTCCAAATTAGTTCATATCTTAGGAAGTAGTTCATACTACATTTGTATATATCCCATATTGATTTCATTCATTCATTCATACACATTCTAGACTTATAAGTTATTCTAGGAATCCATGAACACAAAGCAAACTACAACCTTGGCACATTCTAGATACATACATTGTATCCATGCAAAGATTTGGGGCTTTTGTGACTCCAAATCTAAGAAGATCGTAAGGAATGATCATGATCACACGTTCATGCTTCCCCTCGATCTAATCCTCTTTTCTCATCCGTCCCAGGGATTGAGAGATCTTCTTTTCTCAAAGATTAACATGCATCATACTAGCTTGCTAAGCATATTTTGATTCTTTGACTATTTGTTTCAAGAACAATTCATGTCCCCTTTAGATTAGGGAAACTTAATTACTTGATACATGATTAGACGATTTTTCCTACGTTTATTTGTGTGATTTTTACTTTATATTGTATGATATTTGACTTAGATCTTATGAATGATATCTTATCTTTTGATTTTCAATTTCAAGATACTTATGTGATGTAATATACTATCATAGTATTAATTGCCGAACCATACATAGTATAAGATAATTATTTGGATGCTAATTGAGGCCCGTCGAAAGACGGGGCGAGTTGAGGGTGTTTTAGTCGCGACAAAGGCTCCTTCCTCTCTCGTACCAAAACCCTGAGCCAAGTTCTTTGGTTATCAAGGGCCGGTGCCCTTTATCTATTTGGGTGAGTCAAAATTAGGTTTCTTGGTTCCTTAAAGACCAAGTGGCGACTCTGTATCTGTTTTTAACAGACCATTTTCTTTCTTTGATCTAAAATCAAATTTCAAACAAACAAAGCAAAGAGAGGTGGAATCCCACATGTCCACAATCTGGCGACTCTGCTGGGGATATTTTTATTTTAAAACAAAATAATACAGAGGTTTGACTCATAAGAAGCATCCTGAAAATCATCTTTTTACTGTGTCTGGTTCACCGTATTGCACTCTTGCATTTCCCTCCCCCCCCCCCTCGGACTGTGTCTGAAACATGGCGCTGACATTGTTCAGGTCTTGCTATGCCAGGGCACAAGTCACCGTTGATACTGTACCTTCCAAGGTATATCAAAAAGAGTAAAAACCTCCGTACTGTCTCCCTGACGGTATATTGGAACTCTCATCAAAGGACACTCTTTGACTAAACCCAGTCTTTGTATATAGATTCCTGTAGAACCTTTCATAGGACTGTTCATTTATCTTTTCAGATAGAATAATGTGATATAACTGCTGTATGCCCTGATGGGATTACCTGAGAGGTGTAGACACTTATGTGGCATGGAACAGAACCTCTTTCTTATGATCCCCAAGGCAATCGCTCACATGTGATCACATTGAGTTGACCTACCTAGGCACCATGACAAGGATGTCTGCTCCATGCTCACAAATATATACACCGTAAACCTTGTTTCTCGGTCCTAAGACATAGGAGTATGAAAATCTGCTAGACAGTATGATCACTATAACCATATTAACCAATTTCTTCCAGAAACTCTGCCCAAAATGTAACCATATTAACCAATTTGTCCTAAAAACTCTGTCCAGATATCCCAGATATAACCATATCAACCAAGTTTCTTCCAAAAACTCTGCCCAGATATCCCAGATATAGCCACATTAACCAGTTTTTTCCATGAAACTTTATCCAAATTTCCTATAAAAAAATACCCAAAGTCCCCGTTTCTCCCAGAAACTCTGTCCAAAATTCCTGAAGTATCCCGGAAATCCCTGTTATCTCTTGGTGGTCATAGTGGAAAGTAAGGTTAGCACACTCTGTATGGCTAGGACCTTATTTGTTTAACTGCTATCTGCTAGAAATAGGAGCGTCATATAGATTAGGGCTTACATCCGCGTGCTTGTCTCATTTGCATACATCATTCCTATCAATCTGCACGTACTGTCTCGACCATTCTTACACAAGTCAGTCCACGTTTGTTAAACATCACTGTCTTTGTCTGTCTGAAACCATCACTGTCGAAATCTGATCTAGTCCTCTCAAAATATGTCAGGTCAGTAGAGATTCCCGGAGTCAGCAGCTAGGATCCTCGTCTTGGGTCAGGAGTTCAGATAACCGCTTGGTCAGAATCAGTCCAACAGCTTACTTCAGCATGAATCGAGAAGAGTTGGAAAACAAGGTTACCGAGTTAGGAGCAACCATAAGCCAGCAGTCCGACAGCCTAGCCCAAGTTCTGAAGTTCATGGAAGAATTGAAGCAGCGGCGGCCGCAACCTCCGCCTGGGTTTCCACCACCAGAGTTTGAACCACCCCCACCTGAGAATAATGGGGAAGAAGACTGGTTTCAAGGGGTCCCACCATTTGCATATGAGAAGAAGCTTCAAGAGAAAATGGATAAGGTTGACAAGTTGGAAAGCGTACTGAGGAAAAGCAAGGGGGCCGATGATTACATGCTAGACCTGGAAGGCCTCTTTGAGCCTGTTAAGCTGAAACTGCCAGAGAATTTCAAGATGCCTGCCATCGACCGTTTTGACGGAATTGGGAATCTGAAAAGTTATGTGAAGCTATGTATGAGTATCTTCCAGTCCATGGGTTGTACCCACGAGCACATTGCGATGTTGTTCCCGCAAACTCTTGCAAAGTCTGCACTATCGTGGTTCCTAACCTTGGAAGCCTCCAAAACCCGGGCATGGGAAGACATTGTTCGAGTCTTCGTCGATCATTAGTCCTACAATCAAGAGTTGGATGTCACTATCAGGGATTTGGAAACAACCCGGCATAACAACAATGAATCCTTCACTGCATTTCTGATCAGATGGAGGAACAAGGTAGCCCAAATGACCCACCGGCCGATTGAGAAGGAACGAGTAAGGATGCTAATCCGAAATCTGCAACCGCTCTACCATGAAAAGCTATTTTACCAGTCCATCTCCACCTTTGAGGAGTTGTTTGAAGTTGGAACTCGAATTGAAGACGCTATCAGAGAAGGAAAAATCAAAAAAGAAGAGCCTCCGAGCCAGTCAAGAAGGCCCAACTACTCCCGGAGTCCCCCGGATGTCAATGCCCTTAGCAGCCAACCCATGGCATACTCTCCTAGGCCATACCAACCCTCCAACCAGGCAAATTCCTCCAATCGCCCTTTTTAGAAATAGCCCCCTCGCAACTTCGCCAAGTTAGAAATTTCCCTCTCTCTCCTCAGCCTTAGACCGCATCTTCAAAAAGGGCCATCTCCAACTACTCCAACCTCGGAATACCCCGCCCCTGCCTAACTGCGATATTTCCAAGCGATGTACCTACCACCAAGCCCCTGGCCACAACACCAATGATTGCATGCGCCTCCGCCATGATATCCAAGACCTCATTGACCAGAATATCATTGAGCCGCCTCCAAAGCAACCCCATATCACTCAAAATCCTCTACCAAACCACCAAAATGTCAACCTCATCGAGTCCAACCCTGTATCCTTCAACCCTGCTACCTATATCACCCCCCTAGGACAACCCTTACCCCTCATTGACATCCTGGACTCTGCGGGAATTCATCTGATTGAAGGGGAGAATGACGAGTGGCAGTAACAGCTAGACGATGAGCAAGACTTGTTCTTTCTGGAAGAGCATGATCTAGGGGTGGTAGACCTCAAATGGTATGATCCCAATAATGAAAGTGATGCTTCTATCTGGGACGAGCCCGAAAAACCATTTGTGGGGACAGACTGCGACTGGTTCAAAAAGGATGGGACTATAAAAGGGCCTACTCCCGCCGAGATTGATCATTTGACCAGGTCAGGACGTCGTTATCAGCCTCCACAGCTTACCACCGAAGCAACTGAGAAAGATCCGGTCAAAGACAAGGGGAAGGGTAAGATGGATGAAATCATCGAAGAAGATAATGAGTTGATAAAACAGCTAAAGAAAACCCAAGCACATCTCTCAATGTGGGACATCATGGTAACATCCTACAAGCATAGGCAAGCCGTGTTGAATGCCTTGGCTGGAATTGAAGTCCCCATTGACGCCGCACCGGAAGACATGGTGGCTTTCTTGGGCGCACTTACCCCTGACCCGATCATTACATTTTCTGATGAAGACCTACCACCTGAAGGATCTGCACATAACAAAGCACTGTACATCACTATTGGGTGTAAGGGACAACAGGTGCCATTTTGTCTGGTCGATATAGGTTCTGCCTTAAATGTTTGTGCCCTAAGGACTGCCACCACCTTGGGAGTCGATGTCCTTGACATCACGCCATCTGTGCAATTCGTGAGGGCCTACGATAACACCAAGATGAATGTGATGGGAACTGTGTCTCTACAAATCCGGGTAGGATCTTTGGTAAGCACTGAAATCTTTCAAGTCATGGACATACCTGCCTCGTTCAACTTGCTGATTGGAAGGCCTTGGCTGCATGTCAACAAAGCCGTATCATCTACTGTGCATCAAATGATCAAGTACATTCATGAGAAGGAAGTGAAAATCATTCTCGGTAATAGCTGGGGTAATGAAGCTTTCCCGAACTACGCTCCCATTTTCAAAATCCAAATACCTGAGCTAGAAGAAGGAGAGATCGGGGGATTCTTCATGGAAGAAGTCCACATGATCAATGACGAAGACAGGTTCCCCGAGGTCCACTCCGCAGTTGTCAACATTGTCCGCAAAATGAACAACTTCCCCGGAATGGGATTGGGCCGACGCCAGCAAGGGATTCGTGAGTTCCCTCAGATCAAAGGGCAACAAGGCACTTATGGGTTGGGGTACAAGCCCACTGAAGAAGACGTCGAGCTACAGAGGCCATGGAAGAAAAGGGTAAAGGGTCTCCCACCATACCACAAAACCTTGAATGGACAATTCATCAAAGAAGGGGATGATTTCCCCTACTTCGGATTCCCCGAACCCTGGATCCATCAAACCACTTGGAAAAGTCACCCCGGGCTTGAAATCTTCGTTGACTGCGAAAGGCCCCCCTATCAAGATCCGTTCTATCCCGAAGAAGTTTTGAAAACCCCAGAGGAACACTGGTTAAAATACCTGGACACTGAAGCCATCGAGAAGGTGTGCGAGGAATCCGCTGAAAAGAAGGAAGAAAAGAGGGCCAAGAGCCAAGATGATCAGATTAAGCCAACTGAGGAGGGTCTGAGCAACCAGGCTGTAGAGTCATCTATCTGTGTCTCCCAATCCCCTGCTCCCCCAGAGTCTGTACTGCCAATTATCGAGTCTATACCAGAGTCGGCTGCTGTAAGCCCACCACTGTCTAATGTAATCACTTCACCTGTCATGAATGAAATGAAAGACAATTCTGCTAACTCCTCTGTGTCTAATAATTGTGAATGCACAGATCCCTCCGAGGATCTCCCAATCGAACTTAAGCAACTAATTGAAAAACCACCTGCTTATGAAATAATCGAAGATACTTTATCAGTTAATTTGGGTGAAACAGATAATCCACAAATTGTGCAAATTGGCTTAACTCATAATAAAGAAGAAAAAGAAAAATTAACCCTCTTGCTAAGAGAATTCAAAGATGTTTTTGCTTGGTCTTATGAGGACATGCCTAGGGTCGATCCCGACATTGTCCAACATCATATTCCCCTCCTCCCCAATTCTAAACCGGTTAAGCAGAAACTGAGGCGCATGAGGCCAGAATGGGCACTCAAGGTTAAAGAAGAAGTGGAGAAGCAATTTAAGGCAGGGTTCATCATCGTCACTGAGTATCCGGAATGGGTTGCCAATATCGTGCCAGTCCCCAAGAAAGATGGAAAAGTTCGTGTGTGCGTTGACTTCCGTGATCTAAACAAAGCCAGTCCCAAGGATGACTTCCCGCTTCCCCACATTGATGTCTTGGTGGACAACACCGTGGGACATGAGCTACTTTCATTCATGGATGGCTTCTCCGGATACAATCAGATTCTAATGGAGCCAGAAGATCGGGAAAAGACGACATTCACCACCCCTTGGGGAACCTACTGTTCTAGAGTAATGCCTTTCGAACTCAAGAATGCTGGGGCTACCTACCAAAGAGCCGCCACCACTCTGCTGCATGACATGATTCACAAGGAAGTAGAAGTGTACGTAGATGACATGATCATGAAGTCCAAGGACAGAGAAGGACACCTGGTAGCACTGGAAAAGTTTTTCGAAAGGTTGCGCAAATACAAGATGAGGTTGAATCCAAAGAAATACACTTTCGGTGTGACCTCCGGTAAACTCCTGGGTTTTCTCATCACACAAAGGGGAATGGAGGTGGATCCCTCTAAAATCAAGGCAATCCTAGAAATGGCCCCACCGCGGAGTGAAAAGGAAGTGAGAGGGTTTCTCGGAAGAATTCAGTTTATCAGCCGCTTCATTTCTAAGCTCACAACTACATGCGATCCTTTGTTCCGATTGTTGAGAAAAGGAGAAAAGTTCCAATGGGATGACCAATGCCAAGCCGCTTTTGACAAAATAAAGGCCTACCTTCAAAATCCGCCTGTCCTTTCACCACCCACTCCCCATAAGCCCTTATTCCTTTACCTATCTGTCTCTGAAAACGCCATGGGTTACATGCTAGCCCAAGAAGGAGACGAAAGCCACTCTGAAAAAGCCATATACTACCTCAGCAAGAGGATGACTGGGTATGAGCTCAACTACTCTACCCTCAAAAAAACGTGTTGGGCCTTGGTTTGGTGCACCCGCCGACTGAGGCACTACATGCTAGCCTTCCCTATTGTGCTCATATCCCGCATGGATCCTCTAAAATGCCTTCTCGAAAAACCTGCCCTGACTAGTCGCGAATCCTATTGGTTACTCCTACTATCCAAATTCGATATCAAGTATGTTACAAGCAAATCAGTAAAAGGATGAACCGTAGCTGAGCATCTCGCAGAACATGCCATTGACTCCGAAGAAAGTGGGGACTTTCCATTTCTGGACGAGAATATCATGGAAATCAAGGAAGAACAGTGGAAGTTGTACTTTAATGGAGCAGCCAACATGAAAGGATACGGAGTAGGAATGATCCTAGTATCACCAAGTAGGGACCATACTCCATTGGCAGTCAAGCTTAATTTTAACTCCACCAACAACACCGCTGAATACGAAGCATGCATTCTGGGAATGGAAGCAGCCCTAGAATTGAAAGTTCAGAAGTTGGACGTCTTCGGGGACTCAAACCTCATTATATCACAAGCTAGGGGAGAATGGAAAGTAAAAGAAGAAAGGTTGAAGCCCTATCATAAGCATCTCGACCAACTCAAGAGGCAGTTCAAGAACGTCACGTTCCTCTACTTGCCTAGGGAAGAGAACCAGCTAGCAGATTCATTGGCTACCTTAGCCTCCATGATCAAAATTCCTGTGGGAGTCAGGATGATGCCTTTGGTAATTGAACAAACGTACAAGCCTTCGTTCAACATAATCGCCTCAATCGAAGAAGAAGAGAATGAAACACCATGGTATCAGGATGTTTGGGATTTCATAGAAAAGGGGATGTACCCCCAAGAGACTACCGAGAAAGACAAAAGGGCCATTCGAAGATTCTCAGCACAATTCATCATTTGCGGTGGGAAATTGTTAAAGAAAGGGCACAACGGTCACAACCTGACTTGCTTGTTTGGGAAAAGCTCCAGAAGAGTGATGGAAGAAATACAGAGGGGGTATGCGGTCCGCACATGAACGGTCACATGCTAGCCAAGAAAATTATAAGACAAGGGTACTACTGGACAACATTAGAGAAAGATTATTGCGAATACGTAAGAAGGTGTCACAAGTGCCAGATCCATGCAAACATGATGCATACACCACCATCCCTTCTATACAGCATGATCTCACCTTGGCCATTCTCAACCTGGGGAATCAATATCATCGGTGAAATCATTCCGAATGCCTCAAACGGAAATCGGTACATTTTGGTGGCTATCGACTACTTCACAAAATGGGTAGAAGCCGCATCCTACACCAAGTTAGGGGCCAAGGAAGTGGCCAAATTCATCAAGAGAAATCTCATCTGCCGTTATGGAGTCCCCCATGAGATTATTTCGGACAACAGAAGTCATTTCAAAGCGGAAGTCAGGGATTTGTTCGAGGAATACAAAATCACTTATCACAAGTCATCACCCTACAGACCACAGACTAATGGGGCAGTCGAAGCTGCAAATAAGGATGTCAAGGCCATACTGCAGAAATCAGCCGATACCTACAAAGACTGGCATGAAAAGCTATCGTTCGCACTTTGGGGATACAGAACGTCGATAAGGACGTCTACGGGAGCAACCCCTTACTCACTAGTGTATGGGATGGAAGCAGTACTTCCAGTCGAGATAGAACTACCGTCCCTGTGCGTAATGACAGAATGTGAAATTTCAAAATCAGATTGGTTACGGGAAAGATACGAAGAATTAGCTCTCATAGATGAAAAGCGCCTAGCGACAGTCGACCATGTCCGAATCTATCAAAAGAGGATAGCCCGTGCTTTCAACAAAAGGGCTCGTCCGACGAAGATTGTCAAGGGCGACCTTGTCCTTAAAGAATTGTGAGCTCCGATCTTTGATCCCCGTGGAAAGTTTAAACCTAAATGGGTCAGCCCTTACATCGTCAAGACCATTCTTTCCGGAGGAGCAACTTATCTCATGGACCTCGACGGTGTCGAATTCAAAGAACCAATCAACATGGATCACCTCAAAAAGTATTATGCTTGACCATTTCCCCATAACCATTTTCTTTCAAGCTTTGGCCTGAACTACGCTCGACCTGATTCCTACTCGAGGATACATAGGCAACATCAGTTCGGTCGCCCCACTCACTAAAAATAACCGATTTCTTTCAAGCCTTGGCCTGAACTACGCTCAACCTGATTCCCACTCGGGGATACGTAGGCAACCACATCGGTTCGGTCGCTCCACCCACAAAAATGGCCCGATTTCTTCAAGCTTTGGCCCGAGCTATGTTGGACCTGATCCCCGTTTGGGGGTACGTAGGCAGACTTTCAAAAAAAAAAAAAAAGGTTGGCTCGCTAGGTTGAAAATCCGAAAGGACGCCTAGGCAAAAGTTATAGTTAAATCCAAAGTGAGCAATAACAAATGAGATAAAAGAGCTTGCTAGGTCACCTTACTGGTGCCTAGGCAAAAGTTATGAGCATTTGAGAGAATAAAGTCGCGGTCCTTACCATAACCAGAAAAAAATACTCCACACTAGGGGCAAACTTCGGCCACTCGCCTCGTTTGCCTGAACCTCTTCTAAACTAGGGGCAAACGTTGGTCATCTACCTCGTTTGCCTCACAACCATACATATCCCAAACTAGGGGCAAACTTCAGCCACCCGCCTCGTTTGCCTCTAATCGTCCTAGCATGCCCAAGCAAGTACCTAAAGCAACATCTAATTGAAATCTCGATTACAAAATGTTTTTAGAAAGCTAAAATGCATAAAACGAGATTCCCAAAGTAACCAAGGTTCACCGATAAACAAACTTTGAATATTACATAAGCGGGAATGATCAAAGAAATAAAAGTCTTTCAAAAAGCAATCACACATGTTCAAAGAAACTTGGAGGAATGAGCAGAATTAGTCAGGTCTAGTTTTATCTTTGCGTCTTTTATTTCTTCAAAGGTCTTTAGAAGTAGGCCTTTACTCGGTCAGTCCAACCATCAATGAAAGCGGCAATAGTGGCAGTCCTGATCCTGGAAGCAAAGACCCTCTCAGTAAACCCCCAGGGAACCTCCTAAACCTGCCCATACTGTCTGGCCAAACGGCGAGGATGATAGAAAGAAGTCTCTCTCAGACCCATCAACCACACTCTCTGGTGACCCCTGAGGCTCGTGGTAACAGCATGAAGGTCCCAATGCCCTACAATCCAGTAAATGTCTACTTCAGATAAAGCACCCATCATGTTAACCCAATCAGCAAAAGTGTAGTGAGGGTGAAGCACGGCTCGACGAAAGTAAACCGATGGTATGCGGCCCGTCCATAGTTGGAGGCGCTCGTATAACCAGGCATGTAGTACCAAAGGCGCCCCAGAAAGAAGAGCAGTCCCTTGGTTGAAGGCATTATCCAAGCCATTCAAGGTTTCAACTAGAACCATAGCCATGGGGTTCTTACCTGCCCTCAGTCCGAGACATACATGCACTAAGCCGCTAGAAGTACTCGAGAACAAGAAGTGAGAAGTCATGCACAGAATCAGAGCAGCCCCACGAGTAGCATCATACACGCTGGGATTCCCAGGACTGGCATACCGGGCAATGATGGAAGCAATGTCAAAAACCTCACCTTGAATCAGCCGACGGGAAATAGTGATGGAACAATTCAGATATTCAGCCAAGCCTCGCGTAGGACTGAGGGTACCAGCAAGAGGGAGAATCAGGTCAGAGTCAGAATCATAGCCAAGAATAGCACAGAACTCCTCAAACAGGGGGCATATCTCCAAGCCATTGAAATTGAAGACATGGTTCACCGGGTCCCAATAGGCAATAGCAGCACGCAGGAACTCAGTGTTCAGGGTCATCTGGCGAAGAAAGAATAGCCCGGTCAAGCCGTAGCTAAAGAGGTTGATCCGTTCCACACCATCCGTGATGTTTAGCCAAGCTATGAGTTGAGAAGGATCATACAAAGCCATTTTTCTGTCGTGGCTTTAGCAAAATTCAAAATTTCGGCAGCACCTCCCCATTTCATGGACTATCCCACCTGCAAAGCAAACACATTCACTATCACAAGGCTGTTCATCCTAGTAACATCAACAATCACAAGTGCACAGATATGTGTATCGTCACACAATCACCAAATAAAAGCAAGTACACAACTGCGCTTTCAAACTGGAAGCTATCCAGCCTAAAAGGCAAAACATCATAATACCCTGTCAAGGGTCACAAACTGTTCCACACATCATCCTACACTGTCCAAATAGTCACATCACCAGTAAAACCTAATCGAAAACATGAAAAGAAAATAAAACAAAATTCCCATTTAGGAGGCCTCAGTACTCCTCTTCCTCGTCTTTATCGGACCACCCGTAGTGTATGTCGGCGACGGTCTCCTCCTACCACCTCTGCACCTCGGTCCAGTCCTCGATGAGCCAGCCCCGCCCCCACGGTACTACACACAAATAAAATGAAGGCAATCAGTAGGGAAACAACAAAAAGTACAAAAACAAAGTCGAGTCAAAAACCTACCAAGGACGCCATCTGATTGGCAGCAAATTGCCCCATACCATCCATCTGTCAAGGGCAAAATCGGGATTAGAACATCATAACCTTAAGGAGCGCAAAATTAGAAACATACCCGGTGGTCTCGTGTGAGGACCAAGGACCGTAAGCTAGCTGCCAAGGCGTGACCCTCCTCAGCGTAACTCCAAGGAACGTTGAGGACGCCCGCTGGCTGAGTAGGGTACCCGCATATGACTCGTGGCACCTCCATCACTTGGGGAGTGCCATCAGCGCCTAGAACATTGACGGTCCAATCCCAAGGAGGGATAGGATCGGAAGTCGGAGGAGCCTGTCTCCTGTACATCTCGCGAAGCTGTAGGCACAAAACAAGTTAGGAAAAGATGAGTCAAAAACACAGGCAACAGATAGAGACAAAAACGTAAAGGAAACTCACCTCCAGGAGTGGGAAGTTAGGCATTAGGAAGCAGCCACGATAAGCCTCATAGCCAGTCTCAGAGAGAAAATGGTCCCAAACGTCGGTGCCAGCTAAGGCCGCTAGCAGAGCATCACCAGAAAGGTTACTAGCATCCATCGCAGGGGGATTATGAGGGACGCGATACCTGGAACCACTAACCACCTGCCAGGACACTCGCTCGCCGAGGAACCACTGCCTGCACTCGGTACTCTCCATCAGGAGTCGGCAAGAGGAAAGAGGTTTGACCGCTTGAATCTCCTCTAGGGCAGCATAGGCGACGCGCTCCCAAGGCATCCAATCAACACTAGCAGCCGTCAACCCGGTTAAGAAATTTCTGAGCAAAACAATCCGGTGGGCCCCGCTCTTTACCCCGACAACATCCCTCTGCCATCTCAAGCCTCGTGAGAACAGAGGCACAGGAGCCATGCCATCCTTGTCTTCACCTGATTCATCCGCAGGGGAAGGAGCTAGCATCTTCAGGTACTCAAAGCTCCAAAGCTGCACAGACAAAGGAGAAAGTCAGAAAGGGTACCGAAATCGAAAAGCCAAAATATAAAAGAAGATGCAGTACATACCTCACAAGCTTGCCAAAATCCCCCTGTCGATTTAACATCGCCCCGAGAGACCTCACCCATATGCTTGTAAAGATGGGCCAAGGCAGCACCGCCCCAATCGTAGGAGGGGATCTCATCAATGGTCGCCAGGCAAGAAAGGAGTCTCAAGCTCACCCGGTCATTCCGTGTCACAAAGATTGAACAACCAAGGACATACAGAAGATATACCCTTAAAAGCTGGAAATTGTTCAGGTTATGATTCCCTCTGCCATAGGCCCGGTAAAGCCAGCCACAAGGAAACCAGTGCCTTTCCAGATTAGGGGGAACAACCCCGATCAACATCTTGACAGCCTCAGGGTCGATCTCATAGAAATAATCCAGAATCAGGCGTTTCCCGCCTACCCTCAAACCGGTAATCATAGAGAAGTCGAAGGGCGTCATTGTCATCTCACCAAACGGCAGGTGGAAAGTATTGGTGGTGTCCCACCATCTCTCAGCCAGAGCATAGAAGTGTGCCAAATCGTTGCTGCTCTTTGAAACCAGACGGACGAAGCCTCCAAACCTGGCGTCGTCTACCATCCTCTTGACAGTGGGCGAGAGTTGAGTATACCATAGGAAAGCATGAGCGAGGCTACCGTGGCCCTTCAATGTCACTTCTGGCACCTGCACATAACAAAGACGACAAAAATGATGCACAAAATCACTATTCATGACCCGAGCTCCAAATTCACAAAGTCAACATTCGAGCACAAATCGGACTTCTAACGATCTCTAGGTGCACACTACGACTCACAAAACTAGCACAATACATGAAAATAGTCCTAAACCATTGAAGGTTTCACATACCAAGCTTGCTAGAGCCGTGACCGAAAGATGACGTTGGGGGTCCCCTAAAATCAAGTCCAGGGTTTACATCTCGGCCTTCATCCGTTCCTTGGCCTTCTTAGACGGTCTCCTCGAGCTCGAAGCCATGGATCTACAAAGAAAATGGAAGTCAAAGTTTAACTTTCTTCTTGAAAAATTGAGCAAACCAAAACGCCAATCAAAATTCCAACTACGAGGAAAAATTACTCACCTGAGCGCGCACAACCTGCGTTTTGACGGATTTTGGCTCCAAAAACACCCCAAAATGGCCAAGAATGAGCTTGAAAAGCTCAAAAACTCGAGATATACAAAAATGGAGTTTGGCCACCTAGTGCTACCGCGGCACTGGCCAACTGTCGTCGCGGCAGTGGCCTAGTGTCGCCGCGGCACTGCTCCCCGTGGGCCCCGCTTCGCTCCGTTTTGCTCTGTTTTGACTCGTTTTGGCCTTTTTCAGCCCATTTTTGGCCCCGATCAGCCACGGTGGCCCATTTCGGTCAAGATTTATGGGGTTTTACCCCGAACAGTCCAAAAGTTGTCAGGGCTACCTCCAGTAGGCAGAAACTGAGAAAAATCGGGATCGGTTGATTTAGGACAAGTGTCACAAATTTTGATCAAGCACGAGGGTTCCCATAACGGATCCTGGTTTTTGGCCGGTACACCAAAGAAATAGAAAAAGAGATTCCCCGAGAACCCTACATCATCCCCCGAGGATAGAAACAGACAGATAACAGCTCCCGGAGGCCCCGACCGGCCCTCTTGGATTGAGCGCCGAAAGATTTGATCGACCGTGAGAGATTCAGAGATGGGTCCTAGTTCCCGATCAACGAAAAGAGATTCTCCGAGAACCCTACATCATCCCCCGAGGACAGAAACAGACAGATAACAGCTCCCGGAGGCCCCGACTGGCCCTCTTGGATTGAGCGCCGAAAGATTTGATCAACTGTGAGAGATTCAGAGATGGGTCCTGGTTCCCGATCAATGAAAAGAGATTCTCCGAGAACCCTACATCATCCCTCGAGGACAGAAACAGACAGATACCAGCTCCCGAAGGCCCCGACCGACCCTCTTGGATTGAGCGCCGAAAGATTTGATCAACCGTGAGAGATTCAGAGATGGGTTCTGGTTCTCGATCAACGAAAAGAAATTCTCCGAGAACCCTACATCATCCCCCGAGGACAGAAATTAAGATACCAGCTCCTGGAGGCCCCGACCGGCCCTCTTGGGTTGAGCACCAAAAGATTTTGATGGATTCGAATTTAAATCCCGATCAAGAGAAGTAGTTAAAGAGAGATCCCAGAAAGAGTCGCTTCATCCCCAGCAGATTCAATTTAATCCCCAGCAGACATATCGATTCGTACAGTTCAATCATGATAGTCACAGTAGTTCACTGTTGACTAATCATCTCAATTCGTGCATCGACACTTCTTCCGGTCACGGTTAGCCAGACTATTTAATCCGATCCATGATAGTCACAGTAGTCCATTGTCGACTCATCATCTCGGTTCATACATCGTTGGTTCATTAATCATCATTAGTTTACCATCGCTCTCATTCAAAATATGTCGTGTTCATTCAAAATCTTAGGGCTTCCATGTTCATCGCTTGACATCTCGGGATTTCAAGTCCATCACTTGACTTTTGTGTCCATCGGTTAACTGTCAAACGGCATCTCCGATTATAGTCCTCCGGGACCCCACATCTAATTATGTTCGCTTACGAAGCACACTTCCCAAAATTCAGAAGTTTGCCCCTAGACCCGGAGCCTTCTAAACCTTGGTGTCCTCATCCGAGTCATCCACATCACAATCACCAGCACAACACCAGCCCACTCAGTGTGGCACACCCTACAGCACCTGCTCATACTAGGATCATAATAATAGATATGATAGGACTCATGACACAATTCGTCCATGCATCGCATATCCTCCTCATAACATAGCATATGCCTGTCTCGTTGTGCATATGTGATTTGCCCCTTCGTGCCTGAACTACGCCCTGGTCTGATTCCCCCTGGGATACGTAGGCAGCTCACACAGAGCACGACCAGCACTAGACCTCAGCATCATTGCATCTTTTGCAACGCTTTTATCCTAAATCTATAGCCTCTAAAAAGTCCTGTCTCTTCAAAACTTTGGTACTCGCTTGCAATATGCGTTACCTCGCAAGTTCATGCAAAAGAGGGGCAAACTGTAGACACCCCATTTTGTCGGCTATCAGATTTAGGAGACCCATAGCTTGGTGGTTCACAATGATCGTAAAAGACTCAAAAGGACTCTTGGAAGTCAGCTCTATCTCTCAAAATGCTCAGAATGACCAAAATGCCCTGAAAGCCCGAAAACTCCCAGATTTGGTCCCAAAGTTCTGGAAACATGCTACGTCGTAAGAAAAGTGATAAAATGAGTTTTTAAGAAAAATTGGATGAAATCGTCAGCTCCCAGAGACCCCCGGAAGTCCCGAAAGTTCCCGGGAATCCCAGGTTTGACCAGTTTGACCTGAATTTGACTTTAAAACCGGGGCACCCCAATATTTTTCAAAAGTTTTTCATGGATACTAGAGGTCAATAGCTTTCCAACGGTATATCGCACATAATTTTCGGATTTAAAACGAGTCTATTATGAATTTCCGAAGGCGGAAAAGGCGATCAAATCGGCTTTTATCGTAAATACCGCAAAACATTTCAAAGTAACCCATCCCCGAACTATTTTTTATGTAAATTAGACTCCAATACCTTTCCAACGGTATATCACAACCTCAGTTTGGAGTTCATATGCATTTTCTGTGAATTTCGGACAAAATAGGGCCTTTTCGCGAATACCGGAACCTAAGGGGGCCTAAACAGCATTATCTGGACGAAGGAGGAGCAGTGCCGCCGCGGCACTGGCCCACTGCCGCCGCGGCACTCCCCTCCAGAATAGTGTGTTTTTGTAAATAATTTTGGGGTTCCATTTTAATTAACTAAAAACCAAAACGACATAGTTTTATGATTTCAGATGTTTGGAGCCAATGGGAGTACTTTCTAAATCCCAAAACCACCCCAAGTTGGCCTATTTAAACCCCCCATTGCTCTTCATTTCGGGGGTGTCAAATGAAAGCTTAGAAAAAGTTTGGGAGAGAAAGTTGTAGAGATAAGGTTAGAATAGAAAGAAAAGAAGCTTCCTTCTTTGATTTCAAAACAAAAGTGAGTTCTAAACTTTGTTTTTACTTCATTACTCCCATTTACTTCAACATTCAATACACCCAACCACCATTTTAGTGAGAATTTAAGAGAGTGGAAGCTCCTTCCATGTCCAATGTCATTACATATGAGTGAAACACCAAACTACAAGTTCTATACATCATGAATATCATCTATTGATTGCTATCTATTTACTTGTTTGCTTATATAATGTTCATCTCTTCTTACCTCATTTCTTTTTTATTTTCTTTATTTACTTACTAGTTCATCATCATCTAAATGATGACATGAAGTTTGGGGTGAGTTAATCCTTATGGATAGTAGCTCTTGACCCCAAAAACATGTTTGATTGATGATGATCATAACTTCAATACCTCCAAGGTATCCTTGAAGTTATGTTCAAAATAAAAAATAAATCTATCCAACAATCTTGGAGGTTCTTGATGATGAGTTTGAGGTTGGAATTTTAAGTGGCTATAACTTTCATTGAGTATTGAAAATATGCTTTCAAATTATCTACTCCAAAACCTCTCTTAAAACCCCCTCATTTTAATCCCAAGAAGGAAAACTCTAGTTTTTTTCAAAATTTTCAAAACAGTGAGTTAAAACAGTGAGTAATCTGAGTTCAAATATTTTTCTAGAACTCAATACTCAACATATGGATGCAAGGCCACTTGTAAAGTCTTTCTAAATCATTGGAGAACACCCATGATTTTTGGTTTGACTTGGAAGTACTTGGAAATGGTCCATTTGGACCCAAACATTCCTTCCAGACATTCTGTTTTTGCTGTCACAGTAGCTAGGTCCACTTCCAACCTCTTTTTCAGAAAACGTTTCCACAAGGGGTGGTCCTAACTTATTTTTCCCTTAAACTTCAATGTCTTAGGGAACGTTCTGTATAAAATGGGCCTCTAGATCATTTGTTTTTCAGTTTCTAAGATTTTTCAACATTTCAGTCCACAGTACGGACTCTGTTTCTGAGTGACCTCTATTGTTTATATGATTTCTCTCAATATGTGATAGTTATTAAAGATTGGATTTTTGGGTTGTGTTCTAGACACAATAAGGAAGATCTCCATGAAAAATCATGCATTGAAAACATTTCTAACCCCTCGTTTCAATTTCCAAAAGATCATGTTACTGTTCTGTCCACTATTCACAGCAAGCACATTTTAACTTTCATTCTTTGTTTTGATGCTTATATGCATTCCAAATTAGTTCATATCTTAGGAAGTGGTTCATACTACATTTGTATATATCCCTTATAGATTTCATTCATTCATTCATACACATTCTAGACTTCTAAGTCATTCTAGGAATCCATGAACACAAAGCACACTACAACCTTGGCACATTCTAGATATATACATTGCATCCATGCAAAGATTTGGGGCTTTTGTAACTCCTAATCTAAGAAGATCGTAAGGAATGATCATGATCACACGTTCATGCTTCCCCTCTATCTAATCCTCCTTTCTCATCCGTCCCGGGGATTGAGAGATCTTCTTTTCTCAAAGATTAACATGCATCATACTAGCTTGCTAAGCATATTTTGATTCTTTGATTATTTATTTCAAGAACAATTCATGTCCCCTTTAGATTAGGGAAACTTAATTACTTGATACATGATTAGACGATTTTTCCTAGGTTTATTTGTGTGATTTTCACTTTACATTGTATGATATTTGACTTAGATCTTATGAATGATATCTTATCTTTTGATTTTCAATTTCAAGATTCTTATGTGATGCAATATACTATCATAGTATTAATTGCCGAACCATACATAGTATAAGCTGATTATTTGGATGCTAATTGAGCCCCGTCGAAAGACGGGGCGAGTTGAGGGTCTTTTAGTCGCGATAAAGGCTCCTTCCTCTCTCGTACCAAAACCCTGAGCCAAGTTCTTTGGTTATGAAGGGCCGGTGCCCTTTATCCATTTGGGTGAGTCAAAATTAGGTTTCTTGGTTCCTTAAATACCAAGTGGCGACTCTGTATCTGTTTTCAACAAACCATTTTCTTTCTTTGATCTAAAATCAAATTTCAAACAAACAAAGCAAAAAGAGGTGGAATCCCGCTTGTCCATAGTAACCGCGTCCCTAAGGGCGTGTCGTTCACACATGGGCTCTATATACCGCACGCAGTACAAGGCTAACGGTGACTACATGCTACCAAAGTCTCTTGACAAATGGAGGAAAGGGGACTTTCCACCCAAAAAGCAATGGTCTCAAGCAGTCGCGGTGAAAGAACATTGCAAGTGTAAATGCAGGTAGACACAACACGATTATCAAATTAATAACAAGGATATTCATTGGCTAAAGTCAAACACTCGAAGAACAAGAAATCAAAAGTTTCTTGTTTAAATCCCCAGCAGAATTGCCAAATTGTGGACATGGATGTGCGGAGAGTGGGGTCCTGGCGTTCCTTGACAATGTCCTGGGACGGATCCAAGGAGCACACTTCAATGAACTAGAACCTCCTCACGCGAACCAATAGATAAAGAGCCGCCACCTAATTTTTATCTGGAATTATGAAACCCAAGTTTGACTCGCCCAAAATTGAATAAGGTTACTCGCCCTTCATTACCAGAAACTAGGTTTGGGGCTCTTGGTACAAGAGGGGAAGGAGCCTAAGCAGGACTAAAGCACCCCTTCCTCACCCTACCAAACAGTAGGCCTTAATTCAAATATCCTTGTTCTTAATTCATAATTGGTGTTGTTTCCTCAAACATACTAGATAATATATACATGTCAAAAGGGAACATCTAATGAAAATCATTTCAAGAGATTAAATCAAATAGCAATCGGATGCACATGTAATATAAGAGAGAGGTATACTTACAGTGGTTAGTCCCAACAAGGACCGATGCAAATAAAAGAGACATGTCATGATATACAAGAAGGAATGAGAAGACTTACATTGGGTTGACTCAAGCAGAGTCGCAAAAACAAAAACAAAGGAAATGTGCAATGCAATCATGCAATAATCCTAGATAAGATGTCTCTAACATATAAGAATGTAAACGGAAACTATCCTAAAGGAATCATGTCGTTAAAAACAAAGTTGTAAATCTTGAAAAATTCTAAGAGAAAGGATATAGATAGTACATGATACATGGGAACTATGCCACATGTAAACCAGGAAAACCCACAAATCAGAGTCTGGATCCACGATGTTCAATTCTCTGCACTAAGACACCAAGGAATACCCAAGCATTGCAGAAATACAGGCAAACAAATGATATGCACGAAAAATAAGAGGAAGATGCCATCAATCAAATTTCCAGATTCTGCAATTTCTAATGAATCCTATCAAAAGTGGTCTTAAATATGAGCTGTGTTAAAACACTTTTATGGAAATTTAGATGCATGTCTTAGGAAACTTCTTCAAAAAGTAAGACCTCATTACCACTTTTGAAGTTCGAGAAATAAGAGTTTTGGGAACAGTGGATCAGGACTGTCCACTATTCTTGTAAAAATCATAATTAATTATATAAATATCAAATTAAACTCTATTTGGTGTCAAAAGAAAGCTATTTCATTTTAGTTTATGACAAAAATATCCCATGGACATGTCATGAACTTAAAGTCTCTAAAAAAATATTTTAACCAGACTCTGTTATTCTAGAAATTTGGTATCATTTGACAAATGAATGGAAGACATAATCGAAGTTCGTAAGTCATGTTAATCAAGTTGATCTAAGCTTTTAATCTCTCATTCATTTATCCTTGATGATTTCTAAACAAAGTTTTATTCATCAATTGTTGTTGAGTGATCAAGGTATGACCATTTTGTATACATAATCATGATTGTAGTTAAACTTAGAAAATTCCAGAATAGTTGTATCAACTTCAAACGCTTAGAAAACGATCTTAACTCGATCGTATGCTCACAATTTTACATCGGCATATAGATACATGAATTAGGAATCATCCCCAAAAAGCGGATGATTGATAACTATCATAGATTGTTTGAAATTCAAGTACAAAGAGACTATATTCAAATCTGTCAACCGATTTCTCAACAATTTCTAAAAATACCATATAGATCCTAATGATTCTCAAAACGGATCGAATGAAAGTTAATTCATTAAAGTTTACCCAAAAAGATAAATTCCATCAAACTATAGGTTTTGATGGACCAAATCTTATGGAAAAAACTAATCTATTTTGCAAAATTTTTACTAGTGATGGTTATAGCTTATTAGAGAGATCAAACTCATAGATCAACTTAATTATCATAATTCCCAATCAATTTAGCCCTCAAGTTCTATGAAGAACTTTAGATCAAGATCAAAGGGACTTACAAATATCCTATTGGAGATAAATTTTAATAGGAATTCTAGGTAATAGGAATAATCAAGAGATAAGTATGAACATAGAAATCATCCTTCTCATAGATCTTAAATGAACTCATTTGGGACCCCATATTTGCAAATTATGTTTTTCTCGATAAAGTTCACCACATCTTTTGCCTTCAAAGTCGCATATGACGCTGCTTCTACCCACTTAGTGAAGTAGTCAATCGCCACAATTATGTACCGGTGTCATTTGGAGGTCTTCGGAACTATTTCACCAATAATATCAATACCCCACAAAGAAAACGGTCGCGGTGTGGTTATGGTATACAGTTGGGAAGGCGGGGTATGCATCAAATTTGCATGGATTTGACACTTATGTCTTTTTTGGACATACTCACAACAATCCTTATCCAAAGTCGTCCAATAATATCCTTGTCGAATTATCTCTTTGCCAACATATGCCCGTTCATATGGGCCCCACATACTCCTTTGTGTATTTCCTTCATCATTCTCGTAGCTTCGTTCATATATAGACACTTTAGATTATACCCAGTGTAAGTCTTCTTCCACAACTTATCTGCGTAGATCACAAATTGAGCAGAAAACCTACGAATTGCTTTCTTGTCCTTCTCTAAAGCTCCTTCAGGGTATTCTCCTTTCTTAATGAAATTCCAAACATCCTCATACCAAGGCATTTCACCTTCTTCCTCTATGACTGTGATCATTGCAAATGAAGGTTGGTTTCTTATTTCTATGGATAGCGGGATCATGGTGGCTACTGAGGGGATTTGTATCATCGAGAGCTGATTCTCATTATGGGGAATGTAATAAAATGAAATTCTCTTAAATCGTACTTTCAAGCTCTCTAGGTATTCGTGGTATGGTCTCAATTTCTCATGCTTCACCCTCTAATCTCCTCGTACTTGGGATATAATCAAGTTAGAATCTCCAAAAAAATCAATTCTTTTGACTTTTAAGGCCAACACTGCTTCCATCCCAATTATGTATGTTTTGTATTCTACTTATTATTGGTGGAGTTGTACTTAAGCTTGACAGCTAATGCGGTATAGGTTCCATTAGGTGCTACAATGATGATTCCGACCTTATAGCCTGATTGGTTAGCTGCTCCATCGAAATTCATCTTCTATATATTTTTCTCTATCCCCATCATTTCTTCATCCAGGAAACAAAACTCACCCTTTCCTCAGATTCTATTGCAAGATCGGCCAGGTACTCAGCGATAACCATCCCCTTTACAGATTTGGCAGTGACATACTTGATATCGAATTCAGCCAGCATCATGGTCCATTAGGAAATCCTACTGGTCAAATCGGGTTTTTCAAATAGGTATTTGAGTGGGTCCATTCAGGATATCAGGGTTACAGGGAAGGCTAACATATAGTGTCTAAGGCAACAGGTACACCAAACTAAAGCCCAACATGCTTTCTCCAAGGGTGAGTACATTAGATCATATCTGGTCATCCTTTTGCTCAAATAATAAATGGCCTTCTCTACGTGCCCCTCTTCTCCTTCTTGGGCCAACATATATCCCATCAAATCTTCAGACACTAAAATGTATAGTAATAGAGGCCTTCCAGGTGAGGGTGGTGATAGGAAAGGTGGCTTCTGGAGATTGGTTTTGATTTTATCGAAGGCTTGTTGGCATAGGGTATCCCACTCAAACATTTCTCCCTTTCTTAGTAATCTAAATAGCGGATCACAAGTTAAGGTGAGCTTTACAATGAAATGGATAATGAATTGTTTCCTACTCAAGAATCCCCTCAGCTCTTTCTGATTCTTTGGTGGCTGCATTTCAGCATAGGGCTTTTATTTTGGTTGGGTCAATCTCTATTCCCCTTTGGGTGATAAGAAATCCTAACAACTTTCTGATAGTAACTCCGAAAGTGCACTTTTACGGATTCAACCTCATTGTAAACTTTCTGAACCTCTTGAAGAATTTCCTCAATGCCCCAAAGTGTCCTTCTGTAGACACCCCGATTTTGACCAAACATCGAATTTAGGGGAATGTTACCTCCAAGTCTGATGATGATAATGTTTGACTAACCTAGGGTTTCCATAGGTGATTCAAGCTCTTCGAAAGGCTCTTTCAATTTCAAAAAAAGCAAAAAGCAAAATAAAGAAAGAAAAAAAAAGGAAAATTGAAGAAAGAGCGGCACATGGTGTTCATGCGGCAGTCACGTGTTGCCGCAGCGGCACTAGTTGAATGCCACGACGGTAATCAGTGGCTCCTGCAATGACATTCACTGAATGTCGCAAAAATACTCCTATTGTTGTGAAAATCAAAAATCCAAAAAAGACGGTACTCCGCGGAGTTGTTTGCGGCATTCGTTGAGTGCCACATTGGCGGTTAGTAAGTGCTGTACCGGATATCGGTAAGTGTCGTTCCGACACTTACTGAGTGCCGCAGATAGCTCCACTAACTGTCGTATTTTTTTAGTAGTTTGCTTTGACATAGTACACATTGTACCTTCAAAAGTACATCCGGGATTAGGGTTTTACCCCTAAAATTACAAAAGTAACCCCTCAAAAATTTGCCTTTATAAAAGGGAGTAAATATCCCATTACAAGGAATCATCTTGAATCTTTATTTTTAATCTAAAAAAAATCATTATACTTTGGTTTTTGTTAGGAGAATCTCAGAGAAAATTAAGAGGATTAAGGAGTAAGTCACTGCAAGAGAAGAAGAAGAGTTTGAATAGACCTTTGGAAGACCTTCAAATCACTAAAAGTTGAGGATAATTGGTGGCAAACTCCAGACTAATTAGCCTTTAGCTTAAGTTCAATTACAATTCATAGAACTACTTAGGATCTCTTACACATTTCAAAAAGTCTCTTCCCACCTCATTTTATCACACGCCACTAGAATTGTGATTGAACTTCCATTTGTTCCTTTCATTGGATTTGGATCAAAGTTGCCTTGGATTTAAGATCAAATAATCCATAAAGTAAAATTAACTTGGATGTCACTTGAACTTTGATTTCCTTTTCCTTTGTTATGTTCATCTCTTAGGGAATTATGAGGTGCTCAATATCTCACTTGTTCCCCTTGAGTTGGTCTTTTAAATTCTCTATGAACTTGTGATTTAAATAAGAATAATCATATTCATATATGATTAGTAGGTCCAAGTCTTAGTTCATGACTTTGGTCTTCTAGTTTGAAGTCTTATGGAATCCTTTCTATATTCCATTGAGACTCACATGGATTAGTTTTGTTTTATCTCCAAATGACCATCAATGGGAGGAATAATTAGTCTTAGGATGAGTCAATCTCTAGGGTTTGGTTGATAAATTTAACAATAAAATGAAACTCAACAATGGTACAGTGAATTCATAAACCACTTTACATCAAGAATTTTTAATTAAATAATGGTCCATTGGAATTGAATGAGACCGATTGGAGAGTGTTAATAACACAAAGATCTACCACTGCAATTTTTTTGTTTTGATAAGATTTCATGTTTAAGATGGTTTGGTCAGGAATTTTGTGAGATAATCATAATTGGTCCAGAATTTCAGAATAGCAACACCTTCTTGAAACAAGCAAATCAAAGCCTTAATCAAACACTCTTGACTTCAAATAAATTTTTTATATAGTTTAATCTGTTAGTAAGATCTCCTAAAAATATAAGAGTCATTTGGATTTGTTCACTATTTTTAAAAAATCATATAAAATCTCTGGACAGTGAGTTGTAAAATTTTGAGTGACGTATGGTTTTTGCCCAATTCCTAGAGATTGAACAGTTTGATATTTGATTTTTTTTTTTGGGTTAGAAACTAGACTTACAGAGACATCTTGTGTCCAAAAATCATTGAAATCAAACCATGGGATCTATGCTTTTCCTATTTTTAAAATTTTGGTCTGCTCTCTGTAATTTTCAGAATTCTGTGACATAATTGATAAACTTTGCAAATAATGGCTCAAATGACTTTTCCATAACCTAGGCTTAAACCATATTTTAATTATGAATAATTGAACTTAAATCTAGAGACTAGATGATCCAAATTAGTGAGTGATTTATAACGTACTCTTGTTCATGTTCACGCATCCATTCATTTATGTTTGTACTTAGGACTTAATTTGCATTGGAATTACGTTTGCATTTAATTGAACCTAATTATGGGTTCCTTGTGATTATGTTCGGACTTTATCATCTCTATATGGAAATTACATTGGTTCCTAGTTGAGACTTGTATATCTATAGAGGTGTTGTATTTCGAACTACTAATAAGGAATTCATAATTATGTCAACCCTCTCCATGCTTGATAGTCTAAGCCCGAAGTTTGGATATGTTATTTAGGATTCCATATTATATCTTATAAAGCATGTAAACTACCCTTTGTTTTGTAGCACTAAGGAGGTATGATTTCTAACTCTTCTCTAAGTTTATTTATTTCTTGATTTAATTGATTTTCGACTCCATGTGCGACATCTTACACTAGGTCTTGCCTTATGTGTATATATGTGATTAGAGACTCTTTTTTAGGATTTTCTTTTACTCGCATGCATTACACGTTTCAATATCGCAGCTGGGTCCCAGGTAAGTTTCCTAGTTCCCTATTTGCACATCATCTTGCTTGTTACTTGAAATTATGTGGTTTGAATGCTATTTTATAGTTAGCAATTTTACACCCCTTTGACATGCTTTTGTAATGTATATTTCTATCTATGTATTAGATGTAGGAATGCTTAGATTATTAATTGGATTAAAAGGATGTTGAGTAGAGGCCTATCATGAGATAGGATGAGAGGGGGTGTTTTAGTCCATCAGGCTCCTTTCCCCCTCATTCCATAATCCCTATACCTAGAAATCTCTGGTTTCCAAAAGATCAGTTTGCTTTTTAAATGATTTCTTAATTTTCCCTTAAAAAACTTAAGTGGCTACTCGTATTTTGATTTTGAAAGGTTTTAAATGAAAAGCAGTGGTTAAACTACGAATATCCACAATCTGGCGAATCTGCTAGGGATCGAACCTCGAATCTCTGGTTTCGCAGACTAGGATTTCTAATTTTGGGTTCACTTGAGGAATAGACTTGAGAGTAGCCTTTTAATCGAATTCATTAATTTTTGTGTGCCTGTTGCATTTCACTTGCATGTCTAGCCAGTCGATTGCACGGAGCTATGACCTTGCAGGCTCGGGGCGACCCGGTAGGTCAAGTTATCATCGGACTACGTGATCACCCTTGATCTTGTACCATGTTTTGGTATATAAAGCATCCTATCGGATGTGTGTCAAGTGTCCCTTATTTGACCCAAAACCCGGCCTTTTGCATATTGCCTTCTATAGAACATTTCTATTTTAGGAAAATTAATTCTTGATTAGGGTTATGTGTTACGGAGTTTGGTATGCTTGGAAGGGATTACTTGAAATGATGAAGATACTTGCTTGATGGAAGATACGTAACCTCTGAATCACTTTTGAGTAATTCCTCTTCATGTCCCATGACATTTGGGAAGATGCCGAATTTTGATTAGAAGATTACATCTCTTATATCCTATTAAGATAATCATCATTGACCTTGTATGTATCCAAATTCACAAAAAAGTATGGTAATAATCCGATCTTGTGATCCTTCTACCCAAAGGATATTTGGGATGCATCTATGAAAGCAAGCATGTTTTGCCATCTTTATTCCAAAGTTTCAAGCACTCTTTCCTTGGAGTTCACTTTTTTGGATTAAAATTCCAAGCAAACCTTGGGTAAGGTATATTTTCACATAATCATCCTCAAAGAAAAAAAAATCCAAATCTTGGGAATTATTTTTGGGAGAAGTGTTTTTCAAATGAATTTCAAAAACAAAATAATCTGTGTTGAGGAAAGTTTTACTTGAAATACTTTTGAAATGAGTTTCAAAACTTTTCCAAATGACCAACCTTTGAAAGGGACGAGGAACACAATGAGAGGAAAAATCAGCGCACTTGACGTGGGTGAGAATTTTATGTGCTTATGTGTCTATGTGTTAGAATTAGGATGTTCATGTCCTTTTACATATAGATTAGGTACACACACATGCATACCAAATATTTGCAACAAATACAATGAAAATGGTAAAATAAAAGTGAAGTGACAAAATGAAAATTCATTTGAAAATTCTTTTGTAGAGCAAAAATAGCATTTTGTTTAGGCATTGTCTGGTTTAGAGGTCCCGAAGCAAGGTTAGTGAGAAGAGAAAGTAACACTGAAATGGCATATGAAGGGAATATTGGGGAAGTAGCAGAATTGAGGGCAATAGTGGAAAGGCAGAAAGAGCATATGAGATGATATGCTGAAAACATGAATCGTATGATGAACATGATATAATCGATGACCCGCCAGTTGCCACCCACAAATCAAGAAGTGGTCGACCCACCCCCTCCAGCAGCAAGAGAAGAAGACTGGTTTGATGATCATTAGGCAGAAAGGGCTGATGTACTACGAGCTGACAGGGAAAGAGAAAAGACTGAGAAAGAGAGGGTAATGGCCGAAAAAGTCAAGGAGCTTGAGAGAGTGGTACGTAAGGCTCAGAGGGTTGATACCTATTTGCTATAATTGGAAGGACTATATGATGGGGTCCACGAGACACTACCTGTCGGTTTCAAAATGCCTATCTTTGACAAGTTTGATGGAATAGAGAATCCTCGCAGCCTTGTGAGGATGTGTATTCGGGCTTTCCAACCTAGTGGGTTGAACACCTCCATGATGGCTGTCCTATTCCAACCGACTTTGACTAGGACCGCCTTGGTCTGGTATCTTATGCTCGAGCCAAGCAAGACTAGGTTCTGGGAAGAGGTGGTAAATCATTTATAGCATAGTACGAGTACAACCAAGACATGGACATCACAGTCTGAGATTTGGAAACCACTAGGCAAGGGAATAAGGAATCATTCGCTGAATACTTAAGTCACTGTTGAGGGAAGGTAGCCAAGATGGTGCAAAGGCCATCTGAAAAAGAACAAATCCTGATGTTAATGAAGAATCTCCAGCCAGTATACCAGGAAAAGATGAGGTTTTAATTGATTAACACTTTCACTAAAGTCTTTGACGTGGGGACAAGGATAGAGGATGCGATCCAGGAAGGGGTGATTAAGAAAGAGGAGCAACTGAAAAAATATAAGAGGCCAAACTACGGGTCGAACGGAGGACATTTGTAGGTTCACTCTGGCCCTACCGACGTCAACACACTAAGTGAACTAGAGAGAAAATTTGACATAATATGGAATTATCCAAGGAGTAGGAGAGATAAGCAGCTAAGGAAGTTTTTGACTTGGGGTTATCACTGACAACCACCCTTGATAGGCTAATGGCAAAAGGGCATCTTCGCCCGTTGGAACCCTGACCCTTACCAAATCCGCCCTCTTTGAGCTTTCGAGAGGATCTATATTATAAATTTTACCAACAAAAGGCTCATGCCACGGATTAATGCACAAGGCTGAGGCATGAAATTCAAGATTTCATCGATAATAAGGTAATATCTGAGCCGCATGTCAAAGCTTCAAACGTTACTAAAAATCCGCTTCTGATTCATCATGCTACACCACCACCATAAGGCCTTTATTTGTTGGGAGTAGAAGAGACAACCTTCGATCCATCTGGGCTGATTACTAAAGTTAGGAGACCAAGGATGCCTTACCAGTTGTTGAAAGAATTGATAATCTATACTCTGGGAATTCAGTAAGAGGGAACGATGAAGCAAGTAGATTGGTGGGTTTGAAAAACTAGCAAAGCTGATAGTTGAGATGTAGATCAAGTGGAAGATGACTTGTGGTATCAGAGTGATGAAGAGACATAAATGGGAAAAGAAAGTTCAAAAGTTGCTTCAGAAATTGACAATTTATGGGCAAGAGAGGAAGTCAGTCATTTAACTCGGTCGGGGAGACACTGTAAACTGCATGAGCTAGAAGAAGATCACCCAGGAAGGGAGTTAGATAAAGGAAAAGGGAAGGTGAATGAAGAAGATGAGGATAACAGGGTTTTGAAGCAAATGAAGAAGATACAGGCCAACATCACCATCTGAGAGTTACTCATCGCTTCTAAACGTCAAAGGCAGGCAATCCTGGATGCCTTGAACTAGTCCAATCTTTCTATCGACACAGCACCGAAGGACCTAGTGGGAATGATTGGCAAAATTCTGACCCTGGCTATCACCTTCTCTTCAAATGATCTTCCCCCTAGAAGGCCCATTCACAATAAGCCGTTGTGCGTCACTTTTGAATGCTTGGTATAATTACAAGAAGAAGAAACATGTTTGGGAGGGCTTGAATTCATCAACATATTGGAGGAGGGAAAGTCGAGGGTTGCCATTATATTTTGATCATTATGCAAGCCTGCTGGTCATCAAAATTATGAAGAAGATGGGTTTCTTCCCGGGAATGGGACTAGGTAAAAATCATCAAGGTCTGTAGGAGTTTCCAAGAATCCCCACACAGACTCATACTCACGGTCTGTGTTATCAGCCGTTAAAGAAGGAATTGAGGGAAAAAAGAAAGCAACCGATGCACCAATGATCCCTTATAAGAAAATGCTCAATGGGTACTTTGTCAAGGAAGGAGAAGATTTTCCCCTTCTGTGGTTTTTCTAGAGCCATGGGTGGATCAGAAAGATAATTACTTGAATCCAAGGTTTGAGATCTTCTTCCCCCATATGTTTTCCAAACTTGAAAACCCATATTTGTAGATACCCGTAAAGTCTGCCACTGTCAAAGATTGGATCGTATGCTGGACGGTTCAGTTCTATAGACTCTGTTGGATGAGGAAAGCACCAATACTCAAACCAATTTCTCAACAACACATTCCAGAAGTCAAAATTAGGGAAGAGTATGTCGAGGATATGGTGGAAGAGGAGCTCGGAAAGAACATGGGAATGATGAAGGCAAGGAGAATGAAGCAGAAGCAGAAGAACCAGAAAATGTGGGGGTAATCGAGAGTGAAATAGGGAATCTACCGGGCTGCCATATCGTGGAACTAAAGAAAGGGGTCAACAAAGAATGGGTTTTTGAGTCTAGTGGTAAGTATCCCCCCTCCCTGGAGTCTATAATGGCCCAAATGAGGTGTCCTACTATTGCTATGTCTATTGTAATCACCCCAAAGAAAGTCAATGAATGTATGACTAATTCTCCCTACTCGAATGCGCTTAATGAATGTGATGAATGTGATGACCATGAAATACCAAGTGAATTGCAAAAATTAATTAGAAAAGAAAAAGAATCTACATGTAAAATCATCGAGGACACTCTAACAATTAATTTGGGAAATGAAGATAATCCCCAAAATGTTTTTATTGGCTCTACACTTAGTGATGAAGAAAGCTAAAAATTAATCAATCTATTAAATGTATTCAAATATGTTTTTGCATGGTCTTATAGTGATATACCAAGAATTGATCCAGAGATAGTCCAACATCATATCTCTCTCTTTCCTCACTCAAAACCAATAAAACAAAAATTGAGACAAATGAGGCATGAATGGGCACTTAAAGTAAAAGAGGAATTTAAAAAACAATTAAAAGATAGATTCTTGATGGTCACCGAGTATCCCGAATGGATTGCCAATATTGTGCTGGTCCCGAAGAAGGATGGTCGTGTTAGGGTGTGCATTGATTTTCGAGATTTAAATAAACCAAGCCCTAAGGACGATTTTCCTTTACCTCATATCGATGTACTAGTTGATAACACCGCGGAGCATGAACTCTTATCTTTTATAGATGGGTTCTCAGGATATAATCAGATTCTCATGGCACCCATGGATAGGGATAAAACCACCTTTATCATACCTTAGGGTACATATTGTTATAGGGTAATGCCGTTTGGACTCAAGAATGGAGGAGCAACGTATCAATGGGTTGCCACCACGTTGTTACGCGACATAATTCACAAGGAACTAGAGGTATACGTAGATGATATGATTGTGAAGTCCAAGAAGAGGGAGGGACACCTGGGGGGCATTGAGGAAGTTCTTTGAGGGGTTAAGAAGGTTTAGAATGAGGCTAAACCCAGAAAAGTGCACTTTGGAGTCACTACTGCGAAGTTGTTGGGATTTCTTATCACTCAGAGGGGAATAGAGGTAGACCCGTTAAAAAATTAAAGCGATAGTTGAGATGCAGTTGCTAAAAATTGAAAAGGAGCTGAGGGGATTCTTGGGTAGGATGCAATTCATTAGCTGCTTCATTTCAAAGCTCACCTTGACTTGTGACCTACTATTAAGCTTACTTAGGAAAGGAGAGAAGTTCGAATGGGATACCCTAAGCCAACAAGCCTTTGACAAAATCAAGATCTATCTCTAGAACCCACCTATCCTATCACCACCCTTACCCGGAAGGCCTCTATACCTTTCAGTATCCAAAGATTTGATGGGGTGTATGATGGCCCATGAAAGGATAAGAGGGGCACGTAGAGAAGGCCATTTATTATTTAAGCAAAAGGATGATCGGATATGAGCTAAAATATTCACCTTAGAAAAACCCTGTTGGGCCTTATTCTGGTATACCAGCCACCTTAGACACTACATGTTAGCCTTTCCCATAACCCTGATATCCCAAATGGACCCACTCAAATACCTATTTAAAAAACCCACTTTGAACAGTAGGATTTCCCGATAGACCATGATGTCTGCTGAATTCGATATCAAGTATGTCACTGCCAAATCTATAAAGGGGAGGCCTATCACTAAGTACCTGGCCGATCTTACAATAGAATCGGAGGAAAAAGGTGAGTTTTGATTCCCGAATGAATGGGTGATGGGGATAGAGGAAAATCTATAAAAGATGTATTTCGATGGAGCAGTTAACCAATTAGGCAATGGGGTCAGAATCATCCTTGTAGCACTTAATGAAATTCCTACCCCATTACCCGTCAAGCTTAAGTACAACTCAACCAATAATACGCCAGAGTACGAAGCATGCATAAATGGGATGAAAGTAGCATTGGCCTTAAAAGTTGAAAGGATTGATGTTTTTTAGAGATTTTAACCTAATTATATCCCAAGTACGAGGTGATTGGAGGATAAAGCATGAGAAGTTGAGACCCTATCACGAATACCTGGAGAGCTTGAAGGTATGATTTAATAAAATTTCATTCTATTACCTTCCCCATGAGGAGAATCAGCTAGCCGACTCCCTAGCAACCCTAGCCTCAATGATACAAATCCCATCAGGAGCCAACATGATCCTACTATCTATAGAAGTAAGAAACCATCAATCATTTGAAATGATCGCAGTCATAGAGGAGGAGGGTGAAATTCCTTGGTATAAGGATGTTTAGAATTTCATTAAGAAAGGATAGTACCCTGAAGGAGCTTTAGAGAAAAACAGAAAGGTGATCGAAGATTTTCCGCTCAATTTGTGATCTATACAGATAAGCTGTGGAAAAAGTCTTACACCGGATACAATCTAGAGTGTCTATATGTGAAAGAAGCTAAGAAAATGATAGAGGAAATACACGAAGGGGTTTGTGGACCCTACATGAATGGGCATATGTTGGCGAAGAAGATAATTCGCCAAGGGTATTACTTGAGAACCTTAGACAAAGATTGTTGTGAATATGTCAGAAAATGTTGTAAGTGCCAAATCTATGCAAATTTGATGCATACCCGGCCATCCCAACTCTATAGCATGACCACACCTTGGCTGTTTTCTATATGGGGTATAGATATTATCGGTGAAATAGTTCCAAAGGCCTCCAATGGACACCGGTACATAATTGTGGCAATTGACTACTTCACTAAGTGGGTAGAAGCAGTGTCATATAAAACTGGCTAAAGATATGGTGAGCATCATCGAGAAAAACATAATTTGTAGATATGGGGTTGCTAGTGAGTTTATTTCAGATCATGGCAGTCATTTCCAAGGTGAGGTCAGCCCTCCTTAGAGAAATACAAGATCACCTGCCACCAATCTTCCTCGTACAGACCATAAACTAATGGGGCAGTAGAAGCAGCAAATAAAAATGTTAAAGCAATCCAGGGGAAAATGACAGATACGTATAAGGAATGGCAGAAGAAACTTCTATTTGTACTATGGGGATACTGGAACTCTGTGAGAACCTCTATAGGAGCTACTCCATACTCATTGATTTATGGGATGGAGGTCGTCCTTTCGATTAAAGTAGAAATACCCTCTCTTAGGGTTTTGGCAAAATGTGAAGTGACTGAACTGGAGTGGATACGGTAAAGGTATGAGGAGTTGATGTTGCTCGATGACAAAAGGTTGGTCACGATAAACCATACTCGGGGATATCAGAAGGGATAGCTTATGCTTTCAACAAAAAGGTTCATCCAAGGAAGCTTGCTGAGAGTGACCTGGTCCTCAAAGAACTTAAAGTACCTGCTTATAACCCAGAGGAAAATTAAAACCCAACTGGGTCGGGCCATACATCATTAAGACTCTCCTCTCCAAAGGAGCTGCCTTTCTTATGGACCTAGATGAGGTTGAATTTAAATAGCCGATTAACCTTGGTCGCCTCAAGAAGTACATTGCTTGAAACTATTCCTGTCAAAACCTCCTATGTTGGTGAACTACGTTTGACCTGATTCCTACTAGGGGATACGTGGGTTGCTGGGTTTGTGCCCTCAAACCATTATTTATGTATAAGATATTAGCATTTTAATATATGGATATCAGCTTTACATTTCATTATGTATGTTTCTTTCATGAGATGATTGTTAATCCTTAAGGATCATAGTAAGTAATTTGTGTATGTATGAGATACTTACAATGAGATACGAATTTGTATTCTTTGATACTTAGAGAGCCTGTCGCAGTGGATGATTAAACTGGATATCTCATCAGGTATATACTGTAGTATGATTGACTACCATTGGACGGAGTGATGAATCTCAATCACTAGAGTGTAACTCTTAGTTAATGTGTTAATGCTTATAGTGCATTGACGGTCCTGAGCTTTCCTATTGACACTCAAGATTGTCAAACAGTCGATAGGAACTCATAACTTGTATAAGTTACGTGTTCTCAATCTTCAGACAAATATGAACACAGATTATGGATATGACTAATTTGGCTTACCAATCAATGAGATTTATAAAAGATCAACACCTGGGTATCTTAGGTATGTCATGTTCATAGGGTTGTGAACAAATATTGTCAAGACAGAATCTTCCCTCTGATTCAGAGTAAGCATTCCCTTGAGAATGTCACTAAGTTGATTACTGAGAATTGCAGTCTTGTTTATAAGTAGTTATCAACATGATTTAGGTTGACAGTAACCGTTTATCCGACTACCTGAATATGATTACGAATGCTGACGGTAGAGGGACATTAGTATGCCATACAAGTGTAGTTACCGCTTCGGATTTTTTCTTTTGTGTTGGAGTTCTTATCATTTTATAGTGGAGTAAACATTAACTAATCAGTTGGTTAGTTTGCTGATCTAAGAGTTTGGTCATGGGAATTAACAACTGGTCTGAGCCAACAATAAAGAGCCTAGGAGGTCCCACTCTTAGCTCCGCTAGGATGTTTGGAAAGGCACAAGAGAATCTTCCCACGACAGGTTCGATCGATCGAAAAGGTTTCGATCGATTGAAGTCTAGGCAGGTTCGAGCAATCGAAAGGTGTTCGATCGATCAAAGTGACTTTGATCGGTCGAAGGTTAAAGTCGGTTGTGGAAATCTATAAACAGGGCAGATGCGTACAGGGTTTATTAATCTTCATTTTTCCAATACGAAAGTTATAGACACTATTTAGGTTTTTTCAAACCTTCTTATCCTCCCCGTTGGAGTTTCCACCAACTCTAGCCTCGCCGGTTGCATTTTTGGGTGTCATGAGGGTAAAGACAACCTAATGGAGGCTGTTCCATTATCAAGAAGGATGATTATCAGAATTGGGTTCAAGACCTGAGGTATAATTCATCTCCATCTTTAGTTTACGCACTGATAGAATTAACAAGTAGTATATCCTGGCATACTAATAATTTTTTGTAACTTATTCTTTCCACTGTGCGTTTAAATAAATTTTAGACCTAATTTTCATTCAATTGGTATCCGAGCCACACTTGTTTGGATCTATATATGCGTTTTAGAATAATAGTTTTGATTTGCATGTTGTTTTTAGAACTATTTTTGAAACTGCATCGTCACAGATCTGTTTTTGTAGTGTTTACGCAGCAGAATACAAATCTGTGATTGCATTGGATGCATGTTGGATTCGATCGATCGAAGTAGTCTCGATCGATTGAACCTCCTCTATTCTCAAGTGATCGAACGAGTTTCAATCGATCGAACATTATTTTGTTCAATCAATTGAATGATGTTCGATTGATCGGGATCGATTCTCTGTCCAAGTGTTCAGTTTACAGTTTTAAAGTTTTTAAAATATATACTTTGTTTTTTTTAATTATTCTATAAATATTTTCAAAACATTCTGTGAAACTGAAAAGTTAAATCGATTGAACTATGTTCAATCTATCGAAGGATCGATCTAACCTTTTTCGATCGATCGAAGTGTGATAGAGAACTATGATGTTGTTTTAAGTTCTAAGTCAGTATGTAAAGAGTATATATACTGTGTGAATCAATTAGGGGTTCCAATAGTTACATATATTTATTATCTATGTGTGGTTGTGCATATGACTAACCCTTTTGCAGCAAGATTAGTCCGCTATCTCCCATGGCACCAAGACTTTTTTTAAATTTTCTATTTAATTGTTTGAGATTGGTGTATATTGGTATGGTTTTAAGGCATGTGTAAAGGGCACTGCGACTTCAATCCTACGAAAAGGAAAGTCGCATCGGTTTCCCTAGCCTTTTATTTTGTTGTTGCAATTTCTTTTTCTAGATAAATTGTAAGCTTCGAAAGAAGCATAGGAACAATGCAATAGGATTAGAGAGTCCATGAAGATGGAGCAAGGAGCCGTTATCCATGAAGATGGAGTTGAAGGCGACCAAACTAAGAAGGAGGTCCTATGGAGATAGAGTTGTGGGAGATAGAGGCATATGAATGCCTTTATTTTCAATTTTAGTTTTTGTTTTATGTGCTTGGTTTGTGATTGGCATTTGATTATATTGTTACTACTTGCATGCACGTAAAAAAAGTTTTCTAAAATAAAATTCAAAAACCATTTTCAACGCATTAGTAAACAGTGGATGTTTATGGCTAATGTGTAGAAACAATTTTCTAAAAAGCAAAATCCTTAATTACTAAATCTTGTGGGAGAAGGTCTTACTATAATACCCATGATCTTCCATTAATGGTTCACTGTAAGATGAGTGGTGCATTCTGTGTCACCTCGCTAGGGGTGATCATTCTATACGGAGGGTACACTACTCATTGGTTACTAGATATTAACTTCCTTTGGATAGGATCAATCAGACGTGTTAGAGGGTGACCACCACACGGAGGCACTACTTAAGACGATTGTGATTGGATCCTAGTTAATGGTGCATACTAGCTAAACCATGGATAAGGGATCCCACACGGGGCATTATTCAAAAACTTAGAGATCAAAAGGGTTCGGTAGTCATAACTTGTTTTGCAAGAGTTGCATAGCGGACAAGTCACGATAAATCAAAAGATCAAACATTGACCACCACACGGAGGCTTTGTTCTTTCGTTTCGATATTCTGGCAACTTTGTTTTTAAAATAAAAGTTTTAAGGATTCGTTTATTTCAAACTGTCAAATTCTGATATCCATATTTATTTTGTTTTGATTTTTTCAGTAAATCATAATGTCAGGATCTGGATTTAGTCCTCTTGCCACCAAACTTACACAAAATAAGTTAACTGGAAATAACTACACAGAATGGAAATGAAACCTCGACATTGTTTTAACTGCAGAAGATCACATATATCCTCACAACCCCATGCTTGAAGAACCCGCGGTAAATGCTTCGGCAGCTGCCTGACGCGAGTTCAATAGATGGAAAAAGTTGAATGGAATGGCCCGTTGCTATATTCTAGCCTCAATGGCTGGTGTGTTGCATCACCAATTCCAGTCAAATAATTCTTCCAGTGACATTATCAAATCCCTTAAAAAGATGTTTTGGGAGCATAGCAGGCCTGCCAGGCAAGTAGCTATGTAGAAGATAATGAGTGCTAAGATGTCAGAAAGGATTCCAGTCAAAGAACATGTTTTGAAAATGATTGGTTATTTGAACGAGCTGGAGACCCTAGGTGCCAACATTTACGCACAGACCCAAGTTGATATGATCCTCAATACACAATCGCCATTCTTTACTGGCAGCGGAAGGGGTGACCAAACCTGGGGGCAACGTTCTTAACGTTGAGAAGGTCTTCCTCTTCCCGATCTGAGCCAAAAAGTAAGAAAAGAAAGAAGAAGGCTTTCACTCGTGGTCCAAGTGTTGGACCAGTCCCTTAGATTGCTAAATATAAGGGAAAAGGTAAGGGTAAAGGGAAGGTGGGTGGCCAAGGCAAAGGAAAGTGTCTCCAATACGGTGAGAAGGGCCACTAGAATAGGAACTGTCTAGAATTCATAGCTACAAGAGTTCAAGGTATAATTGAATCACATGTAATTGAAGTAAGTTTTTTTACAAATACTTCAAACACTTGGTGCATTGATTCTGGTGCGACTAACCATATCTGTAATTCATTGCAGGGGTTCAGATCAACCAGGAAATACAGTGATGGGGGAGATCGTGCTGACTCTGGGTTCAAGCGCAACCGTTTCTGCAGTTGCTATAGGAGTAGTAGTTTTAGAGTTTTTGGACAATAAGACAATAGTTTTATCAGATGTACTTTACGTCCCTTTAATGAGACGTAATTTAATTTCAGTTTCAAATTTATCGAATAATGGTTATTCTTTTTATTTTGGAACAGAAGTTGTCATTAAAAGAAATAGTTCTTTTTATATGTTTTGGTGTTAAAACTAATGTCTTGTATGTGATTATTCCTAATATTTCTAAAGATTCTTCTGTGAAACTTAATAACTCAGTGGTAACTGTACCATCTACAAGAAAAAAACCATCCACTAATCTAACAAGGCTTTGGCATATGTTGCTTAGCCATATCAATCTAAATATGATTGGCAAACTAGTCAAAGAAGGGGTCTTAGGTGATTTGGTTCTTGAACCAATGGAGGTTTGCGAGTCTTGTTTAGAGGGTAAGATGACCAAAAGGCCCTTTCCTATAAAGGGCAATAGGACCAATACATTGTTGGAATTAGTTCATACTGATGTGTGTAAACCAATAAATATTAGAGCTAGGGGTGCTTATAAGTATTTCATTACATTTACTGATGACCACTCCAGGTATGGATATGTGTACCTGATGCAGCACAAGTCTAAAGCCTTTGAAAAGTTCAAAGAGTTTAGGCATGAAGTGGAGAAGCAATTGGGCATACATATCGAGGTCATTCGATATGATCGATGTGACGAGTACCTCTCTAATGAGTTTATTGATCACCTCGTACAGAATGGGATTCTGTCACAGCTGACTGCACCTACCCTCAGCAGAATGGTGTAGTAGAGAGAAGGAACCAGACTCTTTTAGCCATGACTAGGTCGATGATGAGTCATTATGAGTTGCCATTATTCCTTTGGGGTTATGCTTTGGAAATCGCTACATACATACTAAATCTAGTACCAAGCAAATCTATTCCCAGAACACCACGGGAGATGTCGATTAGACGCAAGCCTTCTTTGCAACATCTCTGAATATGGGGGTGTCCAGCACATGTGCTAAAAGGAAAGATAAGCAAGTTAGATTCTAGATCGGAAGTATGTTACTTTGTAGGGTATCCAAAGGGTACTTATGGATGGTATTTTTATGATCCAAGAAAACAGAAAGTGTTTGTTAGTATAAAAGCTATTTTCTTGGAGTATGATTATATCATTAACCATAAACCTAAGGGAAGGATAGATCTGAGAGAGATAGAAGGAGAGCCCTCAGTCCAACCCGCTGTTGACAATGATGTAAATCAAGAAAATACTACTTCTTCACCCATTTTTGCACTAGTACCTCGTCGTAGTAGAAGGATTATCAGCCAGCCTGATAGATACATATTCTTAGGAGAAGTTTTTAAAGCAGTCTCCATAGAATCTGAATCTGATCCTACCACATATGAAGAGGCAATGGATGATGTTGATTCAGTTCATTGGGTTAAAGCTATGAAGGCTGAATTGGAATCTATGGATTCCAATCAGGTCTGGGATCTTATAGAATTTCCAGCCGATATTAAACCCATTGGTTGTAAGTCGGTCTACATGAGGAAAAGAGGATCTGATGGAATGGTTGAGACCTTTAAGGCTGGGCTTGTATCGAAAGGCTATACTCAGAAGGAGGGCATTGACTATGAGGAAACCTTCTCGTCGGTAGCCATGCTCAAATCCATCAGGATACTCTTATCCATTGCTGCATGCCTAGATTATGAGATCTGGCAGATGGACATCAAGACTGCATTCTTGAATTGCAATCTTGAGGAGGATATCTACATGCAACAACCAGAAGGGTTCATAGCTAGTGGGAAAGGTAACTAGGTATGCAAGTTGCAAAAGTCCATTTATGGGCTTAAGCAGACATCTAGGAGTTGGAATATCCAATTTGACCAAGCGGTCAAGTCGTTTGGTTTCATATAGAATATAGATGAGCCTTGTGTATATAAGAAGTGTTAAGAAAAAGTGGTGGCTTTTCTTGTGCTTTACATTGACGACATTCTACTCATTGGGAATGATGTTGCAGCATTGTCAACGGTCAAGATTTGGCTAGCTAGTACTTTCAATATGAAGGATCTAGGAGAGGTGAGCTATATTCTTGGGCTAAAGCTCTTTCGGGATCGTAAGCAAAAGATAATGGGATTATCTCAAGCTGATTATATCAAGAAAGCGCTAACTAGGTTTTCTATGGACAATTCGAAGAAAGGTTAATTACCTTTCAAACATAGTCTAGCGTTCTCCAAGGACCAGTGTTCTAAGACACAGGAGGAGAGGAATCGCATGGCAGGAAATCCCTAAGCTTCAATAATGGGAAGTCTCATGTATGCGATGTTGTGCACTAGACCGAATATATGGTTTGTTTGAGGCATGGTCAGTAGGTATCAATCGAATCCAAGTCTAGAGCACTGGACATCCATTAAGCACATTCTTAAGCACTTGAGATGGACTAAAGATTGCATGCTTATGTACGTCGGTAATTAGCTAATTCTAGTGGAATACACTGACTCGTACTTTATGTTAGATAAAGATTCGAGGAAGTCGATGTCTGGTCCTCTCTTTACCATGGGAGGTGGTGCTGTTAGTTGGAGGAGCATTAAGCAAAAATGCATTGCAGACAAATATAGAAGTTGAGTATGTGGCTGCTTGTGAGCTGCAAAGGAAGCTGTTCGGCTCAAGAAGTTCCTTATGGAGCTCGAGGTGGTACCAGTGTCGCTGTCACCTATTACGCTATACTGTGATAATAGTGGGGCAGTGGCCCAGTCCAAGAAGCCAATGAACCATAGAAAGGGAAAGCATCTAGAGCGGAAATATCATCTTATTCGAGATATTGTTCAACGTGGAGATGTGACTGTCACCAAGATTGCCACCGCTGACAATCTTGCTGGTCCGTTTACAAAGGCCTTGTCATAGAAGGTCTTTGATCGTAATCTAGATAGTCTAGGTCTCAGATGTAATCCTGTATGGTTGTGAGTACAAGTGGGATTTTCTTGGGTTTGTGCCCTCAAACCATTACTTTACGTATGAGACATTAGCATTTTAATATATGGATATTAGCATTACATTTCATTATGTATGTTTCTTTCATGAGATGATTTTTATTCCTTAAGTATCATAATAAGTAATTCGTGTATGTATGAGATACATACAATGACACGTGAAAAATCTTGTGCGCTCTTGTGCAACACCCAAGTGTAGGTGGACGTGCAAGTAGTAACTGGTAAGACCAGGTCGATCCCACAGGGAAGGTGTTGACCTATTGAATTAGACTATCCTAAAAAAGAAAGCAAAACAAACTGAATAAAATTAAACGATGGTGCGGAACACAAAGTTCCTCAACTAAGATTACTAATGAAGAAAATTAAGATTAAATTAATGATCTAACTAGCTAGTTAAAACAATACTCTAAATTAGGATGTTTAACTTTATGAAGAAAATGTTGGGATTACACGAATCCACAGTAATCTAGCTATCTACCATGCAGTTGCCTTGAAGCACAAAGGGGTACATTACCCACAGTTTTCCGTATTCCTCTACAGATGGAGAATCCATGGCCCTTTCATGACCGGGACCATATCATCACAGTTAAGTTAAAATACGTGAAAGCGGTTTAATCCAATAGTTAAGACTCGCACTCTCAATGGTGTTAGCATTGAAGGTGGTTTGCAAAATGTATTGAAAGAAAATGCCTTAGGGCCTTAGTTTTAAAAACTGTTTTGACAAACTGAGCATTTTTTGGGACAGAATGATAACAAATCTTAAAACAAAAAGGTCCTGGAATACTGCAGGGAACATCCTCAAGAATCAGGGAGTTCGATCGATCGACGCGCTTTCGATCGATCGAAGACCTTCATCCCTCAATCGATCGAACTGGCTTCGATCGCTTGACTGTCTCTGGTTCGATCGATCAAACTAACTCCGATCGATCGAACACAGCGATTATTCTACTGCATGGCAGAAGCTAGAGATCACTGTTTCATCGTGTTCTCCCAACCTGGGACTACTCAGACATCGTCTGGAGTGTCACAGATTGATATTTAACGTAAGAAAACATTAAAGCCTTGTTTGGTTGCGAGTTTTTCATGGAAACTATAAAAACTATGGTTTTGAAGATATTTAGCATGTAATACTACAAGATGAACGAGTAAGCTACGACTACAAAGTGCAGAATTTAAATGGACAGTATATAAATAACCTGGAACGCAGAATACTTGTATTAAACTAGAGAAATCCAATGCACAAAGTAAACTCCCAAAGAAAAACCTACAAAACCAAACACAAAACCTCTATCTCTCTCTAAAACTGTAAAAAATAAAATGTGTGCGTCCCTTAGGACGTATACAATACACATATATATAAGAAACCTAAGAAACTAGGAAACCCGCATCTGCTGCGCGCACAAATGTTACTGGAAATACCACGTTCGATCGATCGAACTGCTCTCGATCGATCGAACCCTTAAGCCTCAAGCGCTTCAACACTCTTTAAGCGATCGAACGCTCGATCGATCGAACTGGGTTAGATCGATCGAACTCCAAATTTCAGCTTTGACTTCTCTTGTTTTCATTCCAGCATTTCATTTATCCTGATGTCCATCTGTTTAGTCCACACAGCAGTGATCTGCACAAACAACAGCTAAAACAATAGACTTTATCATAGATTAATCATATTGTATGAAAATTAGCCTTGCAATGCAAATTGCAGATAAAACGGGAAGTTGTGATAAAAGCTAATACAATTCTTCCTTTTAGCGCGGTTGCATTTTACAAATACCCCCGCTTTGCATACAATCAGATATGAATTCCTATTCTTTGATACTTAGAGCTTGCCGCAGTGGATGATGAAACTGAATATTTCATTAGGTATACACTGTAGCATGATTGACTACCATTGGATGGATTGATGAATATCAATCACTAGAGTGTAATTCTTAGTTAATATGCTAATGCTTATAGTGCATTGATAGACCTGACCTTTCATATTGACACTCAAGACTGTCAAACAGTCGATAGGAACTCATAACTTGTATAAGGTACATGTTCTCAATCTTGAGACGATTATGAACACAGACAATGGATATGACTGCTTTGACTTACCAATAAATGATGTCTATAAAAGATCAACACCTGGGTATCTTGGGTATGTGATGTTCATAGGGTTGTGAACATATATTGTCAAGATAGAATGTACCCTTTGATTCAGAGTAAGCATTCCCTTGAGAATGTCACCAAGTTGATTATTGAGAACTGCAATCCTATTAAAAAGTAGTTATCAACATGTTTGGTAATCATGAGAGGTGAATGGGACTCAAGGAATACAAGAAGTAATCATGATTTAGGTTGACAATAACCATTTATCCGACAACCTGAATATGATTACGAATATTGACGGTAGAGGGACATTAGTACGACATATAAGTCTAGTTACCGCTTTGGATATGTTTTTTTTCCTATAGAGTATAGTTATTATTTGGGTAAATTGCATTTTACACCCTCAAACTATACTATGTTTTGTACTTTGGTCCCTAAACTATCATTTTTCGCATTTTGGTCCTTCAACTATCATTTTGTGGTAGTTTGCCCCCTCCTTCACTTTCAGTGATGAAAAAAGTCACTTTTTAGTGACACCAAAAGTGACGCTAAAAGTGAGGGAGGGGGCAAACTACCACAAAATGATAGTTGAGGGACCAAAATGCGAAAAATGATAGTTTAAGGACCAAAGTGCAAAACATGGTATAGTTTGAGGGTGCAAAATGCAATTTACCCTTATTATTTTAAAGTGGAGTAAACGTTAACTGATCAGTTGGTTACTTTGCTGATCAAAGAGTTTGGTAATGGGAATCAAAAACTAGTCTGAGCCAACAATAAAGAGCCTAGGAGGTCCCACTCTTAGCTCCACTAGGATGTTTGAAAAGGCACAAGAGTATCTTGTCATGGCAGGTTTGATCGATCGAATAGGTTTTGATCGATTGAAGTCTAGCAAGATCGAGCGATCGAAAGGTGTTCGATCGATCGAAGGTTCGATTGATCGAAGTGACTACGATCGGTCGAAGGTTAAAGTCGATTTTGGAAATCTATAAATAGGGCAGCTGCGTACAAGGTTGAATAATCATCGTTTTTCCTATACGCATGTTACAGAGACTATTTAGGGTTTTCCAGCCTTCTTACCCTCACCGTTGGAGTTCCCACCACCTCTACCCTCACCGGTAGCATCCGTAGTGACTTCGATTAGTCGAAGGTTAAATTCGATTTTGGAAATCTATAAATAGGGCAGCTGCGTACAGGGTTGAATAATAACTATTTTTCCTATACGAATGTTGTAGAGACTATTTAGGGTTTTCAAGCCTTCTTATCCTCTCCGTTGGAGTTCCCACCAACTCTAGCCTCACCGGTAGCATCCGCATGAGTCATTAGCGTGAGACAGCATAGTGGAGGTTGCTGCATTATTAAGAAGGACAATTATCAGAATTAGGTTCAAGGCCTGAGGTATAATTCTTCTCCATTTTTAGTTTACGTACCTATAGAATTAACAAGTAGTAGATCCGGGCATACCAATAAGTTTTTGTAACTTAATCTTTTTGCTGCACGTTCAAAATAATACTTAAACCTAATTTTCCTTCATAGGCAACCTGGTCGGTTCGGTCATCAATAACTGCCTGAGTGGCACCTTCCTTCAAGCCTTAAGCCGAACTACTTTGGACCTGATACCCACTCGGGGATAAGTAGGTAGGCCCTTGAAAACCTTCGGTCCATGAAAAACCTAAAAAAATAAAAAAAATCCCTTTGCTAAAACTTGGGGCAAATTTATGTTTACCCAGAACCATGTCAGAGTCCCATAACTAGGGGCAAACTTCGTTTGCTATCCGAAGAACCTAGATATTTACCTTAACCCATCTTTGGATCTCCTGGCTATCAAAATAAGTACTATAAAGGAGCACATGAGAAATTATAGTATAGAACGATTAAAGCTCTAAGCAAGACTCAAAACAAGATAATGAAAAGCCAAGAAAAGACGTTTAAGGGAATATTTTCACAACTTAAAGATAGATCAGAAGAGTGAACTCTTTGATTTAATATGCTAAAACATTTTCTAATACAAGAACATTCGAGGAAAGTAAAAGAAGAAAATCACATTCAAAAGCATAAATGGGCAAGATTTGTCAGATGTTTTGTAGAATAAAACGCTTTGTCCTGCATTTTGTTTTACTTTCATCTATGTATGTCTATAAAGCCTGTCTCTCGACCAGAGTCTAGATCTCAAGGAGATACTCAGTAGTAGGCATAACTGAAGCAGGAACAATCCAAAAGGGGGCTACCACCTTATCATGCTAAGCCTCAGTAAAAGCCTTCACAACGGAAGGGTATATGGCAGAGCTCCTCTTAAAGTCCAAGATAATGTCCTCAGGAACATCTTGAAGAAGTCTGTACTGACGAACCACCTGGTGAGGGATATAAAAAGTGGTGGCATGCAAGCCAGGCAACTAGATACTAGGTCACCCCAGAAGTCGTACTACAACAGAGCAATAAGTCCACTGTGGACAGTCCCAGCAGATATCGTCAAGAGAGAGACCCTAAAGCCAATCAAGCCAAGCAGCAGCAGAATGGAATAGGCGGTGGATCTCCAGACGATCATAAGGAAGTGACCAGCAAAGGTGTAAAGGGTGGATGAAGAGATCCAGGCACTCCATGAGCCAAACCTATAAAATAAAGGGTAACATGACCACCGCAGTATGGGCACGATCCAATCCCATCAGAGTCTCATCAAGAACTAGCATGACGGTACTCCTCATTTCCTGTAGACTGCAAGCGATGGGTATAGAACATCAAAACATGACTGGATGATAAAATAAGAAAGCATAGCAATTGATAATGCACTGCATCTTATGATTTGATACATGCTGTCCGAGGGGTCCCCCGTTGGAGCATAGACGGAGGAAATGTGCTCAAAATCAATCAGCTTGTCATGAACAAAAGAACCTCCAGCATTTTGGGATATATGGAGGAAAACAACCAAATCCTGAACATAGTCAGCCAGTACTAGGGGGACCGTCAGATTCACGAAGGGATCAGTATTGAAGATAGCACTGAACTCCTCAAACAAGGGGCTGATCTCTAGGTAGCCAAAGTGGAAGACGTGGAGTGTGGGATACCAACACTGGACAGCAGCTTGAAGCAAACCTTCATCCAAGACCATCCGTTGAAAAGAGAAGATGTCGTTTAGCTTAAAACACTCGGAGTTAAGCCTGTCAATGCCTGAGAGAGCATTCATCCACGAGAAGAGAATTTGAGAGCCAATGGGAGCCATTTGAAAAGAAAATAGAAGAGGGAGAAAGGTGTTTTCTAGAGTTTTGAGGAAAATAGAGAATAAAAGGAGAAATAGATCTGCCCAGACAACCAAGTGGTACTCGAGGTAACGAGCGACACTCTCGAGATTACCGCGCGGCAGTCTGTGAATGCCACATGGCAGTTATCAACTGCTGCAACGGCACTCATTGAGTGCCGCTCAGGAATAACCAAGTGCCGCAGAGTGCTAATTTTGGCCAAAATATGTTTGTAATGTTTTCAGCCCAACCTGCAAAGATAAAACTAGATATATAATAATGTGTATGCATCATATCACATCACGTACACCAAGCCATGGTCACATTCATCATTCACAGAAAATCAGTAATGAAGACATGATTACGTTCACAAGCATTCATGATTCACAGAAAATAAAAGTGCAGGACCAAACCATGGTCAGATTCATAAAATGCAGCATTAACAAGCAATAAAATGCGTGACTAAGCCATGGTCGCATTCATCATTCATAGAAAATAAATAAATGAAGTTGTGTTCATGATGGGAACCATAGTGGACCAAATCTTAAAGATGATCATTTGCAAGTTCCAGATGGACCAATCACAAGGTCAAGAGCTAAGAAGATCAACGAAGCAATGCAAGGACTGGTGCAATCCACTTGGGCAAAGCTCATAAACTTACTATGCAAGGCCCCAACATTTAACATGGGCTTGAAGGAAGAAGAATCAGTTCTAGTTCATGTGATACAAGCTACAGAAGGGGTGGAATAGCTTATTGGGTTTTTATAGACTTTAATTTTTTATGTTTCTATGGTTTTGGCATGTGGGCCTATTTTATTTTTTAAGTAGACATTTATTTAGCTTTAAACATGCAGTTTAAGTTGTTTTGGGCTTGAGTATTTAGCCCATGTCTTTTATTTTCGTTGAAGGCCTTTTTGGCCCAAGGATTTCTTAGAAGGGATTAAAAGAAAGAACTTTGTAGCAGCTTTGGGATCATACAACGTGAATGAAATTTATTTTCTGGAGAGCTATTCAGTTTTCTCTGCTTGTTCTTGATTGAACAATCCGAACTTATCAAAGGCATTCCCTTTGTGGCGTTCAAACCAAATCTGGGTTCTTGAAACAGGATTTCAACGGGTCTAGATCATCCCTGTGACTTGATTGTTGGCTTTCTTGGGTGAATTACAATCCGATCGTGGGTTCAAGGAATATCAATTCCACGGGTTCACATCATTTCATATCCATGTGTTTGACATTTGCTGAAAATTTTGTGTTTAGGGTTGCGAATCTGATCCGCGATTTTTTTTCTCTTGCTACTTCGTGTTCGTTCATCCTCGTGATTTAGAGTTATTTTGGTGCTTCACGAACGTGAACTGTGAAGTTGCCCTGATTATTCAAACAAAAAAAAAAAAAAAAAACAAAAGAAAAGAAAAGAGGAGAAAAAAAAAAAGAAAGGGAAGAGAAGAGATCGGGTCCGAAAAAAAAAAAAAAATTACCAAAACTCGTCTTAAATTTTTTTGTTCATTTTGCATTGTCCATGGTCTAAGGAGTCCGAAATTGATCTTACTCCATAGTGTGAAAATTTTTCCGAAAATAAATTCGGTTTTTGTGCTGTTAGAAACCTATCTTCTGTGATCGCTGTTTCCTGGGATAAACATTGTTTCCATCTTCAATTTGCTCATATTCAAAAATGTATATATATATTTCGTGATTTTTTTCTTTTATTCCTCTCGAAATCTGATTTCTTATTTCGTTTGCCCTCGTCGTATATTTTCTTGAGATCCGTGTCAATTTTTTTTCTATAAATTCCTTGTTTCTAGAATCTATTGATGGCTGGGATAAAACAAGGTTGTGTCTTGATTTAGTTCAATTAGTTCTTGAAAGAACTTGAAAGGGAAAACAATTGAGGTAAAAAGCAAGAGTGTGTGAGACTAATTTCGGGAAAAAGCCAATCAGAGTGAAACACGAGTGGAGTGACAATTTTTTAGCGTAAACACGTAAGGGAGTGTGTGAGGTTTTACCACTTATATTCTTGTTTTGCAGCACATTAAAATGGATGACTCAACACCTAGAGGGGAGGCAGATAACACAACCTTTATGTTGCAGGCCATGCAACGACAGTTTGAACTGTTAAATTTGGTGTTGGGATAGGTAAGGGATAGGATGCATCAACAAGATGTAGTGATTCAAAATCTGCAAGGTGGGCGTGATGGGAGGAGACGTGAGCCTAGAGTTGAAAATGAGTATGAGATCGAAGACGATGAAAAGGATGAGGAAGACGTAGTATCTGATGTTGGTAGGGGAGGAATGGGTAGACCTAGAGGAGGTAGGCGTGGAAGAGGACCTAGGGGGAATCCAAGGGGTCGAGATGGGGTAGATAGGAACCTTGGGAGCATCAAAATGAAAATAGCATCTTTCCAAGGGAGGAATGACCCTGAAGTGTATTTAGAGTGGGAGAAGAAAATAGAGTTGATTTTTGATTGTCACAACTACTCAGAGGAGAAGAAGGTGAAGCTGGCGGTAATTGAAAGCACTGATTATGCAATTATTTGGTGGGATCAATTAGTGACCAATAGGAGGAGGAATCATGAAAGACCTGTAGAAGCATGGGGTGAGCTGAAAGCTCTCATGAGGAGGCGATTTGTACCTAGCCACTACTACAGAGACCTCTACCAAAAGTTACAAAACCTTTCACAAGGGTCCTGGAGTGTGGAGGAATACCATAAGGAGATGGAGGTGGCTATGATTCGGGCTAATGTAGAGGAGGATCGAGAGGCCACAATGGCTAGATTTTTAAGTGGTTTGAATAGGGATATAGCCAATGTGGTTGAGTTGCAGCATTATGTGGTGGTAGAGGACATGGTGCACATGGCTATGAAGGTGGAGAGGCAATTAAAAAGAAAGGGGGCAGCAAGGTATACTTCAGTTTCTAGCACTCCTTGGAAACCAAAGTGGGAAAGGAATGACCGAGCTGTAGTAAAGGGAAAGACCGAACCACCTAAAGAAAAAGATGATGGGACTAGCAAGAACAAATCCAAGGTAGAGTTGCAACCTTCAAGGAATAGAGATATCAAATGTTTTAAATGTTTGGGTTTGGGGCATATAGCGTCTCATTGTCCAAACAAGCGGGTGATGATTATGCGTGACAATGGGGAGGTGATGACTGAAGGTGAAGACGATAGTGATGGAGTATCTGATGCTAGTGATGATGATGGATTGGAATACCCCGTAGAAGGTGAGTCTCTTGTTGCCAGACGTGCTCTCAATACACAAATAAAGGTAGATGATATGGAGCAGCAGAGAGAAAACATATTTCATACTAGATGCTATGTAAATAACAAGGTGTGTAGTATGATTATAGACGGGGGAAATTGCACCAATGTAGCTAGTACCACTTTAGTTGAGAAGTTGAACTTACCTTTGCTGAAGCATCCTAGACCTTATAAGTTGCAGTGGTTGAATGAGTGTGGAGAGGTTAAGGTCAGTAAGTAGGTTTTGGTGGCCTTCTCTATTGGGAGGTATAGTGACGAGGTGCTTTGTGATGTAGTTCCTATGCATGCTGGCCATATTTTGTTGGGGAGGCCATGGCAGTATGATAGGAGAGTGATGCATGATGGGTTTAGGAACCGATATAGCTTTGAAAAAGATGGAAAAATAATCAAGCTTGCTCCTTTAACCCCAAAACAGGTCTATGAGGACCAACTGAAACTAAAAAGTGAGGTTGAGCAAAAAAGAAACATGAGAGAAAAGAAAAATGAGAGTGAGAGAAAAATTTCAAGAAAAAGAGAGAGTGAAAAAGAAAAGACAAAATTGAGTTTTTATGCAAAAGAGAGTGAGGTTAAGAGGGCATTTTTAGCAAATCAGCCTGTGATTCTTCTTGTTTACAAAGAATGTTATCTTAATCTTGATGAAACTAACCAATCTCTTCCTAGTTTGGTTGTTTCTTTGTTGCAGGAGTTCGAGGATGTATTTCCGGAGGAGATGCCGAGTGGGTTGCCGCCCATTAGAGGCATTGAGCATCAAATTGATTTGGTACCCGGGGCTGTTATTCCAAACCGACCAGCCTATAGGAGCAATCCGGAGGAGATAAAGGAGCTTCAAAGGCAAGTTGAAGATTTGATGAGCAAGGGGTACGTAAGAGAGAGCATGAGCCCATGTGCAGTACCAGTGCTACTAGTGCCAAAGAAGGATGGGACTTGGAGGATGTGCGTTGATTCCAGAGCTGTTAATAATATCACGGTAAAGTATCGTCATCCCATTCCTAGTTTAGATGATATGCTTGATGAATTGCATGGTTTATGTATTTTCAGTAAAATAGATCTTAAAAGTGGATACCATCAAATAAGAATGAAAGAGGGAGATGAGTGGAAAACTGCATTTAAGACTAAATATGGACTTTATGAATGGTTAGTTATGCCATTTGGACTTACAAATGCGCCTAGTACTTTCATGCGGTTAATAAACCATGTATTACGTGCATTCATAGGCAAATTTGTAGTCGTCTATTTTGATGATATCCTAGTGTACATCAAAAACTTAAATGAACATATTGAACATTTGAGATGTGTGTTTGGTGTGTTGAAATCTGAAAAGTTGTATGCTAATTTTAAGAAATGTACTTTTTGAATGGAAAAAGTTATTTTTCTTGAATATGTTGTTAGCACAGAAGGTATTGAGGTGGATGAAGAGAAAGTCAAGGCCATCAGGGAGTGGCCAACGCCTAAAGGTATCACTGGGGTAAGAAGCTTTCATGGTTTAGCTAGCTTTTATAGGCGTTTTGTTAAGGATTTTAGTACACTTGCTGCACCAGTCACTGAAATCATTAAGAAGAATGTTGGATTTCATTGGGGAATTGAACAAGAGAATGCTTTTGCTACTATTAAAGAAAGGCTATGTTCTGCACCTATGTTAGCATTACCTGACTTTAACAAAACTTTTGAGATTGAATGTGATGCTTCAGGTATAGGAATTGGAGCTGTTTTGATGCAGGATAGGAGGCCCATAGCCTTCTTCAGTGAAAAACTAAGTGGGGCTACCCTAAATTACCCTACTTATGACAAGGAACTTTATGCTCTTGTTCGCTCTCTAGAGACATGGCAGCACTACCTTTGGCCTAAGGAGTTTGTGATCCACACCGATCATGAATCATTGAAGCATCTTAAGGGACAAGGTAAATTAAATAAGAGACATGCTAGATGGATGGAATACATTGAGACTTTTCCTTATGTCATCTGTTACAAGCAATGTAAGGAAAACATTGTTGCTGATGCTTTATCCCGAAGGCATGTACTTCTTACTTCTATGAGTGCTAAAATGCTTGGGTTTGAATATGTGAAAGATATGTATGCCAATGATGCTGATTGTTCTGATGTGTATTTTCCATGTGATAAAGCGGCATTTGGTAAGTTTTTTAAGCATGATGGTTATTTGTTTAAAGAAAGTAAATTGTGTGTGCCTCATTGTTCAATGCGAGAATTGTTGGTGCGAGAGGCACATGGTGGGGGCTTAATGGGACACTTTGGTGTTAGGAAAACCTTAGAAATTTTACATGAACATTTCTTTTGGCCTAGGATGCGACGAGATGTCATTAGAATCTGTGGTCGGTGCATTACATGTAGAAGGGCCAAATCTAAGGTTTTACCACATGGGTTGTATACACCCTTACCCGTCCCTAGTGAGCCGTGGGTAGACATATCTATGGACTTTGTTTTGGGGCTTCCTAGGACAAAAAGAGGTAGAGATTCTGTTTTTGTGGTGGTGGATAGATTTAGTAAGATGGCACATTTCATTCCATGCCATAAAACAGATGATGCCACAAAAATAGCTGATTTGTTTTTCAAGGAGATAGTACAACTCCATGGTATGCCTAGGAGTATTGTTTCGGATAGGGATGTCAAATTCCTTAGCTACTTTTGGAAGGTTTTGTGGGGAAAATTGGGTACCAAACTTTCATTTTCCACTACTTGTCACCCACAAACTGACGGACAAACTGAAGTAGTCAATAGGACTCTAACTCAACTCCTACGCACTGTCATTCAAAAGAATTTGAAAACTTGGGAGGACTATTTACCATTTATCGAATTTGCATATAATAGGAGCATGCATACTACTACTTCTCATTCTCCCTTTGAAATTGTTTATGGTTTTAATCCACTTACTCCTTTAGATTTAATGCCTTTACCTGTTGATGTCAGGAGTAGTTTGGATGGACACCAAAAGGCTGAATTGGTGAAGTCAATTCATGAGAGAGTATGACTTCAAATTGCACAAAAAAATGAAAAGTTTGCTTCCCAAGCCAATAAAGGGAGAAGGCGTGTCACCTTTGAACCCGGAGACTGGGTGTGGATTCATATGCGCAAAGAAAGGTTCCAAGCTCATAGACGGACTAAATTGCATCCTCGAGGGGATGGACCTTCCCAAATCCTTGAGAAAATTAATGATAATGCCTATAAAGTTGATCTTCCAGGTGAGTATAATGTTTCTGCTAGTTTCAATGTTTCTGATCTTTCTCCTTTTGATGTAGGTGACGATTCGAGGTTGAATCCTTTTGAGGAGAGGGGGAATGATGGGAACCAAAGTGGACCAAAGCTTAAAGATGATCATTTGCAAGTTCCAGATGGGCCAATCACAAGGTCAAGAGCTAAGAAGATCAACGAAGCAATGCAAGGACTGGTGCAATCCACTTGGGCAAAGCTCATAAACTTATTATGCAAGGTCCCAACATTTAACATGGGCTTGAAGGAAGAAGAATCAGTTCTAGTTCATGTGATACAAGCTACAGAAGGGGTGGAATAGCTTATTGGGTTTTTATAGACTTTAATTTTTTATGTTTCTATGGTTTTGGCATGTGGGCCTATTTAATTTTTTAAGTAGACATTTATTTAGCTTTAAACATGCAGTTTAAGTGGTTTTGGGCTTGAGTATTTAGCCTATGTCTTTTATTTTCGTTGAAGGCCTTTTTGGCCCAAGGGTTTCTTAGAAGGGATTAAAAGAAAGAACTTTGTAGCAACTTTGGGATCATACAACGTGAATGAAATTTATTTTCTGGAGAGCTATTCAGTTTTCTCTGCTTGTTCTTGATTGAACAATCCGAACTTATCAAAGGCATTCCCTTTGTGGCGTTCAAACGAAATCTAGGTTCTTGAAACAAGATTTCAACGGGTCTAGATCATCCCTGTGACTTGATTGTTGGCTTTCTTAGGTGAATTACAATCCGATCGTGGGTTCAAGGAATATCAATTCCATGGGTTCACATCATTTCATGTCCATATGTTTGACATTTGCAGAAAATAAATAAATGAAGATGTAAGCATGTTTATGAACATTCACCATCCATAGAAAATAAAAATACAGGACCAAGCTATGGTCGCATCCACGATATGCAGCAATCACAAGCAATAAAAACATGGCCAAGTTATGGCTGCATTCACAAATAAAAAGCTTGCAGAAAAATAAAAGATGATCACGTTTGTAATCATAAAGTACGCAGTGCCTATCCTATCCCAAAAGGTAATCTCGGCTATCCAAAGAGCCGTCGTCAAAATAAAAGTGTATACAATTATCCAAATGTATATGTATCTTCTCTAAATGCTCAGAAAATAGCAAAAAATAAAACAAAGAGCGGTAAGATCAACCCTGGGCCTAACCTCGGGTCTGACCAGTGACACGTCAAAGAGGCTCCTGCTCTGACTCTGTGTCACTACCTCTGCCATGACCTGGCAGCTTGAAGGTCAGCTACTTTTCCCCCCAAAATTCAAATAATTTCTGAAGTATGGATTTTAAACCCCGAAATTCGCTCGCCTTTTACACTATGGTCCTCAGAAAATGATTTCTCGAGTTTGTGTGACTCCAAATCTTTAATGTTGAAATTAAATCAAGTCTGTGTGACTTTTGATTTTGAAATTTGAGATTTTCGGCTGCTGATTTTGGAAATTGATGTGAATTTGAGGCCATGTTCTCTGAATTTTTGAAAATAAATTGATTTTGGATTGATTTGATTCTGATCGACTCCCGATTGTAGAAGTTTGAAAAAATGTAAGAGTATGATAGATTCCTGTTTTTGGAAATTTGAAAAAGATTGAGTCTGATAGACTCCAAATTTTGAAAAAAAAAAATTTAATTGAGTCTGTTTGACTATGAATTTTGAAATTGAAATGAGTTGAGTCTAATTTGCTCCCGGGTTTGAAAGATAACTAATGGGAGTCTGTTTGACTCCCATGTTTTGGATACTAAATTGAGTCTGATTGACTCCTGACTATAGAAGGTCAAAACTAAAAAATCTAACTCTCGCGTTTTGAAATTCAAAATTGACTTCTCAAGATAAAAGAATTCAGAGCAAATAGATCTGACGGGGCCGAAGGGCTACGGATATTTAGAGCAAACGTATCCGATGGGGGCTGAAGGGCTACGGATATTTAGAGAATAGACCCGCATTTACACCGGGGCCTAAGTCGCGAAGCGTTGCCCAATCGATTGCATTCACACAATTGGCCAGAATGGCTACGAATCTAGAAGAAAACCAACTCATTAAACAAAGGGACTCCAAATTCTGAGGATAGCGCACACAATTGGTTGAAACGACTACATGTATTGAGTAGTATATAGAATACACTTAGGTACATCGAAATAGCATGATGTCATATCATCCCATCTACATAGTTCAAAAGGCATAAAAAACATGAAATCGCATCGGCAGCCATCATTACATGAGCACGTGCATCACGCTAGGATAGGTGCAATTATTCATATGACTACTTGTGCTTGAGCGTTTGCCCCCCCTTTTTTGCCCAAACTGCATCCTAGTCTGATTCCTGCAGGGATACGTAGGCTCACCGTTAAGCACGACCGGCTTGGATCTAGTGCCTATTTTTGCAATACATTTTGTTTGTACCTAAATTCAACAGTTTGGTCAAAGGCTTGTCTTCACACAGGCTTTGACATTCACTTGTAAAACGTGTTACTTCACAAGCTCTTTCAAAGAGGGTCAAACTGTAGACACTCCAATTATGACCAAACATCGAATTCATGGGAGTAATACCTCCAAGTCCGATGATGACAATGGTCGACTAACCTAGGGTTTCTAAAGGTGATTCAAGCTCTTTGAAAGGCTCTTTCAATTTCAAACGAAGCAAAAATGAAAGAAAGAAAGAAAAAAAGGAGAATTGAAGAAAAAGCGGCACATGGTGTTTATGTGGCAGTCACGTGTCGCCGCAGCGGCACTTGCTGAATGCTACGACGACAATCAGTGACTTCTGCAACAACATTCACTGAATGCCACAAAAACACTCTAAATTCTGTTGATGTTGTCAAAATCAAGATATTAAAGTATGCTTTACTTTCTAAGAATTTGTAGTGTGGAAGTAAAGGTTGAACGACAGATATTGAATTACTTAAGCACTTTAATTTTAAAAACCCTAAGTCTAATTAATTAAGAAAACAGAATTTTGATTTTAATTTTTATTAAACTAAGAACGATGAAAATCAATCTAAACTATGAAAACAATTTAAAAGTTGTTTTGATAAATATGGGAATTGAACCAAGGATTGCAAATCCACCACTAGCTTCATAATAAGGGTATTTATGCATTCAATTAGCTTATTACGTTGGATGATAATGGGGAATTGTAGATACACGCACAATTCCTCCGTCAAGAAGATAACTACGATTCCACCATCAACACAATTCATCTTTAGTTGGTACAGAGTGTCTCGCACTAAACTAGGATTGCGGCACACTCCGTCTTCCCTAGGCATGAACTATTCGACTACTTGATATCACAATTCAAATAAGAATCATTACATGTAAATAATCCACACAAGTATAGCAAATATTGACTATTGAGCATATCACATTCAAAATAGATCTAAGACAAGAATAGATTTTGAAAATAACAATTTAATAAATGAAGTTTGATTTTACTATTTAAAATCCTCTAAACATGTAGTCATCATCCATACATAATAAAACTGAAAGAAAAACATAAATAACACCCTATTACATGGCTAAGGTTTCATTGAAATCCTAGATCTTGGTCTAAGCGACCATAGAATCAAGGATTGGCAAGAGGTTGATGGAAGAGGCCAGGGGAATCCTTGGTCTTTTTCTTCTTCTCCTTGCTTCTTCCTCTTCAATGGCTGAAGTTTTTGTTGTATATGGACGTATCTAATGTTGTGTAATGATTTGTAACCTTAAATTTGATTTAGAATAGAATTTACATAGATTTTGGAAGGATTTATGAAGCTTTCCTAAGCCAAATCGCACTAAAACTGCTATATTTACGTTTTTGGACGTCATATGCACAAACCACCTTCGCTGGGCACTTTAATTTGATAAAATATGTGTTTTTGGTTTTTTCACAGGTTGCCGCGCAGCCCGCTCGCGCGCGGTAGTTTTTACTGCACTACGCACCAATCGTAGAATTACGATAACTTTATGCTCATAACATAGATTGACTCGCCGTTTGTGGACACGCATCCGTAACTCAAAGATCTACATTTTATATCTCTAGAGAAATTTCTCAAATCCAAAGTATTACTTATCAAAAATACGATTTACCGAGGCTGCTACTACATTCAGCTTTCACCGAAATCACCTTTTGAGCCCAGAATGACTTCCCAGCCACTAATCATTGGATTTTTGCGCATTTTCAAGTTAAAGCTCCAAAACCTACAAAACTTAGAATACTTATTAAAAAACAACTAATAACTAAATGAAATAGGCTAACAAAGCATATCTTCAAGACTATAAACGATAACTATTCGTAACCGATCACACCCCCAAACCTACACTTTGCTAGTCCTCGAACAAAAAAAAAAAACATACAATTAAATACTACTATACTTAAGAATCCTAACTCACTGTCACAGGCAACGCGATTGCATTTGTCGCATGCAACAAGCCTTTTAAACCTCTAGGTGTCCCTAGTCAGACGAGAACCATCTTTATTTCATTATATATTTAAAAGTTTTATTAAAAAAAAAAACATAGCATTCAATACTCCTTATCATAAAACAATGATTTGAAATAGAATAACAAACTAGAAGAAACAAAACCAAACGTCCACCTACATCATGAAAAACAATCACAAGCATATGCATCGTATAAATCAATAGAGTTTCTCATAAAATTGCACATGTGTGATGTGGTAGTCAAATGAATGCGCACATGTCATGAACTTAAAATATAACTCGAATAACCATCCAACTATGCTTCGACTACGAATCTCACAACGTTAATTAGACTCTCAAATGAAACACTCAAAAATAGGTATAATTTCTCTAATATATGAGAGCAAAGGAGATATGCTTTCAAAACAAGGACTGCTCACAATGACTTGAAAAAGTCGCATGACAAGAAAGAATAGTAGTCTCTTGGTTAGGATACCAACAGTCAAGAAAAATTATTCGTTACCATGTTTAAATCTACCTCCCATCATTTACATATCCAAACCATGTTTTCTAGGATCAAATAGGACTTTTCAAAGGTTGTAACGTGGCTCAGGTAATGAAAAATTATAGAAAGGATTTGTTAGATAGTTTTAGAATGGCGTTGTATGGCATGCTCGATTTCTTTCATTCATTCTTCTACCAACTTTCATCTTTTCATTCTCTTGTTTTCATATTTTTTTTATTTCTTTCCTTTTTTTTTTTTTCTTTTCTTCTTTTAACCTTTTTATTTTTCCTTTTCCTTGCTTTTGAAATGAATATTCACTGAATACCAAGGCAACTACCCCAAACATGATCTTGTTTTCTTCTTCTTCTCAATCGACACATCACCTTATCACCACTAAAAATTGATCAATTTTTCAGTGGTAAACTCCAAGTTGGTCAAATTGGAGCAAAAAAAAAAAGATAATGGTGATTAAATATTTTAACAGCTCAAAGGGGCGAACTAAGGAAATTTTTATCATTTGTCAGGATAGGTAAACAGAGAGGGCCTACCATCATCTCCTATGGTCATATGGTTCTTCAACATTTACAACGAAAGATTATTTAACATGGTAGCAAATAATTTAACTTGACTATCAACCAAAACAAGCATAATGAGACTAAACAAAGAGTAGATGCGGTATTCCAATGAAATTCGACAAACACAAAATGTATACCCTCTAAAAATAAAAGATAGGCTCAAAAGCTCATCGAGTTTAGTCTCCACACTATGTGTTATCTAGAAATCCGAATCATATTATAGTTCACATCAAACATGTATTCAAGTGACTACGTGTAGTGCATAGGTTTGTGTGCAAATCTAAGATATAAAACGTGTTAGGAAACTGTGTTCCCAGAATCCATTGACAGCGCGTATAAGTTGGTACTGCAAAAAAAATTACGTGAAAACTACAATAACCCTACAAGGGCAGAACTAGGGTTACCTTAAACTGCTAAAACGGATTGCTGTAGTAGACGAATCGAGAACACGGGCTTGATAACAGCTCACGATCTTCTACCATATTCCTTTGCTGCCATAATATCGAACTGAGTGTGGGCTCTTTCAAAATCCTTTCTGTTTTCTGTTCTCCCTCTTTTACGCTCTCTTTTCTATTCCGAGTTATAATTCTCTATGTAGAAAAACGCTAATTGAGGAGAGAGCCAAAGAAACATATATATAGGCTACGATAGCGACCATAAGAAGTCAATAAGGAATAGGCTTCCTTATGGAATTAGGAAACCCTAATTCGAACTGAATCAGATTCCTATTTCCATAAATTATAATTCATACCATTAAAGAATTATAATTGCACTCCTACCCTATCTCAAAAATATATTTTGAACTCCATGTTATTAAATGCTTATTATCTCCCCATATTAAGATTACAGATATCCATTAATTAAATATAATTACTGACAATCATATTTAATTAATTTCTTAAAATTCATTGAGATCCTCTGCTTAACTTATCTGATATGTCGGATACAAAATCCACCTGCAGGGTTTGACATAATCAAAACTTATAAGCTTTCTCAAGGGGATATCATCAATCCCAAATTTGAGACATGGATTCCATCATTAATTAATATCCACCACACAATTAATATTGCCACCCAATCCAATGAGATATTGACCCATTTAAGGATCTCACCCTTTTAGGGTCAAAATGTAAATATCAAATGTACGTGTCTACAAAGTGTAAAGATATTAATTAATGATCTCACCCTTTGAGGTATTAATTATCTTATAAGTCAGTATAAAGATAATTACCCCAAGTCAATCCCGTTTAATACACAAAGTGTACCAGCATAGTGAGTTGAAACTTTACCGTTTTCCGTAGTCAAGACAAACCTACTACAACACCATGCTGCAGTCCTACCGATGGTGTGTCAAATCCCATCTAAGACTATAAACCAAAATCTTACATTCTATAATATCTGATGGCCTAATCTTCCGTGTGTAAGCCGAACTCTACACACCAAATCACCTACTATATAGAATGAGAGACACATATGCATAATATTAAATAAATAATATAATACAAACATTGCCCACAGATTCTCATAAAAAAATGGATTAACTGATTTTATTAAATGAATAATAAATCAACTACTTAAAGCATGGCTTTTAGTATATATCCCTAACAAATTGACGATTTGAATGATACATATCCTAAACGTCGCATCATGACTTCAGCAAATTTTTAACCACATCTTTCCTTGTTTACCATTCTATAATAATTCAAGTTATCTAACAAGAAGTATCGACTCAAGATTGCAAAAACATCGGTAACATTGTTTATTTAAGCACAAGTATCACAATTTTTTTTAAAAATCGTGCATAATAATGTGCATGTGAGTGCATACCCCCAAAACTAAACCTTTCATTACCCCCAATGAAATAATAAAATAAAAGAAAGGAGAGTATGTAAGGAAGGAACGACATTACCTCGATCTCGACAATCACAAACCAGGTAAACGTATATGAATATGGCGATAAATTTCAATTGTTCCAAATGGAGCTACTAATTCACCTATCAATACTCAACAAAAGAAAATAAACAAACAAAAGAACAGTGATAGCCAATAGAAATATATATGTAATGCAGACCATGGCAATACTTGTTCAGAAACTAAACTGAAAGACTCAACAAAAATATAAACGAACAAGCATGAATAGAACTATGAAAACGATGAAAGACTCAATTTAAATGGGCCTAAGAGAGCACAGGAACAAACAACTAACCAGGTTTGGGAGAAAGAAGGCAAGAGAACAATGAAAAAAACACAAACAACCCTCCCTCACACGAGCGACCTTCGCACGCGCGAGCCCTCTACTAGGTAATGCTGAGGTCTGCTTTAAAGGTTTATAAAGAAAATTTTTAAGGCAGCAGATTGCACAAGCGGGCCGCTCAGGCGATAAACTCGCGCGCTATCCCAGACGTGATCTGAAACTGATAGTAGATATAAAATGTTTGAAAATTTTTCCCTAAGATAAAATTTCGCACGAGTGGGTTGCACGTGCGACTTGGTCTTTTACTCTTTTCTCTTTTTGACAATGTATATAAGTTCAAAATTAATTAACCTTGACCTCTAAACCTGTCCAGAGAACTCAAAAATTGACCAAACTGACCCACAAACGTTCAAAAATAAGAGAAACGGATGAAATGAAGCTTGGGTTGCCTCCCAAAAAGCGTTGTCTTTTACATCTTCAGCTAGACCATTCTAGCTCAAGACTTATGGAGGCCGTAACTCGGACATTGTACTCTTGAAGGCATTAGGGAGACTCCGGTGGAAAACATAAATAATGTCATTATTTTTTAAACTCGATCAATGGTTCTCCCTGATCATGTTCAAATCGATTTCTCACCTTTCGAGTAAATTCCTCATCAGGATCTAGATTATTCGAATTCGTCCGCTCATTACTAACAATATTATCCTTCTTACCCACATTTATATCTTTATTAGGTTCAATAGTTTGACTAACCTTACTATCCACCTCACATAGGTAATCATCGTCATTAGAAGGTTGATCAACAACATTAAAAATGTTTAATTTTAGGTTCATATTTCCAAATGACACTTTCATTACCCCTATTCGACAGTTGATGCGCAATTAGCGGTTGCCAAGAATGGACGACCAAGAATGATAGGAGTGTGTCTCCTAGCATCTAGCATAGGTTCGGTATCAAGGACCATGAAATCGACGGGGTAGTAACATTTATAAATCTTAACTAGGACATCTTCAATGAATCCTCTAGGGATTTTAATAGAACGATCCTTGACACGACTATTTTTCTGTGTGCGCTTGTGTGCTATACCCAAGTGTAGGTAATCGTGTAAGTAGTAAACTGGATTAAGTCCAGGTCGATCCCACAAGGAAGGTTTAGAATTAAGTTACCTAGATTAGACTCTAAACGAAAGGAAAGTTCAATATTTTGAAAGAAGTGTAGAACACAAAGTTCTACGATTAATAACTACTAAAATTAAAAGCAACTAAGTTAAATTAACTAACAATTAACTATTTAACTAAAGCGAAATCTTAAAAACGGTTTTACTTAAAAAAAAAAAGGATGTATTGGGATCACGCGAATCCACTGTGACCTAGCCATCTATCATGCAATTGCAGTTTAAGCTCAATGGAGTACATCTTCTACAATATTCCGTACTTCTCTAAGGATCTAGAATCAATAGCCCTTTCATGACCGGGACTATATCATCTCAATTAAGTTTGAAATACATGAAAGCGGTTTAATTCAATAGTTAAGACTCGCACCTACAATGGTGTTAGCATTGAGGGTGGTTTGCAAAATGTATTGAAAAAAAATGCCTTAAGGCCTTAAGTTCAAAGGCTGCTTAGACAAACTGAGCATTTGGGGACAGTTTGATAACAACTCCTTAAAACAGAAAGTCTTGGAATACTGTATTGGATGTTCTCAAGAATCTAACTGTTCGATCGATCGACGTGCTTTCGATCGATCGACAATTGTCTTCCCTCGATCGCTCGAAATGTCTTAGAGCGATCGACTATGTTTCTGTCTCGATCGATCGAAATACCTCCGATCGATCGAACACAGATATTATTCTGGTGCATGGCAGAGGCCTGAAATCACAATTTCATCGCGATTTCCCAACCTCGGACTACTCAGACATGGTCTGGAGTGTCCCAGATTTGTTCTTAGCGTAAAAATTCATTAAGGTGTCGTTTGGTTGTGAGCTTTCCATTAAAACTATGAAAAATTGAGATTTTAACGTATCTAGCATAAACAAACAGTAAGATTAAACACTCACTACCATTAACTAAATACAGTATGTAAATAAAATGATAACTAAGTAACCTTGAATGAAGAACTCGTATTTATACCGAAGAAAACCCAAGCTATCAATGTAAAACCTTGAGTTATAATCTACAAAACAAGAAAAAGCTCTCCTCTCTCTATGAAAACTGATAAAAAGTAAAGTAGGGCGTCCTCTTGGACGCTTACAAAATGAGTTTAAATAGTAGAACCTCATGCTAGGGTTAAAAATCCCGTCTTTTGCTGCGTGCACGTATTCTGCTAAAAGGCATGTTCGATCGATCGAAATACCCTCGATCGATTGAACTCCTAGAATCTTCGATCGCTTGAGACAAGTTAGATCGATCGAATGCTCGATCGCTTGAGAAGACCTCGATCGATCGGGCTTCAGTTTTCAACTTTGAATTGTCTTCATTAAAGCCAATCACTCCCTTTTATTCTGCTCAATCAGTTATTCACACAGCGACAGTAATCTACAAAAATCACAGCTAAAACACACAACTCATCATAGATTAATCATAATGTGTAGAAACTGGCGTTGTAATCCAAATCGCAGATATATGGGGAACATTGTGAACTAAATTATTGTATTTTATTCTTTTAGCGCGGTTGTACTTTACAAATACCCCCGCTTGTCACAATCCCCAACTAGCGAATTGCTAGTCCCTAGCAATAAAGCGAAAATAAAACAAGCTAACTACTACTACAACAACTAAAATAAACAAAAATAAAACTAAAGCAAACTAATCTAATTAGAAAGAGACACCACCTAACTCACTTTCGCAGGAATCGCGGTTGCATTTAGCAATTGCAACAAGCCGTTAAACCCCTAGGTTCCCCTAGTGGACGAGTGTTGTCTCGTGAGGGTTTGAAGTGAATATACCCACAAAATTCTCTGATTAAGCTCAAAAAGATATAGAATAACTTTTAAACATTCCCCTTTTCGACTATCAATTTTAGCTCTACAAAACATGTCAACCTCATACAAACCATGAAGAAATCCACGTGTTCCTCCTGACACTGAGATAAATATACATATGCATTCCATTCATGTATCCGTGTGTGTGTGAAATCAACAGCTACGCATTCAACTTAGTTTAGAGTTGTTTATGTTGGGTTTGTGCCCTCAAACCATTACTATATGTATTAGACATTAGCATTTTAATATATGGATATCAGCTTTACATTTTATGATGTATGTTTCTTTCATGAGATGATTGTTTAATCCATAAGTATCATAGTAAGTATTTCGTGTGTGTATGAGATACATACAATGAGATACGAATTACTATTCTTTGATACTTAAAGCTTGTCACAGTGGATGATGAGACTGGATATCTCATCAGGTATACACTGTAGCATCATTAACTACCATTGGATGGAGTGATAAATCTCAATCACTAGAGTGTGACTCTTGGTTAGTATGCTAGTGCTTGTAGTGCATTGACGGACCTGAGTTTCCTATTGACGCTCAAGGATGTCAATCAGTCGATAGGAACTCATAACTTGTGTAAGGTACGTGTTCTCAATCTTGAGACGATTATGAACACAGACTGTGGATATGACTACTTTGACTTACCAATCAGTGAGGTCTATAGAAGATCAACACCTGGGTATCTTGGGTATGTCATAATCATAGGGTTGTGAACATATATTGTCAAGACAGAATCTACGCTCTGTTTCAGAGTAAGCATTCCCTTGAGAATGTCACCAAGTCGATTACTGAGTACTGCAGTCTTGTTGATAAGAGTTATCAACATGTTTGGTAATCATGAGAGGTTAATGGGACTCAAGGATTATAAGAAGTAATCATGATTCAGGTTGACAGTAACTGTTTATCCGACTACCTGAATATGATTGCGAATGCTGACGGTAGAGGGACATTAGTACAACATACAAGTCTAGTTATCGCTTCGGATATGTTCTTTTGCGTTGGAGTTCAGTTGTCGTTTTATAGTGGAGTAAACGTTAACTGATCAGTCGATTAATTTGCTGATCAAAGAGTTTGGTCATGGGAGTTAATTAACTGATCTGAGCCAACAATAAAGAGCCTAGGAGGTCCCACTCTTAGCTCCACCAGGATACTTGGAAAGACACTTGAGGAAGCTGTCAAGACAAGTTCGATCGATTGAAGTATGTTCGATCGATTGAAGTCATGGCAGGTTCGATCGATCGAGAATGGTTTGATCGATCGAAGGTTCGATCGATCGAAGTCACTTCGATCGGTCGAAGTCTAGGTCGGTTCTGGGAATCTATAAATAGGGCAGTTGCGTTCTGGAAAAGAAGTTTGTCGTTTTTGAACGTCAGAAGCTGCAGAAACTGTTTTAGAGTCCCAAACCTTCTCCTTCCTCTCCATTAGGGTTCTCACCAACCCTAGCCCTTCCTGCGAGCATCCATAGGAGTCATAAGAGTGAAGACCATCTAGTGGAGGCTGCTAGAAGTCAGAGATTTCAGAATTGGGTTCAAGACAGTAAGGTATAATTCTTGTCCCCTCTTGTGCGCATCTATAGAGTTGATGGGTAGTAGATCCGGGCATTCCAATTGAGTTTTATTAACTTGATTTTTCCACTGCGCGTTTAAACTTAGAACTTAAACCGGTTTTTCCAACAGTTTAGACTACCATACCCTTGGAATTCATAGTTTCAACTCAATTCTCACATGGGATTACGCTCCAAAATGAAAATCTCACAGAATTGGTTTAATAATGATCGCTCATGGTGTGAAAGCTTTGATAAGAGTGATGTTCTGGCTACTAGTGTTTCACACCTAACTCGATAAAGGACGAACATTTAGAGTGTATAGTCTCGTGAAAAGAATACTACATACTAGAGGAGCGAAATACCGTGGATACTCAAATTACACGATCATATTCAAACTAAGTTGTTAAAAATCATTAAGACTTTGACTTTTCGGCTTTCATTTAGTAGGATAGAGATAAGAGGGGCGAGAATTGCACATCCTTAGCATGTGATAGAGACTAATTTATTTCTTCTTTATTCCAACCATCCTCTATTCTCATATACGTTTATTTCTTTTTACTCCTCCTTCCTTCCTTTTTTTTTTATTTTTTTTTTAGTATATATAGGTCCAACATCTCCTTGCATATTTTCTTTTTATACATCCTTCCCACAACTACTCTTTTCCCTTCACATACTTCAATATTTTTTTTATCACATTAGATGTGCAATCGAATTTGTAGAGTTTCAAGTATCAGATGAAGGGTTTTTCATAGGCTTTCATATTGGCAATATTTAATTGGTGTGGGGTTAAGGGATTCTTGGATGCTGATACAGGTATATGAAAAAGGTAAGGAATGAATAACGATGGCTCAAATCATTTTTCTTAACTTCTTAGTTTTAGCACTTCAGTGTTCATTGAGTTTTAATTGGTAAATCCTGAACGTTCTCCTCTAATAAACAGCCTAGATGAAGAATTTGAGACTATTCAACGAATTTAAAGTATAGTCAAGAAGAACAATTCGAATTTATTGTGATAAGTCCCTCAGAATTGAAGTTTGGGCTCAAAAGCTCACTAAGGGTCATTAGTCTCCACTATTTATTCCTTAAAGCATAACAGTCGTATTACTCTTACTTAAGTTTTCAGCATAGCTATTAACGCGTACAAATGGATGTTGGATACTAGAATAATCAACATATGCATTCGTCTTAGTGATATTAGAAAAACGCGTGAATGGAATTCATAAAAGGATGAGATTAACATGAATGTATCATCGCTTGATAACAGCTAAATAGAAGTGAACATTCACAATTATCCTACCAATTTAAGTTCAAAATTTTTGTTACTAGTTTGAAACTTTTGAATTTTTTTTTATTTTAATAAAAATTGGAGATTGTATGATGTTTGCAATAGAAAGAGCGATCCAGATTGCTAAGTAAATAATATGCACAGGTGATTATCTATCTATATCCCACCCCCAACTGAAAATAGCGATGACCTCAGAAGTTGATTTTCAAAAATAAATAGAGAGATAGCACCTGAAATAGCATCAATGACTGCAAGCGTAACAATCTGTAAAGAAACATACACTCTCCAAGCAACCAAGATCAAACGAAAGATATACAAACGGAAAATAAGCATATGATCTATATATAATAACAAAAACATCACTAGAAAGATAAGACAAAGAAAATGACAGAGCAGTAATAATAAAATGCACACAAACCAAACCAACCAACAAAAACAAATATCCACATAGAGTACCACAGTACTAAAATCCAAAAGACAAAAGAAGAGAGCAGAGAGATATAAACAAAGAAAATAAAAAATACAACAAAACTCTCCAAACACTCCCAACGTCAAGACCTAAACATCCTCCGCAACATCTGATAATATCTCTATCGGCGCATCGGGGGTATCCGCAACTCCACCCTCAACAACAGTACACGCTGTCGCCGGGTCACTCCCAGTCATGACTGGAGGTGGTGGAAGTGGGGCCTCCGCAGAATGTGGTGCCGCTGAGGAAGATGGTGTAACAGGATCAGTAGGTGGCGGTTGATCTTGTCAGAATCAAGATATAAAAAGTGTACTTTACTTTTCTAAAGATTTGCAGTGTGGAAGTAAAGGTCGAACCCACAGAGATTGAATTACTACGACTTTTAATTTTAAAACCTAAGTCTAATTAATTATGAAAACGAGATTTTGATTTTGAATTTAATTAAACTAAGAACAATAAAATAAATCTAAATTATGAAAGCGATTTAAAAGTGTTTTTCTAAATATGTTTAAAGGAACCTAGGATTGCAAATCCACCACCAGCTTCATAATAGGAATATTTATGCATTCAATTAGATTATTAAGTTGGATGATAATGGGGAATTGTAGCTACAAGCCCAATTCCTCCGCCAAGAAAATAACTATGGTTCAAGCACCAACATAATCCATCTTCGGTTAGCATGAATTATCCCACACTAAACTAGGGTTGTGACATAATCCGTCTAATCTAGGCATGGGCTATTCGGATACTTGATAGCACAATTCAATAAAGCACCATTACATGTAAACAATCTATACAAGCACAGCAAATATAGATCATTGAGCACATCACAGTCAAAATAGATCTAAGACAAGAATAAACTTTGAAAGTAACGATTTAATCAATAGAAGTACGATTTTATTATAAAAAATCCTCTAAACATGTAATCATCATCCATACATAATAAAACTAAAAGAAATACATAAATAAAACCCTATTACTTGGCTAGGGTTTCATTGAAACCCTAGATCTAGAGTTTAGTTGGCCATAGAATTGATGAACAGCAAGAGGTTGATGGAGGAGGCCATGGGAATCCTTGGTCTTCTTCTTCTTCTCCTTGCTTTTCTCTCTTCAATGGCTGAAAATAATGTATAATATGGCTGTATATTGATGTATCTAATGTTGTGTAATGATGTGTGTACTAAATTTGAGTTAGAATAGGATTTATATAGAGTTTGGAAGGATTTAGGAAGCTTTCCTAAGCCAAATCGCACTAAAACTGCTATATTTTGTAATCTGGACGTCATATGCACAAACCACCTTCGCTGGGCACTTTAATTTAACAAAATACGTGTTTTTGATTTTTGCACAGGTCGCTCGCGCGACCCGCTCGCGCGAGGTCCTTTTTGCTGCACTGCGCGACTTTCGTAGAATTACGATAACTCTTGACTCGGACCTCGAATTGACTCACCGTTTGCGGTCACGCGTCCGTAACTCGAAGATCTACATTTTATATCTCTGGAGAAATTTCTCAAATCTGAAGTATTACTTGTCAAAAATGCAATTTTCCGAGGCTATTACTGCATTCATCCTTCACCGGAATCATCTTTTAAGCCCAGAATGACTTCCAAAGCTACTAATCGTTGGATTTTTGTGCATTTTCATATTAAAGCTCCAAAACCTACAAAATATAGAATACTTATTAAAAATTACTTAATAACTACATGAAATGGGCTAACAAAGCGTATTTTTAGGACTATAAACGGCAACTATTCGTCGCCGATCACACCCCCAAACCTACACTTTGCTAGTCCTCGAGCAAAAAGAACAGAAAAATAAAACTACTATTACAAATACTACTCCATTTTCGTATGGATCACGATTGCATTTAGCATATGCAACAAGCCTTTTAAACCCCTAGGTGTCCCTAGTCGGACGAGTGAAGTCTCGTGAGGGTTCTCGTCAACAAGCCACCCACAACCATCTTTATTAACTTATACATTTAAAAAGTTTTATTCAAAAGAAAAACAAAACAATCAATACTCCTTATCATAGAACGATGATTTGAAATAGAATACCGAACATAAAAAAACATAATGAAACATCCACCTAAATCAGGAAAAACAATCTCAAGCACATGCATCGTATAAATCAATAGAGTTCCTCATACAATTGCACGTGTGTGATATGGTAGTCAAATAAACACGCGCATGTCATGAACTTGGAATATAACTCGGATGACCATCTAACTATGCTTCGACTACGAATCTCACAATGTTAATTACACTCTCAAATAAAACACTCAGAAACATGTGTAATTTTTCTAATATATGGGAGCAAAGAAATATATTTTCAAAACGAGAAATGCTCACATATGACTCAAAAAAGACGCATGACACGAAAAAATAGTAGTCTCATGGATAGGATGCCAATAATCAAGAAAAATTAATCATTACCATGTTTTAATCCCCCTCCCATCGTTTTCATATCCGAACCATGTTTCCTAAGATCAAATAGGACTTTTCAAAGGTTGTAATGTGGCTCAGGCAATGAAAAATGATAGAACGGATTAATTGGGGAGGTTTAGAATGGCATTATACGGCATGTTCGATCTCTTTCATTCTTCTTCTACAAACTTTCATCTTTTCTTTCTCTTCATTCCTTTTCATTCATTTTTCTTCTTTTCTTTCATTTTTTTTTTCAACCTTCCTCTTCTTTATTTTTTTCTTTTCCTTTTTCTTTTCTCGCTTCTCAAATGACTATGCATTGAATACCAAGCAACTACCCCAATAGCATCTTATTTTCTTCTTCTCAATCAACACATCGCCTTAATACTACTAAAAGTTGATCACTCTTCCAGTGGTATACTCCAAGTTGATCAAGTTGGAGCTTTTATAGAGGATAATGGTGAACAAAGAAAAAGAGGCATTGTAACGGCTCAAAGGGGCGAACTAAGGAAATTTTATCTTTTATCGGTCGGCAGTAAACAAAGAGGGCCTAAAATCATTTCCTAGGGTAATACGGTTCTTCAATGTTTACAATGGAAGATTATTTAGCATGGTAACAAATATTTTAACTTGACTATCAACCAAAACAAGAATAATGAGACTAAACAACGAGTTAATGCGCTATTTCAATGAAATTCGACAAACACAATGTATTTATAACCCTCTAAAAAGAAAAGATAGGCTCAAAAGCTCACTGGGCTTAGTCTCCACCATGTGTTATCTAGAAATCCGAATCATATTATAGTTCACATCAGACATGTATTTCAATGACTACGTGCAGTGCATAAGTTTGTGTGCAAATTTATGATATAAAACTACGATTCGAACGATACATAACTTAAAACGCCATATCATAACTTTAGCAAATGCTTAATCACATCTTCTCTTGTTTACCATTCTATAACAATCCAAGTTAGATAACAAGAAGTACCAAATCAAGATTGCAAAAACGTCGGTAACATCATTTATTTAAACACACTTATTAAAAAATTTTAAAATTTTGCATAAACTAATGTGCATGTGTGCATACCCCCAAACATAAACCTTTCATTGTCCCTAATGAAACAATAAAATGAAAGAAAGGTGAGTACGTAAGAAAGGAACGATAGTACCTTAGTTTCGGCAATGACAAACAGGTAAATGTTTAAGAATATGGCGATAAAGTTCAATTGCTCCAAATGGAACCACCTGTTAATACTAGATAAAAAGAAACTAACAAAAGAATATTAAAAGTAAATGAAACCTAAATATGGAATATAAATCTAAAAACTAAGCTAAACTAAACTAAACGAGCAAATGGAAAAGAAATAAAACGAAAAAGTATAAATGTAACAAGGAAAACAACAAACACGAACTAAACTGAACCAAATAAACAAAAACAGAAAAGAAACACAAATAAAATAGGTAGAGGGAAGGATATAGAAAACAAAAGGGAAAAAACAGGAAAGTGGGGAATCGCGCGAGCGGCCGTCGCGCGCGCGAATTCCCAATTTTTTTTTTTTAATCAATAGATTCGCGCCAGCGAGGTTCCTCGCACCCGCAAAAACAGGCGCGAGTAAATGCTGAGAGCTCATATAAGAAAAAAGAAAGAAAAAACACTAAGGCATATTCTCGCGCCAGCGGGCCGCGCGAGCGACGTCTCGCGCGAGCGGGCCGCGCGCGCGAGTTCAGTTTTTTCCATTTTGTGGCTAAAATTATGTATATAATATTAAAATAAATTAATTCTGACCCCCAAACCTGTCTAGAAAAAACTCCAAAACTGACAAAAACGACTCAAAAACAACCAAAAACAAAGAAAACAGACGAAATTAAGCTTGGGTTGCCTCCCAAGAAGCGCTAACTTTTACGTCTTCAGCTAGACCTTTCTAGCTCAAGATTCATGGAGGCTGAAACTCGGATTGTGTATCCCGTAGGATATCAGGAAGAGCTCGGTGATAAGCAGAAATAGCGTCACTTTGAATCAGTTTTATTGACGGTTCTCCTTCATTATGTTCAAATCGATTTCTTACCTTTCGAGTAAATTCATCATTCGGGTCCAGATTAGTCGAATTCGTCCGCTCACTACTCACCAAATTATTTTCCTCACCCATAGGTTGTACGTTATTTGGTTCAATTGTTCGTCTAACCTCAATCTCCGCCTCACATAGGTAATCATCGACTTTAGGAGGTTGATCAATAGCGTTAAAAACGTTTAATTTGAAATTCATGTTCCCAAATGACACCTTCATTACCCCCGTCCGGCAGTTAACACGTGCGTTAGCGGTCGCTAAGAATGGACGGCCTAAGATGACAGGAATGTGTTTTCTAGCATCTAACGCGGGTTCAGTGTCAAGGACCATGAAGTCTACAGGATAATAGCATTTATCAACTTTAACCAAGACGTCCTCGACGATTCCTCTAGGTATTTTAATTGAACGATCCGCTAACTGTATTGTAGCGGCCGTAGGTTTAAGTTCACCTAGTCCTAATTGTTTATAGACGTGATAGGGTAAAAGGTTAACACTCGCTCCTAAGTCAAGGAGAGCCCGATGAATGATAGTGTCACCTATGACACATGAAATCGTAGGCGTACCGGGATCCTTATACTTCGGAAGAGTGTGTTGAAAAATTGAACTCACTTTTTCCGTGAGGAAGACCTTTTTAGGAGTATGACTGCGTATTTTGCATTTTTGCGTACATAGGTCTTTAAGACATTTAGCGTAAGCAGGAATTTGTTTTATCGCATCGAGGAATGGAATATTGATTTTAACTTGCTTAAATACCTCGAGGATATCTTTGACTTTTGACTTTTTCTTTGTAAGATTAGACGGATCCTCAACGTTTGGTGGATATGGCATTCTCGGAATATAATTCGTTGGGATCGGTTCATTCTCTTTCCTAACTCTATCCACGTCTTCACCTTTTTCTTTATTCAAATTTAAATTTTTATTTTTCTCACCCCCATTCGGAATTACAACAACTTCCTCATCTCGAGTAGTCGTCCTAGTCGAAACAGCGTTCACGCTCTCACTCGTACTACCCACTGCGTATTGCCCCTTAGGTTGCTGAGTAGGTTGACTCGGCAACTTACTCTCAGTTAAACGGTTTAATGTATTAACTACTTGTCCCATTTGGGACTCTAGCTTTGCGATGGACTGAGTATGAGAGTGCACTAACTGAATTACCGACCCAAAATTTTCTAGTGAGGCCAGCACCTTCTCCTCAAATGCATTATTGCGTGGAGGTGGAGGAGGTAGTTGGTATTGACTTTGTTGATATTGGGGTCGGTACGTATTATGAAAATTAGTCAACCTAGGATTATAATTATTTTGTGGGAATTGTTGCATAGAATTAACGTGTTGCTCAACAAATTCCGGATATTGAGATGCAGAAGGACATGCAAAGATATTATGAGACGGTTCAGAACATAATGCATATACTTCTGAAGAAGGTGGATTGCACCTATTCCCCATCCTCATAAGTTGGTCAAGTTTTCTATTTAATTCTTGTATTTCAATTGATTGACTTGACTCAAACTTTACCTCTCGCATAGGTCGAAGGTACCCCTCAGAACGTACCGACACAGCCTGATGCATCGAGTTCTCGCTTAAAGTTTCAAAAATTTTCCAGGCCTCGTCGGCGCTTTTGTGTAGGAACGTTCCTGCACAAACGGCATCGACGGTATTCCTAACAGAGGGAATAAGCCCCTCGTAAAAGACTTGAACCAATTGCCACTTGGGAACCTGATGGTGTGGACACGAACGTAATAATTCTTTAAATTTTTCCCACGTGTCATAAAGAGTCTCCCCATCTTGCATCACAAAATTAGTTATATCTTTTCTTATCTTATTTGTACGCATAATAGGGAAAAACTTTTGTAAAAAGGCGGTGTGTAAGGCTTCCCATATTTTTATTGTGTTTGGCTCAAGTGATTGAAGCCAATACTTCGCTTTGTCTTTTAAGGAGAATGGGAAGAGCCGCAATTTTAATTCATCATTATTTAGGTTTTGTATTTTCAAAGTAGAGCATATACCCTGAAAATCCCCTAAGTGTTGGTAAGGGTCTTCATTTAGACGGCCATGGAATGATGGAAGTAGCGAGATGGTAGACGACTTTATCTCAAAGTGAGATGTTGTCGCCTCCGGTAATTCAATACCAGCTTGTGGCGTGTACGTCGTAGGAATAAAATAGTTTATAAGTGGAGGAGGTGGCGGTATAGTAAGATTATTCATATTAGCTCCGTTGTTATTTTGGTTGTTTTCGTTATTTCCATCGTCAGCCATTTTAATCGGTTCAATTTTCAAAGTTCGAGTTTTCCTTAATCGTTCACGGGTACTTTGAATTTCGGCCTCAAACAACGACGACGAAATCGAAGTTGATTCGTCGTCTTGCAACCCAACTCTCGGAGCTTGGGTTGTGGACTTACTAGTTCTTAAGGTACGTTCAAGTTCAAGATCGAAAGATTTTAATTCTGGTTTATTTGAACATGTACCTAACATAAACTTAAATAAAGAAAAAAGTAACTAAAAGCAAAGACTGACTAAACAAAAGAAACAAATAGCAATCACGCAAATAAGACGACAAGCAAGCACACAGTACTACTATGATGCATGAAAATTATCCTATAATGCAATGACCGCGTCAAACCCAGCGCCCCGGGTTTCCTAGCTAATGCAGTGCAATTAACCCTAAACTAATGCAAATAGTGCGTCACAGCGCCCTGACTTACAGTGGTTTAAAGCGAATTTCAAAAGAAGCAATTTGTTTAATTTTTTTTTTATTTTTTTCGCGTAAGCTCCTTTGATGCGCTAAGCTATTCCTCCCGAAAACGTTAAAATTTTGACGACTCAAGAAACTACAAAATAAAAAGAAAAGTTAGTACTCAAAATAAAACAAAAAATAAGAAAAGAAAACCTAATCTAATATTTACGAATTAACTAAACTAAGATTCTAAAACTAAAGGTAGTAATTTGCAATCCCCGGCAACGGCGCCAAAAATTGATGTTGTCAATATCAAGATATAAAAAGTGTACTTTACTTTTCTAAAGATTTGCAGTGTGGAAGTAAAGGTCGAACCCACAGAGATTGAATTACTACGACTTTTAATTTTAAAACCTAAGTCTAATTAATTATGAAAACGAGATTTTGATTTTGAATTTAATTAAACTAAGAACAATAAAATAAATCTAAATTATGAAAGCGATTTAAAAGTGTTTTTCTAAATATGTTTAAAGGAACCTAGGATTGCAAATCCACCACCAGCTTCATAATAGGAATATTTATGCATTCAATTAGATTATTAAGTTGGATGATAATGGGGAATTGTAGCTACAAGCCCAATTCCTCCGTCAAGAAAATAACTATGGTTCAAGCACCAACATAATCCATCTTCGGTTAGCACGAATTATCCCACACTAAACTAGGGTTGTGACATAATCCGTCTAATCTAGGCATGGACTATTCGGATACTTGATAACACAATTCAATAAAGCACCATTACATGTAAACAATCTATACAAGCACAGCAAATATAGATCATTGAGCACATCACAGTCAAAATAGATCTAAGACAAGAATAAACTTTGAAAGTAACGATTTAATCAATAGAAGTACGATTTTATTATAAAAAATCCTCTAAACATGTAATCATCATCCATACATAATAAAACTAAAAGAAATACATAAATAAAACCCTATTACTTGGCTAGGGTTTCATTGAAACCCTAGATCTAGAGTTTAGTTGGCCATAGAATTGATGAACAACAAGAGGTTGATGGAGGAGGCCATGGGAATCCTTAGTCTTCTTCTTCTTCTCCTTCTCCTTGCTTTTCTCTCTTCAATGGCTGAAAATAATGTATAATATGGCTGTATATTGATGTATCTAATGTTGTGTAATGATGTGTGTACTAAATTTGAGTTAGAATAGGATTTATATAGAGTTTGGAAGGATTTAGGAAGCTTTCCTAAGCCAAATCGCACTAAACTGCTATATTTTGTAATCTGGACGTCATATGCACAAACCACCTTCGCTGGGCACTTTAATTTAACAAAATACGTGTTTTTGATTTTTGCACAGGTCGCTCGCGCGACCAGCTCGCGCGAGGTCCTTTTTGCTGCATTGCGCGACTTTCGTAGAATTGCGATAACGTTTGACTCGGACCTCGGATTGACTCACCGTTTACGGCCACGCGTCCGTAACTCGAAGATCTACATTTTATATCTCTGGAGAAATTTCTGAAATCTGAAGTATTACTTGTCAAAAATGCAATTTTCCGAGGCTATTACTGCATTCATCCTTCACCGGAATCATCTTTTAAGCCCAGAATGACTTCCAAAGCCACTAATCGTTGGATTTTTGTGCATTTTCATATTAAAGCTCCAAAACCTACAAAATATAGAATACTTATTAAAAATTACTTAATAACTACATGAAATGGGCTAACAAAGCGTATTTTTAGGACTATAAACGGCAACTATTCGTCGCCGATCAGCGGTGGTGCCTCAGAAGTGGATAGATCGGCAGTAGGATGTGCAGTAGGGGGAGTAGTGGTAGTCGGTGCGGCAGGAGCAGTAGCGGGAGGTGGAGGTGTATGTAAGGACTGGTCAACCCCCAACTGGGTCAAGATAGCCTCAAGCAATGTCGTCATGTGGTCCACCCGGCCCTCGAGTCTGATCCGAGCCTCTCTCTCCTCCAGTAATAACTCATGAACAGTCGGGAGAGGCACGGATGATGAAGACTCTCCCTGGGCCTGAGTTTGAGCCTGAGATCGCTGTCTCAGCTCAAACTGTGCAACCTCCACCATAGGATCAACCTCAACATCAGAATCAAGCTCCTCAGCCTCTGTCGGCGTCCCTGAAGCTGCACCCTCAGTATCGGTGCCATCAGCTCTCCTCCTCTTCTGACCAACTTTCGCTTTCCCTTTACCCTTCCTTTTCCTCTTCTGAGCATCAGATCGGCGAGAAGCTATCTCACCAAATCGACTACGAGCCTGAGAAGTTGCATCATCAGGTAAGGGAATGAGGCCAGCCTGCTCGATCACCCGGTGAATGGCCCAAGCACCTTTCAGGTGCTTCTTGGCAGCAATGTAGCGAGTGGGATGCCTCATGAAGTCAATATATAGGCATGGCAAACAGACTGGTAACCCCGTCCCTATGGCATATAACACGTGTGCATACCAGGGTGCAATCTTCTCCTGGTAGGAGGTCACCAACAAGTAATTGCTTAGGGCTAGGTGGAGCATATGATAATTATCAGTCAGATACATGTTAGCAATAAGGGATATACCATCCCAGCTCGGTAATGCACCCCCGATGAGCTCTCGAATGACTACAATCGGTGGGAGTACTGGCGTGTCAGCACGGTGCGGGCATACACAATCGGGCACCTCTGGGACTCCTAGAGCAGCTGAGACGGTGGCTGGACTGAACACAATCTCCCGGCGGCGAAAGAATGATCAGAGTGTGAATGCGGCATCGGGATCTCGGATCATCGTCGCACAAGCTGCGCGGATCCACGAGAGATTCACTCTCTTTGCCTGAGAGAGCAAATCGTATCAATATGGCATGGCTCGGAGGCGGGCGAGATACCAAGGAGTAGTGAGCCATGCTGTCTCAAGTGGTCGCTCAATCATGACCTTCCGGGATTGAAAATAGCACGTGAACCACTGGTGATCGGGAGTATTCCGGAAGCCGTGATGTGGGACCGGGTCAGGAATGGCGAGGTCAAAGGGCTTCTCCCTGTGATACCCTGTAACAGGGTTCATTGTGAAGATCCTGAAATGGAAAAGGAAAAGAAACGATAAATGAAAACAGTAAACTAAAAAGAAAATAGAAAACTGCCACTGCCATAGTTCGAGCGATCGAACTTTTACCGATCGATCGAACAAAGCGAATCTTCGATCGCTCGAACCTGCTCGATCGATCGAACACAGAGAAGCGACAGTAACGAGAAACAAGAACGGAAGAGAAAGGAAAACAAAGACACAAGGTAAGGGAGCTATAAAATTAATAAAACTGGTCGAATGACCAATGGGGGCACCCCTATTAAGATTCAAATAAGAAAACTGGAAAGAGGGGGTGACTCGGGCCTTACCTTGGAATATGTGCAGAGGGGGAGGATGAGGGTGATAGTAGTGATGAGTGGTGAGACCAGGAGCTTTCGAAAATGGTGTGGTAGTAGGGGTTGTGAGAATCACCCCAAATCTCCTCTGTCGCCGATCGCTCGAAAAGAGAAGGAGATGAAGAGAACTGATGAAGTGTACGCTAGAAGCCTCGTTTAAATACAAGTCTCGATCGATCGAGATGTGTTCGAGCGATCAAACAGTCGATCGATTGAGATGTTTCAAGCGCTCGAGAAAGTGATACGTTCGATCGAGTGAGAAACTTTCGATCGATCGAACCTAGATTTTCCAAAACTTCACAGAATGGAAGAATTAAATACCCCCACTGATTTAAGTTATTCTGGACATACAGTGAAAATGATAAACAAAACTGTGACAGGACATGTAAGCCAAAAACTCATCCTCATAATAGATTATTGCAATTTTTATTTAAATAAAACTTTATAATAGCATCCACATTGCAAAATTATTGCCCCCACTGGTGTTTAAGGCCTTATTTACTAAAGAAAACGAAAATAAAACTAGAACTAATAATATTTTTGTCTAGGATTACGCTTCAATTGCTAAAATACTAATGAAAAGATGAAGCACAATTGAAGTGGGACACTAATCATCTAGCAAGAAGATTCCTTCTTCCACCATTGCTTCATTCCCCGCTAAATCTTCGCATGTGGAGTCCAAACAGGATGATTCCCTTTCCCAGAACAGTTGGAAAGCAGCCAGGACATCATCGAGCAAGTCTGAACTCTCTAAGGAATTGAAAGCCCATGCAAGAGGTGATCCCGTTGGAGACACAGATAACGGAGTAGAATTGTGCAACGGACTTTCCTCTTGCGGTGGAGTGTTTGGGGACCTTATGTATGGTCCAAAGCCATGAAAAAGTTGATGTGGCAAGAAGAACGGTGGTACCGGTGGATGCATAGTGACAATCCTGACAAAGAAAAAACCAAATGAAAACAACAAAAAGAAAAAGAATTAAATAAGAACTAAAAGAAACGACAACAAAAAGAAATAACTAAATAAAGAAAACAAGAGAAAGACAAGTGACAACGAATTAACCTCACTATTGGCATGATACACTCATGTGCACTAGCAGGAAGTGGGCATTGAAGCCGAAACAGCAAATAGCTCAGATGCACATAAATGTAAGGAACCACCCTGATGACAAGGAAGTCATCAACATAGGTGAAAACAGCGTTGTGGCGTTCGGGCACCACATCTTGGAGGTCCTCTTCTTCCTATGGCTCCCACATGGAATCGTTTTCCCATTGCTCCAATAGTGCGTCATCCACTTCTCCAACAGTGTACCCTTCAGGCTCGCCTTCCTCTCCAGAGAGGTCCATATGCATGAATGGGTTAATTTGGAGGAGAGCAGGATCATAAGGGATGTATCCATAGGTCAGGTCCACCACATCATCTGCCCCTGGTCCTTGGTAAGGAGATAAGCAGAATGCTATCTCATCAGCAGTCCAAGGTGGGTTTTGGTATTCAGAATCAGCCCATGACCCTATAGAATGGATATCATCATCTCTCATATTGAAAAGCCTGCATAGGGTAGATAATATGAAACAGCAGATTAGAATCAAAATCACTTGTAGAGAAAGATAGAAAGAATTAAAAATTGAAAAACATCAAAAGTAAAGACATACAACAACAACGTGAAGAAACGCTTAACGTTTGGGATCAAGAGTAGCTGGGTTCATCCAGTTGGATGAACTCAGCCTCTGTTTGGAAATTCTCCAAGAACGGTTTTAGCCTTTGACCATTGGCCTTGAAAACTGCATCGTTCTTGGGGTTTATTAGCTAGAAAAAATCAAATCATAATCTAATCGAGTATATATCTTGACCTTTTTTTAATATACATATATATATATGAATTTAACAAATAAAAAATAAGAAAAATTAAGAGTTCCATGTAATACATACATATATGTATATATGCACTTAAAAATAAAGAAAAAAAATTAAAAATAATCAGAAAAATCACAGATAAGGAAAGAGAGAAAATATAGCCCTGAGATAGAGGTGTGGGCATATGGAATCATATATAAATATATGTACACACATAATATATATGCATTTAAAAATAAGGAAAATATAAGAAAAATGAGAAAAATCACAGAGCCGTCATGTGGCAGACTTCTTATTCCACTTGATTATCTATACTTTTATAAAGGAAAAGGGAGGGGTACCAACATTATTTTCTAAGTTCTCTATAATTACAGTTGAACTATTACATTTTATCTTCTTAAAAAATATTAGAAGAGTATTAAAATATCCAATAATTTAAAAAAAAAAAAAAACTACTTCAACAAATGAAAAAAAAATTGCCTAAAATATTTTGTTAAAAAAAATTGTCTAAAAAATAAATAAACTAGCACAGACACGAAGTGTATGACCTTATTCTAATTAAATTTTAATCTATTTGTGTGTGGAATTATGGTTGTATTCGAATTGATTGGAACAACTTCCCTATGCATCTTGCGAAGGTTAGAATCCTGACTTCTCCACAGTTGTAACTAAATAAATTAATAATGTGTTATTTGAATACATATATATTTGTACCGCAAAATAAATTACCAGTTGGCCATTGAGGAATATGGTTCTGATGACAAAATGTTTACATGAGCTTGTGATTGTTCAACCGAGTAGATTGATTAAAAAGAGCATATTATTTTGATCATTTGCCACATCAGCAGTGAAGTGGCGAAGGTGGTTACTGAAGTGACTTCAAGACAATATATCACACCCCAATCTGCCACGTACAGATTATGATAGTGTAATAAAGGATTATCCACTCTAAACATGTAACAAATGATTATCCACTCTAAACATCAATTAATAACGCGATTTTAAGGAAAAATACCCATCAGATACATCTAAAACATTTTCATTTGAGCAGTCAGATCCAGTCGACTGATCGGGGATTCGGTAGACTAGAAATACAAAATGTAGAGGATCCAGTCAATTGGCTTGGTCCAGTCGACTGAGTTTTCAAAGGTCCGATCGACTGGTCGGAGGATCTGGTCGACTGGATCGGGATTTACAGAGAGTTCAAAACCTATGAAAGGTGACCCAGTCAATTGTACGCCCGATTAGTCGATTGGTTTGCACCTGCAGAGCATTCTGCAACAAACACTTGTATTAAGCTTTTAAAAACCTTTCTAAGGTACAAAACTTAAATCAAATCATTACCAGGCCTCATTAAAACATCATAAGCTTATTTAAATACACCCGTAGTTACAAAATCAGCCTTGAGTCATGATTTACATAGTTCACAAAGTTATAGATCCTAAGAATTAAATATATTACAACAAGTACCCATCTCCTTGCTAAATTTATTATACATTGATGAAACTATGAACATTAAAACAAGAGATAGCCCAGCCCCCTTCCATGATTCCATCATCTCCTCTCCGGAAACTAGTTCGAACTTGCGGTGGTTGTTATTTACCACAACAAAAAAGGAAAACAGTTTTCTTAAGCAATACGTTTAGTGAGCAATTTAAACATGATTGAATGCCCAACATATTCAATGCTACAATCAAACACATATTCCATATTTGTAGTTGCCGAACCATCGGTTCAATAATTCATTCAGACCCGAAGACATTCTCTTGGTCCCGTGGTCAATTCTATTCCTTGGACTTTCGTATTTATCAGATTCTTCCTCTTCTCCTCCCTTATTACTCCCAACAATAAATCATTTCCCCGGTGTTCAGTGATTACCACAAATACATATAAGCACATAAACATGTAAACATATAAGAATGGCAACTTTTACAACCAAGTCCCTTGTGGCCGAGTAGTAAGCTTCTTGGGTGTACTACCCAAGAGGTTTAGTGTTCGAGTCATGGGGGGCGTGGCCACTGGAGTATTCACCCGGCGCCTCCAGGCCTCGGGGGATTAGTCGAGGTGCGCGCAAGCTGGCCCGAACACCCCCGATTACCAAAAAAAAAAAAAAAAAGAATGGCAACTTTTACATATGTGACATGCAATTCACATAATAGCATTTTCATGATCTCTAAGCATGAATTATCAACACTAATTATCATTGATGCATTAAACACATAAAACCCCAATCAATTTTTAGTTAGAAAACTCACCTTAGTAGAATTCTACCCAAATAAGCTAGAAAAATGCAAAATTCTTTCAAATTTTAACCTAATTCTCACTTCGGAGTAAATCCTACACGTTTTCGGCAAACCGCGTATCATCGATTAAAATAGGTCACTAAAATTTGACAATTAAAACATAATTAAAAGGTATAGAAAGAATCGTCTCACCTCCACGAGTCCAATTTCAGCTTCGGTTCGCGAATTAGACGACGAACGGTGATGGAGTGGCAAATTTACGATGTCGGCAAGTCGTGTTCTCTTCTCTCTTTTCAGCTCTATCTCCATTTTCTTTAAATTTTCGTATATTGAGAGAGTGTTCCTCTCTTGACACACACACACACATGCACAAGCATGAGGTGTCTTAACCTCATTTTTCCCTCTTTTCATTTACACCTTCAAAATTTCTTAAGTTCTTATGAAATCCCTAAACATTCCATTAACTATCCAAATATCTAAATAAGTGTTTGTCTAAGTCATATATGGGTTCCAAACGTGGTCCCAAATATTTTGTGAAATTGCTATTGTATCTACTAATTATGAACCCTTTTCATTTATGCCCTTATATGGGTACCCAAACTGGTACCAAAAGCTATCACATATAATAATATATAACATGAAAACATTTTAAACATATACTGGGCCCTTCACTGGGTCCCACGTCAATACCTGTCCTACCTCACTGGAGACTTTTCCAATTGTGTTCTTTACTGAACACCTTTTCTCTAGCGAGTCCAAAGCCTCCCCTTAATCCATCATACATACTAATTATATTAATTAATGCTTATTTAAATGGTAATCAAATCTTTTTCATGGGTACGGGTGTTACACAACATGTGTCTAGTAGTGGTTGATGCTCGGAATAACTACTAAGAGCAGTTTCGGGCGATTTCTTCCATTCAAAAGGAGTCAATAAAGACATGTATCATTAATTCGATCAAATCAAGAACTAGGAATCAACTTTTAGTTTCCTTATTCTAGGAGTAGATGAACTTGTAATTTGCAAAAGGCATGTGTTGCCCTTTTGTTTACTAGATTTGGAGGCACGATTATCACTTCAAATTGTACTCTATTTACATGAAATTAATGGAAAACCATTTCCATTATTGTCGGGATTTGTGTTCGTCTTAATGTAAAAGTTGATATAACATCGTTTGGCCACTCAACTAGATCGTGACACATGGCAAATAAGATATAGAATGAGTACATCATATACAAACACTACTGACCAAGTCCTGGACCAAACAAGACTGGGTCCATATAATCGTTGGGCCCAAAACTGAATAACTATCCTCGTTCCTGATAGTTAGGATCCAGTAGCCCACTACCTGAGGACTAAGACACTTGGCATACTCCTGGAGGGTCATTCCCAACGGGAAGAAACAAATGTCCAGCCTACATCTGAGTAGTGGACGACTGCGTCAAAATAGCCGCAGTCAGTTGAAGCCTATCATTATATATACTCGGGTAAAATAGCAGAGAAGGTACATAACCCTTTCCTTCTCAATACTCCTTGCAAGCTCTCTTTCCCTCAAATTACTAATTTAGCCATCGGAGGAGACTCAAGGAGCCCAACCCCCCTTGAGTCTTTTTTTTGCCTTGTGTGTAGGACGAAGCTCAGAGAAACCATCTATTGTTGTTCAGCTCGATATCTACAATAGCGTAGCCTGAATTAGACAACATCATTTGGCGCCGTCTATGGGAAACAAAAATTTCTTTCATTATTTCCTTATATTATCCTAGTCAGGGCGATGGTTTCTACCAGATCTTCCTCATCCCATCCCTCTCATCAAGATAATCTAAATCCTCCTACAGAAAACTTAAATCCCTTGGCTCTAGAGGCGTCAACTGGCACAACCTGACACTTCAGCCTCCCCAGCCACTAACCACAATGGATTTGATGATGCAATACATCAAGAGCCTGATAGATACTGTGCAAGTCCTGGTCCAATGGCAGCAAGCATTATCCCAGCTGATGGGGGAGTCAACTTAGCCCACCTAGGGACCATAGGGATGGTGATCACCCTACTAGAATTTCCACAACTCAGCAGCCAGAGATGCCAACGAGCTATGAAACCGAGAAAGAGAGTAAGTGGATGAGTCTGGAGATCATCCCTGCGATGATTTAAAAGACCATCTGAAGGATAGTTTGAAGGGCCATTCGAAGAAAGACCAGGAAGGTCAACCGGAGGGGGATTCGCCCGAAGCCTTGGAGCAAAGAACAGAGCAAGAGTTATAGAAGCTTTTAGGACAAGCTGGGCCCCCATTCATTAGGTCAATCATCGATGATCTCCCTCCAAAGGGGTTTACCTTGCTGAAGTTTACTATGTATGATGGAAAGGAAGATCTGGCTGAGCACCTTGATCATTATCAATGAGTCATAGCTCTTTACAGCCATAGCAATAGCCTAATGTGTCAGACTTTCTCGAATACACTAACTAACACCGCTCTATCCTGGTTCAATAGTTTGCCACCTCGGTCAGCCACCTCGTTTGCTGAGCTAGGGGTAAAATCCATTAACCAATTCCTGATAAGCAAAAAGATCAAAAAGGGTCCCGATCACATGCTGACCGTGTGACAAGCTAAAGGTAAAGGCCTGAGAGATCATATAACAATGTTTAATGTCGTGCATAACATGGTAGACGGATGTGTTCGCTCTTTTTATTTTGCTTCGGGCATGCCCGAGCTATTTAAAGCTCGATTGTATATATATATATGTGTGTGTGTGTGTGTATGTGTGTGAAGGAAAATGTGATTTTTCCTAATACTTTGTGCGAGTGATGCACGATCTGACTTCTATCGTATTGGCAATTGTTAAAAACTAGTAGGAAAGTACCCTAGTTAAGGTTCTTTGATAGTATTGATGCACACAAGTTAAATTATGTCATAAAGATGTGGAAAGGAACCAAAATAAATCAAGATGTTTGATAGGGCGATCAAACTACCTTGAAGAGAAAAGACATTGTGTTGATCAAAACTTGGGAATAATAATATTAATGTAAGACTCTAAGAACAAATTATGAGTTGAACTAAAGTTACACAAGGATGAAAAGGACAAAAGAATGCTTTTTAAAAGGTGTAATGTGTGTGGTATGCTTTTGGATTTTGTTTTGAGACGCAAGGTCCTCTTCTCTCTGGAACATGTTTTGTATTTATAGGAAAAGTCCTTGTTTCTGGTAGTTTGAGGCCGAGAGACCTTGGGGAGCCATGCCTAATGAGCTTCGGCCACGTTGATGGTTCTTGGAACTTCCAAACTCTCTCATTGGTTGGAGCTTTACTCTAACCGCTCTTACCACTTGCGTTCATCATGAGCTCTGACAACTTTTGGGAGACCTCTCTTATTCTCTAGAGATATCTGTTTCTTGGAACTTTTTCCAAACGTCTTGAGGAAACTTTCATCTAATCAATAGAAGAAGCGATTGATAAGCAGTACGATGGACAGGCAGCAAGATGAGCAGGCAGCACGATGAGCAAGGCAGCACAATGGGCAAGTTAGCATGATGAAGAAGGCATCACGATGATTGGAAAGTCAACACGATAAAGAACGCAGCACGATGATTGGTAAGGCAACATGATGAAAAAGGAAGCACGATGATTGGCCTCTCATCGTGCTATTTTGGACTTTATACATTTTTTGGGTGTCTATAATTGCCCCCAAAATGTGACATCAAACGGCCACAACGTTTAATGTAATGTTTTGAATCTTAGCACACCACGTGTTGCCTTGGGGGAAAGTTGGTTTAACATTTGAAATGAAAAGACCCCTCATTTCCTATGCCAACACGCGTGGGAAATGCTATAAATATGTCAAATTATCCTATCCTTCGTCCATCTTCCTTCTTCTTCTTCTTCTTCCAGAGCCACAATTTCTTGTAACTCCTAGTTCCTTATCTTTCCGTTAAAACATCTTTCCATAACCATGGCCTCTACTTCTTCTAGTGTAGCTGCACCAGATAGCAATATGTTTCATTCCGAACATATCCAAATCCTCATGGCACCTCATGCCTCCTCTTACTCTTCTTCATCCATTATAAACCTAGAGGCCACAGAGACTTCCTCTGCCATCATTGGGTTAGGCCCTGCCTCTTGGGGCTCCTCCCTGAGATTTTATCCCTTTCTTCCCTCCTATCCACGGTGATTCCCTTTTTAATTTGGGACACTTCCGTCACACTTATAAACAAATAATTCCAGTAATGGGGTGGCCTACTTTGGCTGCTGGTTGGGTGGAATGGGTGGACCGTGTAGCGACAGTGAAAAAGAATGTATAGGAAGATTCGGGCATATACGAAGCCATTATGCTAAGCAAACATAAACTTCCCATGGATCGAGCCGTCTTCTTTGCTGTCCTAGCATTCTGGTCTCAATCCCAGAACTGTTCCTTGTTTAAATGGGGCCCACAATCTAGGATATCAGCCTTCTCTTGGGCTTTTACCCCCATGGAGAGGAGGTCTTTCCAGGTTTTGACGAAGGTTATGCCAACTTAACCTTTCCCGAAGCCGTTTTGGAGAAAGGGGATTCATCTTCCAAAAAACCCGTGAATTCTTATGGAGGGTTCATTACTTATTGCTGTGGGAAGGAAGAATCTATGGTAACAAAATAAGAACACATGGCCTTTCTCCTGTATTGGTTGAATTGGTTTATTTTTTGCTCGGCCGCCCAGACAATCACAAAAGAGCACATTCCTCTTGCCTGGGCATTGAACCAAGGTAGGCCGGTGGCTTTGGCTACCCTAGTGTGGTCCCATTTATGTAGGGGAGTGAGAGACTTTTTTATCTCGGGCTGTAAAAATGCTAGTGGCCCTGTATGGCTTATCTAGCTTTGGCTTCATTTTTACTTCCCTGTTGGCCGATGGCCCTCCTTCTGACGTAGCAATCTTTGCTCATTATTTTTGTTGATGTTGAACCCAAAAGCCATACTTTTGAGGCATGTTTCTCCTTCTTCTATAAGATAGAACTCCGACTCCCCTGTTCCTTTTTGACCCTTTTCATCCTTCTCAAATTTATCCTCTTTCCTAAAATTCCCAATCGAGTATGCTGGTGGCGATCAGGGGATACAGGGCTTGTATCACCAAATTTTCTCGAGCTACCTTGTTCGTCGAAACATAGTCTATAGCCCTATCATGCCCAAGAGCAATAATAAATGTGGGGCAGAATTCTACTATCCTCAACTCTTTGCTTGTCAATTTGGGGCGACTCAGATGATACCAATCCCCCCATTCAGACAGTTAATGGAGATCTCATTGGCCGGGAGTTGTTAATCAACGAAGGTTAAGTAAAGCCGGTGAAGGAGGCCTTTGAGTTGGCCAAGAAAAACTTCACCTTCCATCCCTTTACTAAGTTCCCCGGGATTACCCCTGCTTTTGATGCTTGGTGGGCTGAAAGATCAAGGCTTATCTTTGTGGACCCTGTCTCGGTTTTGCTACAAAAGCTTTTACTAAATGTAAGAGGAGATGGCCATAGTGCCTGCCATTGCTCCAACAATAAAAATAGAAGAAGAAGAAGAAGAAGAAACAGATCTCATTAGTCCCTATCACCAACATCCATGCTGAGAAGGAAATAGCAAAGGCCCTAGGGATGAAGAAAAGAAAGGGATCCTCGGTCATGGATGTTCAGGTAAAAATTTCTCTTTATCTTGTGCTCACCTTGGTCTTGTTTTAATATTAATAAAAATTTGCTTGGACAGGTAGCGGCTCCTACCAAACCTCTCATGTCAAAGAGACTGACCAAGAGTCACCTAACTACTCAAGTAGCTATTCCTTCATCAGCCCCATCTCAGACCGATAAGAATATTGTTCTAGTGGCTCCCTCAATAGAAGAGATTCCTCCACTGGCCAATAGCTGAAACAAAAATCTATGGTATCCTTGTTGGTGAAGGGCAAAAAGGTAGTGATTTCCTCGACCGACGACAAAAAAGAAGCTCCAAAAGAGTAAGGGGCAATAATCAGCCTTGGTGGAGGAAAATGTAGCTGGGGAAGAAAATATAGGCGATGATCTTTTGGACAAAACCACATGAGTGGTGAATCTGGTTGTGTCCGAAGTCTTGGAGGATCCTACTATCCTTAAGAAAATAGAGCATCCTTCAATAACTTCTGGTTTCAGCCCTCCTGCACTAGCTTCTACTTTCCCAACCACTGCTCCTAGCACCAGAGAGGCCAGAGAGCACGAAGAAGTTCTGTTATTAAAGTGGGAACAACGTCTTCATTGGTTGAAACGATCGATGCCTCACTAGCGACTGTGGTGAGTCAATCGGTCGATGTCAATCTGCCCCTTCCTTAGGTACTATTATCTTTCGATGGATCTTGTTTAGCTCATTCCCTTTTCTTCGAACTAACTCTGTGGTTTTATCATCATATTTCTAGGGATTTCCTGGGGCATCTTCTTTTGATCTTATTGCCTTCCTTCAGTAACTGGACGTGGAAGTATACAAAGTGAAACCGTCCACCATGTTAGGGATATATACTAAAAGCCATGCTTTATGTAGTTGATTTATTATTCATTTAATAAAATCAGTTAATCCATTTTTTTATGAGAATCTGTGTGGGCAATGTTTGTATTATATTATTTATTTAATATTATGCATGTGTGTCTCTCATTCTATATAGTAGGTGGTTTGGTGTGTAGATTTCGGCTTACATACGGAAGATCAGGCCATCAGATATTATAGAATATAAGATTTTGGTTTACAGTCTTAGATGGGATTGGACACACTATCGGTAGGACTGCAGCATGGTGTTGTAGTAGGTTTGTCTTGACTACAGAAAATGGTATAGTTTTAACTCACTATGCTGGTACACTTTGTGTATTAAATGGGACTGACTTGGGGTAATTATCTTTATACTGACTTATAAGATAATTAATACCTCATGGCTATTATGAGTGCTTATGCTCTAAATCCTAAGTTAATTTGTAGACACGTACATTTGATATTTACACTTTGATCCCCAAAAGGGTGAGATCCTTAAATGGGTCAATATCTCATTGGATTGGGTGGCAATATTAATTGTGTGGTGGATATTAATTAATGATGGAATCCATGTCTCAATTTTGGGATTGATGATATCCCCTTGAGAAAGCTTATAAGTTTTGATTATGTCAAACCCTGCAGGTGGATTTTGTATCCGACATATCAGATAAGTTAAGCAGAGGATCTCAAGGAATTTTAAGAAATTAATTAAATATGATTGTCAGTAATTATATTTAATTAATGGATATCTGTAATCTTAACATGGTGAGATAATAAGCATTTAATAACATGGAGCTCGAAATATATTTTTGAGATAAGGGTAGGAGTGCAATTATAATTCTTTAGTGGTATGAATTATAATTTATGGAAATAGGAATCTGATTCAGTTTGAATTAGGGTTTCCTAATTCCATAAGGAAGCCTATTCCTTATTGACTTCTTATGGTCCCTATCGTAGCCTATATATATGCTGCTTTGGCTCTCTCATCAGCTAGCATTTTTCTATATAGAGAATTATGACTCGGAATAGAAAAGAGAGTGGAAAAGAGGGAGAGCAGAAAACAGAAAGGATTTTGAAAGAGCCCACACTCAGTTTGATATTTTGGCAGCGGAGGAATACGGTAGAAGATCATGAGCTGTTATCGATCCCGTGTTCTCGATTCGTCTACTACAACAATCCGTTTTTGCAGTTCAAGGTAACCCTTGTTTCGCCCTTGTAGGGTTATTATAGATTTCATGAAATTTTTACAGTACCAACTTATACACACTGTCAACGGATTCTGGGAACGCAGTTTCCTAATAGTGGTATCAGAGCAACGTTTATTCTGCGTATAGGTTGGACGCAACCATGTTGTCCAATAAAACAGATCTTATGCGTGCATTGATGGATGGATAGAACGTAGATCTGTGCTAACCCTTGTTTTGCAGCGTTCTTATTCCACTCTTATGGTCACTGGTTTTGTGTGATTGGATCCCACGATGGGTTTATTCGTGGTTAATATTGCTGTTTTGATATAGCATGTGAACTCCTTTATGGAGGCATAGGATTTGTATGTATTGGATCCCATGCTTGATTGATGCGTGGTTAATTTACTGCAAATATATAGCATGTGAACTCCTTCACGGAGGCATAGGGTTTATGTAATATATCTCAAGTAAATCTGTGAAGATGGTTCGTGAGAGCAGTTTTACAAGCAGTTTTCGACAGCAATCTAGAAGCAGTTTCAGAAGGCAGCTTCAGAAGACTGTTTCAGAAAATAGTTCTGGAAGGCAGTTGCTGATGGTAAATCGAATTTAGCTCGACCCCCGTTGCGTAGTGGCGACATAGAGCTAATCGGGTTCAATGAAGATTTCTTCACAAGAGTTGCAGCTTGACCATAATAGTGGGATTCCTATTTTATTGTGGTTTCCTTATTTATGTGTGATTGAATGATTGTTATTGTTTCATGTTTAATGAATAGGAAAACATGGATAATTATTCCTAGACCTATTTCAGATGTCTAGCTGCATGTTTAATTTATATTAATTTAAAATGATGGACAACTACATGTGTATTTAGAAATAAAACTAATTCCATAATTTGAAAACATAAGTACTTATTTTTCTAAAATCATGAGAATAGAATAATTTTATTATCTACACATGTGGGTTTCACTAGTAAGGATAAATTTATCCTTGTCAAGTATTCCATTATTTTTTATTAATTAAATTAAAAGTTTTTCTAAAAAATTATAACCCTCAATTTTTTTTTTAAATCTAAGTGTGAGAGGGAATTTATCAAGTATAAATCCCATGGTCTCCATCACTGGTTTGTAGATGATATGATTAATTTTGTGTGATGGCTCTAGTGTCATCCTCTCTATCGGATGTAGTTGATCATGGAATTATCAGTACAAACTTCTTTAAAAGAATGTTTTGGGTGATTGTTGGTGTGGGTCACCTCTCCATCAGAGGTGTTCCTCATGGAACTCTTGACCTAAAATTAAGTGATGGTATACACTTAGCTATAAATAATAATATCCTCTCCATCTGAGTCACTGTTATTATTTATAGGACCAAAGCAAGTCAGCAGTTTAATTTTATTAGGCAAAGTATATTGCCTGGATAGTAAAATTAAAAGGCAATTGTCTATCTGAACAAGTGATGGATAGTATATGGCTTCCCATCGAGTCATACTATTCGCGGTGTATCAGGTTGCTGGCGGATTCCTTTCAAATATGGTAGAGGGAACCAATATTTTCAACTCGAATCCATAGTAATTTTTGCCCAAACGTAATTATTTATGTTATGTGATTCTCAGGCTTTTAAATGGGTACTTTCAATCCACTTGTTGTTATACTTAAAGAAAATAAACTTACTGGACCAAACTATATAGACTGGAAAAGGAATTTGGATATTGTGTTAACTGCTGAAGAGTACAAGTTTGTGCTTACTGAAGAATGTCCTGAGTAACCTGGTGAGGGGGCAACTGCTAAGGAAACCCAGGCTCACAAGAAATGGGTTAAGGCTGATGAGATGGCGCGGTGTTATATTTTGGCATCCATGTCAAATGTGCTGCAACATCAGCATCAGTCAATGGCCAGCGCCTATGACATGATGGAGAGCCTCCGAGAGATGTTCGGGGATCAAAGTCGTGCTGCTAGGCAGGTTGCCATGAAAGACTTGATGAACACAACCATGGCTGAGGGGACGCCTGTAAGGGATCATGTTCTTAAGATGATATCTCTTCTTAATGAACTAGAGATCCTTGGAGCTACAATCGAAGGGGAAACCCAGGTCGATATCGTACTCCAGTCACTGCCAGAGTCTTTTAAGCAATTCCGCCTCAATTACAACATGAATAAATTTAAATATACTTTGACGGAGCTGCTTAAAGAACTCCAGGCAGCTGAGGGTCTCAACAGAAAATTAGGGAGTGCTCTTGTGTTTGAGAAAGGTTCTGCTTCAAAGCCGAAAGGCAAGAAGAAAATGAAAAAGGCTCAAAAGAAGGCCGCGGGTCCTCCGCCAATCCAAAGGCCACGAGGACAACCGGGAAAGCCTAAAGGCAAATGTTTTGTTTGCAAGCAGCCAGGACACTGGAAGAAGCAATGTCCAGTTTATCTCACCAGACAGAACAATCAAGGTAAATCTCATTTACTAGTTGTTGAATCGTGTTTAGCGGTCTGATCTACTGGTACCTGGTGTGTAGATACGGGAGCCACTGATCATGTATGCAATTCTTTGCAGGGGTTCCAGGGAACCAGGCAGCTCAGTGATAGAGAGATTTATCTATATATGGGAAATGCTACGAGAGTAGCAGCAGTTGCAGTAGGAGATCTACATCTTAGTTTTGGTAGAGATAGAATTTTAATATTAAGAAATTGTTTTTATGTACCTTCTATTATAAGGAATTTAGTTTCAGTTTTTAGTTTAGTAAAGAATGGATATTCAGTTCATTTTAATAAAGTAGTAGTTATTAAAGAAAATAAACGTTTTATTTGTTCTGGTCAATTGGTGGATGATCTTTATATTATAAATCCTATCTCTCCTATACTGCAACTTAATGAATTGAATAACACAAATGATTTTCCATTTAAGAGAAAAGAACCTTCGAGGATGAACCAAACGCATCTTTGGCACTTACGCCTTGGTCATATTAATTTGAAAAGGATTCAAAGACTGGTTCAAAATGGGCCATTAGGCTCATTGGAAGTGGAGGCACTTCCAGTTTGTGAATCCTGCTTGGAAGGTAAAATGACCAAGAGGCCATTCTTGGCCAAGGGCTATAGAGCAAAAGAGCCGTTGGAACTGGTTCACTCTGATTTGTGTGGTCCTATGACTGTCCAAGCAAGAGGGGGATTTGAGTACTTTGTCACTTTCATCGATGATTACTCAAGGTATGGGTACATTTATTTGATGCGGTGTAAGTCTGAATGCTTTGAGAAATTCAAAGACTTCAAGGCTGAAACGAAGAAGCGTCTAGGTAAATGTATCAAGACACTACGATCTGATCGTGGTGGAGAGTACCTCTTGGGAGAGTTTAGGGAATACTTATTGGAGCAAGGGATTACATCCCAATTGTCTGCACCCCGTATGCCTCAGCAGAACGGTGTAGCAGAAAGAAGGAACAAGACTCTCATGGACATGATAATATCTATGATGAGTTACTCGGATTTACCAATTTCCTTTTGGGGACACGCATTAGAGACAGCTGCATACATTCTAAACTTGGTACCATCTAAGTCAGTACCTACTACTCCCACGGAATTTTGGACTGGGCGAAAGCCTAGTCTACGGCATATTCGGATCTGGGATAGTCCAGCACATGTGCTGAAAGGGAACGCAGAAAAGTTGGAATCAAGAACAGAAGTATGTTTCTTTGTTGGGTATCCAAGAGGAACTAAAGGTGGTCTGTTTTATAGTCCTAAGGATCAGAAGGTTATTGTTAGCACCAATGCCACATTCTTAGAAGAGGACTATGTTATGGACCACAAGCCCAGAAGTCGTATTGTTCTAGAGGAAATGAGAGGAGAGACACCAAGACATACTTCTTCGATACCAACGGTACGAGAAGAAACACCACAAGAAAGAGTTATCGATATTCCATTACCACGTCGTAGTGGGAGGATTATCGAAACTCGTGTAGATCCCGAACCAACCATTAACACGCATGTTCCTGAACCAGTAAAACGTGTAGATAATGGTGTATTAGGTTCAGAATCTTCACAACGAAATATTAGTGATGCACAGACACGGGTTGTGCCTCGCCGTAGTGGGAGGGTTATTATTCAACCTGACCGGTATATGTTCTTGGGAGAGTCTTATGACCGGGTCCCTGATGAACAAGGTACTGACCCCTGTAACTATAATGAAGCACTCCAAGATAAAGATGCAGATCTTTGGCAAAAGGCTATGAAGTCTGAAATGGAGTCCATGTACTCCAATCAAGTTTGGGATCTTGTAGAACCACCCAATGAAATAAAACCCATTGGATGCAAGTGGATCTATAAGAAGAAGAGAGGAGCAGACGGTAAGGTGGAAACCTTTAAAGCAAGGCTTGTTGCGAAAGGGTTCACTCAAAAAGAAGGAATCGATTATGAGGAAACTTTTTCGCCAGTGGCAATGCTGAAGTCTATCCGGATTCTCTTATCCATTGCTGCAAATTTTGATTACAAAATTTGGCAAATGGATGTCAAGACAGCATTTCTAAATGGGAATTTTAACGAGTGCATCTATATGATGCAACCAGACGGGTTCATTGCGAAGGGACAAGAACACATGTTGTGCAAGCTTAAGAAGTCCATTTATGGACTTAAGCAGGCATCTAGGTCTTGGAATATCCGCTTTGATCAAGCAATCAAGTCTTTTGGTTTTGATCAATGTGCGGATGAATCTTGTGTGTACAAGAAACTTGATGGAAGAGTGGTGGTGTTCTTAGTACTATATGTGGATGATATCTTGCTAATCGGAAACGATGTAGGGGTATTATCTTCTGTAAGGGTATGGTTGTCCAATCAATTCGATATGAAGGACTTAGGAGAAGCCGGTCACATCCTAGGGATCAAGCTTATGCGAGATCGCAAGAATAGGATGTTGGGCTTGTCACAAGGCACTTATATTGACAATATTCTTGCAAGGTTTAGCATGCAAGATTCCAAGAAGGGATTCCTTCCTTTTAGACACGGAATTACTCTATCTAAGGATCAGTGTCCTAAGACACCTGATGAGATAGAGAAGATGAAGGCAGTTCCTTATGCCTCGGCAGTAGGAAGCCTAATGTATGCTATGCTATGTACTAGACCTGACATCTGCTTTGCTGTTGGCATGGTTAGTAGATATCAGTCTAATCCAGGGCAAGAACATTGGACTGCGGTGAAAAATATTCTCAAGTACCTGAAAAGGACTCGAGACTATATGTTAGTTTACCAAGCAGACAGTCTTGTACCCATTGGGTACACAGATTCTGATTTCATGTCAGATAGGGATTCCAGAAAGTTTACCTCAGGATATGTATTTACCCTAGGAGGTGGAACCATTACTTGGAGGAGTATCAAGCAGTCATGTATTGATGATTCCACCATGGAAACCGAGTATGTGGCTGCTTCGGAAGCCGCTAAGGAGGCCGTTTGGCTCAGAAACTTCCTTATGGATCTAAGAGTAGTACCTACGGTACAATCGGCTATTACCATTTATTGCGATAATAGCGGAGCGGTTGCTAACTCAAAGGAACCAAGGGCCCATAAGAAGGGAAAACACATTGAGCGTAAGTATCACCTGATACGAGAGATCGTGCAAAGAGGTGATGTTGAAGTGACCAAGATAGCATCAGCAAATAACCTGGCAGATCCTTTTACCAAGAGCTTACCGGCCAAGACTTTTGACAGTCATATAGATGGGATATGAGTGAGGTGTGTCGCATCATGGCTTTGAGTCTAAGTGGGAGATTGTTAGGGATATATACTAAAAGCCATGCTTTATGTAGTTGATTTATTATTCATTTAATAAAATCAGTTAATCCATTTTTTATGAGAATCTGTGTGGGCAATGTTTGTATTATATTATTTATTTAATATTATGCATGTGTGTCTCTCATTCTATATAGTAGGTGGTTTGGTGTGTAGAGTTCGGTTTACATACGGAAGATCAGGCCATCAGATATTATAGAATGTAAGATTTTGGTTTACAATCTTAGATGGGATTGGACACACCATCGGTAGGACTGCAGCATGGTGTTGTAGTAGGTTTGTCTTGACTACGGAAAACGGTATAGTTTTAACTCACTATGCTGGTACACTTTGTGTATTAAACGGGACTGACTTGGGATAATTATCTTTATACAGACTTATAATATAATTAATACCTAATGGCTATTATGAGTGCTTATGCTCTAAATCCTAAGTTAATTTGTAGACACGTACATTTGATATTTACACTTTGATCCCCAAAAGGGTGAGATCCTTAAATGGGTCAATATCTCATTGGATTGGGTGGCAATATTAATTGTGTGGTGGATATTAATTAATGATGGAATCCATGTCTCAATTTTGGGATTGATGATATCCCCTTGAGAAAGCTTATATGTTTTGATTATGCAAACCCTGCAGGTGGATTTTGTATCCGACATATCAGATAAGTTAAGCAGAGGATCTCAAGAAATTTTAAGAAATTAATTAAATTATGATTGTCAGTAATTATATTTAATTAATGGATATCTGTAATCTTAACATGGTGAGATAATAAGCATTTAGTAACACGGAGCTCGAAATATATTTTTGAGATAAGGATAGGAGTGCAATTATAATTCTTTAGTGGTATGAATTATAATTTATGGAAATAGGAATCTGATTCAGTTTGAATTAGGGTTTCCTAATTCCATAAGGAAGTCTATTCCTTATTGACTTCTTATGGTCCCTATCGTAGCCTATATATATGCTGCTTTGGCTCTCTCATCAGCTAGCGTTTTTCTATATAGAGAATTATAACTCGGAATAGAAAAGAGAGTGGAAAAGAGGGAGAGCAGAAAACAGAAAGGATTTCGAAAGAGCCCACACTCAGTTCGATATTCTGGCAGCGGAGGAATACGGTAGAAGATCGTGAGCTGTTATCGAGCCCGTGTTCTCGATTCGTCTACTACAGCAATCCGTTTTTGCAGTTCAAGGTAACCCTAGTTCCGCCCTTGTAGGGTTATTATAGATTTCATGAAATTTTTGCAGTACCAACTTATACACACTGTCAACGGATTCTGGGAACGCAGTTTCCTAACACACCATTCAAGCAATCAGGCCCAAAGAATTCCAACATGCCACGGAATTAATCAAAAATCTTTCCTTGAGTACTTTGAAAGATACCCTTTCCCTTGTCCTTGTTAGTTCTGCATCTTTCTCTTGCAGACAGATCCTTCTTTAACTATTGAGCAAAGGTCTATTTTGACAAATCTAAAGGATCAGTTTTTGACCTACCATGTTGTTTTTTCTATGATTGCCAAAGCTCGGGTTATTTTGAGCCCAAGCTATCGTCCTACAATAAAGATGCAGAGACCATGAAGTCAAACAGTGGATTGATGGAACATCTGTGCAATAAGACAAAATCATCAAAAAACTTAAGAAGGTTCAGGTAGAACTTGCAGATATATGCAAGAAACTGGCCAATCATGAAGCCCAAGATAAGGAATGCCTTACAAATCTAGCTATCATTGATGGAGCAGTGGCCAAGAAAGGTTAAGCTGTACAAATCCTGGCTGACAAACTAAAACCTCTTATCCCCAATGCCATGGGTTGGATTACCAATCTTTCTTGTGTTGTAGAAGATGAATAGAGGATTGAAGAAGCCTATACTGCTTTGAAGGAGATCATAGGAAGGTTTTGATCGGCCTGATGGCCGATTGATGTTTTTTGTTCTTGTAATTTCTTGTAATGAAAATCCTTAAAAATGAATTAGAATTTTATCCTACTTTACTTTGTGGCTTGTCTGCGTGTTGAAATTCTGTTCATCACTTTATTTCCAACATGAATCAGGAATTCTGAAGGCCGATAGGTCCCTAGGCCCATCGGTCTATTTCACAAGCTAGGTCTAAGTTTATGACTCCAAACATCACATCATCAATACGGCTGACGTGTGCAAGATGCCGTCATTCCTGAGCATGACACGTGGATGGCTGTTAATTTCTCAAAAACGAACTTAATGATTGCCTTCATTAAATGGGCATGTCTCTTCAGCCACTTTCACACATGGGAAAGGCATGTGGAATTTATTGAGAGTTGTTTGATCATTTGGGTAAGGGGACACCTGTAGGACCAAGATCTATTCAGAAGATGTAGAGTTTTAGGCGGCAAAAAAGGGAAGGTTTCCCAAACTGAACCGTTCCTTTGCGAAGTAGGATGCTCATCTATATAATATCGTTCATGTGGTTTTCTGGCATTCTTTACTTGAACAAACTTAAACTTCCTCTTACTCCCAAATCTCCCAACCTCCTTTAACTCTCTCTTCCTCCACTCAAATGGCATCCATGGCATGAAATTTCCTAAGTATTGAAGATGCTCGGACCCAATTCAGGGCCGATTGTGTGATACCCAATGACGTGCATATTCAGCCGTATGTGGCTGGTTCGGCCATTCCTGAGGGCTTCTTCCTTATCAGCGCCTACATGTTGCTGGTAGTTGGCGTTCGCTTTTCCCTCCCTGCCGGGGTGATAGATTTTGTCACAGCCCGATCCTACAATAGCAGAACCGAAGGCCATGGCAGGCCACCAAGGCTCTTCCTACACATGTCAAAGTTGTAGCAGCGGAAAATGAAGTCTAAAGATAACGCAAGCTTTATCGATGGCTGGGGCGCTGCCAACATAAATCCTATTCGAATAAAAAAAAAAAAAAAGCCCAGGAAGCAAAATATGAATTAACAGGATGACCTGACAAGTGTCCATTTTGGATTGGGTTAGAGTAGTCGCTCTTTTGAAATAATACACCTGAAGTTAGTAAAATCCGTATAAATTTGAAAACGTAATTATATTTTAAAACGAATGAATTAATATTCAAAGGGTCCCAAAGTTGCCCTAAGAAACAATCAAAACATTTAAATAAGTTTCGGAAGGGGTATAAAAAGTTTTCATACAGGGGTTATTTCAACCGGTCGAAATGCCTTGTTCCACAGGTCGAGTGGCGCCTCGGCAATAATCCTTCATAGCAGAGGGCACTTTGACTAGTCGAACTATCCCCTTTGACCGGTCGAATGACCCCCTGATAGCAATCCTTCTTGCACTAGGATATTGCCTAAGGCCAAGTGACCCTTGCGATCGTAACATACCTCAACATTAACTCAAGACATGAAGTCGATAAGTCAAACATTTCAAAACGTGAACTCCAGGTCCAGATTCATAATAACTTAGCCAACCTATTCCATGTTTTTCCAAGTCAATACAAAACGTAGTTCTAGTTTACCCGAAAGTAATTCCTTACAAGACTTGGAACTAAAATAAAACATATACAAGGCAATTATCCATTTCAATTACAAGTTCCTTAACAAAACAAATGAAATAGACGATTCAATTACAAAACTACAGGATAAACATGACAAGTCGTCTTCTAAGTGAATTTCTGACATCTCGTGATCACTTCCTCGATTCCTCGTCGGCATTAACACTTGAAATGGTTATTTGAATAACCACACATATTCGATTTGTTTAAGCTAGCACTTAGTGAATAAAACAACAAATGCATATGAATGATAAACATGCTCGCATTCACATCTCTACATTTCATACTAGTCTCCGGAGTCTCACGTATATGTTCCATACTCCTAATCTGAGACTCCTCGCCAATAAGTCCACGTAAAAAGGTTAGACCCACGTTTCTTTCATTCAAACGTGCAACCTTAATGCCTATATCGGCTCAAAAAGATGGCTTGGTACCACGTGCTCCTTTGACCCAAATAACAACTTAACATGCTCAAATCACATATCAACATGCTTTTGACATAATAAAAAATATCACCGTGCTATTGGGTCTACTTAGAAATATAATCGCCCAATATGAACTACACAATATATATCTATAAGCTAACACATACTTCTCATACAAAACATGAATACATGTCAAGAAATCATTCAAAAACACATAATTAAATCACTCACCTCCGATTTACGCTTCTAAAATACGATCCAAGGAAAACCTAAGCACAAAGAATGTGCAAAAGTCCGTCTAGTATAATTCCTATCGATCCGAAATCCAATTATAAATTTTTATGAAAATTCTAGAAAATGAGTTTTCAAAAAACTTAGCCAAACAAGGCCTAATATGTATCAAAATGAAGCTCTTACCTCGAGGAGTTCGAAGATGAAATCTAGAAGAAAAATAATGGGCAGAAGTCCGTCGTTTGTCATTGTGCAGCTCTAAGCAACCAAAATCTCCCTTTGGCCTCTTTAGAAACTTAGGTTAGAAGTTTTGTAAAATATCTAAAGTCATCTCTATCTATATATAGGCAACACTCTTGGAAATTTTGTTTACTTCCCCGCGAGTTCTCAAAACTCTTAATCAGTCTCTGAAACTTTCTACATAGCTAATTCATAGCTTCACGAGTGAAAACTAAAAATTATTAAAGTTTCTGACTAAGTTCTATTTGGTTGCTAAAATGTAAATATCTACATTATTTTTCCAAACTTGCTAATTAGCCTACCAATTATGCAATGCGTTAATTCATCCTCACCAGGATACTAAAATTAACAATAGAAATATATTCTAAACCAGAAAATAATACAGATAGAGAAATACACAAGTAGACATTTATTTTCAGATAAACATTTAAGGTATTCTACAATGACCCTCTCAAACTCGGAGAGTCATGACAACATCAAAACACTCATTCAACACCTTCTCAATGGGTTCTCTTATACAAACACCCAAATTAACTCGTGAGTCAAAACTCACTCACAAAGGTGTCATAATACACACCACACATCACATTATCATGCATGATGATGTAATGAAATGAAATAACACAATTACAAGTGTTATAGATTTTTTGACAACTTTGGGGCTAGCACTCCACGTGTGCACCCCAAACACCCTTCGCTTGTTCTATGGGTTTGATGTGCTCAACGAACGCCTGTGGCCAAGCATGACAGTGCAAATTATTCTAAATTGTTGCCAGATTCTCTGCACCAAGAAAAAGGTCTACTGCATGCCTTCAAGGGGTAACAATGTAGTAGTCGAGCTCAACCACCCCAACAAAGACTGGTGAAAATTCCCTTACGTGTTGGTCTTGGGCAATGTTGTGCCCGTTCAATATGAGGGTATCTTCTCTCGTACTTTCGATGCCAATGCCTTTCGTGACCGGATGAAGAACCTTCAGTCAGGGAAAAAAGATTATTGAAAAGAGGCTCCCAAGATGGCCATCCAAGCCCGTCTGGCCTCAGACTTCTTGATAGGGCTAAAAGGGCAGATCCAGGCCACTAAACAAGAAATGTGGGCTCTTTGGGAAGACCTGCAGGCGAATTCGGTCCCTCAAAACATCCCTCATTGGGTAGTTTATGCTGCTCGAGCTGTTGAACTGGTGGAGCCTGTAGAAGCTCCAGTGGCAGATGATGTGCAAGCTGTCCCAGCGGCCGAGGAGGCTCCAATAGCCCTGTATTTTCCAATGTAGTTTTCTCGTACATCTGTAATTCTCTCTGTAAAACTCCCTATTATATGTATATAAGATCAGTTCATTCATCTCTTTGTTGTTTATGATGATCTATGCATGTTTGGATGTTTGTTTAGAGACTTGGGGAAAGCTTCCTTTGAAAAGCAACCCCGAGTGCTCAAGATCCCCGAGTGCTCGATCCCCGAGTGCTCGAGCCACGCGAACACTCGAGCCCTTAAAAAGGTAAAATGACTCTTTTACCCTTGGGACTCAAAAATTCTATAAATACCAAGCCAAACAACAACATTTGGACGTCTGTTATTATGGAAAAATAAAGAGCTTGCATAGACCGAGTTCTTGAGAGATCTTATGCACACATTTACTTACACACTTGTATGGCCTTACAGTTCCATCATTCAACCTTTCTATCACACATGAATACTTAGATACACCTACATATGATGTTTTGGAGCTAAAGATTCAAAGAAAACAAGGAAAGAGAAGAGGATTCTAGTCCATTCTTGCTTGTGGTGCTTGGAAGCTCAAGATCTCAAGCTTTCTCAATGAATACACACTTATTTTCATCATCTAAGCTTGCATAAGTATAGATTCTCACTTAGATGCCTCTAGAAATAGTATTTGCTTGATTTTATATCCATGCATGTGATTCATTTGTAGTTAAAGTCCTTGCATGTGAAAACACATATAATGCTGCCATTGAGGACTAACACATATAATGCTGCCATTGAGGACTAATGCAGATGCCATTGAGGCCTAATGCAAGGTGAAGAGAAGCTGCCATTGAGGACTAACGCATAGAGAAGCACTAAACAACATGGTAAGATATTGGTCAATAGCCACTCAGAGGCTTACAAGCAAGAATGATGATCAACAACCTTTCAAGGACTTATGTTGCGAAAGCGACAATCAACAGCCCTTTTGGGGACTTATGTTGCAATAGCAGAGATCAACAACCTCACAAGGACTCATGTTGCAAAAAAATCGAGAGTCAATCGGACTCAAATCAATTCAGTTCAGTTCAATTTCTTAAATTGGGAGTCAATCAGACTTAAATCAATTTAACTTTTTCGAAATCAGGAATTAATCAAACTCCATTTGTTTCACTAAATCCGAAGTCATTTTGACTCAAATTAAGTTTGAATCCCATTTATTAGGAGTCAATCAGACTCAATTCAATTTATTTTCTAAGAAAGACTCAAAGAATTTGAACAGAGCTGATATAAAGAATGATTTTCTGCATTCGCGGGCCTTTGGAAGAAACACATCGATTTAGTCAAAAGAGGGAAGTCACCTTTGCCCCTAGTTTTGGACTCTTCTTATATCGCCACTTTATGCTGTGATAGTGTTCAAAACTCCTGCTTGCATTGCTCGTGGGATGCTTATGGAGATTTTTCAAATCTTTATTCATCATCTTAAACCCTTACACATTTGAGACCATTATTGACTCATCAGAGGAGGACAGACTTGACAAAGCGATTATGCAAGACGACTGACTCAAACTCTATATTATCTGATTTAATGTGCTTTCATCGTGAATAATGTATCATCTCACCTTTCATTTATTCACCATCTTACAAACGGTAGTGTTTTGCCAATAAATCTAAGCTTTGAAAACTTCCTCTTTTCGATTTAGCGAATTCTTTGCCCATCTAGAATGCATTTCAAATTAGTGCTTTAGCTTATAGAATGAAAGGCACTCTATTTCAATCTTTTCAAAACAAACTCAATTACTTGAGAACTTGCCTTTGGTATAGAAGGATTTTGGCAAACAAAGTTTTCCCCTAGTTTGAAAGAGACTTAGGGGCTTGCTTCTATGATAAAAGGGATTTTCAGCAAAGGAAGTTTGCCCCTGGTTTGGCGATATATATGTAAGTTTGTCCCTAGTCTGGAGGAAGAAAACCAAAGGCGCCAAAAGGGTGATGCTTGCAGTTTAGGGACAGCTATGGACCGAGAACCTTGGGAGGTTCGCCTACTTATCCCCGAGCGGGAATCAGGTCCAAAGTAGTTCGGCCAAGGCCTGAAAGAAAGACAGCGTGAGATGATGGGGTGATGACCGAACCGAGCAGGTTGCCTACGTATCCCCAAGTGGGAATCAGGTCAAAGCGTAGTTCATCAACTCTGGAGGTCTTGAAAGAATTAGGCTTCAAGGATTGGTGGTCTTTTCGAGCCATGTTGCCATTTGGGTCTAGGGAGTGCATGTCACTTGTGGTAGCCCTTGTATAGCATGATGAACTACTTCTTCCTTTATTCTTTTTCTTTCCTCTTTTCTTTTCTTCTTTTTTTTTCTTTTTTTATTTGACGGTTGATTCTTTAACCTTTTCACTAGCCAGTTAATCTTTACAACTCTCATCATGTTTTATTCATACTCTATCATATTCATAAAGTAATATCAACTCTTCAAATCTTTATTTTTCAAAGATATCTCTGCATTGTTTTAGGCTCACTTAGGATTTGAGCCTCTCATGAAAATTTTGAAGCTGATAAGTCTCTCTTTTTATTTTCAACTTCTTTTCTTTGTTTAGAACAACACAAAGCCTTGAGATAGTTCATGTGCCAATGATCTACTTTGAAGTGCTCAAGAATTCTCAATCTCATCTATTCTCTGCCTTTCCTTTTCTCTTTCCTTTCTTTTCTCTACGTTACTATCTCTTATTCTTTCCATGATTTTGACTGGCTAAGATTAGGATTTTTGAGATCAACACGTATCTTATTTTTGCTCCAAATTTTGCCTAGGCGCCCTTCCGGGTTTTCATCCTAGCGAGCTCTTTCTTCTTTTTTTTTTTTTTTTTTTGTGCTCTAACTTTTGCCTAGGCGCCCTTCCGGGTTTTCATCCTAGCGAGCTCTTTTTCTTTTTCTTTTCTTTTTTTGGAATAAGAAGTTCATTAAAATGTCTGGCTACCATCAAGGACCCAGTTTATGGCTTTAGACTGGTTGGGCTCATCTTTTAGGCTTGGTATTTGAGAGAAGGGGATGGTGAGCAAGCTTCAAGTTCCAAGTTCATCTTTTCAAGATTGAGCAAGAGCATCTTTAAATTCTTAAAGTAAAGCTAATCAATTCTCTACTTCTCCATGGTTTTGGCACAAAATTTACTTTGATCACTTGGGGATCCTTTTCAATGCAAAGATTTATTAACAAAGTACTTTCCATGATCATTTGAAAAGGTGACTTTTTCTTCTCCTCTTTTTTTCTTTTGGTCTTAACGATCCATACATTCACGACTCAGCACACTGAATCAAGAAAAATGAGATTTTATTCAACTAGTAGGGAAAGAGGATTACATCACTTGACTCGATAAACTCGACAAAGACTTGCAAATAGACTTGATAACAGACTGACCAGAAGACTCGACTGGACTTGTCATTTGACTCCAACCTAACATAACTCGACTTCAGACTGGACTCGACTTGGTTTCAACTGGAGTGTCACAGACGATTTTCAATTGACTAGATTTCCAAGAGCATCCACATCTGCTTTAGCAGCAGCAGTTCCAAACACTATCACTTCACTAGCATCGTCCTCGGGTTCATCATTCCCCTTCTGTATCTTTGTGGGAACATCATCCGCCCTTTTGGACCATTTTTCAGTCGAATGGCCCTTTTCTGACTCATACCGAGTATTGTCAATGCCTTTTTTGATTCTGTTGATTAGGTTGGGGCCAGTTGGTTGTTGCTTACTCATGGAGGCAACGAATCCCTTGAGAGTATTCAGCGATGGCTGTGATTGAAAAGATTGTACGTCATGCCAGATGCCACTTGGTGGGTTCAGCAAAGGAGTGATGATTTTACGCTCAATGAGATCTTGGATATCATGGCGAAGTTTCATGCAATAGTTAGTTGTATGGCCAGGGGTCTGGTGGTAGGCACAGTACAAAGACAGGTCACATTTGTGAGGTAAGGGATCTGGTAGTGGCTTTGGGTCCAGGGGACTGAGGTGACCATTCTTGACAAGGTGACCAAGGGCCATGGATAATGGCATGCCAAGGTTGGTGAAGATTCTCGGCTTGCGGGCTCGGTTTTATTTTGAATTCGACTTTGAGCTAGAGTTGATTTTTGGGTTGAGATGTGGACTTGGAATAGCTCTTTGGTTAGTTGGGATTGGGCCTGGATGTGGGCTTTGGTGAATGGTTAAGCTTGGGTATGGACTTTGGTGATAGGTTGGGTTTGGACATGGGCCTCGGTGCACAGGTGGGTTCAGACATGCCTGTTGGTGCTTCTTTAAGCAATCCATTATTCTCTGATCTATCTTTTCCTCATCAGGGCCCATTTGATCTTTCAATAATTGAATGAACTCGAGCATGACCCCCTCCAATTGCTTCACCCTAGAATCTTGTTGCTCAACAATGACTTGCAGTTTGCTCACTTTCTCCTCCAAAGCTCTATGGGCCATTGGTGGGTATGTCTCAACATGATGGTCCATGACCTCCTCTAATTAAGAGAGATGAACCCAAGAAGATTAGAAGTGTCCTTACTAGGGAATCTGGTTGTTCCACTCTTTAAAAAAAAGATAGAAAAAAGGTCCGCATGCAGAATTGAATGGTAAGGGATTTTTGAGGGACTTTGATCTTAATTGGGAAGAAAATGTTGTGAGTTTATACGCTACACATATGTAATGATATCGATTGCAAAATATACATGCTCTTATGATTTGATGCATGCACTGCACACATGGCACCCGAATGAAATGCAAGTGTGTGTGTGCCTACTCTGTATGCCAAAGTAAAGGAAAATTCTAATCCTAACAGGTAAACACATAAGCACATAAGATCCTCACCCATGTCAAGTGCGCCAACTTCTCCTTTCATTGTGATCTTTACTACCCTTTCAAAGGTTGGATATTCAGAAAAATTTCAAAATTTATTTGAAAAGCATTTCTTTAGAACGATGAGATCTTTCAAAAACAATTCTCAAGAATTTTGAATCTTTTATTTAAAAAAAATGAGGATGTAAAAACATTTCTCAATGAAGATAATTTGATTGAAATTTTGCTTTGAAATTCATTTGAAGAGCATTTTTTCAAAAACAATTCCCAAAGATTAGTTTGGAGCTTTAATCAAAAGTGAACTCCAAAGATTTTTGAAAGTGCAATTGAAAACTTTGGGATGAAGATTACAAAAATCCACTTGCTTTCAAAGATGGTCTTAAAATTCTTTTGGGGTAGAAGGATCACATGATCGGATTATTACCGTACTTTTCATAAATTTGGATGCATACAAGGTCAATGATGCTTAACTAAACATGATATAAGAAGTATAATCTTATAATCAAGGTTCGGCATGTCCTCCAAATGTCATGTAACACGAGGAAAAATTGCTAAAAGGTGATTAAAAGATTATTCATCTTTCATCAAGCAAGTATCGTCATCATCTCAAGTAATCCCTTCCGGGCATACAAAACTTCCTAACACATAACCCTAATCAAGAATTGATTTCCTAAAATTGAAATGTTCTATAGAAACTACTATGCAAAGGCTGGGTTTTGGTCAAATAAGGAACCCTTGACACACACCCGATAGGATGCTTAATATACCAAATCATGGTACGAGATCAAGGGTGATCACACAGTCCCATGATAACTTGACCGACCGGGTTGCCCCGAGCCTCCAAGGTCATAGTTCCGTGCAATCGACTGGCTGGACATGCAAGTGAAATGCAACAGGCACACAAAGATTAATTAATTCGATTAAAAGGATATTTTTCAAGTCTAATCCTCAAGTGAACCCAAAATCAGAATTCTGGTCTGCGAAACCAGAGATTCTGGGTTCGATCCCCAGTGGAGTCGCCAGATTGTGGATATCGCAATTTTCTTACCCACAACTTTTCTTTTAAAGTTCTTTTAAAATTTAAATTCAAAACAAATGAGTCGCCACTTAATTTTTAAAAGGAAAATTAAGAAACCATTTTAAAAGGAAACTGATCGTTTTGTGAAACCAAAGATTAACTAGGTCCGGGGATTATGGAATGAGAGAGGAAGGAGCCCGTCGGACTAAAACACCCTCTCTCATCCTATCTTGCGATAGGCCTCTACTCAACATCCTTTTAATCAAATTTATTAATCTAAGCATGCCCTCAACTAATACATATATATATATATATACATCACAAAAGCATGTCCAAAGGGTGTAAAATTGCAATTGACAAAATACCATTCAAAAAGCCACATAATTCAGGTAGCAAGCGATATGATATGCAATAGAGAACAAGTGAACTTACCCGGGATCCAACAGCGATAGTAAACGTGCAATGCATGCGAACAAAAGAAAATCCTAAAAAAGAGTCTCTAATCACATATACACATAAGGCAAAACCTAATTCTAAGGTGTCGCACGTTAAGTCAAAAAATCAATAAAATCAAGAAATTAAGATAAACTAAAGAGGAGTTCTAGAAATCATACCTTGATAGCGCTACAAAACAAAGGGTTAGTCCACAAGCTCTACATGATAATAATATGATATCAAACAATCAATCCTAATTCTCTAGCTTATACCTAGCAAGCAATGAAATCCAACTTTATCCAATTACTAGTTCTAATTACGGGTATTAGATGAATGAGTGAATGTAAACAAGGATGAAACATGGATTTATTCACTAATTTGGGTCACTTAGCCTCTGGGTTTAAGCTAAGTTATCATTATTCAAAGTATGATTTGGGTCCTAAGGCATTAAGAGACCATTTGAATTGAAATAAATAAGATTAGACAAAAAAAAGTAGCAATTTTTATGAATTACAAAGAGCAGACCAGATGTTCAAACATAGAAATAAAATACTTCCAACGGTTGGATCTGAATGATTTTTGGATATGTTATGCCTCTATGAGTCTAGTTTCTAACCCAAAAAACAAATCAAGGTTTGAACGGTTAGATCTCCGGGAATACAGAAAATACTAGACCTCACTCGGGATTTTACAACTCTCTGTCCAGAGATCTTGTATGATTTTTTAAAAATAGCAAACAAGTCCGAATTGCTTCATTCTTTTTAGGGAACCTTCATAACACATTAAGATTCTTATAAATAATTATTAGAGGTCATGAAAACTTGGTTAGATCTCTGATCTATCAATTTTAAAATCGGTTTGCTGTTCTGAAACTATTCTGAAATTCTGGACAGATTGTGATTGTCTCACAAAACCCATGATCAAACCTTTCTAAACATAAAACCACCTCAAAACAAAAATTACAGTGGTAGAATGATGTGTTATTGATACTTTCCCGTTGGTTTCACTTGATTTCAACGGTTAGATTTCGAACTAAAAATCTTTGATCAAAAACAGTTTGTAGACTCACTATTTTTATTTTGCTAGTTCAACTTTGTTGGTTAACCTCAACTATTGAAGACATGAAGTTGAGATCAAACCAAACTACTTTTCTTACCATTTGATGGTCCTTGAAGACTAAAAGTCACTTTATGCTTATGGATTTTGATGAAGTATGGAATGAACTTCTCAAAATTCCAAACAATGAACTCAAAACCTTATAGACCAAAGCTTGAATTCAACTTAGTATTCCTACCATTTGATGGTCATGGGAGACAAAGACATGGCTAATACTCCTAAGTTTCAAGAAGAATAAGGGAATGACTTCATTAAATACCAAGTTTAGAAGATCCAAGTCATGGGCATGGACTTGGATTCAACTATGTAAAGCAAAGTGATGATCAAATCTTGACTCTCATGTAGAGTATGAGCTTTACATGAGGTTCAAAGGATCATACTCAAGAGAATCAAGAGAGATATTGAAAATCTCCAAGACTCTCAAGAGAAGAACACATACAAGAAATTGAAGAGAGAATTAGAAGTAGAAACTCCTAAGCTTTCTTGACAAACAAAGATAACAAGAGATTTTAGTCCAAAAGAAAAAGAATAAACAAACAATCTAAGGCATAGGGGATCACCTCCAAATTATCCTCAAAGTATTCTTTGAAGATCTTCCAAACTCTTCTTCTTAGTTCTCTAAACTCTCTTCTCTTTTCTCTCCAAAATGTGTTGATGTAGTAGTTATGGATGTTCTATGTAGTGTCTTGTTGTATATCTCTCCTTCTCTCTTATAGGCAAAATTACCAGGTATTTTTGGTGAATTTCGGAGCAAAAAACAGGTGTAATTCTCTCATTTGTTGGTACAATGTGTACTTTCTGAAATTATGCAGACTGCTACCCAGGGCGGCAGTCAACAAACTGCCGCGGCATTCCGTGAATGCCTCCGCGGCAGTTGCTTAACTGCCGTCGCGGCACTACGCGACTGCCGCGCGGCATTCATCCAATGCCGCGGCAAATTAATGGATTGCCGCGTTTTTGTCAGTCTTACTTTATCAGTTTTTGTTCTTATTCGCATACGCATACGTATTGCTCTACAGAATACAGACTTTAAAAGTGAACGGCAGTCAGAAATTTTTGGCGGCACTTGGTGAATGCGGGGACGGCACTCTGTCACTGCCGCACGGCAGTCACTGAGTGCCGCGGCAGTCCGCCGTGTGCCGGTTTTGGCTAAAATTCCTCCTTTTGGATTTTTCTTTTTTCAAAGCAAAATGATTCCTGAGGATATTTTCCGAAAATCGTGTTTTATACCTGAATTCTCCTAAATACCTGGTATTTTCTCTTTTCTGTGAAATTTTACCTCATTTTAGAGAACTTTCTGAAGAGCTTGGAAGACTTCGAATCTTCCGGTCCTTGTTATCATCGGATACGGAGGCGACACTCTCCTGAATTCGACGGTTGGTCAAAATTGGGGTGTCTACAGGCGTGTAAGTAGTAGGAATAAAATAATTTATAAGTGGAGGAGGTGGCGGTATATTAAGATTATTCATATTAGCACCGTCGTTTTGATTGTTATTGTGATTTCCACCGCCAGCCATTTTAATCGGTTCAATTTTAAAAGTTTGAGTTTTCCTTAACCGTTCACGGGTACTTTAAATTTCGGCCTCAAACAACAACGACGGAATCGGAGTTAATTCGTCGTCTTGCAACCTAGCTCTAGAAGCTTGGGTTATGGACTTACTAGTTCTTAAGGTACGTTCAAGTTCAAGATCGAAAGATTTTAATTCTGGTTTATTTGAACGTGTACCTAACATAAACTAAAATAAAGAAAAAGAAACTAAAAACAAAGACTGACTAAACAAAAGAAACAAATAGCAATCACGCAAATAAGACGACAAGTAAGCACACAGTACTACTATGATGCATGAATATTATCCTGTAATGCAATGACCGCGTCAAGCCCAGCGCCCCGGGTTTCCTAGCTAATGCAGTGTTCACTCCACAACTAACCTAATGCAAGTAATTGCGTCTCAGTGCCCTGACTTACAGTGATTTGATGCGAAGTTAAAGCGAGCAATTTACTTAATTTTTATTTATTTTATTTGCGTAAGCTCCTTTGATGTAATTAGCTACTCCACTCGGAAACGTTGGAATTTGATGACTCGAAAACCTAGAAAATAAAAGAACAAGTTAGTAATTTAAAACAAAAACGGAAAATAAGAAAAATAAAAACTAATCTAATATTTACGAATTAACTAAACTAAGATTATAAAATTAAAGGTAGTAATGCAATCCCCGGCAACGGCGCCAAAAATTGATGTTGTCAATATCAAGATATAAAAGTATGCTTATTTGTGCTTTACTTTCAAAAGATATGCAGTGTGGAAGTAAAGGTCGAACCCACAGGGATTGGTTAACTACAGCGACTTAATTTTAAAACCTAACTCTAGTTAATTATGAAAACGGATTTTGATTTGATTTTAATTAAACTAATAACAATAAAACTAAATCTAAACTATGAAAGCAATTAAAAGTGTTTTTGGTAAATATGTAAAGGGAACCTAGGATTGCAACTCCACCACTAGCTTCATAATAGGAATATTTATGAATTACTTTAGCCTATTAAGTTGGATGAATATGGGGAATTGTGGCTACAAGCCCAATTCCTCCGTCAAGAAAATAATCATGGTTCAAGCACCAACATATTCCATCTTCGGTTAGCACGAATTATCCCACACTAAACTAGGGTTGTGACATAATTCGTCTAATCTAGGCATGGATTATTCGGATACTTGATAGCACAAATCAATAAAGCACCATCACATGTAAATAATCTAAACAAGCACAGCGAGAATAGATCATTGAGCACATCACAGTCAAAATAGATCTAAGACAAGAATAAACTTTGAAAGCAATGATTTAATCAATAGAAGTTCGATTTATTTATAAAAATCCTCGAAACATGTGATTGTCATCCATACATAATAAAACTAAAATAAAAACATAAAATACTCCCTATTACTCGACTAGGGCTTCATTGAAACCCTAGATCTTTGTCTAGGCTGCCATAGAAGTGGAGATCGGCAGGTAGTTGATGGAGGAGGCCATGTGAATCCTTGGTCTTCTTCTTCTTCTCCTTGCTTTTCTCTCTTCAAGGGCTGGAATTTCAGTCTATATGGCTGTATGTGTATGTATGTATGGGTGTGTAACAATTGTCCAACCCCTAAATTGAAGTAAAACAGAGTATATATAGAGTTTACAACAAGCTTTGGAAGCTTTCCTAGCCCGAAACGAACTGAAACTGATATATTTTACAGTCTGGACGTCATTTAGCAGTTTCGTTTGCACAGGAGTCTTCAGTATACTGAAATACGTATACTTGCTTTTTGTACGAATCGCGCGCGCGGGCCGCGCGAGCGCGTCATTTGGCAGGTCGCGCGCGCGAGTCGCGCGAGCGAGTTCTGGATTATCGCGCGAGCGGGTCACGCGCGCGAGGTGGCTTTTTCAGCTTCTTTTCTTCTGCTTTTTTACCCTGTTTAGCCTGGTTTAGTTGCTTTCTTCCAAATCCTGTCAGAAAATAGAAAACGAAGTAAAAATATACAAAAATAGGATAAAAAGGTACTAACAAATGTGAATTAAGGCGTATAATTAGGATTAGTTCTCTCCCGATCAGTATCTCACTTGTATGTATCTCATCCATACACGAATTACTTACTATGATACTTAAGGATAAACAATCATCTCATGAAAGAAACATACATAATGAAATGTAAAGCTGATATCCATATATTAAAATGTCTATGTCTCATACATAAAGTAATGGTTTGAGGGCACAAACCCAACACAGGGTAATCTGGATGGGGAATGTCCAGGCAATAACGGCCATCAGCTTACTGAGATATAAGTGAATAGAAACTCACAGAGTGCCAATGATATAATGTAATAACAAGTTATGGAAGCGTCTAAGATATAGTGTTACAATAGTATCTTTCTCTTTATTCGAATGTCGTTTACTCAACCCTAACCATCTTGTTAATAAAATACATGGCATATACTGACCCTTGGAACTGACTTGATTGTAAAACTCCTGGATACACCAATGCTCTATCTACTGCGACATCGCAAGTTATAGATACCATCTATGGCATAACACCGCAAGTCATAGATGTCATCTACCGTGTACACTGCAAGTCATAGATACCACGTCAGTCCATCCCCCACTTTTAAGAACATACGCACAGTCCACCGCATGTTAGGGATTTAATGCTTCAAGCATCGACACATCAATTCTATTGCCACGACTTATCATCTGCTACATATTCTCAGCCACCGCAAGTCATAGACACCTTTGTTTGTCTACCGCATTTGGGAATACCTATTTACCCAGCCACCGAATATCATAGACACCTTCATTTATCTACCACGTTTGGGAAATAGCTCCTCCCATAATCATCCCAGAATTTAGCAAACCTACCTATCATTATACCACTAACGATTACATGACATCCCCATTGTGGCCTGACTACTCTGATTAAAATGAGCAAATATCAAACTCATACATAAACTGATATAAACAATCAACGTCGTAACCTTAATGCATTATTCTCAATTATACTTATTTGTGTTGTCACATCATCCCTGATAAACCCATAATCGCATCATGGAACTCTGAATCGAGAATCGAACAATTGAACTCGTTGTATAATAAACCAAGGAACTAACCATGTTTTGTAAATGTCAATCGATTGGAAAAAGGGTCCAATCGATTGGGATAAAACTATAACAATCAATTGAGGAAAATGACAATCGATTGGATCCAAAACTAGGGAAATCAATTGCTACCTTTGGCAATCGATTGGGTTACAATTAATGGCAATCGAATGGAAATATATTATTCCAATCGGTTGGGACTCAACTGATGGCAATTGATTGGAACTAAACTGATGGCAATCGATTGGGAAAAGTCCAATCGATTGGTACTTCTTCCCCAGCAGATTCGTAAAATAGAATATGTAAACGTCTTAAGGACGTACTTAAAACATCTAAACATCACCAAAACTTATAAAAACATATAAAGAGACCAAGTGAATAAAAACTCACCTAAGGGTGTGTTTGGTGTGTGTGTGTGTGTAGGTTGGAAATCCTCAAGCTTCTCTCTCTCCTCCTTCTCTTTCTCTTCTCTGTGTCTTCTCTCTGTCTGTCCTTCTCTTTCTCTTCTTATTTCTCTCCTGTTCTTCCTGTTCTTCTCTTCTTTCTCCAGAGAGTATGTGTATGGTTATGTATATATATGGATGTGTGTATATTTGATATATATCAACTCTCTCTCTCTCTTAAGAAAATTTGTGAACCAAATAGACCGAAGGCACAAATTAAACTGGTATATATAGAAATTGAGAGTGTCATGTGTGAAACCATGAATCAAAGTTTAAAACAAGTCTCTCCAAATGCCAATCAATTGGAAGCAGTAGCAATCGATTGGTTACAGATATTTTATGGCAATCGACTGTGAGTCAAGGGCAATCAATTGGTATATGCCACGTAATGAATTCAGGTCGGTGGAATGGTAATCGATTGGCAAACATGGAAATGGATTGGTATGCAAAAAGTGGCAATCGATTCGGAATATATTTGACAAACACTGAATATTACACATTCATGTGTCAATATAATAGATATAGTGCTCATTTAATCCCCCAAATCCCTAGTTTTACATGCATATTTGAATTAATATAATTTAATGGTGATGTCACTCAAATATGTATAATTATGTGCTTTTACATATTTTATGTTTAGGTGAAAATGAAGTGAAATAAAGGGAGGGAAAGAAGCTACAAGCACACAAGATTATTTCCAATTGTTTACGTAACCCAAGTGTGAAAGGCATTAATTGCCTTGAAATCGACATATTCACTATTAAATAATTAAAAAAAACTGACAATCCAAAAGAAAAAAAAAACCTTGATGGTGATGTTTTTGTTTTCGTTTTCGTTTTCTTCTCTCTCTCTCTCTCTCTCTATATATATATATATATATCATTTTTTCTGTAGGATTGCAATTCAACCGCTGTCAGACAAATGAAGAAAAAATGGGAGACATGAGAAGAAAATTAGGGCAACATCACACTCTTGGCCATGTTCAGTGACGAATGGGATGATGTATTTTCATCATTCCTTCGTCTATAAAATGAAGGCAGAGGACAGGCAAATAGGCATATCACAATATAAAGAAATCATACAACGCACCATCATAGAGAAAATAGTTTAGGGAGGTTTTCATGTGAGCACTTCATAGTGTCCCTAGGAGAAGAAATTTAAATCTTTTTCTTTGCCTTTTCTAGTTCTAGTAGTTATAAAAATTTATTTTTATGCAATTGATGATTTCATGTTCAAAAATATGTAACAAAACTTTGTGTACTGTATTTCTCAAATTAAATATTTGTTTTCTTGTACGACATTTGCCATTTGTAATAGTGAAATATTCTTATTAAAATTTAGATTTAATATTTTTAGTCTAATAGTACTTGTAGTTGTCCCCTAAAATAGTTTGAAACCCCAAATTTCTAGTTTTATAGCAATAATTCCATTCACTTGAAGACAGATTTTGCAAGTAAATGTCAGAGTTCTTAGCCACATAGTTGTTATAATCACCTACTAAAGTCCCAAGCACACCATACCCATATTCCACTCCCAAATTATATTAGGATTTGGTTTGGCCTTGCTTGTGTTCTTGAAGTTCAACCACTGTAACCCCACAAGAAGTCAAAGTCAAAGGTGTAGTATTTTATTTTTGGTTCAGTATTTTCATTTATTTATGTTTTATTAGCCTAGTTGTACTAAACTTTGTTATTTTGCAGATTCCACAAATTCAACCCCAACTCATGTGAAGTGGAGAAAATATATATTAATATTAGTTTTCACCCTTATCTTGGATTTATAACTTTAATTTTAATTGGACGGTGATTGTGTGTATCTATTTAATTTATCTTTAAATTTTATTTAGAGCACAGTTTCAATTCAAAAATGGTAGGCTAAAACTTTAATTGGGGATATACAAAAAAAACTTAGAAACCACAGCTTTTGTGCACTAGTCTTAAATGGGCAAATTAATCTAGATGGGTTGTTTTTCCATTTATGGCCAAAAATATCTATATATCTATAGTTTATGATCATTTAACATGTTTATAGACTAAGGCTATATTGGACATCAAAAGATTACATATTTGAAATAAGAATATAATTATATGAATTGTCAAACTATGAATTTTGTCATAAAAAACACCTAGCATACTCAAACAATTCATATGACAAAGTTTATATTTCAAATATGTACATATATATATATTTCTATCCATTAATGGACAGGCAATTGTAGTGGCAGAGTGGTGGGGATTGGGAGCCGAATAACCCACGTCCACAGCGGGTCACGGTTCGAACCTGGCTACTGCCCAATTGCCTCTTTATTATTCTTTAAACCAAATGACGTCGTTTCATATCAAATCTGACACACTGGATATAACATCAACTAGTGAAAGTTAATTTTCAAATAAAGATTCAATCTGTTTAGAAATGCCAAATCCTTTGCAAATGCACAAAAGTTGTGTGATCTAGTGTTGATTTGCATATTCCCAATTCTTTTAAAACATTTCTTCCAAGTTAATTAATATTCTCTACTTTCAAATAACTTAGATTAAATATTTGTATTATTTCCATCTTTCGCTATAATAAAATCCAAAAAACTTATCTCATGAAAATCTAGCTTTTATTTCTTTTTCTTCCTTTTCTTACTAGTATCTTAGTTAATTTATTTTGCACTGTTAAAATCTTTATCGTAAACTGTTATAAAAAAATAGCTTTTAATTAGTTTTATTGCAAAAATATAAAAACTAGTAGTTTAGTAAAAGCCCCAAAATTCCATCATATTTTAGTTTCTTTTTAGGGACAAAATAGTTACTGCCTATCTTTATAACTTTATTTTCCGTTCCCTGTGGTTTCGACCTGGTCTTACCAGAACTTTATTACTTGCATGATCACCTACACTTTGGGTGTTGATAAGAAAACGCGTCAATAGTATGTCGTCAAGTTTTTGACGCCGTTGCCGGAGAACGATTAAAAAAAATATAAATAAATAAAGTTAGGTCTAAAACTATTTCTCCCACTACATCTATATCTATATATATACTTATTCTACATTACAAGTAATTTAGTTTTCTTTTTAAGAAAATAATAATAATAGTAATAAACTATAGATATTTTTTGATAAATAAATATATTTATAAGTATGTACTTGTGCATCTTCAAAAAAAAAAGCATATATTTATATACATATATAAACCTATCTTCTAAAAAAAATATAAATAATATAAAATTAAAAAAAGCAGTTTTTTTTTTTTACTTAGCTAATAATAATAATAATAATAATAATAATAATAATAATAATAATAATAATAATATTGTTTTAAAACTTAGTTTTTCTTTTACTTCATATGTCCTTAGATACTACTAAAGCTTTATATCAAGTACCACAGAATTCTAATATTTCTAGTGATTCATCTAGTATATAGTTTCCTAGAATCATGGCTGAAATTGAAGACATAGAAGGAATAGTTGATGATGCTCATAGTGAACATGGGAAAAATATACCACAACTTGAGCATGAACAATGGTCTTTGCGTGATCTATTGACCCCAAAACAAATCATCACTCCTTCTTGCATAATTCTACCTAGATATACTGGAAACATTAATTTTAGACATAACATGCTACTATCCTTACCAACTTACCACGGAAAGAAGAAAGAATACGCTTATGTCCATATTCGTGAATTTGAAGACGTTTGTGATACATTTGCTAATCAAAGTTATCCTATTAAAATAATCCGACTTAAGTTTTTTCCTTTTTCTTTAAAAGATAAAGCTAAATCTTGGCTTTTATCTCTTCGTTCTGGATCCATAACTTCATGGCAGGATATGAATGAAGCTTTTCTAAATAAATTCTATCAAAAAAATTTAACTTATAGCTTGATGCGACAATTTAAACTTTTCACTCAAAAAGAGAAGGAACCATGCTTTGATGACCGTGAATTTTTTATAGATCTCCTACAAACCTGTCCACATCATGGATTTAAAAAATGGCATATCTTAATTTCTTTTATGAAACATTAGATCCAGAGTCGAAAGAAATAATTAAAGCCATGTATCAAGGGGAATATTTTAAAAGTACTGATGCATCTTAATCATATTTTGATTGGCTTGGAGAAAATGCTTCCCAGTGGGAAAAAGAAGAAATTACTAAGAAAGAAAAGGCTGAAAGTTCACAGCAATCGCAAACAGAAGATGAATTAGTAATAAAAATTGAAGAATTAGCTCGCAAGCTAGTAGATGTTGGATTGGAAAAAGCTATTCTTCCTCTATCTAGGAAAAAATTAGAACTTTGCAGTACATGTCATATGATGGGGTACTCTACAGAAAAATGTCTTAATACTTCTGTTTATCAAAGATATACCTCCGCACAAAAAATTCTAATATATAACTCAAAACTACATCTTCTTAAAAGAAAAATGAAATCTCGATGGACTGGTCCATATGTTATTAAAAATGTTTATCCTTATGGAACTGTTGAGATTGAGGACCCTAAAGATGAAATTACATTTAAAGTTAGTAGGCATAAATTAAATCCTTTCTTAAGAGAATTTGAACATGAGTTGGAGTCCATTACTTTGGAGGACCCCAACTATATAGAATTGTACATAGTAGGAATTTTATTTTAATTTTAATTTTTTTTTGTTACTAGTTAATATTTTCTAGGAATTATAACATATTATCTTATGTCACAGGTAACAAAGAGATATGAACTCATTTCAGCATCATACAGGTGCAGGAACAAGTTCAAACCATGCCAGTTCATCTAACAATAACAACTATCCATTAGAGGATAGAACTTTGTCAGTTGATGATACATGCCCAAATTTTGAATTTCTCATGGACTTTGACGAGGATGAGATGTTCTACGCTAGGTGTGTCAATAAAATTTATGACGACACTGATGAAGAAATCAAGTTTTTAGTGGAACCTGACCAACCTAGGGAGTGGAATGGTGAACCAATATTTGATGGATTAGATGACTGGCAAAATATTAGCACAAACTACGATGAATGGAAACAAGCTCAATATGAGGTTTTCCAATAATTATATCATGAATATGAAGAAAACGAATGAAAACGATACCTAACATCCTTAGAATAATTCCTCATTTATGATAATGACATTATATTTGGATGGGGGCGTTTATTAACTAGAGTTGTTAATGGAGAAATGTTAAGATACACATTCCAGAGGAATTGGTTCTTTTACCTACTCGAATGGGGGACATCTCTAGTTCCTGTCTTTATTGAACAATTCAGTCCTCAAAGAGTCATTGTCAGATATGATATATTCATGAAAGTAACATTGTATGATGATCCCGACGTATATGATCATGACACCTACTTGAGGTTTCGAGTCTACTGCTCTAGACCTTGAAATGATCATCTTCATGGGCAATAACCCCAAGCAATGTCTAGATATGTTAAGAAATTCCTGTCTTTATTTTTATTGTAATTGTACTTTTTTATTTGCATATATATAAAAAAAAAAATTAATAAATAAATAATTCACCACTGTTTTAAATATCTGAACTACTTGCACTTATTATTTTATGAGTTTTGATTTTTATCAAGTCTTATAAATCTCAAAATAATGCTATGTCATAAATATAATAAATTGTATGTTTAAACTATCCCATTATAGTCCAAAATAAAAAGACACACCAGAAGTATTGCTGGTTTAAAACTATGTTGCTAAAATTGCCAGATAGCAAAATTTCAATACAAGATCGATCCTTTGAAACTGCAGTTCAAAAGATCAATTGTACAGTAATTCTTGATAACTTTATCTCAACACAGTGATATTACATTTATTTTTATATGTATAAGTTAATTTTGTCATTATCATTCTATCTTTACTTTGTTTATTTCTTTTTATTACAGGTGTTATTCTTGGCTTCTTTTTCTCATCTCACTCATTAAGGACAATGTCAGACTCAGTTGGGGGGACGGTTTCACGATTAACACATGTTTATTTATTTTATCTTTATTTCTTAAAAAAATTTAAAAATTAATCTTTTTAAAGAGAGATACACTGAAAAAGAAAAGATGGCTATATATAGGGCTTAAATCCTAAAAACTTTTCTCATCTCTCTTTTTCCTTTCTTTTTCTTCTTCCTATCTTCTCGCGATGTCTCCCTTGTCTCTGCAACTCTCTCCCCCGATCTCTCATTCTCTCATTTTCTTTCCATTTTCTTTAATTTTCTCGATCCAAAATCAAGATCCACTCTATCAATCACTAAAGGTAAGATCTATAATCCAGAGAAAAACTTGATTTTGATTTTATTCTCTATTTTTCCGATTTCGGCTTAAATCTTAAAGTTTTAGTTTGTTTGATTTTTATTTTCTCTCTTTTCCATTATTTAACAAAAATATAATACATAAGTTGTAGGTACCCACTCACCAGAAAAGCTTGGAAATACCACTCGATCTATGGCACTACCAGGTTCTCAGATTTTCAAGAGACGGTGATATTTTTCCATTTCTTTACTAAAAAAAATGGACGAAGCGCTAATTATCGGTCTTATGAATTTTGGACTTTATCTTATTATTCTCCTAGTTCTTGCTATTTTAGTGCTGCGTTGCCCTTGTTAAAAAAAAATAATAATAATAATTATTTTTCCTAGTTTTATGTTTTTTTTTTAAATGAATGACACACAAGTCAACGCTTTTACAATTTTTGAATTTTATACCATAATTCTTCTTATTATTGTTGTTGTAATGATGCATTGTATTAAACTTTGTTTAAAAAACAAAAGAAAAGAAAAGAAAGAAAGAAAGAAAGAGAGAAAAATGTAGTTTTCTAGTTTTCTGTTTAAAAAAAAAATTAAAGTTCTTAGAATTAAAAAAAAAATAAAAATAAAAATAAAAGGAAAAAAAATTTCTGAATGTATCTTAATATTAATATTTTTAGTTTTTAAATAAAATTCTCACCCACCCCCCTACCCCTCTAAGCTCTCTTTAATTAAATCTTAGTTGATAGTTGGAAGGAGTGGAGGGTTGAGTCTAGCCTCTCTTGTTGGCTGAGAGTATAAAAAATGGTTCCGACAGTCGATGACCAAACGTTAATGGGTCGCAACACTTGTTTCTGAGCAGAATAAACCCTTTGCTGGCACTAACATTTATGCCATCCAAAGGAAAGCTAAGAGGTTTGCATGGTGTTCGAATTTTATAGAGAATAATGTCCTGGTTTAATTGCTCATAATGCCACTTCTTTTAAAGTTTACTATTGTTACAAAAGACAATTTAAATCGAAACAAAAAAAAAAATTGTTGATAAAGAGGACTGGATCCTTTGATAGCCAAATAAATGTTGTTTTCTCATCCCTCATTTCTTTTAATTTTTATTTTTTGTTTTTAAAATTTATTTTCAGTACATTTCAAGAATTTTCAGTCAGGTCAAACTTTAAAATGATCCTATGTGTACATATGGCTTTCATTAGCTGGTTCGATATAAGTAATTTGCATGATCCCAATATCACCAGATATGCCTAGTGCGGTGAGTGACTCTAGAGGCAACGAAAAACTAGGTAAAGCCAAAGTTATCTCCTCGCCTCTTACTGATGTTTTAGCTTGCTAGTGGTTCTAGACCAATCTCTTTTATTAGAGGTGGATGGGCGATTGTGACAACTTGGACGCTCCGAATTGTGTAGCCTCTTTTGCATAGGTGCAGAGGATACTAGTCGCACCATATATGTTTCCAACCTAGTGGATGCGTTTAGGATTTTTCAGAAATTTTTCTTTTACTTCTATATAGAATAAAATTTGACACAATAATGTTATTTTGAGTATGTTAATAGCATACAACACATTGTCACATGTTTAAAATGCTAGAAACTCTTTAAACTTTTTATATTTTAAACAGTGTGAAAATATTTACTGAATCTAAATGGATGAGTAAGCATAAACTTTGCATTTTAAAGACAAGTAGTGGAAACTGATTAACCCATGTGAGCTTTTGTGCCAATCTTCCTTTATGAGGGTTACTATTACTTTCAATCTCATTCCTTTTATCATATCACTCGTTGAAAGTCTCATGGTTTTTTTTTTCTTTGAGTGATCATTAGAAGAGAACGTTCAGGATTTACCATTAGAACTTATAAATTGCTTGAATGAACAAAGTCAATCTAATTTGAAAATAATTTAGGCCATCTTTCTTTCAAATGCACCCCCTTCACCTAATATTGCCTTATTCTCAGTTCTCTCCAAATCATGCCTTGCTCTACGTGGGAATACAAACTTCACTTCTATATCCAGGTATGTGATTGGACTGTAATGATATTGCAAGAAGTGGTAAAGAAAGAAAAGAGTTGATTTCAAACCAAAAAAAAAAAAAGACAACTGTACAAATGATCAAAAGGAGAAGAAAAAGAAGAGATTGGAATGAATTGCGCAAACACTCCAATCACATGCTTAGAACAAATACACCCCAAATCTCCTAATCATCTTAATTTCTAACCTACCAGTCATAGTCCTAATGATTTAAAAGAAATTAATTTTTAAATTAAGTGATAAAGATGTTCTCCATGGTAGATCGCTCTTTTAATGCTAAGTATTCTTTCATGAGACTTATATTACTCCAAATGCCTATATATTGAGTCATCAAAATAGAAGCAATTTATCTATCTTTGCTTCCCTATCAAGTGAGATGTTCTGTACACCGGTTTTTGAGAGTTTCTCCTTAAAAGAGTGAAATCACAGTGAGATTTGAGTTAAAATTACAAATTTTATGACTATTAATAGTTATGTAAACTTTGAAGTTAAGATCAGTTTCTTGACTTTTCAAGTACACACAATAAATTTAAAAAGTATAAAAAATGCTACCATTGACAAACTGTGAATATATGTGTTGCATTAGTATTGCATACTTGGAAATTTCATTTTATTATCAAATTTAATCTTATCTGCTGTAAAAGGAGAAATTCTACTTTTATTTTTATTTTACTTTATTTTACATTTTTAAAAAAAAAATTTAAAAATTGAATTTTGTGGGTATATTCACTGCAAACCCTCACGAGACAACACTCGTCCACTAGGGGTAACATAGGGGTTTAACGGCTTGTTGCATATGCTAAATGCAATCGCGATTCCTGTAACACTGAGTTAGGTTTTATTTTCCTTAGTCTACTCCTACATTTTAATAAAATTTTTAGAACAATTTCTCTTTCACTTCATTGCTAGGGACTAGCAATAAGCTAGTTGAGGGGTGTGACAAATACTGAATATTGCACATTCATGTGCCAATATAATATCATTTAATCCCCCAAATCCCTAGTTTTACATGCATATTTGAATTAATATAATTTAATGGTGATGTCACTCAATTATGTGTAATTATGTGCTTTTACATATTTTATATGTTTATGTGAAAATGAAGTGAAATAAAGGGAGTGAAAGAAGCAGCAAGCACACAAGATTATTTCCAATTGTTTACGTAACCAATGTGTGAAAGTCATTAATTGCTTTGAAAGCGACATATTCACTATTAAATAATTAAAATAAAACCGACAATCAAAAAAAAAAAAACCTTGATGGTGATGTTTTTGCTTTCGTTTTCCTCTCTCTCTCTCTCTCACATTCTTTTTTGCAGGATTGAAATTCAACTGCTGTCATATAAATGAAGAAAAAATGGGAGACGCGAGAAGAGAATTGGGGCAACATCACACTCTCAGCCCTGTTCAGTGACGAATAGGATGATGTATTTTTATCATTCCTTCGTCTATAAAATGAAGGTAGAGGAGAGGCAAATGGGCAGATCACAATACAGAGAAATCATACAACGCACCATCATAGAGAAAATAGTTTAGGGAGGTTATCATGTGAGCACTTCATAGTGTCCCTAGGAGTAGAAATTTAAATCTTTTTCGTTGCCTTTTCTAGTTCTAGTAGTTGCAAAAAAAAAATTTATGTAATTGATGATTTCATATTCAAAAATATGTAACAAAACTTTGTGTACTGTATTTCTCAAATTAAAATATTTGTTTTCTTGTACGACCTTTGCCAATTTGTAGTAGTAAAATATTCCTATTAAAATTTAGATTTAATATTTTTAGTCTAGTAGTACTTGTAGTTGTCCCCAAAAATAGTTTGAAACCCCAAATTTTCAGTTTTAAAACAATAATTCAATTCACTAGAAGACAGATTTTGTAAGTAAATGTCAAATTTCTTAGCCACGTAGTTGTTATAATCATCTACTAAAGTCACAAGCACACCATACCCATATTCCACTCCCAAATTAGATAAGGATTTGGTTAGGCCTTGCTTATGTTTTTGAAGTTCAACCACTGTGACCCCACAAGAAGTCAAAGTCAAAGCTTAGTATTTTATTTTTGGTTCAATATTTCCATTTATTTATGTTTTATTAGCCTAGTTGTACTAACCTTTGTTATTTTGTAGATTCCGCCAATTCAACCCCAACTCATGTTAAATGGAGAAATATATTTTAATATTAGTTTTTACCCTTACCTTGATTTTATAACTTTAATTTTAATTGGATTATGATTGTGTGCATCTATTTAATTTATCTTTAAATTTTATTTAGAGTACAGTTTCAATTCAAAAATGGTAGGCTAAAACTTTAATTGGAGATATGCAATAAAAACTTAGAAACCACAGCTTCTGTGCACTAGTCTTAAATAGGCAAATTTATCTAGATGGGTTGTTTTTTCATTTATGGCCAAAAATATCTATGTATCTATAGTTTATGACCATTTAACATGTTTATAGACTATGGCTATATTGGATATCAAAATATTACATATTTGAAATAAGAATATAATTATGTGGATTGTCAAACTATGCCTTTTGTCATAAAAAAAACACATATTCATATGACAAAGTTTATATTTTAAATATGTGCATATATATTTCTATCCATTAATGGACAGACAATTGTGTAGTGGTGGGGACTGGTTGCCAAATAACCCACGTCTGCGGCGGGTCACGGTTCGAACCTGGCTACTGCCCAATTGCCTCTTTATTTTTCTTTAAATCAAACGACGTCGTTTCATATCAAACCTAACACACCTGATATGACATCAACGAGTGTAACTTTATTTTTAAATAAAGATTCACTCTGTTTAGAAATACCAAATCCTTTACAAATGCACAAAAGTTGTGTGAACTAGTGTTGGTTTGCATATTTCCAATTCTTTTAAAACATTTCTTCCAAGTTAATTAATATTCCCTACTTTTAAATAACTTACATGAAATATTTGTATTATTTCCATCTTTCGCTATAATAAAATCCAAAAAGTTTATCTCATGAAAATCTAACTTTTACTTCTTTTTCTTCCTTTTCATACTAGTATCTTAGTTAATTTATTTAGTACTGTTAAAATCTTTACCTTAAACTGTTACAAAAAAATTAGTTTTTAATTAATTTTATTGCAAAAATATAAAAACTAGTAGTTTAGTAAAAGCCCCAAAAATCCATCATCTTTTATTCTCTTTTTAGGGACAAAATAGTTACTGCCTATCTTTATAACTTTATTTTCCGTTCCCTATGGTTTCGACCTGGTCTTACCAGAACTTTATTACTTATACGATCACCTACACTTGGGTGTTGATAAGAAAACGCATCAATAGGATGTCGTCACTATTCAATCGATTGGCAACCAAAATTTCCCAAATGAATGGTAAGGGTTATACAAGTACAAATACAAAGTCTTATTTTGTAATATACACTCCAAAAATACAGGGTATTACAGGTTCTTAGTCCTTCGTTCTGGCTCTTGCTATTTTTAGCATTTTCTTTTCCTTTTTCGTTTTATGCTTTATTTTATCTTTAAAAATCCTTGTTTAAATTGTTTTAAGCCTCAAATATTATAAAAAAAATATTTTTGAGATTATTTCAAAGTATATAACAAGTAGAATTCATTTAAATTCATTGGTTCTTCCTTGATTTTTGTTTTTCACCTTTTAAAATAATAATAATAAAAAATGATGATTTTAAGCTTCTAAACCGTCTTTCTTTGAATCTCTGCTATCCTGAATGCTCTAATTTCCTTATCATACGTATTTGATACTCAATAAATCATAGAAACTTATCTTTGAAGATTTGTTTACCCTTTTTTGAAACAAAATTTGATTGAAGAGCTTTTCGAAGTTCATGAAGAGTTCTTGGAAGACCGTCCAAGCACGCCGAAAAGTATCATCATTGTATCCAAAGGTAATTCTCCCTAGGTTCAATAGTCTGGTCAAAATTGGGATGTCTACATGCTGGAGATTTGTGGAAGAGGAAGTCGCAAAAGTGATGTGGACGGCTCATTATGAACAATTGCCACCAAAGACTAAGTTGGCAGTGTCGTTGAACTTGCAATCTCCAGAGTTGGAACTAAAAGAGCTTCCAAAGGAATTGAAATATGTGTTTCTTGGTAAAGAGAAGATCTTTCCTGTAATCATATCATCTGTATTGAATCGGAACATGAGGGTAAGTTGCTTAGGCAACACCGGAGTGCATTAGGATGGACCATTGCAGATTTGAGAGGAATAAGTCCATCTATTTGCACACATAGGATTTACCTAGAAGAAGATACCAAACCTAGTAGACATATGTAAAGGCGTCTAAACCTGAACATGCAAGAATTTGTGAAGAAAGAAGTTCTAAAATTGCTTGATGTTGGGTGATTTATCTGATCTTGGATAGTCCATGAGTAAGTCCAACCAAGGTAGTGCCAAAGAAAGCTGGCATTACAGTTGTGTAAAACAAGGCAGGAGAATTAGTACCAACACGTGTGACCATAAGTTGGCGCATGTGTATTGATTACCGAAAGCTAAATTCAATGACCCGAAAGGACCACTTCTCATATCAAATGCTTCAGAGAGCGGCCAATCACCTATTTTATTGCTTCTTGGACTATTATAGTGGTTATAACCAGATAGAGATTGATCCCAAAGATCAAGAGAAGACCACTTTTACCTGTCCATTCGGTACGTTCACATATCGATGAATGTCATTGGCTTATGAAATGCACCTGCTACTTTTTCAGAGGTGTATGCTAAGCATTTTTAGTGATATGGTGGAAAAGATCATGGAAGTGTTCATGGATGAATTTTTTGTGTTTGGTAGTAGTTTTGATGACTTCCTGGAAAATCTCAAAAAGGTGTTGAAAAGGTGTGAGGACAAGAACCTTATCCTGAACTGGGAGAAGTGTCACTTTATGGTGACAAAAGGAACAGTCTTGGGCCACATTGTCTCAGATGAGGTAATACAAGTGGACAAGGAAAAAATTGATGTAATTGCCAATCTTCATGTCCCCAATACTGTAAAGGATGTACGATCATTCCTGAGTCACGCTAGTTTTTACCAAAGATTCATAAAGGAATTTAGCGTTGTGTCAAGGCCATTGTGTCAACTTTTAGCTAAAGACATTCCATTAGAGTGGACTAGCGGCTGTTAACAATCCTTTGACAAGCTAAAGCATCACCTCACCACAGCTCCCATAATGCAATCTCCAGATTGAAGTCTCCCATTTGAGTTAATGTATGATGCAAGTGACCATGCAATCGAAGATGTACTGGGATAGAAAAATGATAAGAAATCGTCTGTCATCTATTACACTAGTCAGACTCTCGATGGAGCTCAAAGGAATTACTCTACCACTGAAAAGGAGTTGCTAGCAATAGTGTTTGCCTTAGAGAAATTTAGAAAGGATCTTATCGGCTCACAAATTGTCTACTTTACTGATCATGCCAAACTAAAGTATCTTTTGTCAAAGAAGGATACGAAACAACATTTAATACGTTGAATTCTCTTACTCCAAAAGTTTGATTTTATTTTGAAGGACAAGAAGGGAGTGGAGAATGTTGTGGTTGATCACCTATCCCGACTCACTTTCGAGGATCATTCCTCATAAGCCATTCCCATCCATGACTCATTTTCAGATGAACAGTTGTTTGCTGCAACCTCTCTGTCCTGGTGCGTAGATATTGTGAGCTACTTGGAAACGGGAGAGACCCTTTCTCACTGGACTACTCTTGATAGGAAAAGATTTCTGTCAATCACCTGACAATTTCACTTTGATGATCCATACCTATTCAAGTACTGTGCGAATCAAGTAATACAGCGGTGTTTCCTAGAGGACGACATTTCTAACGATTATTTCTCATCTTAAAAGACCGCCTAGAAAGTGTTTAGTAGTGAATTTTACTGGTCGTTGGTTTTTAAAGATTCCTATGCTTTCTGCAAAGCTTGTGCTAAATGCCAAATGTTAGGCAGCCTTTTTGGACAAAATGAGATGCCCATGACCCCAATTATCACAATTGAGATATTTGACTGTTGGGGCATCGATTTCATAGGACCATTCTTGCCATCCTCTCAGTTCGAATACATACTTTTGGCAGTTGAATATGTGTCAAAGTGAGTAGAGGTTGTTCGCATAAGGAGAAATGATCACCGAACTGTGATCACTTTTTTAAAGGAAAATGTTTTCTCAAGGTTCATATCACCAAAGGCGATGATTAGTGATCGTGAGACCCATTTTTGCAATCGGCCTTTCGAGGCATTGATGAAGAAATATGGGGTAAACCACAAGATCGATCTTTCATACCACCCACAATCCAATGGCTGGGTGGAACTAGCCAGTAGGGAGATTAAACATATTCTAGAGAAGATAGTGAATAAAAATAGAAAGGACTAGTCTTCACGCCTAACTGACGCTCTATGGGTGTACAGGACAACGTACAAGGCCAACCTTGGAATGTCTTCCTATCGGTTGGTATATGGAAAGGCGTGCCATCTTCCTGTAGAATTGGAGCACAAGGCTTACCAGGCCACACGATTGTTAAACTTTGATATTCATGAAGGTGGTACATTAAGGAAGCTCCAACTAAATGAGTTGGAAGAGATAAGGAACGATTCTTACGATCGTGCACGAACATATAAAGAAAAATTGAAGACAAAGCATGATCGATCAATCCTAAGAAAGAAGCTTGAACCAAGTCAAAAAGTCCTACCCTACGATTAAAAGCTTCATCTCTTCCCAGGAAAGTTAAGATTGAAATGGACGGGCCCCTTTTATTGTCAAAAAAGTTTTTCCCCACGGGGCAGTTGAAGCGGTAAATCCTTAAAATGGCAATACCTTCAAGGTAAAACGTTTGAAGCCATTTTTAGAGGGATTCGAATCAGAGTCGGAGACCATCCAACTGGATGATCCTGACTATTCTGCTTGATGAAAATTGGCATGATGATGTCGGTGAGTTCCTCAGGGACAGGCAAGTGTTTAGAGAGAGAGAGAGAGAGAGAGAGAGAGAGAGAGAGAGAGAGAGAAAGAAAGAGAGAGGGATTCACACTTCAGATCAGGGATAACGCAAGGGGCAAAAGAAGTCTTACAGTATAGACAGTCAAAGGGTCAAAGACTTATTCCAACAAACACTTCTAATATGCGGGGCTTTTTAATAGAACTAACATATTACTGATCCTTAAAGGTCTATGAAAATCAGTTTAAAGGATTTAACTCTAAAAAGTCGCACATATTGGAATGGTGGGATTGGGGTCGTGTTTGTTTTGGGACTTAGGCTTTATCTGGTTCATGGATGTGGTGAGGAAAAAGAGAGGGGAAAGGAAAATAAAATAGAAAACTAGTCCCACCCGTTGTAGACACCCCATTTTGTCGGCTATCGATTTAGGAGACCCATAACTTGGTGGTTCACAATGATAAAAAAAGACTCAAAAAGGACTCCTGGAAGTTAGTTCTATTTCTCAAAATGCTCAGAATGACCAAAACGCCCCTGAAAGCCCAAAAACTCCTAGATTTGGACCAAAAGTTCTGAAAACATGCTATGTCGTAAGAAAAGTAAGAAAATGAGTTTTTAAGAAAAATCATATGAAATCGTCAGCTCCCAGAGACCCCCGGAAGTCCCGGAAGTTCTCAGAAAGTCCCCGTTGATCGGTTTGACCAAGGTTTGACCAGGTTTGACCAAGATTTGACCAAGTTTGACCAAAATCGTCCAAATTCAATGAGATCATTCTAGATCACGTGGAAAGCATTAAAATAAGTTTTAAAAGAAGATCGCACAAAAACGTCAGCTCCTGGGAACTCCCGGAGATTTCCAGAACTTCCCGGGAATCCCAGGTTTGACCAGTTTGACCAGAATTTGACTTTAGAACCGGGGCACCGTAACAATTTTCAAATATTTTTCATGGATACTAGAGGTCAATAGCTTTCCAACGGTATATCACACATAATTTCTGGATTTAAAACGAATTTATTATGAATTTCAAAAGGTAAAAAAGGCGATCAAATCGGCTTTTATCGCGAATACCGCAAAACTTTCAAAGTGATCTATCCCCAAACTATTTTTTTATGTAAATTAGACTCCATTACCTTTCCAACGGTATATCACAATCTCAATTTGGAGTTTGTATGCATTTTCTGTGAATTTCGGACGAAATAGGGCCTTTTCGCGAATACCGGAACCTCTGGGGGCCTAAACAGCATTATCTGGACGAAGGAAGAGCAGTGCCGCCGCGGCACTAGCCCACTGCTGCCGCGGCACAGGCCTAGTGCCGTCGCGGCACTCTCCCCCAGAACAGTATGTTTTTGTAATTTATTTTGGGGGTCCAATTTGATATATTAGAAATCAAAACGACGTAGTTTTGGTTCCCAGCTTATTTTGGACCAATGGGAGACCATTTTAAACTTTTTAAAACTCCATTTACCACCCGTCCTTTGCCTATAAAAGAAGTCATTTACTTCCATTTAGAGGGGAGACATGGAAGCTTAGAGAAAGCTTAGGAAGAAACTCTAGAAAAATATAGAGAGATAAAGAGAAGAAGTTGTCTTCTTCTTCCATTTTTTCCAATCAAAGTGAGTTCTAATCTTGTTTGCCTCCACCATTCTTCTATATACTTCATCATCAATATACCCAATCACCATTCTTGAGCATTCTTGAGTTAGGAAGCTACTTCCATGTCCAAATGTCAAAATCTATGAGTAAAACACCAAGCTACAAGTCCAAAATCACATTGATTATCATCTATTGATTGTTATTTACTTGCTTGTTCATATTATGTTCATCTCTTCTTACCTCATTTCTTTTTTATTTTCTTTATTTACTTACTAGTTCATCATCATCTAGATGATGACATGAAGTTTGAGGTGAGTGAATCCTTATGGATAGTAGCTCTTGAACTCAAAAACATGTTTGATAGATGATGATTATAACTTCAATACCTCCAAGGTATCCTTGAAGTTATGTTCAAAATAAAAATGAATCTCTCCAATAATATTGGGAGTTCTTTGATGATTCAAGGTTGGATGAGGTTCTAAGTGGTCACATGGTCATCTCAAGAGTTTAAGTTCATGCTTTGAACATCTATTTCAAAACCCCCAATCAAGAACTCAAACTCTATTTCAAAACCCAAATCCATTTTCTTCAAGAATGATCCAAAACAGTGAGCTGTTCAGATTCAAAGATTTGTTTTGAATTAAATACCTGAGTTATGATGATGAAACCACTTGGTAAATCTTCCTAAGACATCATAGTTTGTCTCCAATTTTTCCCATCAATTATAGAGGTGTGAAAGTATTATTTTCGGATTTAAGAAGTTCATATTCATAATCTGCCTCTGTTCTCACAGAATGTTTACCTGACTTTTTGAACTTATTCTGGATGTTTTCGTCACTGTACATATATCTTTTCTATTTTTTTTATGAAACTCGGGTGTCTTAGGAAACTTTTTCTATATAATGGGTCATCATAAACCCTTTCTTTGATTTGTGAAAAATCATACAAAATCAATCAACAGTGCAGCTTTTGTTTCTGAGTCATGTGTACATTCTGATTTATTTCTTTTAATCTGTGATAGATATTGAGGTTTGGCTTTTTGGGTTATTTTCTAGACACAATAAGGATGATCTCTGATATTTTCCACATTTTCCTAGTCATGTTTGACCTCCCATTATAATGTTACAAAGTAATGCATACAGTCTGTCCACTATTCACAACAATTCACTTTTTGACTTTCACACTTTGATGCAACACTCTCTTGTATCTAGATGAACCCATATCCCATGCACATGTTCTTTACCACTTTTAGCATGCTATATCATATCATGTATCATCTATCCTCTCATGTATCATACTCCCATAGATTCTTGAGTTTGGTTTCCAAATATAACCATGTTTTGCAAATACTTGGGAAGTTCTTGAAATGAGTTAGGAATTGATATTCCAAGTGGTTAGAATATTCATCCAAGTTCTGGAAGTATACTTTCAAAACCCCCATTTCAAAACCCCCCTCTTAAACCCCTCATTTTGATTTCAAGAAATAAACCTTGTTTTTCTCAAAACCCTCAAAACAGTGAGTCATTTAACTTCAAGGAATTATTTTGAGTTCAATACTCAATGTATGAATGCAATACCACTTGGATAGTCTTTCTAACTTATTATAGAATACCCATGATTTTTGGCTTGACTTGGAAGTACTTGGAAATGGTCCATTTGGACCCAAACATTCCTTGCAGACATTCTGTTTTTGCTGTCACAGCAGCTAGGTCCATTTCCAACCTCTTTTTCAGAAAACTTTTCCAAAAGGAGTGGTCCTAACTTATTTTTCCCTCAAAACTCAACGTCTTAGGGAACTTCCGGTATAAAATGGGTCTCTAGATCATTTGGCTTCAGTTTCTAAGATATTTCAATATTTCAGTCGACAGTACGGACTCTGTTTCTGAGTGACCTCTATTGTTTATATGATTTCTCTCAATTTGTGATAGTTATTAAGGATTGACTTTTTGGGTTGTGTTCTAGACACAATAAGGAATATTTGCATAAAAAATCATGCATTGAAAACATTTATAACCCCTCTTTTCAATTTCCAAAAGATCATGCTACTGTTCTGTCCACTATTCACAGCAAGCACATTTTAACTTTCATTCTTTGATTGGATGCCTACATGCACTCCAAATTAGCTCATGTCTTAGGAAGTAGTTCATACTACATTTGTACATATCCCATGATGATTTCTTTCATACACTCATACATATTCTAGACTTCTAAGTCATTCTAGTAATCCATGAACACAAAGCACACTACAACCTTTACACATTCTAGATACATACATTGCATCCATGCAAAGATTTGGGGTTTTGTAACTCCTAATCTAAGAAGGTTATAAGGAATGATCATGATCACACGTTCATGCTTCCCCTCGATTTAATCATCCTTTCTCATCCGTCCCGGGGATTGAGAGATCTTCTTTTCCCAAAGATTAGCATGCATCATTCTAGTTTACTAAGCATACTTTGATCCTTTTGATTTATTTGTTTTAAGAACAATTCACGTCCCCCCCTTTAGATTAGGAAGTCTTGATTATTTGATATATGATTAGACGATTTTTCCTAGGTTTATTTGTGTGATCTTTCACTTTTGCATTGTATGATATTTGACTTAGATCTTATGAATGATATCTTATCTTTTGATTTTCAATTTCAAGATTCTTATGTGATGTAATATACTATCATAGTACTAATTGCCGAACCACACATAGTATAAGATGATTATTTGGATGCTAATTGAGGCCTGTCGAGAGACGGGGCGAGTTGAGGGTGTTTTAGTCGCGACAAAGGCTCCTTCCTCTCTCGTACCAAAACCCCGAGCCAAGTTCTTTGGTTATCAAGGACCGGTGCCCTTTATCCATTTGGGTGAGTCAAAATTAGGTTTCTTGGTTCCTTAAAGACCAAGTGGCGACTCTGTATCTGTTTTCAACAGACCAATTTTCTCTCTTTTCAAATCAATTTCAAAGCAAAGTAGTGGATGAGCGATCCCGCGTGTCCACAATCTGGCGACTCTGCTGGGGATTTTTATTTTAAAATAAAATAATACAGAGGTTTGACTCATAAGAAGCATCCTTAAAATCGTCTTTTTACTGTGTTTGGTTCACCGCATTGCACTCTTGCATTTCCCCCCTCCGACTGTGTCTGAAATGCGGCGTTGACATTGTTCAGGTCTTGCTATGTCAGGGCACAAGTCACCGTTGATACTGTACCTTCCAAGGTACATCAAAAAGAGTAAAAACCTCCGTACTGTCCCCCTGACGGTATATTGGAACTCTCGTCAACGGACCCTCTTTGACTAAACCCAACCTTTGCATATAGATTCCTGTAGAACCTTTCATAGGGCTGTTCATTTATCTTTTCAGATAGGACAATGTGATATAACTGCTGTATACCCTGACGGGATTACCTGCGCGGTGTAGACGCTTATGTGGCATAGAACAGAACCTCTTTCTCATGATCCCCAAGGCAATCACTCACATGTGATCACATTGAGTTGACCTGCCTAGGCACCATAACAAGGATGTCTGCTCCATGCTCACAAAGATATACACCGCAAACCTTGTTTGTTGGTCCTAGGATATAGGAGTATGAAAACTAGCTAGATAGTATGATCACCATCATAACCTGTTTCTCCCAGAAACTCTGTCCAGATATCCCAGATATAACCATATTAACCAGTTTCTCCTAGAAACTCTGTCCAGATATCCCAAATATAACCATATTAACCAGTTTCTCCCAGAAACTCTGTCCAGATATCCCAGATATAACCATATTAACCAATTTTTCCCAGAAACTCTGTCTAAATCTTCCTGATTTCCCAGATATACCAGTTTCTCCCAGAAACTCTGTCCTTTCTTCCCAGATATACTAGTTTCTCCGAAAAGCTCTATCCAAATTTCCTAGAAATACTCAAAGTACCTGTTTTCCCATAAGCTCTGCCCCAAATCTCCCAGATTCTCTAAAAATCCCAGCATCTCTGCCCAAATCACCTAGAAATGCCCAGATATACTTGTTTCTCCTAGAAACTCTATCCATATTTCTCATAAATACCCAAAATACCAATTTCTCCTAGAAGCTCAGTCCAAATCAACCAGAAATCCTTATTTCTCCCAGAAACTCTATCCGAAATTCCCAAAGTATCCCGGAAATCCCTGTTATCCCTTGGTGATCATACTGGAAAGTAAGGTTAGCACACTCTGTATGGCTAGGACCTTATTTGTTTAACTGCTATCTGTTAGAAGTAGGGGCATCATATAGATTAGGGCTTGCATCCACATGCTTGTCTCATGTGCATGCACCATTCTCATCAGTCTGCGCACACTATCTCAGTCAGTCTGTACATAAGTCAGTCCATCTTCCTTAACCTCACTGTCATTGTCTCTCTAGTCATCACTATCAGAATCTGATACACTCTTCTCGAATCTATAGGTCATTATAGATTCCCAAAATCAGCCACTGAGATCCCCATCCTGGGTCAGAAGTTCGAACAGTCATTTGGTTAGAATCAGTCCGCCGAGAAAATTCAACATGAATCAGGAAACTTTGGAAGCCAAGGTCACTGAATTAATCAATCAACAGTCAGATCGGCTGACTCAAGTTCTAAAATTTATGGAAGAGTTCCGACAACAGCAACCACAGTACCCACCTAGGTTCCCACCACCACAAGGGTTCATGCTACCACCATCGCCTGGATTTGGACCGCCTCCCGAGAACAATGGGGAAGAAGAATGGTTTCAAGGAGTCCCACTGCCTATATATGAGAAAAAGCTCCAAGAGAAAATGGACAAGGTCGACAAGCTTGAGAACATACTAAGGAAGAGTAAGGGAGTCGACGATTACATGTTAGATCTGGAAGGATTGTTTGAGCCCAACAAAGTGAGGCTACCCGAGAACTTCAAGATGCCTGAAATCGACCGTTTTGACGGAACTGGAAATCCGAAGAGCCACGTGAAGTTTTGTATGAGCATTTTCCAGTCAATGGGCTGCACCCATGAGCACATAGCTATGTTGTTCCCTCAAACCCTCTAGAAAGCCGCACTATCCTGATTCCTAACCCTTGAAACTTCCAAGACTCGAGTTTGGGAAGATGTTGCTAGAACTTTCATTGATCACTACTCCTACAACCAAGAGCTTGATGTCACCATCCGAGATCTGGAAACTACCAGGCAGAATTTTAATGAGTCCTTCACTGCATTCTTGAGCAGATGGAGGAATAAAGTAGCCCAAATGATCCACATACCTGTTGAGAAAGAGCAAGTACGTATGCTGGTTAAGAACCTGCAACCAGTATACCATGAAAAACTATTCTACCAGTCCATCTCAACATTTGAAGAGTTGTTTTAGGTTGGAACTAGAATCGAGGATGCTATCTGTGAAGGCAAGATCAATGGAGCTGGGTCACTGAAAAAGGAGAAGAGACCCCACACCTTTGGTGAAGATCAAGAGAGCCTAGATGTCAATGCCTTAAGCCCATCATCAAGCCAAAATGACTGTAGTAAGAGGCACAAGAAAGGAAACCAAAGAGTCTTCACACCACTTGACGTGAGCTTATCCTCCGCTCTCAATCACCTTGTTCAAAAGGGCCACCTTGTACCTTTGGAGCCCAGTAAGCCTCCTAATCACCCACCTCCTGGGTATAATGAATCCAAGTATTGTGATTACCACCAAGACCAAGGCCATGAGACCGACAACTGTAAGAGGCTCCGTCACTCAATTCAGGATCTCTTAGATGATGCGCCGCACCCCAACCCAATCCACTACCTCGGTCTCGACCAACCCTCGACCTATCCGTTTAAATGATCCCCTTCGCTGAGGACCATGAATGTTGATCCTGTGCCGGTGAAGTAATGGTGTTTGGGACTCTTGCTAGAAAACCAAATGAAGATGCTCTTTAAAAAAAATAAAAATAAATAAAAAGAATAAGTGGGTCACAAAGACACTCCATTTGAGACCGGGTCGAGTCAAGTTGAGTCTGTTCTATGTTACGAGTCCATTTCAATTCTAGTCTTGTGATCGAGTCTGTCTGTCATCGAGATGTTAATGAGTCTGTAATCCTTCTCTACTGATGGAATGAAGTCTCACTTTGCCTAATCTGATGTGCCTAGTCATAGATGCATGAATCGCTGAACTGAAGTGTCACTTTTCAAATTACCATGGATATTACTCTGCTAATAATTTCTCTACAACAAAATAAAAAAAAGAATCCTGAAAGGTTAAAGTCGATTTCACGCTGACACTGATGAAGAGCTGAGAATTGAATAGTCTTACTTTAAGAATTTAAAGATGCTCTTACCTCAATCTTGAAAAGACATACTTAAAACTAACTTGGGGCTTGCCCAACACCCTTTTTTCCACCATTTCGAAGCCTTAAGCCCAATCCAATTGGGAGCCACGCAATCTGTCCAATTGAAAGCAATGCAAACTTAGCCCTTGATGGCAGCCAAACATTTCAGTGAGTTTCATCTCCGCTTTCAAAAAAAAAAAAAAAACAAAAACAAAAACAAAAAAAAAAGAAAGAAAAGAAAAAGCTCGCTAGGTTGAGAACCCGAAAGGGCACCTAGGCAAAAGTTAGAGCTGAAAAAGGTGTTGATTTCCAAAATCTGACCCTAGCCAGTCAAAATGTTGGAGAAAATTTTGATGAAACAAATGAGAGAATCATACGCTTCAAGATACATCTTAAGAACGTGCCAAGATCACATTTCAAAAGGCACGGAATGACCACAAATAAATTCTGAGAACTGACATGCACATTCTGGAATTCTGAGATTGCGATTGAAAGATCTCACAAGAATCGACTACATTAAAAAGCAAAATTGGTTGGCTAGGAGAAAGTGAAAAGGATCAATCCTCAAAACAAAAAGAAAAAGAAAAAGAAAAGAAGGGGAGATTGAAACTGAATCCTTTTCTTCAAAGCTACCACAAGTGGCTCAAGTTTGAACTTCTTTGACGATTGGTTTGAAAAACCCTCATACCTTAAACCAATTTCTTTCAAGCCTTGCCTTGAACTACGCTCGACCTGATTCCCACTCGGGGATACGTAGGCAACCACATCGGTTCGGTCGCTCCACCCACAAAAATAGCCCAATTTCTTTCAAGCTTCGGCCCGAACTACGTTGGACCTGATCCCCGTTCGGGGGTACGTAGGCAGACTTTGAAAAAAGAAAAGAAGGATGGCTCGCTAGGTTGAAAATCCGAAAGGACGCCTAGGCAAAAGTTAGAGATGAATCCAAGGTGAGCAATAACAAAAGAGAGAAAAAAGCTCGCTAGGTCACCTCACTAGTACCTAGGCAAAAGTTATGAGCATTTGAGAGATTAAAGTCACGATCCTTGCCTCAAGCCAGAAATCACCTTCCACACTAGGGGCAAACTTTGGCTACTCGCCTCGTTTGCCTAAATTTTACTATCTACCCTTCATACAAGGGGCAAACTTCGGTCACCTATCTCGTTTGCCCAAAACCTCCAATGAACCTTCCTCCAAACTAGGGGCAAACTTCGGTCATTTACCTCGTTTGCCTCCCGATCCCACTTCATGGCCTTCAAACTAGGGGCAAACTTTGTTTGCCACCCGATCCCTATACACCAATGGTAAGCCTTCAAGTCACAAACATTGTCTTGAATAGATGGAAACGGAGCATCTTTTATTCTATAAACTAAGGCACTAATTGAAAGCGCATCTTGGGAGAAGCAAAGAAATTTATTAGATCAGTAGGGAGGAATTTTCAAAAATAAGATTCACCATCAAAGTGATGCTACGTTAAGGTGAGAAGTAAACACAAAAGAGAAATGGTACATCATTTATGACAAGAGCACATCAAGTTTTGGCAAGTCGAGCTTGTTTCATTTTGGTGTCAAATGTCTCACCCTCGCGTGTCGGTATTTGTCAGTTTTGAGTCTGTCATAGTCTTTTTCAGGAAAAGAGTCGGTCGTAGTCTCAAATGTGTAAGTCAACAGTGACTAATAAAATTTTTAAATCAAGTTATAAAGAGCATTCCAATGACAACACAAGCAGGAGTACCAAACATCATTACTGCCCAGACAAGGCATCAGCATGAGAAGTGTCCAAACTTAGGGCAAATGCAAATTTCATCCCTTTTCAAACTGCCAAAAGTTAACCATCATCTTCTAGCAACATAAGTCCATGAGTGGCTGTTGATCTTTCATCTTTCTTCATGCAACATAAGTCCATGAGTGGCTGTTGATGATCTTTCTTCCTTCCTGCAACATAAGTCCATGAGTGGCTGTTGATCTTTCATCTTTCTTCATGCAACATAAGTCCATGAGTGGCTGTTGATGATCTTTCTTCCTTCCTACAACATAAGTCCATGAGTGGCTGTTGATCTTTCATCTTTTTTCATGCAACATAAGTCCATGAGTGGTTGTTGATGATCTTCATTTCTCCTAGAAACATAAGTCCATGAGTGGTTGTTGATCTTTCATCTTTCTTCATGCAACATAAGTCCACGAATGGCTGTTGATGATCTTCCTTCATCCTAGAAACATAAGTCCATGAGTGGTTGTTGACTGTCTTCCTTCGCTCATGCAACATAAGTCCATGAGTGGCTGTTGATGATCTTCTTTCATCCTAGCAACATAAGTCCATAAGTTGCTATTGATTATCACCCTCCATCAGTGTTAAACCACCACAAATCATCTCTGTCACAAACAAAATGATACCTTGACTCCCATTTAATGGACGTATTTCCTTCTTCCTAGCAGAGTACATTATCCTTTAGCTCCCGAAGGCCCTAACCGGCTCTTTTGGATTGAGCATTACAAAATCTGACCAACCACGAGAGATTCAGAGATGGATCCTGGTTCTAGGTCAAGAATTGAAGAGAGATTCTCAGAGAGTCCCCTACCATCCCCAGCAGAAGACAACAGAAGTCCGAACCGATTCTCCGGACTTGTCATCATAAGGATCGGCCAACGATTGAAAACATCACCCGCAGTCAAATCACCCCGATTCCCAGGGCAAGCACTGTCTATTCACAATTCAAGGGTCCATGTCCACTGATTATCATGAGCTTTCTCACCTGTCAGTCATTATGAGTTTCCTCACTTACCGTGAGCTTCTACGCTCTGATTATCTCACTTGTCAATTATCGTGAGCTACCCCACTTATTATGAGCCCCCTTACTTTGGTTATTATAAAACTGCCGGTTATCATGAACTCCCTCACCTATGCGTTATCCTTAGTTGTCATCCTCAAAGACCCCACATCCGATCCCATTCACTTGTAAAGCACACTTCCCGTAATTTGAGAAGTTTGCCCCGAAACCCAGAGTCTTTTCAGACCGTGGTCGGCCACTGCATCATAGTCAGAAGCACTAGCACAACACAAGTCCACTCGGAATGGCACATACCCCACAGCACCTGCTCATACTAGGGTCATAACACTAGACATGATAGGATTCATAACACAATTCATATCACATCCATGCATTGCATACCATTCTCATAGCATAGCATCCGCTTGGTTGTTGTGTATGTACATGTGTGATTCATTCCTTTGTGCCCCGAACTACGTCCTGGTCTGATTCCCCTTAGGATACGTAGGCAGCTCACGCAGAGCACGACCAGCACTAGCCTCAGCATCATTGCATCTTTTGCAACGCTTTTTGATCCTAAATCTATAGCCTCCGAAACACCTGTCTCTTCAAAAGCTTTGGCACTCGCTTGCGACATGCGTTGCCTCGCAAGTTCATGCCAAAGAGGGGCAAACTGTAGACACCCCATTTTGTCAGCTATCGATTTAGGAGACCCATAGCTTGGTGGTTCACAATGATCAAAAAAGACTCAAAAAGGACTCCTAGAAGTTAGTTCTATTTCTCAAAATGCTCAGAATGACCAAAACGCCCCTGAAAGCCCAAAAACTCCCAGATTTGGACCAAAAGTTCTGAAAACATGTTATGTCGTAAGAAAATGAGTTTTTAAGAAAAATCATATGAAATCGTCAGCTCCCAGAGACCCCCGGAAGTCCCGGAAGTTCTCAAAAAGTCCCCGTTGATCGATTTGACCAAGGTTTGACCAGGTTTGACCAAGATTTGACCAAGTTTGACCAAAATCGTCCAAATTCAACGAGATCATTCTAGATCACGTGGAAAGTATTAAAATAAGTTTTAAAAGAAGACTGCACGAAAACGTCAACTCCTGGGAACTCCCGGAGATTTCCAGAACTTCCCGAGAATCCCAGGTTTGACCAGTTTGACCAGAATTTGACTTTAGAACCGGGGCACCGTAACAATTTTCAAATATTTTTCATGGATACTAGAGGTCAATAGCTTTCCAACGGTATATCGCACATAATTTCTGGATTTAAAACGAATTTATTATGAATTTCCAAAGGCAAAAAAAGGCGATCAAATCGGCTTTTATCGCGAATACCGCAAAACTTTCAAAGTGACCTATCCCCAAACTATTTTTTATGTAAATTAGACTCCATTACCTTTCCAACGGTATATCACAATCTCAATTTAGAGTTTGTATGCATTTTCTGTGAATTTCGGACGAAATAGGGCCTTTTCGCGAATACCGGAACCTCTGGGGGCCTAAACAGCATTATCTGGACGAAGGAAGAGCAGTGCCGCCGCGGCACTGGCCCACTGCTGCCGCGGAACATGCCCAGTGCCGCCGCGGCATTCTCCCTCAGAATAGTATGTTTTCGTAATTTATTTTGGGGGTCCAATTTGATATATTAGAAATCAAAACGACGTAGTTTTGGTTCCCAGCTTATTTTGGACCAATGGGAGACCATTTTAAACTTTTTAAAACTCCATTTACCACCCCTCTTTTGCCTATAAAAGAAGCCATTTACTTCCATTTAGAGGGGAGACATGGAAGCTTAGAGAGAGCTTAGGAAGAAACTCTAGAAAAATATAGAGAGATAAAGAGAAGAAGTAGTCTTCTTCTTCCATTTTTTCCAATCAAAGTGAGTTCTAATCTTGTTTGCCTCCACCATTCTTCTATATACTTCATCATCAATATACCCAATCACCATTCTTGAGCATTCTTGAGTTAGGAAGCTACTTCCTTGTCCAAATGCCAAAATCTATGAGTAAAACACCAAGCTACAAGTCCAAAATCACATTGATTATCATCTATTGATTGTTATTTACTTGCTTGTTCATATTATGTTCATCTCTTCTTACCTCATTTCTTTTTTATTTTCTTTATTTACTTACTAGTTCATCATCATCTAGATGATGACATGAAGTTTGAGGTGAGTGAATCCTTAGGGATAGTAGCTCTTGACCTCAAAAACATGTTTGATAGATGATGATTATAACTTCAATACCTCCAAGGTATCCTTGAAGTTATGTTCAAAATAAAAATGAATCCCTCCAATAATATTGGGAGTTCTTTGATGATTCAAGGTTGGATGAGGTTCTAAGTGGTCACATGGTCATCTCAAGAGTTTAAGTTCATGCTTTGAACATCTATTTCAAAACCCCCAATCAAGAACTCAAACTCTATTTCAAAACCCAAATCCATTTTCTTCAAGAATGATCCAAAACAGTGAGCTGTTCAGATTCAAAGATTTGTTTTGAATTAAATACCTGAGTTATGATGATGAAACCACTTGGTAAATCTTCCTAAGACATCATAGTTTGTCTCCAATTTTTCCCATCAATTATAGAGGTGTGAAAGTATTATTTTCGGATTTAAGAAGTTCATATTCATAATCTGCCTCTGTTCTCACAGAATGTTTACCTGACTTTTTGAACTTATTCTGGATGTTTTCGTCACTGTACATATATCTTTTCTATTTTTTTTATGAAACTCGGGTGTCTTAGGAAACTTTTTCTATATAATGGGTCATCATAAACCCTTTCTTTGATTTGTGAAAAATCATACAAAATCAATCAACAGTGCAGCTTTTGTTTCTGAGTCATGTGTACATTCTGATTTATTTCTTTTAATCTGTGATAGATATTGAGGTTTGGCTTTTTGGGTTATTTTCTAGACACAATAAGGATGATCTCTGATATTTTCCACATTTTCCTAGTCATGTTTGACCTCCCATTATAATGTTACAAAGTAATGCATACAGTCTGTCCACTATTCACAACAATTCACTTTTTGACTTTCACACTTTGATGCAACACTCTCTTGTATCTAGATGAACCCATATCCCATGCACATGTTCTTTACCACTTTTAGCATGCTGTATCATATCATGTATCATCTATCCTCTCATGTATCATACTCCCATAGATTCTTGAGTTTGGTTTCCAAATATAACCATGTTTTGCAAATACTTGGGAAGTTCTTGAAATGAGTTAGGAATTGATATTCCAAGTGGTTAGAATATTCATCCAAATTCTGGAAGTATACTTTCAAAACCCCAATTTCAAAACCCCCCTCTTAAACCCCTCATTTTGATTTCAAAAAATAAACCTTGTTTTTCTCAAAACCCTCAAAACAGTGAGTCATTTAACTTCAAGGAATTATTTTGAGTTCAATACTCAATGTATGAATGCAAGACCACTTGGAAAGTCTTTCTAACTCATTATAGAACACCCATGATTTTTGGCTTGACTTGGAAGTACTTGGAAATGGTCCGTTTGGACCCAAACATTCCTTCCAGACATTCTATTTTTGCTGTCACAACAGCTAGTTCCACTTCCAACCTCTTTTTCAGAAAACGTTTCCAAAAGGAGTGGTCCTAACTTATTTTTCCCTCAAACCTCAATGTCTTAGGGAACCTTCTGTATAAAATGGGCCTCTAGATCATTTGGTTTCATTTTCTACGATTTTTCAACATTTCAGTCGTCAGTACGGACTCTGTTTCTGAGTGTCCTCTATTGTTTATATGATTTCTCTCAATTTGTGATAGTTATTAAGGATTGGCTTTTTGGGTTGTGTTCTAAACACAATAAGGAAGATGTTCATAAAAAATCATGCATTGAAAACATTTCTAATCCCTCTTTTCAATTTCCAAAATATCATGTTACTGTTCTGTCCACTATTCACACCAAGCACATTTTAACTTTCATTCTTTGATTGGATGCCTACATGCACACCAAATTAGCTCATGTCTTAGGAAGTAGTTCATACTACATTTGTACATATCCCATGATGATTTCTTTCATACACTCATACATATTCTAGACTTCTAAGTCATTCTAGGAATCCATGAACACAAAGCACACTACAACCTTTACACATTCTAGATACATACATTGCATCCATGCAAAGATTTGGGGTTTTGTAACTCCTAATCTAAGAAGGTTATAAGGAATGATCATGATCACACGTTCATGCTTCCCCTCGATCTAATCATCCTTTCTCATCCGTCCCGGGGATTGAGAGATCTTCTTTTCCCAAAGATTAGCATGCATCATTCTAGTTTACTAAGCATACTTTGATCCTTTTGATTTATTTGTTTTAAGAACAATTCACGTCCCCCCCTTTAGATTAGGAAGTCTTGATTATTTGATATATGATTAGACGATTTTTCCTAGGTTTATTTGTGTGATCTTTCACTTTTGCATTGTATGATATTTGACTTAGATTTTATGAATGATATCTTATCTTTTGATTTTCAATTTCAAGATTCTTATGTGATGTAATACACTATCATAGTACTAATTGCCGAACCACACATAGTATAAGATGATTATTTGGATGCTAATTGAGGCCCGTCGAGAGACGGGGCGAGTTGAGGGTGTTTTAGTCGCGACAAAGGCTCCTTCCTCTCTCGTACCAAAACCCCGAGCCAAGTTCTTTGGTTATCAAGGACCGGTGCCCTTTATCCATTTGGGTGAGTCAAAATTAGGTTTCTTGGTTCCTTAAAGACCAAGTGGCGACTCTGTATCTGTTTTCAACAGACCAATTTTCTCTCTTTTCAAATCAATTTCAAAACAAAGTAGTGGATGAGCGATCCCGCGTGTCCACACCCGTAAGGTAAATGGAGCTAGTTTTCATCCGGTTTTTCTTTCCATTTTAAAAGAATAGTCCCCTATATGGGCAACTATGTATCACATGGGGTTGATGGTATAAATAGTCCTAAGATTATTCAATTAAAGGGACTAGTTATCCAATATGACCCTTGGCTGCCAAAGGTAGCATAAATTGTATGAGGAAAAAAAAGGTTAATTACAGAAACACCTCCTGTGGTTAGGCCTTTTATTAGTTACCCCCTGTACTTTAAATTGTATCACTAATACCCCCTGTGATTTGGACTAAAATGAAACAGTCACTATTTCCGCTAAAGTTAACGGGAAATTGGTAAAAGTACGAAATTACCCTTAATACATGCTAATGAGAACACCCTCATATGCTTAAATATTTATTTAGGCATGTATGGTACATTATTATATTATTTTGATATTATATTTGTTGTTAGAAACTATTTCTGTGGTTACTTTGAGATACTTTCATGAGAGCGAATTTATTATTATTTATTTATTTAATTTTTGATCTACCCTTAAACACACACACATAACAGCACACACAGTCTTGGTGATATATTATTAATTTTTTTTATCTACCCATACACACACACAATCTTGGTGATATATTAGCTTTTTTTATCTACCCTTGGCCACACACAGTGAAATCCAGTATAGTGATGTACTAAGATTAAAAATATATATCACCAAAACTCTGTGTGTGTGTGTGTGTGTGTGTATATGCGCGCGTATGCGTGCACACGCGCGCACGTGTGTGTGTGTCAAATTCGCTACCCAAAATGACCACAGAATAGTCTCTTGCAACAAATATAATATCAAAATAATAAAATAATATACCACATATGCCTAAAGAAATATTTAAGTATATAAGGTTGCTCTCATTAGCATGTGATACACCCAAAATTATGGGCAGTTTCCTACTCAAGCTAGAAGACTAATGGAAAGTGCAAGCTATTTCCTAATCCAATTAGGAAACCCCACAATTAATGCCAATCTATATTAAATAGGATTATATTTCCTTATCCATGTATGAGTAGGTCTCTTACATCTATAAAAGAGACCTCTCACCCCCCATTGAGGGGGCCGCCAACTCTTTAGTCTACACAGCACCTCTACAAAAATTCACCATTATACGCATACACCCGGCCGGTATTACTGGTAGTGCCGCCCCTCTTTGTTAGCTCACCAGGCCCGCCGGTGATCTTCTAGTGAACGTGCTCAGACACACCTGTGGACGTAGGTACCTTCATTAACAGGGCCGAACCACATACAAAAAAATAGTCTCTCACTCTTTCTCTCTCCTTAAATTGCTCTACTTTACTTTTACCAATTTTTGGCATCATCAGCTTGGCGCCGTCTGTGGGAAAGACAATTCTTCTCAACAACAAATTCTTGACTGATCAATATGCCACCAAAGAAGGCTGCGCAGCAGTCCGACCGGGATGTTCCTTCGGCCCCGGCGTCGACTGCAGCAGTCCTGACATATGAGCAAATCACCGCAACCCTCACACAACTCTTGGAGGGCCAGCGTCAAATCCAGCAACAGATCGAACCACTGCTAGCCCAGCAAAGCAATCCTCTAGTGGCCGGGAAACGACCCGGGAACATTGCGTACGGTCGAGAACCGATTTTGACCAGACAACGGACCCGAGCCAACCCTTCTCGTGTTGAGGATGCCAGAGACATCAACAGTGGGCGTGCTGCCCGAGAGGAAAGGCAAGAGCATATGGCCCGGGAATCAGTCCAGGGTCACTCGGTCAAGAGCCAAGTCATCCCTAGGCGAACGGTTACCCGGAGTCATAGCCGAGCCCGATCCCAGAGGACAACACCCTGCCATAAAGAAGCCTCTTCCACCAACCCGACCAGCTCCTCAGATACCGGTCGGGAAGGAGTGGAAGCCCGAATCAAGGACTTGAAGAAACAGATCGACGGAGTGGCCAAAAAGCTTGGTCAAAACTGTGTTCCGAATCAAGCCAATACCGAGACAGAGTCACCATTCTCCAGCCAGATCACGAGGTTCTCTATCACGCGCAAATTCAAGCAGCCTCGGCTAGATTCATACAATGGCTCGGGAAGCCCGATCGACCACGTCCGAACCTATAAGGCTCAGATGGCCCTAGCCACCAACTCCGATGAGCTACACTGCCTAGCCTTCCCCAGCACTTTGAAAGGCCCGGCCATGCAGTGGTTTTACTCCTTGGAGCCCCGATCGGTCTGCAGTTTCAAACAACTCAGCAAGCAGTTCATCAACCAGTTCGCCGGTATGCATGAGCGGCCAAAGCCAGACATGCAACTACTAACAGTCAGACAACGGAATAATGAGTCCCTCAAGGAGTTCACCGGCCGGTTTAATCAAGAGAAGCTCAGCATCTACGATCTTGATGAAACCGCCGCTATCATAGCCTTCTGCTCGGGAGTTCAACACACCAAGTGCGCCACGTTGTTCCACAGAAATCGACCGGAAACTTTGGTCGAGCTCTCTGAGAGGGTTGGAAAATACATTGACACTGAAGAGTTTCTGAAGACCAAAGACACCGGACAAGAAAGCAACGAATCTTCCAGAAATAAGCGAAAGCGAGATCAGCCCGGGAGTTCTGACAGTTCCTTCAGCTCACAGCAGGCAGGGTCCGGCGACCCCGACCCGACCTCCAATTCGCAGCGGTCTGAGTCCGGCAGCCCCGACCCAACCTCCAGTTCGCAGCGGTCTGAGTCTGGCAGCCCTGGCCCGATCTCTAGTTCACATCGGTCAGGATCAAACAGTTCTGACTTTGCCTCCAGCACAGAGAAGTCAGAAGCACAACGATCCTGATCCGACCTCCCATCTCCATCGGTCTAGAAGAGCCCGACTACATTGGTACTTGCTTGATCACCACATGAGGCTCCACCGATTGTCGGAGAACTTATACAAAGATCTCGGGCTTAACCCCGAGGCATACAAAGACCTCGGGCCTAACCCCGAGGCATACAAAGACCTCGGGCCTAACCCTGAGGCACTAAAAAGACCTCGAGCTCCGAACTCAGGCACTAAAAAGACCTTGGGCTCCGAACCCAGGCACAAAAGACCTCGGGGTCACGCCCGAGGCACCGGCTTCGCCTAGGTCCAATCGACGATGGGGGCAAACACCCTAGGCGGCTGATGATGGCAAGCTTCAAAAGACCCTGCAACCACCATGTTCCAGGTCGGTTACCTACAGATCATGGCCTCTTTAAGACCCTCGTCTTAGCGAAAACTTGGGGGACAAGATGGCGTAGTGAGCTAAACAGGTAATCACACCGGGTATTTACAGGCCTCGCGGATAACCAAGTCAAAATCTTGGACAACCCGAGCACCTACAGTACTCAGAGGCATTAACTCCACTTAGGTCCAGACCGACGATAGAGGTGACTAAAATCTCTTAGGTTGGCCGACGATAGAGGAGCAAAAGGACCCTAAAGCAACGTGATTTAGGTCGGCTCCACCAACATGGTCAAGCTCTTCTCCCAACAGTCTTGACGAAGGCTAACTGGGCGGAAGACAACCATCCTGGGGAGCTAACATAAAAAGGACCCTAAAGCAATACGCTTTAGGTCGGCTTTTCCAACATGGTCAAATTCTTCTCCCACAACCTTGACGAAGGTTCACGGGCAGAAGATAACCATCCTGGAGGCTAACTCAAGCAAAAAGACTCCGAAGTAGGCCGAGTCTCAACTCTCGGTCACTTCCCGAGCATTCAAAGACTCCGAATTAGGCCGGGTCTCAACTCCCTGTCAGTTCCCGAGCACCTAAAGATCCCGAGCTAGGCAGGGTATCAGCTCTCAGCCAGGACTCACCAGGCTCAGAAGCCTCGAGGCAGCTTCCTCAAGCACTCAGACAGTGGCAAGTGGCATCAACTAATTTCCAAACTTGCCCCGATATAGCATCTGGCCAATCTTGGAAATGGGGGGCAGCTGATACACCCAAAATTATGGGCAGTTTCCTACTCAAGCTAGAAGACTAATGGAAAGTGCAAGCTATTTCCTAATCCAATTAGGAAACCCCACAATTAATGCCAATCTATATTAAATAGGATTATATTTCCTTATCCATGTATGAGTAGGTCTCTTACATCTATAAAAGAGACCTCTCACCCCCCATTGAGGGGGCCGCCAACTCTTTAGTCTACACAGCACCTCTACAAAAATTCACCATTATACGTATACACCCGGCCGGTATTACTGGTAGTGCCGCCCCTCTTTGTTAGCTCACCAGGCCCGCCGGTGATCTGCTAGTGAACGTGCTCAGACACACCCGTGGACGTAGGTACCTTCATTAACAGGGCCGAACCACATACAAAAAAATAATCTCTCACTCTTTCTCTCTCCTTAAATTGCTCTACTTTACTTTTACCAATTTTTGGCATCATCAGCATGTAATGGAGGTAATTTTGTACTTTTACCCATTTTCTATTAACTTTCACGGAAAAGTGAGTGTTTCACTTTAGTCTAGACAATAGGGGTATTAGTTATCAAATTTAAAGTACAGGGGGTAACTAATAAAAGGCCTAACCACATGGGGTGTTTTTGTAATTAACCCAAAAAAAATAACTATTGCAATTGGACATTTCTAAGCAATCAGAAATTGAAATGTGTAAATACCACAACATGGTCCTAATATCTTTGATTGGATGATGCAATCGTACCAACATAAGCATACATCAGCAGTTACTATATTTTAATGAATGGTCCTTTTTTTAGATAAATTAATGAATGGTCCTTTGAAACATGAATCATTACCACCTTTATTCTTTTTCAATTTCTTATAGGACACATCTTCAGATGGGCATAAAAAAGTTTCAGCTTAATGTGTGATGAGAATCAAGGAAGCACTTAATGGGTAGAATTGGGCTGATTCTAAAATGGTTAATCCAAGCGTGTCCTAAGTGAGCCAATTACTAGAGCAAGGTTCATGAAGATAAAATAAGGTTTCAATGGGCTGATTCAAGAGATGTGGGCTGAATATAACTTCCAGATCTTCATGGATCGGACCCAATATGATTTTGTTCTTCTTGTTCAACTCATATATGCAGCAAATTAGGTATTGGGGAAGTTAAATAGTTATGTTATGGCTATTTATGTTTTATAGATAGTAGTTGGGAGTTTGTTCATGTTTCTAAGTGCATTTAATGAGTTAAACTAATTTTTTTGTGTTAGTCTTTGCTAAAAAATGAGAGTGCATTAAATCCTATGGTTAGAGGGTTGTTCCAATCCTATTTATATCCTTTTTGTATGTAATGAGATTTATATCAATGAATTAATAAAATTTAGAAGTTGAGCTTTGCTCCTCCCCTTGGTCTCAAAGCAAGTCTTTTGGGATTCGCATAATTGGTTCGCATCAAATGGAAGTAAATCCAATATTGTTGTTGGGTCTCAAAGCAAGTCTTTTGGGATTCACATCATTTGGTATCAAAGCTTGGATTCTAAAATCAGGTTATCTATCCCTTTTTGTTTTTTTGTGTCTTTTGTCATCTTATTCTTATCGTTTTGAGTCTTCTATCATTTATCTTTGAGTCTTCTTCTTCTTTTATCATTGTGTTCTTCATTCCTTATTCGTGTTCCTGAAAAACAAAAAAAATAAATAAAAATAAAAAAGGAAATTTGATTCGTTGTGTTCTTCACTCCTTGATTCTCAGCATTCCCCCTCTCTTCAAAGGATTCGTCCTCGAATCCATGCAAAGGATTTGCATGACAATTTTTAAATAATTTTTTTGTAATTCTTGGTGCCCAACTCAAACAAGAACTAGAAAATTCACTCTTTTTTTTTAAACTTTGTGCACGACAATTCACAAACAAGAACACGGACAAGAACAAGAGAACAAGGAATGAAGAATAGAGCGAATTAGATTTCCTTTTTTTTTTCAGGAGCATGAACAAGAACAAGAACAAGAACAAGAACAAGGAATGAAGAACACAATGACACAAAAGAATGAAGAAGACTCAAAGATAAAGGATAGAAGATTCAAAACGACAAGGATAAGATGAAAAAAGACACGAAAACAAAAGGAATAGATAACCTGGTTTTAGAATCCAAGCTCTAATACCAAATGATACAAACCACAAAAGACTTGCTTTGAGGCCTAACAACAATATTGGAATTTACTTCCATTTGATGAGAACCAATGATGCGAACCCCAAAAGGCTTGCTTTGAGACCCAACAACAATATTGGAATTTACTTCCGTTTAATGCGAACCTCAATAGACTTGCTTTAAGACACAACACCAATATTGGAATTTACTTCTTTCTGTTGCAAACCCCATCGACTTGTATTGAGACCCAATAGCAATATTGACATGGTTTACCCAGAAAAGCTAAAATTACGTTGTTTGATAGTGAACTTGTGACCCAACATTTATAAAGAAATGCAAACCACAGGTATACCAAAAATAGTGAACCTGAGACCCAACATCTAAAAAGAGACGCAAACCCCAGGTATTCATGTTCTTGAATGCCACAAGGTGTGAACATTGATAAGTTCTGAACGTCACAAGGAGGACCTTGATAAGTTCGTGGTGTTCTGTGAAGAACAAGGGGAGGAGCAAAGCTCAACTTTTGAATTTTATTTATTCATTATAAACTGGATTGGAACAACCCTCCAACCATAGGATTTAATGTAATCTTGTTTTTTAGCAAAGAATAACACCAAAAAAAACTAGTTTGACTCATTAAATGCACTTAGAAATATGAACAAACTCCCAACTACTATCTGTAAAACATAAATAGCCATAACATAACTATTTAACTTCCCCAATACCTAATTTGCTACACATATGAGTTGAACAAGAAGAACAAAATCAGATTGGGCCCGAACAATGAAGATTTGAAAGTTATATTCAGCCCACATCTCTTGAATCAGCCTATTGAAAGCTTATTTTATCTTCTTGAACCTTGCTCTAGTAATTGACCCACTTTGAACAATCTTGGATTAACCATTTTAGAATCAGCCCAATTCAGCCAAGGCCTGTTAATGGACCGGATCTTGGCTCGGATCCGATCCGGATCCAGCACTTTGTGATGGATCCGAGCTTTTTTGTAGATCCAAATCCATATCCATATCTGGATCCGTTTAGAATGTTAGGTTGACGGATCGGATATGGTTCTATGGTATCTGATCTGCCTAAGATCCGGATCCGAATAAAAACAAGCTATGCACAAAAAATATATATACAATACACCAGATAAGATTACTATTACATATAAAATTGAATAACGTATATAGTATACACTAGATTATACATATTTACTTTCAGTGGTATATTATTTTGATTTAAAGATAGGATTTTTCTACACAATCAAGTGTATTGATGGGTTAAACGTTGATTGATTTTTGTGTATGCATATTAAAAAATAATAAAAACAATAGTTTCTATGGTAATACTAGAATACATATAAACAGCTAAGTTGCCGTTTTAGATCTGACAAACGGATCTGAATACCCAGATCTGATCAAATCTGGATATGAATTAAATAAGAAAGATCCGACAGATAAATGGGCTGGATCTGGATAGTACAATTGTTTACGGATTTGGATCTGATTTGTATGGATATGGTCCGAATTCGATCCGTTTACATGCCAAATTCATATCATTAAGTGATTCCTTGATTCTCATCATTCCCCCTCTCTTTAGAGGATTCGTCCTTGAATCCATGCGAAGGATTTGCATGATAATTTTTATTTTTTTTGTAATTCTTAGTGCCCGACTCAAACAAGAACAAGAAAATTCACTCTTTTTAAAAATAAATAATAAATAATAAGTAATAAATAATTTGTGCACGACACATCACAAACAAGAACACGAACAAGAACAAGAGAACAAGGAACGAAGAACACAAAGAATTAGATTTCCTTTCTTTTTTTCAGGAACACGAGCAATAAGAAGAACAAGAACAAGAGCAAGGAATGAAGAATACAATGACACAAAAGAAAGAAGAAGACTCAAAGATAAAGGATAGAAGACTCAAAACAACAAGGATAAGATTACAAAAGACACGAAAACAAAAGGAATAGATAACCTAATTTTAGAATCCAAGCTCTAATACCAAATGATACAAACCCCAAAAGACTTGCTTTGAGGCCTAGCAACAATATTGGAATTTACTTCCATTTGATGAGAACCAATGATGCGAATTTACTTCCATTTGATGAGAACCATGATGCGAACCCCAAAAGGCTTGTTTTGAGACCCAACAACAATATTGGAATTTACTTTCGTTTAATGCGAACCTCAATAGACTTGCTTTGAGACCCAACACCAATATTGGAATTTACTTTCGTCTGTTGCAAAGCTCATCGACTTGTATTGAGACCCAACAACAATATTGACATGGTTTACCCAAAAAAGCTAAAATTAGATTATTTGATAGTGAACCTGTGACCCAACATTTATAAAGAAATGCAAACCACAGGTATTCCAAAAATAGTGAACCTGAGACCCAAAATCTATAAAGAGACGCAAACCCTAGGTATTCATGTTCTTGAATGCCACAAGGTGTGAACATTGATAAGTTCTGAACGTCACAAGGAGGACCTTGATAAGTTCGTGGTGTTCTGTGAAGAAAAAGGGGAGGATCAAAGCTCAACTTTGAATTTTATTAATTCATTGATTCAAATCCCATTACATACGAAAGGATATAAACTGGATTGGACCAACCCTCCAACCATATGATTTAATGCAATCTCGTTTCTTAGCAAAGAATAACACCAAAAAAAAAAAAAACTAGTTTGACTCATTAAATGCACATAGAAATATGAACAAACTCCCAACTACTATCTGTAAAACATAAATAGCCATAACATAACTATTTAACTTCCCCAATACCTAATTTGCTACACATATGAGTTGAACAAGAAGAACAAAATCAGATTGGGCCCGAACAATGAAGATTTGGAAGTTATATTCAGCCCACATCTCTTGAATCAACCCATTGAAAGCTTATTTTATCTTCTTGAACCTTACTCTAGTAATTGACCCACTTTGAACAATCTTGGATCAACCATTTTAGAATCAGCCCTATTCAGCCTAGGCCTATCAAAGGACCGGATCTTGGCTCGGATCCGATCTACATCTAACACTTTGTGATGGATCCGAGCTTTTTTTTAGATCCAAATCCATATCCATATCCATATCCATATCTGAATCTGTTTAGAATGTTAGGTTGACGGATCGGATATGGTTCTATGGTATCCGATCCGCCTAAGATCCAGATTCGAATAAAAACAAGCTATGCACAAAAAACATATATACAATACACCAGATAAGATTACGATTACATATAAAATTGAATAACGTATATAGTATACACTAGATTATACATATTTACTTTCAGTGGTATATTATTTTTATTTAAAGATAGGATTTTTCTACACAATCAAGTGTATTGATGGGTTAAACGTTGATTGATTTTTGTGTATGCATAGTAAAAAATTATAAAAACAATAGTTTCTATGGTAATACTGGAATACATATAAACCGCTAAGTTGCCGTTTTAGATCTGACAAATGGATCCAAATACCCAGATCTGATCAAATCTGGATATGAATTAAATAAGAAAGATCCGATAGATAAATGAACTGGATCTGGATAGTACAATTGTTAACGGATCTGGATATGATTTGTATGGATCTGGTCCAAATTTGATCCGTTTACAGGCCTAAATCAGCCCAATAAGTGATTCCTTGATTCTCATCATTCCCCCTCTCTTTAAAGGATTCGTCCTTGAATCCATGCAAAGGATTTGCATGATAATTTTTATTTTTTTGTAATTCTTAGTGCCCGACTCAAACAAGAACAAGAAAATTCACTCTTTTTAAAAATAAAAAATAAAAATAAATAAAAAAAACTTTGTGCACGACACATCACAAACAAGAATATGAACAAGAACAAGGAATGAAGAACACAAAGAATTAGATTTCCTTTCTTTTTTTCAGGAACACGAACAACAACAAGAACAAGAACAAGAGCAAGGAATGAAGAACTCAATGACACAAAAGAATGAAGAAGACTCAAAGATAAAGGATAGAAGACTTAAAATGACAAGGATAAGATGACAAAAGACACGAAAACAAAAGGGATAGATAACCTGGTTTGAGAATCCAATCTCTGATACCAAATGATGTGAACCCCAAAAGACTTGTTTTGAGACCCAACAACAATAATGGAATTTACTTCCATTTGATAGGAACCAATGATGCGAACCCCAAAAGACTTTCTTTGAGACCCAACAACAATATTGGAATTTACTTGCGTGTGATGCGAACCTCAATAAACTTGCTTTGAGACCCAGCACCAATATTGGAATTTACTTCCGTATGTTGTAAACCTTATCGATTTGTATTGAGACCCAATAGCAATATTGACATGTTTTACCCAGAAAAGCTAAAATTAGATTGTTTGACAGCGAACCTGTGACCCAACATTTATAAAGAAATGCAAACCACAGGTATTTCAAAAATAGTGAACCTGAGACCCAACGTCTATAAAGTGACGCAAACCCTAGGTATTCATATTCTTAAATGCCACAAGGTGTGAACCTTGATAAGTTCTGAATGCCACAAGGAGGACCTTGATAAGTTCATGGTGTTCCATGAAGAACAAGGGGAGGAGCAAAGCTCAACTTCTGAATTTTATTAATTCATTGATTCAAATCTCATTACATACAAAAGGATATAAAGAGGATTGGAACAACCCTCCAACCATATGATTTAATGCAATCTCATTTCTTAACAAAGACTAACACACAAAAAAAACTAGTTTGACTCACTAAATGCACTTAGAAACATGAACAAACTCCCAACTACTATCTATAAAACATAAATAGCCATAACATAACTATTTAACTTCCCCAATACCTAATTTGCTACATATATGTCATGCCTCGGTGCTGCAAAATTAGAGAAATAAATCTCCTTTTTGGGTCCATAGGGAATTCTGGGTGAATGTCACTAATTATCCACACCACACAGTACTAGAAAACTAGAAGCAACAGTAAACTACTGAATATATCATAACGATTCTATCAATTACAATATCAGAGTGGTCCTTAGGATCACAATAGGTCTGGAGACAACATATGCCCAAGTACCCACAACAAATAAAGTTCGACAAAAATAACAGAAATATAAACTAGATATAACTTCTTCATCTTTAGCTGGCGTAAGGGTAATCGTCAGCATAATAATCTTCCCCGGCATAACCGTCATTAGTGGGGCCACTCTCTGCATAATCTAGCTCTGGGTAGTAGCCATCATCATAGGTTCCATCACCTACATTAATAGGGACAGGGTAGTCGGGATGGGGAATGTCCAGGCATAAACGCCGTCAGCTTACTTCAGTTAAGTGAATAGAAACTCCCACAGTATCATAGGTATAAAGTCCGTTGACAAGTGGGGGTATTTGTAAAATACAACCGCGCTAAAAGAGGAAAATACATTAGGAAAGTCTACAATTCCCCTGTTTATCTGCAGTTTGAATTACAATACCAGCTTTTACACAAATTGATTAAACTATGATAAGTGGTATTGTTTTAGTGATTATTTGTGCAGGTTGCTGCTGTTGTGTGCAAGATTGAAGAATGTTGATAAAAGGAAGTGCTTAGTACAGATGAAGATAACTCAAAGCTGAAATACAAGGTTCGAGCGATCGACTGTTCGATCGATCGAGTGAGTTCAAGCGATCGAAGTTTCTGGAAGTTCAATCGATCGAGAGTTGTTCGATCGATCGAAGATGCCTTTTATCAGATTATTCGCGCATGCAGCAGAAACGGGTTTTGAACCCTAGCATTAGGTTTAGGCTATATATAATCGTTTTGTTGACGTCCAAAAGGACGCCCCAACTTCGTTTTCATCAGTTTTCATAAGAGAGAGGAGAGAGTTTTATGGTTTTTGTAGGTTCTATCAAGATTTACCATTGTAGCTTGGATTGTTGAGGTTCAATAGTAGTTTCATCGTTCCAGGTTATTTCGTTTTAGTTTATTTACATTCTGCACTTATTCATTCATAGTTTAACCTTTGATATTGTAGTATTACATGTTAGATAATTAAAATCCTTGGTTTTCATAAGTTTTTCATGAAAAGTTTGCAAACAAACATGCCTTTAATGAACTCTCACGTTAAAAATAAATCTGAGACTCCCCAAATCATGTCTGAGTAGTCCGGGGTTGGGAAATCGCGATGAAACCGTGATTTCAGACCTCTGCCATGCAATATTTTTATTCCTGTGTTCGATTGATCGAATGTAGTTCGATCGATCGGACCAGGGATATAGTCGAGCGATCGAAGATAGTTCGATCGATCGAAAGATGACGAAGTTAGATCGATCGAAAGCGCGTCGATCGATCGAGACCTCAGATTCTTGAGAACATCTAATACAGTATTCCAAGACTTTTTGCTTTACTGATTCGTTATCAAACTGTCCCCATATGCTCAGTTTGTCAAAACAGTCTTTAAACTTTAAGCCTTAAGGCATTTTCTTTCAATATATTTTGCAAACCACCCTCAATGCTAATACCATTGTAGGTGAGAGTCTTAACTATTGAATTAAACCACCTTTGTGTATTTCAAACTTAATTGTGATGATATAGTCCCGGTCATGAAAGGACTATTGATTCTATATCCTTAGAGAAGTATGGGATACTGTAGAAGTTGCTCTCCGTTGAGCTTAATTGCATTTGCATGGTAGATGGTTGAGTCATGGTGGATTCGCGTGATCCCAACACTTTCTTTTATTAAGAAAAATCATTTTCAAATCTTGTTTTAGTTAAATAGTTAATCAGTAGTTTATTTAATTTAGTTGCTTTTAAGTTTAGTAGTTATCAATTGTAGAACTTTGTGTTCTACACTTCTCTTAAAATATTAAATTTTTATTTTTCTTTTAGAGTTTAATCTAAGTCAGTTGATTTCTATCCTTCCCTGTGGGATCGACCTGGTCTTACCAGTTACTACTTGCACGTCTACCTACACTTGGGTATAGCACACAAGCGCACACAAGATTTCTATCGTGTCAAGTTTTTGGTGCCGTTGCCGGGGAAGGCGATGATCAATTCCTTAGATTACCTCAGTCTCTCTTCATCTCTTTCTGTTTTTATTTTCTCTTCTTTTCAGTTCTTTTGGTAAACACTCACCTTGGGGACTCTCCTAGTTCATGTCCAATAATTCTATTGAAGGAATTTTTGGAAATCCTTTCTACCGTTCTGACTCTGATAGTTCCATTAACCCGATAGCCACTCCAACTGAATCAATGGATGATCATCAGAGTGAAAATGGTGACAATGTTGTGGTACCAATTGATGAGGCGCTACGTCCTCTTTGTGATCTCATGCAACCAGAACATGCACCTACGCCCTCTTGCATTCAAATCCCACCGCATAATGGTGAATTTCAGTTTCGCAATGGGATGATTCAACTGCTTCCCACCTTTCATGGGATGGAAAGTGAGAAGGCGTACTTACATGTCACTGATTTCGAGGATGTTTGCAAAACATTCTCGCAAAATTGTCCTAGGGAGGTGACGCATCTAATGTTATTCCCCTTCACTTTGAAAGATAAAGCGAAGGCGTGGCTCCACTCCCTCAAACCTAATTCAATTTTCACCTGGCATGCGATGAACACCGCATTTTTAAAGAAATTCTATCCTACTCGCATGACCACAGACCTTCAACGTCAAATCAATTCCTATAAACAAAAGAGCAATGAAACCTTCACACAAGCGTGGGAGCGTTTCAAAGATTTGCTTCTCTCGTGCCCACACCATGGGTTTGAGAAATGGCAAACTATCAGCTTCTTTTATCAAGGATTGAATGGTGAAACGAAGAAGTTGGTAGAAACTATGAGTTCTGGACCATTTCTGCGTAAAAACACCGAAGAGGCTGAAGCCCATTTTGAATGGTTAGCCGAATACGCTCATGAATGGTCAAATTCTGACAATGTCTCACGCTCACAGATATCCTGTGTAGAGGAGAAAAGTCTATACCAACTAACCAGTGAGGATCACCTCATGACTAAATATGCAGAACTGGCAAAGAAGGTAGAGGAGTTAAGCATGAAAGGAGAGAGCTCTAGGCAAGTTATGCCTGAGGAACCATGCGGCACATGCAATATGTTGGGACATACAACTCAATATTGTCCCAATGTGCCGTATTTTCAAGAGCTGGCCCCTATGGAGATGAATGCCATGCAAGGTTTTCGAGGGGCGGGGAATTCCAACAATAACTTTCAATGTAACAATAGATGGAATCACCCCGGTTTTGATTGGAGAAATAATGCTGGGACCCAAAATCAATATCAACAGCAGCCCTACAACAACAATCAATATCAAGGGCAAAACAATAGGCCGTCCCATCAATACAATCAAAACAGAACCAATAACTACAACCAAGCTCAACCCTCCAATGCACCACAGACCAATACCTATGTGCCTCCGCACAAGAAGGTACAAGAAGAAGAGCCACTTGCTAATGCCAATCTAACGCAGCAACTCATACAGATGATGAGTAGAATGTCTGCCACGTTAGAAAGGATAGATGCACGACAAGAGGGTTCAGGAGGGACATTCCCTGCCCAACCACTTCCGAACCCCAAGGGACATAATAATGGTCCCAACAATCAAGAACATGCTAAAGCCGTGACTACACTAAGAAGTGGAAAAATCATTGAGAAAAGCATGCCTCTGTCTACACCCGAAGTGTACAAAGAGGAGGAAGTTGTGGGAAATGAGTTTGAGCAACCAGCTACTCGAGAGGAGGAGCCGTCTACTAATGACGAAGCAAGAAAGGCAAACATTGAAGCTCCTAGAGTAGAGGAAGAAGTTGAGCGAAGGCCTGGAAAGGAGTCTGTGAAGGATGAACCACCAAAATGCCCTTTTCCTGCACCTTATCCTCAACGGTTGAAGAAACCCAAGAATAAGACAAAGAATCAGGAGTTTCTGGAATTGTTTAAACAAGTAAAAATTAACCTTCCACTCCTTGATGCTATCAAGCAAGTGCCGGCCTATGCGAAGTATCTCAAAGATCTATGCACGGTCAAGAGGAGGCAAAGCGTGAAGAAACATGCTTATGTCGCGTGCCAAGCAAGTGCGATCATTCAAAATGAGTTGCCTCCAAAACTCAAAGATCCCGGTACACCTACTGTCTCATGTAGAATTGAGAATCAAAGGATAGATAACGCACTCCTCGATCTAGGAGCAAGCGTGAACCTGCTGCCATATTCAGTCTATAAACAGCTAGGGTTGGGTGAACTCAAACCCACCCGAGTCGCTTTGCAATTGGCAGATAGATCTGTGAAGTAGCCTAGAGGGGTGTTAGAAGACGTCCTTGTCCAAATAGACTCTTTTGTCTTTTCGGTTGATTTCGTGATATTGGACACAGAACCTGTGTCTAATCCTGGTGCACACATCCCGGTTATCTTTGGACGTCCATTCCTCAACACTATTGATGCCACGATCAACATTAGAAGTGGTATCATGACTATCGTATTCGGGAACATGACATTGAATGTCAAAATTTTCTCTAATCCCCGACCTGAAGAATACGATGATGAGGAAGAAATTCATTACATAGACACGGTCATTGAAGATGAAGTTGACTTGGTCGACTACAAAGATCCTTTGGAAGTTGTGATGACTCAATTTGGCGATCTCTATCAGCCTGCAGAGTCAACTCCATTGGATGCTGACCTGAACCAGACGTGTCTTATGATGGATACGATAGAGGAGGATAGAGCAGAATGCATGTGGGTAATGCCATATGAACAATTGCCTCCTAAAACTAAGTTGGCAATGCCTTCTAGTTTTCAGTTTCCAGAGTTAGAGTTAAAGGAGCTACCCAAAGAGCTAAAATATACATTCCTATGGACTGGAAAAACCTACCCTGTGATCATTTCATCTGCTTTAACTCATGAACAGGAAGGTAAGTTAGTGCAAATGCTGACCAAGCATAAGGATGCCATGGGATGGACAATTGCTGACCTCAAAGGCATAAGCCCATCCATATGCACTCATAAGATATATCTGGAGGAAGACGATAAACCCTCAAGGCAAATGCAAAGGCGTCTGAATCCCAACATGCAAGAAGTAGTTAAAAAGGAAGTGCTCAAACTACTTGATGTTGGGATGATTTATCCGATATCTGATAGTCCTTGGGTTAGTCCAACCCAAGTGGTTCCAAAGAAAGCAGGCATAACGGTCATCCCAAACAAAGATGGTGAATTGGTACCAACACGTGTCCCCACTGGATGGAGGATGTGTATTGACTACAGGAAGTTGAATACTGTGACCCGAAAGGACCATTTTCCTTTGCCATTCATGGATCAAATGCTAGAACGTGTGGCAGGTCACAGGTATTACTGCTTCTTGGATGGATATAGTGGATATAATCAAATTGAAATTGCTCCTGAAGATCAGGAGAAAACCACATTCACCTGTCCATTTGGTACATTTGCCTACCGTCGAATGACGTTTGGCTTATGTAATGCACCGGCTACCTTTCAGCGATGCATGCTAAGCATATTTAGTGACATGGTCGAAAACATCCTTGAAGTCTTCATGGATGATTTTTTAGTGTTTGGCCATAGCTTTGAAGATTGCCTCAGCAATCTCGAGCAGGTATTAATGCGATGTGAGGACAAACACCTAGTTTTGAATTGGGAAAAGTGTCGCTTTATGGTGACCAAGGGAATAGTCCTCGGCCATATAATCTCCGATGAAGGAATCCAAGTGGATAAGGCCAAAATCGACATAATCTCAAATCTACCTGTCCCCCGTACAGTGAGAGACATCCGTTCGTTCTTGGGGCATGCGGGATTTTATCGTCGGTTTATCCAAAACTTCAGTGCAATCTCTCGACCTCTTTGTCAACTTCTTGTCAAAGATGCACCATTCGAGTGGTCAGAGAATTGCCAAAAGTCCTTTGAGGATCTAAAAGAGCTCCTCACCTCCGCACATATAATACAGGCACCTAATTGGAGTCTGCCTTTCAAATTAATGTGCGATGCTAGTGATTACGCCATTGGCGCGGTCCTAGGCCAGAGAAAGGACAATAAGCCATATGTGATATACTATGCCAGCCGAACTTTGAATGAAGCTCAAATGAATTATACAACTACTGAAAAGGAGCTGCTGGCTGTAGTATTCGCCTTGGATAAGTTTAGGTCTTATCTGATAGGGTCACCAATCGTCTGTTTTACAGATCATTCGGCCCTCAAGTATCTGTTGTCAAAGAAAGACGCTAAACAACGGCTTATTCGCTGGATACTCTTACTCCAAGAGTTTGATCTAACAATCAAAGACAAGAAAGGAGTAGAGAATGTGGTTGCGGACCATTTGTCACGGTTGACTTTTATCGACAACACTGACTCCCAATTCATTAAGGATGAGTTCCCGGACGAACACCTACTGGCAGTAAGTAGTCTGCCTTGGTATGCTGATATTGTAAACTACCTTGTCACGGGTAAAACACCAAATCATTGGTCAAACCAAGACAGAAAACGGTTCCTCTCGTTCGCACGTCATTTCTTCTTTGATGACCCATATCTTTTCAAGTACTGTGCTGATCAGGTTATCAGGCGCTGCGTCCCCAATGAGGATATAACCGTAATTTTAGCATCATGCCATTCTGAGGCATGCGGTGGCCACTTCGCGTCACAGAAGACCACACAAAAAGTTCTACAAAGCGGTTTTTACTGGCCCACAGTTTCAAAGATGCATATTCCTTTTGCAAGACATGCCAACGCTGTCAAAAGCTTGGAACTATTTCTAAAAGGAATTCTATGCCTTTAACTCCTATCATAACAATTGAGATATTTGATTGTTGGGGCATAGATTTTATGGGCCCATTTCCCAAGTCTAATAACTATGAATACATACTCCTAGATGTGGAGTATGTGTCAAAATGGGTTGAAGCGATACCAACGAGACGAAATGACCACAGAACGGTCATGTCCTTTCTAGGAGAACATATATTGTCTCGTTTTGGAACTCCGAAAGCTTTACTAAGTGACCAAGGCAAACATTTCTGCAATAGGCCTTTGGAGTCACTTCTCAAGAAATACGGAGTCCACCATAAAATCGCTCTTGCCTACCATCCACAGTCGAATGGGCAAGTAGAATTGGCTAACCGAGAAATCAAGCATATTCTCGAAAAGACGGTTAGTTCCAACCGAAAAGACTGGGCATACAAGCTGACCGACGCTTTATGGGCATACCGTACTGCTTATAAGACGAATCTAGGTATGTCCCTGTATAGATTGGTTTACGGGAAAGCTTGTCACCTTCCTATTGAAATTGAACATAAAGCTTACTGGGCGACACGCTCATTGAACTTTGATATTCAAGAGGGAGGTCGATTACGCAAGCTCCAACTTGCAGAGCTAGAGGAAATACGACGAGATGCGTATGACTCTGCAAGGTTGCATAAGGAGAGGTTGAAGGCTCGTCACGATCGTACAATCTTTCGTAAATCATTTGAGCCGAGGCAGAGAGTTTTGCTGTATGACTCTCGCCTCCACCTTTTCCCAGGGAAGCTCCGTTCCCGTTGGACAGGCCCGTTCATTGTAAAAACTGTCTTTCCACACGGGGCGGTTGAGCTCGTCAATCCAAAGAACGATGATTGTTTCAAGGTCAATAGCCAAAGATTGAAACCGTTCTTGGAAAACGTCCAAACTGAAGTTGAGCACATCCAGCTGGATGAGCCCAACTATTCTCTCACTTAAAAATCCAAAGGGGAGTTCCATTTTGTTGTTGTATTCCTTTTCTTTCCCAGCATTTTAGTTTCTCTCTTTTGTTCTTTTAAGTCTTTGTTCATTTTTTATGTTTGTGATCTTGTTCTAATCCGTTATACCTTAAACCACTCTATTGCAGGTGCATAGAAGCGAGGTGATGATGTTTATTCTATCGGTTCATGGGCTGATTCAGAATGTCGCTGTGGCACCTGGACTGAGGGTGAACTCACACCCTGCCCCTTGCTTCATCGAGATCCTGAAGCTCACTCTCTCATTGATGCTGACCAAGGGTACATTCCTTACCCACCGGCCCTCCTTGACATCAATCCATATGAAAATATGGGATTTCAGGATGACGATCATGTGGAGGAGGAAGAAGACCTGTATATGGGAAGAATGGTGGATGATGCACTCATGGCCCAATGGGAAAATGATGATATGTGGGAGCCATGGAAAGATCATGACCTCCAGGATGTCGTCCCAGAACGCCACAATGTCGTTTTTGTTTTCGTTGATGACTTCCTTGTTCCCGAGTTGGTCCCATATCGCTACGTGCACCTGAGCTTTCTGCTATTCAGGCTCCAATGCCCCTTACCAGCTAGTGCATGTTGGGAATCTTTGACAATAGTGAGGTTAGAACTTTGTCACATGTCTTTGTATTTTGTTTCTGTTCCTTGTTTTTTTTTCTTTTCGTGTTTAATCAGTGTTTCTTGTGTTCTGTTATCTTAATATCGGTTTGTTTGTCTTTTGTTTTCTTTTTCTTGTCCAGGATTGTCACTATGTTTCTCAATGGTATTCCGGTATTCCTTCCACATCAACTAGTTCATGGTTTTGGGCCCTACATTAGGCCCCCACACACTCCACCGCAAGAGGACAGTCCATTGCGCAATTACACTCCTTTATCCGTGTCTCCATCCGGATCACCTCTTGCATGGGCTTTCAATTCTTTAGAGACACCAGACTTGTTCGATGATGTCCTTGTTGCTTTCCGATTGTTCTGGGAAAGGGAATCATCAAGTTTGGACTCCACTTTTGAAAATTCGGCGGATCATGAAGCGATTGTGGAAGAGGAAATCTTTATGCTCGAAGGATAGTGCTGCATTTCAGTTGTTTCCGTTCATTTCATCTTTAGTTTATCAACTGGAGTGTAATTCTTGACAGAATTTTATTGGTTTTAGTTTTATTTTTGGTTTTCTTTAGTTAAATAAGGTTTTAATTACCATTTGGGAGAATATTGTTGCAATATGAATGCTATTAAAAGGATTTATTTATATCACATTGCAATTTTCTTTTATGAGGAGGAGTTTTGGTTTACATGTCCTGGTTTTGAACTATTTTTATTCTATTCTGTTGTCCAGAACATTGTTGGCTTGTTGGGGGTGCTAAATTTCTTAATTCAGGGTTATTAAAATTTTGGGTGTTCGATCGATCGAACGCATCTCGATCGATCGACCTTATCAGATAATCGAGCGCTTGAAGCGACCTCAATCGATTGACCCTTTGATCGATCGAACTCTCTCGATCGATCGAGACTGGTGTTAAAACGAGGCGTCGTTCTGAAGTTTTATAAAATTTCTTTTCTCTCAACCATCTCAATCGCTTGAGAACAGAGAAGCTCCCTCGATTTTTGGCCTCCCATATCGATATCTCGTGATTCACGAAGCTCCGGACTCCTCTGGCCGTTAGTAGCACTGCGCGCAACCGTCCCCTTGCGCGTCTCTCGAGGTGAGGCCCCTCGTTACACCTCGCAATTTTTGTCTTTTCATTTGTGAAAGGGGGTGCCCCCATCGATTATTTCACTCGTTTTCTTACAATTTTGTGCGTGTGTGGGTTCCTTCTGTTCTCGAACGTAGTCACCGCACTTTCGCTGTGCTCGATCGATCGAGACAGTTTCGATCGATCGAACCCAGCTCTTTCTCAATCGATCGATAGAGTCTCGAGCGATCGAACTCTGTCCTTTCTCAATCGATCGAACGTTGTTCGATCGGTCGAACCCAAGCAGTTTCAATTGCTTTCTTCTCTTTCTTGTTTTGATTCTTATTTTGTATATCTTTTATTTTCAGGGCGTTACGATAAATCCTATCACGGGCTACCACAAATCTAAACCTCTGGATCTCACTATACCGGACCCCATACTCGATCATGGGTTTCGGAGTACCGAAGAGCGTGTGTGGTTTAGCCGCTCTTTTCAGACGCGCAAGGTGATGCTCGAGTGGCCATTGGAGTCCGTGTGGCTTGCCGCTCCATGGTTCCTAGCACGGATCCGAGCCATGCCATTGTGGTACGACATGCTGATCCAGACCAAGAAGATCAATATCCATTGGGTCCGTGAAGCATGCTCTTCCATGATCAAGGATCCCGCGGCCCCGTTTACATACCGATCATTCTTTCACGGGCGCGAGATCGTTTTCAGTCCTGCCACAGTCTCTGCAGCTCTGGGGGTTCCTGAGGTCCCTGACTGTTTCTATCCCTCATTACCAGGAGCCCCAGAGATCCCGTCCACCACCATTATCTGTGAGCTTACCGGGGATGCTGTTCAATTCTGGAACGGTGAGTCAAATATCGAGGATAAGTTTTTGACAGAGAATTACCACCTCCTCCACCTGGCATTGGTGAATTGTATTCTGATGACGTCCTACCACGAGAAATTTGCGCCGTGGTATGCCCGTACTCTATACTCCATTGGGACAGGACAGCGTGTCTATTTGTCTCGCTTATATATCGACTTCTTCGTTCAGCCCATGCGGTACATTACCGCCAAGCGCCATCTGAAGGGCGCTTGGCCTATTCAAAGGGTTATTGAGCGGGCCGGCCTAGTCCCGTTGGCCACAGATTCTATTAATCAGGCCTCTAGTCGATTTGGTGAGACAGCGGCCCGCCGTTGTGATGCTCAGAAGAAGAAAAAAGCCAAGGGCAAGGCGCCGATGAGGGTGAAGAGGAGACGTGGAGGCACAGACACCGAGGGAGCCGCTTCTGGGACGCCCACTGAGGCTGAGGAGCATGATTCAGACGAGGAGGACGATCCCGTTCAGGAGGTAGCACGTTTTGAGCTGAGACAGAGATCTCAGTCTCCAGCCCAGGGAGAGTCCTCATCCGCACCTCCTCCGACTATTCACGATTTACTTCTGGAGGAGAGGGCAGCCCGGATGAGACTCGAGGGCAAGGTGGATCATATATCCGCCATGCTGACCACCCTGTTGGTCCAGCTAGGGTTTGACCCGATCATACCCCCATCTTCCACTCCATCTGCACCTCCACCACCTACTACTGGCCCATCTTCCTCTGCACCTACTGATCCCTCTACTACCGCTCTACCGGTCAATCCTTTGGCACCATCGACATCAGCCGCACCCACTGCTTCGAAGACATCACTTCCACCTGCTCCTGTTATGGCCGACACATCTGTCACTACTACAGTTGCCACGACGAGCGATCCGGCTACCGCTACTACAGGTGTCGAGGGTGGAGTTATGGAGGCTCCAGATTTATTGATTGAGATTCTGTCTGATGTCCCCGATGAGGGGTAGTCATTTGGTTTTTTTTTTTTTTTAGTAGATATTTGGATGTTATGGGTTGGTGTGGGTTATTGTTGTTGGTTATGTTTTTATTGGGTATATATTTTTGGACATGGCTAGGTTACTGTGGTTTAGTTTGGCTGTACTTTCCTATCACTGCTGTTTTAGTTTATTTATTATTATCTTTCCAGTGATTGGTTATGTTACTATATATGGATCTTGTGTGTTATATTTCTGTTTATTTTACTTTTGATCCTGTCTGACAAGTGGGGGTATTTGTAAAATACAACCGCACTAAAAGAGGAAAATACATTAGGAAAGTCTACAATTACCCTGTTTATCTGCAGTTTGAATTACAATACCAGCTTTTACACAAATTGATTAAACTATGATAAGTGGTATTGTTTTAGTGATTATTTGTGCAGGTTGCTGCTGTTGTGTGCAAGATTGAAGAATGTTGATAAAAGGAAGTGCTTAGTACAGATGAAGACAACTCAAAGCTGAAATACAAGGTTCGAGCGATCAAGAAGGGTTCGAGCGATCGACTGTCCGATCGATCGAGTGAGTTCAAGCGATCGAAGTTTCTGGAAGTTCAATCGATCGAGAGTTGTTCGATCGATCGAAGATGCCTTTTATCAGATTATTCGCGCATGCAGCAGAAACGGGTTTTGAACCCTAGCATTAGGTTTAGGCTATATATAATCGTTTTGTTGACGTCCAAAAGGACGCCCCAACTTCGTTTTTATCAGTTTTCATAAGAGAGAGGAGAGAGTTTTATGGTTTTTGTAGGTTCTATCAAGATTTACCATTGTAGCTTGGATTGTTGAGGTTCAATAGTAGTTTCATCGTTCCAGGTTATTTCGTTTTAGTTTATTTACATTCTGCACTTATTCATTCGTAGTTTAACCTTTGATATTGTAGTGTTACATGTTAGATAATTAAAATCCTTGGTTTTCATAAGTTTTTCATGAAAAGTTTGCAAACAAATATGCCTTTAATGAACTCTCACGTTAAAAATAAATCTGAGACTCCCCAGATCATGTCTGAGTAGTCCGGGGTTGGGAAATCGCGATGAAACCGTGATTTCAAACCTCTGCCATGCAATATTTTTATTCCTGTGTTCGATCGATCGAATGTAGTTTGATCGATCGGACCAGGGACATAGTCGAGCGATCGAAGATAGTTCGATCGATCGAAAGATGACGAAGTTAGATCGATCGAAAGTGCGTCGATCGATCAAGACCTCAGATTCTTGAGAACATCTAATACAGTATTCCAAGACTTTTTGCTTTACTGATTCATTATCAAACTGTCCCCATATGCTCAGTTTGTCAAAACAGTCTTTAAACTTTAAGCCTTAAGGCATTTTCTTTCAATATATTTTGCAAACCACCCTCAATGCTAATACCATTGTAGGTGAGAGTCTTAACTATTGAATTAAACCACCTTTATGTATTTCAAACTTAATTGTGATGATATAGTCCCGGTCATGAAAGGACTATCGATTCTATATCCTTAGAGAAGTATGGGATACTGTAGAAGTTGCTCTCCGTTGAGCTTAATTGCATTTGCATGGTAGATGGTTGAGTCATGGTGGATTCGCGTGATCCCAACACTTTCTTTTATTAAGAAAAATCATTTTCAAATCTTGTTTTAGTTAAATAGTTAATCAGTAGTTTATTTAATTTAGTTGCTTTTAAGTTTAGTAGTTGTCAATTGTAAAACTTTGTGTTCTACACTTCTCTTAAAATATTGAATTTTTATTTTTCTTTTAGAGTTTAATCTAAGTCAGTTGATTTCTATCCTTCCCTGTGGGATCGACCTGGTCTTACCAGTTACTACTTGCACGTCTACCTACAGTTGGGTATAGCACACAAGCGCACACAAGATTTCTATCGTTTCAAGTTTTTTTGGCGCCGTTGCCGGGGAAGGCGACGATCAATTCCTTGGATTACCTCAGTCTCTCTTCATCTCTTTCTGTTTTTATTTTCTCTTCTTTTCAGTTCTTTTGGTAAACACTCACCTTAGGGACTCTCCTAGTTCATGTCTAATAATTCTATTGAAGGAATTTTTGGAAATCCTTTCTACCGTTCTGACTCTGATAGTTCCATTAACCCGATAGCCACTCCAACTGAATCAATGGATGATCATCAGAGTGAAAATGGTGACAATGTTGTGGTACCAATTGATGAGGCGCTACGTCCTCTTTGTGATCTCATGCAACCAGAACATGCACCTACGCCCTCTTGCATTCAAATCCCACCGCATAATGGCGAATTTCAGTTTCGCAATGGGATGATTCAACTGCTTCCCACCTTTCATGGGATGGAAAGTGAGAAGGCGTACTTACATGTCACTGATTTCGAGGATGTTTGCAAAACATTCTCGCAAAATTATCCTAGGGAGGTGACGCATCTAATGTTATTCCCCTTCACTTTGAAAGATAAAGCGAAGGCGTGGCTCCACTCCCTCAAACCTAATTCAATTTTCACCTGGCATGCGATGAGCACCGCGTTTTTAAAGAAATTCTATCCTACTCGCATGACCACAGACCTTCAACGTCAAATCAATTCCTATAAACAAAAGAGCAATGAAACCTTCAGACAAGCGTGGGAGCGTTTCAAAGATTTGCTTCTCTCATGCCCACACCATGGGTTTGAGAAATGGCAAACTATCAGCTTCTTTTATCAAGGATTGAATGGTGAAACGAAGAAGTTGGTAGAAACTATGAGTTCTGGACCATTTCTGCATAAAAACACCAAAGAGGCTGAAGCCCATTTTGAATGGTTAGCCGAATACGCTCATGAATGGTCAAATTCTGACAATGTCTCACGTTCACAGATATCCTGTGTAGAGGAGAAAAGTTTATACCAACTAACCAGTGTGGATCACCTCATGACTAAATATGCAGAACTGGCAAAGAAGGTAGAGGAGTTAAGAATGAAAGGAGAGAGCTCTAGGCAAGTTATGCCTGAGGAACCATGCGGCACATGCAACATGTTGGGACATACAACTCAATATTGTCCCAATGTGCCGTATTTTCAAGAGTAGGCCCCTATGGAGATGAATGCCATGCAAGGTTTTCGAGGGGCGGGGAATTCCAACAATAACTTTCAAAGTAACAATAGATGGAATCACCCCGGTTTTGATTGGAGAAATAATGCTGGGACCCAAAATCAATATCAACAGCAGCCCTACAACAACAATCAATATCAAGGGCAAAACAATAGGCCGTCCCATTAATACAATCAAAACAGAACCAATAACTACAACCAAGCTCAACCCTCCAATGCACCACAGACCAATACCTATGTGCCTCCGCACAAGAAGGTACAAGAAGAAGAGCCACTTGCTAATGCCAATCTAACGCAGCAACTCATACAGATGATGAGTAGAATGTCTGCCACGTTAGAAAGGATAGATGCACGGCAAGAGGGTTCAGGAGGGACATTCCCTGCCCAACCACTTCCGAACCCCAAGGGACATAATAATGGTCCCAACAATCAAGAACATGCTAAAGCCATGACTACACTGAGAAGTGGAAAAATCATTGAGAAAAGCATGCCTCTATCTACACCCGAAGTGTACAAAGAGGAGGAAGTGGTGGGAAATGAGTTTGAGCAACCAGCTACTCGAGAGGAGGAGCCGTCTACTAATGACGAAGCAATAAAGGCAAACATTGAAGCTCCTAGAGTAGAGGAAGAAGTTGAGCGAAGGCCTGGAAAGGAGTCTGTGAAGGATGAACCACCAAAATGCCCTTTTCCTGCACCTTATCCTCAACGGTTGAAGAAACCCAAGAATGAGACAAAGAATCAGGAGTTTCTGGAATTGTTTAAACAAGTAAAAATTAACCTTCCACTCCTTGATGCTATCAAGCAAGTGCCGGCCTATGCGAAGTATCTCAAAGATCTATGCACGGTCAAGAGGAGGCAAAGCGTGAAGAAACATGCTTATGTCGCGTGCCAGGCAAGTGCGATCATTCAAAATGAGTTGCCTCCAAAACTCAAAGATCCCGGTACACCTACTGTCTCATGTAGAATTGGGAATCAAAGGATAGATAACGCACTCCTCGATCTAGGAGCAAGCGTGAACCTGCTGCCATATTCAGTCTACAAACAGCTAGGGTTGGGTGAACTCAAACCCACCCGAGTCGCTTTGCAATTGGCAGATAGATCTGTGAAGTACCCTAGAGGGGTGTTAGAAGACGTCCTTGTCCAAATAGACTCTTTTGTCTTTCCGGTTGATTTCGTGATATTGGACACAGGACCTGTGTCTAATCCTGGTGCACACATCCCAGTTATCTTTGGACGTCCATTCCTCAACACTATTGATGCCACGATCAAGATTAGAAGTGGTATCATGACTATCGTATTCGGGAACATGACATTGAATGTCAAAATTTTCTCTAATCCCTGACCTGAAGAATACGATGATGAGGAAGAAATTCATTACATAGACACGGTCATTGAAGATGAAGTTGACTTGGTCGACTACAAAGATCCTTTGGAAGTTGTGATGACTCAATTTGGCGATCTCTATCAGCCTGCAGAGTCAACTCCATTGGATGCTGACCTAAACCAGACGTGTCTTATGATGGATACGATAGAGGAGGATAGAGCAGAATGCATGTGGGTAATGCCATATGAATAATTGCCTCCTAAAACTAAGTTGGCAATGCCTTCTAGTTTTCAGTTTCCAGAGTTAGAGTTAAAGGAGCTACCCAAAGAGCTAAAATATGCATTCCTATGGACTGGAAAAACCTACCCTGTGATCATTTCATCTGCTTTAACTCATGAACAGGAAGGTAAGTTAGTGCAAATGCTGACCAAGCATAAGGATGCCATGGGATGGACAATTGCTGACCTCAAAGGCATAAGCCCATCCATATGCACTCATAAGATATATCTGGAGGAAGACGCTAAACCCTCAAGGCAAATGCAAAGGCGTCTGAATCCCAACATGCAAGAAGTAGTTAAAAAGGAAGTGCTCAAACTACTTGATGTTGGGATGATTTATCTGATATCTGATAGTCCTTGGGTTAGTCCAACCCAAGTGGTTCCAAAGAAAGCAGGCATAACGGTCATCCCAAACAAAGATGGTGAATTGGTACCAACACGTGTCCCCACTGGATGGAGGATGTGTATTGACTACAGGAAGTTGAATACTGTGACCCGAAAGGACCATTTTCCTTTGCCATTCATGGATCAAATGCTAGAACGTGTGGCAGGTCACAGGTATTACTGCTTCTTGGATGGATATAGTGGATATAATCAAATTGAAATTGCTCCTGAAGATCAGGAGAAAACCACATTCACCTGTCCATTTGGTACATTTGCCTACCGTCGAATGACGTTTGGCTTATGTAATGCACCGGCTACCTTTCAGCGGTGCATGCTAAGCATATTTAGTGACATGGTCGAAAACATCCTTGAAGTCTTCATGGATGATTTTTCAGTGTTTGGCCATAGCTTTGAAGATTGCCTCAGCAATCTCGAGCAGGTATTAATGCGATGTGAGGCCAAACACCTAGTTTTGAATTGGGAAAAGTGTCACTTTATGGTGACCAAGGGAATAGTCCTCGGCCATATAATCTCCGATGAAGGAATCCAAGTGGATAAGGCCAAAATCGACATAATCTCAAATCTACCTGTCCCCCGTACAATGAGAGACATCCGTTCGTTCTTGGGGCATGCGGGATTTTATCGTCGGTTTATCCAAAACTTCAGTGCAATCTCTCGACCTCTTTGTCAACTTCTTGTCAAAGATGCACCATTCGAGTGGTCAGAGAATTGCCAAAAGTCCTTTGAGGAACTAAAAGAGCTCCTCACCTCCGCACATATAATACAGGCACCTGATTGGAGTCTGCCTTTCAAATTAATGTGCAATGCTAGTGATTACGCCATTGGCGTGGTCCTAGGCCAAAGAAAGGACAATAAGCCATATGTGATATACTATGCCAGCCGAACTTTGAATGAAGCTCAAATGAATTATACAACTACTGAAAAGGAGCTGCTGGCTGTAGTATTCGCCTTGGATAAGTTTAGGTCTTATCTGATAGGGTCACCAATCGTCTGTTTTACAGATCATTCGGCCCTCAAGTATCTGTTGTCAAAGAAAGACGCTAAACAATGGCTTATTCGCTGGATACTCTTACTCCAAGAGTTTGATCTAACAATCAAAGACAAGAAAGGAGTAGAGAATGTGGCTGCGGACCATTTGTCACGGTTGACTTTTGTCGACAACACTGACTCCCAATCCATTAAGGATGAGTTCCCGGACGAACACCTACTGGCAGTAAGTAGTCTGCCTTGGTATGCTGATATTGTAAACTACCTTGTCATGGGTGAAACACCGAATCATTGGTCAAACCAAGACACAAAACGGTTCCTCTCGTTCGCACGTCATTTCTTCTTTGATGACCCATATCTTTTCAAGTACTGTGCTGATCAGGTTATCAGGCGTTGCGTCCCCAATGAGGATATAACCGTAATTTTAGCATCATGCCATTCTGAGGCATGCGGTGGCCACTTCGCGTCACAGAAGACCGCACAAAAAGTTCTACAAAGCTGTTTTTACTGGCCCACAGTTTTCAAAGATGCATATTCCTTTTGCAAGACATGCCAACGCTGTCAAAAGCTTGGAAATATTTCTAAAAGGAATTCTATGCCTTTAACTCCTATCATAACAATTGAGATATTCGATTGTTTGGGCATAGATTTTATGGGCCCATTTCCCAAGTCTAATAACTGTGAATACATACTCCTAGCTGTGGAGTATGTGTCAAAATGGGTTGAAGCGATACCAACGAGACGAAATGACCACAGAACGGTCATGTCCTTTCTAAGAGAGCATATCTTGTCTCGTTTTGGAACTCTGAAAGCTTTACTAAGTGACCAAGGCAAACATTTCTGCAATAGGCCTTTAGAGTCACTTCTCAAGAAATACGGAGTCCACCATAAAATCGCTCTTGCCTACCATCCGCAGTCGAATGGGCAAGCAGAATTGGCTAACCGAGAAATCAAGCATATTCTCGAAAAGACGGTTAGTTCCAACCGAAAAGACTGGGCATACAAGCTGACCGACGCTTTATGGGCATATCGTACTGCTTATAAGACGAATCTAGGTATGTCCCCGTATAGATTGGTTTACGGGAAAGCTTGTCACCTTCCTGTTGAAATTGAACATAAAGCTTACTGGGTGACACGCTCATTGAACTTTGATATTCAAGAGGGAGGTCGGTTACGCAAGCTCCAACTTGCAGAGCTAGAGGAAATACGACGAGATGCGTATGACTCTGCAAGGTTGCATAAGGAGAGGTTGAAGGCTCGTCACGATCGTACGATCTTTCGTAAATCATTTGAGCCGGGGCAGAGAGTTTTGCTGTATGACTCTCGCCTCCACCTTTTCCCAGGGAAGCTCCGTTCCCGTTGGACAGGCCCGTTCATTGTAAAAACTGTCTTTCCACACGGGGCGGTTGAGCTCGTCAATCCAAAGAACGATGATTGTTTCAAGGTCAATGGCCAAAGATTGAAACCGTTCTTGGAGAACTTCCAAACTGAAGTTGAGCACATCCAGCTGGATGAGCCCAACTATTCTCTCACTTAAAAATCCAAAGGGGAGTTCCATTTTGTTGTTGTATTCCTTTTCTTTCCCTGCATTTTAGTTTCTCTCTTTTGTTCTTTTAAGTCTTTGTTCATTTTTTGTGTTTGTGATCTTGTTCTAATCCGTTATACCTTAAACCACTCTATTGCAGGTGCATAGATGCGAGGTGATGATGTTTATTCTATCGGTTCATGGGCTAATTCAGAATGTCGCTGTGGCACCTGGACTGAGGGTGAATTCACACCCTGCCCCTTGCTTCATCGAGATCCTGAAGCTCACTCTCTCATTGATGCTGACCAAGGGTACATTCCTTACCCACCGGCCCTCCTTGACATCAATCCATATGAAAATATGGGATTTCAGGATGACGACCATGTGGAGGAGGAAGAAGACCTGTACATGGGAAGAATGGTGGATGATGCACTCATGGCCTAATGGGAAAATGATGATATGTGGGAGCCATGGGAAGATTATGACCTCCAGGATGTCGTCCCAGAACGCCACAATGCCGTTTTTGTTTTCGTTGATGACTTCCTTGTTCCCGAGTTGGTCCCATATCGCTACGTGCACCTGAGCTTTCTGCTATTCAGGCTCCAATGCCCCTTACCAGCTAGTGCATGTTGGGAATCTTTGCCAATAGTGAGGTTAGAACTTTGTCACATGTCTTTGTATTTTGTTTCTGTTCCTTGTTTTTTTTTTCTTTTCGTGTTTAATCAGTGTTTCTTGTGTTCTGTTATCTTAATATCTGTTTGTTTGTCTTTTATTTTCTTTTTCTTGTCCAGGATTGTCACTATGTTTCTCAATGGTATTCCGGTATTCCTTCCACATCAACTGGTTCATGGTTTTGGGCCCTACATCAGGCCCCCACACACTCCGCCACAAGAGGACAGTCTGTTGCGCAATTACACTCCTTTATCCGTGTCTCCATCTGGATCACCTCTTGCATGGGCTTTCAATTCTTTAGAGACACCAGACTTGCTCGATGATGTCCTTGCTGCTTTCCGATTGTTCTGGGAAAGGGAATCATCAAGTTTGGACTCCACTTTTGAAAATTCGGCGGATCATGAAGCGATTGTTGAAGAGGAAATCTTTATGCTCAAAGGATAGTGCTGCATTTCAGTTGTTTCCGTTCATTTCATCTTTAGTTTATCAACTGGAGTGTAATTCTTGACAGAATTTTATTGGTTTTAGTTTTATTTTTGGTTTTCTTTAGTTAAATAAGGTTTTAATTACCATTTGGGAGAATATTGTTGCAATATGAATGCTATTAAAAGGATTTATTTATATCACATTGCAATTTTCTTTTATGAGGAGGAGTTTTGGTTTACATGTCCTGGTTTTGAACTGTTTTTATTCTATTCTGTTGTCCAGAACATTGTTGGCTTGTTGGGGGTGCTAAATTTCTTACTTCAGGGTTATAAAAATTTTGGTTGTTCGATCGATCGAACGCATCTCGATCGATCGACCTTATTAGATAATCGAGCGCTTGAAGCGACCTCAATCGATTGACCCTTCGATCGATCGAACTCTCTCGATCGATCAAGACTGGTGTTAAAACAAGGCGTCGTTATGAAGTTTTATAAAATTTCTTTTCTCTCAACCATCTCAATCGCTCGAGAACAGAGAAGCTCCCTCGATTTTTGGCCTCCCATATCGATATCTCGTGATTCACGAAGCTCCGGACTCCTCTGGCCGTTAGTAGCACTGCGCGCAACCGTCCCCTTGCGCGTCTCTCGAGGTGAGGCCCCTCGTTACACCTCGCAATTTTTGTCTTTTCATTTGTGAATGGGGGTGCCCCCATCGATTGTTTCATTCGTTTTCTTACAGTTTTGTGCGTGTGTGGGCTCTTTCTGTTCTCGAACGTAGTCACCGCACTTTCGCTATGCTCGATCGATCGAGACAGTTTCAATCGATCGAACCCAGCTCTTTCTTAATTGATCGACAGAGTCTCGAGCGATCGAACTCTGTCCTTTCTCAATCGATCAAACGTTGTTCGATCGGTCGAACCCAAGCAGTTTTATTTGCTTTCTTCTCTTTCTTGTTTTGATTCTTATTTTGTATATCTTCTATTTTCAGGGCGTTACGATGAATCCTATCACGGGCTACCACAAATCTAAACCTCTGGATCTCACTATACCGGACCCCATACCTGATCATGGGTTTCGGAGTACCGAAGAGCGTGTGTGGTTTAGCCGCTCTTTTCAGACGCGCAAGGTGATGCTCGAGCGGCCATTGGAGTCCGTGTGGCTTGCCGCTCCATGGTTCCTAGCACGGATCCGAGCCATGCCATTGTGGTACGACATGCTCTATTATGATAATAGCAGCGGCATCTTACAACCTGATCCAGACCAAGAAGATCAATATCCATTGGGTCCGTGAAGCATGCTCTTCCATGATCAAGGATCCCGCGGCCCCATTTACATACCGATCATTCTTTCACGGGCGCGAGATCATTTTCAGTCCTGCCACAGTCGCTGCAGCTCTGGGGGTTCCTGAGGTCCCTGACTATTTCTATCCCTCATTACCAGGAGCTCCAGAGATCCCGTCCACCACCATTATCCGTGAGCTTACCGGGGATGCTGTTCAGTTCTGGAACGACGAGTCCAATATCGAGGATAAGGTTTTGACAGAGAATTACCACCTCCTCCACCTGGCATTGGTGAATTGTATTCTGATGACGTCCTACCACGAGAAATTTGCGCTGTGGTATGCCCGTGCTCTGTACTCCATTGGGACAGGACAGCGTGTCTGTTTGTCTCGCTTATATATCAACTTCTTCGTTCAGCCCACGCGGTACATTGCCGCCAAGCGCCATCTGAAGGGCGCTTGGCCTATTCATAGGGTTATTGAGCGGGCCGGCCTAGTCCCATTGGCCACAGATTCTATTAATCAGGCCTCTAGTCGATTTGGTGAGACAGCGGCCCGCCGTTCTGATGCTCAGAAGAAGAGAAAAGCCAAGGCCAAGGCGCCGATGAGGGTGAAGAGGAGACGTGGAGGCACGGACACCAAGGGAGCCGCTTCTGGGACGCCCACTGAGGCTGAGGAGCATGATTCAGACGAGGAGGACAATCCCGTTCAGGAGGTAGCACGTTTTGAGCTGAGACAGAGATCTCAGGCTCCAGCCAAGGGAGAGTCCTCATCCGCACCTCCTCCGACTATTCACGATTTACTTCTGGAGGAGAGGGCAGCCCGGATGAGACTCGAGGGCAAGGTGGATCATATATCCGCTATGCTGACCACCCTGTTGGTCCAGCTAGGGTTTGACCCGATCATACCCCCATCTTCCACTCCATCTGCACCTCCACCACCTACTACTGGCCCATCTTCCTCTGCACCTACTGATCCCTCTATTACCGCTCTACCGGTCGATCCTTTGGCACCATCGACATCAGCCGCACCCACTGCTTCGGAGACATCACTTCCACCTGCTCCTGTTATGGCCGACACATCTGTTACTACTACAGTTGCCACGACGAGCGATCCGGCTACCGCTACTACAGGTGTCGAGGGTGGAGTTATGGAGGCTCCAGATTTATTGATTGAGATTCTGTCTGATGTCCCCGATGAGGGGTAGTCATTTGGTTTTTTTTTTTTTTTAGTAGATTTTTGGATGTTATGGGTTGGTGTGGGTTATTGTTGTTGGTTATGTTTTTATTGGGTATATATTTTTGGACATGGCTAGGTTACTGTGGTTTAGTTTGGATGTACTCTCCTATCACTGCTGTTTTAGTTTATTTATTGTTATCTTTCCAGTGATTGGTTATGTTACTATATATGGATCTTGTGTGTTATATTTCTGTTTATTTTACTTTTGATCCTGTCTGACAAGTGGGGGTATTTGTAAAATACAACCGCGCTAAAAGAGGAAAATACATTAGGAAAGTCTACAATTCCCCTGTTTATCTGCAGTTTGAATTACAATACTAGCTTTTACACAAATTGATTAAACTATGATAAGTGGTATTACTTTAGTGATTATTTGTGCAGGTTGCTGCTGTTGTGTGCAAGATTGAAGAATGTTGATAAAAGGAAGTGCTTAGTACAGATGAAGATAACTCAAAGCTGAAATACAAGGTTCGAGCGATCGACTGTCCGATCGATCGAGTGAGTTCAAGCGATCGATGTTTCTGGAAGTTCAATCGATCGAGAGTTGTTCGATCGATCGAAGATGCCTTTTATCAGATTATTCGCGCATGCAGCAGAAACGGGTTTTGAACCCTAGCATTAGGTTTAGGCTATATATAATCATTTTGTTGACGTCCAAAAGGACGCCCCAACTTCGTTTTTATCAGTTTTCATAAGAGAGAGGAGAGAGTTTTATGGTTTTTGTAGGTTCTATCAAGATTTACCATTGTAGCTTGGATTGTTGAGGTTCAATAGTAGTTTCATCGTTCCAGGTTATTTCGTTTTAGTTTATTTACATTCTGCACTTATTCATTCGTAGTTTAACCTTTGATATTGTAGTGTTACATGTTAGATAATTAAAATCCTTGGTTTTCATAAGTTTTTCATGAAAAGTTTGCAAACAAACATGCCTTTAAAGAACTCTCACGTTAAAAATAAATCTGAGACTCCCCAGATCATGTCTGAGTAGTCCGGGGCTGGGAAATCGCGATGAAACTGTGATTTCAGACCTCTGCCATGCAATTTTTTTATTCCTGTGTTTGATCGATCGAATGTAGTTCGATCGATCGGACCAGGGACATAGTCGAGCGATCGAAGATAGTTCGATCGATCGAAAGATGACAAAGTTAGATCGATCGAAAGCGCGTCGATCGATCGAGACCTCAGATTCTTGAGAACATCTAATACAGTATTCCAAGACTTTTTGCTTTACTGATTCGTTATCAAACTGTCCCCATATGCTCAGTTTGTCAAAACAGTCTTTAAACTTTAAGCCTTAAGGCATTTTCTTTCAATATATTTTGCAAACCACCCTCAATGCTAATACCATTGTAGGTGAGAGTCTTAACTATTGAATTAAACCACCTTTGTGTATTTCAAACTTAATTGTGATGATATAGTCCCGGTCATGAAAGGACTATTGATTCTATATCCTTAGAGAAGTATGGGATACTGTAGAAGTTGCTCTCTGTTGAGCTTAATTGCATTTGCATGGTAGATGGTTGAGTCATGGTGGATTCGCGTGATCCCAACACTTTCTTTTATTAAGAAAAATCATTTTCAAATCTTGTTTTAGTTAAATAGTTAGTCAGTAGTTTATTTAATTTAGTTGCTTTTAAGTTTAGTAGTTGTCAATTGTAGAACTTTGTGTTCTACACTTCTCTTAAAATATTGAATTTTTATTTTTCTTTTAGAGTTTAATCTAAGTCAGTTGATTTCTATCCTTCCCTGTGGGATCGACCTGGTCTTACCAGTTACTACTTGCACGTCTACCTACACTTGGGTATAGCACACAAGCGCACACAAGATTTCTATCGTGTCACTGTCCGCTTGGAGATTGTCTGTTTCTTTACAGATTGTTATGTGCGCGGTTTTTACGTTGCTTTATCAGGTGATATCACTCTATCTAATTATTTGAAAATCAACTTCTGAGGTCATCGTAATTTTCAGTTGGGGGTAGGATGTAGATAGGTCATCACCTGTGCATTTCTACACTTAGCAATCTGTATTACTCCATCTATTGCAATTCTCCATTATAATTCAAAAAAATCAAATTTGCAAATTTTTGAATAATTAACCAAGTTTTGGGACTAATTTGGTAGAAAAATTTTGGATTTTCTCTCCTATTTAGTTGTTATCAATCAATGCCACATTCATGTTAATCTTATCCTTTTATGAATTACATTCACGCGTTTTTCTAGTTTCACTAAGAGGAATGCATGTGTTGACTATTCTAGTATCCAAATCATGTGCACATGTTAAGAGTTATGCAGAAAACTGAAAATAGAGTTAATATGACTTTTATGCTTCAAGGAATTACTAGTGGAAACTAATAACCCTTAGGGAGCTTTTGAACCTAATCTTTAAATTATGAGGGAATTGTCACATTAATTCGAATTGTTTTTCTTGAATATTCTTGAAATTCGTTGAATAGTCTCAAAAATTCTTCATTTAGGCTGTTTATTAGAGGAGAACGTTCAGGATTTACCAATTAAAAACTCAATGAACACTGAAGTGCTAAAACTAAGAAGTTAAGAAAATGATTTAAGCCTTCGTTATTCATTCTTTACCTTTTTCATAAACCTGTATCAACATCCAAGAACCTTCTAATCCCACAATGATTGAATATTGTCAATATGAGAGCCTAAAACCCCTCATCTTATACTTTAACTGTTATAAACCCGATTGCATATTTAATGTGACTAAAAATTGTTGAGGTATGTGATGAGAAGGGAGCAGTTGTGGAAGTGATTGTATGAAAAGAAAGTATGCAAGGAGATGTTCCAGGTTAAAAAAAAAAAAAAAAAAGAAAAAAAAGAGTAAAGAGAAATAAATATATATGAAAATAGAGGATGGTTGGAATGAAGAAGAAATAAACTAGTCTCCATCACATGTCAAGGATGTGCAATTTCTTACCCCTCTTATCTTTATCTCACTAAATGAGCCGAATTGTCTAAGCCTTAATGATTCTTGATGACGTAGTTTGAATATGAAAGTGCAAGTTGAGTTATCCACGGTATTTCGCTCCTCTAGTAAGTAGTATTCCTTTCATGAGACTATAATACTCTAAATGTTCGTCCTTTATCGAGTGAGGTGCGAAACACTAGTAGCCAGAAAATCACTCTTATTAAAGTTTCACACCATGAGCGATCATTATTAAACCAGTTTCTGTGAGATGTTCATTTTGGAGTGTAACCCCATGTGAGAATTGAGTTGAAACTACAAATTCCAAGGGTATGATAGTCTAAACAACTCTAAACTAAGTTGGATGCATAGTTGTTGACTTCACACACACACGGATACATGAATGTAATGCATATGTATATTTATCTTGGCGACATGAGGAACATGTGGATTTCTTCATGGTGTGTATGAGGTTGATATGTTATGTGGAGCTAAATTGATAATCGAATGGGAAAGAATGTTTATAAGTTTTTCTATATCTTTTTGAGCTTAAAAATCTAGAATTTTGTGGGTAGATTCTCTGCAAACCCTCACGAGACAACACTCGTCCACTAGGGAAACCTAGGGGTTTAACGGCTTGTTGCATTTGCTAAATGCAACCGTGATTCCTGCGATAGTGAGTTAGGGAGTTTCTTTCATTTTACTAGATTAGTTGCTTCGGTCTTTTTTTTTTTTGTTGCTCTAGTCGTTGTAGTAGTAGTTAGCTTGTTTTATTTTCGCTTTATTGCTAGGGACTAGCAAATCGTTAGTTGGGGGTTGTGACAAGTGGGGGTATTTGTAAAATACAACCGCGCTAAAAGAGGAAAATACATTAGGAAAGTCTACAATTCCCCTGTTTATCTGCAGTTTGAATTACAATACCAGCTTTTACACAAATTGATTAAACTATGATAAGTGGTATTGTTTTAGTGATTATTTGTGCAGGTTGCTGCTGTTGTGTGCAAGATTGAAGAATGTTGATAAATGGAAGTGCTTAGTACAGATGAAGACAACTCAAAGCTGAAATACAAGGTTCGAGCGATCGAGAAGGGTTCGAGCGATCGACTGTTCGATCGATCGAGTGAGTTCAAGCGATCGAAGTTTCTGGAAGTTCAATCGATCGAGAGTTGTTCGATCGATCGAAGATGCCTTTTATCAGATTATTCGCGCATGCAGCAGAAACGGGTTTTGAACCCTAGCATTAGGTTTAGGCTATATAAAATCGTTTTGTTGACGTCCAAAAGGACGCCCCAACTTCGTTTTCATCAGTTTTCATAAGAGAGAGGAGAGAGTTTTATGGTTTTTGTAGGTTCTATCAAGATTTACCATTGTAGCTTGGATTGTTGAGGTTCAATAGTAGTTTCATCGTTCCAGGTTATTTCGTTTTAGTTTATTTACATTCTGCACTTATTCATTCGTAGTTTAACCTTTGATATTGTAGTATTACATGTTAGATAATTAAAATCCTTGGTTTTCATAAGTTTTTCATGAAAAGTTTGCAAACAAACATGCCTTTAATGAACTCTCACGTTAAAAATAAATTTGAGACTCCCCAGATCATGTCTGAGTAGTCCGGGGTTGGGAAATCGCGATGAAACCGTGATTTCAGACCTCTGCCATGCAATATTTTTATTCATGTGTTCGATCGATCGAATGTAGTTCGATCGATCGGACCAGGGACATAGTCGAGCGATCGAAGATAGTTCGATCGATCGAAAGATGACGAAGTTAGATCGATCGAAAGCGCGTCGATCGATCGAGACCTCAGATTCTTGAGAACATCTAATACAGTATTCCAAGACTTTTTGCTTTACTGATTCGTTATCAAACTGTCCCCATATGCTCAGTTTGTCAAAACAGTCTTTAAACTTTAAGCCTTAAGGCATTTTCTTTCAATATATTTTGCAAACCACCCTCAATGCTAATACCATTGTAGGTGAGAGTCTTAACTATTGAATTAAACCACCTTTGTGTATTTCAAACTTAATTGTGATGATATAGTCCCGGTCATGAAAGGACTATTGATTCTATATCCTTAGAGAAGTATGGGATACTGTAGAAGTTGACTCCGTTGAGCTTAATTGCATTTGCATGGTAGATGGTTGAGTCATGGTGGATTCGCGTGATCCCAACACTTTCTTTTATTAAGAAAAATCATTTTCAAATCTTGTTTTAGTTAAATAGTTAATCAGTAGTTTATTTAATTTAGTTGCTTTTAAGTTTAGTAGTTGTCAATTGTAGAACTTTGTGTTCTACACTTCTCTTAAAATATTGAATTTTTATTTTTCTTTTAGAGTTTAATCTAAGTCAGTTGATTTCTATCCTTCCCTGTGGGATCGACCTGGTCTTACCAGTTACTACTTGCACGTCTACCTACACTTGGGTATAGCACACAAGCGCACACAAGATTTCTATCGTGTCATCCGTATCAGTTATGCATGATATAAAGTAGTGATACCATTAATATCTTTCCTCTTTTATTCAGACCCCACATTATCCAATTCTTATCGTCTTCAAACTCTAAGACTGACTGTACCAATCCCGACTAACTATACTAAATTGATTATATCATCACAACATACTAGTGCTCTTGTTCACCGCTTTTAAGAACTCTTACTGTTCACTGCTTTTAAGAACTCTTATGAACACTATACATCGTTGCAATATAACAACTGGTCTATGGACATACCCACACTCTTGTTCACCGCTTTTAAGAACTCTTACTGTTCACCGCTTTTAAGAACGCTTACAAGTACGGTACATACATAGCTCTAGCAAATATAAACTATGGGCTTACCGCTACTCTTGCTCACCGCTTTTAAGAACTCTTACTGTTCACTACTTTTAAGAACGCTTGTGAGTATTGTGCGCCCATGTCATGCCCTGAAGTACCAAAAATAGGGAAAAATAAATTTTCTTCATGGGTTCGTAGACACGTGACGGGTTGTGAGTGTCACCTGATTGTCCAAACATGCTTATAACAATAATGTAATACGAGAAGATGATTAAGTTCAGCGGTAGCGTAAACTTAAAACTTCAAGTCTTATATGATTAGTATATTACAGACTAAAAGATATCCAAAAGATAGATATTACAAGTTCAACTAAGCTATTACATCATTAAACATATTAATAACAGAACTATGATAAAAGAAAAACTCCAAGATCTTCAGTTGGCGAAACCATAGCCTTCCTCGAAGTAATCTTCACCAGCATAGTCATTAGTAATAAAATTTGTATCTTGATCATAGCTAGCTCCGTCTGGACCTACAAAGGCTGGACGTAGAAGGTCCAGCGGCATGAAAAGCCGTTAGCAGTTAAGCTAAGTGAGGGTCCCCTTAAGGTTACCACCACCAAGTGTAGACACCCCAATTTTGACCGAACTATTAAACTTAGGGGGATTTATCTCTAGAAATCAATGATGAATAATGTCCCGACGATTTTCTTCAAGTTCATCGCTTCGACTTCTGAAAAGCTTCAAGTTCCCAAACCTTACTCCTAATATCCCTAGATTTGGCCAATCACTGACCATCTGTCTTGAGCTCACTGGATCATGGGTTACTTTCTAAAAAAATAGAATTGATGGAATAATAATAATTATTATTATATTTTCTAAAAATAACATTGTTTCCTGTATTTTATTTAGATTTAAAAAGAAAAAAAATATACTATTTGGTAACTCATATGATTAATTTAGATTTAAAAAAAAAAAGAAAAAATGTGTCTATACATATATATACATAGGAAAAAGAAAATAATAAAAGAAAGTAGCTCATGTGATTTGGAGAGTTAGAGATCCCTTGGCATATTCCTTATCTAAGAAATACCCAAAAAGCCCTTTGTTGGGCACTAATCTCCCATGTGTTTTGAAGATGCTCTAGAATGTTCCTTTATTCTAGCCAACTTAAATGCCTTTCAAGTTTATTGGAATTACATAGAAGTGCCATGGAGAGTTAGAGATGCCATAGAATATTCCTAACCCACCGCAAATTGACCTATCTACCCTTATCTTGGCCCCTAAGATAATGAAAGTCTATAAAAAAACCCATTTCTCTCATTTTGGGGGGGAGACACTTGAATTGTATAGAGAAATATTGGGAAAGCTTTAGAGGAAAGAAATATAGAGAGAGAAACTCTACCAATTATTTTACCCAAATCCCACCAAAACTCTACCCAACCATCAAATCACCATTGAAGGAGCTTGAAGCTTGAGGAAGAAGAAGAGGAAAAGCTTGAGGAATTCAACATCTCTAAAAGTTTTGAGAAGATCTAGAGGTAAAGCCTTCAAATATATATATATATAATAATAATTCAATCACAAGTTCTTAGATCTAGGAACTTTACACATTTTCAAAACCTCTCTTCTTACCCCATTTCATCACACACCACCAAGAACTTGTGATTGAATCTCATGACATCTCATTAATTTGGATTTAATTAATGCCTTGGGTTTGAGATAAATTAGTTTTGAAGTATTTGTGTTCCTAAATAAAACTTTGATTTCCTTTATTTCTATTTCATTCATGAGGTTCATGAGATCTTCCATATCTCATTGAAACTCTTTAAGTTTTGATTCCTTAGTTTCCTATGATCTTATGATCCATATGGAGATTGGTCATAATCTACACATAGTTGGTGAGATACTAGTATCAACTCATGACTAGGATCTCTTTACTATGAATCTTATGGAATTCCTACTATATTCCATGGAAGATTAGAGTAGAGTTATTTTTTTTTAAGTCTCCAATGACCATCAAATGGTAGGAGAAGTACTTTAGTTTGAGTCTATCTCTATGGCTTAGACTAATTCCTTCCTTGGGTTTTGGGAAGTTCTTCATACTTCATCCAAAACTTACATGTATGTGTGTCTTTATCCTCCAATGACCACCAAGTGGTAGGGGTAATATTTTGAACTCAAGTTTTGGTCCATAAGTTTGAGTTCATTGTTTTGGGATTTTGTGAAGTCCATTTTATACTTCATCAAAAATCCATAGGTCTAAAGATGTCCTTAGTCTTCAATGACCATTAATTGGTAGAAGAGATGGTTTGTTTTAAGTCCAACTTCATGATTTAATAGTTGGGGTTAACAAATAAACTTGAACTAGCAAGACAAAAACAGTGGATTCATAAACCGTTTTTTGATCAAAGATTTTTAGTTTAAGATCTAACCGTTGAAATCAAGTGAAACCAACGGGAAAATATCAGTAACACATTGTTTTACCACTGTGATTTTTGTTTTAGTAAGATTTTGGGATTAGAGAGGTTTGATCATGATTTTTGTGAGCTAATCACAATCTGTCCAGAGTTCTAGAATGCTTTCAGAATAATAAGTCTGTTTTGAAATCAATAAATCAGAACCCTAATAAAGTTTTCGGGGTCTCAAATAATTTTTTATAAGTACCTTAATGTGTTAAGAAGGTACCCTAAAAAGATCTAAGTGTTTCTCATTTTTTTACTATTTTTAGAAAATCATACAAGATCTCTGGACAGAGAGTTGCAGAATCCTGAGTGAGGTCTAGTATTTTCAGTATTCCCGGAGATCTAACCGTTGAAACCTCTATTTTCTTTTTGGGTTAGAAACGAGACTCACAGAGGCATAACATATCCAAAAATCAGTAAGATCCAACCGTTGAAAGTATTTTATTTCCATTTTTGAACGTCGGGTCTGCTCTCTGTAAATCACAAAAAACTGCTACTGTTTTTGTCTAATCTTATTTATTTCAACTCAAATGGTCTCTTAATGTCTTGGGACTCAAACCATGTTTTGAATAATGATAATTTAGATTAAACCCAGAGGCTTAGGGATCCAAATTAGTGAATAAATTCATGTCTCATCCTTGTTCATAATCATTCATTCATTCATGTACATTGATGCTTATAGTTAGAACTAGTTCTTGGATGAAGTTGGACTTAGTTGAATTTAATTGAACATGACCTATGATTAATTACCTTTTGATATTATATCTTGTCTAAGGCATGTGTACTAACCTTTGTTTTGTAGCGCTTTGAGGTACAATTTCTCAACCCTTCTCTAGTTTAATCTATTTTATTGATTTTAATTGATTTTTCGACCCCATGTGCGACACCTTAGCTTAGGTTTGCCTTATGTGTGTATATATGTGTTAGAGACCTTTCTTAGGTTTATTTTTGCATGCATTGCACGTTTGATATTCGCGGCCGGATCCCGGGTATGTTTTCTAGTTCTCTATTGCATATCATGATGTTTGCTAGTTGAATTATGTGACTTATGAATGATATTTTACCGTTAGCAATTTTGCACCCTTTCAACATGCTTGTGTTATGTATACCTATATATGTATTAATTGAGGGCATGCTTAGATTAATAACTTGATTAAAAAGGATGTTGAGTAGAAGCCTATCGTGAGATAGGATGAAAGGGGGTGTTTTAGTCCGTCGGGCTCCTTCCCCTTTCATTCCATAATCCCCGGACCCAGTTTATCTTTGGTTTCGCAAAAGATCAGTTTGCTTTTAAAATGGTTTCTTAATTTTTCCTTTTAAAAATTAAGTGGCGACTCTTTGAAAATTAAAAATATTTGTTTTAAAAGTGTGTAAAATTTGAAAACCCTGCGATATCCACAATCTGGCGACTCTGCTGGGGATCGAACCCAGAATCTCCGATTTCGCAGACCAGAATTCTGATTTTGGGTTCACTCGAGGATTAGACTTGAAAGCATCCTTTTAATCAAATTAATTAATTTTTGTGTGCCTGTTGCATTGCACTTGCATGTTTCGCCAGTCGATTGCATGGAACTATGACCTTGGAGGCTCGGGGCAACCCGGTCGGTCAAGTCATCATGGGACCGTGTGATCACCCTTGATCTCGTACCATATTTTGGTATATGAAGCATCCTATCGGGTGTGTGTCAAGGGTCCCTTATTTGACCAAAACCCGGCCTTTGCATGGTAGCTTCCATAGAACCTTTCGATCTTAGGAAATTAATTCTTGATTGGGATTATGTGCTAGGGAGTTTTGTATGCCCGAAAGGGGTTATTTGAGATGATGACGATGCTTGCTTGATAAAAGATGTGTAACCCTTTAATCACCTTTTAGCAATTCCTTCTCATGTCCCACGACATTTGGGAACATGCTGGATCTTGATTATGTGATTACATCTCTTACATCTTGCTAAGCTAAGCATCATTGACCGTGTATGCATCCAAATTCATGAAGAGTATGACAACAATCCGATCATGTGATCCTCCTACCCAAAGAATTTTAAATACGTTTTTGGAAGCAAATAGATTTTTGGTATCTTTATTCCAAGACATTCAATCACTCTTTCAAAATTTTTGGAGTTCACTTTTGGATTAAAATTTCAAATCAACCATATTTGAAGAAAGAACCTAAAATTCTTGGAACCCAAAATTCTTGAAAGAGTTTGAAAAGTTTTACCAACTAAAGGAATGCTTTTTCAAAGCAAAATTTGGACATAATCACCTTTTTGTTAAGGAATATAATCCAAGAAATCTCTGCAATTAAAGAAATCATTTTCAAATAAATTTCAAAAGCAAAGTTTCAACCCAACCATCTTTTGTTTAGAAATGTTGTTGTTTTCAAAGGAAAGCTTCTTAAGGAATTATGAAAAGATCCCATCATCTAGGGGAAATACTTGTTAAATGGATTTCAAAAATTCTAAATTTGAAAACCTTGAAGGGGTAAAAAGGATCACAATGAAAGGAGAAATTAGCACACTCAACATGGATGAGGATTTTATGTGCTTATGTGTTTATGTGTTAGGATTAGATTTTTCATTTTTTTTTGGCATATAGAATAGGCACACACACACATGCATTGCATTCGTGTGACATATGAATCATTCATGAGCATTTCACTTGGCATAAAAATTTAATAAAAATCAATAGAAGTATAAGATTCTCTTGAGAAAATCAGTCAAAGTTAATTAAAGATAAGTGTTGTTGTAAGCGAAATAGCACCCGAGTCAAGCACTATTTGGTACAGAGATTCAAACACGAGATTAGTCAGGAAGGAACAGATAATAGGAAGAGAGATGTTTATGCACATATGTTGCTAGTAAGGTGATAGTGGTTTGAAATACGGCTGCTAAAGCAAATATGGATGCTCCTGGGGACCCAATAATTTGAAAGTCGTCTGTGACACTCCAGTTGAGACCAAGTCGAGTCCAGTCTGTAGTCGAGTTGTGTTAAGTTAGAGTCAAATGTCAAGTCCAGTCGAGTCTTCTGGTCAGTCTGTTATCAAGTTTGTTTGCAAGTCATTGTCGAGTTTATTGAGGCGAGGGATGTAATCCTTTTTCCCTACTAGTTGAATAAAATCTCATTCTGTTTGATTCCGTGTGCCAAGTCGTGAATGTATGGATCATTAAGCCAAGAAAGAAAAAAAAGAAGAGAAAAAATAAAAATCATTTTTCAAATGATCATGGAAAATACTTTGTTAATAAATCTTTGCATTAAAAAGGATCCCCAAGTGATCAAAGCAAATTCTGTGCCAAAACCACGGAGGAGTAGAGAATTGATTTGCTTTACTTTAAGAATTTAAAGATGCTCTTGCTTAATCTTGAAAAGATGAACTTGGAACTTGAAGCTTGCTCACCATCTCCTTTTTTTAAATACCAAGCCTAAAAGATGAGCCCAACCAGTCCAAAGTCATAACTTGATCCTTGATGGTAGCCAAATGTTTTAAATGAACTTCTTCTTCCAAAAAAAAAAGAGAAAAAAAGAAGAAAAGAAAGAGCTCGCTAGGATGAAAACCCAAAAGGGCGCCTAGGCAAAAGTGAGAGCACGAAAAAAAAAAGAGAAATTAAAAAAAAAAAAGAAGAAAAAGAAAAAAAAAATGAAGATGAAGGAGCTCGCTAGGATGAAAACCCGAAAGGGCGCCTAGGCAAAAGTTAGAGCAAGAATAAGATGCGTGTTGATTTCAAAATCCGAATCCTAGCCAGTCAAAATCATGAAGAGAATAAGAGATAGTGAGGTAGAGAAAAGAAAGGAAAGAGAAAAGAAAAGGCAAAGAATAAATAAGATTGAGAATTCTTGAGCACTTCAAAGTACATCATTGGTAGATGAATTATCCCAAAGCTTTGTGTTGTTCTCAACAAAGAAAATAAATTGGAAAGAGAGATTTGAAAGTATCAATTAGTATCAAAATTTTGTGAGAGGCTCATGGATAAGTGGGCCTATAACAATGCAAAAGTATCTTTAAGAAAAATAAAGAGTGATTTGGAGGGCTGCTATTGCTTTATGAGTATGGTAGAGTATGATTCTAACACGATGTGTTATGATAGTTGTAAAGATTGACTGGCTAGTGAAAAGGTGAAAAGAATCAACCGCCAAAAAAAAAAAAGAGAGAATAAAAGAAAAAAAATAATAAAAGGGAGACGTAGTTCATGTTCTCATCATTTTGTTCAAAAGCTACCACAAGGAATCTGTTTTAGAAAATCTGCCCAGAAAAAAGCACTCATTGGACTCAAATGAAAACATGGCTCGAAAAGCCCATAATTCTTGAAGCCTTATTCTTTCAAGACCTCCAGAATCGATGAACTACGTTTTTGACCTGATTCCCACTCGGGGATACGTAGGCAGCCTACCCGGTTTGGTCACCGCCCTTGCTATGATCTGGCACTTTCTTTCAGGCCTTAGCCGAACTACTTTGGGCCTGATTCCCGTTCGGGGATAAGTAGGCGAACCTCCCAAGGTTCTCGGTCCATAACCATCCCTAAACCATAAGCATCACCCTTTGTGCCTTTGGTTTCCTTCCTTTAGACTAGGGGCAAACTTGCGTAAGTTTGCCTGAAGCCACATATATATTGCCAAACTAGGGGCAAACAAAGTTTGCCCATCAGCATTGGGATGTCCTACTTCAACCCACCGCATTCATGATGATTACCTCTAGGTTGGGAGTAAATGCACTGCAGGCATCCTGTACCATCATGTTCTCAAAACCCTTGGATAAGCCTATTTGCCCTTAAGACTAGGGGCAAGCTTCATTTTTTGAACATCTTATTTAATCCCAGAAGCAAGGCCTTCGAGTCCTATTCAAACTAGGGGCAAACTTCGTTTGTCAAAAATCCCTCTATGTCAGAGAAAAGTTCTCAAGTAATCGAGTTTGTTTTGAATGGATTGAAATAGAATGTCTTTTATTCTCTAAGCTAAAGCACTAATTTGAAGCACACTCTGGATAGGCAAAGAACCAGCTAACTCGAAAGGGGAGAATCTTCAAAGTTTAGATTTGTTGGTGAAGTACTACTATTGTAAGATGATGAATAAATGAAAGGTGAGATGATACATTATCCACGATGAAAGCACATTGATTCATAATAACACAGAGTTTGAGTCAGTCGTCTTGTATAAATTATCCTCCTTCGATGAGTCAATAATGGTCTCAAATGAGTGGGTTTAAGATGATGAATAAAGATTTGAAGAGTCTCCATGAGCATCCCAAAAGCAATGCAAGCAGGATTTTTAAACACTATCATAACACAATGCTAAAGTGGAAATATGAAGGGTCCAAGACTAGGGGAAAAAGGTGACTTCCCTCTTTTGATAGAATTGATATGTTTCTTCCAAAGGTCCGCAGATACAGAAAATCATTCTTTCCAATTCTTTGAGTCCAAGGAGACTCCCAAACCTTGCATTAGTCCTCAATGGCAGCATTATCGGTGTTAGTCCTCAATGGCAACCTTGCGTTAGTCCTCAATGGCAGCATTATCGGTGTTAGTCCTCAATGGCAACCTTGCGTTAGTCCTCAATGGCAGCATTATCGGTGTTAGTCCTCAATGGCAACTTTGCGTTAGTCCTCAATGGCAGCATTATCGGTGTTAGTCCTCAATGGCAACCTTGCGTTAGTTCTCAATGGCGGCATTATCGGTGTTAGTCCTCAATGGCAACCTTGCGTTAGTCCTCAATGGCAGCATTATCGGTGTTAGTCCTCAATGGTAACCTTGCGTTAGTCCTCAATGGCAGCATTATCGGTGTTAGTCCTCAATGGCAACATTATCGGTGTTAGTCCTCAATGGCAACATTATCGGTGTTAGTCCTCAATGGCAACCTTGCGTTAGTCCTCAATGGCAGCATTATCGGTGTTAGTCCTCAATGGCAACCTTGCGTTAGTCCTCAATGGCAGCATTATCGGTGTTAGTCCTCAATGGCAACCTTGCGTTAGTTCTCAATGGCGGCATTATCGGTGTTAGTCCTCAATGGCAACCTTGCGTTAGTCCTCAATGGCAGCATTATCAGTGTTAGTCCTCAATGGCAACCTTGCATTAGTCCTCAATGGCGACATTATCGATGTTAGTCCTCAATGGTAACCTTGCGTTAGTCCTCAATAGCGGCATTATCGGTGTTAGTCCTCAATGGCAACCTTGCGTTAGTCCTCAATAGCGGCATTATCGGTGTTAGTCCTCAATGGCAACCTTGCGTTAGTCCTCAATGGCAGCATCATCGGTGTTAGTCCTCAACGGCAACTTTGCATTAGTCCTCAATGGCAGCATCATTGGTATTACTCCTCAATGGCAACCTCGCATTCGCATTAGTCCTTAATGATTTGTTGAGTCTCGTTCAAACTCCTGATTTGGAAATTCTAAATTCTTTGTGAATCGAATTGACTCCAATTTTGTGAAACAGAAATTCATTGAGTCTAATTGACTTTTAAATTGGTGAAATAGAAATTATTTAAGTCTGATTGAATTCTAATTTTAGAATATGGAACTGAAATGAGGCTGATTGACTCCAAATTTTGAAAAATTGAATTGAATTGAGCCTAATTGACTCCCGATTCTGAAAGTTGAATTGAATTGAATTGAATTTGACTAACTTCTGATTTAGAATTTGAATAAAACTGAGTTTAACTAACTCTGATGAACTGAATTGAAATAAATTGAGTCTAATTTGACTCCCGATTTTGGGAAATTGAAATAAATTGAGTTTGATTTAACTCCTGATTTTGAAAATTGGAATTTTTTGATTAAGTCAAAATTGACTCTGATTAAGAAAATTTGAAATGTTATAAATTAACCCTCGATTTTGAAATAGGAAATTCTTTGAGTCCGTGTGACTCCATTTGTATAAATAGAAAATTCTTTGAGTCCGTGTGACTCCATTTGTATAAATATATATATATATATATATATATACATTTGTTGAGTCTGTATGACTCCATTTGTATGAAATGTGAGTTTGATTGAGTCTGTATGATTGTATTTGTATAAAAAAGTGAATTTGTTGAGTCCGTGTGACTTCGTTTGAATAACGAAATGAAATTTTGAGTCCGCGTGACTCCGGCTTTGTGAAATATGAAATTATGAGTCTGCATGACTCCGTCTCTGTAAAATATGAATTTTCGAGTCTGCATGACTCCGTCTGTGTAAAATATGAATTTTCGGGTCTGCATGACTCCGTCTATGTAAAATATGAACTCTTGAGTCCGCATGACTCCGTTTGTGAAAAATGTGAATTTGTTGGGTCCATGGGACTTCATTTATGTAAAATACTGAGTTCTAGAGTCCGCGTGACTCTGTCTTTTTTAAATATATATATATATATATATTTAGTCTGTATGACTTCCTTCGTGTTTATAGAATGTGAATTTTTGAGTCCGTATGAATTCGTGTTTGAGAAATGTGAAAATTTTCAAGATCATATGACTATCCTTTGTAAAATGTGAATCAGTGCAACTCCCCTTTGGAAATAGGAATTGTTTCAAGTTGAATCGACTCCGAACTCTGGATTTTGAGAATTTGAATTTGTTTGAGTCTAATTGACTCCTAATTCATGAGTTTGAACTAAATTGAGTCTGATTGACTCCCAATTTTGTGAAGCAAGAATTCTTTGAGTTTTATCAACTCCTAATTTTGTGAAACTAAAATTCTTTGAGTCTGTTTTTTGAAATTCTTTGAGTCTAATTGACTCCCGGTTTTGTGAAATTGAATTTGCTTCGAGTCCAATTGACTCCTGTTTTTAGAAATTTGAAATTCTTTAAGTATGATTGATTCCTGATTTTAGAAAATTGAATTTATTTGAATCTGATTGACTAAATGATTTTAGAAGGTGAATTTATTTGAAATGAGTTTGATTGACTCCTGATAAGTGGAATTTGAATTCGAAATTGAGTCAAAGTGACTCTTGATTGGGCAAATTTTTTATTTGAGTCTGATTGACTCCTGATTTTAAAAGAATGAATTGAATTGAGTTTAGTTGATTTTAAGAAACTAAGATTGAATTGAGTCTGATTGACTCTTGATTTTAAAAAGAATGAATTGAATTGAGTTTGGTTGATTTTAAGAATCTAAGTTGAATTGAGTCTGATTGACTCTTGAGTGTAGGAAATTTGAATAAATTGGAGTCTGATTAACTCCAGACTTCTGAAAATTGATTTGATTAGGAGTCTAATTGACTCCAATTTTGGACAATTGAATAAATTGGAGTCTGATCGACCCCGGACTTTTGAAAATTGATTTGATTAAGAGTCTAATTGACTCCAATTTTTGGAAAATTGAATAAATTGGAGTCTGCTTGACTCCGGACTCTTGAAAATTGATTTGATTAGGAGTTTGATTTACTCCGGATTTTGAGAATTAGAGTAAATTAGAGTCTAATTGACTCCGGGCTTTTGAAAATTGATTTGATTAAGAGTCTAATTGACTCCTGATTTTGGAAAATTGAATAAATGAGAGTTTGGTTGAATCTAAGCTTATTTGAGTCTGACGGACTCCTGGTTTTAGAAGAATGAATTGACTCGAGTCCGAAAGGCTCTGATTTTGAGAAGATGAGTTGATTTCGAATTTGAATGACTCCGAAATTTTGGAAATTGATTTGGTTCGAGCTTGATTGGCTCTGATTCTTTGGAAATTTGTTAAATTAGAACCTGATTAACTCCGATTTTGGAAAATTAAATAAATTGGAATAAGTTTGAAGTTTAATCTGATTAAGAGTCTGATTGATTCTGGGATTTGCGGAAGCATGTATTCAACCGAAGTCTAATTGACTCCGAACTTTGAAACCTGATTTGACTTAAGCCTGATTGGCTCCAATTCTTTGAAAATTGATTCGATTTGAGCCTGATTGGCTCTGATTCTTTAAAAGTTGATTTGACTTGAGCCTAATTGGCTCCGATTCTTTAAAAAATTGATTTGATTTGAGCCTGATTGGCTCTGATTCCTTGAAAATAGATTTGAATTCAGCCTGATTGGCTCTGACTCTTTGAAAGTTGGTTTAATTTGAGTCTGATTGGCTCTAATTCTTTGAAAATTGATTCAAATTGAGCCTGATTGGCTCTGATTCTTTGAAAATTGATTCGAATTGAGCCTGATTGGCTTTGATTCTTTGAAAATTGATTTGGTTTGAGCCCGATTGGCTCCGAAACTTTGAAGTTGATTTGACTTGAGCCTGATTGGCTCCGATTCTTTGAAAATAGATTTGAATTGAGCCTAATTGGTTTCAACTCTTTGGAATTTGATTTGATATGAGAGTCTTGTTTGATTCTGGAACTTTGAAAATTGATTTGGTTCGACTCCAGGTTAGAAGAAATTCAGCCGACTTTAATATGATTGATCTTCGATTTCGGAAATTAAAAGCAAATATGAATCCAAGTGTTTCCAGGTTTAGGAAAGTTAATTCGAAATTTAATCAGCTCCTGAAAGTTAGGAATTATGAATTGAACCAAGTCAACTTTGATTTTACTTGGTGAGGCAGTAAATTTGCATCTCATCTTTCAGCGTGCTACCTGATTCGGCTTAGCCGATCAGATGATTTTGGAAGATTATGGAGTGTAAGGCATGGAGCGGCTCAATCTTTCAGCGTGCTACCTGATTCGACTTAGTCGATCAGATGATTTTGGGAGATTATGGAGCGTAAGGCATGAAGCGGCTCAATCTTTCAGCGTGCTACCTGATTCGGCTTCGCCGATCAGATGATTTTTGGAAGATTATGGAGTGTAAGGCGTGAAGCGGCTCAATCTTTCAGCGTGCTACCTGATTCGGCTTAGCCGATCAGATGATTTTGGAAGATTATGGAGCGTGAGGCGTGAAGCGGCTCAATCTTTCAGCGTGCTACCTGATTCGGCTTAGCCGATCAGATGATTTTTGGAAGATTATGGAGTGTAAGGCGTGAAGCGGCTCAATCTTTCAGCGTGCTACCTGATTCGGCTTAGCCGATCAGATGATTTTGGAAGATTATGGAGTGTGAGGCGTGAAGCGGCTCAATCTTTCAGCGTGCTACCTGATTCGGCTTAGCCGATCAGATGATTTTGGAAGATTATGGAGCGTAAGGCATGGAGCGGCTCAATCTTTCAGCGTGCTACCTGATTCGGCTTAGCCGATCAGATGATTTTGGAAGATTATGGAGTGTAAGGCATGGAGCGGCTCAATCTTTCAGCGTGCTACCTGATTCGACTTAGTCGATCAGATGATTTTGGGAGATTATGGAGCGTAAGGCATGAAGCGGCTCAATCTTTCAGCGTGCTACCTGATTCGGCTTAGCCGATCAGATGATTTTTGGAAGATTATGGAGTGTAAGGCGTGAAGCGGCTCAATCTTTCAGCGTGCTACCTGATTCGGCTATGGAGTCGATCAGATGATTTTTGGAAGATTATGGAGTGTAAGGCGTGAAGCGGCTCAATCTTTCAGCGTGCTACCTGATTCGGCTATGGAGTCGATCAGATGATTTTTGGAAGATTATGGAGTGTAAGGCGTGAAGTGGCTCAGTCTTCCAGCGTGCTACCTGACTTGGCTATGGAGTGTAAGGCGCAAGGCGCATCTCAGTCAATCAGACGATTCTCCAACACATATGAAATGTGTATACATCAATCATGGTGTTCGTAGAGTAGGACGGTATCATAATAGGATAATTCAATGTATAGGGTGCATTTCTGATAATAGGAAAAGTAACGTGACTCGGGATCATCACGTTTGGGAGCATAAGATATAAGATTGCATGAGCATGTGCATCACGATAAGATAAGAGCATTCATCCGTGTGATTATTTGCATTTGTGTGTTATCCCTTACCCGAACTACGTCCTGGTCTGATTCCCGTTGGGATACGTAGGCAGCTCACCATTGAGCACGACCAGCACCGACCGTCTCTGCGAATGTTTTGCAACGCATTTTATTTTTACCTAAGTTCAATAGCCCGGTCAAAGACTTGTCTTCACACAGGCTTCGACATTCACTTGTGATACGCGTTGCTTCACAAGCTCTGCCGAAGAGGGGCAAACTGTAGACATCCCAATTTTGACCGAACTATTAAACTTAGGGGGATTTATCTCTAGAAATCAATGATGAATAATGTCCCGACGATTTTCTTCAAGTTCATCGCTTCGACTTCTGAAAAGCTTCAAGTTCCCAAACCTTACTCCTAATATCCCTAGATTTGGCCAATCACTGACCATCTGTCTTAAGCTCACTGGATCATGGGTTACTTTCTAAAAAAATAGAATTGATGGAATAATAATAATTATTATTATATTTTCTAAAAATAACATTGTTTCCTGTATTTTATTTAGATTTAAAAAGAAAAAAATATACTATTTGGTAACTCATATGATTAATTTAGATTTAAAAAAAAAAAAGAAAAAATGTGTCTATACATATATATACATAGGAAAAAGAAAATAATAAAAGAAAGTAGCTCATGTGATTTGGAGAGTTAGAGATCCCTTGGCATATTCCTTATCTAAGAAATACCCAAAAAGCCCTTTGTTGGGCACTAATCTCCCATGTGTTTTGAAGATGCTCTAGAATGTTCCTTTATTCTAGCCAACTTAAATGCCTTTCAAGTTTATTGGAATTACATAGAAGTGCCATGGAGAGTTAGAGATGCCATAGAATATTCCTAACCCACCGCAAATTGACCTATCTACCCTTATCTTGGCCCCTAAGATAATGAAAGTCTATAAAAAAACCCATTTCTCTCATTTTGGGGGGGAGACACTTGAATTGTATAGAGAAATATTGGGAAAGCTTTAGAGGAAAGAAATATAGAGAGAGAAACTCTACCAATTATTTTACCCAAATCCCACCAAAACTCTACCCAACCATCAAATCACCATTGAAGGAGCTTGAAGCTTGAGGAAGAAGAAGAGGAAAAGCTTGAGGAATTCAACATCTCTAAAAGTTTTGAGAAGATCTAGAGGTAAAGCCTTCAAATATATATATATATATATAATAATAATTCAATCACAAGTTCTTAGATCTAGGAACTTTACACATTTTCAAAACCTCTCTTCTTACCCCATTTCATCACACACCACCAAGAACTTGTGATTGAATCTCATGACATCTCATTAATTTGGATTTAATTAATGCCTTGGGTTTGAGATAAATTAGTTTTGAAGTATTTGTGTTCCTAAATAAAACTTTGATTTCCTTTATTTCTATTTCATTCATGAGGTTCATGAGATCTTCCATATCTCATTGAAACTCTTTAAGTTTTGATTCCTTAGTTTCCTATGATCTTATGATCCATATGGAGATTGGTCATAATCTACACATAGTTGGTGAGATACTAGTATCAACTCATGACTAGGATCTCTTTACTATGAATCTTATGGAATTCCTACTATATTCCATGGAAGATTAGAGTAGAGTTATTTTTTTTTAAGTCTCCAATGACCATCAAATGGTAGGAGAAGTACTTTAGTTTGAGTCTATCTCTATGGCTTAGACTAATTCCTTCCTTGGGTTTTGGGAAGTTCTTCATACTTCATCCAAAACTTACATGTATGTGTGTCTTTATCCTCCAATGACCACCAAGTGGTAGGGGTAATATTTTGAACTCAAGTTTTGGTCCATAAGTTTGAGTTCATTGTTTTGGGATTTTGTGAAGTCCATTTTATACTTCATCAAAAATCCATAGGTCTAAAGATGTCCTTAGTCTTCAATGACCATTAATTGGTAGAAGAGATGGTTTGTTTTAAGTCCAACTTCATGATTTAATAGTTGGGGTTAACAAATAAACTTGAACTAGCAAGACAAAAACAGTGGGTTCATAAACCGTTTTTTGATCAAAGATTTTTAGTTTAAGATCTAACCGTTGAAATCAAGTGAAACCAACGGGAAAATATCAGTAACACATTGTTTTACCACTGTGATTTTTGTTTTAGTAAGATTTTGGGATTAGAGAGGTTTGATCATGATTTTTGTGAGCTAATCACAATCTGTCCAGAGTTCTAGAATGCTTTCAGAATAATAAGTCTGTTTTGAAATCAATAAATCAGAACCCTAATAAAGTTTTCGGGGTCTCAAATAATTTGTTATAAGTACCTTAATGTGTTAAGAAGGTACCCTAAAAAGATCTAAGTGTTTCTCATTTTTTTACTATTTTTAGAAAATCATACAAGATCTCTGGGCAGAGAGTTGCAGAATCCTGAGTGAGGTCTAGTATTTTCAGTATTCCCGGAGATCTAACCGTTGAAACCTCGATTTTCTTTTTGTGTTAGAAACGAGACTCACAGAGGCATAACATATCCAAAAATCAGTAAGATCCAACCGTTGAAAGTATTTTATTTCCATTTTTGAACGTCGGGTCTGCTCTCTGTAAATCACAAAAAACTGCTACTGTTTTTGTCTAATCTTATTTATTTCAACTCAAATGGTCTCTTAATGTCTTGGGACTCAAACCATGTTTTGAATAATGATAATTTAGATTAAACCCAGAGGCTTAGGGATCCAAATTAGTGAATAAATTCATGTCTCATCCTTGTTCATAATCATTCATTCATTCATGTACATTGATGCTTATAGTTAGAACTAGTTCTTGGATGAAGTTGGACTTAGTTGAATTTAATTGAACATGACCTATGATTAATTACCTTTTGATATTATATCTTGTCTAAGGCATGTGTACTAACCTTTGTTTTGTAGCGCTTTGAGGTACAATTTCTCAACCCTTCTCTAGTTTAATCTATTTTATTGATTTTAATTGATTTTTCGACCCCATGTGCGACACCTTAGCTTAGGTTTGCCTTATGTGTGTATATATGTGTTAGAGACCTTTCTTAGGTTTATTTTTGCATGCATTGCACGTTTGATATTCGCGGCCGGATCCCGGGTATGTTTTCTAGTTCTCTATTGCATATCATGATGTTTGCTAGTTGAATTATGTGACTTATGAATGATATTTTACCGTTAGCAATTTTGCACCCTTTCAACATGCTTGTGTTATGTATACCTATATATGTATTAATTGAGGGCATGCTTAGATTAATAACTTGATTAAAAAGGATGTTGAGTAGAGGCCTATCGTGAGATAGGATGAAAGGGGGTGTTTTAGTCCGCCGGGCTCCTTCCCCTTTCATTCCATAATCCCCGGACCCAGTTTATCTTTGGTTTCGCAAAAGATCAGTTTGCTTTTAAAATGGTTTCTTAATTTTTCCTTTTAAAAATTAAGTGGCGACTCTTTGAAAATTGAAAATATTTGTTTTAAAAGTGAGTAAAATTTGAAAACCTGCGATATCCACACCAAGGTAAGTTATTCATCATCTCTTCTTATTTCTTGAAACCATATGTCGTTCATCATTTCTTATTCTCGATACTATGTCTCGTTCGTCTTTTCTTATTCTCAAAACCATGTCTTATTTAAACCCAATCATTACCTTTGAAACTTAACCCAGAACTGAACTGACCAATGACATTGACTGAAAGAAGACTTAACTCCAAACGCATTTACTGGTCAAGAAAGAACAACACTCAACAATGAATAGTTAACTGTCGCCCAATTAGCACTCAAACTGTCGCCCAAATGGCATTCAAACTGTCGCCCAACTGGCATTCAAACTGTCGCCTAAATGACATAAGTGTACGGGACATTAACAATCTCTTGGTCGAACACGTTATCCCGATCCTCAGGTCGCCCGCATGTTACTGAACACATCATGACGATCCTCAGACCAAGGGTACGAGAAATTAATAATCACTTGGACGAACACGTCATGCCGATCCTCAGGTCACCCGTACATAACCGAACACGTCATGCCAATCCTCAGTCCAAGGGAGCAGAAAAACTAATCAACTACTTGATTGAACACGTCATGATGATCCTCAGGTCATCCGCACTTGACCTAACACGTCATGCCAATCCTCAGATCAAGGAACAAAACATAACTCACCAATCGACTCCATGGAATAATCGAGAGACCAATTTTGCAAGAATTATCCAAACACGACACGAAAGTTCACGAATCAACTTTGACTGGTAGTCACATGACTAGAAACAAGACCCAATGTCCCTTATTCGCATAAAATCTGTTATTGAAGGTTTTATCGTTATTTTACACATTCGTACATTTCGTAGTTTAGTTCATTAATATCATCCATTTATAACCGTCAGTATTTCGCTTTACGTTCGACATTCCGTTTTACCTCTCAATATGCTTACGATGGAAACTTTCCCAATCACTTACCAACGCAATAATCGTGCCATACAACATACTTATAGTTTGGGTATGAACTTTCCAACGGTCATTAAACTATATTCATAACAATGGAAAACATAGCACGTAGCTCATGGATTTATAACAAGGATTTAATACCAATAAACATATAGATGAAACCCTTAACATACTCATCAATGCTATAGCACTACCATAGCATAAGATTTTCATAACAACACAGGTACCGGAAAACTAGCATCAACAATCAACACCATGCATAACAACATCATATAAAAAGCTACACAATCTGCCAGGATACATTTTCACTGTGTTGACTGAATTAACATGATTTATTTGGGCGTGATAAATTACTTTGTAGATTAAACTCAAAACTATAACACTATAGGTATTTGGATCATCTTCATGTACAAAAAAAATCTAGCTTCAATTACATTTTTCAGCTATTCAAAATATTTATTTTATAAGACATTTCTTATATCTCGGACTATTCTATCCCAGATTTTTAGCACTCTGTTATACATGCATTTTACCTATGAAGGGTTCATTTTTAGACCAGGCTATAGAAGACATATTTGTATATAAATAAGTTAGATTTCTCCACAAAAAAACATAGCTTAATTATCATTTTTTAGCTGCTCCAAACGTTGATTTTACTAAACTACATTGTGCTGAAAGTTTCTGTTTCCCATATTTATAACATTGCGTTGTATATGCAATTCACCTATGAAGGATTGATTTCTAGACTGAGCTATAGAAGAGTTATTTGTAGATATATGAGTTAGATTTTACCAAAAAAAAAAATATAGCTTAATTCCAATTTTTGAGCTCCTCAAAACATTCATTTTACTAAACTACATTCTGCTGGAAGTTTCTGTTTTCCCAGGTTTATAACACTGCATTGTACATGCATTTCACCTATGAAGGAGTGATTTCTAGACTGAGCTATAGAATAGTTCTTTGTAGATATATGAGTTAGCTTTTATCACAAAAAAAAACCTAGCTTAATTCCGATTTTTGAGCTCCTCAAAACATTCATTTTACTAAACTACATTCTGCTGAAAGTTTCTGTTTCTCAGATTTAAGGATTTGTCTTGCATGTAATGAAAACTTCAACACAACAACATCAAACTCCTACTAAACATTAATACATACTTTATATGTTCTAAATTGAGTTAGATTACTCACAATTACTCACAATTTACTCACCAAAGCTTGAAATTTAGCTTGATGTTGTTCTTGAGCTTGATGGAGCTTGAACTTCAACTTCAATGGTGTCACCTTCTTCTTCTCCTTATTTTTCTTCCATATTTCCATGGGATTTATAACTCCCAGCTCTCTTTCTTCACTTAGGTGCAGACTATGAGAGTGGAAGAGAGTGTAATGCATGCATATAGGTGTGGTTATATAGAAAATGCAAGTGCTAGGTGTCCTATTGCATGCTTGCATGCTAGGACATGTGTCCTTGTAGTGGACATGTGTCCAAGAGGGTGGGATGTGGTTGCCACATGGCCGGCCATGTGGGCCCACCTTGAGTTGTGTGCCACTTCCTCAGTTTACGTGCATAAGTTCCTCAGTATACGTATTGGTCTCGATTTACGTATAACCAGGTATTATTTCTAATGTCCGGGTCCGGGTATGGGACTAAGTTAAATCTTATTATGATCAAGTTGGTATGGTTACTAGAGTCTATATGGTAATACTACAACACGTCCATATCGTCACGCAATTAAAATAATAATATAATAATATAGTCGGTCCAATACAGAAATTCAAAAAAGCTGATATTATAATGACAGAAAATTACAGGTGTTACATCTTCCACCACCTATTAAAAGATTTCGTCCTCGAAATCAGAGCTTATCTATTTACAAAACAGAAAAGATATTTCTCTCGCATCTCTGACTCCATTTCCCACGAAGCTTCTCTTTCATCATGATGATTCCATTGAACTTTCACCAATGGGATCTCCTTGTTCCTTAGCTTCTTGGTTTCTCGACCCAAAATCTTGATTGGTCTCTCGGTGTAAGACACATTGTTATTCGCCTCAATGTCCTTGAAGTCGATTACATGTGGCGTCGCGCCCTGATGATACTCCTTCAACATACTGATGTGAAAAACATTGTGAATACCTGACAACCTTGGTAACAACATCACTAATTTCTAATATCCTACATGGAATTTCTGGAGAAATTCAGGTGCTACAACCTATAGCTTCCACGATCCTGGTTAAATCCTTGTTACTCGCTTACCGGATTTAAGCTGAGTGAATCATGAGCTTGACTAAACACCACTTTGAAATAAACCAATACCCCACTGACTCAATTACTAGGTTGTCCATTGCTACCTACCATTATATCTCAAACCTTATCTCGTTATCGCGTCATATCATTACTACCATTTCTGAACCCTACTACATTACTCACCATGTTATCTCAATCTCATTATCATATCCCATTACCTCCGTAAATTCATAATATTGCATAATAGAAACATGGAACGTCAATTAAATAGCTAAGCATTATGAATTATAAACTTAGAGGAAACATCCAAGTTCTATTAAGGTTCGATCGATTGAAGTCATTCCGATCGATTGAAGAAAGTGAAGTTTGATCGATTGAAGTATTCTTGATCGATTGAAGTGAAGGTGGTCTCGATCGATTGAAGTTGTTTCGATCAATTGAGAGTCAGTGCATTCGATCGACTGAAGCTAGTTTGATCGCTCGAAAGTCGTCTTCTCCAGATTCTGGCAGTGAACATCCAAAATATGCTAGGATGTGTTTCGATCCTCATTAAACGTCCAAAAACTTGTAAAATATTACACTAATTGATGAGAAAATGGCGGCTAGCACAAGGTGGAATGCGGACCCGAACCACGTGCCAATTGGTCCAGTTACAAGACGCGAGCAAAACGGTTCAAGGACAATCTCAATGGGTTGGTTCAACAAATTTGGGTTGAGACTAATCTTTGTGGCCCAAAGGAAATACTAGCAATCCACAAGGCTGGGTGTCCATGATTCAAGCTCTAGAATAAATTATAGGGTGTCTATGCTAACTTAGGAACTTTTCATATTTGTTAGTTTGTTTTTATTTTACTTTTGGGGTGAATTATATTGGGCCATAATATTTTGTAGGCTTATAGGGCCCAACCGTAAGCCTCAGATATATAAACAGTTTTAGGGTTTGTAATATTCAGTTTTGATCATTAATAATATTGTTAGAGTTTTCTCTTTGGTTCTTTGAAGAACTAATCGAACTTATCAGATTTACTCTATGGCGTTCATACCTAGACTTATCAATCGAGTTTTTCATCCTTGATTCTGGCGTCTACATCCTTTATACCAAGTCTCGCATCTATTATAGGTGTTGGGTTGCGGTTTTCATTCGAATCTGACAGTAGAACGGTCCGAGGCATTAATCGTGTTACGGGTTTCGTCATATTGTTGACGTGGTTCGTATCAGTTGGTATCAAAGTACAGTTCTAGTCTCAGGTTTATCCTATCTTTTTTCTTTTATGTTCTTATTCGTTTCTTCTGGTTCTGTTCTTATTCATTTTTGTTTCTATTTGTTTTTCTTTTCGTTTTCTTATTCGTTCTCGTTTCTAAACCATATAAAAAAATGTGTTCGATTACGATCTGGAATTTCATGTTTAGGGTTTGCAAATCTGATCTGTGATTTTCTCTTGTTCTTCGTGTTTGTTCATTCTCGTGATCGTTGTTATTATGGTCATTTCCTTCTCAGGAATTAAGGTTTCTGAAAAAGATACGTGAACTGTGAAGTCTCTCTGACTATTCAAAAAAAAAGAGAAAAGGAAAAAAAAAAAGAAGAAGAAGAAGAGAAGAGATCGATAGGCCGAAAAAAAAATACAAAAACTCGGCTTAAAATTTTATTTTTGTTTTACAATATTTGGGGTCTAAGGAGTCCGAATCTGACCTTACTCCATAGTGTGAAAAAAAAAATTTCAAAAATTCCATTTTTTTTTGTGCTATTGGAAACCTAGTCATCCGCGTTCGTTTTAGTCGTGCTTTCAACTTCCAAATTTGATTGGTCTAGTTTAGGTGTGGATTATTACTAAGAAATTCTGGACATTGTTTGATCAGTTTCATAAGAACCGAGTGAGAATTACTACTAGTGGAAAAAGGCAAGAGTGGTGAGCACATAAGAGGGTAAAAGCCGATTTGATTTTGAGTGTAAACACGAGTGCATCATTTTCTTGAGTGAAACACGTGAGGGAGTGTAGTGAGTATCTGTTTTTATTTCTAATCCGTTCTTGCAGGGATTATGGCTCAAAATTAGGGAAAAGTCACAGATGAAAAGGCTCAACAGCCAGTTATTACAAATCTATAAATGCAAGCTTTAGTGGGGGAGATGAGGCGAATGATGAGGGCAGATTTGGAACCGATACATGAGAGATTGGATAGAGTTGAAGAGGGTACACCACAGAGGCAACAACAAAATGTTCGTAATGTATAAAGAAGGGAGATAGTTCAACCAAGGGGAGTGAGAGTTGAAGATGAGGAGTATTTTGGGGAAGTCTTTGATGAAGAAAATGATCAGGAGTCAATAGATAATCATAGGAGATATGGTGGTTGAGGTAGAGAAGTTAGGTTTAGAGAAGCTAGGAATCGGGAAGATAATAATTTGGGTAGTATTAAGATGAAGATTCCTTCGTTTCAAGGAAAGACTGATCCGGAAGCATATCTTGAATGGGAAAAGAAGGTGGAATTAGTATTCGATTGCCACAATTACTCCGAGATTAAGAAAGTAAAACTTGCTGCCATTGAATTTTCCGATTATGCTATTATTTGGTGGGATCAATTGGTACTAAATAGGAGGAGAAATAAGGAGCATCCAATAGAGACATGGGAGGAGATGAAAACTGTTATGAGGAAGCAGTTCATTCCAAGCTACTACTATCGGAAGTTGTATAACAAGTTGCAAAGTTTGAGGCAAGGTAATAGGAGTGTAGAAGAATATTATAAGGAGATGGAAGTTGCTATGATTCGAGCGAATGTAGAGGAAGATCGAGAGGCTACAATGGCTAGATTCTTAGTTGGGTTGAATCGGGAAATTGCCAATGCAGTGGAATTGCAACACTATGTTGAATTGGAGGATATGGTACACATGGCTATTAAAATTGAGAATCAACTCAAGAGGAGGGGCAGTAGCACACGTCCAAGCCAAAATCTAAGCCAAAATTCCAATACATCCGCTTGGAAACCAAATAATTGGAAAAGAGATGAGAAGCAGCCTTTGGTGAAGCCAAAAACTGAGCAAAAACAAGAGGTGGCCAGCCATGGAAATCAAGGTAAATCCGATTTGTCTACTTCTCGGAACCGTGATATTAAGTGTTTTAAGTGCCAAGGTAGGGGACACATAGCTAGCCAATGTCTGAACAAGAGAGTTATGGTGTTACGAGATGATGGTGAGATTGAAACCGAAGATGAAGATGACAATGAATCTGTGCCACTGTTGGAGGATGCCGATGATGAAGAGTACGCTGCCCAAGGGGATTTGTTAGTGGCAAGGAGAGCTCTAAATATGCAAGTTAAAGAAGATGATGAGGCGCAATGGGAGAACATTTTTCATATGAGATGTCATGTCAAAGATAAGGTGTGTAGTGTGATCATCGATGGGGGGAGTTGCACTAATGTTGCTAGCACAACTCTGGTGAAGAAATTAGGGCTACCAACAATCAAGCATCCACGGCCTTATAAATTGCAATGGCTCAATGATAGTGGAGAAGTAAGGGTGACTAAACAGGTATTAGTTCCTTTTCATATTGGGAAATATGAAGATGAAGTTTTGAGTGATGTGGTTCTGATGCAAGCTGGACACTTGTTGTTAGGGAGGCCATGGCAATTTGATCGACGTGTTAAGCATGATGGTTTCACAAATAAATACTCATTCGTGGTTAATCAAAGGACAATCACCTTAGTGCCTTTGACACCGAAGTAAGTTTATGAAGATCAAGTGAGGTTGCAAAAGGAGAGTGATCAAAAGAAAGAGAGTGAACAAAAGAAAAAGAGTGAGAAAATTGAGAGAGAAAAAGAAAAGAAAAATGCAGCCATTGAGGGAAAATTAGAGGGAAACCAAAAGAATTTTTATGCAAAAGCGAGTGAGATCAAACGAGCGTTGTTTTCAAATCAGCCTATGATTGTACTTTAGTACAAAGAGGCATTTTAAAACACTAACCAAATTGACTCATCTTTGCCTAGTTCTGTTGTTTCTCTTTTGCAAGAGTTTGGTGATGTCTTTCCTGAGGAGATTCCACATGGTTTACCCCCTATTCGAGGGATTGAACATCAAATTGATTTCGTGCCTGGTGCTACCATTCCAAACCGACCAGCCTATAGAAGCAATCACGAGGAGACAAAGGAGCTACAAAAGCAGGTCAGTGAGTTGATGGAAAAGGGGTACGTAAGAGAAAGTATGAGTCCATACGTCGTTCCGGTGATTTTGGTTCCTAAGAAGGATGGGACGTGGAGAATGTGCGTTGATTGCCGAGCTGTGAACAACGTAATGGTAAAGTATCGACACCCTATTCCTCGCTTAGATGATATATTAGATGAGTTGCATGGTTCTTGTATATTTTCTAAGATTGATTTGAAAAGTGGGTATCATCAAATTAGAATAAAGGAAGGCGATGAATGGAAAACTGCATTTAAAACCAAATATGGTTTGTATGAATGGTTAGTTATGCCTTTTGGATTAACTAATGCTCCTAGTACTTTCATGAGATTGATGAACCATGTTTTGCGTGCTTTCATTGGAAAATTTGTAGTTGTTTATTTTGATGATATCCTTATTTATAGCAAAAACTTGGAAGAGCATTTGAAGCATTTAAAACTTGTGTTAGATGTAATTAGAAAGGAATAGTTGTTTGCTAACCTGAAAAAGTGCACTTTTTGCACCGATAAGCTTGTGTTTCTTGATTTTGTTATGTGTACACAAGGAATACAGGTTGATGAAGAAAAGATTCGTGCTATCCAAGAATGGCCAAGCCCATCTAGTGTGAGTAATTTGCGAAGTTTTCATGGACTTGCTAATTTTTACAAAAGGTTCGTGAAAGACTTCAGTAGTATAGCTGCACCAATAACCGTAGTCATCAAGAAAAATGTTGGGTTCAAATGGGGGAAAGAGCAAGAGAAGGCATTTCAATTACTCAAGGAGAAATTAACTCATGCACCTTTACTTGCTTTACCTAACTTTACAAAAACTTTTGAAATTGAATGTGATGCTTCAGGATTAGGTATTGGCGCCGTGCTTATGCAAGAAGGAAGACCAATTGCATATTTTAGTGAGAAGTTAAGTGGGGCTGCCTTAAACTATCCCACTTATGACAAAGAGATGTACGCATTGGTTCGAGCTTAGGAGACATGGCAGCATTACTTGTGGCCGAAAGAGTTCGTGATTCACACCGATCATGAGTCTTTAAAGCACCTTAAAGTCCAACACAAGCTGAACAAGAGACATGCACGATGGGTTGAATTCATTGAGATGTTTCCATACATCAGTCGATATAAACAAGGTAAGGAGAACATCGTTGTCGATGCACTTTCTCGAAGGTACATTCTAATCTCCACTCTTGATGCTAAGATTCTTGGTTTTGAGCATATTAAAGAATTGTATCCTTTAGACCTAGATTTTAGTGAAGATTTTGAATCTTGTGAAAAAATTGCCCATAATAAATTCTATAGGCATGAGGGGTTTTTATTTTGAGAAAATAAATTATGCATTCCAAATTGTTCTGTGAGAGAGTTGCTTGTGAGAGAGTCACATGGGGGAGGGTTAATGGGACATTTTGGGGTAGTTAAAACATTAGCTGTTTTGCAAGAACACTTCTATTGGCCACGCATGAAACAAGATGTTGAGAGGATTTGTGGTAGATGTGTCACATGTAGGCGAGCGAAATCTAGAGTACAACCCCATGGCTTATACACACCTCTTCCAATTCCTAGTGAACCATGGATTGATATTTCAATGAATTTTGTGTTAGGTTTACCTAGGACTAAACATGGTCGAGACTCAATTTTTGTGGTTATGGATAGATTTTCCAAGATGGAACATTTTATTCCATGTCTCAAACCTAATGATGCTTCACATGTTGCTGATTTGTTCTTTAAGGAGATTGTGAGATTACATGGTATGCCTAGAACCGTTGTTTCGGATAGAGATGTTAAGTTCTTGAGTTACTTTTGGAAGACCTTGTGGTGTAAGTTGAGGACTAAGTTATTATTTTCTACTACTGGTCATCCACAAACTGATGGTCAAACCAAAGTAGTAAATAGGACTTTATCTACTTTATTAAGGGCTATTATTAAAAAGAACATCAAAACATGGAAAGAATGTTTACCACATGTTGAATTTGCTTATAATCGTATTATCCATTCTGCTACTAAATTTTCACCCTTTGAAATTGTGTATGGTTTTAATCCTTTAACTCCTTTGGATTTATCTCCTTTACCTGCTACTGAGCGTGTTAATTTAGATGACAAAAAGAAAGCAGATTTTGTTAAGCATATTCATGAGAAAGCAAGGCTCAATATTGAGCGAAGAACGGAGCAATATGCAACGCAATCTAACAAAGGGCGACGCAATATCATCTTTAAACTCGGAGATTGGATTTGGGTACACATGCGAAAAGAAAGATTTCCTGCACAAAGGCATTCTAAATTGCTTCCCCGAGGCGATGGTCCTTTTCAAGTTCTTGAGCGCATCAATGATAATGCCTACAAGCTAGAGTTGCCTGGTGAGTATAATGTTAGTACTACTTTTAATGTTGCTGATTTTTCTCCTTTTGATGTAGGTGACGATTTGAGGACAAATCCTTTTCAAGAGGAGGGGAATGATGAGAACATGACGGCTAGCACAAGGTGGAATGCAGACCCGAACCACGTGCCAATTGGTCCAGTTACAAGGGCGCGAGCAAAATGGTTCAAGGACAATCTCAATGGGCTGGTTCAACAAATTTGGGTTGAGACTAATCTTTGTGGCCCAAAGGAGGATACTAGTGATCCACAAGGCTGGGTGTCCATGATTTAAGCTCTAGAATAAATTATAAGCTTGCATGCCAACTTAGGAACTTTTCATATTTGTTAGTTTGTTTTTATTTTAGTTTTGGGGTGAATTATATTGGGCCATAATATTTCGTAGGCTTATAGGGTCCAACCGTAAGCCTCAGTTATTTAAACATATGAGTGTGTATGTGTGTATAATATATATGTAACTCTCCCTCTCTAACTCTCTCTGGTTCAGCAACCCAAAACCCACAAGCACAACACACATATATATAGAGAAGAGGGGGTATAGGTGGCAGTGTTTGTGTAAACTGTGGACAAAAAATCCAGTCGCATTCGATCGATCGAAGGTTCTTCAATCGTTTGAGAGCAAATCAGCCAGGTTCAATCGATTGAGACCAATTTGATCAATTTAATAAGGGAACACGTAATAAATTCATGTCGGTAGGGTTTCAATCACTTGCAAGAGGTTCGATCGATCAAAGAAAGAAGTTCTCGATTACTCGAAATGACTTCGATCAATTGAAAGTAAGATTTCAAGTATGGTTAAGGGAAGTACACAGAATCTTATGTATTATTTGTATAATCCAAAAATACAGGATATTACATCTTCCACCACTCATTAAGGATTTCGTTCTCGAAATCGAAAACAAACAAATCTAAAAAAAATGGAAACTTCTCTCGCATCTCTGACTCCAGCTCCCATGAAGCTTCACCTTCATCATGATGCTTCCACTGAACCTTTACTAGAGGGGTCTGATTGTTCCTGAGCTTCTTGATTCCACGGTCTAGGATACGCACTGGTCCTTCATTAAAGGTAAGGTTATCGTTGACTTCAATATCCTCGAAGTTTACATTATCGTTGACTTCAATATCCTCGAAGTTGATCTCATGCGCTGGGTTGTGAGCACATTTCTTTAATATACTGATGTGGAAAACATTGTGCACTCCTGACATCTTTGGCAGAAATGCAAGTCGATATGCAACTCTTCCAACACTTTCAAGATTCTCGAACGATCTGATGAATCGCAGCGATAGCTTGACTCTTTTCTAACCAAATCTAACGATGCCTCGAACAGGTGAAACCTTGAGTAGTTTGTGGTCTCCAACTGCAAACTCCAAGTCTTTGTGTTGCTTGTCAGCATAACTCTTGTGTCGGGTTTGAGCTATCCTCATCTTCTTACATACAACTTGAATCTTCTCGCTGGTCTCTCGTACCATCTCTGGCCCAAGAAGTTGAGTATCTCTGACTTCGGTCCAACATAGTGGCGATCGGCAAGGTCTTCCAATAAAGCTTCAAACGGTGCCATTCCTATGCTCGTATAGTAACTGTTGTTGTAGGTGAACTCCATCAACGGCAAGTGTGTTTTCCAATAACTCTCAAAATTGATAACACAAGTGCGTAACATGTCCTCCATCACTTGATTAACTCATTCAGTCTAACCATCGGTCTGTGGATGAAAGGCTGTGCTCAAGTTCAATGTAGTTCCCATTTCTGTTTGGAGACTCTTCTAAAATTCTACAGTAAAGCGCGAATCTTAATTTGATACGATAGAAATAGGTACACCGTGTAATCGTACAACATGTTGTAGATACATTCGGCTCAAACATTCCACTGGATACGTCATACTACAGGCAATGAAATGTGTCATCTTCATAAGTCGATCCACGATTACCCATATAGCATCGTGGTTCTACTGTTTCAGCAATCTTACCACGAAATCCATGGTGATGTGTTCCCATTTCCATTAAGGAATCGGTAACGATTGTAGTAATCCAAGTGGTTTCTAATGTTCTGCCTTTACTTATTTACAAGTTAGACATTGAGATACATACTCAGCTACTTCTCGCTTCATTCCTTCTCACCAGAAATTCCTCTTCAAATCCTTGTACCTCTTGGATGAATAATCATATGTGACTTATGTGCTTCATCCAATATTTTTTCCCAGAGATTATCTTCGTCACGTACACAAAGTCTACCTTTACATCATAAGGCTCCGTCTGTACCGATACTCCAGACTTTTGGTTCCTTCGCTGACATCTTGGTAGGGGTGGGCATAAGCCGAATCGAGCTTGCTCATGAGCTTTTTCACGAGCTCAAATGAGCCGAGGTTTCAAGTGATTGCGAGCTTTTTAACAAGCTTTTTGCGCGCCCTTTAAAACTATACAATTTAATGATAAACCAGTCATTTATCAAGCCTATTTACGAGGTTTGTCATATTTTCTCTAAAATTATATAGTTTTATAATAAATAAATATATAAAAGTCACTATACAAGCTCTTTATCAAACCTATTAATGAGCTTTTTCACGAGCTTGCTTGCGAGCCTTAATCGATCATGTTCACGAACTTAAATGAGCGAGCCGAGCCTAGCCGTTATTGAGCTGAGCTTTGAGCCCTTGTTGAGCGGCTCTGTTCATGTCCACCCCTACATCTTGGCGAACCATAATTTCAAATCTTCCATTATCTGCTGAGCTTCTATGATACGGCTGATCAAAGTTGGATGTACTATAAGGCATCCAAAATGTTGTCCTTCTATTGGTTCCACTGGCTGAAGATCGAATTCAGCTAAAACATCCAATGCTTGCCATTCTCGAATTAATAACGCAGTGATTACTAGTTGAGGTTTATGACTCAAGAGTGCCGACTACGACATTTCCTTTACCCGGATGGTACTGCAATGAAAAATCATAATCCTTGAGTAACTCCATCCATCTTCATTATCGTTTGTTCAACTCCTTCTGAGAGAACAAATACTTCAAGCTCTTATGATCATAAAATAGATCAAACTTCTCTCCATAGAGATAGTGTCTCCAAATCTTTAATGCAAACACTATTGCTGCTAATTCCAAATCATGCATTGGATAATTCTTCTCATGTACCTTCAATTATCTCGATCCATATGCAATGACATTCCCTTCTTGCATAAGCACACAACCAAGTCCTTGGTGCGATGCATCACTATAAATCATATATCTTTCTCCACTCTTAGGTATGGAGAGCACCGGTGCAGAAGTCAATCTTTCCTTTAACTCCTAAAATGCACCCTCATGCTTGTCTGTCCATTCATATTTTATGTCATTTTTTGTCAAAGGTCCTACAATCTTGGATAATCCTTCGACAAATCTCTGATAATATCCTGCTAGGCTGAGGAAACTTCTGACTTGTATCATGTTAGTTGGTCTATTCTAGCTTAAGACTGCATCAATTTTAGATGAGTCCACCGAGATACCATCTTGAGATATAACATATCCCAAGAATTTGACCTCCTGTAGCCAGAATTCACACTTATTGAACTTGGCGTACAACTTGCTATCTTAAAGTGTCTGCAAAGAAATCTGTAAATGCTCCTTATGATCTTTCACTGTCTTTGAGTAGATTAGTATGTCATTGATGAACACTAAAATGAATTGATCTAGATATGGTCTGAATACTCAATTTATCAAGTCCATAAATGCAGCTGACGCATTCGTCAATCCAAAAGGCATAACCAGAAACTCATAATGCCCGTATCTCGTCCTGAATGCATTCTTCGTCACATCCTATGGTCGAACCAATAGTTGATGATATGCTGAACGTAGATCGATGTTTGAAAAGATCCTTGATCCTTGTAACTGGTCAAATAGATTGTCTATCCGCAGAAGTGGATACCTATTCTTAATCGTTACCTTGTTCAATTCCCTATAGTCTATACATAGTCGAAGTATTCTATCCTTCTTTGTCACAAATAGAACTGGTGCTCCCCAAGGTGACGTACTTGGGCGAACAAATCCCAAATCTTCAAGCTCCTAAACTTGTTTCTTTAATTCCAACATCTCAGTTAGCGCCATCCTATATGGAGTCTTAGATATCGGCAATGTGCCAGGTACTAGTTCCACGCAAAAGTCTATTTCTCTTTTTGGTAGAAGTCCTTTAATATCTTGGAATACATCTACGAAATTGCGTACAATAGGAATCTGATCCATCATTAGTCCCATTCACGTACTCCCGATTATAGCTAAACAACTTATGAGGAATAGGTCACTAGTTGACTGGCACTAAAATCTCATTGTCGGTTGTCCTAGTATTAGAAATACAATCGTCCTGGTAGGGCTATCCAAGTTAGCATCATACTTGGTAAGCCAATCCATCCCTAGGAAGATTCCTATCTCCCAAGGTCAATGGGCAATCTTTACACACTTTACCCAGCTTAATAGTCACTCCCAATGGTAACACAGCATTAAGTGTTGGCTCAAGTGTCGGCTCAAGTGTCTGGGGTTATAAACCTAAATGACGCATAATCTTAATAGCAATAAATGAACGTGCAGCTCCAATATCGAATAAATCTTTAGCTGGACTATGAAAGAGTACAAGTGTAACTTCCAAATGTTGCTGCTCATCAGCATTAAAGTTTGCTTCTATGGGAATGATGGCATTCATCCTTATCTGATCTGGAGGTCCTTGTATCCCCTGAACTGGTGCCCTATAATATCCTTTACGAGGTATAAGACAATCCCTGCTCAAATGTCCCGACTTGTTGCAACTCTGGCAATAGCATCCATTCGGCGGTTAACCCTGAGGGCTGTACAGAACTTGGCAATGTGCCCTGGCTTTCCGCAATTAAAACATCCTCCAGTATTGGTTGGCGAAGCTGTTAGCAACGCCCGAGGCTATGGTCCCTACTGGCGATATTGCCGGGGTCAAGGATAATTCTACTTAGGCTTCCTGGTTCGCTCCCAGGTTCTCTTGTTCCTTTGAAAATTACCCTGAGGTCTCCAACTCTAGGTATTTCTCGATGGCTGGTATTGGAAATTTCTCTTTTGCTGAAAACTTCTCGATGGCTGGGGTCGATTCATCTGTTGTCATTGCACTGGATAGGCGTCTTTTCCCAGACTCACAGCAAGTCTAACTAGTCCTTCGAAACTTTGGTTCAGGTGCCCAATCATCATATGACAAAGATGGGGGTTCAATCCTTGATAGAACCGCTTAATCTTCTTCTGTGGTGTATCAATCATGTGCTGACTGAATTGAGACAATCGCTCAAACTAGGTTGTATATTCTATTACCGTCCAATCTCCTTGGACTAGGCTCATAAAATTCTTTTCCTATGATCTTTTTCATCTTTTGGAAAGTACTTCTCCTGAAATCTTCCTTTAAACGTTTCCTAAGGTATCGTCCTTGCAACATTCATCCCAATAGTGGTTCGTCTAGCTTCCCACCAATCCATGGCAGCATAGGTGAGTTAGAACGTAGCAAGACGGCGCTTCTCCTTTTCACTGCACTCTAATGCTTCAAAGAACAATTCCATCTCTCGTATCCATTGTTCGGCTTTCTACGGTTCTGTTAATCCATCAAATTTCTCGGGATGTAATCCACGAAAATGTGCTAGTAATTTATCTCTGGTTGGTCTTTGCTAAAATGGTGCAATTGGGGTTGGACAGGTCGTTGATTGGTAGCATGGTTGTAGGTGTAGCCTACATGTTCCATCCTTTGCATAAAAGCTTCAAAGACTCTGGATAGGTCCATTCCCTCTAAAATAGGTGCTCCAATTCGTGCTTGATGATTTCTCAAGGGTCCTACCATAGTGTACAAGTGAAGTGTACCTATAATAGACCTATCGATTAGCTGAAAGCCTTCTCAAAGAAACGAAATCAGGATAGAGCGATAAACAGCAATAAGAACTAACAGTTCTACTAATCAGCGTATATCACTCAAACATATAATAAATATCAAAAGTATTGCTCGCATGTATATATATCAAAAGATGTACTGCATAGTACACACTAGTCAAACTGTGTACCATATGGGACATAGGCTAAAATAGTACTAAGGTCAGCTATTATGGTACTACTACTACTGATAATATCTATATAAAGCTATGGTCAAATTGCTATCTCTTAAGCTCCCAAAAATCATATGGACAACATGTCCTGATATAACACTAGCAAAAACTAAAGCTCCTCCAGATCCTGACTCAAAAGTTGTCAACATTCAATCCTACTAGTGGTGCATCATCCTCTGAAATGATGTCCATCTCCTCAAGGGGAGCATCCTCGACCGGTGCAGCAAGATCTCCGACTACCACTCCGATATCCCAATCCTCAACTATCCCTACCTCAGCATCCTCTGCCATCATCGCCTGATTAGTGACGTCGATGGCTACAACAGCGAATCCATTAGTTATGTCAAACGCCCCTGCTAATGCAACCTCTCCCATAATAAATCCAACTGGCTGTCCGACCATCTCAGCTATCCATCCTACTGCCAAATCGGCCATGCCTGCCATATGCACTATAGGTCCGGCTGGTAACTCAAACATAACGGGTACCTCCGTTACAACTATTTCCTCATCAAGAACATCCTCCTCTACTACCTCCATGATCATGTCTCCCTCTACCACTGCGTTACCCTCTTCAACCATGATATCTACCTCAGGGTCCTTTGGCTCCTCTCCGGCTCCTCCAGGTCATCCTCCGGCTCCTTCGGGTCATCCTCCGGCTCATCATCATTGCAAAGCGGGGGTATTTGTAAAATACAACCGCGCTAAAAGGAAGAATTGCATTGGTTTTAATCACAACTTCCCGTTTTATCTGCAATTTGTATTACAAGGCTAGTTTTCATACAATGTGATTAATCTATGATAAGTTGTATTGTTTTAGCTATTGTTTGTGCAGATCTCTGCTGTGTGGACTAGAAAGATGAACGTCGGGACAACTGGAATGCTGTAGTGCAGACAAAAGAATTCAAACCTAAAGTTTGAAGTTCGAGCGATCGACGATAGTTCGATCGATCGAAGGTTCGATCGCTTAAAGAAGGTTGAAGCGCTTGAGTTCCAAATGTTCAATCGATCGAGAAATGGTCGATCGATCAAACATGGTATTTTCAGAAACTTTCGCGTACGCAGCAGTTGCGGAATTGTAACCCTAGCCTTTAGGTTTTCTATATATATGAGCATTGTATACGTCCCAAAGGACGCCCAACTTTACTTTTAATCAGTTTTCATAGAGAGAGAGAGAGAGTTTTTGCTTGTTTTGTAGGTTTAACATTGGATTATGCTTAAGTTTTGAAGGATTCTACATTCAATACGAGTTTGTTAACATTCCATGTTTCATATTATTGTTTATTTACATTCTGCTTACTTAATCTCATAGTTTAGTCTGTTACAATCATCAGTTTTCATAGGAGAAATAGGTATTCAATAGTTTTTCTATAATTTTCATGATTAAACTCGAGCCAAACGGTACTTTAATGAATCGTTACGTTAAACACCAACCTGTGACACTCCAGACGATGTCTGAGTAGTCCTAGGGTTGGGAGATCACAATGAAACAGTGATCTCCAGCCTCTGCCATGCAGCAGGATAAATCCTGTATTCGATCGATCGGAGGTAGTTCGATCGATCGAACCAGAGATAGTCAAGCGATCGAAGGACATTTCGATCGATTGAGGGATGAAGGCTTTCGATCAATCAAACGATCGTCGATCGATCGAACTCTCTGATTCTTGAGGATGTTCCCTGCAGTATTTCAGGACCTTTTGTTTTTGAGATTTGTTATCATACTGTCCCTAAATGCTCAGTTTGTCAAAATAGTTTCTAAAATCAAGGTCCTAAGGCAATTTCTTTCAATATATTTTGCAAACCACCTTCAATGCTAACACCATTGTAGGTGCGAGTCTTAACTATTGAATTAAACCGCTTTTACGTGTTTTAAGTTAACTGTGATGATATAGTCCCGGACATGAAAGGGCTATGGATTCTTTATTTTAAGATAAATACGGCATACTGTAGGTAATGTACTCCTTAGTGCTTCAATGTAACTGCATGGTAGATGGCTGGGTCACAGTGGATTTGTGTGATCCCGACACTTCCTTTTATTAAGAAAAAATCTGTTTTGAAATATTGCTTTAGTTAGCTATTTAGTTCTTTAGTTTAATTCAAATTGCTTTCGTTAGTAGTCTTAGTTTGTGGAACTTTGTGTTCTGCACCATTATTAAATCTTATTGAATTTTTTTTTCCTTTCTTTTGAGTTTAGTCTAAGTTAATAGGTCAACACCTTCCCTGTGGGATCGACCTGGTCTTACCAGTTACTACTTGCACGTCTACCTACACTTGGGTATTGCACAAGAGCACACAAGAATATTCGCGTGTCAATCATCATCTATAGACTCCTCCTTTGTTGGATCCTCGTTGTCCATAGGCTCCTCCTCTCCATCCTAGTTAATATCCTCATCAAGATGCTCATCCTTTGGCTTTGGGTCCTCCTCTCCCTGAATCGGCTCAGGCTCTGGAACTGGTACGTCGGGTACCGGTGATAGTGGGGCTGCTAGTGCTGGTGCAACTACAAGCTCGGGTAGAATAGGCCCGGCTATAATAGCTCGCAACTCAATCTCGTCTACCTCTGGCTTACTCTGAATCAATCTAGCCATCTCCTAGTATATGGCTGCCCAGGTCATAGCATAGTGATACGCATTCATATGGTATCTCCATCAGGTGTATCGTGCCCACAACATAGAGAGAAGTCCACATTCTCTCCTCCAAATAACAACTAGTGGTTTGGAAAATGTGGCTCTAATATATCTCTGGTATGGTGGCTCCACTGTGTCACCATGAATAATATGTCCGCCAAATGAATCATCCATAAATAGGTAGAAGTTCAAATCCATGCTAACCTGCAAAGGCAACTATCTATCGTCAGGAGGACGAACTTATCTTAGCATATCTTTCATCTTTGGAAATCTTAAAATACTAGGACCAGATAGAGTGGAATCGTTAGTGAGCGAAAGTATCACAACCTGGAGCTCTAATACCAAAAATTATGTCACACCCCAAAGTAGCAAAAATAGAGAAAAATAAATTTCCTTTTTGGGTCTATTGGGAATGACGGGTAAATGTCACTAATTATCCATACCACATAGTACTAGTCAACTAGAAGCAACAGTAAACAAATGAATATGTCATAAGGATTCTATCAATTACAATATCAGAGTGGCCCTCAGGATCATAACAGGTCCGGGGACAACATATGCCCATGTACCCGCTATAAATAAAGTTCAACAAAAATAACAAAAATATAAACTAGATATAACTTCTTCATCTTTAGCTGGCGTAAAATCGTCAGCATAATAATCTGTTGGGTTTGTGCCCTCAAACTATTACTTTATATATGAGACATTGACATTTTAATCTATGGATATCAGCTTTACATTTAGTTATGTATGTTTCTTTCATGAGATGATTGTTATCCTTAAGTATCATAGTAAGTAATTCGTGTATGTATGAGATACATACAAGTGAGATACGAATTACTATTCTTTGTTACTTAGAATGTGTCACAGTGGATGATGAGACTGGATATCTCATCAGGTTCACACTGTAGCATGATTAACTACCATTGGATGGAATGATTAATCTCAATCACTAGAGTTTAACTCTTAGTTAACATGCTAGTGCTTATAGTGCATTGACGGACCTGAGCTTTCCTATTGACACCCAAGACTGTCAATCAGTCGATAGGAACGCATAACTTGTATAAGGTACGTGTTCTTAATCTTGAGACGATTATGAACACAGACTGTGGATATGGCTGTTTTGACTTACCAATCAGTGAGGTCTATAGAAGATCAACACCTGGATATCTTGGGTATGTCATATTCATAGGGTTGTGAACATATATTGTCAAGATAGAACCCTCTGTTTCAGAGTAAGCATTCCCTTGAGAATGTCACCAAGTCGATTACTGAGTACTACAGTCTTGTTGATAAGAGTTATCAACATGTTTGGTAATCATGAGAGGTGAATGGGACTCAAGGAATACAAGAAGTAATCATGATTCAGGTTGACAGTAACAGTTATTCGACTACTTGAATATAATTACGAATGCTGAAGGTAGGGGGACATTAGTACAACATACAAGTCTAGTTATCGCTTCGGATATGTTCTTTTGTGTTGGAGTTCAGTTATCATTTTATAGTGGAGTAAACGTTAACTGACCAGTTAGTTAGTTTGCTGATCAAAGAGTTTGGTCATGGTAATTAACAAACTTGTCTGAGCCAACAATAAAGAGCCTAGGAGGTCCCACTCTTAGCTCCGCCAGGATACTTGGAAAGACACATGAGGAAGTTGTCAAGACAAGTTCGATCGATTGAAGTATGTTCAATCGATTGAAGTCTTGGCAGTCTCGATCGATCGAGAATGGTTCAATCGATCGCTCGAAGTCTAGGTTGGTTCTGGAAATCTATAAATAGGGCAGCTGCGTTCTGGAAAAAGAGTTCGTCATTTTTAGAACGTCAGAAGCTACAGAAACTGTTTTTAGAGCCCCAAACCTTCTTTTTCCTCTCTATTAGAGATCCCACCATCTCCAGTCTCTCTGGCAAGCATCCGCAGGAGACATAAGGGTGAAGACAACCTAGTGGAGGCTGCTGCATCACCAAGGAAGAAGAAGAAAATCAGAATTGGGTTCAAGACACTAAGGTATAACGCTTGTCCCCTCTTGTGCGCATCTATGGAATTAACGAGTAGTAGATCCTGGGCTACCATTAAGTTTTTATAACTTGACTTTTTTGCTGTGCGTTTAAACTTTTAACTTAAACCGGTTTTTCCATCAATTGGTATCAGAGCCACGCTCATTTGGATCTATAGATGCATTTTTGGAACACTATTTTGATTTGCATGTTGATTTTAGAACTGTTTTCGAAACGGAATTGTCACAATCTATTTCTGCAGTGTTATCGCAGCAGAATACAAATCTGTGATTGCATAGGATACAAGGCGGGTTCGATCGATCGAACATGTTTCGATCGATCGAACATCCTATGTACTCAATCGATCGAACAGTCTTTGATCGATCGAAACCTTCAGGTGTTCGATCGATCGAATGAAGTTAGATCGATCGAGACAGATTCTTTATCAGGCTCACTGTTTCACAGTTTTAAGGTGTTTTGAAATTAAATTTTTTTTTTTTAAGTATTCTGAAAAAATTTTAAATCATTCTATGAAACAGAAAGTTCAAGCGATTGAACAGAGTTCAATCGATCGAAGGTTCGAGCGATCGAACGGTCTTCGATCGATCGAACTGTGATAGAGAAGTAAGATGCTGTTTTAAGTTCTAATTCAGTATGTAAAGATTTTATATACTGTGTGAATCAATTAAGTGTTCCAATAGTTACATATATTTATTATGTATGTATGGATGCGTGTACGACTAACCCTTTTGCAGCTAGATTAGTCGCTATCTCCCATGGCACCAAGTCATTTGAATATTTTGTATTTAAATTGTTTGAGATTGGTGCATGTTGTAATTTAAGTTTGGTTTGGTTTTAAGGCATATGTAAAGGGCGCTGCGACTTCAATCCTACGAAAAGGAAAGTCGCACCGGGCTCCCTAGCCTTTTATTGTATTTTGTTGTTGCTATTTCTATTTCTAGAAAAATTGTAAGCTTCAAAAGAAGCATAGGACAAATGTAATAGAATTAGAAAATCCATGAAGATGGAGCAAGGAGCCGTTGTCCATGAAGATGGAGCTGGAGGCGATCAAACCAAAAGGAGGTTCTATGGAGATAGAGCCATGGGAGATAGAGGCATTGTTTGGATGTCTTTATCTTCAATTTTAGTTTTTTGCTTTATGTGCTTGGTTTGTGATTGGCATTTAATTATATTGTTACTACTTGCATGCACGTAAAACAAGTTTTCTAGAATAAAATTCAAAAACCATTTCAACGCATTAGTAAACATTGGATGTTTATGGGTAATGTATGGAAACATTTTTTTTTTTTAAAGCAAAATCCTCAATTTCTAAATCTAGTGGGAGAGGGTCTTATTAATTGACACCCACGATCTTCCATTGACAATTCACTGTAAGATGAGTAGTGCATTCTGTGTCACCTCGTCAGGGGTGATCATTCCATACGGAGGGTGCATTACTCATTGGTTACTAGATGTGAACTTCTTTTGATAGGATCAATCAGACATGTTAGAGGGTGACCACCACACGGAGGCGCTACTTGAGACGGTTGTGATTAGATCTTAGTTAATGGTACACACTAGCTAAGCTATGGATAAGGGATCCCACACGGGACATTATTCAAAAACTTAGAGATCAAAAGGGATCGGGAGTCATAACTTGTTTTGCAAGAGTTGCATAGCGGACAAGTCTTGATTAATCGAAAAATCGAAAAGTTACCACCACACGGAGGCTTTATTCTTTTGTTTCGATATTCCGGCGACTTTGTTTTAAAATATGAGTTTTTAAGGATTCTTTTATTTCAAACTGTCTAATTCTGATATCCATATTTATTTTGTTTGTTTGATTTTCAGTAATCATAATGTCTGGATCTGCATTTAGTCCACTTGCCACCATACTCACTCAAAACAAGTTAACTGGAAATAACTACACTAAAAGGAAACATAACCTTGACATCGTGTTAACTGCGGAGGATCACATATATGTCCTCACCACCCCATGCCCCGAAGAACCCACGGCAAATGCTTCGACAGCTGCCAGACGCGAGTTCGACAAATGGAAGAAGTCGAATGGAATGGCTCGTTGCTATATTCTGGCCTCAATGGCTGGTGTGTTGCAACACCAATTCCAATTGAATGATTCTGCCAGTGACATTATCACATCCCTCAAAAAGATGTTCGGGGAGCATGGCAGGCCTGTTAGACAGGTAGCCATGCAAAAGATAATGAGTGCAAAGATGTCGAAAGGGGCTCCAGTCAAGGAACATGTTTTAAAAATGATTAATTATTTAAACGAGCTGGAGACCCTAGGTGCCAACATCGATGCACAGACCCAAGTTGATATGATCCTCAATTTGTTGTCGCCTTCATTCGCTCAATTTAAACTTAACTATAATATGAATCAAATGAATTTTTCAATGAGCGAATTGATGAGTTCTCTTTTGGCAGCGGAAGGGGTGATCAAACCTGGGGTCAACGTCTTGAACGTTGAGAAAAGCGCTTCTTCTTCCCGATCTACACCAAAAGGAAAGAAAGGGAAGAAGAAGGCTGGCACTGGTGGTCCAAGTGTTGGACCGGTCCCTAAGATTGCAAAATCTAAGGGAAAAGGTAAGGGCAAAGGGAAGGTGGGTGGCCAAGGCAAAGGAAAGTGTTTCCAATGCGATGAGAAGGGCCACTGGAAGAGAAACTGTCCAGAATTCTTAGCTACAAGAGTTCAAGGTATGATTGAATTACATGTGATTGAAGTAAGTTTTATTACGGATACTTCAAACACTTGGTGCATTGATTCTAGTGCGACTAACCATATCTGTAATTCATTGCAGGGGTTCAGATCAACCAGGAGGTGCAGTGATGGGGAAATCATACTTACTCTAGGTTCTAGTGCAACCGTTTCTGCGGTTGCTATAGGAGTCGTAGTTTTAGAATTTCTAGACAATAAAGTTTTGATTTTATCAGATGTACTTTACGCCCCTTCAATGAGACGTAATTTAATTTCAGTTTCTAACTTATCGAATAATGGTTATTCTTTTCATTTTAGAACTGAAGTTGTTATTAAAAGAAATAGTTCTTTTATATGTTCTGGTGTTAAATCAAATGGTTTGTATGTGATCACTCCCAATATTTCTAAAGATTCTTGCTTGGAACTTAATAACTCAATGGTAACTATACCATCTATAAGAAAAGAACCTTCCACTAATCCAACAAGGCTTTGGCATATGAGGCTTGGCCATATCAATCTAAATAGGATTGGCAGACTAGTCAAAGAAGGGGTCTTAGGCGATTTGGTTCTCGAACCAATGGAAGTCTGTGAGTCTTGTTTAGAGGGTAAGATGACCAAAAGGCCCTTTCCTGCAAAGGGCAATAGAACCAATGCATTGTTGGAATTAGTTCATACTGATGTGTGTGGACCAATAAATATTAGAACCAGGGGTGGTTATGAGTATTTCATAACATTTACTGATGACCACTCTAGGTATGGATATGTGTACCTAATGCAGCACAAGTCTGAAGCCTTTGAAAAGTTCAAAGAGTTTAGGGCTGAAGTGGAGAAGTAATTGGGCTCACATATCAAGGACATTCGATCTGATTGAGGTGGCGAGTACCTCTCTAATGAGTTTATTGATCACCTCATGAAGAATGGGATTCTGTCATAGTTGACTGCACCTGGCATGCCTCAGCAGAATGGCGTAGCGGAGAGAAGGAATCGGACTCTTTTAGACATGACTAGGTCAATGATGAGTTATTCAGAGTTGCCATTATTCCTTTGGGGTTATGCTTTGGAAACCACTGCATACATACTAAATCTAGTACCAAGCAAATCTGTTCCCAGGACGCCACGGGAGATGTGGATTAGGCGCAAGCCCTCTTTGCAACATCTCCGGATATGGGGGTGTCCGGCACATGTGCTGAAAGGAAAGATGAGCAAGTTGGATTCTAGATCAGAAGTATGTTATTTTGTAGGGTATCCAAAGGGTACTTATGGATGGTATTTTTATGATCCAAGAGAACAGAAAGTGTTTGTTAGTACAAATGCTGTTTTCTTGGAGGATGATTATATCATGAACCATAAACCTAAGGGAAGGACAGATATGAGAGAAATAGAAGGAGAGCCCTCAGTCCAACCCGCAGTTAATAATGATGTAAATCAAGAAAATACCACTTCTTCACCCATTTCTGTACCGGTACCTCATCGTAGTGGGAGGATTATCAGCTAGCCTGATAGATACATGTTCTTAGGAGAAGTTTTTGAAGCTATCTCCATAGAATCTGAATTTGATCCTGCCACATATGAAGAGGCAATGGCTGATGTTGATTCAGATCATTGGGTTAAAGCTATGAAGGCTGAATTAGAATCTATGGATTCTAATCAGGTCTGGGATCTTGTAGAACTTCCAGCCAATATTAAACCGATTGGTTGTAAGTGGGTCTACAAGAGGAAAAGAGGATCTGATGGAAAGGTTGAGACCAATAAGGCTAGGCTTGTAGTGAAAGGTTATACTCAGAGGGAGGGCATTGACTATGAGGAAACCTTCTCGCCAGTAGCCATGCTCAAGTCCATCAGAATACTCTTATCCATTGTTGCATGCCTAGATTATGAGATCTGGCAGATGGACGTCAAGACTGCATTCTTGAATGGCAATCTTGAGGAGGACATCTATATGCAACAACCAGAAGGGTTCATAGCTGGTCGGAAAGGTAACATGGTATGCAAGTTGCAAAAGTCCATTTATGGGCTTAAGCAGGCATCTAGAAATTGGAACATCCGATTTGACCAAGCGGTCAAGTCGTTTGGTCTTATACAAAATCTGGATGAACCTTGTGTATACAAGAAGTGTGAGGGAAAAGTGGTGGCCTTTCTTGTGCTTTACGTTGACGACATTCTACTCATTGGGAATGATGTAGCGGCATTGTCAACGGTCAAGGTTTGGCTAGCTAGTACTTTCGATATGAAGGATCTAGGAGAGGCGAGCTATATTCTAGGGATAAAGCTCTTTCGGGATCATAAGCGAAAGATAATGGGATTATCTCAAGCTGGTTATATCGATAAAGTGCTAACTAGGTTTTCAATGGATAATTCGAAGAAAGGTTTGTTACCTTTCAGGCATGGTTTAGCGTTCTCCAAGGACCAGTGTCCTAAGACACAGGAGGAGAGGAATCGCATGGCAGAAATTCCATATGCTTCGGCAATTGGAAGTCTCATGTATGCGATATTATGCTCTAGACCAGATATCTGCTTTGCCGTTGGCATGGTTAGCAGATATCAATCAAATCCGGGTCTAGAGCACTGGACAGCCGTTAAGCACATTCTTAAGTACTTGAGAAGGACTAAAGATTACATGCTTATGTACGGTGGTAGTGAGTTAATTCCAATAGGATATACTGACTCGGACTTTATGTCAGATAAAGACTCGAGGAAGTCAACATCCGGACATCTCTTTACCTTGGGAGGTGGTGCTGTTAGTTAGAGGAGCATTAAATAGAAATGCATTGCAGACTCAACTACAGAAGCTGAGTATGTGGCTGCTTGTGAAGCCGCAAAGGAAGCTGTTTGGCTCAAGAAGTTCCTTATGGAGCTTGAGGTGGTACCAGCGTCATTGTCACCTATTATGCTTTACTGTGATAATAGTGGCGTAGTGGCTCAGTCCAAGGAGCCAAGGAACCACGGGAAGGGAAAGCACGTAGAGCGGAAATATCATCTTATCCGAGATATTGTTCAACGTGGAGATGTGACTGTCACCAAGATTGCCACCGCTGACAATCTTGCTGATCCGTTTACAAAGGCCTAGCCACAGAAGGTCTTTGATCATCATCTAGATAGTCTAGGTCTTAGATGTAGTTCTGAATGGTTATGAGTGCAAGTGGGAGTTTGTTGGGTTTGTGCCCTCAAACCATTACTTTATATATGAGACATTGACATTTTAATATATGGATATCATCTTTACATTTAGTTATGTATGTTTCTTTCATGAGATGATTGTTATCCTTAAGTATCATAGTAAGTAATTCGTGTATGTATGAGATACATACAAGTGAGATACGAATTACTATTCTTTGTTGCATAGAATGTGTCACAGTGGATGATGAGACTGGATATCTCATCAGGTTTACACTGTAGCATGATTAACTACCATTGGATGGAATGATTAATCTCAATCACTAGAGTTTAACTCTTAGTTAACATGCTAGTGCTTATACTGCATTGACGGACCTGAGCTTTCCTATTGACACCCAAGACTATCAATCAGTCGATAGGAACTCATAACTTGTATAAGGTACGTGTTCTTAATCTTGAGACGATTATGAACACAGACTGTGGATATGGCTGCTTTGACTTACCAATCAGTGAGGTCTATAGAAGATCAACACCTGGGTATCTTGGGTATGTCATATTCATAGGGTTGTGAACATATATTGTCAAGATAGAATCTACCTTCTGTTTCAGAGTAAGCATTCCCTTGAGAATGTCACCAAGTCGATTACTGAGTAATGCAGTCTTGTTGATAAGAGTTATCAACATGTTTGGTAATCATGAGAGGTGAATGGGACTCAAGGAATACAAGAAGTAATCATGATTCAGGTTGACAGTAACAGTTTTCTGACTACCTGAATATGATTACGAATGCTGAAGGTAGAGGGACATTAGTACAACATATAAGTCTAGTTATCGCTTCGGATATGTTCTTTTGCGTTGGAGTTCAGTTATCGTTTTATAGTGGAGTAAACGTTAACTGACCAGTTAGTTAGTTTGCTGATCAAAGAGTTTGGTCATGGTAATTAACAAACTGGTATAATCCAACAATAAAGAGCCTAGGAGGTCCCACTCTTAGCTCCGCCAGGATACTTGGAAAGACACATAAGGAAGTTGTCAAGACAAGTTCGATCGATTGAAGTATGTTCGATCGATTGAAGTCTTGGCAGTCTCGATCGATCGAGAATGGTTCGATCGATCGAAGATCTTTGATCGCTCAAAGTCTAGGTCAGTTCTGGAAATCTATAAATAGAGCAGCTGCGTTCTGGAAAAAGAGTTCGTCGTTTTTAGAACGTCAGAAGCTGCAGAAACTGTTTTTAGAGCCCCAAACCTTCTTTTTCCTCTCTATTAGAGATCCCACCATCTCTAGTCTCTCCGGCAAGCATCCGCAGGAGACATAAGGGTGAAGACAACCTAGTGGAGGCTGCTGCATCACCAAGGAAGAAGAAGAAAATCAGAATTGGGTTCAAGACACTAAGGTATAACGCTTGTCCCCTCTTGTGCACATTTATGGAATTAACGAGTAGTAGATCCTGGGCTACCATTAAGTTTTTATAACTTGACTTTTCCACTGCGCGTTTAAACTTTTAACTTAAACCGGTTTTTCCATCATAATCTCCCCGACATAACAGTCATTAGTGGGGCCACCCTCTGCATAATCCAACTTTGGGTAGTAGCCATCATCGTAGGCTCCATCACCTGCATTAATAGGGACAGGGTAGTCTGGATGGGGAATGTCCAGGCATAGAGTGAGTAGAAACTCCCACAATATCATAGGTATAAAGTCCTTCCCAGTTATGCACGATATAAAGTAGTGATACCAATAATATCTTACCTCTTTTATTCAAACCCCACATTATCCAATTCTTATCGTCTTCAAACTCTAAGACTGACTGTACCAATCCTGACTAACTATACTGCTCTTATTCACCATTTTTAAGAACTCTTGCTATTCACCGCTTTTAAGAACTCTTCCGAACACTATACATCGTTCCAATATAACAACTGGTCTATGGACGTACCCATACTCTTGTTCATCGCTTTTAAGAACTCTTACTGTTCACCACTTTTAAGAACACTTACGAGTACGGTACATACATAGCTCAAGCAGATACAAACTATGGGCATGCCACTACTCTTGTTCACCACTTTTAAGAACTCTTATTGTTCACCGTTTTAAGAATGCTTGTGAGCACTGTGCACCCATAGCTTCCACGATCCTGGTTAAATCCTTGTTACTCGCTTATCGGATTTGACCTAAGCGAATCATCAGCTCAACTAAACACCACTTTGAAAGAAACCAATAACCCACTGACTCAATCACTAGGTTATCCAATGTTACCCATCGTTATATCTCAAACCTTATCTCGTTATCGCGTCGTATCATTACTACCATTTTCGAACCTACTACGTTACTCACCATGTTATCTCAATCTCATTATCGTATCATATTACCTCTGTAAATCCATAATATCGCATATTAGAAACATGGAACATCAATTAAATAGCTAAGCATTATGAATTATAAACTTAAAGGAAACATCCAAGTTCTGTTAAGGTTCGATCGATTGAAGTCATTCTGATCGATTGAAGAAAGTGAAGTTTGATCGATTGAAGTATTCTCGATCGATTCAAGTAAAGGTGGTCTCGATTGATTGAAGTCATTTTGATCGATTGAGACTCAGTGTGTTCGATCGATTGCAGCTAGTTTGATTGCTCGAAAGTCGTCTTCTCAAGATTCTGGTAGTGAATGTCCAGAATATGCTAGGACGTGTTTAGGTCCTCATTAAACGTTCAAAAACTTGTAAAACATTACACTATTACTACTGAGTCAGTTTAGAACTCGCCGAAATATCGTAAGGCGCATTTGGCAAGGTTTGAAGCTCTAAGCTTCTCTAATGGCCTCTTCTCTCTTCTCCTGTATCTGCCTTCTCTTTCTCTGCCTCTGTCTTCTTCTCTTTCGCTTCTTCTTCTTCTTCTTCTTCTTCTTCTTCCCTTTCTCTTTTGTCTCTCTTTGACTGTATATAAATAGATATATGTGTATGTATATATATATATGAGTGTGTGTATAATATATATGTAACTCTCCCACTCTAACTTTCTCTCTGGTTCAGCAACCCAAAACCCACGAGCACAAACACATATATATATATATATATAGAGAGAGAGAGAGAGAAGAGGGATGTAGGTATTGGAAAAAACCGGTTCTAGTGCGCAGGAGAAGGGAAGACACAGTTCAAAAATTTAGATCTACTTCTCGTTTATATTACATGCAATATATATACATGCATACATATATATATATATGCTTATATATATATAAACGGTTAGATATACCTTTGCGATTTGTTGAATCATTTCGAGAACTCTTTTACGATTCCTGTGATGATTCAATTCCGATCTCTTGATCTGATAAGATGCATCCGTCCAGAGGACGAAACGATCTCCGATTGACTTGAATTTTTAATAGCAGCTTCGTCGTGTCCAATATTCAGCAACTTTCGATCAGTATTGTGCAGTCTGAAGATCTTTTAGTAAGCATTGTCCAAGGCTAGCGATCTTCACTCCTATGTCTCTTGAATAATCATGGAGGCTAGGGTTTGGTGGAAACCCTTCTAGAAGAAAGTTAGGAGGTCTAGGGAAGCTTAGAAATAGATCTAGGGCATTTACAATGTGAAAATACGTAGCTTTTAAATTTTGCCCGCAGCCCCTCTATTTATATGATTTCAGAACCGACTTACCAAACCGGGTTGTCCCACAAACCGATTCCTGGAACCTGTCCCCAGTAACCGGTTTGTGCGACAAACCAGTTTCTGGAACCCTTTTTCCTTTTCTCATTTCCATCCAAACATTCCTTCGAGCTAAGAGTGGGACCCCTAGGTTCTTAATTACTGGCTCCGACTAACTACTAATTCTATCTAGTTAAACTCTTAACTAAGGAATAATAATTAATCAATTATCATTCACTCCAATATATAATGATAATTGCACTCCAGTGCATAAGAATAAAACCACACTTATATTAGCGATTCCTAGCCTTGTATAATATGACACTAATGTCCCTCTACCTTTCCAGTATTCGTATTTATCATTGGGATGTATGAATAACAATACTGTCTACCCATTTGATAAATGCATCTTATATTCCTCGAGTATCAGTCACCACTCATAAACTACCAAACATGTCTACAACAACTTGTTGACATGGCTGCGCAGCTCTCAGTAATCAACCATAGACATTCTCAAGGGAATACTTACTCTGTTGTAAAGAACTACTCAATACAAGAGGGTAGATTCCATCTTCATAATATATGTTCCCAAAACCATAAACTTGATCACCCCAAGATACCCAGGTGTTGACCTTGAAGATCTCACTGATTGGTAACTCAAAACAACCAAGCATACGGCTTGTGTCCATTACTATCTCAGGATTAAGGACATGTATCTTATATAAGTTTGAGTTCCTATTAACTGTGACAAATTTTCTTGTCAATAGGTTTAACTCACAGTCTGTCAATGCAACTCATGCACAAGCATATTCACTTAGAGTCAACTACTCTTGTCAATGAGATTCACCACTGTATCATATAGAAGTTAATCATGCTACAGTGTATACCTGATAAGTTATCTGGTCTTATTATCCACTGTGACTTATTTGAAACAACAAGGAATAGTAATTTATATCTCCCATGTGTAATCCTATACATATTTAAATTACATATAATGATGTTTAAGGATAACAGCCTAACCATTCATCTCATGAATTGACATACATAAATGTATTATAATTTCCATAGTCAAACTAACTGGTTTGAGGGCACAATCCCAACAATCTCCCACTTGCACTCACAACCATTTAGCATTACTTCTAACACCAAATGCTGTCTATGTGACTTATCGAAAATCCTTAGCCAGTAAGGTTTTGTAAAGGGATCTTCCAGATCATCGGCTGACTCGATCTGTAGTACTCTCAACATTTTCATGTTGGTCTACATCCCCCAAACAAAAGACATCTCCAGACACTACCGGATCTTAACTTCCTCAAAATCCAAATCTGATAGAAAATCAAAATTCTACACGACTAATTCGAACTTAGTCCAAAACACCATAGCCCAGCATCTACCCTCTAGTTCTTCTCAAGACCTTGAGAATATGCTCTACGGTTGTCCATCAAACTTAACATAGTTTAGATATCTGTCAAACAACCCTAGTGGTATAACAAATGTCCAGTACTAATGTCGCATACATGAGGCTACCCATAGCCAAAGCATATGGTATACCTTTCATACGACCTCTCTTACCTTGTGTCTTAAGACACTAGACCTGAGAGATTATTGGGACAATTCCAAGAAGGGTAAGAACCCTATCTAGAATTTTTTTTTTTTTTACGTTAAAATTGGTCAGTAACTTACCAATATTAGAAGTCGGAGATAATCGCATTTTCTTCAACTTTACGATCTCGAATGAGCACAATTCATAGAATATAGCTTACCTCTCCTACACTACAAATATCAAGTATACCGAACAACTTTACCTCAACTATTGATAACACACCTTTATCATTCTCAATGATAAAAGATATCATCAACATTTAGAAACTATAATTACCACCACGCTTCCTTTACAAGAAACATCTTGTAAACACAAGACACATCCTTATTTTAGACGAATCTAAAATATTTTGACTACTAGGTCAAAACCAGATGTTTGTATCTATGTATGTTTGCTTAAGTCAACAGACTTATGCAACTCACATACCAAAACTTCCCCACCATTAACCACGAAACTATCCGGTTGTTGTATGCAGATGTCCAGGTCAAAATTATCTTTCACAAAATTTATCTTGACATCTATCTACAAAATCTCAGAATTGAGATTTACAGCATTGGAGAAGAGGATTCTAATGGAATCAAGCATATCTACAATAGCCTTTCTCTACCTTCCGATATCATCCTCTTTTACTTTTGTAAATACTTATACACCCCATAGGCAAAAGTATTTACTAAATAACCAGACATGATTGGAGTACAAACTCTCCCACTTCAACATTCATGGTTCAATGCTCCGAATCTCCATCGGATAATAAACCCATTAGACAGATAATAAACCCATTAGACAGATACTCATCATTTTGATCAAATCAAAAGGTAATGACATCCTTTACCAACAGCTCCATATTCCAAAATTCTTTGAATTTCTCCAAAGTATTGAGGCTTATGGTACAATAGATAAATCTACATCAGTATCTGAAATAGTCATAACTATTTCCAACTCTAATGTTTATTGATCCTCATACATCAGTATGCCCCAACTCTACTAAGTCTTTGGCTATATGATCTTTTACAGAAAAGATCTCATGATTATATTACCCCCTAAATAGGATTGACAGATAGGCAGTGATTTCTATAACCCAATGAGTGTAGGATCATATCCTTTACTCCCTATCTATCCTATTTAGATTAATATAATCTAACACACCAATGGCTTATAGGATTAGTTTGAAGGTATTATCTTTTAGATTGCAAAACACCAGAGAGTCATTTGAAATACTACGTTAGATAATTTACGAGAAACCGAAATAAACAATAACATACTTGCTTGACAAGTTATCAGACACATGTAAAAGAACAACTTCTTTTATTAACCGTTTCAGTACAAAAAAAAAAAACAAAGGAATAACTATTATTCACTAATTTAAAATTGAAATCAAATCTAATAACTTTTAAAGTTTTATTACAAATAAAACTACTAATCTAATCGCAACTTCTTGCATCAGATCCCAAAAACAATTTTGATCCTCTAATCATTGCATTATCTAATTTATCTGAACACCTGTAATAATTACAGATATGGTCAGACACTTCAGAATCGATGAATCAAGTATTTGAAGTATCGATTTGACATCTTACTTCAATTACCTATGATTTGATAGTACATTGTACTTTGGCAGCCAAGTATTCGAAGTTCCTTTTCCAATGTCCCTCCATGCCGCAATGGAAACTTTTTCCTTTTGGCTGAGCATCAGCCTTTCCCTTTCCTTTTCTTGCCTTCTTACCAACAGTTGGTTCGGGCTCACCCATCGCAAAACCTTGCTTCCTCTTCTTCAAACTTATGCCCTTAGGTTTAGTCTCAGAAGATGAAGCATTTTCAATGTTCCCAACATTTGACTCTGCTTTGACTATCTCCTCTATTGCCTCAAGAGAGCTCATCAATTCACTTGTTGAAAAAACCTTTTTATTCATTTTGAAATCTAATTTGAATTGAGTGAATGATGCAGGCAACGAATACAAGATCATGTCAACTTGAGTCTTACCATCAATATCGGCACCCAGAACTTCCAATACTTTAAAATAAGTGATCATTTTAAAAACATGCTCTCTAACTGAAGTTCCTTTCGATATTTTGGTGTCCATGACTAGCTATAAGGCTCTCAGCCTTGCAGTTTGGCTCAGTTCCCCAAACATTTCTTTGAGGTTCAACATAATGGCACCGGCAGTACTAAAAGCTAGATGTTGCTACTTCAACATATCAGACATAGAGTCCAATATGTACCAACAAGCCTTACTATCAACTTTTAACCACTGCCAATATTGATCCGCAAAGACTGTTGGGGTGTCACAGTTTGGAGGTGGCGGACAGGGAATGGTAAGAACATACTTACATCCCTCAGCGGTTAATAATTCATTCAAGTCAAGCAATCATTCAACATAATTATTTCCAATTAGCTTATTCTAAAATAATGTTGTAGCAAGTGGACTAGACATCATGAAATCTGAAATGTAAAACACATACAGCGAAATCAAGAATTGGAAATCATAAACGTGACAATTTAAATGATACATTGGAATTCCCTTAACCAAAACATTAATCGTCTTCAGAATATCAAACCATGAAATTAAGCCTTTGAGGGGAGGTCATAACCCCATAGCTTGATTGGGAAAACACCCATCATGACTATCCGATATGCAAACTCTTGCAAAATAGTTTATGACTCCTGAACTTTTAGTCTCTAATTAATTTCAATAAAACTCTGAGGGGAGACTCTTATTCAAATTATTAGTCTAGTGTGTACCATCACATAGAACTCAATTACAACCGCTTTGAGTAGCGCCTCCGAGGGGAGGTCACCCTCTATAATGTCTCACTAATTCTATCCTTGGGAAATATCTAGTAACCAATGAATATAATACTGTCCGAAGGGAGTGATCACAGATAAATCTATGACTCGCAGTATTCTATCCACCTTATAATGAACCAGTAATGGAAGACTATGGAATTATATCAAATATAAGTCCCTCTCCCACTAGAATTTTTTTAATAGTTTATCCATTTGTAACCAATGAAAAATACCCTCCGAAGGATCACAAATAAATTTGTGACACAGAGTAATTTTCATCTTACAAATAACTAATGAGAATTTTTTAATTTTGAAACCATAGTTTATACATTTTCATAAATATCTAATATTTATTAATGTGTCAAACTAATTTTTCTTTATCCATGATAATATTGGTAAACATTTTATCCATTTTTATCATTTAAAGAAAACTAGTTTTGACAAAATAATGGTTTTGCTCATGCATCACAAACAATATATCAAACATATATAAAACATGAATAAGCAATGATCATCCCAAAATTAAATAAATAATTAAACAAGTACAATCATTCAAGCCCTTCTCTCATGGCACTATCTTCATAGTTGCATCTCTTAGGCTTCAAGTTTCATGGCTCCAAGCTTCAGGATTCCATCTTCATTGCTCCATCTTATGGCTTTAACTTGTGGCTCCTCCAAAATATACATTTACAAAATCCTATACCTCCAAAGAGGTGTACAAAGTATCTAGGAAAAGTAAATAACTAAATTGGCTAGGGAAACAATTATAGTTCTCCTTTGCATAGGACTGGAACTATGATGCCCTTTACAATGCCACAAACTAATACTAAATATAATTTAATATGTCTAATTTTTCCATGAGAGATAAGGCTTCCTGCTTAAGAGGTTAGTTAACATACAATCACAACATATGACATACAACCATTCATTCAATCACATGTTCTACATCTAATATAGCATGCAATTAATCACAACTCATGTATGTATAAACATTATGGAATTGCAAGCATACATGAATCAAATTCACACGTGCTTTCATGATGATACACATTGTCAAACAATATCTAGGGTTTTCTAGAAAACCGAATTCGTGGACTTAAAACTAGGTTTCTACAAACCTATAATGTAAAAACAATTTTTACTTCATAAAATAATTTCTATTTTAAAATAATTTTAAAACTAAAACACAAAGTTTGTGCAAAAAACAAAATCTGTTACCTAAAAACTGGTTTCTAGTATAAACCGGTTTCTAGACCCCTTCCTAGTAACCAATTTGTCCCACAAATCGGTTTCTAGAACCCGTCCAGATCTATTCTGAAAAGTTTGGGGATTATAGCTTTAACCATCACGGAAACGTTTTCTATAGCATCTAATCAGTCCAGAAATTGATCAGATCTAAAATATAATTAAAATTGATATTTTTGTAAACATCCATTAATCTTTATATTGAAAAAGTATTTTATTTTAAAAGATTTGAAAAAAAAAAACTAAAACCATAGTTCATCATGAATCCATAATCCTATTACATGTAATTTAAACGAGATGGCTCTAATACCAGTTGTTGAAAAAAACCAGTTCCAGTGCGCAGCGGAAGGGAAGAAACAGCTCAAAAATTTAGATCTACTTCTCGTTTATATTACACGCAATATATATACATACATACACATATATATATATATGCTTATATATATAAGAACGGTTAGATATACCTTTGCGATTTGTTGAATCGTTTCGAGAACTCTTCTACGATTCCTGTGATGATTCAATCCCGATCTCATAATCGAACAAAGATGCGTCTGTCAGGAGGACGAAACGATCTCCAATTAACTTGAATTTTTACAGCAACTTCATCTCGACGCCAGCTTCGTCGTGTCCAAACTTTAGCAACTTTTGATTAGTATTGATCAGTCCGAAGATCTTTTAGTAAGCATTGTCCGAGGCTAGCGATCTTCACTCTTATGTCTCTTAAATGATCATGGAGGCTAGGGTTTGGTGGAAACCCTTCTAGGAGAAAGTTACGAGGTTTAGGGAAGCTTAGAAATAGATCTAGAGAGTTTACAATGTGAAAATATGTAGCTTTTTAATTCTGCCCGCAGCCCCTCTATTTATAAGATTTCAGAACCGACTTACCAGAAACCAGTTTGTCCCACAAACCGGTTACTGGAACCTGTCTCCAGTAACCGGTTTGTGCGACAAACCAGTTTCTGGAACCCTTTTTCCTTTTCTCATTTCCATCCAAACATTCCTTCGAGCTAAGAGTGGGACCCCTAGGTTCTTAATTACTGGCTCCGACTAACTACTAATTCCATCTTGTTAAACTCTTAACTAAGGAATAATAATTAATCAATCATCATTAACTTCACTATGTAATGATAATTGCACTCCAGTACATAAGAATAAAACCACACTTATATCAGCGATTCCTAGCCTTGTATAATATGACACTAATGTCCCTCTACCTTTCCAGTATTCGTATTTATCATTGGGATGGATGAATAACAATACTGTCTACCCAATTGATAAATGCATCTTATATTCCTCGAGTATCAGTCACCACTCATAAAATACCAAAAATGTCTACAACAACTTGTTGACATGGCTGCGCAGCTCTCAGTAATCAACCATAGACATTCTCAAGGGAATACTTACTCTGTTGTAAAGAACTACTCGTTACAAGAGGGTAGATTCCATCTTGATAATATATGTTCCTAAAACCTATCACAGCCCGATCCCACAATAGTGGAACCGAAGCCCGTGGCACGCCACCGAAACTCTTCCTACTCATTTTAAAGTTGTAGCAGCGGAAAAATAACTTTAAAGATAAAACGAGTAGTCGCTCTTTTGGAACAATACACCCGAAGTTAGTAAAATCCGTATAAATTTGAAAACGTAATTATATTTTGAAACGAATGAATTTATATTCAAAGGGGTCCCAAAGGTGCCCTAAGAACTAATCAAAATAATTAAATATGTTGCGGAAGGGGTATAAAACACTTTCATGCAGGGGTCATTTCGACCGGTCGAGTTCCCCGTTCGACCGGTCGGATGACCTCGGCAATAATCCTTCATAGCAGAGGGCACTTCGACCGGTCGAACTGTCCCCTTCGACCGGTCGAATGACGCTCTAGCTGCAATCCTTCTTGCACTAGGATATTGCCTAAGGTCAAGTGACCCAAGCGATCTCAACATTAAATCAAGACATGAAGTCCATAACTAAAACATTTCAAAACATAAACTCAAGATTCAGGTTCATAATAACTTAACCCACCCAAACCATGGTTTCAAAGTCAATACAAAACGTAGTAATTCCTTACAGGACTTGGAACTAAAATAAAACATATACAAGACTATTATCCATTTATATTACATGTTCCTTAACAAAATAATAAAATAGACGATTCGATTACAAAACTATAGAATAATCATATATGTCACCTTCTAAGTGAACTCCCGACATCTCGCGATCTCTTCCTCGATTCCTCATCGGCATTAACACCTGAAATGGTTATTTAAATAACCACACATATTCGATTTGTTTAAGCTAACGCTTAGTGAATAAAACAACATACGCACATGAATGACAAACATGCTCGCATTCACATCTCTACATTTCATACTAGTCTCCAGAGCCTCACGTGTAGATCTCATACTCCCAATCTGCGACTCCTCGCAAATAAGTCCACGCGAAAGGGTAAGACCCACGATTCTTCTCTTCAATCGTGCGACCTTAATGCCTATATCAGCTCCACAAAATGGCTCAGTAACCACGTGCTCCTTTGACCCAATTAAGCAACTCAACATGCTCAAATACATATCACCATGCTCGCGGTAATCAAAACATTTCACCGTGCAATTAGGCCTACTTATCAATATAAATGCCCAATATGAACTATACGATATATATCTATACTAATACATGCTTTTCATATCACAACATGAATACATGTCAAGAAATCATTCCAAAAACATAGTTGAATCACTTACCTCTGATTTACGCTCCTATAATTCAATCCGAAGAAAACCCGTGCACAAAGAACGTGCAGAAGTCCGTCTAGTACAATCCTTATAGATCAAAAGTCCGATTATCAACTTTTATGAAAAATTCTAGAAAATAACTTTTCAGAAAACTTGGCCAAACAAGGCCTTATAGGTATCAAAACGAAGCTCTTACCTCGAAGAGCTCGAATATGAAATCTAGAAGGAATCAGACGGACAGAAGGTCGTCCTTTGGCGTTGCAAAGCTCTAAGCTCCTAAATCTCCCCTATAGCCTCTTGTTGAGTTTTAGGTTCAGAGTTGTAAAACTATGAAGGTCATCACTTTCTATATATAGGCAACATTTTCCAAAATTGTGTTTACCTCCCCGCAAGTTTTCAAAACTCCTAAACAATCTCCGAAACTTTCTACACAGCTAATTCATAGTTTTATGAGTGAAACCTCAAAATTATAAAAGTGTCCGACTAAGTTCCGTTTGGTTGCTAAAACGTAGATTTCTACATGACTTTTCTAAAGTTGCTAATTAGCCTACAAAATTAATAGCGTGTTAATTCGTCCTCACTAGGATCCTAAATCTAACAACAGAAATACATTCTAAACTAAAAAATAATACAGATAGTGAAATACACAGGTAAACATTTATTTTCAGATAAACATTTAAGGTATTCCACAGTGACCGTCTCATACGCAGAGAGACTTCACAACCACAAACAACACATTCCACAATGTCTCAAAGGGTTCTCTAACACAGACACCCAAATCGACTCGTGAGCCAAACTCACTCATATGTGCCAACATGCACAACACATCATATTATCATGCACGACAATGCAATGAAATGCAATAACAGGCATGTGGGTGTTATAATACTATCCCCCTTAAAAGAAGTTTGTCCCCAAACTTGTACCTCATATATCGAATAGGTGTGGATACTGAGTACGCATCTCATCTTCTATTTCCCATATCATCTCTTTCGTCATTCAACTACACAATAACACTTTCACTTTCGATATCACCTTGTTTCGTAAGACTTGATCCTTTCGATCCAAAATCTCCACGGTATATGCAACATACGTCAAATCACTCTGAATCTCATTCGACGTCGAAGTCGTCACTTGATTTCTATCTTCTATTAAATGTTTACGCAACAACGATACATGGAATACATTCTGAACTTGAGCATACTCACTCAACAAGTTTAATTTGTACGCTACGGGTCTAACTCTCCTAATGATCTCAAAAGGTCCTACATACCGTAGGTTGAGTTTCCCGTATCTCTCAAATCTAGTAATTCCCTTTGAAGGTGACATCTTCAAATACACTAAATCTCCCACATCAAATTCCAACGATTGTCTATGCTTATCAGCATAACTCTTATACCTACTCTGAGCTGTCAGTAACCGTTGTCAAATTACCTTTATCTTGTCTGTCGTCTCTTATACAATTTTCGACCCTTCAATCATTCTTTCTCCAACTTTTGTCCAATTGATTGGTGAACAGCATACACGGCCATACAAAGCTTCATAAGGAGCCATCCTAATACTCGACTGAAAACTATTGTTATATGCAAACTCAATCAATGGTAAGTGGTCTTCCCAATCATCCTGAAAATCAAGTACGCATAACCTAAGCATGTCTTCCAATATTTGGATTACTCTTTTAGATTGACCATCGGTCTAAGGATGAAAAGCGGTACTAAAATGCAATTTGGTACCCATTGCTCCTTGCAAGGCCCTCCAAAACTTTGATGTAAAACTACTATCTCTATCCGAAATAATAGAAATTAGGATACCATGTAGTCTCATAATCTCACAAATATACAACTTAGCTAACTTCATCGGCTTAGTTTTTTGAAGTGGTAGTAAGTGCGACGACTTCGTCAAACGGTCAACGATCACCCAAATAATAGTATTTGATTTCTTCGACCTCGAAAACCCACTAATAAAGTCCATTGTTATATGTTCCTACTTCCACTCGGCTATTAGTAATGGTTGTAATAATCCCGAAGGTACTTGATATTCGGCCTTCACTTATTGACAACTCGTGTAACGTGAAACATGTGTGCTATTTTTCTCTTCATTCCCGGCCACCAATAAACATGTCTCAAGTCTCTATACATCTTGGTGCTTCCCGGATGAACGGTATACTTCGTATTGTGTGCTTCCTCTAATATGTTCTATTTCAACTCCTTCTCGTTAGGCACACATATTCTACCCCTCAATCTCAAGACATCGTTCTCAAAAGTAAATCCCGGTTGTTTTTCTATTAGAATCTCAGCACAAATTTTCTTCAAAGCCACATCTTGAAGTTGTTTCCCTGTGATCTCGTGAATCAAGAGTGCTTGTGCCACAATTGTCGACTACAAGCCACTTTCAATCCTCAGAATCACCTCAAGCTCCAAATTCTCCATATCTCAAATCAATTCTTTCTGAGAAGTCAAATCTGATGTGGTATTAGTGTGTGCTTTACGACTAAGAGCATCGGCGACTACATTTGCCTTGCCCGGATGATACTGAATTGACAAATCATAGTCCTTCATCAACTCTAACCATCTCCTTTGCCTCATGTTCAAATCTCGTTGCGTGAAAAAGTACTTCAAACTCTTATGATCAATATATATCTCACATTTCTCCCCGTATAGGTAATGACGTCAAATTTTCGATGTAAAAATCATAGCGGCCAATTCTAGATCATGAGTCGGATAATTCTTCTCGTGCGATCTAAGTTATCTTGATGCATACGCAATGACCTTGTCACCTTACATAAGAACGCAACCTAAACCTCTATATGAAGCATCACTGTAAATAATAAACCCTCCAGTCCCCATCGGAACGGATAAGATTGGTGCCTTCACTAGTCGACCTTTCAATTCTTGAAAACTTTCTTCAAATTTCGGACTCCGTAAAAAAGCAATATCCATCCTCATCAATTGTGTCATCGGCATTGCAATACGCGAAAAGTCTTTTACAAACCTCCGATAATAAATAGCTAATCCTAAGAAACTTCGGATATCGATCACATTCGCAGGTCTCACCCAATTGGTAACGACTTCTATCTTCTGAGGGTCTACAGAAATTCCTTTAGCTGACACAATATGTCCAAGAAAAGTAATCTCTGCCAACCAAAACTCGCACTTCTTTAACTTCCCAAACAATCTCTTCTCACATAAGCGTGGTAAGGCTAATCATAAATTGTGTTCATTATCTTTAACACTCTTGGAATATATTAGAATGTCATCTATAAGTATGATAACAAACTCGTCTAAGTAGCCCTTGAAAACACGATTCATCAAGTCCATGAAAGCAGCTAGTGCGTTAGTCACTCCAAATGGCATAACTAGAAATTCAAAGTGACCATATTAGTTCTGAAAGCTTTCTTCTCAACATCTTCTTCCTTGACTTTCAACTGATGGTAACCAGATCTCAAATCAATCTTCGAGAATACCTGAGCCCCTTGTAACTGATCAAACAAGTCATCTATTTGCTGCAACGGATATTTATTCTTGATGGTTAGCTTGTTCAACTCTCGATAGTCGATGCACATACGCATTGTCCCATCCTTCTTCTTTACAAACAAGACTGGGGCTCCCCACGGCGAAACACTCAGTCAAATAAAACCCTTTTCCAATAATTCTTCTAATTAAATTTTTAATTCTTTCAATTCTACCGATGCCATTCAGTACGGTGCCTTGGATACTGGTTGTGACCCTGTTAATACCTCTATCATGAACTCGAGCTCTCTCTCAATCAATACGTCATGTAACTCATCAAGAAAAACATCTGGGAATTCTTGAACTACTGAAATGTCTTCTACTAGTGGTCCAAGAACTCGTGTGTCAACAATCGAACATAAGAAACCTGAACAACCTTTCTTCAACATCTTCTTTGCTTGAATTGTAAATATTAGGTATGGTGGTACAGTCACACCTTTAGCCTGAAAAGTAAACTCTTCTTATCCTGTCGAATAGAAACTAACCCTTTTCTGCTCACAATCGATCTTAGCTTGATTGTCCGACAACCAATCCATACTCAAGATAACATCAAAGTAGTTCACTATCAACGGAATCAAATCGACGCTCAAGACCTTATCACCTACCTTGATTTCACATGACTTAAATACTGAAGAAGTTACTAATAGTTCACTACTAGGCAATGATACATACAAATTATATCCTAGTGGTTCAGACTCAACAGTTAAATGCTTAACGAAATTACGTGATACAAATGAATGCGTTGAACTAGAATCCATAAGTGTACGTGCTAGATATGACAAATAAGAAGAATACCTGATACGACTGTATCATCCATATTCCCCGGTCTGAGCTGGAAGTATTGTCCTTATTGTTATTTGACTCCCTTTCCTTTATCCACTCGTTGCCCTGCCTTCGATCCACTCGGCATACTCGATGCTCCGGTACTCATTCTCGGTTGTCTCTTACTCGGACAGTTCTTCGCTATATGCCCTAGTTGTCCACACTCGAAACATTTCTCCCTCATCTCTGGGTTATAGCTCTTTGTGTTCGAGGTTGTGTTCGGTGCGATCACATTTGTATTCATAGGACAATTACGAGATATGTGTCCTAGTTGCTTGTAGAGGTAGTAGGTGCTCAATTGATAGTAAGTCCTTCTGTGTCGCAGGTTATATGATGGGCACAACAGTCTCGAGTCTCCCGTGAACGTACTCCCTCCTTGGCTACTCATATACGATCCCAAACTCTGTGTAAACGGTTTCTTGGCATTCTCTTGGCTCTTGCCCCTATTGTCATTTGCTCTCTTTCCTTGTTGCCCTTGTCGATATCGATCGACACTCTTCTCAGCTATGCGGGCGGCTTCCTTTACTAGAGAAATGGTTGGGTGTTGCAACATATGTCCACACGGCTACGGATATTCTCCCTAAGCCCTTCCTCAAACTTACGAGGTTTATCTTTATTAGTTGGAACTGTAGTTTTCCCAAAACGCAACAACGCATTGTAATGAGAAACATACTCACCCACGGTCATATCTCCCTGAACCAAACACGCAAACTCTTTATGTTTCTGAGTATATGCTAATTGCATAAAGAACCGTCAGTTGAATTCCTCTTTGAATGCTTCCCACGTGGGCGGCTTTCCTTGTTCAAGCACATTGTTCCACCAATCCAATGCTTCTCCCATCAACGTATCGGATGCGCAAAGAATTTTTTCCTCGTTAGTATATATCACCTGACGAAAATGTCTTTCCATATCCATCTTCCAATGGTCGGCCAAGTCTATGTCAGTTTGTCCATAATACAAAGTCAGTTTCCTTTTGTGGAACTGTTCTATGATGGTGTGTTGAGGTCGTGGTACTAGCAGTGCATTAATATAACGAACTTCAACTGGTGGAGTCTGAACATTCATCTGCTCTCTGTTACTTACAGCTTGTATAAAGTTTCCCACCATGTTCATTATTTGGTCCATCCGCGAATGCGGTGACAATTCTCTTACCAGATCAGCCATAACGTTTCAAATATTCACCCTGTTGATTTCAATGCATAATGACTATGCATGTTATGCCACAATAGATATATGTGAACAGTTCATCATCACAATTAACAAATGCTAATATATGAGCAATTTCAACAACGATAACAACATTATTGTCATAAACATACTCTCCACTCGATGTCACTCAACATATGTCACGCCCCAGAGCAGCACAAATAGACAAAAATAAATTTCCTTTTTGGGTCCATAGGGAATGACGGGTGAAAGTCACTAATTATCCACACCACATAGTACTAGTCCACAAGATAAACAGGAACAGTAAATAATTGAATATAAAACGATTCTATCTATTACAAAACATCAGAGTGTGGTCCATAGGATCATAACAGGTCTGGAGACAACATATGCCCAAGTACCCGTTAACTAAAACAAAACAGAGTTCAACAGAACAACAAAAATAAACTAAATACGACTATCTTCAGATCTTCAGCTGGCGTAAGGATAGTCGTCATCATAATGCTCATTTCCAGTATAACTGGCATCAGTGAGGCCATCCTTTACATAATCCAAATCCGGGTTGTAGCCATCATCATAAGTTCCAATACCTGTATTGTTAAGGACAGGGTAGTCTGGACGGGGAATGTCCAGGCAATAAAGGCTGTCAGCTTACTGAAAGCTGAGTGAGAACTAACACAGTCTCATAGAAATAACATAATCATTAGTTATGAACGATATATAACAGTGATACTAATTATATCTCTTTCTCTTTTATTCGAACACATCATTAATCGATTCTCATCGTCTACCAACTCTAAGGCTGACTGTACCAATACCAATTGACTATCTCGAACTGATTATATCATCACAACATACTAGTGCTCTTGTTCACCGTTATACCGCTTTTAAGAACTCTTACCAGCACCCATACATCGTTCTCATATAATGACTGGTCTACGGACGTACCAATACTCTTGTTCACTGCTTTTAATAACTCTTAATGTTCACCACTTTTAAGAATGATTGCGAGTATCGTACATACATAGCTCCGGTAATTACAAACCATGGGCATGCCACATCTACTCTTGTTCACCGCTTTTAAGAACTCTTACTGTTCACAACTTTTAAGAACGCTTATGAGTACTGTTCACCCATAATTCTCAAGATCCTGATTAAATCCTTGTTACACCCTTATCGGATTCAATCTGAGCGAATCATCAGGTCGACTCACATAACCTCCAAGACAACCAATAACCCACTGAGTTAAACACCCGTTACTCAATGCTGCCTAAGGTTATTATCTCCAATCCTTATCTTGTTATCGTAACATATTATTACTAACATTCTGCCTGACTGCGTTACTCACCATATTATCTCAATCTCATTATCGTATCACATTACCTCCGTAATCTATAATATTGCATAATAGAAACATGAAACAACAATTAAACAACTACGCATTATGAATCAAAGCTTTGATTAAGGAACACATCCATATTCTGCTGGGTTCGATCAATTGAAGTCCTTTCGATCGATTGAAGAACTATGATGTTCGATCGATTGAAGTGCTCTTGATCGATCGAAGTGAAGGTTGTCTCGATCGATTGAACTCAGTTCAATCACTTGAGACTCAATGATGCTCAATCGATTAAACTCAGTTCGATCGGTCGAGCTATATCTTCTCCAGAATTCTGCAGTGATCATGCAGAATCTAGTAGGGGTTATTTGGGTTAATATTAAACGTCCAAAAATATGTAAAACATCATAACTAAGATACCGACTGAGTTTGGAACTCACCGAACTCTGCTAAGGGCGCGATTGGCAAGCTTAAAAGCTTTGAGCTCCCTCTAATGGCCTCCTCTTCTCTCTCTCTGTCTCAGTCTCTTCTGTCTCTCTCTGTCTCTTTCCTTTCTCCTCTTCTTCTTCTCCTTCTCTGCTTCTGTCTCTCTCTAACTATATATATATATATATATATGTGTGTGTGTATATAGGTTTATGTATATATGTATAAACACAAGCACACACACACTCTCTCAACTTTCTTAAGTTCAGCAAAACCCTCACACACATGAACACGACCATATATATAGAGGGGGAGGAGTGCAGATGGCAAGGTTTGCGAGAAACTAGGGAATACAAATGATTACAAGTTTGATCGATCGAATGGAGTTCGATTGCTCGAGATCAGTTTGGCCAGGTTTGATCAATTGAAGAAAGTTTGATCGATTGAAGTAGGACCCACGTCATAAATTAAGGTCGGTAGGGTTTTGATCGCTCGAACAGGGTTCAATCTATGATCAAGGGAGGTATATAGAATCTCTGTGCATAATTTTTTATTGAAAATACGGGGTATTACATCATCCACCACTCATTAAGGATTTCATCCTCGAAATCAAAAACATACAAGGTCTAAAACAAAAACGTAAACTTCTCACGCATGTCTGACTCTAGCTCCCATGAAGCTTCTCCTTCGTCATGATGCTTCCATTGAATCTTGACTAACAGAATCTCCTTGTTCCTAAGCTTCTTGATTCCATGATCTAAGATACAAATTAGTCCTTCATTGAATGTAACGTTGTCATTAACTTCAATATCTTCAAAGTTGATCTCTTGTGCTAGGTTATGAGCACACTTCCTCAGCATACTGATGTGGAAAACATTGTGCACTCCTGACATCTTCGACGGCAATGCAAGGCTATAAGCAACTTTTTCAACACGCTCTAGAATCTCAAACGGTCTGATGAATCGCGGTGATAGCTTGCCTCTCTTCTGGCTAAATCTGACAATACCTCGAATAGGTGAAACTTTAAGTAGCACGTGATCTCCAGCGGTAAACTCCAAGTCTTTGCGTCGCTTGTCAGCATAACTCTTGTGTCGGGTCTGAGCTGTCTTAATCTTCTCGCGTATAATCTGAATTTTCTCGCTGGTTTTTCATACCATCTCTAGCCCAAGAAGTTAAGTATCTCCGACTTTGGTCCAACATAGCGGCGATCGGCAAGGTCTTCCGTGCAAAGTTTCAAATGGTGCCATCCCTATACTCGAATGATAATTGTTGTTGTAGGTGAACTCAATCAAAGGTAAGTGTGTCTCCCAAGAATTCTCAAAATCAATGACACAAGCACGTAATATGTCTTCCATTACTTGATTGACTCGTTCAATCTACCCATCGGTCTGTAGATGAAAGGCTAAACTCAAGTTTAATGTTGTTCCCATCGCTGTCTGGAGAATCTTCCAAAATTCTACAGTAAAACGTGAATCTCGATTTGATACAATAAACATAGGTACTCTGTGCAACCATAGTACATGTTATAGATGTATTCGGCTCAAAACGTTCTACTGGATATGTCATACTATTGGCAATGAAATGTGCCGTCTTTGTAAGTCGATCCACGATTACCTAAATAGCATCATGGTTCTGCTGTGACTTTGGCAATCTTACCACAAAATCCATAGTGATGTGTTCCCATTTCCATTGGGGAATCGGTAATGATTGTAGAAGTCCAGGTGGTTTCTGATGTTCTGCCTTCACTTGGTTATAAGTAAGACACTGAGATACGTACTCGGCTACTTATCTCTTCATTCCTTCCCACCAGAAATTCCTCTTCAGGTCCTTGTACATCTTCGTACCTCCTAGATGAATAGTCATCTGTGACTTATGTGCTTCATCTAATATTTCTTTCTGGAGAATTTCTTCGTCAAGTACGCAGAGTCTACCTTTACATCATAAGGCTCTGTCTGTACTGATACTCCAGATCTCTATCTCCTTAGCTGACATCTTGGTAAACCATAACTTCAAATCTTCCGTCGTCTATTGAGCTGCTACGATACGGCTAATCAAAATTGGATGTACCATCAAGCATCCGAAATGCTTTCTTTCTATTGGTTCCACTGGTTGAAGCTCAAATTCAGCTAACAATTCCAAGGCTTTCTATTCTCGAATTAGTAATGCAGTAATTACTAGTCAAGGTTTACGACTCAAAGCATCTGCTATAACATTTGCTTTACCTGGGTGGTATTGCAATGAAAAGTCATAGTCCTTAAGTAACTTCATCCATCTTCGTTGTCGCATGTTCAACTCCTTTTGAGAGAACAAGTACTTCAAGCTCTTATGATCGGAAAACAGATCAAACTTCTCTCCATAAAGATAGTGTCTCCATATCTTTAATGCAAATGCTATTGCTGCTAGCTCCAAATCATGCGTCGGATAATTCTTCTCATGTACCTTTAACTATCTTGATCCATATGCAATGACATTCCCATCTTGCATAAGTACATAACCTAATCTTTGGAGCGATGCGTCACTATAGATCACTTACCTTTCTCCACTCTTAGGTATCGCAAGTACTGGTGCATAAGTCAATCTTTCTTTTAACTCCTGGAATGCACTCTCATGCTTGTCTGTCCATTCATACTTCATCTTCTTCCTTGTCAAATTCGTCAAAGGCCCTGCTAACTTGGAGAATTCTTCTACAAATCTCCTGTAATATCCTGTTAAACCCAGAAAACTTCTAACTTCGGTCACGTTGGTCGGTCTGTTCCAACTTAAGACCGCATCAGTCTTAGATGAGTCCACTAAAATACTATTCTGAGATATAACATGTCCCAAGAATTTGACCTCCCGTAGCCATAATTCAAACTTACTGAACTTTGCATACAACTTGCTATCTTAAAGCGTCTATAAAGCAATCTATAAGTGTTCCTTGTGATCCTGCTCCATCTTTGAGTAGATCAGTATGTCATCGATGAATACTATAATGAATTTATTCAGATATGGTCTAAATACTCTATTCATTAAGTCCATGAACACTACTGGCACATTTGTCAATCCAAAAGGCATAACTAGAAACTCATAATGCCCGTATCTGTCCTGAACATAGTTTTCGACACATCCTTCGGTCAAACTAAAAGTTGATAATATCTAGATCATAGATCGATCTTTGAAAAGATCCTTGATCCTTGTAACTGGTCGAATAGGTCATCTATCCGAGGTAGTGGATATCTATTCTTGATCGTTACCTTGCTCAACTCTCTATAGTCTATACAGAGTCGAAGTGTTCTATCCTTTTTCTTTTTAAACAAAACTAGTGCTCCCCAAGGTGACGTACTCGGACACACAAATCCTAGAACTTCAAGCTCCTAAACTTGTTTCTTCAGTTCCCACATCTTAGTTAGTGCCATCCTATATAGAGTCTTCGATGTCGGTAATGTACCAGGTACCAATTCCACACAAAAGTCTATTTCTCTTTTCAGTGGAAGTCCTTTAATGTCCTGGAATACATCCTGAAAATCTTATATAGTACGAATCTGATCCATCTAAAGTTCCGTACTATTACTGTTGATCATAGCTAAACCACTTGTCAAGAACATATCACTCGTCGTTTGACACTGAAATTTGATCATCGGTCTTTCTTGTATCGGAAATACAATCGTCCCTTGTAGGGCAATCCAAGTTTGTGCTGTACTTAGTCAACCATTCCATCCCTAGGATAATGTCAAATTCTGACATCGACAGAACTACTAAGTCTACTGGAAGATTCCTATCTCCCAAGGCCAATGGGCAATCTTTACATACTTTATCCAACTTAACAGTAACTCCCAATGGCGATACAGCATTAAGTGTTGGCTCAAGTGTCTGGGGTTCTAAACCTAACTAACGTACAATCTTAAGAGCAATAAAAGAACGTGTAGCTCCAGTATCAAATAAAGCTTTAACTGGACTATGAAAGAGTATAAGCGTACCTTCCAAATGTTGCTACTCATCAGCATTAAAGTCTGATTCCATTGGAATGATAGCATTCATCTTTGTTTGATCTGGGGGTCCTTGAATTCCTTGAACTGGTGCCTCATAATATCCTCCTTATGGTGCACGGCAATCGTTGCTCAAATGACCCATCTTGTTGCAATTTTGGCAGGTAGCATCCATCTGGCGGTTAACCTTGGAAGCTGTGCAAAACTTTGCAATGTGCCCTGGCTTTCTGCAATTAAAACATCCTTCGGTGTTGGTTAGCGGGGCTGTTAGCAATGCCTACGGCTATAGTCCTTGTTGACGATACTGTTGGGGTCGAGTATAACCCTGTTGTGGCTTCCTGGTTCTCTGTGGCCTCCAACCTTAGGTATTCCTCGGCGGTTGGTTCTGGAAATTTCATGACTGAAATCCTCTTGATGACTGAGGTCGATTTATCTGTAGTTGTTGTGCTGGATAGGCATCTTTCTCCAATCCTGTAGCAAATCTAATAATTCCTTCAAAGGACTGATTCAGATGACCAACCATCATATGTCTGAGGTGGGGGTTCAATCCTTGGTGAAATCTCTTCACCTTCTTCTGCGGAGTGTCTATCATATGTTGGGCAAATCGAGATAGATGCTCAAACTATGTTGTATATTCCCGTACAGTCCATCCTCCTTTAACAAGATTTAGAAAGTTCTTTTCTTGTTGATCTCTCTCATCCTCTGGGAAATACTTTTTCAGAAATCTTTCTCGGAATGTCCCCCAAGGCATTCTCCTTGTAGCTTCGGCTCCTATCATAGCTGTTTCGGCTTCCCACCAGTCTGCAGCAGCAAAAGTGAGCTGAAACGTAGCAAGGCGATGTTTCTCTTGTTCGCTACACTCTAGTGCTTCAAAGATTAATTCCATCTCCCTTATCCACTGTTCAGCTTGCCATGGTTCTGTTAACCCGTCGAACTTCTCGGAACGTAAACTACAAAAATTTGCTAATAGCTTATCGCCCGTCTGTCTTGGTGGCGGTGGTGCAACAGGTCTCTAGTGAGTAGAGTGAATATAAGTATCTCCCACATGCTCCATCCTTTGCATGAAGGCTTCGAAAACTCCCGTTGGATCCATTCCCTCTGGAATAGGGGCTCCCAACCGTGCTTGATTCCTTGGTCTAACCATGATAATAACGAGTGCCGCCTACAAAAGACTAATGATCAGTTGAAAGTCTTCTCGCAGAAACGAAAACAAGATAGGCGAGAAGCAACAAAAATTAACAATTCTACAAAATAACTCATCAAGCAACCATACGATCAATATCAAAAGTACTGCTCGTATGTATATATATATATATCTCAAAAGATGTGTCGTATAGTACACACTAGTCAAACTGTGTACCACATAGGACAAAACAAGACACAGTGCTAAGGTCAGCTATTACAATACTACTACTAAGGATAACATCTATACAAAGCTATGGTCAAATAGCTATCTCTCAAGCTCCCAAAAATCTGGTGGACAACAGGTCCTGATATAAACTAACAAAAGCTAAACCCTGTAAATCCTGACTCGAAAGTCGTCGGCATCTGATCCTTCTGCTGGTGCCTTATCCTCAGGTGCAATGTCCATCTCTACAAGTGGATCGGCCTCTGCTGGTGCTACTGCTCCTCCAACTAACACTCCTATATCCCAATCCTCAACAATCATATCGTCAACCTCTATATCCTTGACATCGAAAGCTGGCTCGGTGACATCGGCGATCAACTCGACAAAACCCCCAACTAGGGCCATGGCATCTGCTAATGCAGCCTGTCCTATTGGAACTCCAGCTAGCCATACAACCATCGCTGCTACCCACTCGGTTGCCATATTAGCAATAGCTGCCATATGTAACCCAGGTCCTACTGGTAAATTAAACTCTACGGGTATCTCTGGTACATCTACCCCCTCATCAGGAACGTCCTCTACTGGTGCCTCAAGAATCTCATCTCCCTCTACCGGGTCCTCTGGCTCAAACTCTGGCTCCTCTGGGTCATCCTCTGGCTCGTCGTCATCGTCAACTGGCTCGATGTCCTCGGCGGGATCCTCCTCTAGGTCGATATCTACTATCAGCTTGGCCTCTGGTAACTCTGGCTCCTCAGGCTGCTCCCATGGCTCTAGAATGGGTACCTCAGGTACCGGTAATAGTAGTGCTACTACTGGTGCTGCCTCGATAGGTCCTCCAAAAATGGCTCAAAGCTCAATAACGTCCATCTCCAGCTTACTCTGGATCAAACGTAAAATCTCCTGGTAAATATCTCTGCCAATCCTAGCTGGTAAGCATCCATACGCATCTTCATAGGGTGGGTCTTCCTGATCACATAAAGAGCCTTCCACGTATCCTCCTCTAGATATCGAATAGCTGTCTGGTGTATGCGGTCATGATAAAACTCTAGATCAGCTGGCTCCACGATATCCCCATGGATTACGTGTCCTCCATAGGCATCGGTCACAAACTTATAGAACACAGGATCCATAATGCTAACCTGCAAAGAAATACTAACTATCGTCAGAAGAACGAACTTATCTTAAACTCATATCTCATCTCAAGGATCTTAAAATACTAAGACCAGAAGGAGTGGAATCTATCAGTGAACGCAAGCATCACAAACGTAGGGCTCTGATACCAAAAATCATGTAACGCCCGGAGCAGCAAAAATAGAGAAAAATAAATTTCCTTTTTGGGTCCATAGGGAATGACGGGTGAAAGTCACTAATTATCCACACCACACAGTACTAGTCCACAAGATAAACAGGAACAGTAAATAACTGAATATCAAATGATTCTATCTATTACAAAAAATCAGACTGTGGTTCACAGGATCACAACAGGTCTGGAGACAACATATGCCCAAGTACCCATTACCTAAAACAAGACAGAGTTCAACAGAATAACAAAAATAAACTAAATACGACTATCTTTAGATCTTCAGTTGGCGTAAGGATAGTCATCAGCATAATGCTCCTTTCCAGTATAACCGGCATCAGTAGGGCCATCCGCTACATAATCCAAATCTGGATTATAGCCATCGTCGTAAGTTCCAATACCTACATTTTAAGGACAGGGTAGTCTAGACAGGGAATGTCCAGGCAATAAAGGCCGTCAGCTTACTGAAAGCTGAGTAAGAACTAACACAGTCTCATAGAAATAACGTAATCATTAGTTATGAATGATATATAATAGTGATACTAATTATATCTCTTCCTCTTTTATTTGGACACATCATTAATCAATTCTCATCGTCTACCAACTCTAAGGCTGACTGTACCAATACCAATTGACTATCTCGAACTGAATATATCATCACAACAAACTAGTGCTCTTGTTCACCGCTATACCGCTTTTAAGAACTCTTATGAGCACCCATACATCGTTCTCATATAATGACTGGTCTACGAACATACCGATACTCTTGTTCACAGCTTTAAATAACTCTTAATGTTCATTACTTTTAAAAACGCTTGCTAGTATCGTACATACATAGCTCCGGTAATTACAAACCATGGGCGTGCCACATCTACTCTTGTTCACCGCTTTTAAGAACTCTTACTGTTCACCGCTTTTAAGAACGATTGCGAGTACTGTGCAACTATAATTCTCAAGATCCTGATTAAATCCTTGTTACACCCTTATCGGATTCAATCTGAGCGAATCATCAGCTCGACTCACATAACCTCCAAGATAACCAATAACCCACTGACTCAAACACCCGTTACTCAATGCTACCCACGGTTAATATCTCCAATCCTTATCTTGTTATCGTAACATATTATTAGTAACGTTCTGCCTGACTGCGTTACTCACCATATTATCTCAATCTCATTATTGTATCCCATTACCTCCGTAATCCATAATATCACATAATAGAAACATGAAACAACAATTAAACAACTACGAATTATGAATCAAAGCTTAAGAAACACATCCATGTTCTGCTGGGTTCGATTGATTGAAGTCCTTTCGATCGATTAAAGAACTGTGATGTTCGATCGATTGAAGTGCTCTTGATCGATCGAAGTGAAGGTCGTCTCGATCGTTTGAACTCAGTTCGATCGCTTGAGACTCAGTGATGCTCGATTGATTGAACTCGGTTCGATCGGTCAAACTATGTCTGCTCCAGAATTCTGCAGTAAACGTGCAGAATCTAGTAGGGGTTATTTGGGTTAATATTAAAAGTCAAAAAATATGTAAAACATCATAACTAAGATACCGAGTGAGTTTAGAACTCACAGAACTCCGCTAAGGGCGCGTTTGGCAAGCTTGAAAGCTTTGAGCTCCCTCCAATGGCCTCCTCTTCTCTCTCTGTGTCTCAGTCTCTTCTGTCTCTCTCTGTCTCTTTCCTTTCTCATCTACTTCTTCTCCTTCTCTGCTTCTGTCTCTCTCTAACTATATATATAGGTGTATAAATATATAGGTTTATGTATATATGTATAAACACAAACACACACACACTCTCTCAACTTTCTTAAGTTCAGCAAAACCTTCACACACACGAACACGACCATATATATAGGGGGAGGAGTACAGATGGCAAGGTTTGCGGGAAACCTGGGAATACAAATGATTACGAGTTCGATCGATCGAATGGAGTTCGTTCGCTCGAGATCAGTTCGGCCAGGTTTGATCGATTGAATAAAGTTTGATCGATTGAAGTAGGGTCCATGTCATAAATTCAGGTCGGTAGGGTTTCGATCACTCGAACAGGGTTCGATCGCTTGAACTTTGAAAATGCTCGATCGCTCGAACGAACTTTGATCGATCGAAGGTAGAATTTCAAATATGATCAAGGGAGGTATATAGAATCTCTGTGCATAAATATTTATTGAAAATACGGGGTATTACAACATATAACGTCACTTGTTCCCAAGGCTCTAAACCTAAAGCTCTAATACCACTAAATGTCACAGCCCGATACCACAATAGCGGAACCGAAGCCCGTGGCACGCCACCGAGGCTCTTCCTACTCATTTTATAGCTGTAGCAGTGGAAAAATAAATTTTAAAGATAAAACGAGTAGTCGTTCTTTTGGAACAATACACCCAAAGTTAGTAAAATCCGTATTAATTTGAAAACGTATTTATATTTTGAAACGAATGAATTTATATTCATAGGGGTCCCAAAGGTGCTCTAAGAACCAATCAAAACAATTAAATAAGTTGCGGAAGGGGTACAAAACATTTTCACGCAGGGGTCATTTCGACCGGTCGAGTTGCCCCTTTCGACCGGTCTGATGACCCTTCGGCAATAATCCTTCATAGCTGAGGGCACTTCGACCAGTCGAACTGTCCCCTTCGACCGGTCGAACTGTCCCCTTCGATCGGTCGAATGACCCTCTGGTGGCAATCCTGCCTAAGGTCAAGCGACCCAAGCGATCTCAACATTAAATCAAGACATGAAGTCCACAAGTAAAACATTTCAAAACGTGAACTCTAGGTTCAGGTTCATAATAACTTAACCTACCCAAACCATGGTTTCAAAGTCAATACAAAACATAGTAATTCCTTATAGGACTTGGAACTAAAATAAAACGTATACAAAACTATTATCCATTTCTATTACATGTTCCTTAACAAAATAATGAAATAGACTATTCGATTACAAAACTATGGAATAATCATATATGTCGCCTTCTAAGTGAACTCCCGACATCTCGCGATCACTTCCCCGATTCTTCGCCGACATTAACACCTGAAATGGTTATTTGAATAACCACACATATTCGATTTGTTTAAGCTAACGCTTAGTGAATAAAACAACATATGCACATGAATGATAAAATGCTCGCATTCACATCTCTACATTTCATACTAGTCTCTGGAGCCTCACGTGTACATCCCATACTCCCAATCTGCGACTCCTCGGCAATAAGTCCATGCAAAAGGGTAAGACCCACGATTCTTCTCTTCAATCGTGCGACCTTAATGCCTATATCGGCTCCACAAAATGGCTTAGTAACCACGTGCTCCTTTGACCCAATTAAACAACTCAACATGCTCAAATACATATCACCATGCTCGCAAATATTTCACCGTGCAATCAGGCATACTTATCAATATAACTGCCCAATATGAAATACACGATATATATATATATCTATACTAACACATGATTTTCATATCACAACATGAATACATGTCAATAAATCATTCCAAAAACATAGTTGAATCACTCACCTCCGATTTACGCTCCAATAATTCAATCCGAAGAAAACCCGTGCACAAAGAACGTGCAGAAGTCCGTCTAGTACAATCCCTATGGATCAAAAGTCCGATTATCAACTTTTATGAAAAATTCTAGAAAATGACTTTTCAAAAAACTTGGCCAAATAAGGCCTAATAGGTATCAAAACTAAGCTCTTAGCTCGAGAAGCTCGAATATGAAATCTAGAAGGAATCAGACGGACAGAAGGTCGTCGTTTGGCGTCGCAAAGCTCTAAGCTCCTAAATCTCCCCTTTGGCCTCTTTTTGAGTTTTAGGTTAAAAAGTGGTAAAAATATGAAAGTCATCACTTTCTATATATAGGCAACATTTTCCAAAATTGAGCTTACCTCCCCGTAAGTTTTCAAAACTCCTAAACAGTCTCCGAAACTTTCTACACAGTTAATTCATAGCTTTACGAGTGAAACCTCAAAATTATAAAAGTGTTTAACTAAGTTCGGTTTGGTTTCTAAAACGCAGATTTCTACATGACTTTTTCGAAGTTGCTAATTACCCTACCAAATTAATAGCGTGTTAATTCGTCCTCACCAGGATACTAAATCTAACAACAGAAATATATTCTAAACCAGAAAATAATACACATAGTGAAATACACAGGTAAACATTTATTTTCAAATAAACATGTAAGGTATTCCACAGTGATCGTCTCATAAGCGAAGAGACTTCACAACCACAAACAACTCATTCCACAATGTCTCAAAGGGTTCTCTAACACAGACACCCAAATTGACTCGTAAGCCAAAACTCACTCATATGTGCCAACCTGCACAACACATCACATTATCATGCATGACAATGCAATGAAATGCAATAACACGCATGCAGGTTTTATAATACCATAAACTTGATCACCCAAGATACCCAGGTGTTGACCTTGAAGACCTCACTGATTGGTAACTTAAAGCAACCAAGCATACGACTTGTTTCCATTACTATCTCAGGATTACAGGCATGTATCTTATACAAGTTTGAGTTCCTATTAACTGTGATAGATTTTCTTGTCAATAGGTTTAACTCACAGTCTGTCATACCCCGATTTTTAGACAACCAAATATTTAATCCATAGCATATATCCAGACTAATATTCAATTTCCAAAGCACCGAGAGTGACACCCGGCCTCACACAGACTAATAGATAATTATTGAAAACAGTATTTATACTCATTTAATAAGAACATGTGATTTTGTGTTTAAAAAAAAACTCTTTTTTATTAAACTTGAATTCCCAAACATTCGTTTTCATTATAAAAGAAATTAAACTCCATTCCACATATTATATCCTTTCGATTTACCAAAGAAATATTATGTTCATTCAATAAAACCCTCTTTACAGAGTTCAGCGGAAAGAAAATAATTAAGCATAAAATTCTATACATCCATAGGTCAGAGCAACTACAACGTTCCCAATACCCAATATATAATCCTTATTACAATTATACACTTGTGGCCCACACTGCTAGAAATAAAATAAAGTACAAAAAAAAAATACAACTCTAATAATAAACAACACTGCGACAATCTCTTCACCCAAACAGAAGCTCCAAAGAAAATCTCCAAATACTAAACCTGCAAATACATTCGACTACGTTTCATATAGAAATGCACCCGAATGCATTACGCACCCGGGTCAGTATATAAAATACTGGTGTGAGTTAACAAAAAAATATAAAACAAGTCTTAGGGAACAACGGTGTCCCATAGACTCCCAAAAGTACTCACAAAGAAACAACATGACCACCTCATATCATACAATATCGTTGCACAGAAAATAAACAATGTCATCACACATAATTCATGTCGGGTTAGAACAGTAGTTCCACGCATATTTCAGGACAGAACGGTAGTTTCCTTCAATGTGGTGGCAGTGGCTCCAATCCCGAATAAAAATAACAGAATACTTACCGGTCGGATATCTATGGTGAGTCAGCCCTGCATAAAAGTTAGTGGACCCACCATCCTGTAATATATAGTTATCACAAACCAAGCAAATAAGTCAGTAAACAACATTTCCACATTCTAACTTAAACGTCGCATTCATTATTCCAAACTTATCAGTCTTATGAAATACTCCATTGTCATTATTTATTAGCCTTTAATTATCTTTGTGTTCCCTAGGTTCACCACTTGGCCACCCTCCATGGTACAGCCCACACATATATCCCATGTGTGCCCGGGCATACTACCAACACCCACTCCGGTGCCAATTTGGTTGGGGTATCAACCAAACCAGGTATACACAACGGACGGCTGGTCAATATGTCAAGACGTCTATACAATATAAGCCGAGCATAAGGCTTAGGCCAGCTTGATCACGAAGCCACTGGCAAAAAGTACACTCAACAAGTCTTAAGCCAGCTTGATCATGAAGCCACTGGCAAAAGAGTGCGAGCTACCAAAAACAATAACCCAACAACGGGGAGTAGTGAACACTAAGGTCTTTTCCCAGTTTCTTACCATCTACGTTAATTCTCATAAGTACCCATCCATGAGGGTTTAATCACGTCATTAACCACTTCGGGAATTTATCATTTATTCCATGGAATATCATTATCCAATTATTCACGATAAGGCCTTTTTTTTTTTGCCAATATTCTATTCAAGTCTCTAGCGTAGTATTTTCATAATAATTATTTAATACCACACATAGAATAAGTTGGGGTTTCTTAACACATAGCATATAAAATCGACACTCAACAATACTATTTAAAACAGTCCCAAACATACCCTTACATTAAACAGTCCCAAAACCAACATGGACTGAAATTATTCCTCATACTAATTCCGCACAAAGAAACATCTCTAACAAATTCATAAACATAAATTCGAAATTCGGAGTTAACATTCACTGCTACTGTAATATAAATTGTCTGCCCAAATGGTGCAGAATTGGGAAAAATGCTATTAGACAAATGTTGTGCAGAATTGCGTTTCCTACAGGATTACGTGAACAGAATCACGAAAACTGTAACGTATGATTTATTATGAATTTTCTACTAAAATCTTATCCGTGAAAACCCCAAATCCGATAATTGAATAATTGCTCAAATGTATATTCAAAGCTCATCTATAAATCTCAAATCATAACTTCAATCATTGTAAATAAAAACCTAAATCTCATAATCCATAACCATACTAATTTAACAATCTATACATTTAAATTTTCAATCAAACGAGATTGAAAGAAAATAACAAGTTAACTCACCGATTTATGGCTTCAAGGTTGATGATGATTAAGCAAGCCAAAGGTTTGGAGTCCCTATTGTCCTCTCTTGTTCTCTTCTTCTTCTCATTCTTTCTTCCTTCTTCTTCTTCTTCTTCTTCTTCTTCTTCTTCTTCTTCTCTCTCTCTCTCTCTCTCTCTCTCTCTCTCTCTCTCTCTCTCTGTTTAGAAGTGTATTGGGGGCTAGGGTTTATTTTTTTCCTCTAAAGGTGGATAAATATAACTCTTAATGATATAATTAAAGTAATTCCCGAGTTTAGGCTTGTGGGCTCCCAAAAGACACACATATGACCCCAAAATGCATTTCAAAATACTTAAACAACTAGTCCAAAGGGTACCCATACCCCGGGCACTTAATTTTCATGTTAAATTTACTACTTAACTTACTTGTGGGCCCCGAAACACTACCCGACACTAAACTCGTCATTCTACAAAAATTGTAACTCGGTCAGACAATAATCTATCATACAATTTAATTAAAGCTCAAAATGTCATCTCATAATAATAATGAAATATTAGAAATTTTAATACAAAAACAAACGGGGAAATATTACTGGTATTACTAATAATTTAAATATGCTTACTAACAAATTTAATTCACGGGTTCTCCAAACTTAAAATTTTTAGACACGTGTCTTACCTAGGAATACCCATATAATATTGCTAACTAAAAATAATTATTAAAATAATTATTTACACACTTAGAAATTTTAGGGTTGTTACACAGTCCGTCAATGCAACTCATGCACTAGCATATTAACTTAGAGTCAACTACTCTTGTGAATGAGATTCATCACTCTATCATATAGAAGTTAAATATGCTACAGTGTATACCTGATAAGTTATCCGGTCTTATCATCCACTGTGACTTATTTGAAACAATAAGGAATAGTAATTCATATCTCCCATGTTTAATCCTATACACATATGAATTATATACAATGATGTTTAAGGATAACAGCCTAACCATTCATCTCATGAATTGACATACATAAATGTATTATAATTTCCATAGTCAAACTAACTGGCTTGAGGGCACAATCCCAATAGTAGGTGGCATTGTTTGCGTGAACTGTGGAACAAAATATCTAGTCGCATTCGATCAATTGAAGGTTCTTCGATTGCTTGAGAGTAAATTGGCCAGGTTCGATCGATTGGGACCAATTTGATCGATTGAATAAGGGAACACACAATAAATTCATGTCGGCAGGGTTTCGATCACTTGAAAAAGGTTTGATTGATCAAAGAAAGAAATTCTCAATCGCTTAAAATGACTTCGATCGATTGAAAGTAAGATTTCAAGTATGGTCAAGGGAAGTACACGAAATTTTATGTATTATTTATATAATCCAAAAATACAGGGTATTATAATATATGAGTTGAACAAGAAGAACAAATTCAAATTGGGCCCGGTCCATGAAGATTTGAAAGTTATATTCAGCCCACAGATCTTGAATCAGCCCATTGAAAGCTTATTTTATCTTCTTGAACCTTACTCTAGTAATTGGCCCACTTGGAACATGATTGGATTAACCATTTTAAAATCAGCCCAATTCAACCCATTACCTGCTTCCTAGATTCTCATCATTCCCCGTCACTTTAAAGGATTTGTCCTCGAATCCATGCAAAGCATTTACATGATAATTTTTATTTTTATTTTTTTTGTAATTCTTGGTGCCCGACTCAAACAAGAACAAGAAAATTCACTCTTTAAAAAAAATTCTTTGTGCACGGCTATGGACACGCGGAATTTCACCACTTTTGTTTGCTTTCGTTTGAAATTTGATTTTGGATCAAAGGAACGAAAATAGGTCTGTTGAAAACAGATACATAGTCGCCACTTGGTCTTTAAGGTACCAAAAAACCTAATTTTGACTCACCTAAACGGATAAAGGGCACCGGCCCTTCATAACCAATGAACTTGGCTTGGGGTTTTGGTACGAGAGAGGAAGGAGCCTTTGTCACGACTAAAACACCCTCAACTCGCCCCGTCTTTCGACAAGCCTCAATTAGCATCCAAATAATCATCTTATACTATGTATAGTTCGACAATTAATACTATGATAGTATATTACATCACATAAGAATCTTGAAATAGGAAGATCAAAAGATAAGATATCATTCATAAGATCTAAGCCAAGTATCACACAATGCAAAGTGAAAGATCACACAAAACAAACCTAGGAAAAATCGTCTAATCACATATCAAGTAATAAAGTTTTCCTAATCTAAGGAGACATGAATTGTTCTTGAAACAAATAATTGAAGAAACCAAAATATGCTTAGCAAGCTAGTATGATGCATGTTAATCTTTGAGAAAAGAAGATCTCTCAATCCCCGGGACAGATGAGAAAGGAGGATTAGATCGAGGGAAAGCATGAACATGTGATCATGATCATTCCTTATAATCTTCTTAGATTAGGAGTCACAAAAGCCCCAAATCTTGCATGAATGCAATGTATGATCTTAAAATGTGCAAAGGTTGTAGTGTGTTTGTGTACATGAACTTGCTAAAGTGACTTAAAAGCCTAGAGAATGAATGAATGTATGAATTAAATCATCATGGGATATGTACAAATGTAGTATGAACTACTTCTTAAGATATGAACTAATTTGGAGTACATGTAAGCATCAAATCAAAAGGGGGAAAGTAAAAATGTGCTTGCTGTGAATAGTAGACAGAACAGTAGCATGATATTTTGGAAATTGAAAAGAGGGGTTAGAAATGTTTTCAATGCATGATATTTTATGGCGATCTTCCTTATTGTGTCTAAAACACAACCCAAAAAGCCAATCTATAATAACTATTACAGATTGAGAGAAATCATATGAACAATGGAGGTTACCCAGAAACAGAGTTCGTACTGTCGACTGAAATTTCAAAACATCTTAGAAAATGAAAAACAATGATCTAGAGGCCCATTTTATACAGAACGTTCCCTAAAACATTGAAGTTCAAGGGAAAAATAAGTTAGGACCACTCTTTTTGGAAACATTTTCTGTAAAACAAGTTGAAAGTAGACCAAGCTGCTGTGACAGCAAAAATAGAATATCTGGAGTTCAAGTATTTCCATGTCAAACCAAAAATCATGGGTGTTTCCTAATGAGTTAGGAAGATTTTCCAAGTGGTCTTGCATCCATACATTGAGTATTGAGTTCTAGAGAAATCTTTAAACTCGGATCACTCACTATTTTGACTCACTGCTTTGAAGATTTTGGGAAAAACTTGAGTTTTCTTTCTTGAAATCAAAATGAGAGGGATTGAGAGGGGTTTTGAAATAGAAGTTTGGAAAGTATATTTTCAACATCAAATAGAGATTATAACCACTTGGAATATCAACATCAAACTCATCATCAAGAACCCCCAATATTATTGGAGAGATTCATTTTTATTTTGAACATAACTTCAAGGATACCTTGGAGGTATTGAAGTTATAATCATCATCTATCAAACGTGTTTTTGAGGTCAAGAGGTACTATCCATAAGGATTCACTCACCTCAAACTTCATGTCATCATTTAGAGGATGATGAACTAGTAAGTAAATAAAGAAAATCAAAAAGAAATGAGATAAGAAGAGATGAACATAATATGAACAAGCAAGTAAATAACAATCAATAGATGATGATCAATGTGATATTGGACTTGTAGCTTGGTGTTTCACTCATATGTGGTGACATGTGGACATGGAAGTAGCTTCCTAACTCAAAAATGCTTAGAGAAATGGTGATTGGGTGTATGGATGATGAAGTATATAGAAGAATGGTGGAGGAAAATAAGATTGGAACTCACTTTCTATAGAAAAATAGTTGGAGGAAGCTCCTTTCTCACTTCTAAATGTATCTCTATCTCTCTTTCTCTCTACAACTTCTATGGACTTTGCACTTGGCCCCCCCAAAATGAAGAGCAATAGGGGGTTTATATAGGCTAATTTGGGGTGGTTTGGGGTTTTAGAAGTACTCCCATTGGTCCAAAATAACTGAAAACATAAAATTACATCGTTTTGGTTTTTAATTAATCAAATTGGACCCCCAAAAGAAATTACAAAAACATACTATTTTGGAGGAGAGTGCCGCGGTGGTACTGGGCCAGTGCCACGGCGGCACTGCTCCTCCTTCGTCCAGATAATTGTATTTAGGCCCCCAGAGGTTTCGGTATTCGCGAAAAGGCCCTATTTCGTCCGAAATTCACAGAAAATGCATACAAACTCCAAATTGAGGTTGTGATATACTGTTGGAAAGGTAATGGAGTCTATTTTACATAAAAAAAAAAATAATTCGGGGTTAGGTCACTTTGAAAAGTTTTGCTGTATTTGTGATAAAAGCCGATTTGATCGCCTTTTTTGCCTTCGGAAATTCACAATAAACTCGTTTTAAATCCAAAAATTATGTGCGATATACCGATGGAAAGCTATTGACCTCTAGTATCCATGAAAAATATTTGAAAATTGTTATGGAGCTCCTGTTCTAAAGTCAAATTTTGGTCAAACTGGTCAAACTTGGGATTCCCAGGAAGTTCTGGAAACCTCTGGGAGCTCCCAGGAGCCGATGTTTTCGCTCGATTTTCTTTTAAAACTCATTTTAATACTTTTCACATGATCTAAAATGATTCCGGCGAATTTGGGCGTTTTTGGTCCAACTTGGTCAAACCTTGGTCAAACCTGGTCAAACCGGTCAACGGGGACTTTCCGGGAACTTTCGGGACTTTCGAGGGTCTCTGGGAGCTGACGATTTCATCTGATTTTACTTAAAAACTTATTTTTTTTTTTTACTTTTCTTACAACATAGCATGTTTCCAGAACTTTTGGACCAAATCTGGGAGTTTTCGGGCTTTCAGGGGCATTTTGGTCATTCTGAGCATTTTGAGAAATATAGCTAACTTCCAGGAGTCCTTTTGAGTCTTTTTCGATCATTGTGAACCACCAAGCTATGGGTCTCCTAAATCTGATAGCCGATAAAATGGGGTGTCTACAGTTTGCCCCTCTTCGGCATGAACTTGCGAGGCAACGCATGTCGCAAGCGAGTGCCAAAGCTTTGAAGAGACAGTACTTTTTGGAGGCTATAGATTTAAGATAAAAAGCATTGCAAAAGATGCAATGATACTGAGGTCAGTGGTGCTGGTCGTGCTCTGCGTGAGCTGCCTACGTATCCCAAGGGGAATCAGACCAGGACGTAGTTCAGGGCACAAAGGAATAAATCGCACATGCACAATGAGACAGGCAGATGCTATGTTATGAGGATGGTATACAATGCATGGATGTGATATGAATTATGTCATGAGTCCTATCATGCCTAGTGTTCTGATCCTAGTATGAGCTGGTACTGTGGGGTGTACCTACTCCGAGTGGACTTGTGTCGTGCTAGTGTTTCTGACTGTGATGCAGTTATTGACCCGAATAGGGACACCAAGGTTTGAATACTCTGGGTCTTGGAGGAAACTTCTGAATTTTAGGAAGTGTGCTTCGCAAGCGAATGTAGTCAGATGTGGGGTCCCTGAGGACTATAATCGGAGACGTAGTTTGACAGATAACCGATGGATATGGAAGCCCTGGAAATTAAGAGACGGACACAGAAGTCCTGATACGTCAAGTGATGGACATGAAATCCCGAGATGTCAAGCGATGAACATGGAAGCCCCATTAATAGACATAGAAGCCTAAGATTTTGAATGAGAATGATGAACACGGAATATTTTGAATGAGAGTGATGGTAAACTAATGATGATTAATGAACTGATGATGTACGAATCTAGATGATGAGTTGACCATGAACTACTGTGACTATCATGGATTGGATCAATAGTTGGGCTAACCGTGACCAGAAGAAGTGACGATGCACGAATCGAGATGATGAGTCAACAGTGAACTACTGTGACTATCATGGATTGGATCAACAGTTGGACTAACCGTGACCAGAAGAAGTGACGATGTACTAATAGAGATGACGAGTTGACAGTGAACTACTGTGACTGTCATGATTGAACTGATGATGTACGAATCGATATGATGAGTCGACAGTGAACTACTGTGACTGTCATGGATTGAACTGACGATGTACTAATCGAGATGACGAGTCGACAGTGAACTACTGTGACTGTCATGATTGAATTGATGATGTACGAATCGATATGACGAGTCGACAGTGAACTACTGTGACTGTCATGGATTGAACTGATGATGTACTAATCGAGATGACGAGTCGATAGTGAACTACTGTGACTGTCATGATTGAAGTGACGATTGGACTAACCTTGATTTAGAAGAACTGACGAATTGATATACCTACTGGGGATTAAATTGAATCTGCTGGGGGGTAAAGCGACTCTGCTAGGGATGAAAGTGGTTTCTTCTATGGTCTTGACTGAGATACACCATATTCATTCAAGACACTTTTTTGGAGATGAACCAGCTCTATTGGAAAAGACTTTGATGAGAAGATTCGACTGGGGAAAGAATAATTGCACTGCAAATTGAGTAATTCAGCAGCGGATGAAGAACATTTGTGACATGATTTCGGGTTGGTTGCTAAGGAGCTTGGTAAAAGATTGCCAGTGGATCTTGTGAATTGATTTTGTAAAGGCAAGTGAATGTGATTGGAGGAGTGTCACCAATGCTGGAGGTTCTTGGGACTCATATCATGTTGTAGACTCGACAAGTGCAGTAATGGTGTTTGGAATATCTGCTTGTATCAATAGGTTTTATAATTGGTAATCACTTTAAACCCACACATTTGAGACCATTAGGACAAATGAACTTGATAGCAACAACGATGACAAGGAAAATTGGATTGGTTTGTATGAACCTTAAACTCTGATACAATTTCGATTAGATTATTACTGACTCAACCATACAAGGATTGACTTGACAGAAGTAACGACACGAAGTGCCCAAATTAGCATAATTCAATGTGTCTTTGTCATAAGTGATGTACCGCTCATCTTTTATGTTCACTCCTCATCTTAATATGATAGCACTTTGCTGATAAATCTGGTTTTTGAAAATTCTTCCCTATTGATCTAATCAATTCTTTGCTTCCCCCAAGAAGTGCTTGGAATTAGTGCCTTAGCTTTTAGAATAAAAGATGCTCAAAATTTTTTTTAAAAATAACTTGGTGACTTGAAAACTCGCCCTTGGTGTGAAGGGATCGTGTTAGGCAAACGGAGTTTGCCCCTAGTTTAAGACGTACAAAGTGGGATTCATAACCAAACGAGGTGGGTGACCAAAGTTTGCCCCTAGTTTGGATGATGGTTTATTGGAGGTTTTGGGCAAATGAGGTAGGTGACCAAAGTTTGCCCCTTGTATGAAGGGTAGATAGTAAAAGTCAGGCAAACGAGGCGGGTAGCCGAAGTTTGCCCCTAGTGTGGAAGGTGATTTTCTGGCTTGAGGCATGGACCGTGACTTTAATCTCTCAAATGCTCATAACTTTTGCCTAGGCACCAGTGAGGTGACCTAGCGAGCTCTTTTCTCTCTTTTGTTATTGCTCACCCTTGATTTAACTCTAATTTTTGCATAGGCGTCCTTTCGAATTTTTGACCTAGCGAGCCATCCTTCTTTTCTTTTTGAAAGTCTGCCTACGTACCCCCTAGCGGGGATCAGGTCTAATGTAGTTCGGGCCAAGGCTTTGAAAGAAGGGGGGGTTGATTATGATGGTGTCGACCGAACCAATGCGGTTGCCTACGTATCCCCGAGTAGGAATCAGGTCAAGCGTAGTTCAAGGCAAGGCTTGAAATAAGGGGTTTGAGGTATGAGGGTTTTTCAAACCAATCGTCAAAGAAGTTCAAACTTGAGCCACTTGTGGTAGCTTTGAATAAAAGGATTCAGTTTCAATCTTCCTTTCTTTTCTTTTTCTTTTTCTTTTTGTTTTGTTTTGAGGATTGATCCTTTTCACTTTCGCCTAGCCAGTCAATTTTGCTTTTTAATGTAGTCGATTCTTGTGAGATCTTTCAATCGCAATCTCAGAATTCTAGAATGTGCATGTCAGCTCTCAGAATTTATTTGTGGTCATTCCGTGTCTTTTGAAATGTGATCTTGGCACGTTCTTAAGATGTATCTTGAAGCGTATGATTCTCTCATTTGTTTCATCAAAATTTTCTCCAACATTTCAACTGGCTAGGGTCAGATTTTGGAAATCAACACCTTTTTCAGCTCTAACTTTTGCCTAGGTGCCCTTTCGGGTTTTCAACCTAGAGAGCTTTTTCTTTTCTTTTCTTTTCTTTTTCTTTCTTTTTTTTTTTTTTGTTTTTTTTTTTTAAAGTGGGGATGAAACTTACTGAAATGTTTGGCTACCATCAAGGGCTAAGTTTGCATTGCTTTCAATCGGACAGATTGCGTGGCTCCCAATTGGATTGGGCTTAAGGCTTCGAAATGGTGGAAAAAGGGTGTTGGGCAAGCCCCAAGTCAGTTTCAAGTATGTCTTTTCAAAACTGAGGCAAGAGCATCTTTAAATTCTTAAAGTAAGACTATTCAATTCTCAGCTCTTCATCAGTGTCAGCGTGAAATCGACTTTAACCTTTCAGGATTCTTTTTTGTTTTATCGTAGAAAAATTATTAGCAGAGTAATATCCATGGTAATTTGAAAAGTGACACTTCAGTTTAGTGATTCATGCATTTATGACTAAGCACATCAGATTAAGCAAAATGAGATTTCATTCCATCAGTAGAGAAGGATTACAAACTCATTAACAACTCGATGACAGACAGTCTCGATCACAAGACTAGAATTTAAATGGACTCGGAACATAGAACAGACTCAACTTGACTCGACCCGGTCTCAAATGGAGTGTCTTTGCGACCCATTTATTATTCTTATTCTATTTTTTTTAGCAGAAGTTCCAAACACCATCACTTTACTGCGTAGCATCGACGGAAGGGATCATTCGATCGGTTGGTCCAAGCCAAGATAGTGGATGGGATTAGGATAGGGGACATCTTCTATAAGGTTTTGAATGTCATGGCGGAGGCGGATGCACTAATCGGTGGTATGGCCTAGATTTTGGTGATAAGCACATCGTAGGCTCATGTTGTAGTGGGAGGGTATAGGATCTGGTAGCGGCTTATGAGGGAGGAGCTGCAGGTGGCCCTTTTTGAGTAGGTGGTCCAAGGCTGTGGAAAAAGGAACATCAAGTTTGGAGAATTTACGAGGGCCTTTTGGGCGATTTGGCAGAATGGACTGGTATGGACGAAGGGCACAGCCATTGATTGGTTGCTAAGTGCATTGATATCCGGGGAGTCCAGGGAGTAGTTAGGTCTCTTGGACTGGTGTTGGGGTTCATCCTTTTTGAACTTTCCTTCTCTGATGGCATCCTCTATTCTAGTGCCTATTTCAAATAGCTCTTCGAATGTGGAGATGGATTGGTAGAATAGCTTGTCATGATATACTGGTTGCATGTTCTTGACCAGCATACGTACTTGCTCTTTCTCAACAGGTCTGTGGATCATTTGAGCCACTTTATTCCTCCATCTGCTCAAGAACGCAGTGAAGGACTCATTGAAGTTCTGCCTAGTAGTCTCTAGATCCCGGATGGTGATATCAAACTCTTGGTTGTAAGAGTAGTGATCAATAAAAGTTCTAGCAACGTCTTCCCAGACTCGGGTCTTGGAGGCTTCAAGGGTTAGGAACCAGGATAGTGCGGCATTCTTAAGGGTTTGCGGGAACAGCATCGCAATGTGCTCATGAGTGCAGCCCATCGATTGGAAGATGCTCATGCATAACTTGATGTGACTTTTTGGATTCCCTGTTCCATCAAAATGGTCAATTTCAGGCATTTTGAAGTTCTCGGGCAGTCTTAGTTTGATGGGCTCAAAGAGGCCTTCCAGGTCTAACATGTAATCATCAACCCCTTTGCTCTTCCTCAACACACTTTCAAACTTGTCAACTTTGTCCATTTTCTCCTGGAGCTTCTTCTCATATGTAAGCGGCGGGACCCCTTGAAACCAATCTTCTTCCCCATTATTCTCGGGAGGCAGTCTAAACCCAGGCGGTGGTGGTGGTATAAACCCTGGTTGTGGTGGGAAACCAGGTGGGTACTGTGGCTACTGTTGTTTCAGTTCTTCCATGAAACTCAAAACTTGGGCCAGGTGATCAGATTGCTGGCTTATGGTTGTTCCCAACACAGTGACCTTATTTTCCAATTCTTCTTGATTCATGCTGAAGTAACTTGGCGGGCAGATCTTGACCAAACGACTGTTCGAACTTCTGACCCAGGATGGGGATCTCAGTGGCTGACTTTGGGAATCTATAATGATTTCTAGATTCGAGAAGAGTGTATTAGATTCTGATAGTGAAGACAATGACTGTGATGTTAACAAACGTGGACTGACTTATGTACAGACTGACTAAGATAGTGCGTGTAGACTGATAGGAATGGTGCATGCATATGAGACAAGCATGCGGATGCAAGCCCTAATCGATATGATGCCCCTACTTCTAATAGATAGCAGTTAAACAAATAAGGTCCTAGCCATACAGAGTGTGCTAACCTTCCTTTCCAGTATGATCACCAAGGGATAACAGGGATTTCCTGGATACTTCAGGACTTTTGGACAGAGTTTCTGGGAGAAATAGGGATTTGGAAGATTCGGAGAAATTTCTAGAAGTCATTTGAGTTTCTAGGAGAAATAGGGATTTCTGGTTGATTTGGACTGAGCTTCTAGGAGAAACTGGTATTTTGGGTATTTCTGAGAAATATGGATAGTATATCTGGGCGTTTCTGGGTGATTTGGGCAGAGTCTCTGGAAGAAACAAGCACCTTGGGTATTTCTGGGAAATTTGGATTTATGGGAAGCTTGGGTAGAGTTTCAGGAGAAACATGGATTTTCTGGGATTTTGGGTGTAATAAAGATACATGGGGAGTTCGAATAGGATTTATGGGAGAAGCAGGAAGATTTGAGCAATTCGGACAAGTATTTTCGGGGAAATCTGGGAGATCTTGTTAGGGTTTCTAGGAGAAAAGGGATTTCTGGGAAATCTGGTGGATTTTAGCAGAGTTTTCGGGGAACAGAGATTTCTAGTAGAGTTTTTGGGAAACGGGAATTTCTAGGAAGTTTAGATGGATTTTGGTAGAGTTTCTGGGAAATAGGAATATCTGGTTAAATCGGACAGAGTTTATGAGCGAAACTGGCATATATGGGTGAGTTAGACAGAATTTTCAAGAGAAATAGGTATATCGGAGTTCCTAGGAAAAACTGAGATTTCTGGGTAATCTGGGGAGAAACAGGGACTTCTGGGAGATATGGGTAAATTGGACGAAGTTTCTGAGGGAAATTGGGATGTATGACAGGAACAGGTGATGATGGTGATCATACTGTCTAATAGGTTTTCATACTCCTATGTCTTTGGACCAACAAACAAGGTTTGCGGTGTATATCTTTGTGAGCACGGGGCAGACATCCTTATCATGGTGCCTAGGCAGGTCAACTCAATGTGATCACATATGAGTGATTGCCTTGGGAATCATAAGAAAGAGGTTCTGTTCTATGCCACATAAGCGTCTACACCGCGCAAGTAATCCCACCAGGGCATACAGCAGTTATATCATATTGTCCTATCTGAAAAGATAAATCAACAGCCCTATGAAAGGTTCTATAGGAATCTATATGCAAAGGCTGGGTTTAGTCAAAGAGGGTCCGTTGACGAGAGTTCCAATATACCGTCAGAGAGACAGTACGGAAGTGTTTACTCTTTTTGATATACCTTGGAAGGTACAGTATCAACGCTGACTTGTGCCCTGGCACAGCAAGACCTGAACAATGTCAGCACCGCGTTTCAGACACAGTCGGAGGGGAAATGCAGAAATGCAATGCGGTGAACCAAACACAGTAAAAAGATGATTTTTAGGATGCTTCTTATGAGTCAAACCTCTGTATTATTTTGTTTTAAAATAAACAAATCCCCAGCAGAGTCGCCAGATTGTGGACACGCGGAATTCCACCACTTTTGTTTGTTTTCATTTGAAATTTGATTTTGGATCAAAGGAAAGAAAATAGGTCTGTTGAAAATAGATACAGAGTCACCACTTGGTCTTTAAGGTACCAAGAAACCTAATTTTGACTCACCCAAACGGATAAAGGGCACCGGCCCTTCATAACCAAAGAACTTGGCTCGGGGTTTTGGTACGAGAGAGGAAGGAGCCTTTGTCGCGACTAAAACACCCTGAACTCGCCCCGTCTTTCGACGGGCCTCAATTAGCATCCAAATAATCATCTTATACTATGTATAGTTCGACAATTAATACTATAATAGTATATTACATCACATAAGAATCTTGAAATAGGAAGATCAAAAGATAAGATATCATTCATAAGATCTAAGCCAAGTATCACACAATGCAAAGTGAAAGATCACACAAAACAAACCTAGGAAAAATCGTCTAATCACATATCAAGTAATAAAGTTTTCCTAATCTAAAGAGACATGAATTGTTCTTGAAACAAATAATTGAAGAAACCAAAATATGCTTAGCAAGCTAGTATGATGCATGTTAATCTTTGAGAAAAGAAGATCTCTCAATCCTCGGGACGGATGAGAAAGGAGGATTAGATCGAGGGGAAGCATGAACGTGTGATCATGATCATTCCTTATAATCTTCTTAGATTAGGAGTCACAAAAGCCCCAAATCTTGCATGAATGCAATGTATGATCTTAAAATGTGCAAAGGTTGTAGTGTGTTTGTGTACATGAACTTGCTAAAGTGACTTAAAAGCCTAGAGAATGAATGAATGTATGAATGAAATCATCATGGGATATTTACAAATGTAGTATGAACTACTTCTTAAGATATGAACTAATTTGGAGTGCATGTAAGCATCAAATCAAAAGGGGGAAAGTAAAAATGTGCTTGCTGTGAATAGTGGACAGAACAGTAGCATGATCTTTTGGAAATTGCAAAAGAGGGGTTAGGAATGTTTTCAATGCATGATATTTTATGGAGATCTTCCTTATTGTGTCTAAAACACAACCCAAAAAGCCAATCTTTAATAACTATTACAGATTGATAGAAATCATATGAACAATGGAGGTTACCCAGAAACAGAGTTCGTACTGTCGACTGAAATGTCAAAAATTCTTAGAAAATGAAAAGAAATAATCTAGAGGCCCATTTTATACAGACTATTCCCTAAGACATTGAAGTTTAAGGGAAAAATAAGTTAGGACCACTCGTTTTGGAAACTTTTTCTGTAAAAACAAGTTGAAAGTAGACCAAGCTGCTGTGATAGCAAAAACAGAATATCTGGAGAGAATGTTTGGGTCCAAATGGACCCTTTTCAAGTATTTCCAAGTCAAACCAAAAATCATGGGTGTTCCCTAATGAGTTAGGAAGATTTTCCAAGTGGTCTTGCATCCATACATTGAGTATTGAGTTCTAGAGAAATCTTTGAACTCAGATCACTCACTGTTTTGACTCACTGCTTTGAAGATTTTGGGAAAAACTTGAGTTTTCTTTCTTGAAATCAAAATGAGAGGGATTGAGAGGGGTTTTGAAATAAAAGTTTTGAAAGTATATTTTCAACATCAAATAGAGATTATAACCACTTGGAATATCAACATCAAACTCATCATCAAGAACCCCCAATATTATTGGAGAGATTCATTTTTATTTTGAACATAACTTCAAGGATACCTTGGAGGTATTGAAGTTATAATCATCATCTATCAAACATGTTTTTGAGGTCAAGAGCTACTATCCATAAGGATTCACTCACCTCAAACTTCATGTCATCATTTAGAGGATGATGAACTAGTAAGTAAATAAAGAAAATCAAAAAGAAATGAGATAAGAAGAGATGAACATAATATGAACAAGCAAGTAAATAACAATCAATAGATGATGATCAATGTGATATTGGACTTGTAGCTCGGTGTTTCACTCATATGTGGTGACATTTGGACATGGAAGTAGCTTCCTAACTCAAAAATGCTTAGAGAAATGGTGATTGGGTGTATTGATGATGAAGTATATAGAAGAATGGTGGAGGAAAATAAGATTGGAACTCACTTTCTATAGAAAAATAGTAGGAGGAAGCTCCTTTCTCACTTCTAAATCTATCTCTATCTCTCTTTCTCTCTACAACTTCTATGGACTTTGCACTCAGCCCCCCCAAAATGAAGAGCAATGGAGGGTTTATATAGGCTAATTTGGGGTGGTTTTGGGGTTTTAGAAGTACTCCCATTGGTCCAAAACAACTGACAACATAAAACTACATCGTTTTGGTTTTTAATTAATCAAATTGGACCCCCAAAAGAAATTACAAAAACATACTATTCTGGAGGAGAGTGCCGCGGCGGCACTGTTCCTCCTTCGTCTAGATAATTGTATTTAGGCCCCCAGAGGTTCCGGTATTCGTGAAAAGGCCCTATTTCGTCCGAAATTCACAAAATATGCATACGAACTCCAAATTGAGGTTGTGATATACCGTTGGAAAGGTAATGGAGTCTATTTTACATAAAAAATAATTCGGGGATTGGTCACTTTGAAAAGTTTTGCTGTATTTGCGATAAAAGCCGATTTGATCGCCTTTTTCGCCTTCGAAAATTCACAATAAACTCGTTTTAAATCCAAAAATTATGTGCGATATACCGATGGAAAGCTATTGACCTCTAGTATCCATGAAAAATATTTGAAAATTGTTATGGTGCTCCTGTTCTAAAGTCAAATTTTGGTCAAACTGGTCAAATTTGGGATTCCCAGAAAGTTCTGGAAACCTCTGGGAGCTCCCAGGAGCCGACGTTTTCGCTCGATTTTCTTTTAAAACTCATTTTAATACTTTCCACATGATCTAGAATGATTCCGGCGAATTTGGACGTTTTCGGTCAAACTTGGTCAAACCTTGGTCAAACCTGGTCAAATCGTGGTCAAACCGGTCAACGGAGACTTTCCGGGAACTTCCGGGACTTCCGAGGGTCTCTGGGAGTTGACGATTTCATCTGATTTTACTTAAAACTCATTTTTTTTTTTACTTTTCTTACAACATAGCATGTTTCCAGAACTTTTGGACCAAATCTGGGAGTTTTCGGGCTTTCAGGGGCATTTTGGTCATTCTGAGCATTTTGAGAAATATAGCTAACTTCCAGGAGTCCTTTTGAGTCTTTTTCGATCATTGTGAACCACCAAGCTATGGGTCTCCTAAATCTGATAGCCGACAAAATGGGGTGTCTACAACGGCGCATCACAAACAATAACAAGAACAAGAATAAGAGAACAAGGAATGAAGAACACAAAGAATTAGATTTCCCTTTTTTTTCTTTTTCTTTTTTCAGGAACACGAACAAGAACAAGGAATGAAGAACACAATGACACAAAAGAAAGAAGAAGACTCAAAGGTAAAGGATAGAAGACTCAAAACGACAAGGATAAGATGACAAAAGACACGAAAACAAAAGGGATAGATAACCTGATTTTAGAATCCAAGCTCTGATACCAAATGATGCGAACCCCAAAATACTTGCTTTGAGACCCAACAACAGTATTGAAATTTTCTTCCATTTGATGCGAACTAGTGATGCAAACCTCAAAACACTTGCTTTGAGACCCAACAACAATATTGGAATTTACTTCCGTTTGATGCGAACCTTAATAGACTTGCTTTGAGAATCAACACCAATATTGGAATTTACTTCTATCTGTTGCAAACCTCATCGACTTGTATTGAGAGCCAACAACAATATTGACATGTTACGCATAAAAGCTAAAATTGGATTGTTTGACAGTGAACCTGTGACTCAACATTTATAAAGAAATGCAAACCACAGGTATTCCAAAAATAATGAACCTAAGACACAACGTCTATAAGGAGACGCAAACCCCAGGTATTCATGTTCTTGAATGCCACAAGGTATGAACCTTGATAAGTTCTGAACACCACAAGGAGGACCTTGATAAGTTCATGGTGTTCTGTGAAGAATAAGGAGAGGAGCAAAGCTCAACTTCTGAATTTTATTAATTCATTGATTCAAATCTCATTACATACAAAAGTATATATATAGGATTGGAACAACCCTCCAACCATATGAGTTAAAGAAATCTCATTTTTTAGCAAAGACTAACACAAAAAAACTAGTTTGACTCATTAAATGCACTTAAAAACATGAACAAACTCCCAACTACTATCTATAAAACATAAATAGCCATAACATAACTATTTAACTTCCCTAATACCTTTTGCTACATATATGAGTTGAACAAGAAGAACAAAATCATATTGGGCCCGATCCATGAAAATTTGGAAGTTTTATTCAGCCCACATCTGTTGAATCAGCCCATTGAAAGCTTATTTTATCTTCTTGAACCGTGCTCTAGTAATTGGCCTAATTGGAACAAGCTTGGATAAACCATTTTAGAATCAGCCCATTAAGTGCTTCCTTGATTTTCATCATTGTGTTTCAGATTGTATCGTATTGCTAGTTTGCTTCTTTGACTTAATTAATATATGTACTATGGTACCAATGAACCTATCCGAAGTTTCTGTCACAACCCATCTCGCTAATGTGCGAAAATAGGACACGTGGCATGCCACCAAGGCTCAACAAATAACTATACGCAGCAGAAAAGAACTTTAAACAACCTTGAGTATATAAAACTTTTGGAAACATTACCCTCCGAGTTGTAAAATTCGTATAAAATTGAAAACGTAATTATATTTCAAAACGAATGATTTTATGTTGAAAGGGATCCCAAAGGTAGCCTAAGGACGAATCAAAACCTTTTAATAATTTCCGGAAAAGGTAGAAAAAGAATTTTGGCAGGGAGTATTTCGACCGGTCGAACGACCCCCTTCGACCAGTCGAATGACCTTTAGCAGAATCCTACCCAAAGCTGCAGAATTTGCTTAAGGCATCAAACAACCTCCACCAATTCTACTATTCGAATCACACTTACATTAATCCAAACGTCACAAGCTATAATAAGCTATCAAAACAAGGTTTAGGCTTACTAACCATGAACAAAAATAATAGCGGAACAAGCTAAGGCTTGTTTGGCTCAATTCACAAAACTCTATCCATATTCCTTTACACCTCAAATTTGACAAAGTAAGCATTCAAAACACGAATCCACGAGTTCGGATTCATTACCATATACCCCAAAAGAGTTTTAATACCTATTACAACATCATGAAATCCACACTAAAACCTCCAAGTTAAATCCATGGTTCTAGCTATTGAAAAGCTCATTATTACAATGATCGGCAAAGAAGATAAAACATATACAAGAGGATCCCCGGCATTCCCATCGGCCTCACTCTTCTCGCTTTCTCTTGCCTTTCTTCATACCTGCAATGGAGTAAATCTCCATTGCTCAACTATATGTTGAGTGCACAATTTCTAATATATACATATATGACAAATCATGCTTTAATCTCATCATAACACATAACTATTGGTCTCTAGGGAATAAGTGCACATTCACCGATCCAAAGTCTTACGACTCAACCACGACCCAAGCCCCTTCGACATGTCGCGTAAATGCCTTTCTCGGCAAGTGACCGTCTTCACTACTAATCCTCTCCCTTCGAGAGGACGTCTCACGGTGAATTAGCACAAATCCCCCTTTAACCCACATAGGCACCTAAACATGCTCATTTAACACATATACGTGCTCGCGTAAAATTAGACATGCTTTTCACATTTAAGCGCGTGCATAATTAACGGGCCTAAGATTGATACATGGATTTTTCCCGGATCACAATTTCATCATCGAAATATAAAACATGTATTTCATCTATATAACATAGGCTAGAAATTCATACCTCGATCTATCGTCGTATGACTTTGAGGGAACGACTAGTAGCCCGATTAAACACCAAATCTCCGATCCTACGCGAAACCTACAAGTTTACATGTGTTTCCCCCAAATTCCTAGATTTAGAAATTTATAAAACTTAGCCAAGTGTGGCCTAAAGACTATCAAAACGTAGCCCTTACCTTGGGGAGTTCAAGTATGAAGTTTGGTTGAAAACAGACGGACGAAAGGTCGCCGATCGTCGTCGCAAAGCCCGTGGCAACAATATCCCTTTTCTCTCTCCTCTCCAATGATATTTATATAAGTTTTGGCAAATGAAATCTCCACCCTCACCTACTTATAGAAAAACTTCCTAGAAATCGCATTTACTACCCCGCGAGTTCTCAGAACATCTAGTTAACCCCTGAAACATCGCGCACGTCCATTTTATAACTTTATGGGTGAAAACTATAAATTATAAAAGTTTTCGACTATGTCTCGTTTGGGTCCAAAATCACGTCTGAAAACTAAATTCTGTGGAATCTCTACACAACCTACCTTTTAAGCAACGTATCACTCACGTCCTCACCACAATGTTCAAACGATCAAAACTATCAAAAATTATACTACACAAGTATAATTACTATTCATGAAAATATCAGATAATTTAAATAACATTTAAATCACATAAATGTCATTTAGCTATGCCAATACAACATGATTTTCCATGTTCCCGTGTCCTCTCTTAACACCTTCCGTTGACCCATGGTCAACCTCATCCACAATTATTAAACTACGTTAATAATTCCATTTAAGACATTTATGCCTTTAAAATAAATGATTTTTCCGGAACGGGTATGACACTCTCCCCTCCAAAAAGAAAGTTTGTCCCCAAACTTATACCGTCTCATCAAGCTACAAGACTTCTCACAAGTACTTCCAACGTTGGTCTCATTACAACCTACACATCTCCTCCAAGATATTACAATCTCACGAGGAAAATAAATCCTCAGGCTCTTAAGGAAAATAAATCCTTGGAGCCCTTGTCTCAACCCGATTGAAGATTCTCTTTGAATACTAACAACACAAAAACATCTCGATAAATAAGAACATCAATGCCTGAGTAGAACATAATCAATAGTCAATCTTGACATTAAATCATATCACGATGTCACACGCCAACCCACACATACCTTCATTGTAGTTGTCACATCTTTTTCGAACTTTAAAGTTCATCCCAATAGCCAAAACAAAATAATAACTCACCTCATTTTCATCCATCTTTCTTTTCGACTAACAATCGTCGCCAACACGTCTCAATTGGTTAACAACCATACACAATTCTTAATCTCGAAGTAGTCAACACTGAGTACTATCATACATTCATACATTGTCGGTAAGTCAATGCCTCAATCAACTATTTCATATACCATGAATTCCATCCCTTATCCTGTTAATCGTGGAATAACCGTAGAACGATAACACATTTTCAAACGACTCTCATTCCTTATCAAATTCCAGTTCGGTTTAATCCAACCTCATATTTTACTTCCAATCATACATGCCTCATAAGATACTATCCAGATTCCTAACTGGCAATTTCATATCATTCTACTTCTTTGAGCTCACCTGATGTCCCGAATAGTTAGACACACTTGTCATTTATTTCTCCAATTTTGTACTCAAACTACCGTCGATTAGCATAGAAGATTACACCTTAAAATTTTGATTTAAAACTTTTAACAAAGTCAAATACATTTCTCATTCATGTTTTAAAATAATTTGATTTAAAATCTCACATAACACTTTCATCTCATTTCGCAACATAGTTGCCCTAATATCCGTAGTAACAATCAACAGTGCTAACCAAAATCAACTTAGACTCACCCTCGTCTCACAGAATTCATTACAATGTATCTCTACGTCCAGCATGTAACTCATCACTGCCTCTAATTATTGATTATTCACAATCCATCTGATTCTCATAGTGTACATATATCCTGAGTCAGTTACCTTTCTGTTGGAGATCACAACCCCATAAGTCTCTGGTATTTCACTTTTACCTTTACACAAGCCCATATCAATCATACTCCTGTATTTCTACTCTTACTGGTTTCCTCATAACCCTTTATACTGAGCGTATATTCTTCTTATAACATCTCAAATCACTATACCTTATTCAACAGTTTAATATTTCATAATTTTAGTCAGCCTGAGTTAACTCCCATTCAGATTTCTCTAATCCTTTATCTTTGATATTCTGATCCCAAATTCATTATTCTCGATGGACCTGTTGTTCAAGTATTCATACTATTCTCGTAACCATCTGAAGATAACTCAGTAATTTAATCTTCCTAATGAAGTGCCATAGTCTCACTGTGTTCAATAAATTCCCTATTAACTCCCAATTCACATACCTTTCGCGTCCATACTCCAGATCACCCTATGGACACACGGAATTCCACCTCTTGTTTGTTTGAAATTGTTTTGAAAAGGAAAAAGAAAAGGTCTGTTGAAAACAGATACAGAGTCGCCACTTGGTCTTTAAGGAACAAAGAAACCTAATTTGACTCACCCAAACGGATAAAGGGCACCAGCCCTTCATAACCAAAGAACTTGGTTCAGGGTTTTGGTACGAGAGAGGAAGGAGCCTTTGTCACGACTAAAACACCCTCAACTCGCCCCGTCTCTCGACGGGCCTCAATTAGCATCCAAATAATCATCTTTTACTATGTTTGGTTCGACAATTAATACTATGATAGGTATATTACATCACATAAGAATCTTGAAATGGAAAATCAAAAGATAAGATATCATTCATAAGATCTAAGCCAAATATCGCACGATGCAAAAGTGAAAGATCACACAAATAAACCTAGGAAAAATCGTCTAATCATATATCAAGTAATTAAGTTTCCCTAATCTAAAGGGGACATGAATTGTTCTTGAAACAAATAAATCAAAAAGGATCAAAGTATGCTTAGCAAGCTAGAATGATGCATGCTAATCTTTGAGAAAAGAAGACCTCTCAATCCCCGGGATGGATGAGAAAGGATGATTAGATCGAGTAGAAACATGAACGTACGATCAAGTTCATTCCTTATAATCTTCTTAGTTTAGGAGTCACAAAAGCCCCAAATCTTTGCATGGATGCAATGTATGTATCTAGAATGTGCCAAGATTGTAGTGTGTTTTGTGTTCACAGATTCCTAAAATGACTTAGAAGTCTAGAATGTGTATGAATGAATGAAGGAAATCATCTTGGGATATGTACAAATGTAGTATGAGCTACTTCCTAAGACATGAGCTAATTTGGAGTGCATGTAAGCATCAAATCAAATGACGGAAGTAAAAGTATGCTTGCTGTGAATAGTGGATAGAACAGTAACATGATCTTTTGGAAATTGAAAAGAGGGGTTTGGAATGTTTTTAATGCATTATTTTTAGGTCGATCTTCCTTATTCTGTCTAGAACATAACCCAAAAAACCAATCTTTAATAACTATTACAGATTGAGAGAAATCATATGAACAATAGAGGTTACTCAGAAACAGAGTTCGTATTGTCGACTGAAATATCAAAATATCTTAGAAAATGAAAACATATGATCTAGGGGCCCATTTTATACATAAAGTTCCCTAAGACACTGAAGTTTAAGGGAAAATTAGTTTGGAACCACTCTTTTTGGAAACGTTTTCTGTAAAACGAGTTGAAAGTCGACCAAGCTGCTATGACAGTAAAGGCAGAATATCTGGAGAGAATGTTTGGACCAAAATGGAATCCTTCCAAGTATTTCCAAGTCAAACCAAAAATCATGGGTGTTCTCTAATGAGTTAGGAAGACTTTCCAAGTGGTCTTGCATTCATACATTGAGTATTGAGTTCTTGAGAAATCTTTGAGCTTAGATCATTCACTGTTTTGACTCATTGTTTTAAAGATTTTGGGAAAAACTTGAGTTTTCTTTCTTGAGATCAAAATGAGAGGGTTTGAGAGGGATTTTAAAATAGAGGTTTTGAAATTATATTTTCAACATTAAATAGAGATTATGACCTCTTGAAATATCAACATCAAACTTATCATCAAGAACCCCCAATATTATTGGAGAGCTTCATTTTATTTTGAACATAACTTCTCTACCTTTGAGGTATTGAAGTTATAATCATCATCTATTGAACATGTTTTTGAGGTCAAGAGCTACTGTCCATAAGGATTCACTCACCTCAAACTTCATGTCATCATTTAGATGATGAAAAACAAGTGAGTAAATAAAGAAAAATAAAAAAAAATGAGGTAAGAAGAGATGAACATATATATAAACAAGCAAGTAAATAGCAATCAATAGATGATAATCAATGTGATATTGGACTTGTAGCTTGGTGTTTCACTCATAGATATTGACATTTAGTCATGGAAGTAGGTTCCTAACTCAAGAATGCTCAAGATTGGTGATTGAGGGTATTTGGAACGTGAAGTATAAGAGAGATAATGGAAGAAAACAAGATTAAAACTCACTTTCTTATAGAAAATCAATGGGAGAAGCTCCCTTTCCTTCTTCTAAACCTATCTCTATCTCTCTTTCTCTCTACAACTTCTATGGACTTTGCACTTGGCCCCCCCAAAATGAAGAGCAAAGGGGGGTTTTATAGAGGCTAATTTGGGGAGATTTTGGGATTTAGAAAGTGCTCCCATTAGTCCCAAACATCTGTGAATATAAAACTACATCATTTTGGTTTTTAATTAATCAAATTGGACCCCCAAATAAATTACAAAAATAGACTCTACGAGGGTTGAGTACCGCCGCGGCACTGGCCATGTGCCGCCGCGGCAGTGGCCCAGTGCCACCGCAGCACTGCTCCTTAGATGCCCAGAAAATACTCTTTAGGCCCCCTGAGGTTTCGGTATTCGCGAAAAGGCCGTATTTCGTCCGAAATTCACAAAAAATGCATACAAACTCCAAATTGAGCTTGTGATATACCGTTGGAAAGGTAATGGAGTCTACTTTCCATAAAAAATAGTTTGGAGATAGGTGACTGTAGACACCCCATTTTGTCGGCTATCAGATTTAAGAGACCCATAGTTTGGTGGTTCACAATGATCGTAAAAGACTCAAAAGGACTCCTGGAAGTCAGCTCTATCTCTCAGAATGCTCAGAGTGACCAAAATGCCCCTAAAAGCCCGAAAACTCCCAGATTTGGTCCCGAAGTTCTGAAAACATGCTATGTCGTAAGAAAAATGATAAAATAAGTTTTTAAGTAAAACCGAAAGAAATAGTCAGCTCCCAGAGACCCCCGGAAGTTCCCCGAAAGTCCCCGTTGACCGGTTTGACCAGAGTTTGACCAAGTTTGAGCAAGTTTGACCGAAATCGTCCGAATTCACCGGAATCATTAGAAAAGTATTAAAATGAGTTTTAAAAGAGAATCGAGCGAAAACGTCAGTTCCTGGGAGCTCCCGGAGGTTCCCAGAACTTCCCGGGAATCCCAAGTTTGACCAGTTTGACCAAGATTTGACTTTGGAATCGGGGCACCGAAATAATTTTCAAATATTTTTCATGGATACTAGAGGTCAATAGCTTTCCAACGGTATATCGCACATAATTCCTGTATTTAAAACGAATTTATTTTGAATTTCCGAAGGCAAAAAAGGCGATCAAATCAGCTTTTATCGCGATTACCGCAAAATTTTTCAAAGTGACCTATCCCCGAACTATTTTTTATGTAAAGTAAACTCCATTACCTTTCCAACGGTATATCACAACCTCAATTTGGAGTTCGTATGCATTTTCTGTGAATTTCGGACAAAATAGGGCCTTTTCGCGAATACCGGAACCTCTGGGGGCCTAAACATAAATTTTTGGGCTTCTTAGGAGCAGTGCCGCCGCGGCACTCAACCCTCGCAGAGTCCATTTTTGTAATTTTTTTGGGGGTCCAATTTGATTAGTTGAAAACCAAAACGACGTAGTTTTATGTTCACAGATGTTTGGGACCAATGGGAACACTTCTAAAATCCCAAAACCACCCCAAATTGGCCTATATAAAACCCCCCATTGCTCTTCATTTTGAGGGGGGCCAAGTGCAAAGCTTGAAAAGTTGTAGAGAAGAAGAGAGATAGAGATAGGTTTAGAAGAAAGAAAGGGAGCTTCTCCCATTGATTTTCCATAAGAAAGTGAGTTTTATTCTTGTTTTCTTCCATTATCCTTCTATATACTTCACATTCAAAGTCCATTCCAACCCTCATTCTTGAGCATTCATGAGATAGGAAGCTACTTCCATGTCCAAATGTCAAAATCTATGAGAGAAACACCAAGCTACAAGTCCAAAATCACATTGTTATCATCTATTGATTGCTATTTACTTGCTTGTTTATATATATGTTCATCTCTTCTCCCCCCATTTCTTCTTGGTTTTTCTTTGATTACTTACTAGTTCATCATCATCTAAGTGATGACATGAAGTTTGAGGTGAGTGAATCCTTATGGATAGTAGCTCTTAACCTCAAAAACATGTTTGATAGATGATGATTATAACTTCAATACCTCCAAGGTATCCTTGAAGTTATGTTCAAATGAAAATAAATCTCTCCAACAATCTTGGAGGCTCTTGATGATGAGTTTGATGTTGATATTCCAAGTGGTTATAATCTCTATTTGATGTTGAAAATATGCTTTCAAAACTTCTATTTCAAAACCCCTCTCAATCCCTTTCATTTTGATTTCAAGAAAGAAAACTCTAGTTTTTCCCAAAATCTTCAAAACAGTGAGTCAAAACAGTGAGTGATCTGAGTTCAAAGATTTCTCTAGAACTCAATACTCAATGTATGGATGCAAGACCACTTGGAAAGTCTTCCTAACTCATTGGAGAACACCTACGATTTTTGGTTTGACTTGGAAGTACTTGGAAATGGTCCATATGGACCCAAACATTCCTTCCAGACATTCTGTTTTTGCTGTCACAGTAGCTAGGTCCACTTCCAACTCCTTTTTCAGAAACCTCTTCCAAAAGGGGTGGTCCTAAATTATTTTTCCCTTAAACTTTAATGTCTTATGGAACTTTATGTATAAAATGGGCCTCTAGATCATTCGTTTGCATTTTCTAAGATTTTTCAACATTTCAGTCGACAATACGGACTCTGTTTCTGAGTGACCTCTGTTGTTCATATGATTTCTCTCAATATGTGATAGTTATTTAAGATTGGCTTTTTGGGTTGTGTTCTAGACACAATAAGGAAGATCTCCATAAAAAATCATGCATTGAAAACATTCCTAACCTCTCTTTTCCATTTTTACAAGATCATGTTACTGTTCTGTCCACTATTCACAGCAAGCACCTTTTAACTTTCATTCTTTGATTTGATGCTTATATGCCTTCCAAATTAGTTCATATCTTAGGAAGTAGTTCATACTACATTTTTACATATCCCATGTTGATTTCATCCTTCCATTCATACACATTATAGACTTCTAAGTCATTCTAGGAATCCATGAACACAAAGCACACTACAACCTTGGCACATTCTAGATACATACATTGCATCCATGTAAGATTTGGGGCCTTCATGGCTCCTAATCTAAGAAGATTATAAGGAATGAACTTGATCACACGTTCATGCTTCCCCCGATCTAATCATCCTTTCTCATCCATCTCGGGGATTGAGAGGTCTTCTTTTCTCAAAGATTAACATTCATCACACTAGCTTGCTAAGCATATTTTGATTTCTTTGTTTATTTGTTTCAATAACAATTCATGTCCCCCTTTAGATTAGGAAGTCTTGATTATTTGATACATGATTAGACGATTTTTCCTAGGTTTATTTGTGTGATCTTTCACTTTGCATTGTGTGATACTTGGCTTAGATCTTATGAATGATATCTTATCTTTAGATCTTCCAATTTCAAGTTTTCTTATGTAATGTAATATACTATCATAGTATTATTTGTCGAACCAAACATAGTATAAGATGATTATTTGGATGCTAATTGAGGCCCGTCGAGAGACAGGGCGAGTTGAGGGTGTTTTAGTCGTGACAAAGGCTCCTTCCTCTCTCGTACCAAAACCCCGAGCCAAGTTCTTTGGTTATGAAGGGCCGGTGCCCTTTATCCATTTGGGTGAGTCAAAATTAGGTTTCTTGGTTCCTTAAAGACCAAGTGGCGACTCTGTATCTGTTTTCAACAGACCATTTTTTCTCTTCCTTGATTCAAATTTCAAACAAGTTTCAAAAGAAAACAAAGCGGTGGAACCCCGGTATCCACAATCTGGCGACTCTGCTGGGGATTTTATTTTCGAAACAAAATAATACAGAGGTTTGACTCATAAGAAGCATCCTTAAAATCATCTTTTTACTGTGTATGGTTCACCGCATTGCACTCTGCATTTTACCCTCTCGACTGTGTCTGAAACGCGGCGCTGACATTGTTCAGGTCTTGCTATGCCAGGGCACAAGTCACCGTTGATACTGTACCTTCCAAGGTATATCAAAAAGAGTAAACACTTCCGTACTGTCTCTCTGACGGTATATTGGAACTCTCGTCAACGGACCCTCTTTGACTAAACCCAGCCTTTGCATATAGATTCCTGTAGAACCTTTCATAGGGCTGTTGATTTATCTTTTCAGATAGGACAATGTGATATAACTGTTGTATGCCCTGACGGGATTACCTGCGAGGTGCAGACGCTTATGTGGCATGAGGCAGAACTTCTTTCTTATGATCCCCAAGGCAATCACTCACATGTGATCACATTGAGTTGACCTGCCTAGGCACCATGACAAGGATGTCTGCTCCATGTTCACAAAGATATACATCGCAAACCTTGTTTGTTGGTCCTAGGACATAGGAGTATGAAAACTAGCTAGACAGTATGATCACCATCATAACCTGTTCCTCTCAGAAACTCTATCCAGATATCCCAGATATATTCATATTAACCAGTTTTTTTCAGAAACTCTGTCTAAATCTCCCTGATTTCCCAGATATACCAGTTTCTCCCAGAAACTCTGTCCTATCTCCCAGAAACTCTATCCATATTTCTCAGAAATACCCAAAATACCAGTTTCTCCTAGAAGCTCAGTCCAAATCAACCAGAAATCCTTATTTCTCCTAGAAACTCAAATGACTTCTAGAAATTTCTCCGAATCTTCCAAACACATGTTTCTCCCAGAAACTCTATCCGAAATTCCCAAAGTATCCCGAAAATCCCTGTTATCCCTTGGTGATCATACTGGAAAGTAAGGTTAGCACACTCTGTATGGCTAGGACCTTATTTGTTTAACTGCTATCTGTTAGAAGTAGGGGCATCATATCGATTAGGGCTTGCATCCGCATGCTTGTCTCATATGCATACACGATTCGTGTCAGTCTACATGTGCGCACATCTTGTTAGTCTCACATATGTCAGTCTCTGCATATCAAGCGCGTACATGTCATCACCCTCACCCATCTCAATCATTGTATAGAAGTCGTATACATACTGCAACCATCATCAGTTCACATTGATAAATTCTTTGAGACTCTGATCAGCTCTCCCCCACTAAGAATCCATAAGAAGTACTTCGCGCCTCTGCTAATTTGGGCTTTTACTTCTGCTTGCAGAAAATCGTAGCCCCAAGTACGAACCCTTCTGTACCTCCCCGAATTCATTATCGTGATTGCGGGCTAGCCTAGGCTATCATAATGGCCTACCAAGCTCTCGAAGGGAAAGTGAACAAACTACAAACCACTGTTGAACATCTAAGTTTAAGGATAAGCCGATTTGAGAAGATGGTGCAGAGCATCAATAAAGGGAAGTACGGGTTGTCCGATGCCGTCCATCCAAGCCCATTTCCACATCTGAATCCCTACTTGTATCCAAGTCCACACCCTTGCATGGGTAATCCTATTTCATATCCAAACACAAGAGCCACTCTGAGGACCCACTTGAACTCAAAGTTTAACAAAGCCCGCAACCCAAGAACCTTTACCAACCTGGGTATGCCATTGTCCGTTATCCTTGATAACCTCATTACAAAGGGGCACCTCCAACTTCTTCAGCCTCGTGCTGGTATCCCTTCACCTAACTGTAACCTATCCAAATGTTGTGCCTACCACCAAGGCCCAGGTCACGACACCGACAGCTGCATGCGCCTTCGCCATGATATCCATGACCTCATCGATCAGAAAATCATCGAACCTTCACCCATCCAACCCTGTGTCAACCAAAATGTCAGCTTCATCGAACCTAAAGCTCCTGGCTTATCTGTTCAAATGATCCCCTTCGCTGAGGACCATGAATGTTGAACCTGTGCCGGTGAAGTGATGGTGTTTGGGACTCTTGCTAGAAAACCAAATGAAGATGCTCTTTAAAAAAAAAAAAAAAGAAAGAAATAAAAAGAATAAGTGAGTCACTATGACATTCCATTTGAGATCAAGTCGAGTCTAGTCGAGTCTGTTGTATGTTTTGTCTATTTCAAGTTTAGTCTTGTGGTCAAGTCTGTCTGTCACCGAGTTGTTAATGAGTCTGTAATCCTTCTCTAATGGAATGAAGTCTCATTTTGCCTAATCTGATGTGCCTAGTCATAGATGCATGAATCGCTGAACCGAAGTGTCACTTTTCAAATTACCATGGATATTACTGTGCTAAAAAATATATATATATATATTTTACTCAAACAAAATCCTGAAAGGTCAAAGCCAATTTTGCGCTGACACCGATGAAGAGCTGAGAATTGAATAGTCTTACTTTAAGAATTTAAAGATGTTCTTACCTCAATCTTGAAAAGACATACTTGAAACTGACTTGGGGCTCGCCCAACCCTTTTTCCACCATTTCGAAGCCTTAAGCCCAATCCAATTGGGAGCCACGTAATATGTCCAATTGAAAGCAATGCAAACTTAGCCCTTGATGGTAGCCAAACATTTCAGTGAGTTTCATCTCCACTTAAAGAAAAGAAAAGAAAAGAAAAAGCTCGCTAGGTTGAAAACCCGAAAGGGCACCTAGGCAAAAGTTAGAGCTGAAAAGGTGTTGATTTCCAAAATCTGACCCTAGCCAGTCGAAATGTTGGAGAAAATCTTGATGAAACAAATGAGAGAATCATACGCTTCAAGATACATCTTAAGAACATGCCAAGATCACATTTCAAAAGGCACGGAATGACCACAAATAAATTCCGAGAGCTGACATGCACATTCTGGAATTCTGAGATTGCGATTAAAAGATCTCACAAGAATCGACTACATTAAAAAGCAAAATTGACTGGCTAGGCGAAAGTGAAAAGGATCAATCCTCAAAACAAAATAAAAAGAAAAAGAAAAAGAAAAAGAAAAGAAAGGGAGACCGAAACTGAATCTTCTTATTCAAGGCTACCACAAGTGACCTAAGTTTGAACTTCTTTGACGATTGGTTTGAAAAACCCTCATACCTCAAACCCCCCTTTCTTCAAGCCTGGCCTTGAACTATGCTCGACCTGATTCCCACTCGGGGATACGTAGGCAACCACATCAGTTCGGTCGCTCCACCCACAAAAATAGCCCAATTTCTTTCAAGCTTCGGCCCGAACTACGTTGGACCTGATCCCCGTTCGGGGGTACGTAGGCAGACTTTGAAAAAAGAAAAGAAGGATGGCTCTCTAGGTTAAAAATCCGAAAGGACGCCTAGGCAAAAGTTAGAGCTGAATCCAAGGTGAGCAATAACAAAAGAGAGAAAAAAAGCTCGCTAGGTCACCTCACCAGTACCTAGGCAAAAGTTATGAGCATTTGAGAGATTAAAGTCACGGTCCTTGCCTCAAGCCAGAAATCACCTTCCACACTAGGGGCAAACTTTGGCTACTCGCCTCGTTTGCCTAAATTTTACTATCTACCCTTCATACAGGGGGCAAACTTCGGTCACCTACCTCGTTTGCCCAAAACCTCCAATGAACCTTCCTCCAAACTAGGGGAAAACTTCGGTCATTTACCTCGTTTGCCTACCGATCCCACTTCATGGCCTTCAAACTAGGGGCAAACTTCGTTTGCCACCCGATCCCTATACACCAATGGTAAGCCTTCAAGTCACAAGCATTGTCTTGAATAGATGGAAATGGAGCATCTTTTATTCCATAAGCTAAGGCACTAATTCAAAGCACATCTTGGGAGAAGCAAAGAAATTGATTAGATCAGTAGGGAGAAATTTTCAAAATAAGATTCACCATCAAAGTGATGCCACGTTAAGGTGAGAAGTAAACACAAAAGAGAAATGGTACATCATTTATGACAAGAGCACATCAAGTTTTGGCAAGTCGAGCTTGTTTCATTTTGGTGTCAAATGTGTCACCCTCGCGTGTCGGTATCTGTCAGTTTTGAGTATGTCATAGTCTTTTTCAGGAAAAGAGTCGGTCGTAGTCTCAAATGTGTAAGTCAATAGTGACGAATAATGAATTTTTCAAATCAAGTTATAAAGAGCATGACAATACAAGCAGGAGTACCAAACACCATTACAGCACCGGTTAAGGCGTCAGCATGAGAAGCGTCCAAACTTGGGGAAAATTTCATCCCTTTCCAAACCGTCAAAAGTTGACCATCATCTTTCTTCGTTCATGCAACATAAGTCCATGAGTGGCTGTTGATAATTCACCTTTCTCCATGCAACATAAGTCCATTAGTGGCTGTTGATGATCTTCTTTCATCTGTGCAACATAAGTCCATGAGTGGCTGTTGATCCATCATCTTTCTTCGTTCATGCAACATAAGTCCATGAGTGGCTGTTGATGATCTTCATTTCTCCTAGCAACATAAGTCCATGAGTGGCTGTTGATCATTCACCTTTCTTCATGCAATATAAGTCCATGGGTGGCTGTTGATGATCTTCATTTCTCCTAGCAACATAAGTCCATGAGTGGCTGTTGATCTTTCACCTTTCTTCATGCAACATAAGTCCATGAGTGGCTGTTGATGATCTTCTTTCATCTGTGCAACATAAGTCCATGAGTGGCTTTTGACCATCTTTCTTTGTTCATGCAACATAAGTCCATGAGTGGCTGTTGATGATCTTCTTTCATCTTATCAACATAAGTCCATAAGTTGCTATTGATTATCACCCTCCATCAGTGTCAAACCACCGCAAATCATCTCTGTCGCAAATAAAATGATACCTTTACTACCATTTAATGGACGTATTTCCTTCTTCCTAGCAAAGTACATTATCCTCCAGCTCCCGGAGGCCCTGACCGGTCCTCTTGGATTGAGCGTCGAAAGAGATTCTCCGAGAAGCCTACATCATCCCCTGAGGACAGAAACCAAAAGATACCAGCTCCCGGAGGCCCTGATCGGCCCTCTTGGATTGAGCGTCGAAAGAGATTCTCCGAGAACCCTATATCATCCCCTGAGGACAGAAACCAAAAGATACCAGCTCCCGGAGGCCCTGACCGGCCCTCTTGGATTGAGCGTCGAAAGAGATTCTATGAGAACCCTACATCATCCCCTGAGGACAGAAACCAAAAGATACCAGCTCCCGGAGGCCCTGACCGGCCCTCTTGGATTGAGCGTCGAAAGAGATTCTCCGAGAACCCTACATCATCCCCTGAGGACAGAAACCAAAAGATACCAGCTCCCGGAGGCCCTGACCGGCCCTCTTGGATTGAGCGTCGAAAGAGATTCTCCGAGAACCCTACATCATCCCCTGAGGACAGAAACCAAAAGATACCAGCTCCCGGAGGCCCTGACCGGCCCTCTTGGATTGAGCGTCAAAAGAAATTCTCCGAGAACCCTACATCATCCCCTGAGGACAGAAACCAAAAGATACTAGCTCCCGAAGGCCCTGACCGGCCCTCTTGGATTGAGCACTGAAAGAGATTCTCCAAGAACCCTACATCATCAGCCCTCTAGATTGAGGCAAATCTTTCATTGTTAGCCCTCTAGATTGAGGCAAATCCTTCAGCCCTTTAGATTGAGGTAAATCCTTCATCACTAGCCCTCTAGATTGGGGCAAATCCTTCATCATCAGCCCTCTAGATTGAGGCAAATCCTTCATCATCAGCCCTCTAGGTTGAGGCAAATCTTTCATCATCAGCCCTCTAGATTGAGGTAAATCCTTCATCACAAGCCCTCTAGATTGAGGCAAATCCTTCATCACCAGCCCTCTAGATTGAGACAAATCCTTCGTCACCAGCCCTCCAGATTGAGGCAAATCTTTCATTACAAACCCTTAAGGTTAGGGTAGAACTTCTACATCTATCAATCATTTTAGAGAGATTCTCATAGAGTCCCCTAGCATCCCCAGCAGAAGATAACAGAAGTCCGAACCCATTCTCCGGACTTTGTCATCATGAGGATCGGCCAGCGATTGAAAAAAAAACATCACCCGCAGTCAAATCACCCCGATTCTCAGGGCAAGCACTGTCTATTCACAATTCAAGGATCCGTGTCCAAACAAATATCATGAGCCTCCTTACCAACTCAACTATCGTGAGCTTCCTCACTCCAAAATCATGAGCTTCCTCACCAAACAATTATCATGAGCTTCCTCACCAACCCAGCTATTGAACTTTCTCATGAGCTTTCTCACTTATCGTGAGCTTCCTCACTCCTTCATCTAAAATTATAAGCTTCCTCACTCCTTCGTCCAAAGTTGTGAGCTTTCTCACTTTTCGTGAGCTTCCTCACTCCTACATCCAAAATCGTGAGCTTTCTCACTTATCGTGAGCTTCCTCACTCCTTTGTCCAAGATCATGAGCTTCTTCACTTATTATGAGCTTTCTCACTTGTTGATCTTGAGCTTTCTCACTCTGGTTTCCTCAAACGGTCAGTTATCATGAGCTCCCTCACTTGTCGGTTATCTTTAGTTATCATCCTCGAGGACCCCGCGTCCAATCCGTTTTGCTCACAAAGCACACTTCCCAAATTCCAGAAGTTTGCCCCTAGACCCAAAGTCTTCTAAACTTTGATGTCTTTATCCGAGTCATCCACCACATCACAGTCACAAACACTAGCACAACACCACCCCATTCGGAGTGGCACACCCCACAGCACCTGCTCATACTAGGATCATAACACTAGACATGGTAGGACTCATGACACAATTGATATCACATCCGTGCATTGCATATCATCCTCATAGCATAGCATCTGCCTGTCTCGTTGTGCATGTGTGATTTGTTCCTTTGTGCCCCGAACTACGTCCTGGTCTGATTCCCCTTGGGATATGTAGGCAGTTCACGCGGAGCACGACCAGCATTAGCCTCAGCATCATTGCATCTTTTGCAATGCATTTTATCCTAAATCTATAGCCTCCAAAAAGTCCTGTCTCTTCAAAACTTTGGCACTCGCTTGCGACATGCGTTGCCTCGCAAGTTCCTGCCAAAGAGGGGCAAACTGTAGACACCCCATTTTGTCGGCTATCAGATTTAGGAGACCCATAGCTTGGTGGTTCACAATGATCGTAAAAGACTCAAAAGGACTCCTGGAAGTCAGCTCTATCTCTCAGAATGCTCAGAGTGACCAAAATGCCCCTAAAAGCCCGAAAACTCCCAGATTTGGTCCCGAAGTTCTGAAAACATGCTATGTCGTAAGAAAAGTGATAAAATGAGTTTCTAAGTAAAATCGGAAGAAATAGTCAGCTCCCAGAGACCCCCGGAAGTCCCGGAAGTTCCCCGAAAGTCCTCGTTGACCGGTTTGACCAAGGTTTGACCAGAGTTTGACCAAGTTTGACCAAGTTTGACCAAAATTGTCCGAATTTACCAGAATCATTAGAAAAGTATTAAAATGAGTTTTAAAAGAGAATCGAGCGAAAACGTCGGTTCCTGGGAGCTCCCGGAGGTTCCCAGAACTTCCCGGGAATCCCAGGTTTGACCAGTTTGACCAAGATTTGACTTTGGAATCGGGGCACCGAAACAATTTTCAAATATTTTTCATGGATACTAGAGGTCAATAGCTTTCCAATGGTATATCGCACATAATTCCTAGATTTAAAACGAATTTATTTTGAATTTCCGAAGGCGAAAAAGGCGATCAAATCAGCTTTTATCGCGAATACCGCAAAACTTTTCAAAGTGACCTATCCCCGAACTATTTTTTATGTAAATTAGACTCCATTACCTTTCCAACGGTATATCACAATCTCAATTTGGAGTTCGTATGCATTTTCTGTGAATTTCGGACAAAATAGGGCCTTTTCGCGAATATCGGAACCTCTGGGGGCCTAAACATAAATTTCTGGGCGTCTGAGGAGCAGTGCGGCCGCGGCACTCAACCCTCGCAGAGTCCATTTTTGTAATTTTTTTGGGGGTCCAATTTGATTAGTTGAAAACCAAAACGACGTAGTTTTATGTTCACAGATGTTTGGGACCAATGGGAACACTTCTTAAATCCCAAAACCACCCCAAATTGGCCTATATAAACCCCCCATTGCTCTTCATTTTGAGGGGGGCCAAGTGCAAAGCTTGAAAAGTTGTAGAGAAGAAGAGAGATAGAGATAGGTTTAGAAGAAAGAAAGGGAGTTTCTCCCATTGATTTTCCATAAGAAAGTGAGTTTTATTCTTGTTTTCTTCCATTATCCTTCTATATACTTCACATTCAAAGTCCATTCCAACCCTCATTCTTGAGTATTCATGAGATAGGAAGCTACTTCCATGTCCAAATGTCAAAATCTATGAGAGAAACACCAAGCTACAAGTCCAAAATCACATTGTTATCATCTATTGATTGCTATTTACTTGCTTATTTATATATATGTTCATCTCTTCTCCCCCCATTTCTTCTTGGTTTTTCTTTGATTACTTACTAGTTCATCATCATCTAAGTGATGACATGAAGTTTGAGGTGAGTGAATCCTTATGGATAGTAGCTCTTAACCTCAAAAACATGTTTGATAGATGATGATTATAACTTCAATACCTCCAAGGTATCCTTGAAGTTATGTTCAAATGAAAATAAATCTCTCCAACAATCTTGGAGGCTCTTGATGATGAGTTTGATGTTGATATTCCAAGTGGTTATAATCTCTATTTGGTGTTGAAAATATACTTTCAAAACTTCTATTTCAAAACCCCTCTCAATCCCTTTCATTTTGATTTCAAGAAAGAAAACTCTAGTTTTTCCCAAAATCTTCAAAACAGTGAGTCAAAACAGTGAGTGATCTGAGTTCAAAGATTTCTCTAGAACTCAATACTCAATGTATGGATGCAAGACCACTTGGAAAGTCTTCCTAACTCATTGGAGAACACCTATGTTTTTTGGTTTGACTTGGAAGTACTTGGAAATGGTCCATATGGACCCAAACATTCCTTCCAGACATTCTGTTTTTGCTGTCACAGCAGCTAGGTCCACTTCCAACTCCTTTTTCAGAAACCTCTTCCAAAAGGGGTGGTCCTAAATTATTTTTCCCTTAAACTTCAATGTCTTATGGAACTCTCTGTATAAAATGGGCCTCTAGATCATTCGTTTGCATTTTCTAAGATTTTTCAACATTTCAGTCGACAATACGGACTCTATTTCTGAGTGACCTCTGTTGTTCATATGATTTCTCTCAATATGTGATAGTTATTTAAGATTGGCTTTTTGGGTTGTGTTCTAGACACAATAAGGAAGATCTCCATAAAAAATCATGCATTGAAAACATTCCTAACCCCTCTTTTCCATTTTTACAAGATCATGTTACTGTTCTGTCCACTATTCACAGCAAGCACCTTTTAACTTTCATTCTTTGATTTGATGCTTATATGCCTTCCAAATTAGTTCATATCTTAGGAAGTAGTTCATACTACATTTTTACATATCCCATGTTGATTTCATCCTTCCATTCATACACATTATAGACTTCTAAGTCATTCTAGGAATCCATGAACACAAAGCACACTACAACCTTGGCACATTCTAGATACATACATTGCATCCATGCAAGATTTGGGGCCTTCATGGCTCCTAATCTAAGAAGATTATAAGGAATGAACTTGATCACACGTTCATGATTCCCCCGATCTAATCATCCTTTCTCATCTATCCCGGGGATTGAGAGGTCTTCTTTTCTCAAAGATTAACATTCATCACACTAGCTTGCTAAGCATATTTTGATTTCTTTGTTTATTTGTTTCAATAACAATTCATGTCCCCCTTTAGATTAGGAAGTCTTGATTATTTGATACATGATTAGACGATTTTTCCTAGGTTTATTTGTGTGATCTTTCACTTTGCATTATGTGATACTTGGCTTAGATCTTATGAATGATATCTTATCTTTAGATCTTCCAATTTCAAGTTTACTTATGTAATGTAATATACTATCATAGTATTATTTGTCGAACCAAACATAGTATAAGATGATTATTTGGATGCTAATTGAGGCCCGTCGAGAGACAGGGCGAGTTGAGGGTGTTTTAGTCATGACAAAGGCTCCTTCCTCTCTCGTACCAAAACCCCGAGCCAAGTTCTTTGGTTATGAAGGGCCGGTGCCCTTTATCCATTTGGGTGAGTCAAAATTCGGTTTCTTGGTTCCTTAAAGACCAAGTGGCGACTCTGTATCTGTTTTCAACAGACCATTTTTTCTCTTCCTTGATTCAAATTTCAAACAAGTTTCAAAAGCAAACAAAGCGGTGGAACCCCGGTATCCACAGTGACTTTGACAAGTTTTGCGGTATTCGCAATAAAAGCCAATTTGATCGCCTTTTTCACATTCAAAAATTCATAATAAATCTGTTTTAAATCCAAAAATTATGTGTGATATACCGTTGGAAAGCTATTGACCTCTAGTATCCATGAAAAATGTTTAAAAATTGTTATGGTACTCCAAATTTAAAGTCAACCTTTAGGTCAAATCGGTCAAACCCGGGATTCCTGGGAAGTTCTGGGAACCTCCGGAAGCTCCCAGGAGCTGACGTCATCGTCTGATTCCCTTTTAAAACTCGTTTTAGTACTTTCCACATGATCTCGAAACTTTTTGGCGAATTTGGATGATTTTAGTCAAATCTCGGTTAAACCTGGTCAATCCTTGGTCAAACTGGTCAACGGAGACTTTCTGAGAACTTTCGGGGGTCTCCGGGAGCTGACGATTTCATCTGATTTTGCTTAAAAACTCATTTTATGGCTTTCCTTATGACACAGCATGTCTCCAGAACTTTTCGGTCCAAATCTGGGAGTGTTTGGGTTTTCAAGTGCATTTTGGTCATTCTGAACATTTTGAGAGATGGAACTAATTTCCAGGTGTCCGTTTTGAGTCTTTTTCGATCATCGTGAACCACCAAGCTATGGGGTGTCTACACACCCATTCATAACTATTGTCTTTAAGTGCTTCACACTTTATGAATCTTATCAAGTTCCTAAATGTTCAAAACTTCAAATCATTCATAACCTCGGGTTATTCAAATACGTAAACCAAGATCAAGTTTCCTTTAGAACAATACCCAAGTCAACTCGTTTAATGGTACTATCTCCAGCTTACTAAGTCCAAGTGTACAACATTGTACTAATCCATTACTTTAGAATTTCCAACTTTATGACCTGCTCATGTAGAACACATTCATTTGTCCAACACTGTTGTGTCCCAAGCACTAAGCATACCATATCGTTCCACGATATTCGCCCTCCAAAGTCTACCTGATACCTTATTACAAATATTTAACAAAATTTTCTTACTCAAACAAAAGTTTGATTTTTAAAACATTTTAAACACTTTAAAATTTCCTTGGGATGAAATATGAAATTCTTAAAATTCTCCAACCTTGTTGGAATCCAGGACGACCGAGATAGAATTCCACTACATTTACCATTATCCTCTGACCATTTTACATTCTTTCTATCATATCCGATAATGTACTCAACGTACTCCCAAGTCTTCATTCCACTTCTACCATTCTTGTTCACTTTCTCATTAGAGATTCATCTTCCCAATCTACACTTTCACTCTTGTGATCTGACTTACCCAAAGTCTCTTTACTCTATCCATTTCCACAGTTGCTCTTACTCAATATCATAATACTTGCCATACTCCAACCTCCCGTTGACAACCACTCATTATAAATACTTAATGATGTTTTAAAAGCATTAGTAGATCTTCCATTTTATTTCAAATACGCTAATTAGCAAAAAAAGCATAGATTAGACATCTTAAATGATCTTTTCTGTGACAAAACAGCCCAAGGGTAAAATGGTCATTTAGAAAATATGGTTAAATTTTATACTAAAAGATAGCTCTTTGAGTCCTAGTTCCAACGCAAGAAATGGCGCACGAATCTGAATTTCCTACAAAGAGTTATGCCTGTTTCCGTAAAAGTCGACGAAAAATGTTATCAAAATCACTATTTTGGATCAGAGGGGTGTTCGACCGGTCGAACTGCCTCTTTCGACCGGTCCAAGTACCCCTGGACCATATTTTACTCCATTTAACATATTTAAAAGTCCCCAATCTCACAAGGCATTTGGGACTACTTCCCAACCATTTTAGAACCACCCGCAAGTGCTCAAAAACATCAAAACTCATCGAATTACACAACCGTTGGACTCAGGTTCAGGTTTATCCTCATTACAACCCCTTGAAATAACAACCTCCTCTACAAGATTATCTAATAAGATTCTCTTATATCTATGATATCCAAATATTAACTCGATTCCTCTGACTCTCTTATCACGTTCAATCAATCACACTTACCTTTTTCCCTCAGTCTAATGTTCTCACTTCCTTTATTCTATTTCATTGGACAACCCATCTCAACAACAAGGAATTCTTATTCCTATTCATTTCCATTCATTTATTTTCCCCCAAGGAACACTAAGATTCCTCCTTCAACCTATGTCGTCCTTCAATCCTTATCATTACACTCACAAGTGTATGACCACCCCGTCTAAACATTACTCCAGTATTTCACTATCAACTACGCTTCTACCAAGTGTAGCTTCAAGCTATTCAAGCACACTCTATCATTTCCATTCTCAACCACTCATCTTAGGTCAAACCTTAAATCCCAACATTTTCACTTATTCCATCAATCCGGTAGCATTCACTACTAATCCTTATACGACATCTGATCCCACTATGGTACCACGATCATTCGGAACTAGGTTCAGTTGAGAGATTTGTCAACAACCATGATACTCACAATCCATTGATGTATTCCTCAACCCCCCAATACATAACTTAAGATAGGTTGAGAGATTACTCAACCATTCAATACATACCGTAAGATAGGTTGAGAGATTCCTCAACCATCCAATCATCCCAATACCGTAAAATCAGTTTAAAGATTCTTCAACCACCCATCATACACCGTAAGAGAAAATCGTAAGATAACCCATACGATCACACCATAGGTTTACACCGTAAGATAAGGCGAGAGATTCCTCACCTAACCCATACTCGAGCAATACGTGTTGTTGAATTACATTTCTATTATATTACCCAACCGTACATCTCTATTCTCTCCCGTCACGACATTTAGTCCATGTCCGAGACGGAACTCTTATCAATCAATCTCAATTCCAAAATTCGACTATGAACAATCACTTTTGCCTTCTATGTGAACCCACAATGAAATCTCTTCGATAGTTCACTATTCGGACCTCGTTCTCAGTTAACACCCTCAAAGAGCACTCATTACCATCACTTACAACATTCACTAATTCAATAACGCCCGGGATATCATCTCTCTCTTGTGTCCCTATACACAGTCTATGATAACGCCCAGTAAGTCTTATCCCATCACGCAGCTCTACATCCGCATGATTCCACCGATTCACGAGTGCATAAATACTATGCATGTATGCCAATAACATAGTCATGTATGTATAACAACATACCATATGCATCAAACATCTCAACCATGTGAGAATGCATTCTAGAATATGTGTCAATTCACTCAACACTCCACTCGATGTCGAACGTTCCCAAAGTTTTGTTACCTATTGCTTTGATACCACTAAATGTCACGACACATCCCGCTAATGTGCGGAAACAGGACATGTGGCATGCCACCAAGGCTCAACAAATAACTATACGCAGCGGAAAAGAACTTTAAACAACCTTGAGTATATAAAACTTTTGGAAACATTACCCTCCGAGTTGTAAAATTCGTATCAAATTGAAAACGTAATTATATTTCAAAACGAATGATTTTATGTTGAAAGGGATCCCAAAGGTAGCCTAAGGACCAATCAAAAACTTTTAATAATTTTTGAAAAAGGTAGAAAAAGAATTCTGGCAGGGGGTCGGTATTTCGATCGGTCGAACGACCCCCTTCGACCGGTCGAATGACCCTTTAGCAGAATCCTACCCAAAGCTGCAGAATTTGCTTAAGGCATCAAACAACCTCCACCAATTCTACTACTCGAATCACACTTACATTAATCCAAACGTCACAAGCTATAACAAGATATCAAACACAAGGTTTAGGCTTACTAACCATGAACAAAAACAATAGCGGAACAAGCTAAGGCTTGTTTGGCGCAATTCACAAAACTCTATCCATATTCCTTTAAACCTCGAATTTGACAAAGTAAGCATTCAAAACATGAATCCACGAGTTCGGATTCATTACCACATACCCCAAAAGAGTTTTAATACCTATTACAACATCATGAAATCCACACTAAAACCTCCAAGTTAAATACATGGTTCTAGCTATTGAAAAGCTCATTATTACAATGATCGGCAAAGAAGATAAAACATATACAAGAGGATCCCCGGGATTCCCATTGGCCTCACTCTTCTCGCTTCCTCTTGCCTTTCTTCATACCTGCAATGGAGTAAATCTCCATTGCTCAACTATATGCTTAGTGCACAATTTCTAACATATGCATATATGACAAATCATGCTTTAATCTCACCATAACACATAACTATTGGTTTCTAGGGAATAAGTGCACATTCACCGATCCAAAGTCTTACGACTCAACCACGACCATGCCCCTTCGACATGTCGCGTAAATGCCTTTCTCGGAAAGTGACCGTCGTCACTACTAATCCTCCCCCTTCGAGAGGACGTCTCACGGTGAATTAACACAAATCCCCCTTTAACCCACATAGGCACATAAACATGCTCATTTAACACATATACGTGCTCGCGTAAAATTAGACATGCTTTTCACATTTAAGCGCGTGCATAATTAACGGGCCTAAGATTGACACATGGATTTTGTCCGGATCACAATTTCGTCATCGAAATATAAAACATGTATTTCAGCTATATGACATAGGCTAGAAATTCATACCTCTAGCTATTGTCGTATAACTTTGAGGGAATGACTAGCAGCTCGATTAAACGCCAAATTTCCGATCCTACGCGAAACCTACAAGTTTACACGTATTTCCCCCAAATTCCTAGATTTAGAAATTTATAAAAACTTAGCCAAACGTGGCCTAAAGACTATCAAAACGTAGCCCTTACCTTGGGGAGTTCAAATATGAAGTTTGGTTGAAAACAGACGGACGAAAGGTCGCCGATCGTCGTCGCAAAGCCCGTGGCAACAATCTCCCTTTTCTCTCTCCTCTCCAACGATATTTTTATAAGTTTTGGCAAATGAAATCTCCACTCTCACCTATTTATAGAAAAACTTCTTAGAAATCGCGTTTACTACCCCGCGAGTTCTCAGAACATCTAGTTAACCCCTGAAACGTGGCGCACGTCCATTTTATAACTTTACGGGTGAAAACTATAAATCATAAAAGTTTCGACTAAGTCTCGTTTGGGTCCAAAATCACGTCCGAAAACTAAATTTTGTGGAATCTCTACACAACCTACATTTTAAGCAACGTATCACTCACGTTCTCACCACAGTATTCAAACGATCTAAAACTTGATCAAAACTATCAGAAATTATACTACACATGTATAATTACTATTCATGAAAATATCAGATAAGTTAAATAACATTTAAATCACATAAATGTCATTTAGCTATGCCAATGCAACATGATTTTTCATGTTCCCGTGTCCTCTCTTGACACCTTCCATTGACCCATAGTCAACCTCATCCACAATTATTAAACCAGGTTAATAATTTCATTTAAGACATTTATGCCTTTAAAATAAATGATTTTTCTGGAACGGGTATGACAGTTTTTCCCCTATGTTATTCCTATAAAACAACAATGCATAAACCGTCTGAAATAATCCAAACTTTAGAGGTACGACGGGGGTTGGGATTTGTTCTCTTTTAAAAAGGGATTCAATGCATTATACGTCCTATAGTTAGACCCATTTTTATTTTACCCCCTGTAGATCAAAAGTGGACACTTAATTCTCTGTGATTTTCAAACTAAAGTGAAATTGTTAAGATTTTTCTCAAAACTGATGAAAATTTTAAAGTTAGCCAAACATATTAACACTTAACCCCCTTTGTAAGATTAATTTTGGGGTCCTCTATGTGGAGATAATACTGTCTTTTAACCCACCTATGTGGGCCTAACTTTTAACACTTAATTTTTATGGGGGCTAATTTTGAGATTAACTGCCTATGTATAGTTTAATTTTGACACTTAAACTTTCTATATGGGGCTAATTTTAACCCTAAATCCCCATGTGAAGTTATTTTGAAAGAAATTTTAGTAGTTTTACTTTAGCCCAAAATCACAATATATTTTAAGTGTCCACTTTTGAATTATAAGGGAGTTAACTGAAAATGGGCCTAACCACGGTGTTTAAAATGTAATTAACCTTTTAAAAAATCAAGAAAAGGACAGAGAGAGACAGAGCGCGCAACGTCCTGTTTCCTTAGTAGGGAAGGAATTGACTGGGGGTTGACGATCACACTGACTTTCTCTCTCTCCCGCATAAGGGTCACTCTGGAGTATATATATTTTAGTTCAGTTTACGAGCTTCTTCAGCTCTTGGGGATTTGGTTGCTTGTTTAGTAATAATAATAGTAGCACTTGAAATCACTGCGGTTCTGGTTAGTCTCTCTCTCTCTCTCTCTCTCTCTCTCTCTCTACATATATATGTGTGTGTGTGTGTGTGTATGTACTTGCTTTACTTTGATCAATTGTTTCTCTCACTATTAGATCCTTATATTTGATAATTTCGTCACAAGAAAGAGAGGGGGGATAAAGAGTGAGAGCTATTCTACTACTGCATGTATCGTTGTTTCCATGAACCACATGTTTGTCTCTTTTGGAACTTTTAGATTAGATGATCTTTCGACGTTGGATTTATTTGGGTTTCTCTAATCATCAAATGCATACTGAAGTACCAACTACATATAATCCTCAACATGCTACTATTATTTAGCATTTATTTATTTTCTATTTTTGTTATCAGTTTTTACCTACTGGACTAATAATGGGTTACATTTCTTAAAACATTGCATAGTAACAAGAATATTTGCAATTCCTTATTTCACATTTTCCATGGGTGGGACTTCGCGAATTCGATTTTAGAGTTAAATTGAGCTTTATTTAAATCTAATTAATTTTTGGTTACTTGGCTACTGTTCTAGTTTTATATTTGCTTTTTTTATTTAACAAAAAAAAAAATCTTTTAGGAGTCTGAGGATACTTTTATAATTTCAAGAAATTGTCGAACATGAGTTGTAGTAATGGTGAATAGTTTGATTTTGGGTCAAATTATGTTGTTTGGTCTTTGCAGGGAGAGTTTAGTAGGCCTGAGATAGTCTTACTAGACAAAGAGATGATATCTTCCTTTTAGGGGTCTTGTCCTAATAGCATCTAAAAAAGAGTAATGCTAGACTCACACCCCAATCTCACACCCATTCATTCACACCCTGTAGACCAATGAGGAGAGGAGAGAGATTGTAAAGTGGTGTGGACCACAATAGATTCCACAGTCTCTCTCCTCTCCCCATTAGCCCACATCAGGATGTGGATGAATGGGTGTGAGATTTGGGTGTGGGTCTAGCATTACCCTCTAAAAAAATGCTTGAAAACATCTATGCAATCTCTCCATATCAAATTGAGTTTTTAGAATTTGATATTTTGAGATGGTATGATACAACCTAATCTTAAAGAATGGTTCTTATGCTTGAAAGTTGAGGTTACGAGATTCATCTTCTTCTTTGTTGTTTTCTCCATAACAATTGTCGTAGGGCCAGAACAGCTTCAATAGTTCAATTTACTATTTTGGCCTTCAATTTAACACCAAAAACTCTAAAATAGTTGCTGCCCGGAACTTCCAGTCAGCCAAATTTCTGCAGTTCCAGTGATCAACCTTCGAAAACCCTGCGAATTCGACCATTTTTGGGCAGTTAACCCTTTTCAATCACCAAAGATTACAGCCTTGCTTCCATCCTTCTAAACCCAACTCACCCCCCCCCCCCCCCCCCCCCCCCCCAACCACCCAAAAAAAAAAAAAAAAACACTATTAATATACCGAATAATTTTGGGTTTTTCTTGTGCTGGCCTCCATGACATTCTTTGCATGGATTTTTTTCTTTTTAATAAAATCGAGTGTTGAGGACATGTGCATGTTGATACATACTACCACAATATCAACTTGCTACCAAAATGCATAAGGTGACATGTTTCCGTCAGAGCTATTATTTGTGTTTTTATCTTGAATAATTGCCATTCGTGTGGTGTCCTTCCAATTGTAGTTTCTCTTATTGAGTTTCATAACCGAACTCTAATGTATTTGCAATTGGTGGTTTAAACTTCTTTTGTGACAGTTAAAAACCATTTGAATCGGATGGGGAAGACAATTCAATTGTATGGATTCCCTTATGATGTGTCTGCAGAAGCTGTCAAGGAGTTTTTAGAGCGATATACCGGCAAAGGAACTGTATGTGCTTTAGAGGTTTGGAAGTGCAAGAAAGGAGGGCAAAGGGCATGTGCTAAAGTCCAATTCACGACCATCAAAGATGCTGACTGTATTATGTCCTTGGGTAGTAGTCGCCGATGGGCTGGGTCAACTTATTTGAAGGCTTGGGCAATGGACGTAGATATGATACCAAAGCCAAAGACCTATCTGCATGAAATGGAACAAATAACTTTGCACTGTGGATCTCAAATCTCAAAGGAGAAGTTTTTAGTGCTGTGGAAAAGCACTAATGTTTCCGTGAAGTTTGGGTTTGGATTGAAAAGAATTTACTTCTTTGTATCCTATATTTCTGTTGATTACAAACTTGAACTCTCTTATGAGAACATCTGGCAGATTGATAAATATAGTCCGCGTGGTCAAACTGCAAAATTCATCGTCATTCAGGTTCACTCCATTAAATTTAAATATTATTGGTATTACATTATTTTTTGTCTCCGTACTCTTGCATGTTAAATAGAATGAATTTCTATAAGCAGAGTTGTGGCCATGTCAAGATTCAATAACTTGTGCTTCTAGGGTATGTTGCGATTTAATTTGGCATATATGAATTATTATTTATTTCACTATAAAAAAAAAAACACAAGATAAACCACCATGTCTCAATTAGTCTATGAAGGACTTAACATTCAAGGTTTCAAAACTTCGGTAAGTGTTTAGCGGAGCCTATGATTGATAAATCTTTCCTTCTATTGTTTGATTGAGATATATTGTTTAACGGTGTCATTATACGCTTAGATAATGGAAAACCAACAATTTTTATGGATTCTATATAGTTATTAAAAGGCAATGAATACTAGTCTATAATTTTTTAACTTAAGCTGTACTGAAAAATGTTATGAAATGTTAGAAGTGCTTGAGTATATTAAAGCACCTTGAGATAAAGAGCTATTGCTAATACATGAATACAAGACTAGTGTCAGGCCAAGGTTATTTAAGGCGCACTGAGGCGCAAAGGTCTCCTGGAACCTAGGCACGAGGCACACTCTGAGGCGCGGGCCCGAGAAAAGCGAAGCGCAAAAATACATATATTGTTATTATATGATATAGCAGCCTGGGCTAGTATTTTCTATATGATTTTTTTAATTTTCTATTATTTTATGCCTAGTGCTCCATCCAAAGATTAAGACATTAAGACTTTTTTTTTAAAATTTTCTAGTATTTTTCAGCATTTTTTAAAAATTTTGTAGTACTTTCTGCCATATATATATATATATATCAATATATTATATATTATATTGTCTCACTACATATTATATATACTAGTATTTTATATATGATTTTTTTTTAAAATTTTCTAATAGTATTTTCTGCTTAGTATATATATTATATATTATATTGTCTCACTACATATCATAAATTATATTGTCTTATACTCTAGTCAAATGAGTTAGGACTTATCTCTACTATATTATATAGGTCATGTATTATACTATTATATTATAAGTTCAGAACAGTTGGCATGCACTTCATTAAAAAAAAAAAAGAGGGGGGGGGGGGGGGGGGGGGGGGGGCAAAAGTGGAGTTTTAATAACCCATCGACAGACTACAATGAAGAACAGGAAAGAAAAAAAAAAGAAAGAAAAAAGAAAAAGGCTCTCTGTATCATACAGAGAAGAAGAAGACGATGGGGAAGAAGAAGAAGAAGAAGAAGGCAGTAAAGAAGAAGAAGAAACAAAGAAATAAAAGAGAGTCGCAATTAAGGCTAGCGAGACAGACGCGAAGAAGAAGAAGAAGAAGAAGAAGAAAGAAGATACATACCTGGTTCAAGTAGGGCTCGCGAGGTAGTCACGACTGGTTCGCAGCTGTCTTTTTTCCTTTCTTCTTTCTTTCTTTTTTTTTTTTGGTTCACAACTGAGAGTCTGAGAAGGATTGGGGGATTTGGGGGTAAAAATTTGTGATCGAGTCTTCATTCTTCTAGGCGCGCGCCTCATGCGCCCAGCCCCTTGAGCTTAGGCGCGCCTGGCATGCGCCTTGTTGAAGGGGCCTCGCCTTGACTTAGGCGAGGCTCATTACCTATGCCCACCTGCGCCTCGCGTGCATCTTTCACAACAGAGCGTCAGGCTCAAGATAATTTCCCCCTTAGGGTGAGGTTTAATGGGCTTTGTATGTGTGATTTGGCATCCCCAAAGGCCTTTAATTGGAAAACTTCCCTCTTTGGATAGGACTTAATGATTGGTGTCACCATTCTAAAATGGGGGCACACAGTTACCCCAATTGTTGACCTCCGTTTTATGTGTTGAGCCTGAGCCATATGGACATATGGTGCTAGGGGTGCTGTGAAGTGACAGCCGCCTCCAAGAAGTGCTAATCTTATCTAGAACACTACAGTCCCGTCTAACCCTGATGAATGAGAAGTTCTATGGTGAACCACCTAAGCTTATCTAGAGCACTCCAGTCCCGTCTAACCTCGGTGAATGATAAGTTCTATGGTGAACCGCCTTGAACGAGTTGGTTCAACTTCATTTAAGACATTTTCATAGGAACAAATCATGATCCTGGGTGACATGAGGTAGGCAGAACCGTGGGGCCAAACATTGCCTTATGAGTTGGCCTTTGCATAAAGCTAATTTTGCGGAGGCTGAATCTAGTTTTGCTTACTGTTTCTTCGTGTGACAAGTTGTTGCGCCTTATATCTCGTGTTTAACCAACATAATTTGACTACTGTGATAAAGAACATGCACTGATTGACTCCAGCCGCAGCAGTTGAGCTTCCTCTTGGACGTTCCCAATCTTACTTATCCTACTTGGACCAGGCCAGACACTAGGCTATAATACTCCAGGTCCAAGCCTTAGAAATTGTATCTAAAAATAACGTGAAATTGAATATAATATAAATTGAATGGGCAAGAAGTCATTTCAAAGTGACCATACCAACGCACTCTCACTGAGTATGATCTAGATGTACCCATTGCTGTTCGTAAGGGTGTTAGGTCTTATATTGAACATCCTATATCCAATTTTGTGTCTTATTCTCACGTGTCTTCCTCCTATAAAGCCTTTGTTTTCAAAAATTTCCTCTGCATGTGTTCCTAACCGTGTCCAAGATGCTCTTACTGATCCCAAGTGGAAGCACGCTATGATTGAAAAGATGAAAGCTCTTCATAAGAGTGGCACTTGGGAACTCACGATGTTACCTAAAGGGAAAAGGACTGTAGGGTGCAAGTGCGTCTACACTGTGAAGGTTAGGGCTGATGGTTCCATTGAATGGTACAAAGCTTGTTTGGTTGCAAAGGGTTTTTCTTAGACATATGGGGTGAACCATGGTTACCGGGATCGTGGTACCCCCTATGGAACCACGATCCGGAACTTGCTATCCCGATTGTGGTTCCTTTGGGGATCCGGATCCTTAATTTCACGAACCAAACAAGAAGAAGAAGATAATTAATTTTTAATCATTTGAGACTGAGACTTAATTTAGTGTTATTTTCCTATATTTTTTGTATTTGAAATTTGATTATGTTAAACCATGGAATGATTTAATACTCTACATATCTGTATATAATTATTCATAAAGTGCTAGTCGAACCAATAGTTCGAACCCCAGCGAACCAAGGACCAAAAAAGTGAACCAACTAAGACTACCTCCTGTACCGCGAACCAAACCAAGTGTCGTACTATGCACCCGAACTCGTACCACATACAGGTGTGAACCACGTTCCAGGTAACATTGGGATTGACTATCAGGAAACCTTCGCATCGGTTGCCAAAATGAACTCAGTCAGGATTCTTCTTTCCCTAGCAACCAATATGGAGTGGCCTCTTCATCAGATTGATGTGAAGAATGCCTTTTTGTATGGTGACTTAGAGGAGGAAGTATATATGGATGTCCCTCCTGGCTTTGAGGACTTCAAGACAGAGGGGAAGGGGTGTAGGCTGAGGGAATTTTTATATAGAGAAGGACGGACTGTAGCTGAGAACCAGTTCAAGGCGAAGCCATTGACCTACAAGACATAGATCCCGCGGGGGGGGTGAGAAGGAATATTAAGATTTTTCTTTGATGCTTCACAGCGAGTCCTTCCGAGCCCGCCTGCCATTCATCTATTCTGGTTGTTTGTCACTGACCTTGGATTGAACCTTCAATCCCTCAATCTACTTTGCTAGCTAACTTGCCATCTCCTACTGGCTGGGAAAGAAAGAACAGTGAAGACAAGACCTCTCATCAGCAAACAATCGCCAAGGGCTTGGTTTTAGAGATTTGCACAGGCAATACTTCGATATGCCTTCAAGCAGAGTCATGCGAATCACACACTGTTCATCAAACATTCATTGTAGGGTAAAACTACTGCCCTTATTGTATATGTGGATGACATTGTGTTTAAAGGAGATGACTTGGAGGAAATGCAACGGTTGAAGGAGTATATGGCCAGTGAATTCGAGATAAAAGACGTGGGAGCTTTGAAATATTTCCTTGGGATTGAGCTTTCGCCAGACATGATCACATTAGGGTGGAAGCATACACAGATGCAGACTGGGCTGGTTCTATTACTGATGGGTGGTCTACTTCTGGTTACTGCACCTTCATGGGAGATAACCTTGGTACTCGGCAAAGTAAGAAGCAAAATGCTGTGGCAAGGTCTAGTGCAGAAGTTGAGTTCAGGGCTATGGCCCATGTATTTGTGAGCTCTTGTGGATTAAATCCTTGTTGAATGATTTGAAGGTTGAACCGACAAATTGTATGATACTATATGTTGATAATAAGTCTGTGATCAGTATAGCTCATAATCCGGTTCAACATGATCGAACTAAACATGTGGTACTATCTGGAAGACTACTAATCAACTTGCCGACATTCTTACCAAGGGGTTGGAAGTCTACCATTTTTCACTCTATTCTGGACAAGCTGGGCATGAGAGATATATTCGTACCTGCTTGATGGGGAGTGTTGGGTGTTATTATTTTAATTTTCTTATGTTTGGTATTTTATCTTTGGTATAAGGACTCCTTTATAATTTCTTATTTTTATTCTCCCGGTTAATATATATATAAAGGGTGTGATACATTGTCAACCCAAGTTTGGCTAAATCATATGTCAACCGTTAACATCTAAATTTTTTTCTTAATGCATAGATGAAATTTGTAAGATATTGTGTCAACAATACATGCCGAGTCAAATGCTGTATACTTGACCGGTTGACTTCATTGCAGCTTATATTTGGGCTCTTTTGATGCTTTGTTTTTCTCTTGGTATTGCAATTATTGTTTTCTTTTTAAATGGAACAATTGTTTCAATTTATGTTTTAGTATACATGACAATCAAGGTTGGTCGTTAACATGTTTGTTTTCCTTTTGAGTGACAGTTACTTGGCGCCCCCCGGATATATGAAAAAATTGAAGACTCTGATAACAGCTATTTTAAGGAAACTCCTGAGGATCAATGGTGTAGGGCAACTGATTTCACTCCATCATGCTGTATAGGGCAATCTTCTGCTTTATGTTTGGAAATTCCATTCCATGTTCCTCTTCCAAACTTTGCTGACAAGTTTGCATATTACGAAGAAAAGAAAAGCCAATTCAGCTTGGAGAGTGGTTCCAGTTTTTCTTGCAATTTAAATCTTGTCCCCATAGTGGGTCCTCCTCAAGATCTTGAGTTGCCATATAATATATTATTTAAAATTTGTTCCTTGGTTCAGCATGGTTGTCTTCCAGGGCCAGCGCTTAATGTTGATTTCTTTCAGTTGGTTGACCCACAGAGAATAGACATTGGACGTATTGAAAATGCACTGGAGAAACTGTATCATCTTAAGCAATGCTGCTATGAACCTGCAAGGTGGCTCCATGAGCATTATAAAACAGATACCAGCTCTAGACAACTTCCTAAAATGCGTGTAAATACTATAGCAGGTGGGTTAGTGTATTTGCGAAGGGTTCAGATAAGCCCATGCAAAGTCTATTTCTGTAGCCCAGAGGTTAATGTGTCTAATCGCGTGTTGCGCAATTATCCTGAAGATACTGATAATTTTCTTCGTGTTTCTTTTATCGACGAGGAGTTGGGTAAACTTTATTCCGCTGATTTATCTTCACGTACAGCTTCTGCAAATGAGCAAAGAAAAACTGGCATTTATAATAGAATATTGTCAACTCTCAGAAATGGCATAGTTATTGGTAATAAGAAGTTTGATTTTCTCGCATATTCATCTAGTCAATTACGGGATAATTCTGCATGGATGTTTGCCTCTAGACCTGGGCTTACTGCTGCTGATATAAGAACATGGATGGGTGATTTTCATCAGATCAGGAATGTGGCAAAGTACGCCGCTAGACTTGGTCAATCTTTCAGTTCATCCAGGGAAACTTTGAGCGTCAATAGGCATGAAATTGAGATTATTCCTGATGTTGAAGTGGAAGTAGGTGGAATAATGGGGCTTTTGGCCTGGTTGGTCCCGCTGGAAAAGAGAGTTTTATATGTTTTCTCCGATGGAATTGGGAAAATATCTGCTGACTTTGCTCGGAAAATTGCTATTAAATGTGGCCTTCAAGATTCTACTCCATCTGCCTTTCAGATTCGCTATGGTGGTTACAAAGGTGTTGTGGCTGTTGATCCCACGTCATCAATGAAATTGTCATTGCGAAAGAGCATGTCCAAGTATAAATCAGAAAACACGACATTAGATGTTTTGGCTTGGAGCAAATATCAACCCTGTTTTTTAAATCGCCAATTGATAACTCTTTTGTCAACAGTTGGGGTGGAGGATCATATCTTTGAAAAGAAGCAAAGAGAAGCGGTAGATCAACTTGATGCTATCTTAACAGATCCTTTAAAGGCCCAGGAGGCACTTGAGTTGATGTCTCCAGGAGAGAATACTAACATTCTTAAGGAAATGCTTCTTTGTGGCTATAAGCCTGATGCTGAACCATTCCTCTCAATGATGTTGCAAACTTTTCGGGCATCAAAGTTGCTGGAATTGCGGACAAAAACAAGGATATTTGTTCCAAATGGAAGATCAATGATGGGATGTTTAGATGAAACCAAAACATTGGAATATGGTCAGGTATTTGTGCAGTATTCTGGAGCTCAATACAATTACTGTGGCTCAGACCAGCATAATAATATTGTTGAGGGAAAGGTGGTTGTAGCTAAAAATCCATGCTTGCACCCGGGTGATATTCGTGTTTTAAGGGCTGTAAATGTGCCAGCTTTGCACCATATGGTGGATTGCATTGTTTTCCCCCAAAAAGGAATGAGGTAAAACTTGACATACTATGTCCTCTTTGAAATTTCTGAATCATAAGCCATGGAATGTTATTATAAAATATTACTTAGTTTGTTTAGGTTGGAATTGCTGAACAATAGTTTATATATATATTAGATTCCTAGAAGGAAAATAAGTTACTCCCTCCGTCCCATTTTTTGTGTCCATCTTTGGGATACCAACTCTAAGTTGCACGAAGCGGGAGAGGGAGTGGGGGCGGGAAAGTGCTAAACTTTACGAGGTTTCAAAGGTTTCTTCTTGAGCGGGGCAGGAGCGGAAGCGGGGTTGGGAGCGGGGGCACGGAGCGTGACCACTTTTAAAGATTCCTGCTTCTAAGTTAACCAACTTTTTAAGGGAACATAATCATTGCTTGTAATAAATACAATTGTTCCAAAATTACCCTTGTTTTTTGTTCCCTTTTACTTTTTGTTGGGCATTTTCAAAATCAATAAGGATAAGTTTGGAAAGTAGCTAAAAATTTATCAAAGTGGACATTAGCTTTGGGACATCCAAAAAAAGAAAGATGGACGCATAAAATGGAACGGAGGGAGTATCTAATTTCCTTTTCTCTTAAAAGAAAATACAGATCTAATCATCTAAGCATATTCCATGGCTTATGATTCAGATTTTTTTTTTTTTAATAGGCAAATGTCAAGTTTCTGTTCATTTGCATTTTGTTCTTCTGGGTGTATATTTTTACTCTGGTTGTTACTATCAGTAAGTCACTCTGATCTACTTTATATGGAGTATCAAATAGTAGAATAAATGGAGAGATCACCAACTTGTTTCAGTTTTATTTTATTTTTATTTTTATTTTTTCCGCTCTTTTCTTCTACTTTAATCTTGTTCTTTTTCTTTCCCCCTCTATTAGACAGTACTTAATATGGTCTGGTAGAATTTGTTGGTAAGAGAAAGGTTCATAAAATTATACCACCTTTAAAGAAATAAAGAATCTGATGATTTCCCAAAAAATAAAGATTCTGACTTTTCTAAAATAAAATTAAAATGGTTTCAAGGGAAGAGGAATTGTCAGCCAATTATATAGAATACCCCCAAAAAAAAATTGCTTTTCAACTTCTGAATTGGCCCATCTACTCTATCAAAAGATCATTTATTCGTTCCTACAAAATGCACCTTCAATCACCATGGGAGACGTTCCATGATTTCTTCTTTCTCCTATTAATTTTGGCACGTCTCCCGTTGTGGAGTAAATCAGCCACTGATATTGGAAACAGCCATGACATCCGAATAAGGTATTTGTTGAGTTTATAATCTCACATCGGGAATTTAAAGTCATACTACTCAATATATAAGATTATGGGACCTATTTTGCCAATTGATTTTGGGTTGAATGCTCCAATTCAACTTGGTATCCAAGTAGGTTGTTGTCAGGCCTAATATGGACACATGTGCTCCACGTTACCCTATCTCAGTAATCCACATGTTTGGCTCTCAATCATGCTACACGTGCGGGGGCGTGTTGACTCTACAATCCTACATTGGGATTTTAAAGCCTTGCTACTGTATATATAAGATCATGGGGTTCTCCACCTATTGCCAATTGGTTTTGGGTTCGATACTCCAATTCAACTGTATTACTGTATTAGGAAAGACCTAGAGTGGATAAAAAGGTGATCCACAGATTGGCCTACCTCCTTCGACATACAATCTATGTTACATTGATTTGGGTACCCAGATTGGAAGTGGAGGTATTAGAGAGCCTGGTACTCGGGTTTTCGGTCCTCCAAGATTGTTCCGGTAAATCTCTTGCAGGGGGAAGGATACTATTAAGACATTGGATTTTTCCTTGCTTGCTAGTAGTAGGGGTGGCAATCGGGTCGTGTTGGGTCATAATCGTGTCGGGTCATTGTCGTGTCGGGTTATAATCGTGTCATTCTTAACGTGGCATAATCGTGTCGGGTTATAATCGTGCCGGGCCATACACGGGTCACCCGTTTAACCCGTCTAACCCGTGTAGGGTGTCATCGGTTTGGTTCGGATCGGATTGGATTTTATTTTTTTTATTTTCGATTTTTTCATGTTTTGAAAACCAACAGAAGTGGTCGGTTCGGTCGGTTTTGCCAATTTGAGCGGTCGGATCGGTTTTTTTAGTTGTAGGTAATTTTAAAAAAACCGACCGGTTAGCTTGGTTCGGTTATTCGAAAAAAGCTTACAGTCCTACTAAGAACACAAACAAGTCTTTCATAAAATGTATCAATTATTAAAACGTACGTCTTAAATACCAAAATATTACAAATATGACAATATTCAACTATTATAAACTTAACACCCAAGCATTTCCAAACAAAATGAATAAGAAGAAATATTGTTTTTACTAACTGTATAAAGAAATTTCTCCACTTGCCATCCATCAAGAATCAAGATTAACAATTGTATTTGTCTAATTGACTAATTTGTCTCCCTCCCAATCCAGCAATCCTGGCGGACTTCCTCCCTTTTATTTTATTTTATTTTATTATTTTATTATTATTTTTTTTATACAATGCTTGATGCATGAATGCTTCCAGGCTCCAGCTTCCTCCCTCCCTTATTAGTTAATAATAATAATTATTTTTTATTATATTAGTTATTAATTATAATATATAAATTTACTTGTTTGGTAAGTTGGTAACTACTCTTTTTTTTTTGTGAGCAAACAAAAAAAAAAAAAACAATTTTAGTTTATATATATATAAATTTTAAATAAATATGTTTTAAAAAAATATATATATTTTTAATTCTTATTTATATTATTTGTATTTTAGACTTCCATATTATTAAAAATTATTTTAGAACTAAAAAAAAAAAAATGCCCCAACTGCACTTAAATACTTAATCGGGTCAAACGGGTTAGACGGGTTGACCCGCTTCAACCCGTTTATTAATCGTGTCACACGGGTCGACTCGTTTATGACCCGTGCCCTTATACGGGGGTTGCCGTGTCGTGTCGAAAATTGCCACCCCTAGCTAGTAGTTGGAAGGACCAGATTTGGATTTTCCTATTATTATCCGAGGGGCCTTCTCAAAGTGTTGGATTGAGTGCTTTTGTGTTCCAGTACTCATGCAGTGGTGGCTATCATTCGGCGCTTACGACGACTTAGTTCTTTTCCTTTGAAGAGGACTAATTTTCTTTTGTTTCTCCTTTGGCAGCATTTTAGGGAGGGACAAGTTTGATAGTGAGACCTTGTTTTTTGCCTTTGGAGGGGGACTCGTTGTATTTGTTTCCCCTTTGCTTAGTGATAGCTTTTTAGTATTAGATCTTGTGATGTATACTACCAGTGTACATAGTTTGCACTCCTTCTGGTGCTCTTTATTCAAATATTACTAAAAAACAATATTGGGTGCAGGTGTGTGTTTAGATGTTGAACCTCTCTAAACTCAAAATCTAAGGATACGAGGACTAGACTTGAAATGTATTAAAAAATTGGGTACGAGTACGCAGACACGTCTAAACATATAAAAGACATTATGTATTTCATATAATATTATAGGGAGAGGCTCTTAGGTGCATTGGGTAAGTGCACTGACCGGTGCATTGGGTAAGCGCACTGACCGGTGCATTGGATAAGTGCACTGACCAGTGCACTGGGCTTTTAAGCTTAAAAAACCCGCTGATCAGCAGGACGGGGTGCAGGTCAGCGGGGGAGCCCGCGGGTTTTTTAGGCTTAAAAGCCCAATGCACTAGGTCAGTGCACTTACCCAGTGCACCTAGGAGCCTTTCCCTAATATTATAGTGTGTGATTTGATGTTAATTAATCATATTCTTGATTAGAATTTAGTTAAGGGGTTTCTATATATTTGTTCATATAAAAAGTTTCTTCGTTCTCGATTTTGAGCTTCTTCTTGCTTTTTCACCATTACATGTGGTTAATTCGCTGTCTGATTTGGGCACGAGTGTCGAACACATATCTTATACGCAAAGTATGTTACATGGACTCATGTACGAGTGTCGGGCGCGAGTGAGTGTCTAAGTGTCGGGCGCGAGTGTGTGTCTAAGTGTCGGGCTTCCTAAATACATGAATCTAAGGACATGAAGACACGCCAAAAGATCTATATTTTTCTTTTATTTATAGGGGAAAATAGTGTTTTATGTAATAATAAGAGTTTAACATTAGCATTTCATCCATTTTGAAATAACATTGTAGCAAAAGGAATATAATTAGAGACTTTAATATACTATTATATAAGTTGCTATCATGCTACTTGGTGGATGTCCAATCAGAAGTGTCGGACGCATATCCCATTCCCATGTTCGAGTGTCCGACATGCGTACTTCAACCTCCTATTAAGAAATGTCCATATAACACATCCCATACCCATGTCATGTCTTGTCGACACGGATACTTTGGGGGGCAATAGGAGAGTCCATATACCATAGCATACAATATCAGTTCGCTATAACATTATCATCCTCAAAGATTATTATCTTGTTGGAAAATATGGTTTCCAGATTGGTGAAGATATTTCCAAGAGAGAAATCCTAGAATATTCTAGAGATCTCTAGATTTATTTGATTTAAATTGATATTATTGTAATCATTGGAGATTTGATCTTATCTCTAGGTTTCCTATCTTGTCTCTCATTCTCACCCTATATAAATGATTATATGGTTGAAGCATTGTAAAATGATTATCCCAGCAAAATACAATTTCTCTCTCTCTCTCTCTCTCTCTCTCTCTCTCTCTCTCTCTCTCTCTCTCTCTCTCTCAAAATTCTACATGGTATCAGAGCCAAACCCTACTCTGGGATAAGACTTTTTCCGCTTACAGTTTCCACCACCGGCGGGTGGCCGCCCGCTGCCCGCCGAGACTTCCGTATTGCCGGAATTCTCTTTTATTCTTTTGATTCTTTTTTATCAACCCAAATCTGAGGTTGATAGTATTACAAAAAAAAAAGTGGGAAAACCCTAAAGCAACCTTTTTTTTTTTTCCTGTTCATCCAACCTCCCGCGGCTTTGCAAACAAAATCTGATTCTATTCAGTCTCTGTCCTCAATCCTATTTCAGATCTGCCATTAAATCTCAATCTATCTACGGTCATTTGTTTTTTATTTTTATTTTTTATTTTTATTTCGGAGAGATTCTAACAACCCACTGGTTGCTTGTGACCATTGTAAGTGACCAATTGTTATTGTTTGATCATTAAGGAAGGATGAGGAAAAAATTGGGAAAGAAGAAAAGAGGTCAATGATGATGGGTCCCAGCCTATGGAATTTGATGACTTGTTCATTTACGGCCTGTTCTTGGCAACCTATTAAGTGTTCGGTGTTTGAGAGATGTTTGATTATCGTAGTTTCTTATTATTTCTTTTGTGCTATTATTCCCTTCTTTAGGGGTACTCTTGTAATTATATTAATTCTGATTATGGTTTAAATTGTTTAATACAATGGGAAAGAGTCACATGTGTGCTCTCTAAGCTTTCTGAAAAACTCAACATAGTATCAGAGATTCCCTAATAGGGGACTCGGTCCTTCCATCAACTACCATTGCCGCCGCAGACTCCATGAACCAGAACCACAAGCCCTAGCCCCTTCTTCCACACTCGCCACATCACCCAACCCATATCTAACCTAACCGCAACCCTAGGTCACCAACCCAGGCTCGCCGCACCACCAGACAGACTCCCCAGCCTCACCACACCTTCTGGATCATCACCCAACTTCGCAGCAAACCATTGAAGCTTCCCAGCCTTGCCGCAACCCACCCTGACCTAAGCACCCATATCACATCATCCTTTCCTCTTGTTTACCCTAGCCGATACCCTGGAGTGATACACCTAATCCTACACTCCTTCCTTTATTCAGTTTTCTAAAACCTAGGGTGGATTCCACCATCCTTGGACTGTTTTGATCACGATCAGCTCTTTCTTTCCCTTCGGTCCATCTTTGGACCACATGATTTGTCCATAGATTGGACAATTGCACCAAAGTGGTGCATGTGAAGGCTAGAAGGGTCTTGATTTCATTGTTGTTGGTTGTGCCTATTCCTCTTTGAGATGACGAAGGACGATTTGACCAACAAGACTGCTGAAATTACAAGTTCTCCTATAGGTAATGAGAGAATCATTACCGAGAACCCTGGGTCCAAAATCACCACGGTGCTTCTGAATGGTGAGAATTACTTATCCTGGTCCCAGTCAGCCACGTTTTGGCTCAAAAGCAGATCTAAATTTGGTTTTGTTAATGGCACACTCAAGGTCCCTAGCATTGAAGATTCTACTTATGCAAAGTGGTTATGAGTTGGCTTACACACTCCATGGAGCCCGAGATTGCAGATGGGTTCTTTGAGATGGAGACTACCAAGGACATTTGGGATACACTTACAGAGACCTATTCTCGTAAAGGTAATGTGGCTCAAATCTACGAGGTAAGGAGAGCTATTGAAGCAAAAGTACAGGGATATCGCTCTACTTTGCAGTATTTTACTGCATTGGGAACTCTTTGGAAATGAATTGATCATCTGACTGCCCATCGCCCAGTCTGTCCTATAGATGCTGCTAGCTTCAAGATTTATATTGAGAGTGAGAGGATATTTAAATTTTTAGCAGGCCTTAATCCCGAACTCGACCCGGTTCGGAGTAGGATTCTTGGCATGGAGCCACTTCAAACACTAAGGGAAGCTTTTGCTCATGTTCAGAATAAAGAGAGTCGCCGATCAGCCATGCTTCCCCAGTCCCCAGCTCATAGGTCTGCCTTGATTTCCTCTAATTATCGTGGTGGTTAGCCTCCTTCTGTACGTCGTCATGATAACAATTCTAAAGTAAGTGATGACAAGGATAAGCTATGGTGTGACTATTGTAATTGTCCTAGACATACTCGAGATAAGTGTTGGAGCCTCCACGGTCGTCCTCCGATGTCAGGTGGTCGTGGGGGCCGTCGTGGTGGACGTGGTGGCCGAGGTAATGGACCTCGTGCAAACTTATCCACTGGATTGGATTCGCCTCATCAGGAGAGGGTATCTACTCCAAATACTTCGTATGGACCTAGCACCATCAGCACTACGGATATGGAGACTCTACGACGTCTAATGGCTTAGTTGGATCCCCCCACTAGTGCCTTGACTTCTTTTGCCCATAAAGGTAATTGTGCTAATTTATTTAGTGCTTCATTTTTTACTTCTCAACAACCATGGATAGTTGATTCGGGAGTTTCCGATCATTTGATTGGTCTTTCCAATGTTTTCTCTACTTATAACCCATGTTCAGGGAAAGAGAAGGTTCGAACTGCAGATGATACACCTTCCACTATTTGTGGTAATGGTGGTGTTAATGTTTCTAGTGCACTTGCCTTAACCTCAGTTCTTCATGTTCCAACTTTTTCGACTAACTTGATTTCTATTAGTCGAATTACCCGGGATCTAAATCGTTGCGTAACTTTCTTCCCATCTCATTGTGTCTTTCAGGATCTCTCCACGAAGAAGACGATTGGCAGTGGTAAAGAGGAGAATGGCTTTCTGTTGCCTGCAGGAGATACAAATGGGAAGTTAACGGAAGTTGCTCACACCACACAAAGAGAGACTCTTCCCCAGGAGATTTGGCTGTGGCACCAGAGATTAGGACATCCTTCTTTTTATTTATTTAGTTTTTTATTTCCCTCTCTAGTTTCGAACAAATATGTTTCAGACATTTCTTGTGAGGCATGCCAACTTGGCAAACACCATCGTGCTACCTTTAACTCGAGTATAAATAAACGGTTCCCTTTTCTATTATTTATACCGATGTTTGGGGTCCTTCTCCTATCTCTACTTTGAATGGTTATAGATGGTTTGTCATGTTTATTGATGATTGCACTCACACCACATGGGTTTATTTAATGAAAGCAAAAAGTGATGTTTTTTTTCTATCTTTAAGTCTTTTCATAAGATGGTTTGTACTCAGTTTAATACTGTTGTGAAGATTGTTCGATCAGATAAAGGGGGGGAATATATCTATGGTGGTCTTACTCATTACTTCTCTGAACATGGTATGATTCATCAGACATCATGTACTAATACTTCCCAACAAAATGGAGTAGCTGAGAGAAAAAATCGTCACTTATTAGAGTCAGCTAGGTCAATGCTGTTCTCGATGCAGGTTCCTAAGTCTTATTATGGTGAAGCAATTCTAAGTGATGCGTATCTAATCAATCGCCTTCCCACTCGCATACTTGGTAACAAAGCTCCCATTGAACTTCTTACTAAGCCGTCTTCTCTCTTCCCTATTCCTCCGAAAGTCTTTGGTTGTGTGTGCTTTGTCCACAATCACTCTCCATCTCGTACCAAATTAGATCCCCGTGCCCTTAAATGTGTCTTTGTTGGGTATTCTCCAACACAGAAAGGTTACAAGTGTTACCACCCCCCCTCCCGTAAATGGTTTGTGTATCTGATGTCACCTTTGATGAACGTTCGTCCTTTTTCCCCAGCTCCCAGCCATCTCTTCACGGGGAGAGTGGGTCATGGGAAGAGACATCTGGAACAACAGTTCCATTTATAGTGGGAAGTGAGGAAGAGAGAGAGAAAGAAAGAGAGGGAGAAGGAGAGAAAGATAGAGAGGAGGAAGAAAAAAAGGAAAGAGAGGAGGAAGGTGTAAGAGAGGAAGGAGGAGGAAAAGAAAGAGAGAAATGTAGAAGGAAGTGGAAGAGATAAGACAAAGGAGCTATTGGCTAATTCAAAAAATAAGGAGAGAAAAAGGTTTGGGGCAACAGAAGAAAGGACTATCTCCCCAATACCACTACAATTGTCTTCTTCACTGGATGAAGATCCAGGTATTTCTCCTTCTACTATTACTCCTCCTTCTCTTCCATCTACTACTTATGTTTCTAGTTTTCTCTCTCCAGATGAGTTAGACATTCCTATTGCTCTTCGAAAGGGCACTAGAGAGTGTACTAAACACCCCATCTCAAAATTTGTTTCTTATGCCCATTTGTCTTCTTTTTATAGGGCCTTTGTGTCCAAACTCAATTTTGTTTCTGTCCGTAATCATGTACAGGAAGCTCTCGTGGATACAAAGTGGAAATTGGCTATGGTTGAAGAGATGAAAGCACTTAGGAAAAATGGCACATGGGAATTAGCATAATTACCTCGGGGAAAAAAGACAGTTGGGTGCAAGTGGGTGTTCATAGTGAAACACAGAGCAGATGGAACAGTTGAAAAGTATAAAGCAAGACTGGTAGCCAAAGGCTACACTCAGACCTATGGGGTAGACTATCAGGAGACGTTTGCACCTATAGCAAAGATGAACTCTATTAGAATATGGTTATCTCTAGCAGCCAACTTAGAGTGGCCCTTGCATTAGTTTGATGTGAAGAATGCATTCCTCCATGGAGACTTGGACGAGGAAGTCTACATGGATATTCCCCCTGGGTTCAAGGATGACAAAATGAGAGGGAAGGTATGTCGCCTCAGGAAATCCTTATATGGTCTAAAACAGTCTCCCAGAGCTTGGTTTGATAGGTTTTCTCAAGCTATGATCAGGTATGGCTTCAAACTGAGCCAAGGTGACCATACTCTTTTGTTAAATTGGAGCATCCAACCCAGGTTGGATGCTCCAATTCAATATGGTATCAGAGCAGGTTATTGTTGGGCCAATTTGTCCATGTGTGCTCTACGTCACCCTATCTCAGTAATCCACGAGTTTGGCTCTCAGTCATGCTACACGTGCGAGGGTGTGTTGAGATTGTTTGTCCCACATCGGGGACTTATAACCTAGCTACTCAATATATCAGTTCAAGGGGCCACTCCACCCATTGCCAATTGGTTTTGGGTTGGATCTCATTCAACTCCTTAAAACCCAAGTGTTAAGGAGAGGGGAACTAAAGCTTTATAAACCGCACAGAGGAGGCATAAATGGGCGATGTGGGACATTCCAACACACCCCCTGAACTGTGAGCCGGACACTCAGCGTACCCTGGACCACAGCAGCCGGACACTCGGCACGCCGGAAGACAAGCCCAACCAAGCTCTGATACCACTTGTAAGGCCCAGCCCATTCAACTCCTTAAAACCCAGGTGTTAAGGAGAGGGGAACTAAAGCCTTATAAACCGCACAGAGGGGACATAAATGGGCGATGTGGGACATTCCAACATCTTTTTATTAAGCACTCATCACTAGGAAAAGTGACTGCTTTAATTGTCTACGTAGATGATATTGTTCTCACAGAAAATGATTTTGAAGAGATGAAGTGTTTGAAATCATACCTTGGTAAGGAATTTAAAATTAAAGATTTGGGAGATTTGAAATATTTCTTGGGAATTGAGGTAGCAAGATCCAAGGAAGGCATATTCATTTCACAGAAAAAGTATGTTCTAGACTTGCTTAAGGAGACAGGTATGCTTGGAAGCAAAGCGGTGGATACGCCAATGGATCCAAATCTAAAACTTGGAGACGATCCCAATGGAGAACCGGTTGAAAAGGGGAGATACCAGAGGTTAGTAGGTAAATTAATTTATTTGTCACACACCAGACCAGATATTGCTTTTTCTGTTAGTGTGGTTAGCCAATTTATGCATGATCCAAAGCAAATTCATCTTGATGCGGTGTTTAGAATTATTAGATACCTGAAGTCAGCACCAGGAAAAGGTTTATGCTTTGCCAGAAATGGACACACTTTAGTTGAGGCCTATTCTGATGCTGATTGGGCTGGGTCCATTACTGACAGAAGATCAACCACGGGTTACTGTACATTTGTGGGTGGTAATTAGGTCACTTGGAGAAGCAAGAAACAGTCAGTGATGGCTAGATCTAGTGCTGAAGCAGTGTTCAGAGCTATGGCACAGGGTGTATGTGAGCTGTTGTGGGTCCAGATGATACTTTCAGATCTTGGTTTTGTGCAAAATGATTCAATGAAGTTATACTGTGATAACAAGGCTGCAATTGAAATTGCTCACAATCCAGTTCAGCATGACCGCACGAAACATGTGGAAATTGACAGGCATTTTATTAAAGAAAAGTTGAATAGTGGATGCATTTGTACACAGTTCGTGAGGTCTGGAGAACAATTAGCATATGCCCTGACTAAAAGTCTCGCTGGTCGGCAATTTCACTACATTCTTAGCAAGCTAGGCATGAGAGATATCTTCGCACCCGCTTGAGGGGGAGTGTTGAGAGATGTTTGATTATCTTAGTTTCTTATTATTTCTTTTCTGCTATTATTCCCTTCTTTAGGGGTACTCTTGTAATTATATTAATTCTGATTATGGTTTAATAAAATGGGAGAGAGTCACGTGTACTCTCTAAGCTTTATGAAAAACTCAACATTCGGCTCATTAAGGGACTGTTTGGGTACTGTTTTTTGATGCTTACCCTTATTAAGCCTTGTTTGGCCTTTATTTTTGGGTTAGCTACAAAGAGAGAGAGAGAGAGAGAGAGAGAGAGAGAGAGAGAGAGAATGGTCTCATAAATTGAAAAAAAAAAAGAGCATGATGATAGATCAGCTTTTGGAAAAAAAAAAAATTGGGGCATCTTTATTCCTTTTATTTTTTTATGATTATAAAGAAAAGATAAAAGATGCCCATTTCAAAGTCTCTATTTTTCAATAAGATCCCCCAATCGTTTCTGATTTTTCAAATTTGCCCTAAAAATTTCTGGAATTTCATATCTGCCCCAATATTTTTTTTTTTTTTTTAAAATGAGCTTTTTGCTCCAAAATTTTCATAATTTCATTTTTTTTAAGCCATGTTTGGCCTTGGTTGGGCTTTAATGGGGTTTTGTTTCTTATGCCTTCCAAACTTTGGTCTCCGTCTGCACTCCCACCTTCACTTTCAGGGGTAGTATATAAGGAGACAGTATTGGATGATAGGATCCCCGAGGAGGGGGCTCCCGTTACATCGCACGAATTGGTGTGTTTGAATACACAGCCCCCCTTCAATTTGAGGGGGAGTGTTGAAGACAAGACAACTACCTCTATTTATGTGTCACACGATGGATTATTCTGTAGGCTCATCTCACCTTTTTCCATGTGATCTTGGAGCTTTAGATGTTTGTATGATGAGACTGCCTAAGAGGAGCCGCACATGGACCACCCAAGAGAGGATGGTTCGGTATAAGATTTGGACACTTCAACAAATATCCGTGTGCCAATTTGAGGGGTAGTGTTGGAAAATATAGAAGAAAATGTGGCTTCCAGATTGGTGAAGATTTGATGGCAGATAAATCCAGAAGATATTCCGAAGAGGCGGAGAGGGAAATCCCTGAATATTCTAGAGATCTCCAGATTTATTTGATTTAAATTGATATGATTGTAATCATAGGAGATTTGATCTTATCTCTGGATTTCCTAACTTGTCTCTCATTCTCACCCTATATAAAGGGTTGAAGCATTGTAAAATGATTATCCCAGTCAAATACAATTTCTCTCTCAAAATTCTACATATCTAAGCTCATAATCTTTACATTTGAGCCAAGCACTCAAAATACCCCACTTTGGGGAGGGCTTCCTCCATATCTCATTTAAAGGAAAGTGTGATTCGAAATGTCCGTCATTACCTTAGAAAATGACTTGGCCACAAATCTTCCTGCCCACGCTTAGAAGCTCCATCTCAACTCATCCTCTCCTCTTCTTAAGTTTTATTTAATCTATAAAGTTTCTAGCAACTCCACGCCCTCCAAATCTCGATATTCTGTTTGTGCACAAACGTAACCATAGTTACACGCATGTGTCTGTGATCCTTCGAGAAAGATTCCACCACAGCATCTTTTGAGTATCTTCTCATGTTCTTTCAAATTCACCCAACTTTTGCTACATATCGTACTATTTCTTTTAAGTCTATTTTTCCAGTTTAGTTTTATATCTCATATGGGTGTACATATAAACACATTTATATACACAATGGCTAAGCCAGTTTACATGCTGTTATACATGGTAGGATGCACAACAACAATAACTGCCAGGACTGAAAGTATAACAAATATGTATGAAAAACTCAATACAACTATGACATTTTCTTAAATAATGAAGTATTCAGATGCTATGATTGAAGGTTTTATCAATTTGTTGTTGACACACAAAGACACATTTGTGTTGGTTTGTGCGTCTTTCTTTTCTTTGTGAGTGGTTGAAGTACACGAGTCACTTATAGCCATCACCCGTCTTCTTCGCTAGAGTACAACACCACCCATCTTCTTCGCTGGGGTTCCAGTTTTTTGTTCTTTTTAAACGAGTAATAAATATTAGTTTCTTTGTGAAGAGAAAATCCAGCACATGTGTCTCCTGCCACTGCAGGGTTTGGGAGGGTTAGACGTACGCAACCTTGCCCGCATGTGCATTGAGGTTGAAACAACCTTACTGTTGTGCTAAAGCCCACCCTCAGATATTAGTTTTTGTTGTCTATTAAGTTATTCTTTGGCATTTTATGTAGGGGGGCATGATTCTGTTCTTTTGGGCATTTCTGATTTAAAAAGCTATTAGTTAATTGCATTTATCTTATAATGTTATGAATAATTATAGGTTACTTCAATTTGATTATTTCGATCTTCTTCCATGTTGGTGTACTGTGTTCATTCAATGTCTTTTTTCTGTTACCAACATAAGTTAAACTTTAATAACAGACCTCATCCGAATGAATGTTCTGGAAGTGATTTGGATGGAGACATTTACTTTGTCTGTTGGGACCCTGACCTTATTCCACCTCAGCAGTGTCAACCCATGGACTACACACCTGCACCGACTAAGCTGTTGGATCATGATGTTACAATTGAGGTATAATTGTTATAGGTGGAACTTTATTATTTGTATCACAGCATTGTTCTCCCTTGGTTTTAATATTTCTTAGCTTTGTGTGTATATATCATGGTTCAAGGACACGGTATCGGTTGTGGTTGCGGAGGCTGTTGTGATGACTCGGTCGCCGTATTGCGATCTGGTAGTGGGCGATATGCAACAATACGATAGATTTAAGGTTAAAAAAAATAATGAAAAATTCTAAAATAATAAGAATAACAAAATTGGCCTAATAAATTAAAAATTCAGAGTGTACCAATTATTAGATCACATATTATTCAATTTACACGTTGTCGATCTAATGTCTGATAACTCGACACGCATAATTGAACAAAAATTGTTCAATACTACCAAATAATACATACATCACAATAATATGATAATAAGAATACAACTTAGTCAATATCCTTCATTATACTTCATTATACATTTCACCATTTTTTGTCTTTAAAGATTTTAAGTTTCAAATGTTCAATTATGGTCCAAATATTTTGTTATACATCCTACCATTATAAAAAATAAAATAGAATAAAATAAAATAAAACCCAACATATTTGTGACCTACCACATATTAACAAAACTCATAAACCCATAAGTACATATTAAAAAAGCCCAAAAAGTTACATCCTACCCTAGGAAGCATGGGTACTCCATTTTGAGTGAAGTACCAGTACCGGGTACTTGGGGGACATTGACACCCATACCATATGCCTGGGTACGTGTCGGGTACCCCTCTAGCGGTGTCCTAATACTGTGAAGGATTCAACTTGGGTACAGCTCGGGTACTCGTGGATACGGCATGAGTACTTCGTGGGTACTTCGCATAGGGGTCAGATTGTATTTTTTGAAAACTATGGGGGGTACAACTATGGGGTGTACTTCGTGAGTACAGCGTGGGTACTTAGTGGACTTGCCTCTTCTTCTCTTTTTTTTTTTTTTTTCTTTAATGTTGTGGACTTATAATGCTAAAACAATGTTGTTTAGTCCTTAGACTACTTGTTTGCTAATATGCTATGGATTAATATGTTGTAGTGCTGTTCAATCTTCTTCTTTTTTTTTTTTAATTATTAAAAGTTTGCTTTTAAAAATATATGTTTTTAAATATATTTTTATTCAAGGTACCCTAGCCGTACCCGTACCCTATATTTTTGGCTATGTTACATGGACTCTTCAAAGTGTCCGGAGGACACGGGTATGGATGCCATATCCGACACGGGTACTTCGCCTTTCGTGGCTGAAAATTACACTAAACTACACTAGAAGGATCCTACCCAAGTGTCATACCCATGTCCGCAAAGAGTCGTGTCAACACGGGTACTTCACCTATTTAGAAGAGTCCATGTAACATAGATTTTTGGAAATTGTCGTACTCGTGTCACGTGTCAGTACCCTTGCCGTGCTACATAGATCCTACCATTATATCCAAATGTCTTTTTCTTATTTTAACTGCCACATTGCAATGTCATCAAGAGACAACATTATGACTATCATAAAACATCTCCCAATTGTTCCCATTTTGAGTGAAGTACCAGTACTGGGTACGTGGGGGACACCGACACCCATACCATATACCTGGGTACGTGTCGGGTACCCCTCTAGCGATGTTCTGATACTGTTAAGTGAATGATTCAACTTCGGTACGGCTCGGGTACTTCGTGGGTACGGCGGCACGGGTGCCGGATTGTATTTTTTGAAAACTATGGGGGGTACGGCGTGGGTTTAGTGGATTTGCTTCTTTTTTATTTTTATTTTTTTTTCTTTACTATTGTGGACTTGTAATGCTAAAACAATGTTGTTTAGTCCTTAGACTACTTATTTGCTAATATGCTATGGATTAATATGTAGTAGTGTTGTTCAATCTTCTTCTTTTTTTTTTTTTTTTTTTTTTTCTGTTTTTTTAAAAAATATTATTCAAAGTTTGCTTTTAAAAATATGTTTTTTAAAATATCTTTTATTCAAGGTACCCTAGCCGTACCCGTACCCTATATTTTTGGAAATTGTCGTACCCATATCGTATCGTACCCGAGTCACATGTCAGTACCCGTGCTACATAGATCCTACCATTCTATCCAGATCTGTCTTTTCTTATTTTAACTGCCACATTGCAGTTTTATCAAGAGACAACATTATGACTATCATAAAACATCTCCCAAGTGTTCTCAAGACCTCACATAAGTTGTAACTGATATTTACATTTTAGTCAACTTTTTGTATGAAATTTAGGAGTCAGTCTATTATTTTAAAATTTTAAACAATAACTAAAAAAATTTAAAAATCATCAACAAAATTAAAAATAAAAAATAAAAAATCAACTTTTGAATAGTTATTGTGTTTTAGTCTACTATATGTTTTCAGTGCTGTGAGCTTGCACCAATACGTTGTGAAAATTGCTCACGTTGTGAAGACTTGCTCCCAACATTATGAAGAGTTGCACCCGACTTTGAAACGAGTTGCTCTCTGCATTCTGAAGAGTTGCTCCCAACGTTACGAAGAGTTGTTCCAAAACGTCATGTAAAATTTGATGACTTCTTTACAAAAAAAATTAATATATGTATATTTATTTTTTTTGAAAAAGCAATAGGCTGACTTTTAAATTCTATTCAAAAAGTGGACTGAAAGTTAATTATCCCAAGTTATCATTAGATTGGTCATAACCATATATCACACAAAATGAAAGTCAAACCTAATGCGTATACTGGATCACTAGCTATATACATGAGTGCATGATTGTCACAAAACATCCTCATAGGCTTGCTACTAGAGGCATCCATCTTCTGCAACAAGAAGGATTTTACCCCTAGCATTTGCTAGCTGTATGCATTATTATCCTACACTCTGCTTCGGCAGTTCATCGAACCTCCACACGTTGTTTCTTACTTCTCCAAGCAACTAGATCTCACCAACAAAGGTATAGAAACCAGATATAGATTGCCCACATACCCAATCAACTTCTGTGAAGGCAGTAATATCTAGATTATTAGAGGGTTTAAATTCTGAACCATTGGTAGGAGATGCTTTTAAGTCTCTCAATCTACGATTGCAGTAATATCTAGATTACTATATCCTAGAGCTAGCCTTGGAATTTGCATAAATTGGCTCACAACCCTGACGGGAAAAAGTATTATCTGGCCTCGTCACAGTAAAGAAAATCAATTTCCCACCTTCTACACCATCAAGGATCCTTAAATTCTTTACCTTCATCTCTACTAGACTCAGTATTAGGATCTACTAGGGTGTCAACTGGCTTAGCACATAACAACTAACTCTACAAGATCAGTCACATTCTTTCTTTAGATGAGAGAGACACTTTTCCTTGACCTAGCTCCGTCAAAACCCAGAAAGTACTGTAGTGTGACACCCTGGCTACCTCAACACCCAAATCATTCATGTGAAATGCATGCCCATTGGAGCTTTTTGAAAGTTATGTTCAATGCTCCCTTGACCATTCCTTCACATTTGCACAAGCTGTTTACTCTGTTCAATTCCAAGTGACTTTATTCTGTGTTGCAGGAAGTTGAGGAGTACTTCACCAATTATATAGTTAATGACAGTTTAGGAATCATTGCAAATGCTCATGTAGTCTTTGCAGATAGGGAACCTAATAAAGCATTCAGCAATCCTTGTATAGAACTTGCAAAGCTATTTTCTATTGCGGTTGACTTCCCAAAGACTGGTGTGCCTGCTGTGATACCACGTCTTCTGCGTGTCAAAGAATATCCAGATTTTATGGAAAAGTCTGACAAGAAAACCTATGAATCGAAAGGTGTGATTGGAAAGCTTTTTCGAGAGGTGAAAGACCTTGCACCGCACAAATGCAAGATTAAATCCTTCACTCACTATGTAGCAAGGCAGTCATATGATCCTGACATGGAAGTGGATGGTTTCAAGCATTACATCAGTGATGCTTTTGATTACAAAAGCAAGTATGATTTCAAGTTGGGGAAGCTGATGGATCGTTATGGCATCAAAACCGAGGCAGAAATTCTCAGTAGAAGTATCATGGCAATGTCTAATTCATTTGACAGGAGAAGGGATGCAGATGCTGTTGGTTTGGCTGTGAAGTCCTTGAGAAAAGATGCTAGGACCTGGTTCAGCAAGAAAGGAAATAATAAGGCAGAGGCTGGAACTGATGATCTATATGCAAAAGCATCAGCTTGGTACTATGTTACATATCATCCTAGTTATTGGGGTTGCTATAATGAGGGAAAGGATCGGGATCATTTCCTTAGTTTTCCATGGTGTGTTTATGACAAACTGATCCACATCAAGAAGGGTAAAAAGTATTAGAAGGGCTCTCCTTTTGTCGTTTGCTTGAACAGCAGTTCCCATTGTGGATTGAGTTTGAGTTGAAAAAATTCGATATCGAGTCAGTTCCATGTTATCGCAAGTTTGAAGCATTTGAAGAGCACCAAGACTGTATGGTTTTTTATCTGCTTTCTTTGTATATTAATGTTGTACTTATTCTACATTTGTTTATTATCGCGGTGTATGTGTGGTTATTAGATGTAAATGTTGCATGCTGATGATAGGGAATGATTTTAATAACGTGTTAATATATTTGTGTTTTATCAATCCTCCTGCCTCATTTTTCCGCTGCTTGTAGTGGTTCACCTGCTAGGTTTCAAGAGCTCCTTCGTCATTTGTTGACGAATCTTGTTGACATCGCCAGATGCAAACTCAACTCGGTAACACCATCTGCAGAGAATTTGTTGAGTAGCCTCATTTTGAAGGTTTTTAAGGCTCTTTTGAGCTCCCGATCCTGGTGAGGGTTCTGGATTGGAAGAACTTTTACTTTTCATAGTTGGAATTGTTCATGGGTTGGAGCACTGTGCTGGTCAGAAGCAGATGGTTTGTCTACCATTTCACGACCTTGTTATGGATTGAGTTTGAGTTGAGATAATTGGCGTCAAAGTCATCAACCCAGTTCCATGTTTCTAACTAGTAAATGTTTTTAAAGTTAATCTATTGCCCAATTACCTATCACTTGTTCGATTAATAAATTATTTTAAAGATATATTGAACACGCAAATGTAACGTGTGGTTTGTAAATGATTATGCGTATCCTCGTAGTTTATCTGATGACCGTGTGGCCAATGATGATTGGGAGTGTATCTGTTACCAAATATATATATATATATATATACAGTCCGGCTCTAAAGCGCACCAGATTTGCGCACTGGGCTAAACCCACAGGTCCAAATCGAGTCATAAGGGAAATCTGATTTAGGGCTGAAGATTTGGGGAAATCAAATCCCTCTCACGTTCGTTCTTTCCCTCCCTCCTCTCCTTTCACTCTGTGACCTCTCTCTAGACCTCTCTCAGGTCCGGTCGAAGCTCTCACTCCAGGTCATCTCTCTGACTCTCTTGGCTCCTCTCACTCGAGCCCCTCTCACTCCCACTCGTCTCTCTGACAAACTCCGACAAAAGGTCAAATTTTGGTTTGTGTATTAAGATAAGACATAGCTTGCTTCAGCTCAATAAGAACTCAAGTTTTTTTTTTTTTTTTAGGCTAATTTTTCTATATAGAATAGAATACTATCATATGGGTTTTCTAGGTTTGAGGTTTTTGTATTGTGGGTCAATGAAGGTTTTGTCCTACTTTTGATAGAAACATTGAGATGGAGGTAAATATCTGTGACCAAGTTGTGGAGCAGAGTTCTGGTGCAAGCTCAAAATGTCACAAAAAGTCACAAAAAGTCGTCTTCCGTTATTTGGGACGATTTTGAAAAATTACCTCTTGATGTTGATGGAAAACAAAGGGCAAGATGTTAGTTGTGTACGGATCGTAAGACTCTGTATGTTGCAGACACAAGATCTGGTATGTCCAATATGCTACGACATATGCTTTGCCATAAAGGTGAAGTGGATGAAAATGTTCCACAACGCTCTCTTCCTTTAGATCAAGACAAATACCGTGAGATGGTGTCAAGAGCAATAATTAAACACAACTACCCATTCTCGTTTGTTGAACATGAAGGTATTGTAGATCTTCATCGTTTTTTAAGCCAAGGTGTAAAGCCCGTGACTAGAAATATAGCGAAATCTGATATTTTAAAAATGTACAAGCGTGAAATGGAGAAAGTCAAAAAAATGTTGGACTCTGTTCCTGGCAAGATATGCTTGAGTTCAGATTTGTGGTAATCAATTGCAACTGATTTAACAAAATATTCTTAATTCAACTGTCACAATCCACAATAACCTACTATCTCGAAAGACCTTCAATCGTACCGACACGTAATCCTAGCTGATCGAAGTCACCTAACATGACATGCATGCTAACACCATGACATGAATGTATGTTCTCAAAGCGATTGGTATAATTTGATGACTTTCATAAATCAGCCGTACAAAAACAGGAAGTTATATAAACATGGCATGTTTAGCGTACTTATCTTAACATGGTTCTTACCATACTTTGTACAGCATCATCAACGTAATTAAATTAACATTCTCGTCTCTCAACATAGATTGTAACTTTGTCATGGAGTTCATAACATGCTAAAAATAGGTTCGGCACAACATTCTTGTGTGGGTCATGATATGCACATACTAAGTCCGGTATGTTGGGAATGTGCCCTCAAACTGATTCCTTTATGCGTGAGACATTATGACTTTTATATTAATGGATATCAATTTAGTATGAGTTCATAACATGCTAAAAATAGGTTCGGCACAACATTCTTGTGTGGGTCATGATATGCACATACTAAGTCCGGTATGTTGAGAATGTGCCCTCAAACTGATTCCTTTATGCGTGAGACATTATGACTTTTATATTAATGGATATCAATTTACATTTTGGAATGTATGTTTTATGAGATGAATGTTTAATTGTTTGTAATCCTTAAAAGTTGTAAATAATTCGTTTGTATGTATGAGATGCATACAAGGGAGATACATATTCCTTAATGTTTAGAATTGTCGTAGTGGATAATGAGATTAGATATCTCATCACGTTTATACTGTAGCATGATTAACTATCATATGATGGAGTGATGTATCTCATTCACTAGAGTATATGACTCTTAGTTAATATGCTGATGCTTGAAAAACATTGACAGACCATGAGGTTTCCTATTGACAATAGTCACTGTCAGCGGTTAATAGGAACTCATAACTTGTATTAGATACGTGTTCTTAATCTTGAGACGATTAGCTCTAAGATTTAATAGAAAGTTATTTTGATCACTTTCATTCCATTCAATCTTTGGTTTAGGAGAAAAATCATTTTTGACAATGTTTCAAAGATTTATGTCAAGTGATACAAAATAAATTTCTATTCTCCTCTTCCAATGATCATACTTATGATCTTTCAACGATGGAGGAGATGTAATGCAATAACCTTCTTGAACTTTTATTTCTATAAAACTTGACTCATTGTTTTGAAATTCATTAAAATCATTAGAATCATTGAAAGAGCAAGAAGTAGAGGTTACCCCATTTTCTATTGCCATGAGGCAAAGGTTGACGATCTCATCTTCATTTGAGATGTCGCCCGATGATTAACTCTCGGAGCTACTTTGAGTGGCCTTCATTGTTGGGTTTGTGCCCTCAAACCATTACTTTATGTATGAGACATTGACATTTTAATATATGGATATCAGTTTTACATTTCATTATGTATGTTTCTTTCATGAGATGATTGATTAATCATTAAGTATCGTAGTAAGTAATTCGTGTATGTATGAGATACATACAAGTGAGATACGAATCACTATTCTTTGATACTTAGAATTTGTCACAGTGGATGATGGGATTGGATATCTCATCAGGTTTACATTATAGCATGATTAACTACCATGGGATGGAGTGATGAATCTCAATCACTAGTGTATAAGTCTTAGTTAATATGCTAGTGGTTATAATGCATTAACGGACCTGAGTTTTCCTATTGACACTTAAGACTGTCAACAGTCGATAGGAACTCATAACTTGTATAAGGTACGTGTTCTCAATCTTGAGACGATTATGAACACAGACTGTGGATGTGGCTACTTTGACTTACCAATTAGTGAGGTCTATAAAAGATCAACACCTGGGTATCTTGGGTATGTCATGTTCATAGGGTTGTGAACATATATTGTCTAGATAGAATCTACCCTCTGATATAGAGTAAGCATTCCCTTGAGAATGTCACCAAGTTGAATACTGAGAATTGCAGTCCTGTTGATAAGTAGTTATCAACATGCTTGGTAATCATGAGAGGTGAATGGGACTCAAGGAGTATAAGAAGTAATCGTTGTTCAGGTTAACAGTAACAGTTATCCGACTACCTTAACATGATTACGAATGCCGACGGTGGAGGGACATTAGTACACCATACAAGTCTAGTTATCGCTTCGGATATGTTCTTTTGCGTTGGAGTTCAGTTATCGCCAGATGCTAGATTTTTAGATTTCACTACTAGTATAATAGGAATTATGGAGTCCAGTCTTCATGATGGACCAGTTCATTTTAATTGTTTCCCTGATTTCCCTTTAAGTCTTAGTGATCCTCATTTGTTAAAAGCCTTAACATTAAATATCAAAACTGCTGGTCAAATCACTAATATGCATAATGGTTCTCAATGTCTTGCTTTAATCTACAGAATTTATTATAAATAAAACGATAACTGATCAGTTGGTTAGTTTACTGATCAAAGAGTTTGATCATTTGAATTAGCAGTTGGTCTGAGCCAACAATAATAAAGAGCCTAGGAGGTCCCACTCTTAGCTCTGCTAGGATGCTTCAAAAGGCACTTGAGGATGGTGTCAAGACTAGTTCGATCGATTGAAATTGCTTCGATCGATTGAAGTCAAGACATGTTCGATCGATCGAAGACACTTTGATCGATTGAAGGTAAAGTCGGTTCTGGGAATCTATAAATAGGGCAGCTGCGTATATAATGTTTTTCATCGTCGTTTTATTCATAAAAGCTGCAGAAACTATTTGGAGCCTTCCCAACCTTCTCTATCCTCTCCATTAGGGTTCCCACCAACCCTAGTCTATCCGGGAGCATCCATAGGAGTCATAAGAGTGAAGGCAATCTAGTGGAGGCTACTGGAAGTCAAAGATATCATAATTGTGTTCAAGACACAAAGGTATAATTCTTGGCCCCTCTCTTGTACACATCTATAGAGTTAACGAGTAGTAGATCCGGGCTACCAATTAGTTTCTATAAACTATATTTTCCGCTGTGCATGATTTAAAGTTTTTCAAAACCTAAATCCACCATTCATTGCCTTCTTCTTGCGTTTTTCATCTTTGGGAGGCTTCTTTCCTGATTTTACTTTCTTTAAAAACTTTATGAATTTTTGGGTGATCAAAGCCATAGCTTTATTCTCATCACTCTCATGATCTTTATCCCTTTTCTTTGAGCTTGAGGACTTCAAGGCCATATCTCCTCTTTTGATCTCTTTCACTTCCTTTTTCTTCTCTTCTTCGATAAGCACTGCTAACTCCATTTTATGGGTAATGAGTGATCCCATGAGTTGTTCAGTTGACAAATTTGTCAAATCCTTCGCTTCCCGGATAGCCACGAACTTTGGTTGCCATTGCTTTGGTAAAGCCCTAAGAATTTTCTCAATAATTTCTTCATTAGTATAAACTTTACCAAGATTTTTCAAGCTATTGATGATAGTTGTAAATCGGGTGGACATATCACCAATAGACTCAAAATGCAACATTTTAAACATTTCATAATATTGAATAAGCAAATTAATTTTTGACTTTTTGACTTGGCTTGTTCCCTCATGAGTCACTTCAAGTTTATCCCAAATTTCTTTTGTGGATTCGCAAGATGAAATTCTATTGTATTCATTTGGGTCTAAACCGCAATATAATCAATTCATTGCCATAGCATTCATTTTAATGAGTTTCTTATCGGCATCATTATACTCATTTTCCGTTTTTGGAATAGAAATACCATTTACAATTTTCGTAGGAAGATGAAGCCCTTTGACTAATATTTTTCATAAATCAAAATCTTGAGAAATTATGTAGATACTCATTCTATTTTTCCAATAAGCATAGTTTGAGCCATTAAAACATGGTGGTCTAGAAGCCGATTGACCCTTACTATAAAAAATGCAAGAAGAGTTGGTTTTCATTCGATCTTAACTCTAGATTGTAAAATCTTTGAAAATAGAATAGGCGAGGCTCTGATACCAATTGTTGGCCCGAAATGGAAACCTTAGGGGGGGGGGGGGGGGGGGGGGGGGTGAATAAGGTTTTAGCAGAAATTAACCTTTTTGAAACTTAATACATAATTTAACACAATCACAAGCAATAAAGTAAAGAGAGAAGGGAAGAGACACTTGCAAACTGAGTTTTCAAGTGGTTTGGCAATCTGCATACCAAGGCCTATGTCCACCCCTCAAGAATACATCTTGAGGATTCCTTTAATCGATCTACTTCACGGGTGTAGAGCAAGCCATTACAAGATCCTTCAATCTCTTCCAAAGAAGAACACCACTTCTTTGCACACAAGGGTTACTAACCCTCAATCTTTACAAATGATTTGAATTACAAATTGAACTCTCTCTAGAGTGGATGGATACAATTATAGCTCACACAACTCCTTAGTGAGTGGATAATACAAATGAAAGCTCACTACAATTTGCTCTCTCAAGAATTACAATTGAAATCTAGAACAAATTGATTTTTCACTCAAATCAGGGCTCAAATAGAAATGATGATTAACCAAGTTGTTTGAATGATTTTGTCAATGTTTCTGGTTGTTTATAACCCTTAAAAACACCCCTATATATATCTTTTGAAAGATTATAGCCTTTGGTGGTGATGGGGTACATTAAAAGCAACTTAAAATGAGGCAGAAACTAGCCTTTAGTGCTGTTCTATGCAATCCAGTCGACTGGATCAAAGGTTCGGTCGATTGAAAAGTTTATACCAGAGAAGAGACATTCTGTGTGAAATCCAGTCGACTGAAAAATACCTCCGGTCGACTGGAAATGCAATTTTCTGGTCAACTGGATTTCCTATTTTTCGCAAACTGACACCTCTTTACTAAAATAGCCATAACTCCCTCTACAAAACTCATATTTGCAATCCATTTGAAGATTCGGAAACTAGATTCAAATACCTTTCAAACCATATAAAACTAAACATCTAGTTCCTTACCAATTAATTCAGGTTTGTCTTTAAATATGACCTATTTGCAAAGGGTACTTGATTTTGACTTAGCCACTTGAAAACTTTTGTGAAATTAATTTAATTGAGTGGTCTAAGTATGTTTAGGTCCTTGAAAGTATTTTAAAGTGTGAGAGTAAGGATCCTAAAATAAAACTAATGTTACTTGAGTCATTATGAGTAATTGATCAAAATGCTTACAAGTAAATCCTGGTCTTCAACCAAGGATGAAAAGTCTTCAACTTGATCCTTGTTGAGCTCCATCAATCTTGGACTTCACCATATGCTATCTTATGATCTCAAACAAAGTTAAAACATTTAAATGCATAAATCAAGAGATTAGAACAATGAAAATGACTTGATAATAGTTTAGAATAGAACAATTACAAACATGCTATTATCAATAGATTTGTCACCATTAAAACAAATATAAATAATGCGTTATAGAAATTCAAGGCTAATAACTATAATGAATTGATTCAGATAAGGTCTGAATACTCTATTCATTAAATCCATGAATAATGTTGGGGCATTAATCAATCAGAAAGGCATAACTAGAAACTCATAATGCCTGTACCTTGTCCTGAAAGTAGTGTTTGACACATCCTCTGGTCGAACTAACAACTGATGATACCCAGAACGTAGATCGATCTTTGAAAAGATCCTTGATCCTTGCAACTGATCAAATAGATCATCTATCCGAGGAAGTTGACATCTATTCTTGATCGTAACCTTGTTCAACTCTCTGTAGTCGATACAGAAACGAAGTGTCCTATCCTTCTTTTTCACGAACACCACCGGGTCTCCCCATGGTGACTTACTCAGGCTAACAAATCCTAAATTTTCAAGTTTCTGTACTTGCTTCTTCAACTCTAACATCTTAGTTGGTACCATCCGATACGGAGTCTTGGAAATCGGCAAGTTCCAGGTGCTAGCTCCACACAGAAGCCTATTTCTCTTTTTCGGTGGAATTCCTGAAATATCTTGGAATACATCTTTGAAATCTTGTATTGTAGGGATTTGATCCATAATGGGTTCCGTATTCGTACTCCCAATTATAGCTACACAACTTGTCAAGAATATGTCACTTGTTGGCTGACATCAAAATTTGATTATTGGTCGCCTTGGTATTGGAAACACAATAGTTCTGGTAGGGCAATCCAAATTGACACCATACTTGGTAAGCCAATCCATTCCTAGGATAATGTCAAACTCTGACATTGATAGAACTACCAAATCTGCTGGAAGATTCCTATCTTCTAGGGTTAGTGGGCAATCTTTGCACACTTTACCCAACTCAACAGTCACTCCTAGTGGTGACACATTCTAAACCCAACTGGTGCACAATCTTAATAGTAATAAATGAATGTGCAGCCCTAGCATTGAATAAAGCTTTATCTTGATTGTGAAAGAGTATAAGTGTACCTTCTAGGTCCTGCTACTCCTTGGAATTAAAGCCTATTCCTTCGGGAATAATAGCATTTACTCGAATCTGATCTGGGGGTCCTTGAAGTCCTTAAACAAGCAAGGTGTGCAATAATCCTTGCTCACGTGGCTAGGCTTGTTGCATTGATTGCAAGTGGCATCTGACCGGTGGTGAATCCTACGAATGGTGCAAAACTTAGCAATGTGCCTAGGCACTCCTCAAGTAAAACAGCCCCCATTGTTTAATTGTGGGGTAGCAATCTGTGCCTAAGGTGGCGGTCCTCACTGTTAATATTACTAAGGTCGAGGATATAACTGAGGCTTCCTAGTTCCATCCTAGGTGCGCTTATTTCCTTGAAAATTACCCTGAGGTCTCTAACCTTAGGTATTCCTTGGCAGTAGATTTTCAAAATTCCTCTGTTGAAACTTCTCGGCGGTAGGGGTTGATTCAGCTATTGTCGCTGCACTGGATAGGCATCTTTCTCTAGGCTCACAGCAAGTCTAACCAGTCCCTTGAAACTCTGATTGAGGTGGTCGGTCATCATATGTTGAAGGTGGGGGTTCAATCCTTGGTGGAATCTTTTTACCTTCTTCTAGGGCGTGTCGATCATATGTTGAGCGAACCTCGACTGTCACTCGAACTATATGGTATACTCTCTTACAGTCCAACTTCCTTGGACTAGGCTTAGAAGGTTCTTCTCCTATTGTTCCTTTTCATCTTCCAGAAAATACTTCTCCAGACTCCTGCCATTGAACGTCTCCTAAGGCATCACCCTTGCAGTGTTTATTCCAATGGTAGTGACACGACTAAAAAGTTGTGCGCTCTTGTGCAACACCCAAGTGTAGGTGATCGTGCAAGTAATATAGTACTGGAAGTCCAGGTCGATCCCACAGGGAAGGAATAGGAAGAATGTCTACTAAGTTATAACCTAAAGAAAAAGAAAATAAGAATGAATGAATGGAGGTGTACTAACAAATCCTAATTAATTAAATTAAACTAAATAATAAACTAAAGCATAAAGAAACATAACTAATCAAAGAAATAAACTAAAGGTGTTGGAAACACATGAATCCACATTGATCCTAACCATCTACCATGCACACTCATTAATGTTCGATGGAGTTCATTCCTCTTCAGTATTCCGTATTTTTCTAAAGATATATAATCAATAGCCCTTTCATGCCCGGGACTATATCATCACAGGTGATTTAAAATACATATAAGACGGTTTAAAACAATGGTAATTACTTGCACTCTAAATGGTGTTAGCATTCAAAGTGGTTTTCAAAAGTCATTGAAGAAAAGGCCTTAAGGCTTTAAGTTCTAAAAACTGTTGTGACAAACTGAGCTTATAGGGACAATTTGATGACAGATTTCTAAAACAGAAAGTCATGGAATACTTAAAAGAATCATCTCAGGAATCAACAAGTTCGATCGATCGAAGCGCTCTCGATCGATCGGACAGCATCATCCTTCAATCGATCGAAATGCCTTCGATCGCTTGACTATGGCTGGTTCGATCGATCGAAATATATTCGATCGATCGAGCTCAGGTTTTCTAAATCATACATGGCAGAGGCTAAAAATCAATATTTTATCACATATTTCCAACGTCTAAACTACGGAAACATAATAAAACTATTGCAGAAATAGTAAAACAAAGCAATCATCAACATCTAAACTAATAGACAATCAAAGAACATAGATTGGAAAGAAAAAACCTGTAAATAATCTGAATATAATCTGAATAAACTTGTAACAAACTTTAATCTTCAATCTACAATGGAAAAGGAGGAAGAAGAAGATTAATCTAACCTAAACTACTCCTAATCTAACCCTAAAACTACCCTAAACTGCTGTTTTTCGCGTTCTGGAGCGTTCCCCCTTCGTCTGGCGTCAAAACGACGTATATATAGGGTTCCCACAGAGTTTACGCAACTTTTGGGTGAAAATAGAGTTCGATCGATCGAGCTCAGTTCGATCGATCGAAGGTTCGATCGATTGAACTCTCTTCAATCGCTTGAACTCCTCTGATTTTGACAGCTCTGCACCCCGATGGTAGAATGGCCATAACTTTTTACTCGGACCTCGGATTGACCTCCCGTTTGCGGCCACGCGACCATAACTCAAAGATCTACATTTCATGTCTCTGGGAAAATCTTCCAAATCTGAAGTCATCATTGTCAAAATTGCCATTTTCTCAGCTGCTTCTGTTGTTCTCTTCACCAGAATCACTTTCTATGCAATGTTTGCTTTCCATGACCTGTAAAATAGTGTAAAAACACATGTTTGAGTCTCAACATCATAGAAAACACTTAATCATTGATATGCATCTAAATCTAGGGACTTGGGGGATAAAAGTATGCATAAAAGACCGTGAAATACGCTATAAATATGTATTTTTCACCTCTAATCACACCCCCCAACTAGCTCGTTGCTAGTCCCTAGCAATGAAGCGAACTACAGCAATGTTTATTTAAACTCTAAAAATTGAAAACAAAAGAAAATAAAAATCCTAACTCACTTTCGCAGGAATCGCGATTGCATTTAGCGTATGCAACAAGCCTTTAAACCCCTAGGTTCCCCCTAGTGGACGAGTGTTGTCTCGTGAGGGTTTGCAGTGAATCTACCCACAAAATTCATGTTTAAGGTAATGGTTCTCATTTAAATGTTTTCAAGAAATTTTCCTCTCATTTAACAATATAGTTAAGCTCAACAATCTCATGAAACTCTCTAATAAGCCATAGCAATGCAACACACATATTACAGTTAATCTACGATCAAAGTCATTAGAATATTCCATACTTATTAATCTTCAAGTGTGTGTGTGAATGGACAACCAAAATACAAAACTTTAATTTCAAAGCTTGCATAACCTAAGACACTATCAAGACGTTCATTTTGACTCAACTCTCACCGGGATTACACTCTCAAGATGAAATCACTCTGAATTAGGTGTAATAATTATCACTCATGATATGGAAGCTTTAAAGAGTAAATGTAAATGGAATCTAATGCTTCTCATATCTAAATAGAAAAACGGACATTTTAGTGCATAAAGTCTCATGAAAGGATACTTTTCACTAGAAGAGCGAGATACCGTGGATAACTCTCTCATTACCTTAACTTCAAATCCAATTTACTTAAAATCATCAGGACTTTGGAAAAGAGGTGTTAGATTAAGAAGAAAAAGGCTTGTGATATTCAATTGGGTCAAAGGATGTGATTGGAATGTCTACTATAACTTTTCAAACTTCCCACATCTCCAATCTCTCTCTTCTTCTTTTCTTTTATTTATTTTTTTCACACTCTTCTTTTCATTCCTTTTTTTTTTCTTTTGTAACAACCATTGGCATTTTTTTTTTCTTTTTCTTCTTATGCTTTTCTTTTTTTCTTTCATTTTTTCTTTGCCAACTTTCCCTTATTCACAGTAACATACTTCTTGTTAACGCAACACATCCCAATCACACCTAAATAAAGAACTGATGCTTGAACTCTCCTAATTTGGAGTTTGGTATAGACTTTAGGATTATGAAGACAAGGCGATTATGATAAGCTCAAGAGGTGAAGTAAAGGAATAACATAGAGGTAGGCCAAGGCTGTATTATCCATGTATGGTCAAAAGATGGCCTAAATCATCTTCTAAGTTAATAGGATAATTCATTTCAGTAAATTTAAGAGCTCTAAAGTTTGGTAAATCATGAACGTTCTCTTCTAGTAATCAGTCAAAATGAAGAAGAAAAATGAGACTTTCAACGAATTAATACGCTTTTCAAAAAGTAAGAGTAGTTTTATAAAACCCTCAAAAACAAAAAATGGCACAAAAGCTCACTTGGGTTATTAGTCTCCACTATAGTCTCTCAAGACACCTAAGCTATGCTTACTAATCCATTTTAGCTAAGTACAAGGTTGTCACAACGTGCTCAAAGTTGTTTGAAGATTAAAAGGCATAAAATATACTATAACTAAGATAGTAAAGAAACTACCATAGTGTATCACATACTAATAACATAGAGAAAAATAACACTAATGCATCATAACTAACTACATTAACTAAGAGAGAAATACAAGAACCATTTTATTATCTTAAAAAAATAAAATAAATAAATAAATAAAAATTTTAAAATTTTTGCAGATTTTAATTTACTGAGTTACATGTTGCTAAGCAGGTATATGACACTAAAGTACAACAAAAAGATATGAGGCATGCAATGACTCACTCCCCCCCAACTAAAACTAAACATTGTCCCCAATGTTCTAAACTAAGCACATGGACATGTAAAGTAAAGCGAGAGAAGGAAGGATGTTACCTCGAGGCATTAATATCCAATTTTTTTTTTTTTTCAAGTTACCTGCAAAATCATTAGTAGCAACAAAGAAAAATAGAGAATATACTACAACCACTCAATAAATAAATTCAGTTAATCAAGATTTTTATCATAGATTAACAACCGAAATTTTTGAGGATCTTCCCAATAAAATAATTTAACAGTGAGAAGAATGTTGGGAACCTCATAAAATTGCAACTCCCCCCAACTAATGTCAGGCTCAAGGTCAGAGGAGATGATGCAAAACCAATGGCTTCCAAAGTTATTGGGGACAGTTATAAGAGGAATACCACACTTTTTAGGAATTATATGCAAGAAACGATCTTTGGTGTTGGTATTTCCTATGACAGCCTCTATTTTAATACTAAAAACAGGGGGAGGCCATGGTTCAATAAAAGGGGTAGGGTCGAAGTGATGTTCTAATGAAGCTTCACCACCCTCCGCTTGTCCTAGAACAGAATCTATGGAGATAAAATCATAGGAATTGAATTTCTGTTCTATGCACATGGTTTTGGACTGGACTTGGATAAAGCTATCTATTTGGGCCTCAATGTCATAATCACTCAAGAAGGTCAAGCAGTCTAGAAGATTGCTAGCTTCTTGTTGAATTTTAAGATCATCTAAAGTGGGCCCAATATTTTCCAAGTCTTCTCTCAAAGAATTTTGAAAGTTAAAATTTTGTGAAGAACATGTGCTAGTATCCTTACCATCCTCTTCCACAACACATTCTGTTTGTTCACGAATGGGGTACACACAACATTCAAGCTCAGGATGAGAGTTTTGATTAATAGAAAGGATAGATGATGGGCAACTTGGTGACACCACCTCTTCGGCTGAAAGAGGTGAGGGTTCATGAATACCAGATGAATCTAAATCGAATTTAGAAATTTCAATAACGTCCACCCTAGGGTCACTATCAAAGGTAGGGGTAGAGTCAACATGGGACTCTTCCTTTCCTAATTGCGTGCAATCACCTAAACTCTCATCATCTTTTAAGACCTCATTCTCATCCTCGCAAATCTCCTCACTATATGTGTCATCTATTGAAGTACTCTGGACAAAGAGATTGTGCAACTTTATCAAGGCAGTGAAGGAGTTGATGTCTGGGGTTGTATGTTGAGGAGAAGATGGTTCTACAACTTCATGCTCTATGGTTTGGTTTTGGAGTTTTTGTTGGGTTATCACTTTCTCAAATGAGTTGTTAACCTCACTCGGTAAGAACCCATCATTGTCCTCTAATTCCATTCCATTGTTAGTGTCTTGAAATTCAGGTTGTAGCGTTGAAGGACTGGTATAGTCTTCTAAAGGTTGGCTATCAAATGCTTGTTGATATCTAGCTCCTAATTTATCAATTGCACTCTCTAGCCTTTTCATTTCACTAAGCAGCAATTCAAACATACCAGTATCCTCAACTTGGTTATTCTCCTCATTATAACTATATGAAGTTTCACCCCATTGTTGTTGGTAATAGTCCCCTTCCCATTGTGTTTGTGTGCAAGACTCCCCAGAAGGAAAGTCTTGATGCATTTGGTAATCGTGGGAACTACTACTATATCCAACACTATCATCTTGGTTATATCCCCATTGCGATTGATAGAACTCTCCAGGTGGAGGTTTTTGATACGTTTGATAACATGGGGGACTAACACGATGGTTTTCCCATTGTGGTGATTGGTAGCACTCAGGTTGATAATGTGCATCATATGTGGGTGCTTGCCAACTCGGGGTATAGTTCTCATTACCTAATGTGTACCCATTCGTGGTATTTGTGTTGTATGGAGGGTAATATGGATAAGACATGTTTACCCAAAATATTTAAACAAAAGAAATTCTTTTTTTTCTTGTGAGAGAAAAAGTCCAATGAATTTTTTTTTTTTTTTTTTTTTTTTTTTTTTAAAGTAAAAGAAGAAAAATGGAAAAACTTAGTAAAATCCTAACCTAGTTGCCTTCCCCGGCAACGGCGCCAAAAACTTGACACGACTAAAAAGTTGTGCGCTCTTGTGCAACACCCAAGTGTAGGTGATCGTGCAAGTAATATAGTACTGGAAGTCCAGGTCGATCCCACAGGGAAGGAATAGGAAGAATGTCTACTAAGTTATAACCTAAAGAAAAAGAAAATAAGAATGAATGAATGGAGGTGTACTAACAAATCCTAATTAATTAAATTAAACTAAATAATAAACTAAAGCATAAAGAAACATAACTAATCAAAGAAATAAACTAAAGGTGTTGGAAACACATGAATCCACATTGATCCTAACCATCTACCATGCACACTCATTAATGTTCGATGGAGTTCATTCCTCTTCAGTATTCCGTATTTTTCTAAAGATATATAATCAATAGCCCTTTCATGCCCGGGACTATATCATCACAGGTGATTTAAAATACATAGAAGACGGTTTAAAACAATGGTAATTACTTGCACTCTAAATGGTGTTAGCATTCAAAGTGGTTTTCAAAAGTCATTGAAGAAAAGGCCTTAAGGCTTTAAGTTCTAAAAACTGTTGTGACAAACTGAGCTTATAGGGACAATTTGATGACAGATTTCTAAAACAGAAAGTCATGGAATACTTAAAAGAATCATCTCAGGAATCAACAAGTTCGATCGATCGAAGCGCTCTCGATCGATCGGACAGCATCATCCTTCAATCGATCGAAATGCCTTCGATCGCTTGACTATGGCTGGTTCGATCGATCGAAATATATTCGATCGATCGAGCTCAGGTTTTCTAAATCATACATGGCAGAGGCTAAAAATCAATATTTTATCACATATTTCCAACGTCTAAACTACGGAAACATAATAAAACTATTGCAGAAATAGTAAAACAAAGCAATCATCAACATCTAAACTAATAGACAATCAAAGAACATAGATTGGAAAGAAAAAACCTGTAAATAATCTGAATATAATCTGAATAAACTTGTAACAAACTTTAATCTTCAATCTACAATGGAAAAGGAGGAAGAAGAAGATTAATCTAACCTAAACTACTCCTAATCTAACCCTAAAACTACCCTAAACTGCTGTTTTTCGCGTTCTGGAGCGTTCCCCCTTCGTCTGGCGTCAAAACGACGTATATATAGGGTTCCCACAGAGTTTACGCAACTTTTGGGTGAAAATAGAGTTCGATCGATCGAGCTCAGTTCGATCGATCGAAGGTTCGATCGATTGAACTCTCTTCAATCGCTTGAACTCCTCTGATTTTGACAGCTCTGCACCCCGATGGTAGAATGGCCATAACTTTTTACTCGGACCTCGGATTGACCTCCCGTTTGCGGCCACGCGACCATAACTCAAAGATCTACATTTCATGTCTCTGGGAAAATCTTCCAAATCTGAAGTCATCATTGTCAAAATTGCCATTTTCTCAGCTGCTTCTGTTGTTCTCTTCACCAGAATCACTTTCTATGCAATGTTTGCTTTCCATGACCTGTAAAATAGTGTAAAAACACATGTTTGAGTCTCAACATCATAGAAAACACTTAATCATTGATATGCATCTAAATCTAGGGACTTGGGGATAAAAGTATGCATAAAAGACCGTGAAATACGCTATAAATATGTATTTTTCACCTCTAATCAGGTAGCACGCTCTGCCTCCCACCAATCTACAACGACGTAGGTCAACTAGAAAATAGTAAGATGGCACTTTTCCTCCTCGTTACATTCTAAGGCTTTAAATATCAACTCCATCCCTTGTAGCCATTGCTCAACTTTCCACAGCTCTGTTAGCCGATCAAACTTCTCAGGGCTGTCACACCCGTCCCGAAAATATATTCTTTAAAATGCGTATTGGAAATTTTGAGAATTATTAATATTGATTAATAATTGTGGAATTGGGGTTGACTGGAGGTCAACGGAAGGTGTCAAGTAAGGACACGGTGATTCGATAATCATTGAGGTATTCATGTGATTAAATGACATTTATGTGGATTAAATCTTATTTGACTATCTGGTAAATTGTGAATAGTAAATTTACCTGTGTAGTATATTTTCTGGTAGACTCGATCTTGTTTAAGATCATTTTGATTATTTTAGAGATAATCCATGTGATACGCTGCATAAAAGGTAGGTTATCTAGAGATTTCATGGAAATTAGTTTCGGTTGTAATTACGGTGACAAATGGAACTTAGTTGGAAAGTTTTATAACTTATAGTTTTCACTTGTGAAGAGATAAAATGGTCGTGTGCAACATTTCGGAGAATAATGAGTAGTTTTGAAAACTTGTGGGGAGGTAAATATAATTTTTAAAACTCGTGCCTATATATAGTGGAGTCCTAGATATTTTCATTTACAACTTTCCTAAAAATTGAAATTCAAAAGGTTTTACTTGCTTAGAGCTTCAAGGTGCAAATCGACGGACTTCTGCCCGTTTATTTTCTTCCAAATTTCATGTTCGAGCTCCTCAAGGTAAGAGCTTCGTTTTGATATCTCTTAGGACTCGTTTAGTTAAGTTTTTATAGAAATCCTAATGTTGGAATTTTGGGGAAAATGCGTGTAAACTTGTAGGAATCGCTTGAAATTCAAGATCCGACGTTTAATTGGTCCCTTAGTTCATCCTTCAAAATTTTAGGACGTTTGCACGAGGCATGAATTCTAAGCCTATGAATTATAGAAAATTCCATGTTTCAAGTGTCGGACTTGATATTTTGGATCCGGGCGAAATTCATGTGGTAAGTAGGCCCGGTAATTATGCATAATTCACGTGGTAAACACGTATATGTGATTATATGAGAATGCTTTGTGTCTATGTGGATTGAAGGGGTGTTTGGTGCACATTCATCTAGGGACAAGCTCCTCGATGTTGGAGGATTATAGTAGCGACGGCTACTGTGCGTGGTCTGGGAGAAGGCCTAGCCAGGGTACTGTACATGGTTTAGAAGAAGGTCCAACCAGGGCACTGGATGAGTGGTAGGGAAAAGGCCCTGCACGGCATCAATTCCATCATTTCATTACCGGATGAACGTGTGCCACTCTCCCTAGACACCATTTTGATGTGCTTTGATATGTTAAAGCATGAATTGTCATATAAGCATATGTTAGAATTGTGCACTTAGCATATAGCTGAGTAGTTGAGATTTACTCCATTGCAGGTGAACAAAAGAAAGGAAAGAAGAAGCGAGAGGAGTGAGACCGCGGGAGCGACGGGAATCCTTCTCTTGTATATGTTTTTGTTTTCAATTCCAAATGATGTAAAATGTAATTTTGAGAAGTTAGAACTATTAACTTCTACTTGGAAGATTTGGAATGGCTTAGAAGGTTGTAATATGTCATAAAACTCTTTTTGGTTATGTTGCAATGAATCCGAACTCATGGATTCGTGTTTTGAATGCTTAACTTATCAAACTCGGATTTTGGAGTAATGTAATAGAACTTTTATGTTTTAACCCGAACAAGCCTTAGCTTGTTCCGTCATTGTTTTTTTCATAGATTACCATGTCTTAACGATGTTCTTGAAAGCCTAGCATGGATTGTTAAGTTTAAAATAATGTAAACATGATTGGTGGAATGATAGGAGCGAAGGTTGTTTGATCCTTAGCAAAATTCCGCAGCTTTGGACAGGATTCTGCTAAAGGGTCATTCAACGAGTCAAAGGGGGTCGTTCGACCAGTCGAAATGACCCCTGTATGAAATTTTTTTATACACCTTCCAGATATTATTTAAATGTTTTGGTTGGTTCTTAGGTATCTTTAGGACTCCTTTTAACATATATTCATCCAATTCGAAATATAATTACGTTTTCAATTTCATACGAATTTTACAACCCGGAGGGTAATGTTTCCTAAAGTTTTAAATACTCACGGTTGCTTTAAAGTCCTTTTCAGCTACATATAGTTATTTAATGATTGGTTGAGCCTTAGTGGCGTGCCACGTATCCTATTTCCACGTGTAGTGGGATGGGTCGTGATATTTATTGGTATCAAAGCTAGAGGTAACAAAACTTTGGGAACGTGCGACGTCGAGTAGAGTGTTGAGTGATTTTGACACATATTCTAGTGTGCATCTATACATAGTAGAGATGTTTGATGCATATGTATGTTGTTGTACATACATGTTATAAATATTGTTGTGCATGCATAGTGTTTATCCATTGAGACTTACAGGAAGTAAAAATCATGAGTGACAATGAGCGAGATTTATCGCCACATACTCAGCGGATGAACCAAATGACAGAAACGATTAGAAACATGGGAGATATGATATGGAATATAGCAGTGCGATTACCTCCAACACCTCCATTTGAGGCAGCACGATAGCTGTGGTACATGTGCTAGAGAACAAGGGTGGGAGATCTGTGTCTAAACAGTTTGCTCGAAAGAAGTCAATAGAATTCCATGGGACACCTGATACAACGGTAGCAGAGCACTGGGTCATGGGCATGGAGAGGACTTTTCGTTTTATTCCAATGTCCAATACACTAAAGATTGAGAATGCAAATGATGCACTGAAGGGGGAAGCCCAGAATTGGTGGGTAAATGTGTTGGATCAAGGGGCGCCAATAACTTGGGAAGAGTTCAAAGTAGAGTTTAATCGTCGATTCTTTCCGCGAGCAGCTCATAATGCGAAAAAGAGAGAGTTCGATCACCTTCAATAAGGAGACATGACAGTGGCAGAGTATACTTCCAAGTATAATGCCCTATTAAGGTTTGGAAAAGGGTCGGTACCCTTGGAGGAGGATAGAACAAAAAAGTATGAAGGATTGAGGGAGAACGTATGTGTGAGGATGGAACCTTATGAACACTCGACTGTCGGAGCGGTACAACAAACCACACTCGTGATAGAGGGAGGTGTCGAGAGGTCGAGACAAAATCAACAAGGAAAGTGGTATAATGAGGGTAGTGACCAGAACCATGGTAGAGCTTTTAAGAGGCCGTTTGGACGGGGCTCTAGTTCTAGTTTCAGTGGACCTAGGAAGCCCACAAGTAGTATACCATTGTGTTCACTTTGCAATCGACCACGCACAGGTCGATGTTTCATGACCAACTTTCCAAGCAAAGCTCAAGGGATGAACAGTGCAAGTTTCATACTGGAATCGCAAATCAAATGTTTTGATTATGGTACCATTGGGCATCGAGTAAAGGATTGCCCGAGAAAGTGTCCCCAACAAAGAGCTAGTTCTATGACTTCTAGCGGTTTGAAGCCTAGACAGACCGACGACAAGGGACAGAGAACAGAGTAATGTCAGGGGAGATCATTTTAGATGAACCCAGGAGATATGGTTGCTTCGGAGACAGTGGTATCAGGTATGGTGCCTATATGTTCATATCTAGCACGCATACTTATTGACTCAGGATCTACGCATTCATTTGTATTGCATGATTTTGTTGAACATCTGAATGTTAGATCATCACCGTTAGGATATGAATTATCCAATGTTGTACCCCTTAGCAAGCCAATAGTAATGTCTACGGTGTACAAGGACTGCAAGATCAAACTAGGTGAGAAGTTGATGATTGTAGACCTTATACCGATTGTAATGAATCATTTCGATGTGATACTAGGGATGGATTGGTTAGCCCTTAACCAAGCCACGATAGATTGTAAACAGAAGGAAGTTAATTTTTGATCACCGCTACACGGAAGCTTTTGTTTTCAAGGGGTGGGGTTACACTGATACCGTATTTGATTTCGGTTATCCGAGCGGGTAGATTGTTGAGGAAAGGATGTTAGGGATTTTTATGTTCGGTAATTGATACTTCGACGATCGAATTGACAGTAGAAGATATTCCAATAGTACAAGAGTATCCAGATGTATTCCCAGATGACTTACTAGATGTTCTTATCAAGAGGGAGATTGAGTTCACTATTGAGACAATGCCAGACTCAAGACCAGTATCGAAAGCATCATATAGAATGGCACCTGTGGAGTTGAAAGAGCTGAAAATTCAAATACAAGAATTACTTGATAAAGGTTTCATCCGACCTAGCATATCACTGTGGCGAGCTCCAGTATTGTTTATGAAGAAGAAAGATGGTTCAATGAAAATGTGTGTGGACTATTGCAAACTAAACAACTTGACAATCAATATCCATTGCCGAGGATCGATGACCTATTTGATCAACTTCGTGGGGCACAAGTATTTTCCAAGATCGATCTTAGGTTGGTCTATGATATTTTTATCTATTCACCAAGTGAGATAGAGCACGAGAAGCATTTGAGACTTATACTTCAGAGATTGCGGGAGAAGCAACTATTTGGTAAGTTCAAGAAATGTGAATTTTGGTTGTCTAGCATTACTTTTATTGGTCACGTGATTGACAAGAATGGAGTTTCAGTTGATCCTCACAAGGTAGAAGCTGTATCCAATTGGCAGAAACTGACTTTAGTTTCCAAAATTCAAAGTTGCCTGGGACTAGTGGGATACTACCGTAGATTCATCGAAAATTTCTCCAAGATTTCATTGCATATGACAAAGTTGATGAGGAAGTGTATTACATTTGAATGGAGTTCAGAATGTGAAGACAGTTTTCAAGAGTTGAAGTCATGATTGACAAGAGCGCCTATCTTGACAATGCTATTCAAAATAGAAGGATTTGTGATTTACAGTGATGCTTCGCATCAAGGTTTGGGGTGTGTACTTATGCAAGGTGGCAAGGTGATTGCCTATGCGTCTAGACAGTTGAAGACACATGAAGTTAATTATCCGACTCATGACCTTGAATTGGCTGCAGTAATTCCTGCTTTGAATATTTGGAGACATTACTTATACGAGGAGAAACGTGAGATCTTCACGGATCACAAGAGTTTGAAGTACATTTTTACGCAAAGAGATTTGAATATGAGACAGAGGAGATGGTTAGAGTTGATGAAGGATTATGATCTTTTGATTGAGTATCATCCGGAGAAGGCTAATGTAGTAGCCGATGCTTTAAGCCAGAAGACGACAAGAAACCTAGTCGACGAGCTAACTCAGCAAAAGGAATTGATTAGAAAAATGGAATGTTTGGAACTAGATGTGATTCTAGAGACCAATGGTGGCTTAATTATGGCAATCATAGCTCACCCAAATATCATTGATGAGATCAAGATAGAACAATTCAACGACTATTACTTGTGCAAAAATGAGAGATGAGATGCCTTCAGGGAAACGACCTAGTTTTAGCTTAGAGTAGGGAGCGTTGATGCTTAGGAAACGATTGTGTGTACCGAACATAAAGAACTTGAAAGATCAACTTTTATAGGAGGCTCACAGGACTAATTATTCAGTTCATCCAGGGAGTAACAAGATGTACCGAAACTTGCAAGAAATTTTTTGGTGGAAAGGTGTGAAGCGGGAAGTTGCTAAGTTTCTATCAGAATGTTCGACGTGTCAACAAGTTAAAGCAGAAAGACAAGTACCTACAGGATTACTACAACCATTACCTGTATCAGAGTGGAAATGGGACAAGATTATAATAGACTTTTGATGTATCACATATTTTGCATAGCTATTGATTTCTAATGGCTCAAAATAGCACTCCCCCAGAGCTTCTAAGTACATTATTTACGTACTTCTCTTACATAACCCGCATTTCTTCTGTTTACATCCTTTACACGGGTTATTTTAGTGTTTTGTAGGTCTTTTTGGCAACCCGAGTTTGGAGGCAAAGTCTCAGTTGAAGATCACTTCCTTTACGGCCACTTCGTTCTCACTTTTGAACTCTAAGACCACATGTTTGGGGGACTATTCTTAACTTGATAAAGCTAGCCCTGCGAGTCTTCTTCACGTGGCCGCAATTTTTAACTCAATCAGATGTCGGAGTGAGAAGTTGTGGCATTTCTAGCGATCAGTGCGCAAACTTGTTGAGAAGCTATGAAGATTCAATGCAGAGGGGCATTCGACCGGTCAAATGGGCCCGCTCGACCGGTCGAATGACTCTGTTTCTGCACCCTTTGTTTTACAAGTTTGCCACTCCGAAGGTTTTGTATAAATACCCCATTATAACTCGAATTTAGGGGCTTGACCTAATGATATAGCAGCTTAGATTCTCTCCCTTAACCCTCTTGTATTTCTCTAGATTTTCTTGTTTATTTGTTCATAGATTAGTTTAGATTTAGGGCTTTTAAGTGAGATTGTGAGAGATTCTTCAACTTTTAAGCTTGGTTACTTTGTTGGAGCATTTATTGAAGTCATTTATTGGATTCTCTCTCTCTCTTGAAGTAGTTGCTGTTGGAATATATTTTGAATATGGTCAAACCTAATCACGGGTTTTTAGGAATACATTGATTATGATTGATTGTAATCTGTTTATATCCTTTCTTTATCTTTCCTTTTTTGATTTTCTTAGTTTGTATATAAACCTATACGTATTGGATGGATAATATACAAAAATTATTCATCTCATCTCTTTCTTTTTGGTATCAGAACAAAACCTAGCCTCTCTTTTCCCACAACCTCACCCGCCGCGCCACCTCCACCTCTCGGTATAACCCTCCCAGCCACCACCACTTTTCGCCGCAAGTCCCCAGCCCCCCTTCACCTCTCAGCGACCCTCCCCAGCCCCTCCACCCTTCACCGCAAGTCCCCAGCCACCCACAGCCCTCGCCGACCCTTTAGGATCCCTCGCCGACACTTGTCAGCCCTTGGTTCATCAGCGGCAGCTTGTCCTGCTATCGCCTGTCCCTCCGTGGGCCTCTTTCGCATCCGTGTGATGCATTAGAGCCTTAGTGCTCTTTTCCTCCTATTTGCTTCCGATTCTCTACAATTCTGTTGGCTTTTATCCAAATTTAGACATCCCAATATGACTGACGGTAAGGACACTGCTACACTTGTACGCCCAGATCTGTCGCTCTCCCAACACACCCCTGCTCATAGGGTTACGAGCATGTGGTTGAATGGAAGGAACTTCGCTGCTTGGTCCCGTTCTTTTCGTCTTTATCTTGGAGGACGTGGCAAGTCTGGGTGGATATTGGGTACTGAACCGAAGCCGGCAATCTCTGATCCCGCATTTGCATAGTGGGATATTGACAACTGTACCATATTAGGGTGGTTGTTTAACTCTATGGAGGATCGGATCTATCATATGTTCATGTTTCATGACACCGTTCACAATTTGTGGACTTCTTTGACTCAGATGTATACCCATGAGTGCAATGACTCCCGTATCTTTGAGCTTTATCAGGAGGTTGCCCACGCATCTCAGCTTACATTGGGTCTTTTTGTTGCCCATTATTTTGGCTATCTTTAATCACGTTGGGAGGAATTGGCTCAGTATGAGCCCCTTAGTGAGTTTCCACCTAAGGCAACCACCATTGCTCTTCGACGTCTCAATCGCCAGCACATATACCAGTTCCTGATGGGTTTAAAACCTGAGTTTGAATCTCTTTGTACCCAGATTTTAAATACCTCACCTTTGCCCTCTTTATTTGAGGCCTTTTGCCACTCTTGATGGTGATGAGCGTCGTCGACGCCTAATATCTTCTGCTTTACTTGAGCCATCCCCAGTACTGGACCAGATGGCTCTTGCTGCCCCGTCTGGACCTTTCACCCGTCCTCCTGGTTCTGGTAATCGCCCATTCTGCACTCACTGTGGTATTCTTGGTCATGTCAAGGAACGTTGCTTCAAGCTTCATCCTGAACTTCGGGAGAAGCCTCCTCGCAATAAAGGAAAGGCCTCAGCTCGTACTGCTGCTATTGTTGAAACAGTACCTACTCCGGATCTTCTCCAGCTACAGACTCAGATTGGTCAACTTCAGTCTCAATTGGGATCATTACTTTAGCTAGGTTCTCAATTTGGCACTACTCCCACTGCTACTCTGGCCTCCGGTACATCTTCTACTGCACTCCATGTTGGGTCTAGCAACCCCTCTTGGATTTTGGATTCTGGTGCCAATGATCATATGACTGGTGAGTTATCTTTATTTTCCTCCTCTCTGGTCCCCATCTCCCAGTCTGTCCGGATAGCTGATGGGTCTATTATCTTTGTAAAAAGTAAAGGCGATATTTGTCTCTCTCCAAGTATCACTTTATCTTCTGTTCTTCATGTCCCTACATTTCCTTATAATCTTCTCTCAGTTAATCGTCTTGCCAAATCTCTCAATTGTGCAGTTGTGTACTTACCTGATTGTTGTCTCTTGCAGGACTGAATTTCGAAGAAGATTTTTGGCAAGGGATATGAGTGGGATGGCCTTTACTACTTCGGTGATCCACCAGGCGGGAGTTTGAGTTTGTCATCTTCGAGTCTTCAGGCATCAGTTTTGCCTAATTTAAAGTTGTCTTGTTTTTCTTTCGAGTCAATAGAATTGTGGCATGCCCGCTTAGGCCATGCTAACTTTAATTATCTTTGTCAACTTTTTCCATTATTAAATAAAGTCTGACAGAAATTTAAATATAGTTGTGTGGTGTGTGAATTATCTAAACATACTCGTTCTCAGTATATACCTCGTATGCATCGTGCTCCATCTATGTTTGATATTATTCATACTGTTGTACGGGGTCCTTCCCCAGTTACTGCTATTTTTGGGCACTATTATTATGTTACATTCATTGATGACTACACTAGGTGCACATGGGTTTATTTGCTTAAAAAGAAATCTGAAGTTTTTTCCTTATTCTCTAAGTTTTTGCAAATTATTAAAACTCAATTTAGCACAGTGGTCTGTCATTTGTGTTCTGATAATGGTAGGGAATATATTACTGACGAATTTCGGGCTACACTTAATAAGCATGGCATTCTTCAAGAACTCACATGTCCTTATACTCCAGAGCAGAATGGTGTGGCGGAACGAAAGAACCGCTCCATCATGTCTGTTGTTCGGTGTCTTCTTTGCGGGATGAATGTACCCAAATACTTCTGGCATTTAGCTATTCTTACTACCACTTTCCTTCTCAATCGAACTCCCACCAATTGGCAATGGGTGGAGTGGCCCCTTGAACTTATATATTGAGTAGATAGGTTATAAGTCCCTGATGTGGGAAAAACAATCTCAACACGCCCCCGCACGTGTGGCATGACTGAGAGCCAAACACGTGGATTACAAAGATAGGGTGATGTGGAGTACACATGGACAAATTGGGCCCAACAATAACCTGGCTTTGATACCATGTTGAATTGGAGCATCCAACCCAAAACCAATTGGCTTTGGGTTAGATGCTCCAATTTAACAGTTGCTCTCATTAATGGTGATGTATTTCTATTTATTTGTTATTTACTTTGTTGTTGATATAGTAAAATCCATGTGTAGCTAGTTTTCTAGGTTGGGAGTCATAAACCCACCTATGGATCTTTGTGCTTCTTGAAAGTCTAAAGGGGTTTGGATCTTCTTAATTGATTGAAGAGTGTTGGGTGTGTAATATGTTTGTTTCTTTACCTCCATTGTCATGCAATGAGGGTTATTGAATCTATATTACCAATCCAACATTTTTCCTTAGTCCTCTCAAGCTTTCATCTTTCATAATGAGGTTGATAACCCACATGTTTGATTGTTAGCCTCCGAGGAACTTTGTTCACTTGAGAAGTCCCCCTCTAAATCCCTAAGACTTACCCTTGTGTGATCCAAGGTTGGTAGCATGACCCCTAGTCCCTTTTCGTTTAAGTAAATCAAACTCGTTAATCTAGCTCACTCGTTGTAGTTAATTTTTAGGGATTGTTTAAATTAGTTAACGTAATTAGTTATTGTTGTTACCTTATTTTTACTTGCATGTTAGTTTTAGTCTTAGAGTTTCACACCCTCAAACAAACCATCTTTTCTTTCTTTTTAGTTACGATAGTAGTGTATTCGAGTCTTGAAAGTATTATCTTCCAGTCTAGTCCCCTTGGAAATTGACCTCGTACCTACCTGAGTATTACTTGTTACGATTGATTTATACTTGAATCGTACATATCCCAAAGCGGAACAACTTTGTTTCTGGATGTCCACGATCGTTTAACAAGAATGACAAGATTTGGGTTATAGTTGACCGATTGACAAAGTCAGATTATTTTCTACCAATTAAGACGACTAAGCTGTCCAAGTTAGCGGAGTTGTATGTGAAAGAGATTGTGAGACTACACAGGGTTCCTGTAGTGATTATATCTAATTGTGATAGTAGTTTTACATCAAGATTTTGGAGAAGTTTGCAAGAAGCTATGGGTACTAAGTTGAGTTTCAGTACTGCATTTCATCCTCAGACCGATGGACAGTCAGAGCGAATGATTCAGACTCTAGAAGATATGCTTAGACTTTGTGTACTGGATTTTGGGAGTGATTGGGAGAAACACTTACCATTAATCGAATTTACCTACAATAATGGATTTCAGTGAAGTATTGGAATGGCACCGTATGAAGATTTGTATGGGCGTAAGTGTCGATCACCGGTTTGTTGGATCGAGGTCGGGAAAAGGAGGTTATTAGGACCTGAGATAATACAATTAACTACCGATAAGGTGAAGTTATTCCAGGAGCGACTTAAGGTGGCTTAGAGTCATTACAAGAGCTATTTGGACTCTAAGCGAAGACCGATGACATTTGAAGTAGGAGACTTTGTATACTTGTGAGTATCGCCTTCAAAGGCATTGTTCGATTTGGAAAGCAAGGGAAGCTAACCCGAGGTTCATAGGACCGTTTGAGATCCTAGAATAGGTAGGACCAATGGTTGGTATTAGTGCATAACGTGTTTTACATGTCTATGTTGAGACAGTGTATGACGGATACGAGTAAAATCATAGTACCAGAACCATTGCAGATCCAAGAGCACTTGATCTACGTAGAGCATCCAATGAAAATCTTGGATCGAAAGGAGCAAGTGTTGAGAACGAAGACGATTTTCAGTGGTGAAAGTATTATGGCGTAGTCATTCAGTCGAGGAAACTATGTGGGAGAACGAGGAAGAGATTAAGAATGAGTATCCGCACCTTTTCGACTCATGAGGTATAAATTTGGGGACAAACTTACTTTTTGGAGGGGAGAGTTGTCACACCCGTCCTGAAAATATATTCTTTTAAATGCGTATTGGAAATTTTGAGATTTATTAATGTTGATTAATAATTGTGGAATTGGGGTTGACTGAAGGTCAACGGAAGGTGTCAAGTAAGGACACGGTGATTCGGTCATTTATGTGGATTAAATATTATTTTACTATCTGGTAAATTGTGAATAGTAAATTTACCTATGTAGTATATTTTCTGGTAGACTCGATCTTGTTTAAGATCATTTTGATTGTTTAAGAGATAATCCATGTGACACGCTGCATAAAAGGTAGGTTATCTAGAGATTTCACATAAATTAGTTTCGGATGTAATTACGGCGATAAATGGAACTTAGTCGGAAAGTTTTATAACTTATAGTTTTCACTTGTGAAGAGATAAAATGGTCGTGTGCAACGTTTCGGAGAATAATTAGTAGTTTTGAAAACTTGTGGGGAGGTAAATATAATTTTTAAAACTCGTGCCTATATATAGTGGAGTCCTAGATATTTTCATTTACAACTTTCCTAAAAATTGAAATTCAAGAGGTTTTAGTTGCTTAGAGCTTCAAGACGCAAATCGATGGACTTCTGCCCGCAGATTTTCTTCCAAATTTCATATTCGAGCTCCTCAAGGTAAGAGCTTCATTTTGATATCTCTTAGGACTCGTATGGTTAAGTTTTTATAAAAATACTAATATTAGAATTTTGGGGAAAACGCATGTAAACTTGTAGGTATCACTTGAAATTCAAGATTCGACATTTAATTGGTCCCTTAGTTCATCCTTCAAAATTTTAGGACGTTTGCACGAGGTATAAATTCTAAGCCTATGAATTATAAGAAATTCCATGTTTTAAGTGTCGGACTTGATATTTTGGATCCGGGCAAAATTCATGTGTTAAGTAGGCCCGTTAATTATGCCTATGGATATGCCATGAAAGCACGTATATGTGATTATATGAGCATGCTATGTGTCTATGTGGGTTGAAGGGGGGGTTTGGTGCACATTCATCTGGGGGCAAGCTCCTCGATGTTGGAGGATTATAGTAGCGATGGCTACTGTGCATGGTTTGGGACAAGGCCCAGCCAAGGCACTGTGCATGGTTTGGGAGAAGGCCCAACCAGGGCACTAGATGAGTGGTAGGGAGAAGGCCTTCCACGGCATCAATTCCATCGTTTCATTACCGGATGAACGAGAGCCACTCTCCCTAGAGACCATTTTGATGTGAATTGATATGTTAAAGCATGAATTGTCATATAAGCATATATTTAGAATTGTGCACTCAGCATATTGACAAGCAGGGGTATTTGTAAAATACAACCGCGCTAAAAGAAGAAAAAGTATGGATTTAGTTTACAATTCCTCCATTTATCTGCAATTTGAATGACAATGCTAGATTATGCACCTATTGATTAAATTATGATAAGTTGTGTGTTTTAGCTGTAATTTGTGCAGATTGCAGTTGCTGTGTGAAGAATTGAAAGATAACGATGAAGGGAAATGCTGAATTCTAAAGAAGACATATAAAAGCTGAAATATAGAGTTCGAGCGATTGAAGACCGTTCGATCGATCGAGGGTTCGAGCGATCGAGAAGGTTCAAGCGATCGAGGTCCTCACAAGTTCAATCGATCGAGAAGGGTTCGATCGATCGAACATGCCTTTTATCAGATTATACGCGCGCGCAGCAGAATGCATGTTTTCAACCCTAGGCATTAGGTTATTTCTATATAAACTCATTTTGTAAACGTCTGGAGGGACGCCCACTTTTACTTTTCACCAGTTCATAGAGAGCAGAGAGTTCTTTGTCTTGTTTTTGTAGGTTCGATCAAGGATTGTCATTGTTGGTTTGGATTTCCTATAGTTTAATACAGGTTTCATCACTCCAGGTTATCTTGTTTTGTTTTATTTATATTCTGCTGGTAGTTTACTCTACTTTAGTCTGTTAAACTCGTAGCTTTGTGTGATAAGTAAGTTTACACCATAGTTTTTAGAGTTTTCATGTTTAAATCTCAACCAAACCCACCCTTAATGAATTTTTACGTTAAAAATAATACTGAGACCCTCCAGACTATGTCTGAGTAGTCTCCGGGTTGGGAGAGCACGATGAAACCGTGATCTCAGGCTTCTGCCATGCAGCAGATTAATCTCTGTGTTCGATCGATCGAGGAAGTTCGATCGATCGGACCAGAGGCGTTGTCGAGCGATCGAAGTCCGTTCGAGCGATCGAGAGATGAAGTTGTTCGATCGATCGATGGCGCGTCGATCGATTGAACATTCTGATTCTTGAGGATGTTCTGTGCAGTATTCCTAGACTTTCTGTTTTACTGGATTGTTATCAAATTGTCCCAAAATGCTCAGTTTGTCAAAACAGTCTATGAACTTTAAGCCTTAAGGCATTTTCTTTCAACATATTTTGCAAATCACCCTCAATGCTAATACCATTGTAGGTGAGAGTCTCAACTATTGTTTTAAACCGCCTTTTATGTATTTCAAACATGAATGTGATGATATAGTCCCGGTCATGAAAGGACTATGGATTCTTTATCTTAAGAGAAGTACAGAATACTGTAGAGAATAAACTCCTTTGAGCTTCAATGAAATTGCATGGTAGATACCTAGGTTGCGGTGGATTCGTGTAATCCCAACATTCTTTTCTTTATTAAGAAAAACACGTTTCAAATTACTGCTCTAGTTAATTAGTTAGCAATTAGTTAATTTAGTTTAATTGCTTCAGTATAGTAGTGTCGAACTGTGGAACTTTGTGTTCTACATCTTATAAAGAATTAGTGAATTTTATTTTTACTTGTTTGAGAATAATCTAGGTATTTAGTTTAACACCTTCCCTGTGGGATCGACCTGGACTTAATCCAGTTTACTACTTGCACGATTACCTACACTTGGGTATAGCACACAAGCACACACAACTTTATAGTCGTGTCACATATAACTAAATAATGGGGATTTACTCCATTGCAGATGAAAGAAAGAAAGGAAAGAAGAAGCGTGAGGAGTGAGACCGCGGGAGCGACAGGGATCCTTCTCTTGTATATGTTTTTGTTTTCAATTCCAAATGATGTAAAATGTAATTTTGAGAAGTTAGAACTATCAAATTCAACTTAGAAGATTTGGAATGGATTAGAAGGTTGTAATATATCATAAAACTTTTTTTGGTTATGTTGTAATGAATCCGAACATATGGATTCATGTTTTGAATGCTTAACTTGTCAAACTCGGATTTTGGAGAAATATAATAGAACTTTTATGTTTTAACCAGAACAAGCCTTAGCTTGTTCCGTCATTGTTTTTTTTCGTAGATTACCATGTCTTAACGATGTTCTTAAAAGCCTAGCATGGAATGTGAAGTTTAAAATAATGTAAACATGTTTGGTGGAATGATAGGAGCGAAGGTTATTTGATCCTTAGCAAAATTCTGCAGCTTTGGGCAGGATTCTGCTAAAGGGTCATTTGACCGGTCGAAGGGGGTTGTTCGATTGGTCGAAATGACCCCTGCATGAAATCTTTTTATATACCTTTCGGATATTATTTAAATGTTTTGGTTGGTTCTTAGAGTACCTTTGTGACCCCTTTTAACATATATTCATACAATTCGAAATATAATTACGTTTTCAATTTTATATGGATTTTACAACTCGGATGGTAATGTTTCCTAAAGTTTTAAATGCTCATGGTTATTTTAAAGTTCTTTTCCATTGCGTATAGTTATTTAATGATTAATTGAGCCTTGGTGGCGTACCACATGTCCTATTTCCACGCATAGTGGGATGGGTCGTGACAAGGGCATAATCCACGGAAACGTTCTACCAACTTATCCCTAGTTTTCCTTGGAGGAGGTGGTGCGATAGGGTGTTAGACAAGTCGTTGGTGTGCAGTATGGTTGTAGGTGTCTCCCACATACTCCATCCTCTGCATGAATGCCTCAAAGACACCACTTGGGTCTATACCCTCCAGAATTGGTGCTCCCAAACGGGGTGGATTTCTCCTAGCTCCAGCTATAGTGATCTGATGTGAAGTGTACCTACAAAAAGACCTATCGATTAGCTAAAAATCTTCATGAAGAAACGAAATCGAGATAAATCAAAAGATGGGAGGAACTAACAGTTCTAACTTAATAGCATCTAAACAAAATCAACTCATAGCACAATATCTCCAAAAGATAATACTCGTATATATATATATATCAAAAGATGTACCACAGAGTATACAATAGTCAAACTGTGTACCGCGTAGGACATAAACTAATACAAGTACTAAGGTCAGCTATATACAATACTACTACTACTAGTGGTTGCTATCTATACAAAAAGGCTATGGTTAATAGCTATCTCTAAAACCTCAAAAGTAGTGGACAACATGTCCTGGTATAGCAAAATCTAAGTCCTATAGATCATGACTCAAAAGTCATCAGTATCTTATCTAACTGGTAGTGCCTCGTCCTCTAATACAATATCCATGTCCTCAGGTGGATCGTCGTTCACAGGTGCAGCGAGACCTCCTACCACAAACCCAATATTCCAGTCATCAACTATTATCTCGTCAGCATCCCCTGCCATATCCTCCATCGCCTGGTTGGCTGCGTCGACAGCTAATGCAGTAAATCCCCTAGCTACAGCAATAGCCTCTGCTAACGCAGCCTCTCTTATAATAAATCTATCTGGTTATGCAGCCATCTCCGCTACCCACTTTTTATCATCTAGACAATGGCTGCCATCTGTGCTATGGGTCCACTGGTATCACAGGTATAGTTGCAGGTACAATTGCCTCCTCCTCTGGAACATCATCCTCTGCTATCTAGATGTCCTCTCCAACTGTGATATCCATATCTTCCAGCTCTAGGTTCTCCAGATACCCTCTAGATAATCACTAGGTGCATACTCTGGCTCATCTGTGTCATCCTCCGACTCCTCGCCATCGTCCACAGGCTCCTCTTCTCCGTCCCCATCTATATCCTCATCATGCTCCTCATCCTCTAGCTCTATATCCTTGGCAGAATCCTCATCTTCCCCTATCAGCTCAGGCTCTACTAGCTCTGGCACATCATACTAATCCTATGGCTCTGGGACTGGCACATCGGGTACCAATGCTGGTGTAATAGGTCCTCCGAGGATGGCTCGTAACTCAATAGCATCCATCTCAAGCTTGCTCTGGATCAAATGAGTCATTTCCTGGTGTATAGCCTCTTAGGTCCTCGCATAGTGATACGCACTCATGCGCATCTCTGTCGGGTGAGTCTGTCCCTCGACATAGAGAGTTGTCCACATCTTCTCCTCTAAGTAACGGCTAGCTATCTAAAAAACATGCCAATAATATACCTCCGGATTAGCTAGCTTAACTATGTTCCCATGAATCACATGCCCTCCAAATGAATCATCCACAAACATGTGGAAATTCGAATCCATGCTAACCTACAAGGAAATTGTCTATCATCAGAATGACGAACGTATCTTAATACTCATATCTCAGAGATCTTAAAATGCTAGGACCATATAGTGTGGGAAAATTAGTAAGCGAAAGTATCAACCTAGGCTCTGATACCAAAAATCTTGTCACCCCCTAGAACAGCAAAAATAGAGAAAAATAAAATTTTCTTTTTGGGTTCGTAGGGAATGACTGGTAAAGTAACTGAATTATCCACTCCACACAGTTCTAGTCAATAGCAAATAAATAGTAAAATAAACAAATTGAGTATATTACAAACGTACTAATTATTACATCAGAGTTCTAGAACCGAAAATACCTAAGTCTCAAGGCAACATATGCCTAGATACAAAACGTAACAATAAAGTCTAACAGCAATATAAAACTAGTATCTATCTCTGTCTTTAACTGGCGTAGATGTAACCATCAGCATAGTAGTCCTCTGAGGTGTACCCATTTTTAGTGGGGCCACCCTCTGCATACTCATCCTCTGGGTAGGAGCCCTCTTCAAAGGACGCAACACCTGTAGCATTAGGAACAGGATAGTCTGGACAGGGAATGTCCAGGCATAAAAACCGTCATCTTAATGAAAGCTGAGTGAGCATAGACTAACACAGTATCATAAAGGTAAAGTAATTATGAGTTATGAACTATATATCATACTGATACTAATTAATATCTTCTCTTTATTCCAATCATTATCTAATTACCAAAGTATTATTACCTACTCATGATTAAAGAGCAGACCCAATAGTTCAAAATCCACAGATGTACCATCCTTTGAAGGAAAATAGGTTTAAAATTTGTTTTAAATGCGCAGCGGAAAGATTAAGTTATAAAAACTTATTGGTAGCCCGGATCGAGAACTCGTTAACTCTATAGATGCATAAACAAGAAGGGAGAAGAAATTATGCCTCAGGTTTTGAACCCAATTCTAATTTCTTTCTCCTTGATGGTGTAGCAGCCTCCACTAGGTTATCTTCACCCTTATGACTCCAACGGATGCTTGCCGGAAAGACTAGAGTTGGTGGGAACCCTAATGGATAGGATAAAGAAGGTTTGGGAAGCTAAAACAATTTCTGCAGCTTCTGGTTTATAAAAATGACAAACTCCTTTTTCTGGACGCAGCTGCCATATTTATAGATTTCCAAAACTGACCTAACGTTCAAGCGATCGAAGTGACTTCGATCGATCAAAGTTTTGATCAATTGAACCACCTTCGATCGATCGAACCTGTCTAGACTTCAATCGATCGAGACTCCTTCGATCGATCGAACATGTCTTAACAAGATCCTCATGTGCCTTTCCAAGCATCCTAGTGAAGCTAAGAGTGGGACCTCCTAGGCTCTTTATTGTTGGCTCGGACCAGCTATTATTTCCCATAACCAAACTCTTTGATCAGCAAATTAACCAACTGGTCAGTTAACGTTTACTCCACTATAAAATGACAATATATCTTGACAATATATATATCTCAAGGGAATGCGTACTCTTTATCAGAGGATAGATTCTATCTTGACAATATATGTTCACAGTCCTATGAACATGACATACCCAAGATACCCAAGTGTTGATGTTTTATAGACCTCACTGATTGGTAAGTCAAAGCAGCCATAGCTATAGTCTGTGTTCATATTCATCTCAAGATTGAGAACGCGTACCTTATACAAGTTATGAGTTCCTATCAACTATTAGACAGTCTTGAGTGTCAATAAGAAAGCTCAGGTATGTCAATGCACTATAAGCACTAGCATATTAACTAAGAGTCATACTCCAGTGATTGAGATTCATCACTCCATTCAATGGTAGTTAATCATGCTACAGTGTAAACCTGATGAGGTATCCAGTCTCATCATCCACTGTGACAAGTTCTAAGTATCAAAGGATAATAATTCGCTTCTCACTTGTATGTATCTCATACATACACTAATTACTTACTATGATACTTAAGGATTAACAATCATCTCATGAAAGAAACATACATAATAAAATGTAAAGTTGATATCCATATATTAAAATGTTAATGTCTCATACATAAAGTAATGGTTTGAGGGCACACTCCCAACATCCTTCTGTCCACCGCTGTTAAGGACATAACTGCGTAGTGCTATCATGGACACCACGCTAGTCCATCCCTCGCTATTAAAGGCATAACCGCCCACTGTTGTCGGGGATACAACGTTTCAAACAACGACATATCAATCTATTGCCATGACTTAGCGATGTCTACCAGTGATCCCCGCCTACTATTGTTAAGGACATAACCGCCCACTACTGTTAAGGACATTATGGATCACCTGGCTATCTTAGGACTACTTGGTCCCACTATTAAGGACATAACCGCCCACTATTGTTAAGGACCTCATGACCAAGTGTCCGCCATGTACAATTCCCAGAACTTATCAAACCTACCTAGGTTTTATACTAATACTGATATATGACTTCCCATTGTGGCCTAACTACTATGAATAAAATGAACAGCTATCAAACTGATTCATGTCTACCACGTTATCTAACATTACGAAACCTTCTTACGCATTATAAACGTATTGCATAATCACGTGTCATTATCTCTTGAATATAATAGTACTGCATATAGAAAGTATGCATTGATATATGAACAGCTAAATAGTATATAAAATAACTCAAAGGAATTTACCATGTTATGTAAATTTCAATCGATTGAAGTCATCTTCAATCGATTGGGATGCTAGTGGTCTCAATCGATTGGAGCATTTTCAATCGATTGGGAAAAGTAAGTTTCAATCCATCAAAGCATTTTCAATCGATGGGAAAAGTAAGTTTCAATCGATCGAAGCATTTTCAATCGATTGACAAAAGTTTAATCAATTGAATCCAATTCAATCGATTGAGAATTGTCTTCATCCCCAGAATTTGGTCAGTGATGGCCAGAACTTATGGGGGCTTTGGGGTCCATTTATTTATGTCAAAAACTCCTGAAAACATCACAGCTAGCTACTAAGTGAGTTTAGAACTCACCAAAAGATCAAGGGTGTGTTTGTCAAGCTTTGGAACTTCAAGCTTCAATGGCATCCTCTCTCTCTCTCCTCCTTCCCTCTCTCTGTCTCTGTCTCTGTCTGTCTCTCCTTCTCTTTTCTTTCTATTCTTCTTCTTCTTCTCCTCTTCTGTCGTCTATCTTTTCCCTCTCACGGACAGAATATATATAGTGTATGTATATATATATGAGTGTGTATATAGATATAATATATCTATCTCTAAGCTCTCTCTCTCTCTCTCTTTCTTTCTCTCTCTGGTCTAAACATTACACACACACAAGATGCTTATATATAGGGAAAGGAATGGGCAAGTGGCAGTTGTTGCGTATATTGAGGAATAATAATTATGACATTTTCAATCGATTGACATGACTTCAATCGATTGAGAACAAGTGTCACATTTTCAATCGATTGCCAAGGGCTCAATCGATTGAACTGGGATGCAATCATTGCATTTATGTTGGCAGAGTTTCAATAGATTGTAAAGGGTTCAATCGATTGAAAAGTCAAAAAGTCAATTGATTGAAACATTTTCAATCAATTGAGAAAGACACAATATCAATCAATTGGAAACTGTTCAATCGATTGATAAAAGAATAACAAGTATAGTAGCGGCAAGTATATATAATCTCATCTATTATTATACATTCAAAAATACAAGGTATTACAGGCATAGACATGGTCATCAGCATAGTAGTGTTCCTCCACTAGCCCTTCCTCGGGATAGCCTTCAATAGCATCGCCATTGCCTACCTAGAAGTCCTCACCCTCAGGTCCTTCCCCTACATTACCAAAAACTGGAAGAGCTGGACATGGAATATCTAGGGCAAGTATGCCATCAGCTTATGAAAGTAGGGTGAGTGAAATACTAACGAGGTATGATAGTTATGAAGTGATTACAAGATTAAGACATTACATATATATAATCAGAGTTCTACTAATTATATTTTCTTCTTATCTATCTCTTCATTAATCAAACACTATTTGTCTTATTATGCAAAGACTGATAACACTCAATCGATTGATGAACGGACTCGACAGTAATACTCTATGGATAAATCATTCCTCCGTCCATCGCTTTTAATATTCATAGCTCACCGCTTTTAAGGACTATGTATGAGCAAGACATATCATTCTATTGCCATGACTTACTCATCTACCAGGAATCCCAGCTTTCTGCTTTTAAGAGCATATTCACAACTCACTGCATTTAAGAACATATCATGAATCACCGGTCTATCCTAGGGCTAATTGGTCCATCTCACCGCTTTTAAGAACATATGCATAGCTCACTGATTTTACAAGCATATCATGACCAACGATCGCCCATGCACAATCCCTAATTCTAGCAAACCTACTTAGTTCCACACTAACACCGATATATGACATTTCCCATACAACCAACTAGATTGGATATGATAACTAACAATAGGATTAGATTCATGACTAATTCATTACTAACATTATTAATGAAATGCTATTGCCTTATGACGTATTGTTATCTCTCATACTACTCTAGTATCGCATATGGAACATGAGGTACAGCGTGAAATAGCTTAATAGTTCATAATATGAAATAATAGGAAAATATCAACATTCTGTAAGTAGTAATCAATTGGGAGAGAGGTCCAATCGATTGGGTAAAACACCATGGCAATCGATTGAGAACTCATCCGATCGATTGGTACCCTTCCAATCGATTGGGTGGGGATCAATCGATTGGTATGGCATCTTCTTCCCAAACAAGGCAGTTTAGAATCTGAAATACGAGGGACGTATTCTGCGTCTTTCCTTGTTTTGAAAACATGTAAAATCTCCTTTAAAATGTGATCAAGTGAGTTTGAAACTCACCTAGCAAGAGAGGGGGTGTGTGAGTTGGAAGAGCTTAGAGGAAGCTTCAATGGGGTCTTTCTCTCTCTCTCTCTCTCTCTCTCTCTCTCTCTCTCTCTCTCTCTCTCTCTCTCTCTCTTCTTCTTCTTCTTCTTATACTTCTTCTTCTTCTCTTCTTTCCCTTTTCTTCTTCTGCTATCTTTTCCTTCTTCTTCTTCTTCTCCTTCTTCTTCTTCTTCTTCTTCTTCATCTCTTCTCTGAATAGTGTGTGTATGTGTGTGTGCGTGTATGTATATAAACATATGAGTGTATATATATTCATGAGAATATACATATATATCACTTTCTATCTCACAAATTCTGTCAAACCAAAAACAAAACACAGATTTTCGTCCAATATATATAAGAAATGAGATAGACAAGTGTCAGTACCCCATCCAAACTTGGGGACCAAGTTCAGTCCCATTCAATTGATTGGATTGGGTTCAATCGATTGGTGACAAGTGGTCAAGTGCAATTGATTGAGTGGGGTCCAATCGATTGGATTGTGTCCAATTAATTGGTAGGGGCTTTACAAGAAAAGTTAGTACAATGCTACTTAACCTCTTTTATATATATAAAGGCATAAAATAAGTACATTGAAAATGCGGGTATTACACGATAGACCTGATCGAAGGGAAGGAAGTCAGCCCCCTAATATAATCTATTCAATCCATAGTGACATAAATTTGACTAAGGGGTTTGAACAAAGCAAAGAAGAGGGTAGCTTAGGAAGCCAATCATACATCCAGCTCCTAGATTCTGATGATGGATAATGTCACGCCCCGGAGAAGACCAAAAATAAGGAAACTTTAAAATTTCCTTTTAGATCCAAGGGCACGTGGCTGGTTGGAAATGACTTGATTGTCCTCAACAATATAATAGCAAGAAACAAAATAATAATGGACATTTATCTAATTCAAACATAGCAAAACTCTTACACATTATTTGTCATAAGATAACAGTATGTTATAGACCCAACTCCAAAAGAAACATAAATAATAAAAGCAGTTTCATGACAACCAGTGTCACTAAAATCTAGCAACATCTAAATTATTACATCAAATTGAAAAGATAATAGAAGACTAAGGAAAACTAGTCTTCCACTGGCGAAGCCATAGTTGTCCCCATAGTGATCCTCCCCAGAGTATCCATCATCATAGAAGCCTTCATTAGGGAACCCCTCTATGGCATACCCGCCATGGCTATAATCACCCTCTTGTTGGACACCATCTGCTAAATCTGGTACAGCTGGACATAGAATGTCCACCGGTATAAAACACCATCAGCTTGAATACAAGTTGAGTGAGTAAAAAGCCTCACAAAGCATCGCTTGTAACAATTAAGAAAATAGCAAGGATTAATATTCCTATTCATCTTATAAACATCTTTACAAGTTATTAAGAAGATAAGACCATTTGGACCATGATATAAAAACTAAAACTCAAATCGCTTGATGACTTACAACTGACTAGTCTGAACGGTAAACGACTCAAACCAACTCAATCAACTATTACTCCTTTTCGCAAATCCAGCATAAGCAGTTTGGTTTAGAATATAAACATGACTTAACAGCCGCTTGATGAGTAAGCTTTCATGCCCAAATGGCCGCAAGATCGTAGCAACGTGCCTTATCAGCCGACTCAATCAAGATATTCAAGGTCCATGACCTAACTACACATAAATATAAGCGTGCCTTATCGACCACTTGATGCGTAAGCTTCTGTGCCCCAATGGCTGCAAGATTATAGCAACATGCATTATCGGACGACTCAGTCAAGATATACATCAACGGATACCATAACCGAAGTTATAAAATGATTAAAACGCTTGACGATCGAAGTAGACATCAACAGCTAAATGGAATCACATGACTTGAAAGATGTTTCAAAAACTCGCATTCAAACGCTTCGATCGAAATCAAGGAAGTTGACCAAAATAAAATAGTGTATTACACATAGCTCAACGAACAAGACGTAAAGTTATTCTATAGATTTTGATCTTAATACGCATTGATTATTCTCATTATCTCAGTGATGCATTTCTAAAGATGTCAATGTTCTACAGAAGTTAATAAGTATAAAATATAAGAATAGAAAAATAGCTGACTCAAGCGCTCAGGACTACTCGAGCGCTTGGGCTCGCAAGTGCTCCACTGGAGTGAGTACTTGAGGCTCGAGCGCTCAAGCTTGCTAGTTCCAGAATCCTAACATACAGTTAAGGACAGCTTCTAAAGCACATAATTAAACACACAAGAAGCACATATAAGCATGGATCATCAACTTTAACAAATGAGCTTGTGTGCATATATGATAAACAAACATGCAAAGACTATATCAAAGATTGTAACCTCGGAATTCGTACATGCAATTATGAAGTATTCTGATCTATACATAATAGCATGTAATTCATAGTAAAAATGCTGCACTCGAGCGCTCAAGGGCGTGAGCACTCCAAATAAGTGCGAGCGCTCGGGTTTGATAGTAAACATATTCTAAGTTAAGCTCACATGCATGAACGTAAATCAGGTTTAGAACAAAAGCATGCACTCAAAAACATGTGAAAATTGTTTCTAAAGATATCTAAGTGAGAATCTATACTCACAAATGCTTTGGTTGTGTTTGGATGATGAAAAAATATGTGTATATAAGTTGAGAATAAGCTTCAATGGCACTTCAATCTTCTTGCTTTCTCTTCTAGATGATATTCTGAACTTCTACTTCTTGTTCTTCTTCTTGAATTAGCACAATGAGGGTGTGTACTTGTAGAACAAAGTATGTGTGTGCATAAATTAACACATGCATGAGGGTTTGAGTGTTTGGAGGTGACATGAGGTGAAGTAAGGCAAGTGTATAAGCCCAATAGTCTCTCTTTCTCAAAACTCAGTTATAAAATTTCATACAAATGAAATGAGAAGTGAAGCTATTTATAGGCTCAGTACAGTCTCTCTTGAGTACTCCATCTAGCTCGAGCGCTCAAGGTTGGCTTTAGTCCAAATCTTCCCCAAGGGTCGCAACATACATCCAAACATATAAGTCATTCAAAACAGTAAAAAAGAAATGAAAAGATGATCTCAGATTTGTAATAGAAAGAATTACAAAGATATTCAAAAAAATAGATAGAAAAATACAAGTGCTACATCTCTCCACCGCTTATCAAAAGATTTCATCTCGAAATCTAAGTAATCTAATCCTGAAATAACTCTGGCTACTTCTCGCATTTCTCTGATTACCTCTCCCAGGATGCCTCTATCTCGTCATGATAGCTCCATTGTACTTTTACCAGGGGAATCTCCTTATTTCTCAACTTCTTGATCTCTCTACCCAAGATACACACTAGCCTTTCGTGATATGACACATTATCGTTCACTTCGATATCCTTGAAGTCGATTACCTGCGTAGAACCATGAATATACTTCCTTAACATGCTTAAGTGAAAGACATTGTGTAGTCTAGACATTCATGGCGGCAGTACGAGTCAGTAGGCAACTTTCCAACCATGATCTAGAATTTCAAAAGGTCCAATATAGTGAGGCAACAGCTTTCCCTTCTTCCTTCAAAATCCGACAACACCTCGTACTGGAGATACCTTAAGAAATACATGATCTCCCACACTGAATTCCACATCCTTCCGATATTTATCCGCATAGCTCTTCTACCTACTCTGGGCGACTTTCATCTTGTCTCTGACAATGCTAATCTTTTCACTAGTCTCTCGAACCATATCCGGTCTAAGAAGCTTACCATCTCCGACTTCATCCCAATATAGCGGTAAACGGCATAGTCTTCCTTACAATGCTTCAAACGGTGCCATCCCTATGCTCGAGCGATAACTGTTATTATAGGCAAACTCGATAAAGGGCAAGTGGTTTTCCATGAACTTTCAAAGCCTATAGCGCAAGCTCAGAGCATATCTTCCATAACTTGATTAGTTCGCTCGATCTACCCATCAATATGTGGATAAAAAGCAAAACTTGATCTCAAAGAAGTTTCCATCACTGCTTAAAGACTCTCCTAAAATCTTGAGGTGAATCCCGAGTCACGATTTGATATTATCGAGACCGGAACACCATGAAGTCATACCACGTGTTCCACATACATCTGACTTAGCTTCTCAACAGGATATATCATGATGTGGGCTATATGAAGTGAGTAGACTTCGATAACCAATCTACCATCACCCAAATGTCATTGTGGTTCTATAGTGATCTTGGGAATCCGACTACAAAGTCCATGGTGACATGTTCCCACTTCCATTCTAGAATTGGCAGTGGTTGTAGGAGTCAAGGCTGTTTTTGGTGCTTTACCTTGACTTGCTGACATGTGAACCACTTGGATACAAGTTCAGCAACCTCTCATTTCATCCCTTCCCACCAAAAATTTCTCTTCAAATCCTCGTACATTTTCGTACCTCCTAGGTGGACGGTTAATCTAGACTTGTATGCCTCATCCAATATGTTATTTCTGAGATTTCCCACATTGGGTACAACAAGTCAGCCTCTGCATTTGAATCCTCAATCTAATCCGATACTCCATTCTTTCGATCCTTTTGCTTAAACTTTGGCAAACCACTTCTTTATCTCTTCATCTTTATGTTGGGCTTCCAAAATGCGACCAATGATTGTTGGTTGTATACTTGTATCACAAGGGACCCAAAATGTCATCCTTCCTCTGACTGTGCGAGTTGGAGTTCGATTTCTTCTACGGTCTCCAATGCTTTCCATTCTCGAATCACAAGGGAAGTGATTATCCCATGAGGTTTCTAGCTCAATGCATCTGCGACTACCTTTTCCTTAGCAGGATGGTACTACAAGTTAACATCATAATCCTTCAATAGCTCCATCCACCTCCTCTGTCTCATATTCAATTCCTTCTGTGAAAACAAATACCTCAAGCTCTTATGGTTCAAAAATAAATTGAATTGCTCTCCAAATAGGTAATGTCTCTAGATCTTCAAGGCGAAAAGAATTGAACGTGCCTTATCGGCCGCTTGATGAGTAAGCTATCGTGCCCCAATGGCCGCAAGATTATAGCAACGTGTCTTATCAGCCAACATAGTCAAGATATACATCAATGGATACCATAACTAAAATTATACAATGATTACAACGCTTGACGATCAAAACAGACATCAACAACCAAAAGGACTCCCATGACTTAAAAGATGTTTCAGTAACTCGCATTCAAACGCTTAGGCCGAAATCAAGGAAGTTGACCTAAATTAAAGAGTGTATTACACATAGCTCAATGAACAAGACATAAAGTGATTTTATGGGTTTTGATCTTATTACGTATAGATTATTCTCATTATCTTAGTAACGCATTTCTAAAGACGTCGATGTTCCACAAAAGTTCATAAGTACAAAATATAAGAATAGAAAATAGCTGACTTGAGCACTCAGGACTACTCTAGCGCTTGGGCTCGCGAGTGCTCCATTGGAACGAGCGCTTGAGGCTCGAGCGCTCAGGCTTGCTATTTCTAGAACCCTAACAAACAGTTAAGGTAGCTTCTAAAGCACATACTTAAACACATAAGATGCACATATAATCATGGATCATCAACTTTAACAAATAAGCTTGTGTGCATGCATGATAAACAAACATACAAAGATTGTATCATAGATTATAAGCTCAGAATTCGTACATGCAATTATAAAGTATTCTGATCTATACATAACAGCATGTAATTCATAGCAGAAATACTGCACTCGAGCGCTCAAGGAGTTCAAGTACTCAAAGGTGCGAGTGCTCCAACCAAGCACGAGCCCTCGGGTCTGACAGTAACAAATTATAAGTTAACCTCACATACATGAACGTAAATCAGTTTTAGAACACAAGCATGTACTCAAAAACATGCAAAAACTGTTTCTGAAGATATCTAAGTAAGTATTCTTCTTTTTTATTTTATTTTTTGATAACTCTAACATCTTCTAGATTCTTAAATTTCTCAAGAAGTATTTCTTTATATCCTGTCAACTCATTTAATTGAGTTTCTATAAGAAAATTATTTCCTTCTCTAAAGCAAGACTTATATTAACCTTTTTTAGTATGAAGAATTCTACATAATGGGATTCATAAGATGCTTGTAGATCCTCATACTCATCTAGGTTGAACTCATTATCCTAAGAAGTATTAGACCCATGAAAGTCTTCATTCTTAACAGATTTATCGTCATTAAGGGATGACGACCTATCTTTGTTGAGAATGCTTTTGAAAATAGTATAATTTTGCTCATGGTCAGTAGGTGAGTCTTCGTTATCAGTCATTGTCACTAAGGGTTGTTTTTGTGACCTTTCTATTGTCCTTATTTTCAATTTATTAGGAAACTTGTTAGCTATGTAACCATATCTGTGGCACTCATAACACTGCGGGGGTGCTAATTTTGTGTAATTTTTTTTATTCTGACAATTCACTCTATTGTTTGTCTCTTTTGGATCTCTTACCCTTATAATTGTTTTATTATATATCAAAATGTTCATTATTAGATTTTCATTTTTTAAATATGTTTTGAATATTTTAAAAAATAGGGCAAGTTCATCTTTGTTTGATCTAAATTCATAGATAGTCATTGGATGATTAAAATCAGAGTTTCTACCACAAAAATAATCCCTCATAAATAAATTAGATCTCTCTAAATGTCTTATAGAACCCGCCCTGATAGCAATTGAAATTACGCTAAAGGTCCCTAACTAGTAATAAGATGGATTCAAACAAATATGTGTAAAGTGTGCAGTGTAATGCGGAAAAATTACTGAACACACAGAATTTTCACATGGATAACCCAAGACGAGTAAAAAACCACACCTACACTAAATCCACTAATAACGTAAATGGACAACTTACAACTGGTATTAAACTTGACCAGAGCGCCTCTATATCACAATTCTCGATTCCCTCAGCACCGCGTCTGTAATCTCCTTCTTCTGGATCTAGCACTTACAGCATCCGCAAAAGCCTCGGTGTCCTCCAATCGCAGCCTCACCAGCAGTGAGCTACTGAACCTTAATTTGGATTAAGGTGATAACCTAGATTGTACTAAAAAAACAAATCTAGGGAGATAAAGAATGCTATATGTGAATATACTGCTCTCTAGTTCGCAAGTTATGGAGTGTCTATTCTCTCAAGTGGAAACCCCTTTATATAGGTTTTGAGAACAGGTAGAAAAGGAAATACACACATCCGTTCAAACTCCTTGGAAGAGTTGAATGCCTTACTTACTGTGCACATAATTTCGAAAATCATTTATTTCCAAAAATATTAGATGGTGACCTCTGGGGTTCGAACTCCTTTGGGGGGCTTCAAACGGTCTAGCTAATAAATAGTTCTCCCTCCTTTTATGTATACGAAAATTTAAAACCTCATAGTAAAATATGTTTTGTCTAAATAATTTAAATTATATATATAATATATGAAAATACTTCTTGTGCGTGTGGGAGCCAACCTAGGTCAAGTAACTAGTCTTTTACTTTTTTTTATTGGATGATGACTCTAATCTTTATAGTTGAAGCTTTAATCTTCAGAGTGTTCAGGAAGTGATGCAAAGACTTGGTCAGAAATAGGAAATAAAATGTATACTCGATTAATGTTTACATCGCGGAATTTTTCCATATAAAAATTTGGACTAATTGTCCGTACAACTATCATCCAATGGGAGGGAAATTCACGATAATATTCTAAAAGTTTTCTACCTCCTAATAAACTAATCTTTTATAACTCTCCTATGAAATATTTTGATATTCATGATTTCTAGACTTCTACACAAGTCCCTAAAGGACTCTAGAGAATTCTATGAAAACCTTCAAGCCTAGGGAATTTCAGAGTATTCAACATCATCTAATGTAGCTTCTACAGGAAAATTGAAGTATAAATATAAAAAATAAATAAATAAATTAGATTCTAGTGGGACAGTTGTCCCCACTGAGGCTTTCCTAGATCCACTCTTGTTCCCAACCTAGTTTAAATTACTTAGGATCTGTTTATAAAAGCCTTGCAAAAAAAAGAAGGATGTGTTTACAAAATACCCAAACTATTTTCTCTCAATTTCTCTTCTCTTCACTTAAGATATAATAGGACTCGCTTTCAAGAGACGAACATATAGATCACGGTGGGATTCGAATCACAACTCTTACCATGAAGGCAATGTCATTAGATAGGTTTTATATCACTATTTCAGAGCTCTTTTATTACATTTTTTATTTCTATATAAATTTTTTCTCACCAAATCCTACGATTCACTATTTGATTTGATTCGTGAATCGAAAGAAAAAAAAAAAGGCATTTCGATTCATGATACATATCCCAATTTGACAACTATAGTGATATCCTCATCCATTTTGTCAATTCTATTTTCTCTCTCTACCCTGATAATGGATCTCTCTTGATGAATTAAGAGAGAGAAATAGCCTTCCTCACTCTATATGTATGTTATCATCCGATGGGTCGGACTTGGGTACCCCCAAATAGTTTTGGTGTATATACAACATTGTTCGATCTTCTGTGATCGAAAATATGTGTTACACCAAAACTATGAGAACAAACATTTTCGATCCAGGAACAAATGCTTTCTACCAAAAACCACTTGGGTGTATTTACACCAACACCTCGATAATATTCTAAAAGTTTTCTACCTCCTAATAAACTAATCTTTTTATAACTCTCCTATGAGACATTTTGATATTCATGATTTCTAGACTTCTACACAAGTCTCTAAAGGACTCTAGAAAATTCTATGAAAACCCTTCAAGCCTAGGGAATTTCAGAGTATTCTACATCATCTAATGTAGCTTCTATAGGAAAATTGAAGTATACATATAAAAAATAAATAAATAAATTAGATTCTAGTGGGACAGTTGTCCCCACTGAGGCTTTCCTAGATCCACTCTTGTTCCCAACCTAGTTTAAACCACTTAGGATATGTTTATAAAAGCCTTGCAAAAAAAAGAAGGATATGTTTACAAAATACCCAAACTATTTTCTCTCAATTTCTCTTCTCTTCACTTAAGATATAATTGTCACGCCCCGAATTACCAAAAATAGGGAAAAATAAATTTCCTTTATGGGTTAGTGGACACGTGACTGGCTGTGAATGTCACATGATTGTCCAAAAATGCTTAAAACAATAATATAATACGGGAAAGTGACTAAGTTCAGCGAAAGCAAGAATCTAAACATTCAAGTCTTACATGATTAGTATATTACAGACTAAAAGATATCCAAAAGATAGATATTACTAGTTCAACTAAGCTATTACATCATTAAACATATTAATAACAGAACTATGATAAAATAAAAACTCCAAGATCTTCAGCTGACGAAACCGTAGCCTTCCTCGTAGTAATCTTCACCAGCATAGTCTTTAGTAGTAAAATCTGTATCTTGATCGTAGCCGGCTTCGTCTGGACCTGCAAAGGCTGGATGTGGAAGGTCCAGCGGCATAAAAAGCCGTTAGGGGTTAAGTTAAGTAAGGGTCCCCTTAAGGTTGCCACCACCAAGGTAAGTTATTCTTCATTCCTTCTTATTCTCAAACTATGCCTCGTTAATCATTTCTTATTCTCAAAACCATGTCTTATTTAAACCCAATTATTCCCTTTGAAACTTAACCCAGAACTGAACTGACCAATGACATTGACTGAAAGAAGACTTAACTCCAAATGCATTTACTGGTCAAGAAAGACAACACTCAATAATGAATAGTTAACTGTCGCCCAACTGGCACTCAAACTGTCACCCAAATGGCATTCAAACTATCGCCCAACTGGCATTCAAACTGTCGCCCAAATGGCATAAGTGTGTGGGACATTAACAATCTCTTGGTCAAACACGTCATGCCGATCCTCAGGTCGCCCGCACGTTACCGAACACGTCATGTCGATCCACAAACCAAGGGTACGGGAAATCAATAATCACTAGGACGAACACGTCATGCCGATCCTCAGGTCACCCATACATAACCGAACACTTCATGTCGATCCTCAGTCCAAGGGTGTGAAAAAATAATCAACCACTTGATTGAACATGCCATGACGATCCTTAGGTCATCCGTACTTGACGGAACACGTCATGTCGATCCTCAGATCAAGAACACAAAACATACCTCTCCGATCGACACCATGGAATTATCGAAAGACCAACTTTGCAAGAAACATCCAAACACGACACGAAAGTTTACTAATCAACTTTGACCGGTAGTCACATGACGGAAAACGACGCCCAACGTCCCTTATTCGCATAAAATCTGTTATTGAAGGTTTTATCGTTATCTTACGCGCTCGTACGTTTCGTAGTTTAGTTCATTAATAGCTTCCAATTACAACCGTCAAGATTTCTCTATACATTCGACATTCCATTTTACCCCTCAAAATACTTACGATGAGAACTTACCCAATCATTATTAACGCAATAATCGTGTTGTACAACATACTTAAAGCTTGGGTATGAACTTTTAACGGTCATTAAACTATATTCATAACAAAGGAAAACATAGCACGTAGCTCATGGATTTTTAACATGGATTTAATGCCAATAAACATATAGATGAAACCCTTAACATACTCATCTACGCGATAGCACTACCATAGCACAAGATTTTCATAACAACACAGGTACCGGAAAACTAGCATCAACAATCAACACCATGCATAAACAAAACATTATACAAAAAGCTATACAATCTGCCAGAATATATTTTCACTGTGTTGATTGAATTATCATGATTTATTTGGGCATGATAAATTGCTTTGTGGATCAAACTCAAAAGTAAAACATTGTAGATAATAGGATTATCTTCATGTACAAAAAATCTAGCTTCAATTACATTTTTGAGCTGCTCAAAATATTTATTTTACTCAGACATTTCTATATTTTCGGACTGCTCTATCCCAAATTTATAGCACTGCATTGTACGTAACTTTCACCTATGAAGGAATCATTTTTAGACTAGGCTATAGAAGAGTTATTTGTCGATAAATGAGTTAAATTTCTCCACAAAAAAACCTAGCCTAATTCAGATTTTCGAGCTACTCCAAACATTCAGTTTACTAAACTATGTTCTGCTGAAAGTTTCAGTTTATCATATTTATGACACTGCGTTGTACATGCATTTCACCTATGAAGGATTGATTTCTAAACTGAGCTACAGAAGAGTTATTTGTAGATAAATGAGTTAGATTTTACCATAAAAAACCTAGCTTAATTTCGATTTTAGAGCTCCTTCAAACATTCATTTTACTAAATTACATTCTGCTGGAAGTTTCTGTTTTCCCAGGTTTATTACACTGCGTTGTACATGCATTTCACCCATGAAGGACTGATTTCTAGACTGAGCTATAGAAGAGTTATTTGTAGATAAATGAGTTAGCTTTTACCACAAAAAACCTATCTTAATTCAGATTTTTGAGCTGCACAAAACATTCATTTAACTAAACCACATTCTGGTGGAAGTTTAGTTTCTCAGATTTAAAGCACTTGTCTTGCATGTCATGAAAACTTCAACACAACAACATTAAATTCCTACTAAACATTAATACATACTATAAATGTTCTAAATTGAGTTAGATTACTCACAATTACTCACAATTTACTCACCAAAGCTTGAAATTGAGTTTGGATGTTGATTTGAGTTTAATGGAGCTTGAACCCAACTTTAGATGGTGTCACCTTCTTCTTTTCCTTTTTTTTCTTCTATATTTTTATGGGATTTAAAACTCCCAGCTCTCTTTCTTCACTTAGGTGCAGATTATGTGAGTGGAAGAGAGTGTAATGCATGCATATAGGTGTGGTTATATAGAAAATGCAAGTGCTAGGTGTCCTATTGCATGCTTGCATGCTAGGACATGTGTCCTTGTAGTAGACATGTGTCCAAAGGGATGTCATGTGGTTGCCACATGGCCAGCCATGTGGGGCCTACCTCCGGTTGTGCACCACTTTCTCAGTTTAAGTGCATAAGTTTCTCGGTATACGTGTCAGTCTCGATTTATGTGCAACCGGATATTATTTCTAATGTCCGGGTCCGAGTACGGGACTAAGTTAAATCTTATTATGGTCAAGTCGGTATGGTTAGTACAGTCTATATGGTAGTACTACAACACGTCCATACCGTCACGTAATTAAAATAATAATATAATAATATAGTCGGTCCAATACAGAAATTCGAAAAACTGATGTTATCAATGAAAGAAAATTACAGGTGTTACATCTTCCACCACCTATTAAAGGATTTCGTCCTCGAAATCAGAATCAACTAAACTAAACAGGAATGGGAATTTCTGGAGAAATTCAGGTGCTACATCTCTACCCACCTTAACAGAGGATTTCGTCCTCGAAATCTAGAGTTTGTTAGGTTTCAGAAAGTACAAGGTACTAATCATATCTCAGATTTTATGGTTGTGAGGTTCTCATTAGCTAGCTAATCAGACATTCTCACCAATTCTTTCGAATGTCCAAACTTATTTGCTAAACAACACCATGTGAATTTCAAAGTTCTGACATTGAATATGGCACCTTTGGTCTTTCCTCTTGTTCAATGCTGGGATTAATTTGATGATCTGCGAGCTCTCTTTTGGCACCTTCTTTGTGGTGGAACCATGTTTTGAATTCCTCATTCTGGACAATCTTTGTACGTCCAGTCTTTCCACGATTGAAGCACTGCGGCTATCAACTTGTGGGTTGTTTTGGTGCTTTGCATTCTTTGGAGTGATGTCTAGATATTCCACAGCCGTCGTAGATATCATGTTGCTTTGGATTTGTCTCAACGACAATCTAATTAACTTTCCTTTCATTGTTTCTTCTGCATCTTTGGTTGGCAAGATTCTTACCTCTCAGCTTCTTGATGCAATGGTTGAGAAGTCTAGTTGGTCTCACGATTGTCTTCTATAACTTGTAGGGGCCGTGAATGTATCCCTCAACATGTTAGTACGAAGAACGTTGTAGATTAGCGTATCCACTCAAAAAGCATTGTGATCTACTACACCGTTGGTGATAACGTACGCGAGTTGGTGGGCAATTCAATCGTAAATACTCCAATGTGTCACAGTGATAGCTTCCTTTCTTTTGGTCTAATAGCACGTTACCTCGAGCGATCGATATTTTAATGGTATTTTATCTTCGACTTCAAACTGTAGGTTCTTCCTTCATTTTTGATCTTTCTGACATGATGATGATTGACATGGCCTTCTATATAGAACCTCGAGTGACGTCATGCCTATGCTTGACTTTGTCATAGTTGGTGAACATTTTGATCAGCGACGAGTGGGTTCTCTCATATTTTTGTTCCGGATGCGCCACAAGCTTTCATAATTGATGGTGTAAACTTTTCCATGTGTCTCCGATGTTGTTGATGATGTGAGTTGGTAAGACGTCTTCTATCGTTAGGTTAGCTCGTCTGGTTTGACCGTCAGTCTAAAGGTGGGATACGATGCTCGTTGTATACTTATAGTTACTAACTGCCGATTTGTTGTACCTCTATAATATATATATATATATATATCGAAACACTAATCATTACAATAATACTAGATACACAAAACTAAATTCATTAATAAGTTCAAATTTTGCATAATCGATTGCATAGGTTGTATCAACTCCCCTTCTTCTTCCAAGTTCATCAACAGATCTTGATTGATGTTCTTCATTGCCTCACAATCCTTGCGAATGTGGTCCATTCCACCACATTTTTAACATCGCGATCCATGTCCTCCAATTTGTTTCGGTGTTGGGCATTCGTTGAAGTGATGTCCGCGATTTCTGCAGTTGAAACAACGTTGGTATGTTTTGCGTTGGACCTGTTGTGTCGGACTTTCTCTTGTTCCTCATGTGTTCTTTCAGTCTTCGTTGTGCCTCTTTGCCTAATCCAGCTATATTGGGGATGGTGGTATTGCACTGGGCTTATCTGAGCTACATGTGCTCCGTAGCGTCCATCTCGAGTGCTTTGCAGTCCTTGCTCAAATGTCCTCTCTTGCGACAGTTATAGCAGATAACGTCTGGTTGGTTACAGGTCTTGGGAGCTTGACATACCTTAGCCAAACATCCAGGGTTTCCACAGTTGAAACAAACGACGTGATCATTGTTCATCGTTTCGAGTTGTCCTTGTAGTAGGGTTGACCTTGGTAGTGTAGCAGGTTGTGGCTTGAGTGGTCTCTAAGCGATTCTGAATGGGCGATATGGAGGTGTCTAAACAACTCGTCTCCGTAGTCACTTGTGCTAGTGTTGTCCGCGGCCTTCCATAAGTCTTGTATTAGTCTTCCAAATATACCAGTGGGATAGATCTCCTTAGGTATTATGTTGCTTAGCCTTCTGGAATGGTCCTCAATTGTTTGAGATGATTCATCCATTGCAGAGATCGAGAAGATTCTTGCGTTCCCACATAAGAGTTCTTGTCTATAAGGTTTCTATCATACCTTATGCAAAGTAATCATAACCTGTTATATTTCACATTATGGTTATCATAATAATCCCGGTAGCTAGAGTATGATGATTGAAACGATTGAGCAGATTGACCCAAAATGAAGCCGAATCCAAAAAGGTATATGAATCCTCATAGATAGAAGTATAATAGTATAATAATGTGATCCATTCAAGAATAAAATGTAAATCTAACAATAATTGGATGACTGATTACTATGGAAGTAATCGTAGTATCTCAAGATTTGTAGGAAATAAAAGTAACTGATGGCATAAGGCCTTCAACGAATGAAATAAGAATTAGGTATTTCATAAGTGAAATAGTCCAAACGAAACCCCACTTAGCAACTGAGAGAGACAAAAAGAGGTCAAGATGTACAGAGAGTACAACATTTTTGAGTTCATGGCAAGAACAAGTACAGAGAACTCATTTAGAATTATTTCAAATGAAATGAACTTGTAAGAATTTGTTCAAGGAATAATAAGTCAAAAAGAATGACTTTGCAGTACTAGTGATCGAACTTGTTCTCAAAAGAATTTGTCAAGAATCGGATGATCAAGGTACAGACTCAAGAATTGTTGATTGGGGAATTTCTAAAAATTCAAGGAAATGAATTCCTTATCAAGGAGTGTATCACAATAATCATTGATGGTAATCAGAGCCAATTTTCAAAATATATAGATCCCTTTTCTAGAAGAAATGACCATTAGAATAGAAGGTATCGATTTACTCAAAGGGAGTGGAATGAGTAGAAAGGATATGACTGCTTACTATGGTACTCACCTACCATATCTAAGGTAAATTTTGCCTCTCTTATTATCTATAACGGGTCCTCTAAGAACTCCTCCTCAGGGTCCTCCTCCTTCTCCTTAATGTCAGTTAGATCTGCTTCGTGGTCCTGCTCAGGCATCGGTATCATCTCGTCCCCGTCAACTGGAGGTGCTGGATGGTCGTGTACATCATCCCCTAGTCTCTGAAGATCGTCCGCTGGGTCAACCTCCTCGATCGGCTCGTCGTTGCTACTTGTCGGATTGTCCTCAATTGTCAGGTCATCGTCGCCATCTGTGTCATCACCATTAGATGGGTCATCTGGTGAGTGGTCACTGCCTGCAGAATCCTCTCCACTCGCTATGTCACCGTCGCTATCTGTATCCATGGGATCTAAATCGGCATCTGGCTCTGGTATGGGCTCGGGTGAGAATGGTGGTGCTGGTGCGACCATGATAATCGGGAAGAGTATATCGTCATATAGTGCCTCATCATGAGTCATGCTGATAAGCTCCTGGTGAATAAGTATGGTACTCTCTGAAGCATGGATCGACTCGGGCTGAACTCGATCCGGATAGTGCAATGTATTGGTAAGCACTGCTCTCCGTATGTCCTTCTCCAAGATATGCCTCGCCCGTTAGCAGATCCGCTGTCGATATAGTACAGGGTCGGCAGGCTGGATACGACCATCGCGATTATAGTGACCTCTGAAATCATCATGAACGAAGCTCGACTCCATAATCATACAAGAGGAGCTAACTTAGTGTCAGTACTAATACGAGGTAAATCTTAGGCTCATAACTTAAGGTGTAGGACAATCAGTGAGCGCGTCTAAACCTAAAGCTCTAATACCAAGGAATCCCTGTCATGCCCCGAAGTACCAAAAATAGGGAAAAATAAATCTCCTTTATGGGTTCGTAGACACGTGACTGGTTGTGAATGTCACCTGATTGTCCAAAAATGCTTAAAATAATGATATAATACGGGAAAGTGACTAAGTTCAGCAGAAGCAAGAATCTAAACATTCAAGTCTTACATGATTAGTATATTACAGACTAAAAGATATCCAAAAGATAGATATTACAAGTTCAACTAAGCTATTACATCATTAAACATATTAATAACATAACTATGATAAAATAAAGACTACAAGATCTTCACTTGGCGAAACCGTAGCCTTCCTCGTAGTAACCTTCACCAGCATAGTCTTTAGTAGTAAAATCTATATCTTGATCGTAGCCGGCTTCGTCTGGACCTGCAAAGGCGGGATGTGGAAGGTCCAGCGGCATGAAAAACCGTTAGCGGTTAAGCTAAGTGAGGGTCCCCTTAAGGTTACCACCACCACCAAGGTAAGTTATTCTTCATTCCTTCTTATTCTCATACAATGCCTCATTAATCTTTTCTTATTCTCAAAACCATGTCTTATTTAAACCCAATCATTCCCTTTGAAACTTAACCCAGAACTGAACTGACCAATGACATTGACTGAAAGAAGACTTAACTCTAAACGCATTTACTGGTCAAGTAAGACAACACTCAACAATGAATAGTTAACTGTCGCCCAACTGGCACTTAAACTGTCACCTAAATGGCATTCAAACTATCGCCCAACTGGCATTCAAACTGTCGCCCAAATGGCATAAGTGTGCGGGACAATAAAAATCTCTTGGTCGAACATGTCATGCCGATCCTCAGGTCGCCTGCACGTTACCGAACACGTCATGTCGATCCTCAGACCAAGGGTACAGGAAATTAATAATCACTTGGACGAACACATCATGCCGATCCTCAGGTCACCCGTACATAACTGAACACTTCATGCCGATCCTCAGTCTAAGGGTGTGAAAAAATAATCAACCACTTGATCGAACATGTCATGACGATCCTCAGGTCATCCGCACTTGACCGAACACGTCATGTCGATCCTCAGATCAAGAACACAAAACATAACTCTCCGATCGACGCCATGGAATTATCGAAAGACCAACTTTGCAAGAAATATCCAAACACGACACGAAAGTTTACTAATCAACTTTGACCGGTAGTCACACGACGGAAAACGACGCCCAACGTCCCTTATTCGCATAAAATCTGTTATTGAAGGTTTTATCGTTATCTTACGCGTTCGTACGTTTCGTAGTTTAGTTCATTAATAGCTTCCAATTACAACTGTCAAGATTTCTCTATACATTCGACATTCCATTTTACCCCTCAAAATACTTACGATGAGAACTTACCCAATCATTATTAATGCAATAATCATGCTGTACAACATACTTAAAGCTTGGGTATGAACTTTCAACGGTCATTAAACTATATTCATAACAAAGGAAAACATAGCACGTAGCTCATGGATTTTTAACATGGATTTAATGCCAATAAACATATAGATGAAACCCTTAACATACTCATCTACGCGATAGCACTACCATAGCACAAGATTTTCATAACAACACAGGTACCGAAAAACTAGCATCAACAATCAACACCATGCATAAACAAAACATTATACAAAAAACTGTACAATCTACCAGGATATATTTTCACTGTGTTGATTGAATTATCATGATTTATTTGGGCATGATAAATTGCTTTGTGGATCAAACTCAAAAGTAAAACATTGTAGATAATAGGATTATCTTCATGTACAAAAAAATCTAGCTTCAATTACATTTTTGAGCTGCTCAAAATATTTATTTTACTCAGACATTTCTATATTTTTGGACTGCTCTATCCCAAATTTATAGCACTGCATTGTACGTGACTTTCACCTATGAAAGAATCATTTTTAGACTAGGCTATAGAAGAGTTATTTGTCGATAAATGAGTTAACTTTCTCCATAAAAAAAACCTAGCCTAATTCAGATTTTCAAGCTACTCCAAACATTCATTTTACTAAACTATGTTCTGCTGAAAGTTTCAGTTTCTCAGATTTATGACACTGCGTTGTACATGCATTTCACCTATGAAGGATTGATTTCTAATCTGAGCTACAGAAGATTTATTTCGAGATAAATGAGTTAGCTTTTACCACAAAAAAAACCTACTCCTTAAAATATTCATTTTACTAAACTACATTCTGCTGGAAGTTTCTGTTTTCCCAGGTTTATAATACTGCGTTGTACATGCATTTCACCCATGAAGGAGTGATTTATAGACTGAGCTATAGAAGAGTTATTTGTAGATAAATGAGTTAGCTTTTGACACAAAAAAACCTAGCTTAATTAGGATTTTTGAGCTGCACAAAACATTCATTTAACTAAACCACATTCTGATGGAAGTTCAGTTTCTCAGATTTAAAGCACTTGTCTTGCATGTCATGAAAACTTCAACATAACAACATCAAACTCCTACTAAACATTAATACATACTATATATGTTCTAAATTGAGTTAGATTACTCACAATTATTCATAATTTACTCACCAAAGCTTAAAATTGAGCTTGGATGTTGATTTGAGTTTAATGGAGCTTGAACTCAACTTTAGATGGTGTCACCTTCTTCTTCTCCTTGTTTTTCTTCTATATTTCCATGGGATTTATAACTCCTAGCTCTCTTTCTTCACTTAGGTGCAGATTATGAGAGTGGAAGAGAGTGTAATGCATGCATATAGGTGTGGTTATATATAAAATGCAAGTGCTAGGTGTCCTATTGCATGCTTGCATGCTAGGACATGTGTCCTTGTAGGGGACATGTGTCCAAAGGGATGTCATGTGGTTGCCACATGGCCGGCCATGTGGGACCTACCTCGGGTTGTGCACCACTTTTTCAATTTACGTGCGTAAGTTCCTCGGTATATGTGTTAGTCTCGATTTACGTGCAATCGGGTATTATTTCTAATGTCCGGGTCCGGGTACGGGACTAAGTTAAATCTTATTATGGTCGAGTCGGTATGGTTAGTACAGTCTATATGGTAATACTACAACACGTCCATACTGTCACGTAATTAAAATAATAATATAATAATATAGTCGGTCCAATACAGAAATTCGAAAAACTAATATTATCAATGAAAGAAAATTACAGGTGTTACATCTTCCACCACCTATTAAAGGATTTCGTCCTCGAAATCAGAATCAACTAGTACTAAACAGGAATGGGAATTTCTGGAGAAATTCAGGTGCTACAATAATAGGACTCGCTTTCAAGAGACGAACATATAGATCACGGTGAGATTCGAATCACAACTCTTGCCATGAAGGCAATGTCATTAGATAGGTTTTATATCTCTATTTCAGAGCTCTTTTATTACATTTTTTATTTCTATATAAATTTTTTCTCACCAAATCCTAATTCACTATTTGATTTGATTCGTGAATCGAAAAAAAATGGCATTTCGATTCATGACACATATCCCAATTTGACAACTATAGTGATATCCTCATCCATTTTGTCAATTCTATTTTTTCTCTCTATCCTGATAATGGATCTCTCTTGATGAATTGAGAGAGAAATAGCCTTTCTCACTCTATATGTATGTTATCATCCGATGGGATAGACTTAGGTACATCCAAATAGTTTTGGTGTATATACAACATTGTTCGATCTTCTGTGATAAAAAATATGTGTTACACCAACACTATGAGAACAAACATTTTCGATCCAGGAACAAGTGTTTTCTACCAAACACCACTTGGGTGTATTTACACCAAAACCTCGATAATATTCTAAAAGTTTTCTACCTCCTAATAAACTAATCTTTTAAAACTCTCCTATTAAATATTTTGATATTCATGATTTCTAGACTTCTACACAAGTCTCTAAAGGACTCTAGAAAATTCTATGAAAACCCTTCAAGCCTAGGGAATTTCAGAGTATTCTAAATCATCTAATGTAGCTTCTATAGGAAAATTGAAGTATACATATAAAAAATAAATAAATAAATTAGATTCTAGTGGGACAGTTGTCCCCAATGAGGCTTTCCTAGATCATCGTTGTTCCCAACATAGTTTAAACCACTTAGGATATGTTTATAAAAGCCTTGCAAAAAAAAAGAAGGATATGTTTACAAAATACCCAAGCTATTTTCTCTCAATTTCTCTTCTCTTCACTTAAGATATTATAGGACTCGCTTTCAAGAGACGAGCATATAGATCACGGTGGGATTCGAATCACAACTCTTGCCATGAAGGCAATGTCATTAGATAGGTTTTACATCACTATTTCAGAGCTCTTTTATTACATTTTTTATTTCTATATAAATTTTTTCTCACCAAATCCTACGATTCACTATTTAATTTGATTCGTGAATCGAAGGAAAAAAAAAATGGCATTTCGATTCATGATACATATCCCAATTTGACAACTATAGTGATATCCTCATCCATTTTGTCAATTCTATTTTTTCTCTCTACCCTGATAATGGATCTCTCTTGATGAATTGAGAGAGAGAAATAGCCTTTCTCACTCTATATGTAGGTTATCATCGATGGGTCAGACTTCAGTACACCCAAATAGTTTTGGTGTATATACAACATTGTTCGATCTTCTGTGATCGAAAATATATGTTACACCAAAACTATGAGAACAAACATTTTCGATCCCGGAACAAATGTTTTCTACCAAAAACCACTTGGGTGTATTTACACCAAAACCTCTTTAGTGTACTCAAGTCATCCCCTCATCCGATTGCTGTCATCTAACATTGAAATTGAGAGGTAGATTGGGAAGTAGGGTGTTAGGATTGGGAGTGAAGCAATGAACCAGCAAAGGGTCTGTTTGCATATGAGACCTCAATGTATGGTCAGATGGTTCATGGTGGTGAGAAGGTGGAGGTTGGGCAGTAGAGAGAGATGCATATTACATACGAATATACATGTATCTACGAGTATAACAATTGTTCGAAGATGTGGCAGATTTTTTTGCTTTTGTAATCTATCTAATCTAAGAGTAACACTTTGACGCATAACAAACTCAACATAATTGAGCATAATTGGGTGGAAATCCTAGGTGACACCTTTTTTTTAGTGGAAAAGGTGCGGGCTCCCACACACCACTTACGATTTTCACTCAGTTATGCTGAGTTTGTTATGTTCTCAAGTATTACTCCTGATCTAATTACAAAAAATTCAATGGTTAAATATGTAAATAACCTTTAACAGTTATCTCCGTTACATGACAAATCCTAACAGGGGAGGTTGGTGTTATTTCTGGAAGGTCAGGGCTAACTGTTATACGGTCAAACCCAAGGGCGGACCAATTATGGGGGCAAGCCCCACGCAACTTTTGGAAAAACAGAGGGTGTGGATAATGGTTTTAAAAAATACTTGGGCTTCAGTGAACTAGGGAGCATTTTTTTAAGATTGTAATGATTTAATGTCAGGAGTATTGTAAATAAACTATCATGTTATTTTAATGTTTTTTTTTTTTTTGGGGGGGGAGGGGGGGGCGGGGGGGGGGGGGGGGGGGGGGGGGGAGGGGGTCAATGAACATTAAAGATATTATCTTAACAGTTTGTTGTGTTAAAAATATTAGATATTTATATATAATATTTCTAATTTTGTCATGTTATTATATTTCAAAAAAGAAAATTATCTTTCTTAGTTGTCAGGAGTGCATACAAACCAAGCTCATGAGTGTTTGAACATGACTTGTTTGATCACATGCCTGAAATTCAAACTTATTCACAAGCCCTCTGAAACTAAATACTTTCATAACAAATTTACATATATAAACCAGTAAATATACAAGCCCTTCACCAGTTTAGTTTATTCATTGACGACGAACAAAAACGTCACTTTCATATCAAAGTTGAGACAGAAGCCAACGTAATACAGAGACTTCAGAACACACTTCATAGTGACTCATAATATGACGAATCAAATTGAAATGTGTATAAAAATTGAATAACCCATCAAAATTCTTATTCTACAAAACAAAAACAAAAACAAAAAAGAGCAAGGGATAAAATAAAAATAAAAATATTAAAATCGTATCATGAGCTGTGTCTTCTCAGTCAATTACAAAGTAGTGGGAGCGTCATTTTGCCTCCAAGCAACAAAATCACTGGAAAATGTAATGGAGGATGGAGACGTTTTGTTTTGTTTTTTTTTTTTTTTTTTTTTTTTTTCCTTCTCTTCACAATGGGAAGAAGCAAGAAAAAACTGAGGTGACTGCATCAAGTTGTGCCAAAAGGAATGTATACTCACCTGATAGACTTTCTTCTGCACATCAAATTGGTAACTATACAATACAATGTATGATGTAAAGCACCCTTACATTTCTGGAATTTGCTTGTAGGAGGAACCTCCTTGAAGGCAACCAACAGGATTGTGACACAAGAACAAATAAAATCAGCCTCCTATGGAGAGCTCAATCTTTTGCACACATTACTCGATCACATGTTGATTGATATTCCGTCTCTCCTCTGACCTGTGATGGAACAACTTGGCTACACGTCGCCTCTCACAGTCCTGCAGTACGGAATAGAAGGGTAAAGGTAAACATATGTCTAAGACAACCTATTTTCTTTAAGGCTCCGTTTGGTTTGCGGGCATATAGAAGGACAAAGAGAAGGAAAAGAAAACGGGAATAAAGCTATTTGCCTAGTTTTTTTTTTTCTCCAGTCTTGAATACTAACATTATTTTCAAATTAAAAAAGCTATTTGCCTAGGGTGTTTTTTTTTCTCCAGTCTTAAATACTAACATTATTTTCAAATTATAATAGGTATGTGACTCACAAAGATTCAAAACCTTTCCTTTTGTTTCCAACCATCATTTTAGTGTTCTCACTATTTTCTATGTTAACCAATCAAAGGGCAGTGTTTTATTCAACGTTTTTTCTTTTCCTTTCCCTCACTAAGTCCATGAACCAAACGGAGTCTAAGTGGTATTTATAGAATTCCCCACCTTGAACATATTGAGATAGAAAAGTTTGCCAGAATTCATGCTTCTCAACTTGTGGTACGTAAATGCAAAACTTAGCTGATCACGGGGAGTAAACCGGTCAACCTCATTGAACCATAGACAAGAGAACAAATTTGACATTGGTGTGTGCGCCCTTACAATGAAAGACCCTTCTGGTACATCTGCAACCAAAACACAACAAATCACAAAGAATAAATAAAACGTCATGCCCAAACTGCAACTTTTAAGAATAAAATAAACAAAAAATGAAACATACTGCTAGGGAGAAGCTTGCTTGGGTCCGATGCATTGAATCTTTTCAGCCCATCAGCCTGATAAAATTCAAATTGTTGATCGATAACGGTATGGTTGTACTTGTTAAGCTTCTTATTTTGGGCCACCTCTTCCCAGACGCAATGTCGATCATAATGATTGGAAATGGCATACTCGTGCCCTTTCCGCCACAAGAAGTATTCCAAAATGAGCAGGGGGTCAAGTTGGAGACGCAGTTTGCTATCCAGCCAAATCGAATACCTAAGAAGAATTTAAGTGCAGAATTCAGACAAAGTAGATGAGTGTACATATACGTCTCTACAGAACTTAATAGAGCATACAGTGACAATTGTCAAAGTCAGTATCAGACGTACTAAAATGCTGGATTATCTTTAATATAATTATATAAGCATTTTGGAATCCAGTTATTTATGCCAGCATATATTATGGGAACTGAGCTCATATTTGAGCTTAGTAAGGTAATTGGAAATTAAAAACTGGATCAAAAATTGTAACCGTCTAAGTTCGGAATTATCAGAGGGCTTAAGTATTGAAACGTAACAGTTAATCAAAGTATTAATTAATGGTAAGATAGAATTCCATAGGTTTCAAGCTTAGTGTTAATAGCCCTCAAGGAAGCACGGACTCCGCACCAGCACTTACTCTTCTCGGATGTGACATCATGCTTTTTTAAGGGTATATTACATATTGTACCCTTGTAGTTTGGCTGTAATGTCATTTTGGTCCCTGCAGTTTCAATTTTGTCAATTTGGTCCTTACAGTTTCAGTTTAGGTTCAATGTAGTCAATTTATTAATTTTTCGTACAATTTCTGACATTTTAGGTTCAATATAGGTCTGTAAAGTGTAATTTCTCTTAGTAAATTTATCATTATGCCCCTAATGATACCTCACTTGTGCATCACATAACCTATTTCTATCAAAAATTGTATGAAATTTTACGAATGGACTACATTGAACCGAAACTGAAACTATAAGGACCAATTTGACAAAACTGAAACTATAGGGACTAAAATGACATTACATCCGTACAACAGGGGTGTAAAGTATAATTTACCCCTTTTTTTAAAAAAAAATGAACAAAAAAAAGGAGATCCTAACACAATTTTAAAAACTTTGAATTCACTTTAAGAATGTTGAGTTGGATCACCTGTCAAAAGGCTGATATAGCTTATTTATGATTGTTATTTATCTTAATTACATCAAAAAACTCGAGACTTTGTATAGTTCATACAATCATGTAGAAGCTAATTTTTTAATTATTCAAATAAGTACCCCCCCCCCCCCCCCCCCCCCCCCCCACCCTTGATTTTTGGAAATTTGATGAATCCTTTGCACCCGCACTGGTGCTTCCTAGATAGCCCTTCATAGATTTGTTCTGAAGCCCCAAAAAAGGAAACGTTGCAGCACACAATTTAACCGAGACAGTAAAATATAACATAAGAATTTTTGCATTGTATAACAATGGGCGTGATAGTAGCACACTAGACCTAGATAGAGCATATTGTGAAAGAGGATTTACGCTACCAACTCCAAATTGTAGGGACTAAGGCTCCATTAAGCTTGTTATTAATTATTTGGTGACTTTAACTGGAATTCACTATTAAAAGCATGTATAGTATAGCCATATATTTCAAATTTCAGGGTTTTGGGGAAGAAATCGTAATCAAGTTTGGAAGGCCAAATGTGAATCAGAAAGTTATTGCAGCTCTCTCATCATCATATATTTTCTGTAAACCAGTAGAGGAGGACTACTACCATAATATACACTAAACCTACGTCAAAAAGGAAAAGAAAGATTCAATAACCAACTGTTAGGTTAATGAGACAAAACTGTTAAATCAATAAAAACAAACATGTTAATAAAGTCATGTATGTGTGCCTGCTTTCTGATCATTAACCATAGACATTGGCCCCACGAGTACACAATACTACAGTAGTTTTTAATCTAGCAGTTTATTCATGCCCAGACAAGAGCTCCATTATGTTGTAACCACAAGAATACTGTCATAATCAAACTTCTATAAGACAATCATTTCATCATCATGACATGATAAGTTCAGAACAAGTGGAAATCTAGGAAGCACTGGTGTGGGTGCGGGTGAGGGGAATTCGCCAATTTTCCAAAAAGCAAGAGTGCGGGTGCGGCGGGAGTACTAGGATGAAATATTAAAAATATATTGTTATATAAGAGTATATAGATTATTCTATAACTATTAGTGCATTAGTGTATACCCTAGATAATTGCTATAATATCTTCTATTATTTCTCTAGATTTCAAAATTTTATGAAGAACTTGTGTTTTTTGTCAAAAGAATGTTTCAAAAAAGTCACACCCACACCCCCGAAATGTCCCGGCCGCACTCGTGAGGCACCAAGACAAATATATGCACACCTAAAATCCAAATTGAACTCCAAAAGAACTCAGAAGTATCTCGGTGCACCCAGTGCTGGTGCGCTCTAAGTGTGGGTGTGGCGGCCTTTTCGAAGAGTCCGTGCTTCATAGGTTGAAATCAATCTTCCAACAAGATTTTCTGGATAAATAGACTCTAAAAGAAACTCCAACTGTTTTCTTAGTATTTGCTTCTGCGAAAGCTATGATGTCGGTCAGCCTTAGGAAATTTAGAATGAAGTTGGCCATGGGTGGTTTTGTCGGGTTTTTGTTTGAAAGGTTGTAGGACAACGGTTATAGGAAGTGGATAAAAGGTTGTAAGTTCTACGAATTGAAAAGATGGAGATTTGCTTCCTAGGTTTCAAGGTATATACAGCCCTTTTAACTAGCTAATTCAATACCATTAAGCCTCTGGCCTAATTATCATTAAAAACTTGAAAACCCTGTGATTAGCTCACGACACTTCACGGACACATTTCCTACAGTGTCGACGTGCAAATATGGTAGGATTTTATTGTGTCCGTATCGTACCGTATCCGTGTCATGTCCGTGTTTGTGCTTCATAGCCTGAGCAGAAGAATTCTCACCCTTCACCCTTGCAATGTTTAGCCACATCACATGAACACAATCCCAACTTCTCACAAACATAACTCTTCATTGCATATAATATTTACATCCTATAAGCTGGTGGAAAATTCTTGTTCAATCAGGTTAAGTCCTACAAATAGAACTTAGAAATTTTAATCATTAGATACTATTTTAGACCAACTAAGACTCCGTATACGACCCCAAAAAAATAACTTGATCCACGTATGAAACATGAATTATAGTAACAGCCCGTGCAGCAAATAAAATTTTCATAATACCCACAACTTCACAAAATAGATTAATCCAAGGTGGAAAAAAATTGCCAATAGCATTTTTCCAAATTGATAATGTTTTCTACATGTGTTACCACTGAACTTCCTTCGAGACAAAATAAATAAATACCCATTGAGAAGCTAAAAAGTATAACATTGGATAACCTCTATCAAACCGTTTAAATTGTAAAAACGGCACAACGAAGTTCATCAACAATACTATAGAACCAGAAGCAAGTCAATTGATAAATGACCTATTATTTTGTGAAAGACATCACAAGGTTAAAATAAATAATCAATAGCAACTCGAACATCTTCCATCTGTAAAAACGCAAACCACGGTACTACACTTAGGTGGGCACAAACCATGTACAGAGATGCAGGAGATGAAGAAATTTAGCAAGTGAAATAAAGAATAATAATATTTAATATAATTAAGCAATATACAGCAACGACCAAAAACCAACTCATGAGAAAGGACAATACCAAAGCAAGGGAAAGAACAAAACTAAAATGGGTTGAGAAAAGGGAATTGCATGGTTTGGTGAGCTTTAACGGATATTATAGTTTACTAGACAAAGGGGAATGTTGAACCATGTACCCAATTCCTAACAGTATCAACAAAGATTTGTTGAACAAACTTGAAAAGAGATTCAGCATACACAAAAACTAAGGCAAATACGCTTGAGGTTGCAAGTTGCAACGAAAATATATGGAAACAAAAAGGCAGTAAAAAAATGTTTAAACTATTAAGACTAACTGGTAAGACAAAACTGATAAAGAAAATCATCCAAAGAATACAAAAAAAAAAAAAAAATCATTTGACATCCACATCATCCCGTGTTTTCAGGACAACCATGGCTACATCTGTTTTAGTTCGATAACAAGCAAATACTCATTCATAATTAACTATTCCAAATATATAATGTACAACTTTATAATCTCAAGAAAACACCAAGACACTTAAAAGTTATGAATCAGAACATAATTACATGACACAAATGTTCCACATAGCTTTCCACTGCAGGACAAATAGATGATTATTAATTTATATTCCATTGAATATTCAGTAAATTCGTAGACTTAAGAATCTCTAACTGAAAGAGAATGGTCTCAGACATTAAGATACATCAACCATTATAAGACAGTGACAATACATTGCATCTCTCTTGTTTTATATATAGTAAGCACAACTTGAGGATAACATCAAGTACATGTATAATATACGACACATTCTTCATGATGAGACTTATCACTCCTAATGAATTTCTTCCAGGATGTACCTTTTACTGAATTTTTTGCAAAAACAATTCCACCACCACATAGATATACAAGTAAGAACGTAGAACTCTGTTCAACCTTGAATACAAGCTTTTGTTTATGGAAACAAAAAGATTTAAGGATCAGCTGATAATGATATCTATATCCCTTATAACAATTATTGGAAAAAGAGTCAGAGATAGTGAGACAGAGACAGACAGAGATCCACACACACACACACACATATACAGCACCATCTTTAACAATTTAACATCGTAAAACATTTAGAACAACTAATGAAAACTTATAGAAACGACAATACGTGAGTGCTAACGTAGGTCCACCCATGTACAAATGAAAGCTGTTATAATCACTGGAAGAGAGTTTATAAGTAATAACAATTACACATACAAACCCAAGTGACACATTTCAGTAATCAGTAGAGTCTTGTCTTACCTTGCAGACGGAAAAAGTCGGTGCGGCAAAAATTTTGGAATTTTTCCCACTCTTCGCATATCACTGTATGGCAGATTCTTCACCACAACAATCTTCCATATACCAACAAAACCCATTCTATCTGGAATCTGGCCTTCTGAAGAAAGCGTTTGCAAAGTAATTTCATCCACAAACATAACAAAGCAAACATTTTTTCTTGACAAACGAGAGACCTAAAATGAAGAAAAAGTGAAAAATGGATCAGACGACAAATGTAATTATCAATTCAAAAGTTGTAGAGAGATACAATAGATATGATATCCAAAAGTGACCATGCCTAATTCACAAATCAGCATGACAGCAATGCACAACACGTGTGGCAGGCATCCCACATGTGCAGGAAACGTCTTGGTCCCACTGCCACATGTTGGGAATCAAATTTGGGATAAAATTTGGAAACCATATCAGTCAGCAATGCACAACACGTGTGGCAGGCATCCCACACGTGCAGGAGACATGTTGGTCCCACTGCCACGTGTTGGGAATCAAATTTGGGATAAATTTGGAAACCATATCATTATTCTTTAAAAAGCTACGTTTGAATAAGAATTAGCCAGAATGAAGCCTAGACTATTTACATCACATGCAAAAAAGATCCAGTCATACCTCTGTACTATATAACTTCTACTAATAATGTACAGAAGACGACGACTGCCGAATAAGTAAGGCATTTCGAGAACCCTTTGGTTTTGGATGAAGTGATTCCCTCTATACTGACTCATTATTAATGTTTTAGGGAGAGACGATAATATATTTATTTTTGGGTTAAATACATTTTACCCCCTTGTGGTTGGACCCATTTTCACTTCACCTCCTATGTGTAATACCCGCAATTTTCCAAAAGAATTCGAAACACGAATTTCATGTTCCTATACCATAGATTAGTTATTGACACCATAAGTATTGTCTTACACGTGTCCGAACTATTCCTGTAACCATTTACGTTAACTTTTACATAATGTGAACACATGGACATTCATCTAGTCTTGCACCTAGTTGATAGCGTAATAGTTCACATAGACATGTTCATAGCCGTTAGCATAGTTATTCACATTTGTGTATCCATAATTGTACATATGTTCTGGTCATATAATATTAGTTATCTGCATTTTTGTTATCCGCATTAATTTGTATCCGTGTAGCATCCGTGTAAATACCGATATTTTATTTACATGTTTATTTATCTATATTATATTCATAGTATACTTCATCTATGTTTAGAATATTTGCATCTGTGTTATACTAGTGTTATCGCTCATGGTCTACCCCCCGTATACACACTATACCAGTTTTGCACACAAAACTAGATGACACACACACCCATGCACAAAGTCCACTTTCAAACTAATACAACACCATCGTACCCCCCGACATTATCCCTTAAATCAAGGGAGTGCAATCTCCTTTTTTAAAAGTGACACATCACCTTTACCACACACCTCACCCACATGTATTAATAGATAGATAGATAGATAGATAGATAGATAGATATATATATATAGGGAAAGCTTCTTATGAGGGATCCCTCATTTTATTAAAATGAGGACTTCTAATCCTGGCCGTTGGAGATCATTTACTGCACAGTAAATTTCACTTTTACTGCATTGATTAAATGATCTCCAACGGCCAGGATTAGAAGCCCTCATTTTAATAAAATGAGAGATCCCTCATAAGAAGGGCTCTGTATATATATATATATATATAGAGAGAGAGAGAGAGAGAGAGAGAGAGTCTATACATAGCAACCTCTTTCCCCATTCTCTCCACACCTCCTTCCACTCTTCTTCATTTCTCTCCACTTCTCCTTCATTTCTTTTCATTAAGTTTCTGAGTTAGAAAGAGAGTTTCCAGAGAAGATAGAAGAGAAAGCTTGGAGAAGAGCTTGAAAGCCATAGCCAAGCTTGACCACTTTTCTTGGTGTTCAACTCACACTTGTGAGTATTCCAAACTCACTCACAATGTATATTTATGTCCTTTTAAAGCATAGAACAAGCTCTGCATGAGTATACATATATATATATGTATCCCCGTATATATATATATATATAAGTGGGTATAAAATTAGGTTTCGTATAATCGTTGTACCTTATGCTATACTACGATGTACCTTATGCCATGCTAGGTTCCTTATGCTATGTATCATTGTACCTTACACCAACTACTATATAGTTGAACCCTATGCTATGCATTATTGTACTTTACACCCAACTACTATATGTTGCACCATATGCTATGTATTATTGTACTTTACATCCAACTACTATTTGTTGTACCCTATGCTATGTATTGTTGTACTTTACACTCAACTACTCTATATTGGACCTCATGTTTTAGTTACACTGTTACATTGTACTTCATGTGTAACTGTGTTATACCTTATGCTTAGTTACGTTGTACCTCATGCTTAACTATGTTATACCTCATGCTTAGTATGGTTGTACTATATGCTTGTAAGTAGGACAATGATCCGTTACTATTACAACAATGCCATGCTGCCTTATACGAACATCACGTGTAGTGTCAGCCTGCATAGTATGTGTCGAGTCCGTGAAAATGAGATATATGGAGCGTGAATGTTAACTTGGATATCTTGATATGGTCGGCTACTAGAGCACGCTGTTACCCAGGTGCCATATCGGTACGGTAACATACCAATCATTCGGCTATTGGAGCACACTATTCTAAAGTAACGTTATCAATTACAGTCATGGGGACCCTGAATATCTTGATTTGGTCGGTTATTAGAGCACGCTGTTACCCTGGTGCCATATTGGTACGGTAACATGAAATCATTCGGCTATTGGAGCATGCTATTCAAAATCAACAGCTGTTAGCCGGAGGTTGTGGCGAACCGAGCAAAGTTGTCGAGAGAAAAGTCAGTATGCATGTGAGGATGTTGTCTTTGCATGGTACACGCACGGTCGCATGTTTTTAAAGAATAAATGTGGAAAGCGGAAAATCGTACGCATGTTCTCTATTTTAATGAATCGAGTATGTTTCCTTATCTATGTTTATGACTTATCTTAATAGGTAATGACGTCTTGAATATGACATTAACCGCATCTTAAGATGTTGAACCACACGTGACACGACTTTAAGTAGACCTATGTATACATTATGCGTGCTATGTTTATTGTGCTCACTCGGCTTTATTTCGTAGTTGATGGCATATTACTCCCTGGATATTCCCATGTCCAGGCTTTGCAGGTATTAGTTAGGCAAGAAGGTGAGTCCAAGGAAGAGGCGCAAATGAGCACATGATGGATAGACAGAAGACTTAAAGATAGTTGTAGTATTTTGAATATGCTGCATATGTTAGTTATGTTAGTTTAGGAGTTGTCATTATGTACCCTCATCCGTTGGGATCTTTATGTCCTTGTATTTTGTCAGACTGAGGCCAAGTAGGCCAGTACATTGTAAGTATCCGTTGTTTGTAATAACATGACTTTAAGGTTTATCAATTTATGCTACGTTATATCATTAACTTCCCTTGCAATTGTTTACATTTATGGTTTATTTACATTTATGGTTTGTTTAGAGGGCAATTCGGTACTCAACTTGTCATGGCCTACGTGTCTAAAAAGGAACTTCATTTTTCCCTATTTTGCCACTCCAGGGCCACTATGATTCAAACGTTGGCACTTAGCCCCTTGTAGTTGATGTAAGTGTAAATCCTAAGGATGTTAACTTTCGGCTTGAAATGGAAAATGTACCCTTGTGAAGTAAAATATCTTCGAACTACAATTGGAAACTATTTGGCAATTATGGAAAACAATGCGCAGAGAAATTCAAAACACGCAGATATGGATCACATCTATATATATACGTATATAACAATAAATATAAAAGAAGAAAATGACAATATAAGTGAAGGATGCTAGTTATTTGTCCAATTTAATTCTAGTTGCCAAGTCATCCTAGTAATAGCTGACTAGACAACTGTGTGGGTCATACTCTATTGCCAATTTCTTGCAAAGTGAAAATTAGGGCTGTTCAAAATTACCCGAACCCCGACCCGACCGACCGACCGGACCCGACCCCGACCGAAAAAATCGGTGTCCCGGGGTAGCGGTCGGTGATCGGTCATGGACTCCAGAGAAACCGATTTCTCGGTTCGGCGACGGTGGCCCCCCTCATTTCCCCGACCCCGACCCCGACCGAACCCGACCGAACACCCCTACCACCTAAACACCCCTACACCTGTTGGCCCCCCTCATTTCCCCTCTCAGTTTCTCTCTCTTCTCCTCTCTCTCTATGCAGATCCCTCCCTTCTCCTCTCTCTCTCTCTCTCTCTCTCTCTCTCTCTCTCTCTACGCAGATCTCTCTCTAACCTATCTCTCTCACAAACACCCCCACCCCGCACCACCACTGTCCAGCACCATCAACAGCCAGATCCACCACCACTGCCTCATCCTGAATCACCCCGACCACCCGACCGAAACCGATTTCCCCGACCCCGACCACCCCGAACTCCCGGCCGGTCAGTTTCGGTCCCCAACCCCGCCACCCCGACCACTTCGGTTCGGCCCAAAATCTCCCTCTACCCCGACCGATGAACACCCTTTCACTGAAAATGGGTCTAACCACGGGGTAAAGTGTATTTAATTCGTTAGTTTTGACAGAAGACTTAACTATTTCGCTTCAGTCACAACCACAAGGGAGCCAAGTGTCAAATTTTGAACCATAGAGAGTGAAATGAAAATGGGTCTTACCACAGGGGCTAAAACGTATTTAACCCTTTATTTGTATTTTAAGTTTTGCACTTTTTGCACTCATCCTACCTACAAAGGCACCACCTCATTTAGGTGCTTCTTAATGTCTTTTTACTTGTCAATTACAAATGAGCAATAAAAAGTAGGAACGTGCAAGATATATGGCTTTGAGACATTGTGGTAGTGCTTTTACTGTATCTACACAAAGTACAAACAGGCAAATGCGTGCGAGAAATCTACATATAAAAAAGCATAATTATGTTGCATTAATTTATGGAATATGAGATTACAACCACAACCAAAGTAAGCTTGAGGGAGAAACTGTATGCAAAGGATTTGATGAATCACGCACAAACTGTAAACCTTTACTCACACAAAGGTGGAGCACATTGTTGAAACTTAAAGAATTTCTCTCCTTTGCACCTTTTCACTCAACCAGACCAAAATTGCTCTTTTAACTCGTACTCCCAACCTATGTCGCACAGACACTTCAACTTGGGTCTATGCCGAACATCAACACTTGTCGAACATGCATCACGTGACAGACTTACTAAAAAGACGTGTCTAAAATTTTCTAACACCTAACACACTTTAGACATGCGGCCGACACTGCTCGACACGAGAGTGAACACAGCATAGTGGCCTCTCATTGGAAATGTTTTTAAAATTAACAGTCTTAATACAATAAAATGAGAAATAAGTAACTGGCTAATTCGAGAAATTTGGAAAAGGAGTGGACACGGCGAGGTGTATTGTATGTTTAATTAAGAAAAATAATACTTTATTCGTCATGTCCTAGCCATTTCCGTGTCCTACATTTTTAGTATTCCAGTATCGCTGTGTCTTTTTCTACATCGCACGTCCGCATCTGTGCTACATAGCTCTCAACATACCCAGACTTCTTTATTTTCTTACAAGTATCTCAGGTTTAATTTAATCAAGTTAGGTAATCTAGACACCATCCATATGAAAAATCTAACTCCGGTGCACATATGCTTGTCAATATTTGAAACAAGACTTGGAAGAGTGGAGAGGTGGGGAGGAACTGCTTGTATGAAGCTATGTCAAAACTGAATGGAAATTCTAAACTTGCATTGCATATTTGTTGCAGAATTGTATTTGTGTGAGTCAGTGCCAAGTGCAGAGCAGATCCTCCATCAAACTAGGAAACCAGTTTATATAATGAAGTGATGCGCAGGCACAAATTATTCATTAGTTAAGGAGGGGTATAATTGGTGGGAGGTAATGCTTGGAAAAAAGATTCGAAGTCTTGATTCTCTTGAAAATTGATACGCTGTAAAATTAATTGTTTCACTTAAGCCCTCGATTTTGCATCGATTTCAGTTGAAGACTAAAGGCCTTTAATAATTGCCATCAACTGAAACTAATTGGCTTCCGTTGATTCTCTTGTAAAAGCCTATGATTTAAAAAAAATTAAGTTGTTCAATAAAGATGATATGTAAAATGGACAGTTTTCAAGCGAGACAACCATGACATGTCAATTGCACAGTATGCAGCAACTGTTTTATCGAACCATATACAGATAAAACGTCAATATAAAAAAGAAAACAATCCAGTACCGTTTTACCCATTGGTGTTCTCAAGCGATCTGAATTCCCAAAGATGCAAGAAATCACCGCAATGTGGCAAGTGCTAATGTACTTTGCATCATCCTCTTCCAAGTCAAATCCTGTACTTGGAGATCCTTTGGAACCTTTAACAAAACCACAATTGATTTTCTGATCACGTGCAAAAAATGATTCCTCCCGTTGTTCCAGATTTTGATGCCCAGCAAAGCTAGGCTCCCATTGTTCTTGCCCATAAGGCTTCTCTTCTACCTCTGTATACTGCAAGGAAAATCTTGCAAACTTTCGACTTTCTAGAGGCTCTACAAGCTGTGCAGTAGAATTCAAAAACTTCATCTCACAAGAACCTGAGAGTTTTTGAGTATCAAGAACTTCAGGCCAAAAACAAAAGAGATATCTATCAAACGGAAAGAAGCAGCCAAGTGTATTTGTTATAACTTGTAAATACATACCTAGAATTAGAGGACACCTAAAAATAAAACCAAATTTTGAAGAGATTATTGCACAACAATAAAGGATACTCATTTTACGAAATGAATTACGAATGCAATAAAAATGGAACAGTACACACATGCAAACAATACAGCCAGTGTTCATCAAATTGTGCATTGCACACAAGTATTACAATCTGCAATTATTTAAGCAAGGAAAGACATGCTAGAATTTTAGAAGAAATGAGGAAAAAAAAATATACCAATATTCAACAAAGTATGAGAATGATGAAGGTCGTAAGAAATTGAGAAAGAGAAAATTGAAAGAAGAGGGAACTCAAGGAAATCGGTAAGACTCAAGGAGGGACCCCTTAGAAAGTAGAAACAATATTTATGTAGACGAAGACTAATCGCTAATTTTTATTTTTATTTTTTACATTGTCTAGAATAATCATCGGCGCTATTATTACTTGCGCAAATTTTCTTTACAGGTATACACAATTGCACAAACTTTCCACCAACTAAAGGACTTTGCTATATTGAAATTGAAACTGTAAAAGCATTGACTTAAGAATGCCATAAATATGTATAGCTCGTGACGTGTACTGGCCCTTTCATTATTCTTTCTTATAAATTTCCCTGTTTATTACAATTTTCATTCTATAACTGGATATTACAATTTTTATAATCTTGATATACCGTCTTAGAATAAGAAATCAAGGTAATTATAAGAAGAATTCTTAGGACCGTTTAAGAAAAGTATTCCATGTTTTGGCTATAAAAAAATAATAATAAATAATAAATAATAAATAAAAAGTATTCTATGTTTTGGAATGCACAGTACCAGAACATGGTTCGTTCGAGGTTTAGCGCATTCTGATACATATGCTTTAAATAGCTATGTTACATGGACTCTTCTAAATAGGTGAAATCCTTGTTGAGATGACTCTTTGTGGATCCTTCTAGTGTAGTTTAGTATAATTTTCAGCCAAAAAAGGTGAAGTACCCGTGTCGGATATGGCATCCATACCCGTGTCCACCGGACACTTTGAAGAGTCCATGTAACATAGTTAAATAGTGATATTTCAACGTGGGCATCATATCATATAACATCCCATATATTGCAATCACCAACTATAGCTCATGACCAGCAAGTCTTGAAATTATCAACTTTGATTATATAAAAAATGAAACATCAGTAGTATATCAAGTTATTAACCCAAATTTTAATAACAACACTCCAATTAAAGAATGCTTGATCACACCAAGTCAACCATATCAATGCTAGTTTGTTATTTCATTACCATACTGTATATCACTAGTTGCAAATATTGATGAATAAATTGAATTTTTCATAAATTGGATCTCAATTAAGTGCATCCACTTAAAAGTGGTTACTCTTTGGACAAAAGAACAACATTTAGCTGAAAGGGGAAACTAATGTTAATTAGCGAATCCCAGTATTTAAAACTACTAGATAAACTTACAATCTAACCTTGAAAACTACACTCTTACCTGAAAAATACAGCTAGCTAAACTCTGCACTACTGGATACACGAATTGGACTGATAATATATCAATTGAACTTGTAGTCTGAAATTTTTTTTTTTAAAAAAAAAAAATGCCATACACTAAACCAAGGGAAAATAATTCATTTTCAGAAAAAGAAATTATACAAGTAAAGTACACTCAAGATCGTGAGAATCCTGAAATTTAGAGATTTAAGGAGTGATTGAACGAAGTAGAAAAATCTTAATGGGCTATTATCAAAAGAGAATTCTCAATCTGGCAACATTATCTTATAAACATCCATATCTCTCTATAGGAAAAGGGAGGGAAAACTCTCTAGACGCCAGTAGGACAGCAAAACCGGAAACTATGAATCACGAGTGCTTTGAAAATGGGGCCGCCCCCGCACTTAGTGCGTATGGAGTGCGAGTACGGCTGGAGTGTCGCTGGAGTGCGCATGTAGTGCGTATGGACTCCATTAGAGTTCTTGGAGATGATTGAGTGCGGCTTGAGTGCGGCATGAGTGCGCCGCGACACGCTGAGAGTGCGGCGCCACAGGTTTTTTTTTTTTTTTTTTAAGTGGCGGGGGTATATTTTTAATTTTGACAACTTTGAGGGGTGTATAACAAATGCAAAAGTAAAAAAGAGAGGCATATACAAAGAATATAGAAGGGTTTTCTTCATTTTTTGAGATCAGACACATCGTTCTTCCTCTCTCTCTCTTCTCGCTGTCGGCTAGGGCACAGCAGCTCCCAGGCATCTCTGTTCGTCGCCTCTCAGGTTCGTCTCTCTCCCCTCTGCTTCGTCTCTCTATTTCACACACACACACACACACACACACAACCTCTCTAACTCTCGATCTGCTCCTAGCGGCGCATGTGGTTCTCTCCCTCTCTCTGTTCGAGATCTTCTCTCTCTCTTGCTCTCCCTCTCTCTCTCTCTCTCTCTCTCTCTCTCTCTCTCTCAGTGTCTCTTTATCTGTGTGATCCAGTCATCAGGTATGGGTTCTCTTCTCTCAAGTCTCTCTTTAGAAAGTCTTTTTCTTTATTTGTTTGAATGGATGATAGACAAAACTTATTCTTTATGTGTGCTATGGTTTGCTTGAATTAAGTTATGCAAGACTTTGTTTAACGTTTAATATTAATTTGCTTCTTGTTGTTTGCATACTTGTTGTTTTCTTGTTAGTTGAATTACATTGGTTAGTAAAAAAAATAGTGGTAGAATAGTTTTTATATACTATATAGTAATATATAAATGTGCATCAAAAAAATATATATGTATATATATATAAATGCTATGTAAAATATATTTTAAAATTTTATTTAAGTACCCCTGCCGCACTCGCACTAGTGATTTTGGGAAAATTGCCGAACTCTCCGCACTCGTGTCCCCGTCCTTGCGTCCCCGCATCCGTACTGGTGCTTCCTAGACCGGAAACAGCTGATGCAATCAGAGTTGCATCACCAACACAAACTTTTCCGCATTTGCAAAATTTCTAATCAATGCACTTTACTCTTCAGTTCACCATTCAAATTTTTAAGAGTTCATTTCATTAGGGACTCAAAACCTCACATCCCTTCAGGGAGAAGGAAAATACTGATCAAGTTGAGTAGAAATAATTTGTTGAAATAAAAGGTTAACACTCCATAATTAATTCAGAGAGAGCAAAAATTTACTAGAAAATTTGTGGCGCTTTGGCTTCTTTTTGGAAACTGGCCGCCTTTCAGAAGTAGATTTCTTTGCAGATTGACCTTCATGATCACTGACATGTCTGGAATTAGTATTGACTTTATCAGAACGTAGAGAGTTTGAAGAATAATCTTTATCAGAAAAATCAGTGGAAGCTTCCTCCACCTCCTCAGCAATATTCCGAGCTTTCGTTCTAGAATTAACAGAATCAGAAGACTGTCTAGCATCAGCATTGTCATTGTCATGTTCACCATCTTCGTCTTCTTCAATGTGAGAATCATGTGAATCAATACCGTCATCATACTCATCATCAGCATCCACATCCTCACTTTGAACCCCCATATCATGATTTTCTTTGCTATCTGTTGATTGACCGGTACTCTTTAACGAAGCCTCGTATTCTGCTTCATACGTTTTCAGTTCATTACGTCCAGCTTCATTGTACAGCCCAACACCTCTACGATCCGAACTTGAACGAGATTTATCAACAGAAGACTTCCTATCAACATTCTTCGTCTTGGGTGGAACATGGACCTTATCAGTAGACCCATCCCGAGCAGCCATGCTAGCATGCTCCATGACATCTTCACTGTAATCTTCATCCCTTCTCCTATCATCCCTGTCCCAATACCGTGAATCCCGGCCATGTGATACTGATCCGTGGCCAAACTTGAGCACTTTTGGGTTCTGTGTCCTTGTCACATTGGTAAGAAAATCAGGATCATTCCTCAGATCATCATCCTGACCATGATAACCGTTCACTTCTGGCCCAACACCTATAACAGTAAGAAAAACGTTCATACTAAATCAATATGGTTACAAGTATCATGATCAAATGAGAATACTACCAGATTAGATTACGATTATGAAGAGCCCAACTTCGTCCAAAACACATTCCCAAAATTAACATAATGTATAATTTATGAAAAATTAGCTAGAAAAGAAACTAGAACCCACCTAAAAGTAAAACAACATGGTATAGTAATTTTTTAACCTTGCTTTGGTGGCAAGGAAGGAGTTGGAAAAGAAATTGAGGAATATTCCAACCCTTAGGTTTGTGACTGATTATGCAACTCAATAAAAGCCATGTGGCTCTTTCAGAACCAGCTTTCTCACTTGATTGGAAATCAGAAAGCAACATTAAAATTTTGATTGTCTCGAAGCACAGTAGGTTCACTTTAATACATAATCCAAATCAACAGATCTAAGCAGTTACATTCGGCTCAGCTAGGCAAATATTCTGTTAAACACAAATCAACTATTCAACATTCTGTTTCTTATCTTCTTCTCCCAGAAATTAACCATACAGAACCAAAAAAAGTTCAAAACAGCCAATTGAGTACGTAAAGTGCAACCCTATAAGATTCAAAACACATACAAGTATATATATATATATATACTGTAAGCAAACAAAAAAAAAATATATATATATATATATAGCAAAAACAGTGAGGGACTGACCTTTGTCAGTGGAGAGATAGAGGAAAGCTAAGATATAGACGACGAAGGCAAGAGAGAGAATGACAATGACGGCGCTGATCGAGAGCTTGCGGCCCCTGAACCGCCGATTTCGGGGTTGCTTGTGTGTAGGCACACGAATCCCAACGGACACGTGAGCTGACACGCCATTCCCTTGTTGGTAGTCTTGGCTTCGCACAGCCACTCTATCGAACCCCGATTGCCTGTACTGGGCCATTCTTGCATTGTTCACTCTCAATCTACAGCCAGTTACATAGAGCGAGATATGTATACACAAGTATTTATATATATATATATATATATAGTGTGTGTGTGTGTGTGTGTGTGAGTATTTTAGATCTAATCAATCAAAATTCTAGGGTTCTGAATGTTGTTGTAGATCTTCGTCTGTTGTTTCTCTATGGACTCTTATTTGGTGTTCGGTTGTTTTTGCTTGAAGTGAATAGAAACTGATTGATGAACTCACTTACCAATCTCTCCCACACTCGAGCCCAGTTGAATAAACGAGCAATTGAAAATGGGGGCACAGTCTGACCGGCAATAAGGCGATGGGGGATTGTTTATTCTTAGGGTTAAATACTTTGACCTCCCTAAAGTTAGGTCTAATTACACGTAACTCTCTTGTGTTTCTCAAAATTACATTGACCTCCTTTGTCACAAGTCCAAGTTTTAATCGATTGAAACTTCTATGTATCCAATATAATCACAGATTTGTTTTCTGCTGCGAAACTGCTATAGAAACTGATTTGCGACAATGCAGTTTCAGATAAAGTACTAAAACATCAACATGTAAATCAAATTAGGGTTCCAAAACACATCTATAGATTCAAATAAGCGTGGCTGTAATACCAGTTGTTGGATTTAGGTTTTGAAAACTTAAATATTATGCACGGCGGAAAAACAAAGTTCAAAACTTTGATTAGCACGCAAGATCTACTTCTTATGGATCAATAGATGCGTAGTGTCACAGCCCGGTCCCACAATAGCGGAACCGGAGCCCGTGGCACGCCACCGAGGCTAAACCAATTCATTAACGTTCCCAAAAATTAGGTTTGAAGAACACACGCAGCGGAAAACAAAACACATTTTAAAACCAGAGGTTCAGTCGACTGCTCAGTCGACTGCTAAGTCGATTGCTCAGTCGACGGAGGCGGGCAGGGATTTTAATATCAAATTTCAGTCGACTGCAATTGGAGGTCCAGTCGACTGCTGAGGGGTCCAGTCGACTGCCGAGGGGTCCAGTCGACTGCTTTTGCAAAAAAAGAAGCAGTATCTAACAGGCTCAGGGGTTCAGTCGACTGCTCCCCTGGCAGCAGCCCAATCTGCAGAAAACAAGTTTAAAAGCTTCCTAACTCCCATCCAATGATCAACCACTCAAATCAAACTCCGTCCAAAGTAATTCTAGCTGTATTAAAGTTTTACCAAACATAATTACAACATGTTATAGCCTAATACAACGTTCAAGATTCATTCTATCATACCAAATTAAACATGGGTTAAAACAATAGAAATTCTTATTACAACATTTCTAGGATCCCAAAACTACAAGATTTACATTCAAGTTGCCTTCTAAAAGAACTCCCAACCCACGTACTCACTTCTGCGATTCCTCGCCAGCATTTACACCTGAAATGGTTATTTGAATAACCACACATATTTCGATTTGTTTAAGCTAATGCTTAGTGAATAAATCAACATATGTACATGAATGATAAACATGTCCGCATTCACATCTCTACATTTCATACTAGTCGCCGGAGACTCACGTGCCCGTCCATACTCCCAATCCGCGACTCCTCGCCAATAAGTCCACGCGAAAGGGTAAGACCCACGATTCTACAAACAATCGTGCGACCTTAATGCCTATATCGGCTCCACAAAATGGCACGGTGACCACGTGCTCCTTCTGACCCAAATAAGCAACTTAACATGCTCAAATACATATCACCATGCTCGCGGTAATCAAAACATATCACCGTGCTATTGAGCATACTTATCAATATAAATGCCCAATATGAACTACACAATATATATCTCTAGGAATTAATACATGCTATTCAAACATAACATGAATACATGCCAAGAAATCATTCCAAAACATAGTTGAATCACTCACCTCCGATTTACGCTCCTATAATTCAATCTGAAGAAAACCCGTGCACAAAAAACGTGCAGAAGTCCGTCTAGTAAAATTCCTATGGATTAGAATTCCATTTATCAACTTTTATGAAAAATTCTAGAAAATAACTTTCCGAAAAACTTAGCCAAACAGGCCCTAACATATATCAAAACGAAGCTCTTACCTCAAGGAGCTCGAATACGAAATCTGGGAGAAAACAGACTGACAGAAGGTCGTCGTTTGGCGTCGCAAAGCTCTAAGCAACTAAATCTCCCTCTAGCCTCCTCTTGGCCTCCTTCTTGAGTTTTAGGTTAACTTATGAAAAAAAATCTAAGTTCATCTCTATCTATATATAGGCAACATTCTCGGGGAATTACGTTTACCTCCCCACGAGTTTTCCAAACTCCTAATCAGTCTCTGAAACTTTCTATACAGCTTATTCATAGCTTTACGAGTGAAACCTCAAAATTATAAAAGTTTTCGACTAAGTTTCGTTTGGTTGCTAAAACGCGAATTTCTATATGACGTTTCCGAAGTTGCTAATTAGCCTACCAAATTAATAGCGTGTTCATTCGTCCTCACCAGGATACTAAATCTAACAACAGAAATAAATTCTAAAACAGAAAATAATACAGATATTGAAATACACAGGTAAACATTTATTTTCAGGTAAACATTTAAAATGTTCTACAGTGACCGTCTCATACTCGGAGAGACTTCACAACAACAAAATTCTAAATCACCACAGTCTCAGAGGATTCTCTAATACAGACACCCAAATCAACTCGTGAGTCAAAACTCACTCAAACATGTGTCATAAGACACGCCACATCACATTATCATGCATGACAATGAAATGCAAAAGCAATAACACGAATGTGGGTGTTATACGTAGAAACGAGAGTACCTTTATGTCTTCAACCCAATTCTGATTATGTCATCTTCTTTCAACTTGTAGCAGTTTACTCTAAAAAATCTTCGCCCTTATGACTCCTTGAACACTTCTCAGAGAGGCTAGGGTTTGTGGGATTCCTAATAAAGAGGTAAGGAAGGTTTAGAACACTTCTAAACAAACAATCTGGACTTATGAAAGCTTGAAAAACGATGAGTAAACTATTTTGTCTCGCAAGTCCTCCTATTTATAAGTTTTCTAACCGACCTTGGTTTCAATCGATTGAACCACTTTCAATCCATTCAAACTTTTTCAATCGATTGAAATGAACCACGTTTAATTGATTCAACACTTATCAATCGATTGAAACTATTTCAATCAATTGGTTCATCCCCTAATGCCTTTCCAAGTATTCTTGTGGAGCTAAGAGTGGGACCTCCTAGGTTCTTAATTGTTGGCTCAGACCAGTTGTTAATCTGTAATATCTTGTATTTTCAGTATTTATTAAAATGAAGAGATACTATATACTTCCCTTGACCATACTTGATGTTCACTTTCAATCAATCGAAGTTAGTTTGAGCGATCGAGAATTTCTTTCTTCAATCGATCGAACCTCGTTCAAGCAATCGAGCATTTCCAAGTTCAAGTAATCGAACCCTATTTAATCGATCGAAACCCTACCGACATAAATTTATTGCTTGTTCCCTACTTCAATCGATCAAACCCCTTTTTCAATAGATCAAACTGATCGATCTGCTTTTGATTGATGGAATAAGTCTCAATCGATCGAACTTGTAATTAACAGGAATTCCAGTTTCTGTGCAAACATTGCCACCTGCCTACCCCTCCCTTCTATATATATACGATTTTGTGTGTGTGTGAGAGTTTGAAGAACCAGAGAATTAGAGAGAGAGTGTGTGTGTGTGTGTGTGTGCTTATGTTATATATTTATATACCTACTTATTCATATATATATATATATATACAGGGCCGGCCCTGAGGGGAAGCGGCACACGCGGCCGCTTAGGGCCCCCCCCTTTAGGCAGGGCCCACTCTTAAAAATACTAACCCAAATTTATTATTTAAGTAATCAATAAGTAATATTTGTAATATTTATACTAATATACAGAGGGCCCCCATTTAGAAGTTCGAGTAGGGCCCTCAAAATCTCAGGGCCGACCCTGTATATATACACACACATATCTATATATACACACACATATCTATATATATACAGTCAGAGAGAGAGAAAGAGAGAGAGAGAGAGAGAGAGAGAGAGAGAGAGAGAGAGAGAAACGAGCAGAGAAGAAAAGGAGACAGAGAAAGAAGGCAGAGACAGAGGAGAGAGAAGAGGAGCCACCATTGGAGCTCAAAAGCTCAAGCTTGCCAAACACGCCCTTAACGACGTTTGGTGAGTTCTAAACTCACTTAGTACCTTTAATATGAATTTTTTTTAGTTTTTTATGTGAATTAATGGACCCAAACACATCCTAAGACCTCTGGACGTTCACTGTTCAGAACCACTGGAGAAGACGACTCTTGAGCGATTGAATTGGGTTCAATAGATCAAAGGTACAGTCGATCGAATAGACTTCGATCACTTGAACATTATTTTTCTCAATCGATTGAAATGGTTTCAATCGATCAAAATTTGCAGAACATAGATTGTTTCTTTGGTTTATTATATATAGGATTTGAATGTTCGATTCTCGATTCGGACTTTCAGTATACAACTATGGGTGGATCAGGGACAATGTGACAACAAAGGTAAGTACGCTTAAGAATAATGGATTAACATGATGACATAGATGCTATGTGGTTCATATCTGAGTTGGATATCCATTTATTTCAATCAGAGTAGTCAGGCCACATGGGAATTGTCATGTATCGGTACTAGTGTTGAGTTTAAGTAGGTTTGATAAGTTCTGGAAATGGTACGTGAGAAGACGCCTGGTCATGATATGCTTTCACATACAGTGGATGGTTTATATCCTTAACGAGCAATGGGCAGAACCACGTAGTCCTAAGATAGCCAGATGATCCATGTTATATCCTTAACGAGCGATGGATGGGGATCACTGGTATACATCGATGAGTCGTGGCAATAGATTTGATATGCTGTCGTTCAAAGCGTTATGTCCATGATGCGGTAGATGTTTTATATCCTTAACGAGCAGGGGATGGACTAACGTGGTATCCTTAATGTGGTGGATGGTATATATCCTTAACGAGCAATGGACAGAACGATAGTATGTCTATATATGTTAAATGATTAAGTCTATTCTTTCCAGTTAGAGTATGTTAGTTATCGGTCTTGGAATAATCAGACGATAAGGGTTGATTACGACATGGGGATAATAAAGAGAAAGATACTATTGTAACATTATATCTTAGACATTTCCATTACTTGTTATTGCATTATATCATTGGTACCCTGTGAGTTTTTATTCACTTAGCTCTTAGTAAACTGATGGCCGTTATTGCCTGGACATTCCCCATCCAGATTATCCTATCCATTTTAATGTAGGTGATGGAACTTACGACGATGGCTACTACCCAAAAGGGGATTATGCAAAGGGTGGGTGCTCCCACTGATGTCGGTTATGTTGGAGAAGACTGTTACGCTGACGACTACCCTTACGCCAGCTAGGAATGAAGAAGTTATATCTAGTTTATATTTTTGTTATTTCTGTTGAGCTTTATTAGTTTAACAGGTACTTGGGCATATGTTGACTCCAGACATGTTGTGATCCTGAGAACCACTCTGATGTTTGTAATCGATAGAATGGATATTTTATATTTAGTTGTTGACTTTCTTGTTATTTTTGTTGGACTAGTACTGAGTGGTATGGATAATTAGTGACATTCACCCGCCATTCCCTATGGACCCAAAAAGGAAATTTATTTTCTCTATTTTTACTGCTTCGGGACGTGATAGGATTTTTGGTATCAGAGCCCTAGGTTGTGATGCTTTCGTTCACTAACGATTCCACACCATCTGGTCCTAGTATTTTAAGATCCCTGAGATGAGATATGAGTTTAAGATAAGTGCGTCCTTCTAACGATAGATAGTTTCCTCTGCAGGTTAGCATGGATCCAGATTTTCACTTATTTGTGGATGACTCATTTGGCGGATATGTTATTCATGGCAGCACAGTGGAGCCAGCCACACCAGAGATATAGCAGAGCCACATTCGCCAGACAGCTAGTCAATATATACTTGAAGGAGAGGATGTGGACTTCTCGCTATGTCGTAGGCATGATGCACCCGATAAGATATGCATGGATACGTATCATTATACTATGACCCGAGCAGCCATATACTAGGAGATGACTAGATTGATTCAGAGTAAGCTATAGGTAGACGAGATTGAGTTATGAGCTATTATAGCAGGGCCAGTTCCACCAGAGTCTGCCGCTGTACTAGCACCGGCAGTCCCACCATCACCGGTACCCGATGTGCCAGTTCTAGAGCCTGAGCCGATTTGGGTTGAGGAGGACCCAGAGTCAGAGGATGAGCATCCTGATGAGGATATTGATAGGGATGGAGAGGAAGAGCCTATGGACGATGAGGACCCAGCACAGGAGGAGCCTGCAGACGATGATGATGATGATGAGCCAGAGGATGACCCTGAGGAACCAGAGAACCCTAAGGTAGATATCGTGGTTGGAGAGGGTGACACAGTGATAAAGGAAGACATGATTATGGAGGTAGTAGAGGAAGATATTTCTAACAAGGAGGTAGTTATGCTTGAGTTACCCGTCAGACTATAGTATATGGTAGTCATTGCCGATATGGCAGTAGGATGGATAGCTGAGATGGTCGGACAACTAGCTAGATTTATTATGGGAGAGGCTGCACTAGCAGGAGCGTTGGACATAATTGATGAATTTGCTACTGTAGCCGCCGACGTCGCTAATTAGTCGATGATGGCAGAGGATGCGGATGTAGGGATAGTTGAGGATTGGGATATTGGAGTGGTAGTCAGAGATCTTGCCGCACCGGTTGAGGGTGTTCCCCTTGAGGGGATGGATATCATTTTAGAGGATGAGGCACCACCAGCAGGATCAGATGTTGATGACTTTTGAGTCAGGATCTAGAGGAGGTTTAGTTTTTGGCTAGTTTTATATCAGAACATGTTGTCCACATGATTTTTAGGAGCTTGAGAGATAGCTATTGACCATAGCTTTGTATAGATAGTATTAGTAGTATTAGTATTGTATATAGCTGACCTTATTACTGTTGTAGCTCTTATCACATGTGGTACATAGTTTGACTAATATGTACAATACGGTACATCTTTTGATTTATATATATACGAGCAGTACCTTTGATATAATTGTGATATATTTGAGTGATATATGCTGATTGGTAGAACTGTTTGTTCTTGTTGCTTCCAATTCTATCTTGATTTCGTTCCTACGAGAAGACTTTCAGCTAATCAATAGGTCTTTTGTAGGTACACGACACATATTATCACTATGGTTAGACCGAGGAATCAAGCACGATTAGGAGCCCCTATTCCAGAAGGTATGGATCCAACGAGTATTTTTGAACCCTTCATGCAGAGGATGGACCATGTGGGAGATACATATAACCACTCCACTCACCAAAGACCTGTTGCACAATCGCCACCAAGATAGACTGGTGATAAGTTACTCGAAAGTTTCCGTGGATTACGCCTAGAGAAATTTGACGGATTAACGGAGTCATGGAAGGAAGAACAGTGGATACGAGAAATGGAATTGATTTTTGAAGTTTTGGAATGTACTGAGCAAGATAAGCGTCGTCTTGCCACATTTCAGTTGACTTACGCTGCCACAGATTGGTGGAAAGCCGAAAGAGCTACAATAGGAGCCGAAGCTGCACAAAGAATGCCTTGAGGGATATTCAGGGAAAGATTTCTAGAAAAGTACTTCCCAGAAGATAAGAGAGATCAACATGAGAGGAGTTTGAGTCCAAGGAGGATGGACTATACGAGATTATACTACACAATTTGAGCGATTGTCTCAATTCACTCCGCACGTGATCGATACACCACAAAAGAAGGTGAAGAGATTTCACCTAGGATTGAGCCCCAACCTCAAACATATGATGGTTGGTCATCTGAATCAATCATTTGAGGGGATTGTCATATTTGCTGCAGGATTGGAAAAGGACGCCTATCTAGTACAACGACAACAGATGAATCGATCCCAGCCGTCGAGGAACTTCCAACAGAGAAATTTCAAGAACCCACCGCCGAGGAATACGCAAGGGTGGAGTCCTCAGGGTAATTTTCAAGGGAATAAGAGAACCTGGGATGGAACTAGGAAGCCGCAGTCAAGCTATCCTCGACCCCATATTAATAGTGAGGTTCGTAACCTCAAGCACTGCTAACAGCCCCGCCAACCAACAACGGAGGGTGTTTTAATTGTGGGAAGCCATGGCACATCCAAGTTCTGCACAGTCTCCAGGGCTAACCCCTGGATGGATGCTAACTGCCGAAATTGTAATAAGCCAGGGCACTTGATTAGGGAGTGTCGTGCACCACGAGGAGGATACTATGGGGCACAAGTTTAAGGAATTCAAGGACCCCCAGATCAAACAAGGATGAATGCTATCATCCTACCAGAAGCAGGCTTTAATGCTGATGAGCAACAACATTTGGAAGGTACGCTCTTACTCTTTCATAGTCCAGTTAAAGCTTTATTCGATACTGGAGCTGCACGTTTATTTATTGTTATTAAGATTGTGCGCCAGTTGGGTTTAGAACCCCATACACTTGAGCCAACACTTAATGATGTGTCACCATTGAGAGTGACTGTTAAGCTGGGTAAACTGTGTAAAGATTTCCTAATGACTCTAGAAGATCAGAATCTTCTAGCAGATTTAGTAGTTCTGTCAATGTTAGAGTTAGACATTATCCTAGGGATGGATTGGTTGACTAGGTATGATGCCAATTTAGATTGCCCTACCAGGGCGATTGTGTTTCCAATACCTGGATGTCCGACGATCAGATTGCAGTGTCAGTCAACGAGTGACATGTTCCTCGTGAGTGGTTTAACTACAATCGGAGGTACAAGTACAAGTACCGAACTCACGATGGATCAGATTCCTACCGTACAAGACTTTCAAGATGCATTCCAGAATATTAAAGGACTTCCACCGAAAAGAGAAATAGACTTTTGTGTGGAACTAATACCTAGCACATTGCCGATATCTAAGACTCCATATAGAATGGCACAAACTGAGATGTTGGAATTGAAAAAGCAAGTTTAGGAACTTAAAGATTTAGGATTTGTTCACCCAAGTACGTTACCTTGGGTAGCACCAGTTCTGTTGTGAATAAGAAGGATGGAACACTTCGACTCTGCATAGACTATAGGGAGTTGAACAAGGTTACCATCAAGAACCAATACCCACTATCCCGGATAGATGATCTATTCAACCAATTACAAGGATCAAGGATCTTTTCAAAGATCGATTTATGTTCGGGATATCATCAACTTTTAGTTCAACCAGAGGATGTGACGAAGACTGCGTTCAAGCGATCAAAGTGACTTCGATCGATCGAAACTTCGATCGATTGAACCACCTTCAATCGATCAAACCTGTCTAGACTTTAATCGATCGAAACTCCTTCGATCTATCGAACCAGTCTTGACAAGATCCTCATGTGCTTTTCTAAGCATCCTAGCGGAGCTAAGAGTGGGACCTCCTAGGCTCTTTATTGTTGGCTCAGACCAGTTGTTAATTCCCATGACCAAACTCTTTGATCAACAAACTAACCAACTGATCAGTTAACGTTTACTCCACTATAAAACGATAACTGAACTCCAACGCAAAAGAACATATCTGAAGTGATAACTAGACTTGCATGGTATACTAATGTCCCTCTACCGTCAGCATTCGTAATCATATTCAGGTAGTCGGATAAACAGATACTGTCAACCTGAATCATGATTACTTCTTGTATTCCTTGAGTCCCATTCACCTCTCATGATTACCAAACATATTGATAACTACTTATCAACAAGACTGCATTTCTCAATAATCAACTTGGTGACATTCTCAAGAGAATGCTTACTCTTTAACAGAGGGTAGATTCTATCTTGACAATATATGTTCATAACCCTATGAACATGACATACCCAAGATACTTAGGTGTTGATCTTTAATAGATTGGTAAGTCAAAGTAGCCATATCCATAGTCTGTATTCATAATCGTCTCAAGATTGAGAACACGTACCTTATACAAGTTATGAGTTCCTATCAACTATTGACAGTCTTGATGTTAATAGGAAAGCTTAGGTCCGTCAATGCACTATAAGCACTAGCATATTAACTAAGAGTCATACTCCAGTGATTGAGATTCATCACTTCATCCAATGGTAGTTGTTCATGCTACAGTGTAAACCTGATGAGGTATCCAGTCTCATCATCCACTGTGACAAGTTCTAAGTATCAAAGGATAGTAATTCGTATCTCACTTGTATGTATCTCATATATACACGAATTGCTTACTATGATACTTAAGGACTAACAATCATCGCATGAAATAAACATACATAATAAAATGTAAAGCTGATATCCGTATATTAAAATGTCAATGTCCCATACATAAAGTAATGGTTTGAGGGCACACTCCCAACACCAGATTGTACGAGTGAAGATGAGGATAACTCAGACCCCACACAAGAGTTATGCTGACAAGCGACGCAAAGACTTGGAGTTTGCCGTTGGAGACCATGTGCTAGTCAAGGTTTCAACTATTCGAGGCATATTCAGATTTGGTTAGAAGAGAGGCAAGCTATCGCCTCAATTCATCGGACTGTTTGAGATTCTAGAATGTATTGGGAAGGTTGCTTATCGACATGCATTGCCACCGAAGATGTCAGTAGTACACAACATATTCCACATCAGTATGCTGAGGAAGTGTGCTCACTGTGGACACGCGGCCTCCAGGAGCCCACCCCCCATGCATTCCTAGGGTTTCGAAATTAATTTTCCTTATTTTGAAATTGTTTGAAGAAAAGAAGAAAAAAGAAAGTCTGTGAAAACATATACAGAGTCGCCACTTGGTCTTTAAGGAACCAAGAAACCTAATTTTGACTCACCCAAATGGATAAGGGGCACCGGCCCTTCATAACCAAAGAACTTGGCTCGGGGTTTTGGTACGAGAGAGGAAGGAGCCTTTATCATGACTAAAAAACCCTCAACTCGCCCCGTCTCTCGACGGGCCTCAATTAGCATCCGAATAATCATCTTATAGTATGTTGGTTCGACAATTAATACTATAATAGGTATATTACACCACATAAAAATCTTGAAAATGGAAGATCAAAAGATAAGATATCATTCATAAGATCTAAGCCAAGTATCACACAATGCAAAAGTGAAAGATCACACAAACAAACCTAGGAAAAACCATCTAATCAGATATCAGGTAATCAAGTATTCCTAATCTAAAGAGGGACATGAATTTTTCTTGAAACAAATAATCAAAGAAAATAAAAAAATATATATGCTTAGCAAGCTAGTATAATGCATGTTAATCTTTGAGAAAAAATGACCTCTAAATCCCCGGGACGAATGAGAAACGAAGATATGATTGAAAGGGAGCATGAACGTGTGATCAAGTTCATTTCTCATAATCTTCTTAGATTAGGAGTCACAAAAATCCCAAATCTTGCATAGAGGCAATGTATGATCCTAGATTGTGCAAAGGTTGTAGTGTGTTTTGTGTTTATGGATTTGCTAAAGTGATTTAGAAATCTAAAGTATGCATAAATGAGTGAAGAATGTTATTGTAGGATATGTACAAATATAGTATGAACTACTTCTTAAGACATGAACTAATGTAGAATGCATGTGAACATCCAATCAAAGAATGAAAGTAAAGCATGCTTGCCGTGAATAGTGGATAGAAAAGTGAGCTGATTTTGTAAAATTTGAAAAGTGAGGTTAGAAATGTTTTTAATTCATGAATTTTTATGTAGATCATCCTTATTGTGTCTAGAACACATATCAAAAAGACAAATCACTATTGAAGTTACACGTTGAGAGAAATAATATAAACAAGAGAGGTTACTCAGAAACAGTGTTCGTATTATCGACTGAAATGTAGTATCATCTTAGAAAATGAAAACAAAACATTTAGAAGGTCATATTTACATAGAAAGTTTCGTAAGACACTGAAGTTCACGGAAAAAATAAAGTAGGACCACTCTCTTTGGAAAAGTTTTCTGAAAAATAAGTTACAAGTCAACTAAGTTGCTGTGACAGTAAAAACATAATGTCTGGAAGGAATGTTTGGGTCAAAATGGACCCCTTTCAAGTTTTTATAGATCAAACCAAAAATAATGGGTGTTCTTTAATGATTTAGGAAGACTTTCCAAGTGGCCTTGCAATCATCTATTGAGTATTGAACTCAGAATGACATTTTAAAGTTGAACAACTCACTGTTTTGAAGATTTTGAGAAAACAAAATTTTATTTCTTGAAATCAAAATGTGGGGGTTTTAGAGAGGTTTTGAAAAGGAAGTTTTGAAATAATATTTTCAGCTCTTGGATGAAGATTCTAACCACTTAGAACATCCATTCTAAACTTATTTCAAGAACTTCCCATGTATTTGCAAAAATTGTTTTAGTTGGAAACCAAACTCAAGAATTCATGGAAGTATGATACATGAGAGGATAGATGATACATGGTATGTATGAGAACCTAGAATGTTAATAAACATGGAAAAATGAAGTTTTTTGTATGTATGAGAAAAAAAGGATGGATGGAAGTATCAAATCAAGACATAAGAGTCAAATAAAAAAATCTATGAATAGTAAACTGATTTTGTAAAATCCACCAAAAATACTTAAAAAGCTTTGTAAAAGTGGAGAATGCAAAAATCCAAACTGCAATAGCTATTACAGATTAAGAGAGATAAATCAGAATGGACACATGACTCAGAAACAGGGACTGCACTGTTGACTAATTTTGTATGATTTTTCATAAATCAATGGAAGATTTCCTGATGGTCCATTATATATCAAAAGTTCCCGAAGATACCCAAGTTCTATAAAACAATAGAAAAGATGATGTGCAGTGATGAAAGTGTCCAGAATAAGTGTAAGAAGTCAGGTAAACATTCTGTGAGAATAGAGGCAGATTATGAACATGAATATCTAAAATACAGAAAACACATTTTCACATTTCCTACATTAATGAGGTAAAATGGGGGTAAACTACAATGTGTTAGAAATATTTTCCAAGTGGTCTTGCCTAATTACCTCAAGTATTTAATTCTAGAAAAATCAGTGAACTCAGATCATTCATTGTTTTACATCACTGTTAAGAAAATCCATTAAGTTTTTTGGAAAAGAGTTTGGGTTTTTGAATGGAGGTTTGAAATAGATGTTCAAAGCACGAACTTAAACACTTGAGATGACTTTGTCACCACTTAGAATATCCTCTTAACACTTGAAACCTCAAGAATTTGGAAGAAGAAGAAATCAAAATAGAAATAAGGTTAAGGGAGAGATGATGCAAATGACAAAGAAATCAAAATAGAAATGAGATGAGGGATAGATTATGCAAATGAAAAGGAGCCAAAATGGAAATGCAGTGTCACGACCCATCCTGCTACGCGCGGAAATAGGACACGTGACACGCCACCAAGACTTATCCAGTTTCATTAAAGTAAATAGCAACGAAAACATAAGTAAAATTCATTAAAATCAGAGTCAGAAAAAGCTTTGCCCAATTGAAACACTTCCGAAAGAATCCTTTTTGAATGACAGAGGTCGAGTCGACTGATCGATGGTCCGGTCGACTGGAGACCAGAAGCAGAAAGTATAAGAAGTTCAACAGCCCTGTCCAGTCGATTGTGTCGGGATCCCAGTCGACTGGGGCCTCAATCTTTCATTCGACTGGTGCAATATCTGGTCAACTGAACATTTCCAATAGAATGTTGTGTTTTCATGCAGAAACCAGTCGACTGAATCCCATCCTTCGGTCGACTGATGCCTTCGAAAACTGAAGGAAACAAATCTGGAAATCAGGGGTCCAGTCGACTGGGTGGAAGCTCAGTCGACTGATCTCCCTTAAAATTGCCCAATCTGCAGCAATCTCAAACCAGAGTTCACCAACCCAAGCATCAACATTAACATCACCAAAATCTTAAGATTTAAAACATAATCACATGAGATCTTACTAGAGATTACAATACTACAAATCCCTCCCAAGATTCAGTTACCACATATTATGAAATTAAAGTTCATATTACATTATTGGAAGGAAAATAAAAACATAAACAAGCGTGTTCCTCGTCGTCAACTCGCCTCACTCTTCACGCTTCTTCTTTCCTTTTTTTCTTTTCACCTGCAATTGAGGAAGTCTCCACTGCTCAGCTATATACTGAGTGTACAATTCTAAACAAATACATATGGCAATTCATGTTTTAAACATCTAAAACACATAATTTAGTCTCTGGGGAGAGATCTGGGGAGAGAGATACACATCCATCCAGTATATCGGCAAGTCTTAAATCTTAAACCACGATGCCAATGGTTAGCCAAATATCACTCAACCACTGCATTCATCTGCTCTAGTTGGCCACTTCCCACACCAAGCAAGTAGTCATCACTACTATAAACTTTGAAACATCGAGAGGCGTTCACCGGCATGAAATTATACCAAACTCCCCTTTGACCCACATAAACATTTAGCATACTCACATAATCATATCACCATGCTTTTCTATACGTACTCGCTAAAATTATTGGGCCTAAGTTAACACATAAGTTTTGCCCGGATCACAATTTCATACACAATATTCAAAATATCCAAAATTGTGTATATTACAAAGGTTCGGAATTCATACCTCAAGCTATAACTCTATAACTTCAGGAGAAGTACTAGGAGACCAATTAAACGTCGGATCTCCAATTTCAAGTGATTCCTACAAGTATTTACATGTTTTTCCTAAATTTTTAAAATTAGCTTTTCAAAAAAACTTTGCCAAACAAGGCCTAAGAGGTATCAAAATGAAGCTCTTACGTCGAGGAGTCCAAATATGAAATCTGGTGAAAAACTGACGGACGAATGGTCGTCGTATGTCGTCGGTAAGCTTGTGGCAACAAATCTCCTTTCTCTCTCATCTCTCTTGATATTTGTAAGTGTGGATAATTATGAATAAATATCCTAAGTTTTCTTTTTTTATAGCCACAACTCTCGAGAATTACACTTAACTCCCCACAATTCTCGAAACTCCCAATTAACTCCTAAAACGTCGTTCATGTCCATTTTATAACTGCACGAGTGAAAACTAAAATTTATAAAAGTTTTTATCTAGGTTCCTGTGGACACGCGGGATTCCACCACTTATTTGTTTTTGTTTGAAATTGATTTGGAAGGAAAAGAAAGAAAATGGTCTATTGAAAACAGATACAGAGTCGCCACTTGGTCTTTAAGGAACCAAGAAACCTAATTTTGACTCACCCAAATGGATAAAGGGCACCGGCCCTTCATAACCAAAGAACTTGGCTCGGGGTTTTGGTACGTGAGAGGAAGGAGCCTTTGTCGCGACTAAAACACCCTCAACTCGCCCCGTCTTTCAACGGGCCTCAATTAGCATCCAAATAATCATTTTATACTATGCATGGTTCGACAATTAATACTTATGATAGGTATATTACATCCCATAAGAAACTTGAAATGGAAGATCTAAAGATAAAATATCATTCATAAGATCTAAGCCAAGGATCACACAATGCAAAGTGAAAGATCACACGCACAAACCTAGGAAAAATCATCTAATCACATATCAAGTATTTAAGTTTCCCTAATCTAAAGGGGACATGAATTGTTCTTGAAACAAATAATTAAAGAAACCAAAATATGAATGATGCATGTTAATCTTGAGAAAAGAAGACCTCTCAATCCCCAGGACGGATGAGAAAGGAAGAATTGACCGAGGGAAAGCATAAACGTGTGATCAAATTTATCCCTCATAATCTTCTTAGATTAGGATCCACAAAAGCCCCAAATCTTGCATGGATGCAATGTATGATCCTAGAATGTGTAAAGGTTGTAGTGTGCTTTGTGTTCATGGATATCTAGAATGACTTAGAAGTCTATAATGTGTATTAATAAATGAATGAAATCATCATGGGATATGTACAAATGTAGTATGAATTACTTCCTAAGACATGAGCTAATTTGGAGTGCATGTAAGCATCAAATCAAAGGGGGAAGTAAAAGTGTGCTTGCTGTGAATAGTGGACAGAACAGTAACATGATCTTGTGAAAATGGAAAAGAGGGGTTAGGAATGTTTTCAATGCATGATTTTTTATGGAGATCTTCCTTATTGTGTCTAGAACACAACCCAAAAAGCCAATCATTAATAGCTATTACAGATTGAGAGAAATCATATGAAAAATGGAGGTTACTCAGAAACAGAGTTTGTACTGTCGACTGAAATGTCAAAAAATCTTAGAAAACGAAAACAAAACATCTAGAGGCCCATTTTATACAGAAAGTTCCCTACGACACTGAATTGTAAGGTAAAAATAATTTGAGACCACTCCTTTTGGAAAATTATTCTGAAAAACAAGCTGAAAGTGGACCAAGCTGCTGTGATAGCAAAAACAAAATGTCTGGAGAGAATATTTAGGTCCAAATGGACCATTTTCAAGTATTTCCAAGTCAAACCAAAAACCGTGGGTGTTCTCTAATGAGTTAGGAAGATTTTCCAAGTGGTCTTGCATCCATACATTGAGTGTTGAGTTCTAGAGAAGTCTTTGAACTCCGATCACTCACAGTTTTGAAGGTTTTGGGAAAAACTTGAGTTTTCTTTCTTGAAATCAAAATGAGAGGGATTGAGAGGGGTTTTGAAATAGAGGTTTTGAAAGTATATTTTCAACATCAAATAGAGATTATAACCTCTTGGAATATCAACATCAAACTCATCATCAAGAACCCCCAATATTATTGGAGAGATTCATTTTTATTTTAAACATAACTTCAAGGATACCTTGGAGGTATTGAAGTTATAATCATCATATATCAAACATGTTTTTGAGGTCAAGAGCTACTATCCATAAGGATTCACTCACCTCAAACTTCATGTCATCATTTAGAGGATGATGAACTAGTAAGTAAATAAAAATGTCAAAAAAGAAATGAGGTTAGGAAGAGATGAACATAATATGAACAAGCAAGTAAATAACAATCAATAGATGATAATCAATGTGATATTGGACTTGTAGCTTGGTGTTTCACTCATAGATGTTGACATTTGGATATGGAAGTAGCTTCCTAACTCAAAAATGCTTAGAGAAATGGTGGTTGGGTGTATTGATGATGAAATATATAGAAGAATGGTGGAGGAAAATAAGATTGAAACTCACTTTCTATAGAAAAATAGTAGGAGGAAACTCCTTTCTCACTTCTAAATCTATCTCTATCTCTCTTTCTCTCTACAACTTTATCAAGCTTTTCACTTAGCCCCCCAAAATGAAGAGCAATGGAGGGTTTATATAGGCTAATTTGGGGTGGTTTTGGGATTTAGAAAGTGCTCCCATTGGTCCCAAACATCTATGAACATCATACTACATCGTTTTGGTTTTTAATTAATCAAATTGGACCCCCAATCAAAATTACAAAAATGGACTGTTCTGGGGGAGAGTGCCGCGGTGGCACTGGGCCTGTGCCGCAGCGGGAGTGGGCCAATGCCGCAGCAGCACTGCTCCTCCTTCGTCCAGAAAATGCTGTTTAGGCCCCCAGAGGTTCTGGTATTCGCCAAATTGAGGTTGTGATATACTGTTGGAAAGGTAATGGAGTCTATGTTATATAAACAATAGTTTGGAGATAGGTCACTGAAAAGCGGGGGTGTTTGTAAAATACAACCGCGCTAAAAGAAAAAAATGTGCTAAATTATTTCACAATTCCTTCATTTATCTGCAATTTGAATTACAATGCTAGTTTGTACACAATTTGATTAAACTATGATAAGTTGTTAGTTTTAGCTTTAGTTTGTGCAGATTACTGTTGCTGTGTGAAGAATTGGATGAGAAAGATAAAAGGGAGTGCTGAATTGTAATGAAGATAAGTAAAGGATGAAAAGTGAACCTCGATCGATTGAGGACCATTCGATCGATCGAAGGTTCGATCGATCAAAAGAAGCTCAAGCGCTCGAAGACCCCAGAAGTTCAATCGATCGAAAGATGTTTGATTGATCGAACATGGCTTTTATCAGATTTTACGCGCACGCAGCAGAAGCGGGATTTTAACCCCAAACATTAGGTTTTCAGTATATATACTCGTATTGTATACGTCCATAAGGACGCCCACTTTCATTTTCATCAGTTTATAGAGAATAGAGAGCTTTACTTTGTTATTTTTGTAGGTTTTAATCAAGGTGATACATTGTTTGGTTTAGATTCTTCCTAGTTCAATACAAGTTTTCGTTTCCAGGTTACTCTGTTTACATTCTGCACTTAGTTTATAGTAGTATAACATGTTATCTAGTAGTCTTGCATGTTAGTTAGAGTTAATCTATTAGTTTTCATAGATTTTATGCAAAAATCACAACCAAACACACCTTTAATGGAACTTTACGTTAAAAACACATCTGAGACATTCCAGACCATGTCTGAGTAGTCCCCAGGTTGGGAGATCTCGATGAAACCGTGATCTCAAGCCTCTACCATGCAGCAGAATAATTCCTGAGTTTGATCGATCGAATATGTTCGATCAATCGAAACAGAGATACAGTCGAGCGATCAAAGTCAGTTCGATCGATTGAGAGATTAAGATATTCGATCGATCGAAAGCGTGTCGATCGATCGAACCTTCTGATTCTTGAGGACATTCTATGCAGTATTCTTAAACTTTCTGCTTTACTGATTTGTTATCAAATTGTCCCCAAACGCTCAGTTTGTCAAAACAGTCTGTAAACTTTAAGCCTTGAGGCATTTTTCTTCAATATATTTTGCAAACCACCCTCAATGCTAACACCATTGTAGGTGCAAGTTGAAACTATTGTTTTAAACCGCTTTTGTGTATTTCAAACTTAATTGTGATGATATAGTCCTGATCATGAAAGGACTATAGATTCTTTATCCTAGGAGAAATACGGAATACTGTAGAGAATGTGCTCCATTGAGCTTCAACGTAACTGCATGGTAGATGGCTAAGTCGCGGTGGATTCGTGTAATCCCAATATTCCCTTTTAGTAAGAAAAACACGTTTTAAATCATCACTTAAATTAATTAGTTAGTAATTACATTAATTTAGTTTAATTGCTTTATCTTTAGTAGTTGATAAATTATGGGACTTTGTGTTCTGCATTCCTTTAAAATATTAATTTTTATTTTCTTGTTTGAGATTAATCTGAGTAATTTAGTTTAACACCTTCCCTGTGGGATCGACCTGGACTTAACCAGATTACTACTTGCACGATTACCTACACTTGGGTATAGCACACAAGCGCACACAGAAAATTCTCGTGTCAAGGTTTTGGCACCGTTGCCGGGGAGGGAGACAAGCTAACGCTTCGATTACCTTAATCTATCCTTATCTCTTTCTGTTTTTTCTTTTTCTTTCGTTCTTTAGATTAAAAACTACTTAGGGTCTTTCCCTTTATGTTCGATAATTCCATCGAAGTAATTTACAGAAACCCACTCTATTTATCTAATTCATCTAGTTCTATTAACCCCATAGTTACACCGATCGATTCAATGTCTAATAATCAAAGTGAAAACGGTGATAATGTGGTCGTACCAATCGATGATTCACTGCGTCCTTTATGCGATCTCATGACACCTGAACATGCACCTACACCTTCTTGTATTCTCATTCCACCTCATGCAGGCGAATTTTAATTTCGCAATGGAATGATTCAACTCCTTCCTACCTTTCATGGAATGGAGAGCGAGAAGGCGTATCTACATGTCAAGGACTTTGAGAATGTTTGTAAAACATTTTCACAGAACTGTCCTGTAGACATGACATGTCTAATGCTATTTCCTTTCACTTTGAAGGATAAAGCAAAAGCGTGGTTACTCACCTTGAAGCCAAACTCCATCTACACCTGGCTTGCGATGAACACTGCTTTCCTGAAGAAATTCTTTTTACCTCGCATGACCACTGAGCTTAAACGACAAATAAATTCTTACAAACAAAAGAGCAATAAAACATTCACCCAAACTTGGGAGCGTTTCAAGGATTTGCTACTCTCATGCCCACATCACGGGTACGAGAAATGGCAAACCATTAGCTACTTTTATGAAGGATTAAATGGTGAAACTAAGAAATTGGTCGAGACCATGAGTTCAGGGCCATTTCTTCGCAAAAACACGGAAGAGGCTGAAGCTCATTTCGAGTGGTTAGCTGAACACGCCCATGAGTGGTCAAATTCAGACGATGTCCCACGCTCACATATATCCTGTGTGGAAGAGAAAAGTTTATACCAACTAAAAAGTGAGGATCATCTGATGAATAAATATGAAGAACTAGCAAAGAAGGTGGAAGAATTGGGCATGAAAGGAGAGAGTTCTAGGCAGTTTTTGCCTGAAGAACCATGCGGCACATGCAACATGCTGGGACACACTACTCAATATTGTCCGAATGTGCCGTATTTTCAAGAACAACCCCCCATGGAAATGAATGCCATGCAAAGGTATAGGGGGGGCGGGGAATTCCTACAACAATTATAATTCACAAAATAATAACAATAGATGGAATCACCCCGGGTTTGATTGGAAAAACAATGCTGGGACCCAAAACCAATATCAACAACAACAGCCCTACAATAACAATAATCAATATCAGGGGCAATACAACAGGCAGTCCCAGCCATTCCATCAACATAAAGCAAATAACTACAACCAAGCTCAACCCTCTAATAATCAACAAGCAAATGTTTACGTGCCACCTCACAAAAAAGGTGCAAGAGGATGATCCACTCTCTAATGCGAATTTAACACAGTAGTTAATTCAAATGATGAGTAAAATGTCTGCGACATTAGAGAGAATGGATGCACGTCAAGAGGGGTCGAGTGGAACGTTTCCTTCTCAACCACTTCAAAACCCTAAGGGATACAACAATGGTCCCCCTAATCATGAATAGGCAAAAGCCGTGACAACTTTGAGAAGCGGCAAAGTCATAGAGAAAAACATACCTCACTCTACCCCCGAGGAGTATGAAGAAGAAGAAGTGGTAACTAACAACAACCCATTTACTCAAGAAGAGGAGTCGTCCACAAATGACAAATCATTAGAATCAAACAAGGATGCTCCTAAAGAAGTAGAAGTTGAGAGAAGGCCTGGAAAGGAGCCCACCAAGGACGAATTGCCTAAATGCCCTTTCCCCGCGCCTTACCCTCAAAGGCTCAAGAAGCCCCAACACGAGGCAAAGAATCAGAAGTTCTTGGAGTTGTTCAAACAAGTTAAAATTAATCTCCTGCTCCTTGATGCAATCAAACAAGTGCCAGCCTACGCTAAGTATCTAAAGGACTTATGCACGGTCAAAAGGAGGCAAAGTGTAAAAAAGCATACCTATGTCACTTGCCAAGCAAGCGCAATCATTCAAAATGAGTTGCCTCCAAAGCTTAAAGACCCTGGCACCCCGAGACATCCGATCTTTTCTGGGACATGCTGGCTTCTATCAACGCTTTATCCAAAATTTTAGTGCAATCTCCCGACCACTGTGCCAACTCCTAGTCAAAGATGCACCTTTTGAATGGTCGGAAAACTGTCAAATATCTTTTGATGCACTAAAAGAACACCTTACCTCCGCACCGATAATACAGGCACCCGATTGGAGTTTGCCGTTTGAGTTAATGTGCGATGCTAGCGACTATGCCATTGACGCAGTTCTAGGACAGAGGAAGGACAACAAGCCTTATATAATCTACTATGCCAGCCGAACACTTATCGAAACTCAAATGAATAATACGACTACTGAGAAAGAGCTACTGGCAATAGTATTCGCTCTAGACAAATTTAGGTCTGATCTGATAGGGTCCCCAATAGTCTGTTTTACAAACCACTCGGCCCTCAAGTACCTGCTATCTAAGAAAGACACGAAGTAGAGGCTTATCTGCTGGATACTCCTACTCCAGGAATTTGATATCACTATCAAGGATAAAAAGGGAGTAGAGAATGTGGTCGCCGACCATTTATCTCGGTTGACATTCACTGATAACACTGAGCCTGTACCTATAAACGATGAATTCCCAGACGAGCAACTAATGGCTGTCTCCAGTTTGCCTTGGTACGCAGATATAATAAATTACCTTGTTACAGGAGAGACCTTGAGCCATTGGTCAAATCAGGACAAGAAAAGGTTCCTTTCATTCGCACGCCATTTCTTTTTTGATGACCCTTACTTATTTAAGTATTGTGTTGATCAGGTCATCAGGCGTTGCGTCCTGAATGAGGACATAACTATAATTTTGGCCTCCTGTCATTCTGAAGCCTGCGGTGGCCATTTTGCCTCCCAAAAAACCGCACACAAAGTTTTGCACAGCGGCTTCTATTGGCCCACCGTGTTCAAAGATGCCTACGCTTTTTGTAAATCGTGCCAGCGATGTCAAAAGCTTGGTACAATTTCAAAAAGGAATTCAATGCCCTTAACTCCCATCATCACAATTGAAATATTCGATTGTTGGGGCATAGATTTCATGGGCCCATTTCCTAAATCTAATAACTGTGAATATATACTCCTGGCTGTGGAATATATATCAAAATGGGTAGAAGCGATACCGACGAGACGCAATGACCACAAAATGGTAATGTCCTTTCTTAAGAAAAATATCTTATCGCATTTTGGAACCCCAAAAGCCCTAATAAGTGACCAAGGGAAACACTTTTGCAATAGGCCTTTGGAATCACTACTCATGAAATACGGGGTGAATCATAAGATCGCTCTAGCCTACCACCCATAAACAAATGGACAGGCAGAGTTGGCTAACCGTGAAATCAAGCACATTTTAGAAAAGACGGTTAGTTTCAACAGAAAAGACTGGGCTTATAAACTGACTGATGCTCTTTGGGCATACCATACTGCCTACAAGACAAATCTGGGAATGTTCCCATACAGGCTAGTGTATAGTAAGGCATGTCACCTCCCTGTGGAAATTGAGCACAAAGCATATTGGGCAACACGCTCATTAAACTTTGACATTAAAGAGGGAGGTCATCTCCGGAAACTCCAGTTGGCGGAACTGGAAGAAATTTGACGAGATGCATATGATAATGCCAAACTTCACAAGGAAAGGTTGAAGGCTCGCCATGATAGAACGATTTTTCAAAAATCTTTCGAGCCTGGACAGAAAGTTTTATTATACGATTCACGCCTTCATCTCTTCCCAGGCAAACTCCGATCTCGGTAGACAGGACCCTTCACAATTAAATCTGTCTTTCCACATGGGGCCGTTGAGTTATTTAATCCTAAGAATGACGAAAGTTTCAAAGTCAATGGCCAAAGGGTAAAACCGTTCTTAAAAGATTTCCAACCAGAGGTCGAGCACATCCAACTGGATGAGCCCGACTATGCCTCAACCTAGTACGCTCAAATGCGGTTTTAACAATGTTGTTGTACTTTTTTTTACTGTTTCTCATTTTGTTTTGTTCTTTTGTTTATCTATTTCTTTTTTAGTGTGATCTGGATTGTAATATGCTATTCCATTTCTATCTCCTGCAGGCTGTCCAACATGAGAGATAACGATGTTCACTCGATTGGGTCATGGGCTGATTCAGAATATCAGAACCCACCATGGACTGCTGATGAAATAGCATTCTGCTTATCTCCATACCAAGGACCAGGAGCTGAAGACGTCGTTGACTTAACCCACGGATACATCCCATACGATCCTGCTCTCCTCCAGATCAACCCATTTGAGCACATGGAACTTCCTGAAGAGGAGGGAGAACCAGAAGGATATGCTGTGTGGGAAGTCGATAACGCTCTGATGGAACAGTGGAAAAATGACTCAATGTGGGAACCATGGGAAGAAGAGGATTTACAGGATGTGGTGCCCGAATGCCATAATACCGTATTCACATATGTTGACGACTTCTTGGTCATCCAAGTGGTTCCCTACATTTATGTCCATTTGAGTTATTTGTTGTTCCAGCTTCAATGCCCTCTACCTGCTAGTGCACCTGGGGATATCAGGCCAATAGTGAGGTTAACTCTGGGTCACATTCCTTTCTCTTTCTTTTCTTGTTGCTTTGTTTAATTCTTTCTGTTTGATCTTTCTTTTGCTCTAGTTAATTTATTTTCTTCGTTTTCGTTTGTTTTCCTTTGTTAGGAATATCACTATGAATCTACCATTTCCACCATTGTACCTTCCGCATCAACTCTCTTATGGATTCGGACCATACATAAGGTCCCTGGGTACTCCATCACAAGAGGAACGTCCGATGCGCAATTACACTCTGTTATCCTTGTCTCCATCCGGATCCCCTATTATCGGTGGAATCAATTCCTTAGAGAGTTCGGACTTGGTCGATGATGTCCTCGCTACTTTCTGCTTGTTCTTGGAAAGGGAATCATCAAGTTTAGACTCTACATTTGAAGTTCCGGCAGAGAAGGAGGTTGTGGAAGACGAAATCTTCCTGCTTGAAGAATAGTGTTTCACTTTAATTGTTTTCTGTCATTTCATATTTCTTTCATCAATTGGAGTGTATTCTTAGACAAAGTTGTGTTAATTTCAGCTTTATTTTAGTTTTTCTTTTTCAATAAGGTTTTAAAGACCATGTTGGGGGCAATAATATTGCAAATGGATGCTATTATAAAGATTTATTTATATAAATTTGCAATTTTCTACTATGAGGATGATGTTTTTGGCTTACATGTCTTGCCAATGAACTGTTTTATCACTATTCTGTATGTCTAGAACAATGTTGGTTAGTTGGGGGTGTTTAATTTATCAATTATATGATCTTGTAGAATTTTAGAGTTCGATCGATCGAACAACTCCCGATCGATCGAGAATACCAAAACCTCGAGCGCTTCATTAGGCCTCAATCGATCAAAGGTTCGATCGATTGAACTTTCTTGATCGATCAAGCCCTGTATTTAAACGAAGCGTCATCTATACACTTCAGCAGCTTCACTCTCTCTCTCCTTCACTTCCTCGAGCGATTGAAGACAGAGGAGGCTCGAGCAACTTTTGGACTCCCCCGCTTACAACCACATCAATTGTGGAGTACCTGGGCTCTCTGATCATCATCATCATCACCCTCATCCTCTACTCGGCGCGTCTTCAGAGGTTAGGCCCCGAGAACCCCCTCGTGTTCTTTCCATTTCAAATTCGTATGGGGGTGCCCCCCATTGGTTATTTTACTCTTTGTCTTAGTTGTCTTGTTGTATTTTTTTTTGTTGTTTTTGGGCTCTTCCCGTTCTCATTCCTCGATGCTGCCACTTCGCTGTGTTTGATCGATCGAACACTTCTCGAGCGATCGAACCCACAATTTTCTCGATCGATCGAACATACTTCGATCGATCGAAGTGCAGCAGTTTCATTTTGTTTTCTGTTTTCCTATTTTTCATGTTTCTATGTTTGTTTCTTTTGTTTCAGGGCTAAACAATGAACCCTATCACCGGGTATCACAAATCCAAGCCATTTGAGCTAACCATACCCGACCCTATACCCGATCACGGGTTCGGAAACGAAGAAGACCGGGTATGGTTCACTAGATATTTCCAGTCGCGAAAGGTTATGCTCGAGCGACCTCTTGAGACTGCCTGGTTTTCTACTCCGTGGTATCTTACCCGGATACGCGCCATGCCACAGTGGTACACGTTCCTCTCCCAGCCTAAGCACGTTAATCTATCCTGGATTAGGGAGGCATGTGCGACGATGATCAGGGACCCGACTGCTCCATTCATATTATGATCATTTTTTCGTGGTCGGGAGATCATCTTCAGTCCGTCCACCGTCTCTGCTGCTCTTGGGGTACCTGAGGTACCTAATTGTGTTTGTCCACATCGCCCTGACACACCGCTGCTCTCCCCGACTATTATTATCAGAGAGATCACCGGGGGTGCTCTTCTGGGCTGGGATGGTGAGGCCCTTATTCCTGACTTCTACCTCACAGATAATTATCATATGCTACACCTCGCCCTCAGCAATTGCCTCTTAGTGACATCTTATCGGGAAAAGATTACAGTGTGTTATGCTCGTGTGTTATATGCGATCGGGACATGGCAGCCGGTCTATTTGCCTCGCCTTTACATTGATTTCATGAGGCACCCTACTCGATACATTCAGGCTAAGAAGCACCTAAAGGGTGCTTGGGCCATTCACCGGGTTATTGAGCAGGCCGGTGTACTTCCATTGGCGGGTGATGTGACTGCCCAGTCTCGCAGTCGTTTTGGCGAGACTGCTTCCCGCCAGTCTGATGCGCAGAAGAGAAAGAGGCGAGGTAAAGGCAAGGCAAAGGTTGGCGAGAAGAGGAGGAGAGGAGGAGGCACTGATACGGAGGGTGCTGCTTCTGGGACGCCCACAGATGCTGAGGAGCATGAGTCTGAGGAGGAGATGGATCCTATTGAGGAGGTTGAGAGATTTGAGCTGAGACAGAGATCTCAGGCTCGTGCCCAGGGAGAGTCTTCTTCTACGGCTCTTTCGACTATTCATGAGTTACTATTGGAGGAGAGAGAGGCTCGGATTAGACTTGAGAGCAAGGTTGATCAGATGATGACTCTACTGGAGGCGATCTTGATACAGATCGGAGTCGACTAGGCAGTTCATGCAGCTTCTGCACCACCCCCCAGCGATCCACCTACAGCTGCTCCAGACACTTCCACCGTCCCACCTACTACATCTGCTATTCCACCACCTACCACCTCAGATCCTGTAGTTCCACCACCCACCACCGGCCCATCATCTTTCGCTCCACCTTCCCAGATCGATCCTACAACTTCATCATCATCGGCGACACCGCCTGCTACGGAGATACCACTTCCACCTCCTCCTGTCGTGGCTGACACACCCTTATCTATTCCAACTACCACAATAATGAGTGACCCGGCGGCGGCACCGACTGTTGCTGAGGGTGGCAGTGGGGATGCTCCTGATGTTTTTATTGAGATATTATCGGACATCGTTGATGATGTCTAGTTTCTGCTGGATTGATGCTGATGTTGTTTATTTTTGGTTATTGGGTTGTTAGATATTTTGGACATTGTGGTTGGATTTGGATGTGTTGGTTGGTTGTTGGGTATTTTTGGATACTGTTGAGATATTTTGTTTTTTTTGTTGGATGGTTTGTATATTTTGTATTTTAGTTTGTATGGCGCATATTATCACTGTTCTGTTCTTTCACTTTATTATATTTCTAGTGATTAGTTCTATTTTAAGTATGGATCCTATGCTCTATATTTCATATTCTTTTGATCTATGCTGCTTGGAGTTTATATGCTTTCTATACAGGTTGTTACACTTGTGATTCTTATGATGATATATATCAGGTGATATCTCTCTATCTATTTTTGAAAATCGCCTGCTGAGGACATTGCAATTTTCAGTTAGGGGTGGGATGTAGATAGATAATCACCTGTGCATATTAGTTCTTAGCAATCTGGACTACTCTATCTATTGTGTATGTCATACAATTTCCATTAGAAACTAAATTAAAATTTCACATTCAACAAAAATTGCAAAAGTTTCAAACAATTAAGTAAGTCTTTGAATTAAATTGGTAGAATAATTTTGAATATTCACTCCTATTTAGCTGTTATCAAGCAATGACAACCATTTTATTCTCATCCTTTTATGAATTAAGTTCACGCGTTTTTCTAGTTTCGCTAGGATGAATGCATATGTTGACCATTCTTGTATCCAAATCATTTGCACATGTTAATAGCTATGCAGAAAACTTAAAATAAGAGTTAATACAACTTTCGTACTTTAAAGAATGAAGTAGTGAAAACTAGTTACCCTTAGTGAGCTTTTGAATCCAGTCTTCAATTCTGAAGGAATTATCACATTAAAACTCGAATTGTTTTTCTTGAATATGATGATTAAATTCGTTGAATAGTCTCTAATTCTTTCATTTTGGCTTCTTAGTAGAGGAGAACGTTCAGGATTTACCAACTAAACTCAATGAACATTGACGTGTAAAAATTAAAAAGTTGAGAAAATGATTTAAGCCATCGTATTTGCTCCTTGCCTTCTCCATTTACCTATATCGACATCTCTGAATATGCATTGTTCTTAACCTCACACCTAGTAAATACTTCCGAATCCATTATGAAATTCTAAATCCCTAATCGTATACTTTGACCTCAATATACCCCATTGCACACCCAAAGTGATTAAATTATTGAAGTATGGGAGGGAGTAGTAGTGGGAAGGGCTGCATAAAAGAAAAGAAGAGGAAGGAGAAATTCCAGGTTTAAAAAAAAAATGATGATATATATATACGTATGGGGAGGATGGTTGGAATAAAGTGAAGAAATTACTGAACACAGCCACATGCTGAAAATGTGCAATTTCTTACCCCTCTAATTTCTACCCTACTAAATAAAAACCGAAAAGCCAAAGCCTTAATGATTCTCAACAACTTAGTTTAAACATGAACGTGTAATTTGAGTTATCCACGGTATTTCGCTCCTCTAGTAAGTAGTATTCCGTTCGTGAGACTATACACTCTAAATGTTCGTCTTTTATAGAGTTGAGTATGAAAGCATTAGTATCTGAAAAATCACTCCTATGAAAGCTTTCATACCATGTGCGATCATTATTAGCCAAGTTTCTGTGGGATGTTCATTTTTGAGTGTAATATCTATGTGAGGATTAAGTTGAAACTACAAGTTTTGAGAGTATGATAGTCTAAACAACTCTAAATAAAGTTCGATGTATAGCTGTTAACTTCACACACACACGGATACAGGGATGTGATGCGTATGTTATTTTTATCTTGGTGACATGAGGAACATGTGTATTTCTTTCATGGTTTGAATGAGGATGATATATTTTGTAGAGCTAAATTAATAGTTGAATGGAAGAGAGAGTGTCTAAAAGTTATTCTATATCTTTTTGAGTTTAAAATCAGAGAATTTTGTGGGTACATTCACTGTAAACCCTCACGAGACAACACTCGTCCACTAGAGGAAACCTAGGGGTTTAATGGCTTGTTGCATTTGCTAAATGCAACCGCGATTCCTGCGAAAGTGAGTTAGGTAGTTTCTTTCTTGTTATTTTTAGTTTAGTTAATCTGGGTCTAGTTTATTTTAGTTTTTCTGTTATAGTTGTAGTTTAGCTTGTTTTTATTTTCGCTCTATTGCTAGGGACTAGCAAATCGCTAGTTGGGGGTTGTGACAAGTGGGGGTATTTGTAAAATACAACCGCGCTAAAAGAAGAAAATGTGCTAAATTATTTCACAATTCCTTCATTTATCTGCAATTTGAATTACAATGCTAGTTTGTACACAATTTGATTAAACTATGATAAGTTGTTAGTTTTAGCTGTAGTTTGTGCAGATTACTGTTGCTGTGTGAAGAATTGGATGAGAAAGATAAAAGGGAGTGCTGAATTGTAATGAAGACAAGTAAAAGATGAAAAGTGAACCTCGATCGATTGAGGACCATTCGATCAATCGAAGGTTCGATCGATCGAAAGAAGCTCAAGTGCTCGAAGACCCCAGAAGTTCAATCGATCGAAAGATGTTCGATCAATCGAACATGGCTTTTATCAGATTTTACGCGCACGCAGCAGAAGCGGGATTTTAACCCCATCATTAGGTTTTTAGTATATATACTCGTATTGTATATGTCCATAAGGACACCCACTTTCATTTTCATCAGTTTATAGAGAATAGAGAGCTTTACTTTATTATTTTTGTAGGTTTTAATCAAGGTGATACATTGTTTGGTTTAGATTCTTCCTAGTTCAATACAAGTTTTCGTTTCCAGGTTACTATGTTTACATTCTGCACTTAGTTTATAGTAGTATAACCTGTTATCCAGTAGTCTTGCATGTTAGTTAGAGTTAATCTATTAGTTTTCATAGATTTTATGCAAAAATCATAACCAAACACACCTTTAATGGAACTTTACGTTAAAAACACATCTGAGACACTCCAGACCATGTCTGAGTAGTCCCCAGGTTGGGAGATCTCGATGAAACCGTGATCTCAAGCCTCTGCCATGTAGCAGAATAATTCCTGTGTTCGATCGATCGAAGCAGAGATACAATCGAGCGATCGAAGTCAGTTCGATCGATCGAGAGATGAAGATATTCGATCGATCGAAAGCGCGTCGATCGATCGAACCTTCTGATTCTTGAGGACATTCTATGCAGTATTCCTAGACTTTCTGCTTTACTGATTTGTTATCAAATTGTCCCCAAACGCTCAGTTTGTCAAAACAGTCTGTAAACTTTAAGCCTTGAGGCATTTTTCTTCAATATATTTTACAAACCAACCTCAATGCTAACACCATTGTAGGTGCAAGTTGAAACTATTGTTTTAAACTGCTTTTGTGTATTTCAAACTTAATTGTGATGATATAGTCCCGGTCATGAAAGGACTATAGATTCTTTATCCTAGGAGAAATACAGAATACAATGAGAATGTGCTCCATTGAGCTTCAACGTAACTGCATGGTAGATGGCTAGGTCGCGGTGGATTCGTGTAATCCCAACATTCCCTTTTAGTAAGAAAAACACGTTTTAAATCATCGCTTAAATTAATTAGTTAGTAATTAGATTAATTTAGTTTAATTGCTTTATCTTTAGTAGTTGATAAATTGTGGGACTTTGTGTTCTGCATTCCTTTAAAATATTGATTTTTATTTTCTTGTTTGAGATTAATCTGAGTAATTTAGTTTAACACATTCCTTGTGGGATCGACCTGGACTTAACCAGATTACTACTTGCACGATTACCTACACTTGGGTATAGCACACAAGCGCACACATAAAATTCTCGTGTCAGTCACTTTGAAAAGTTTTGCGGTATTTGCGATAAAAGCCGATTTGATCGCCTTTGTCGCCTTCGGAAATTTATAATAAACTCGTTTTAAATCAGGAAATTGTGTGTGATATACCGTTGGAAAGCTATTGACCTCTAGTATCGATGAAAAATGTTTGAAATTTTTTACGGTGCTCCGATTTCAAAGTCAAATTTTGGTCAAACTGGTCAAACCTAGGATTCCCGAGAAGTTCTGGGAACCTCTGGGAGCTCCCAGGAGTTGACGTTTTCGTGCGATCTTCTTTTAAAAATCATTTTAATACTTTTCACATGATCCAGAATAATCTCGGCAAATTTGGACGATTTCGGTCAAACTTGATCAAACTTGGTCAAAACTTGGTCAAACCTGGTCAAACCTTGGTCAAACCGGTCAACGGGGAGTTTCTGGGAACTTTCGGGACTTCCGGGGGCCTCTGGGAGCTGACAATTTTATCTAACTTTGCTTCAAAACTCATTTTATCACTTTTCCTATGACGTAGCATGTTTTTAGAACTTTCAGTCCAAATTTGGGAGTTTTTGGGCTTTTAGGGGCATTTTGGTCATTCTGAACATTTTTGAGAAATATAACTAACTTCCAGGAGTCCTTTTGAGTCTTTTTCGATCATTGTGAACCACCAAGATATGGGTCTCCTAAATCTGATAGCCGACAAAATGGGGTGTCTACAGTTTGCCCCTCTTTGGCATGAACTTGCGAGGCAACGCATGTCGCAAGCGAGTGCCAAAGCTTTGAAGAGACAGGTCTTTTGGAGGCTATATATTTAGGATAAAAAGTATTGCAAAAGATGCAATGATGCTGAGGCTAGTGCTGGTCGTGCTCTGCATGAGCTGCCTACGTATCCCAAGGGGAATCAGAGCAGGACATAGTTCAAGGCACAAAAGAGCAAATCACACATGCACAACGAGACAGGTAGATGCTATGCTATGAGGATGATATGCAATGCACGGATGTGATATGAATTGTGTCATGAGTCCTATCATGCCTAGTGTTCTGATCCTAGTATGAGCTGGTGCTGTTGGGTGTACCACTCCGAGTGGACTTGTGTCGTGCTAGTGTTTCTGACTGTGATGTAGTTATTGACCCAAATAGGGACACCAAGGTTTGAAGACTCTGGTGTTGGAGCAAACTTCTGAATTTTGGAAAGTGTGCTTCGTAAGTGAATGTAGTCAGATGTGGGGTCTCTGAGGACGTTAATCAAAGATGAAGTTTGACAGATAACTAATGGATATGGAAGTCCTGGACACAGAGACCCTAAGAATTCAAGTGATGGACATGAAAACTAGAGATGTCAAGCGATGGACATAGATACCCCATTAATGGACATGGAAGCCCAAGATTTTGAACTAGAATGATGAACAGAACATATTTTGAATGAGAGTGATGGTAAAACAATGATGATTAATGGACTAACGATTCACGAATCGAGATGACGAGTCGACAGTGAACTACTATGACTGTCATGGATTAGACTGCCAATGTATGGATCAAGATGACGAGTCGACAGTGAACTACTGTGACCATCATGGATTGAACTGACGATGTACGAATCGAGATGATGAGTCGACAGTGAACTACTGTGACTGTCATGGATTGTACTGACGATGTACGAATCGAGATGACGAGTCGATAGTGAACTACTATGACTGTCATGGATTGCACTGACGATGTACTAATTAAGATGACAAGTCGACAGTGAACTATTGTGACTGTCAGGATTGAACTGCCGATGTACGAATCGAGATGACGAGTCGACAGTGAACTACTGTGACTGTCAGGATTGAACTGACGATGTACGAATCAAGATGACGAGTCGACAGTGAACTATTGTGACTGTCAAGATTGAACTGCCGATGTACGAATCGAGATGATGAGTCGACAGTGAAATACTGTGACTGTCAGGATTGAACTGACGATGTATGAATCGAGATGACGAGTCGACAGTGAACTACTATGACTATCAGGATTGAACTGCTGATGTACGAATCGAGATGACGAGTCAACAGTGAACTACTGTGACTGTCGGGATTGAACTGATGATGTACGAATCGAGATGACGAGTCGATAGTGAATTACTGTGATTGTTAGGATTGAACTGACGATGTAAGAATCGAGATGACGAGTCGATAGTGAACTACTGTGACTGTCAGGATTGAACTGACGATGTACGAATTGAGATGACGAGTCGACAGTGAACTATTGTGACTGTCAAGATTGAACTGCCGATGTACAAATCGAGATGACGAGTCGACAGTGAACTACTGTGACTGTTAGGATTGAACTGCCGATGTACGAATCGAGATGACGAGTCGACAGTGAACTACTGTGACTGTCAGGATTGAACTGACGTTGTACGAATCGAGATGACAAGTTGACAGTGAACTACTGTGACTGTCAGGATTGAACTGTCGATGTATGAATCGAGATGACGAGTCGACAGTGAACTACTGTGACTGTCAGGATTGAACTGCCGATGTACGAATCGAGATGACAAGTCAACAGTGAACTACTATGATCGTCATGGATTGAACTGATGGTTGGACTAACCTTGATTAGAAGAACTGACGAATTGATATGCCTGTTGGGGATTAAATTAAATCTGCTGGGCGGTGAAGCGACTTTGCTAGGGATGAAAGTGGTTTCTTCTGTGGTCTTGACTGAGATACACCATATTTGTTCAGGACACTTTTCTGAAGATAAACCAGCTCTGTTAGGAAAAACTTTGTTGGGGATGAGAAGATTCGACTCGGGAATGAATGGTTGCACTGCGAATAGAATAATTCAGCAGCAGATGAAGAACATTTGTGACATGATTTCGGGTTGGCTGCTGAGGAGCTGGTACAAGACAGCCAGTATATCTTGTGAATTGATTTTGTAAAGGCAAGTGAATGTGATTGGAGGGGTGTCACCAATGCTGGAGGTTCTTGGGACTCATATTATGTTGTAGACTTGACAAGTGCAGTAATGGTGTTTGGAATTTCTGCTTGTATCCACAGGTTTTATAATTGGTAATCACTTTAAACCCACACATTTGAGACCATTAGGACAAATGGACTTGACAGTAATGACAAGCGGGGGTATTTGTAAAATACAACCGCGCTAAAAGAAGAAAATGTACTAAATTATTTCACAATTCCTTCATTTATCTACAATTTGAATTACAATGCTAGTTTGTACACAATTTGATTAAACTATGATAAGTTTGTTTTAGCTGTAGTTTGTGCAGATTACTGTTGCTGTGTGAAGAATTGGATGAGAAAGATAAAAGGAAGTGCTGAATTGTAATGAAGACAAGTAAAGGATGAAAAGTGAACCTCGATCGATTGAAGACCATTCGATCGATCGAAGGTTCGATCGATCGATAGAAGCTCAAGCGCTCGAAGACCCCAGAAGTTCAATCGATCGAAAGATGTTCGATCGATCGAACATGGTTTTTATCAGATTATACGCGCATGCAGCAGAGACGGGATTTTAACCCTAGCAGTAGGTTTTAGTATAAATACTCGTATTGTATACGTCCATAAGGACGCCTACTGGAGTTTTCATAAGAAGAGAGTTTTTTTTTATTTTTATTTTATTTTTTTTTTTATTTTTTTTTTTATGTTTTTGTAGGTTTTCCATTGATTCTTGGTAGTGTAGCTTGGATTCTCTTGGTTTAAATCAAAGTTTGTCATTCCAGGTTACTTCTTTATGGTTTATTTACATTCTGCATATAGTTTATAGTAGCATAATATGTTAAATTCATAGTAGTGCATGCTAAATAAGTTCACACCATTAGTTTTCTTAGTTTCCATGATTAAGACACAAACAAACAAGACTTTGATGAACTTTTACGTTAAAAACGCATCTATGACACTCCATACTATGTCTGAGTAGTCCCCAGGTTGGGAGATCATGATGAAACCGTGATCTCAAGCTTCTGCCATGCAGCAGAATAATTTCTGTGTTCGATCGATCGAAGTAGTTCGATTGATCGGACTAGAAACATTGTCGAGCGATTGAAGTCAGTTAGATCGATCGAGGGATAAAGAAGTTCGATCGATCGAAAGTGCATCGATCGATCAAACCTTCTGATTCTTGAGGACATTCTATGCAGTATTCCTAGACTTTCTGCTTTACTGATTTGTTATCAAATTGTCCCCAAACGCTCAGTTTGTCAAAACAGTCTGTAAACTTTAAGCCTTGAGGCATTTTTCTTCAATATATTTTGCAAACCACTCTCAATGCTAACGCCATTGTAAGTGCGAGTCTTAACTATTGTTTTAAACTGTTTTTATGTATTTCAAACTTAATTGTGATGATATAGTCCCGGTCATGAAAGGACTATGGATTCTCTATCCTAAGAGAAATACAGAATACTGTAGAGAATGTGCTCCATTGAGCTTCAATGTAATTGCATGGTAGATGGCTAGGTCGCGGTGGATTCGTGTAATCCCAACATTCCCTTTTATTGAGAGAAACGTTTTAAATATCGCTTTAATTTGTTAGTTAGTTGTTAGATTAATTTAGTTTAATTGCTTTATCTTTAGTAGTCGATAAACTGCGGAACTTCGTGTTCTACATTTCTTAAAAAATATTGATTTTTATTTTCCTTTTTTGAGATTAATCTAAGTTTTTAGTTTAACACCTTCCCTGTGGGATCGACCTGGACTTAACCAGATTACTACTTGCACGATTACCTACACTTGGGTGTAGCACACAAGCGCACACAGAATAGTTCTCGTGTCAAGTTTTTGGCGCCGTTGCCAGGGAAGGTGACAAGCTAACGCTTCGATTACCTCAATCTATCCTTATCTCTTTTTGTTTTTCCTTTTCTTTCATTTTTTTAGATTAAAAACTACTTAGGGTCTTTCCCTTTATGTCCGATAATTCCATCGAAGGAATTTACGGAAACCCATTCTATTCATCCAATTCATCTAGTTCTATTAACCCCATAGTTACACCTGTCGATTCAATGGCTGATAATCAAAGTGAAAACGGTGATAATGTGGTTGTACAAATCGACGATTCACTTCGTCCTTTGTGCGATCTAATGACACCTGAACACGCGCCTACACCTTCTTGTATTCTCATTCTACCTCATGCAGGCGAATTCCAATTTCGCAATAGAATGATTCAACTCCTTCCTACCTTTCATGGAATGGAGAGTGAGAAGGCGTATCTACATGTCAAGGACTTTGAGGATGTTTGTAAAACTTTCTCACAGAATTGTCCTGTAGACGTGACATGTCTAATGCTATTTCCTTTCACCCTGAAGGATAAAGCAAAAGCGTGGTTACTCACCTTGAAGCCAAACTCCATCTACACTTGGCATGCGATGAACACTGCTTTCCTGAAGAAATTCTTTCCACCTCGCATGACCATTGAGCTTAAACGACAAATAAATTCTTATAAACAAAAGAGCAATGAAACTTTCACCCAAACTTGGGAGCGTTTCAAGGATTTGCTACTCTTATGTCCACATCACGGGTATGAGAAATGGCAAACCATCAGCTACTTTTATGAAGGATTAAATGGTGAAACTAAGAAATTGGTCGAGACCATGAGTTCAGGGCCATTTCTTAGCAAAAACACGGAAGAAGCTAAAGCTCATTTCGAGTGGTTAGCAGAACACGCCCATGAATGGTCAAATTCAGACGATGTCCCACGCTCACAGATATCCTGTGTGGAGGAGAAAGGTTTATACCAACTAAAAAGTGAGGATCATCTGATGAACAAGTATGAAGAACTAGTGAAGAAAGTGGAAGAGTTGGGAATGAAAGGAGAGAGTTCTAGGCAGTTCTTTCCTGAAGAACCATGCGGCACATGCAACATGCTGGGACACACTACTCAATACTGTTCGAATGTGCCGTATTTCCAAGAACTACCCCCATGGAAATGAATGCCATGCAATGGTATAGGGGGTGGGGAATTCCTACAACAAGTACAATTCGCAAAATAATAATAATAAATGGAATCACCCCGGGTTTGATTGGAAAAACAATGCTGGGACCCAAAACCAATATCAACAACAACAGCCCTATAATAACAATAATCAATGTCAAGGGCAATACAACAGGCAGTCCCAGCAATTCCATCAACATAGAGCAAATAACTACCACCAAGCTCAACCCTCTAATAATCAACAAGCAAATGTTTACATGCCACCTCACAAAAAGATACAAGAGAATGATCCACTCTTTAATGCGTATTTAACACAGCAGTTAATTCAAATGATGAGTAAAATGTCTGCGACATTAGAGAGAATGGATGCACGTCAAGAGGGGTCGAGTGGAACATTTCCTGCTTAACCACTTCAAAACCCTAAGGGATACAACAATGGTCCCCCTAATCATGAACAGGCAAAAGCCGTGACAAATTTGAGAAACGGCAAAGTCATAGGGCAAAACACGCCTCTCTCTACCCATGAAGAGTATGAAGAGGATGAAGTGGTGGGTAAAAGTAAACCATCTACTCAAAAGGAGGAGCTGTCTACTAATAACAAAGCATCAGAAACAAACGAGGACGCTCCTAAAGAAGTAGAAGTTGAGAGAAGGCCTGGAAAGGAGCCTATCAAGGGCGAATTACCTAAATGCCCTTTTCCCGCCCCTTATGCTCAAAGGCTCAAGAAACCCCATAACGAGGTAAAGAATCAGGAGTTTTTGGAGTTGTTCAAACAAGTGGAAATTAATCTTCTGCTCCTTGATGCAATCAAACAAGTGCCAGCCTATGCTAAGTATCTAAAAGATTTATGCACGGTCAAGAGGAGGCAATGTGTGAAGAAACACGCTTATGTCGCTTGCCAAGCAAGTGCAATCATTCAAAACGAATTGCCTCCAAAGCTTAAAGACCCTGGCACCCCAACTATCTCGTGTAGAATTGGGAATTGAAGGATAGACAACGCACTCCTTGATTTAGGAGCTAGCGTAAACTTGCTGCCATATTCAGTATATAAACAATTAGGGTTGGGTGAACTCAAACCCACCCGAGTTGCATTGCAATTGACGGATAGGTCAGTCAAATATCCTAGAGGAATACTAGAAGACGTTCTGGTACAGATAGATACATTTATTTTTCCGGTCAATTTTGTGATTCTGGACACTGAACCTGTGTCTAATCCATGTTCACAAATCCCGGTGATTTTTGGACATCCATTCCTCAACACCATTGATGCCATAATCAAAATAAGGAGTGGTATCATGACCATCGTATTCGGGAACATGACTTTAAATGTCAAGATTTTTCCAAATCCCCGACCCGAAGAATATGACGACGAAGAAGAAGTTAACTTCATCGAACAGTCATCGAGGACGAGGCTAATCTTGTAGAATACAAAGATCCTTTGGAGGTAGTTGTGTCACAATTCGACGCTACTTATCAACCTAACAATTCTATCCCATTGGACGCTGCTCTAAATCACGACTGCCTCATGATGGAAACTAAAGAGGAAGATAGAGCTGAATGCATGTGGGTCACACCATATGAACCCTTGCCTCCAAAAACGAAGTTAACTATGCCTTCGAACTTTCAGTTTCCCGATCTAGAATTAAAGGAGCTTCCAAAAGAGCTCAAATACGCTTTTCTAGGGACTGAAAAGACTTATCCTGTGATAATTTCATCCACGATGAACTCTGAACAAGAGGATAAGTTAATTCAAATGCTCAAATAGTATAAGGGAGCATTGGGGTGGACTATTGCTGACCTAAAAGGCATAAGCCCATCTATTTGCACCCATAAGATATATCTGGAGGAAGACGCTAAACCTTCGCGACAAATGCAAAGGCGCCTGAATCCTAATATGCAAGAAGTCGTGAAAAAGGAAGTCCTAAAACTTCTTGACATTGGGATTATATATCCTATATCTGACAGCTCTTGGGTTAGTCCAACCCAGGTGGTGCCCAAAAAGGCGGGTATAACAGTTATCCCAAATAAAGATGGTGAGTTAGTACCAACACGCATCCCCACTGGATGGCGGATGTGTATTGATTACCGAAAGTTAAATACCGTGACCCGGAAAGACCACTTTCCATTGCCATTCATGGATCAAATGCTAGAAAGAGTGGCGGGTCATAAATTCTATTGCTTCTTAGACGGATATAGTGGCTATAACCAAATCGAAATTGCTCCGAAAGATCAGGAGAAGATGACTTTCACTTGTCCGTTCAGTACATTCGCTTACCGTCGTATGCCTTTTGGTTTATGCAATGCACCTGCCACTTTTTAGTGGTGCATGTTAAGCATATTCAGTGATATGGTTGAACAGACACTCGAGGTCTTTATGAATGACTTCTCAGTGTTTGGCCATAGTTTTGATAACTGCCTGGAAAACCTTGAGAATGTGTTAGCGAGATGCGAGGACAAACACTTAGTACTAAACTGGGAAAAGTGTCACTTCATGGTTACCAAGGGAATTGTCATCGGCCACGTTATTTCTGATAAGGGTATCCAAGTCGATAAAGCAAAAATCGATATAATTTCAAATCTGCTTGTCCCTCATACAGTCCGAGACATTCGATCTTTTCTGGGACATGCTGGATTTTATCGTCGCTTTATAAAAATTTTTAGTGCGATCGCCCGACCACTGTGTCAACTGTTGGCTAAAGACATGCCATTCGAATGGTCGGAAGACTGTCAAACATCTTTTGATGCACTAAAAGAACACCTTACCTCCTCACCGATAATACAGGCACCCGACTGGAGTTTGCCATTTGAGTTAATGTGCGATGCTAGCGACTACGCCATTGGCGCAGTTCTAGGACAGAGGAAGGACAACAAGCCTTATGTAATCTACTATGCCAGCCGAACACTTATCGAAACTTAAATGAATTATATGACTACCAAGAAAGAGCTACTGGCAATAGTCTTCGCTCTGGACAAATTCAGGTCTTATCTGATAGGGTTCCCAATCGTCTGTTTTACTAACCACTCAGCCCTCAAGTACCTATTATCTAAGAAAAATGCAAAACAAAGGCTTATCCACTGGATACTCCTACTCCAGGAATTTGATATCACTATCAAGGATAAAAAGGGAGTAGAGAATATGGTCGTCGAGCATTATCTCGGTTGACATTTACTGAGAACACTGAGCCTGTACCAATAAAAGACGAATTCCCAGACGAGCAACTGATGGCTGTCTCCAGTTTGCCTTGGCACGCGGATATAATAAATTACCTTGTTACAGGAGAGACCCCTAGTCATTGGTCAAATTAGGAAAAGAAAAGGTTCCTTTCGTTCGCACGCCATTTTTTTTTATGACCCTTACTTATTTAAGTATTGTGCTGATCAGGTGTCACGCCCCAGCGTAGCCAAAATAGGGAAAAATTTAAAATTTCCATCTTGGACCCTGAGGCACGTGACTGGTTGCATTACCGAATTGTCCATGACCAAATACTAATAATAAATAACGTAACCAAAAGGATAAAACCAACATCTGCTCACATTGATATATTACAAAGAAAGGCCACAATACTAGTTAACTATTACATCATGGTAGATACATCATAGTCTTATGGCTCTAGGGCCTTACAAAAGCTATAATTAGTCTTCTGATAGAGCTTTCCACCAAAGACATTTACAAAAGACAGCTACTAGTCTTCTCTCTAACAAGTATATCCATAGCCATCTTCGGTGAACTCTTCCTCCACGTTCTCCGCTTGCGTAGCATCATAACCCGTGTACTTGTTACCTGGATAAGCTGGACATAGGAATGTCCAGCGACATGAACGTCGTCAGCTTATGAAAGCTGAGTGAGTAATCTAAATCAAATGGAACGTATATAGTAAAACACAATAGGAATACATTTACTATCTTTCAACATGTCTTTTAGGATCTTTACGTTCTCACCGTCGAATTATAACTAGTAGCGTACCCGACTACGTATTTGATAGGAATATAAACAATTCAGGAGACCTGTCTAGACATTCTTAATGCCACTACCATTCATTTCTAACATCTGACATCATTTACAAACCCAAAGTGGCAAAGTGTCTCTTGCTAACCAAACCATCTTTCATCAACCACTTCGTCACAAAGAACCGAAGTGTTAAGGAGTGCAAGAACATCCATTTCGTCACGAAGAACCAAAAGGAGTCTTCACTCAAAGAATCACCGCTTCGTCACGAAGAACCGAAAGCGTTACGGAGTACAAGAACATCCATTTTGTCACGAAGAACCGAAAGGAGTCTTTACTCAAAGAATCACTGCTTCGTCACGAAGAACCGAAAGCGTTACGGAGTACAAGAACATCCATTTCGTCACGAAGAACCGAAAGGAGTCTTTACTCAAAGAATCACCACTTCGTCACGAAGAACCAAAAGCGTTACGGAGTACAAGAACATCCATTTCGTCACGAAGAACCGAAAGGAGTCTTTACTCAAAGAATCACCGCTTCGTCACGAAGAACCGAAAGCGTTACGGAGTACAAGAACATCCATTTCGTCACGAAAAATCGAAAGGAGTCTTTACTCAAAGAATCACCACTTCGTCACGAAGAACCGAAAGCGTTACGGAGTACAAGAACATCCATTTCGTCACGAAGAACCGAAAGGAGTCTTTACTCAAAGAATCACCGCTTCGTCATGAAGAACCGAAAGCGTTACGGAGTACAAGAACATCCATTTCGTCACGAAGAACCGAAAGGAGTCTTTACTCAAAGAATCACCGCTTCGTCACGAAGAACCAAAAGCGTTATAGAGTACAAGAACATCCATTTCGTCATGAAGAACCGAAAGGAGTCTTTACTCAAAGAATCACCGCTTCGTCACGAAGAACCGAAAGCGTTACGGAGTACAAGAACATCTATTTCGTCACGAAGAACTGAAAGGAGTCTTTACTCAAAGAATCACCGATTCGTCACGAAGAACCGAAAGCGTTATGGAGTACAAGAACATCCATTCCGTCACGAAGAACCGAAAGGAGTCTTTACTCAAAGAATCACCGCTTCGTCACGAAGAACCGAAAGCGTTATGGAGTACAAGAACATCCATTTCGTCACAAAGAACCGAAAGGAGTCTTTACTTAAAGAATCACCGCTTCGTCATGAAGAACAAAAAGCGTTACGGAGTACAAGAACATCCATTTCATCACGAAGAACCGAAAGGAGTCTTTACTCAAAGAATCACCGCTTCGTCACGAAGAACCGAAAGCGTTACGGAGTACAAGAACATCCATTCGTCACGAAGAACCGAAAGGAGTCTTTACTCAAAGAATCACCGCGTCATAACTCAACAACACATCCCTTTTTCTTACTATCCCGATCTTCGCTGCCCAGATTACCTATCCGACAATTATCCTTATCATAATCTGCTTCTAACATAGCACAACCGACCCTTACGTTTTCCCGACCGCGCATTCGTCACTCATTTCGGAATTTAGTTCATTAAAGGACTTCCGAATATACTTTTGAAGTTACGTTTATACATCCGTCATCCTGTTTTATGTCGTAATATACTTACAATGGAAACTTATCCAATCACTATCAACGCAATAATCATGCCGTACAACATACTTATAGCTTGGGTATGAACTCTTTATGGTCATCACACTATATTCATAACAACGGAAACCTAGTGTGTAGCTCGTGGATTTAATACCAATAATATATATAGATGAAGCCCCTAACATACTCATCTACTCGATAGCACTACCATAGCACAAGATATCCATAACCACACAGGTACCGGAAAGCAAGCATCATCAATAAACACATCATACAAGTAGTTATACAATCTGCTAGAATTTAATTTTACTATATCGACTGAATTGATATGATTTATTTGGGCATGATAAATTGATTTGTAGATCAAACTCAAAACTAGAACATTGTAGATAATTGGATTAGCTTCATGTACAAAAAAATCTAGCTTCAATTACATTTTTGAGCTGCTCAAAATGTTTATTTTACTTAGACATTTCTATATTTTCGAATTGCTCTGTCCCAGATTTATAGTACTGCGTTGCATGTGCATTTCACCTATCAAGGAGTCATTTTTAGACTGAGCTATAGAAGAATTATTTGTAGATAAATGAGTTAGCTTTATCCACAAAAAAACCTAGCTTAATTTAGATTTCGGAGCTGCTTAAAACACTCATTTTACTAAACTACATTCTGCTGGAGGTTTCTGTTTCTCAGATTTAAAGTACTTTGTTGCATGTACATTTCACCTATGAAGAAGTGATTTTCAGACTGAGCTATAGAAGCGTTATTTGTAGATAAATGAGTTAGCTTTATCCACAAAAAAACCTAGCCTCATTCCCATTTTGGAAATGCTCGAAATGTTCATTTTACTAAACTACATTCTGCTGGAGATTTCTGCTTCCCAGATTTGAAATTTTGTCTTGCATGTTGCATAGAACCTCAAAAATATAACATCAAACACTTGCTAAACATTACTAGATACTATATAGGTTCTAAAGTGAGTTAGAATACTCACATAAACTTGAAATTGAGCTTGGGCTTTGGATTTGAGCTTAGGAAGCTTGAACACAAGCTTCAATGGTGGATGTTCCTTGTTCTTCTCCTTCTTCTTCACTTCTTAACTTCCTTCATCCCACCATGGAGTTCTTCTCCTAGCTCCCTCTCTTCATGCAGATTGTAATGGCCAAGAAAATGGTATGGAAGAGTATATGCATGCTTATATAGAGTCTTGCATGTGCTAGGTGTCAATGTGCATGGGGTGCATGCATTGACATGTGTCAAAGTGGTGGACAAGTGTCCAATGGATGGACAAGTGTCATGGGAGAGGGTGACATGTGTCTTGAGAGTTGCATGGGCTGTCATGTGGCCGGCCATGGTGGGGTCCACCTTGGGTTGTGTGCCACTTCCTCAGTTTGCGTGCATAAGTTCCTTGATATACGTGTCGGTCTTAATTTACGTCCAAACGGGTGTTGTTTCTAACGTCCGGGTCCGGTTACGGGACTAAGTTAATTCTAATTACGGTCGAGTCGGTGCAGTGATTATAGTCTAATTAGTAATTATATTACACTGATACAGTCACACAAATAAAATAATAATATAATAATAGACCAGATATAGAAATTCATAAAACTCGTATTATTGCACGTAGAGAAATTACAGGTATTACATCAGGTCATCAGGCGTTGCGTCCCGAATGAGGACATAACTGTAATTTTGGCCTCCTGTCATTCTGAAGCCTGCGGTGGCCATTTTGCCTCCCAAAAGACCGCACACAAAGTATTGCACAGCGGCTTCTATTGGCCCACCGTGTTCAAAGATGCCTACGCTTTTTGTAAATCGTGCCAGCAATGTCAAAAGCTTGGTACAATTTCAAAAAGGAATTCGATGCCCTTAACTCCCATCATTACAATTGAAATATTCGATTATTGGGGCATAGACTTCATGGGCCTATTTCCTAAATCTAATAACAGTGAATATATACTCCTGGCTGTGGAATATATATCAAAATGGGTAGAAGCGATACCTACGAGACGTAATGACCACAAAACGATAATATCCTTTCTTAAGGAAAACATCTTATCGCATTTCGGAAGCCCAAAAGCTTTAATAAGTGACCAAGGCAAATACTTTTGCAATAGGCCTATGGAATCACTACTCAAGAAATACGGGGTGAATCACAAGATCGCTCTAGCCTACCACCCACAAACAAACGGGCAGGCAGAGTTGGCTAACCGTGAAATCAAGTACATTTTAGAAAAGACGGTTAGTTTCAACAGAAAAGACTGGGCTTATAAACTGACTGATGCTCTTTGGGCGTACCGTACTGCCTACAAGACAAATCAGGGAATGTCCCCATATAGGCTAGTGTATGGTAAGGCATGTCACCTCCCCGTTAAAATTGAGCACAAAGCATATTGGGCGACACACTCATTAAATTTTGACATTAAAGAAGGAGGTCATCTCCGGAAACTCCAGTTGGCGAAACTGGAAGAAATCCGTCGAGATGCATATGACAATGCTAAACTTCATAAGGAAAGGTTGAAGGCTCGCCATGATAGAACAATTTTTGAAAATCTTTCAAACCTGGACAGAAAGTTTTACTATACGATTCGCGCCTTCATCTCTTCCCAGGAAAACTCCGATCTCAGTGGACAGGACCCTTCATAGTTAAATCTGTCTTTCCACATGAGGCCGTTGAGTTATTTAATCCTAAGAACGACGAAAGTTTCAAGGTCAATGGACAAAGGGTAAAATCGTTCTTAGAAGATTTCTAACCAGAGGTCGAGCACATCCAACTGGATGAGCCCGACTATGCCTCAACCTAGAATGTTCAAGTGCATTTTAACAATGTTGTACTTTTTCTTTTACTGTTTCTCATTTTGTTTTGTTCTTTTGTTTATCTCTATCTTTTTGAGTGTGACCTTGATCGTAATCTGCTATTCTATTTCTATCTCCTGCAGGCTGTCCAACATGAGAGATGACGATGTTCACTCGATAGGGCCATGGGCTGATTCAGAATATCAGAACCCCCCGTGGACTGCTGATGAAATAGCATTTTGCTTATCTCCATACCAAGGGCCAGGAGCCGAAGACATCGTTGACTTAACCCACGGATACATCCCATATGATCCTGCTCTCTTCCAGATTAACCCATTTAAGCACATGGAACTCCCTGAAGAGGAGGGAGAACCAGAAGGATATGCTATGTGGGAAGTTGATGACGCTCTGATGGAACAGTGGGAAAATGACTCAATGTGGGAGCCATGGGAAGAAGAGGACTTATAGGATGTGGTGCCAGAACGCCACAATGGTGTATTCACATATGTTGACGACTTCCTGGTCATCCAAGTGGTTCCCTACATTTATGTGCATTTGAGTCATTTGTTGTTCCGGCTTCAATGCCCTCTACTTGCTAGTGCACCTGGGAATATCAGGCCAATAGTGAGGTTAATTTTTGGTCACATTCCTTTCTTTTTCTTTTTGTTTTGTTTATTTCTTTCTGTTAGTTCTTTCCCTTGTTCTAGTTTGTTTATTTCTTGTTTTCCTTCTTGTTTTCCTTTGTCAGGAATGTCACTATGAATCATTTGTTACCACCACTGTTCCTTCCACATCAGTTGTTCCACGGGATTGGACCATACGTACGGCCCCCGGGTACTCCACCGCAAGAGGAAAGTCCAATGCAAAATCACACGCCGTTATCACTTTCTCCATCCGGATCACCTCCTACACATGCAATCAATTCTTTGGTTAGTTCAGACTTGCTTAATGATGCCCTGGATGCCTTCCGGCTATTCTGGAAAAGGGAATCAGCAAATTTGGACCCCACATTCGGAGCTTTGGCAGAGACAGACATTGTGGAAGACGATATCTTCATGCTTGAAGAATAGTGCTACACTTCAATTGTATTATGTCATTTTCATCTTTCTTTCATCAATTGAAGTGTATTCCTAGACAATGTTTTTAGTAGTTTCAGTTTCTTTTAATTTTTTTTGTTTCAATAAGGTTTTAAAGACCATGTTGGGGGGCAATAATAATGCAAGTGGATGCTATTATAAAGATTTATTTATATAAATTTGCAATTTTCTACTATGAGGATGATGTTTTTGGCTTACATGTTCTGTCAATGAACAACTTTTATGCTATTCTGTATGTCCAGACCAATGTGGGTTAGTTGGGGGTGTATAATTTCTCAATTCAGGGAAATTGTAAAATTTCTAAGTTCGATCGATCGAACGTAACTCGATCGATCGAGAGTATCATAACCTTGAGCGCTTCAGCAGGGCTCAATTGATCGAAGGTTCGATCGATCGAACCATCTTGAGCGATCGAGACCTGTTTTTAAACAAGGCGTCGTTCAGAATCTTCTTCAGTCTCTCTTCATCTCCCTAACTCTCAATCGCTCGATTTTTGGACCCCCCACTTACAACTACATCAATTGAGGAGTACCTGGTCTCCCTGATCATCATTGGCATCACCGTCATCCTCTACTTGGTGCGTCTCTCGAGGTTATGCCCCGAGAACCCCCTCGTTGTTCTTTCCATTTCAAATTCGTATGGGGGTGCCCCCCACTGGTTATTTTACTCTTTGTCTTAGTTGTCTTGTTATATTTTATGTTTGCGGGCCCTTTTCCGTTCTTAATGCTCAAGATTGCCACTTTGCTGTGTTCGATTGATCGAACTGGGTTTGAGCGATCGAACCTAGCATCCTTTCAATCGACCGAACCTGCAATTTTCTCAATCGATCGAACATGCTTCGATCGATCGAAGTGTGACAGTTTCATTTTCTTTTCTGGTTTTCTATTTTTAATGTTTCTATGTTTGTTTCTTCTGTTTTAGGGCTTTACGATGAACCCTATATCACAAGTTCAAGCCTCTTGACCTAACCATACCAGACCCTATACCCGATCACGGGTTCAGAAACGAAGAAGACCGGGTATGGTTCACTAGATACTTCCACTCGCGAAAGGTTATGCTCGAGCGACCCCTCGAGACAGCATGGCTTGCCACTCCTTGGTATCTTGCCCGGATACGCGCCATGCCACAGTGGTACACGCTCCTCTCCCAGCCTAAGCACGTTAATCTATCCTGGATTAGGGAGGCATGTGCGACGGTGATAAGGGACCCGACTGCTCCATTCACATTACGATCATTTTTTTGTGGTCGGGAGATCATCTTTAGTCCGGCCACTATCTCCGCTCCTTTAGGGGTACCCGAGGTACCTGACTGTGTTTGTCCACACCGTGCTGACACACCGCTGCTCTCCCCAACTATTATTATCAGAGAGATCACTGGGGGTGCTCTTTCGGGTTGGGATGGCGAGGCCCTTATTCCTGACTTCTACTTCACGGATAATTATTATATGCTACACCTCTCCCTTAGCAGTTGCCTCTTAGTGATATCTTATCGGGAGAAGATTGCAGCATGGTATGCACGTGTGTTATATGCGATCGGGACACGACAGCCAGTCTGTTTGCCTCGCCCTTACATTGATTTTATGAGGCACCCCACACGATACATTCAGGCCAAGAAGCACTTGAAGGGTGCTTGGGCCATTCATCAGGTTATTGAGCAGACAGGACTACTTCCATTGGCGGGTAATGTGACTGCCCAGTCTCGCAGTCGTTTTGGCGAGACTACTTCCCGCCGGTCTGATGCACAAAAGAGAAAGAGGCGGGGTAAAGGCAAGGCGAAGGTTGGCGAGAAGAGGAGGAGAGGAGGAGGCACTGATACAGAGGGTGCTGCTTCTGGGACGCCCACAGAGGCTGAGGAGCATGATTCTGAGGAGGAGATGGATCCTATTGAGGAGGTGGCGAGATTTGAGCTGAGACAGAGGTCTCAGGCTCGTGCCCAGGGAGAGTCTTCTTCTGCGCCTCTCCCAACTATTCATGAGTTACTATTGGAGGAGAGAGAGGCCCGGATTAGACTTGAGGGCAAGGTAGATTAGATGACGACTCTGCTGGAGGCAATCTTGATCCAGATTGGAGTCGACCAGGCGGTTCACGCAGCTTCTGCACCACCCACCAGCGATCCACCTACAGTTGCTCCAGACACTTCCACCATCCCACCTACTACATCTGCTATTCCACCACCTACCACCGGACCATCATCTTCAGCCCCTTCTTCTCAGGTTGATCCTGCAGCTTCATCATCATCGGCGGCACCGCTTGCTACTGAGACACCGCTTCCACCACCTCCAGTTGTGGCTGACACATCACTATCTACTCCAGATGCCACGATCGCGAGTGACCCGGCGACGACACCGACTGTTGCTGAGGGTGGAGTTGCGGTTGCTCCAGATTTACTGATCGAGATATTATCTGATGTTCCTGATGATGTGTAGTCTGGTGGTTCAGTTTTATGGATTTTTGGACATTGTTGGTTGGTTTGATGGATATTTTGGACACTGGTGGGATATTTTGTTTATTGTTGGGTGTGGTTGGTTATGTTGGATCTTACTTTTTATGCAGTATATTATCATTATTCTATTCTTTCATTTTATTATCTTTCCAGTGATGCGTTCTGTTTTATATATGGATCCCTTGCTTTATAGTTCATTCCTGTTTGATCTTTGCTGTTTGGAGTATGTATGCTTTCTTTACAGGTTGTTACACTTGCAATTCTTACAATGCCATATCAGGTGATATCTATCTATCTATTTTTGAAAATCAACTACTGAGGACATCACGATTTTCAGTTGGGGGTGGGATGTAGATAGATAATCACCTGTGCATATTGTTACTTAGCAATCTGGACCACTCTATCTATTGCTTATGTCATACAATCTCCATTCGAAGTTTGTAAATTAACTTAAATTACAAAAATTTCAAACCTGGACCACTCTATCTATTGCTTATGTCATACAATCTCCATTCGAAGTTTGTAAATTAACTTAAATTACAAAAATTTCAAGCCTGGACCACTCTATCTATTGCTTATGTCATACAATCTCCATTCGAAGTTTGTAAATTAACTTAAATTACAAAAATTTCAAAATTTCAAAAATTTCAAACAATTAAGTAATGTTTGAATTAAATTGGTAGAATAATTTTGAATATTCACTTCTATTTACCTGTTGTCGAGCAATGACACAACCATTTTATTCTCATCCTTTTATGAATTAAGTTCACGCGTTTTTCTAGTTTCTCTAGGATGAAGGCATATGTTGACCATTCTTGTATCCAAATTATTTGTACGTGTTAATATCTATACAAAAAACTTAAAATAAGAGTTAATACGACTTTCGTACTTTAAAGAATGAAGTAGTGGAATCCAATATTCATTCTGAGGGAATTATCACATTAAATTCGAAGTGTTTTTTTTTTTTTGAATATGCTGATTACATTCATTGAATAGTCTCTAATTCTTCATTTTGGCTGCTTATTAGAGGAGAACGTTCAAGATTTACCAACTAAACTCAATGAACATTGACGTGTAAAAATTAAGAAGTTGAGAAAATGATTTAAGCCATCGTATTTGCTCCTTGCCTTCTCCATTTACCTATATCGATATTTCCGAATATGCATTGTTCTTAACCCCACACCTAGTAAATACTTCCAAATCTATTGTGAAGTTCTAAATCCCTAGTTTTATACTTTGACCTCAATATACCCCATTGCACACCCAAAGTGATTAAATTATTGAAGTATGGGGAGGAAGTAGTAGTGGGAAGGGCTGCATAAAAGAAAAGAAGAGGAAGGAGAAATTCCAGGCTAAAAAAAAATGAAAAAAATGATGATTTATATTTATATGTATGGAGAGGATGGTTGGAATGAAGTGAAGAGGAAATTACTAAACTAAATCGCATGAAGATGTGCAATTTCTTACCCCTTTCATTTCTACCCTACTCAATAAAAAAAAAACCGTCAAGTCAAAGTCTTAATGATTTTTAACAACTTAGTTAAAACACGAACATGTAATTTGAGTTATCCACGGTATTCCGCTCCTCTGGTAAGTAGTACTCCTTTCGTGAAACTATACACTCTAAAATGTTCGTCTTCTATAGAGTCGAGTATGATAGAATTAGTATCCGAAAAATCAATCCATTCAAAGCTTTCATACCATGTGCGATCATTATTAACTAAGTCTCTGTGAGATATTCATTTTTGAGTGTAGTAACCATGTGAGAATTGAGTTGAAACTACAAGTTCTAAGAGTATGATAGTTTAAACAACTCTAAATAAAGTTTGATGTATAGCTGTTAATTTCACACACACACGGATACATGAATGTGAGCTTAAAAATTGGAAGAACTTTGTGGGTACATTCACTGCAAACCCTCACGAGGCAACACTCATCCACTAGGGGGAACCTAGGGGTTTAACGGCTTATTGCATTTGCTACATGCAACCGCGAATCCTGCAAAAGTGAGTTAGGTAGTTTTCTTTCTTGTTATTTTAGTTTAGTTAATCTGGGTCTAGTCTAATTTAGTCATTGTAGTATTAGTTTAGCTTGTTTTTATTTTCGCTCTATTGCTAGGGACTAACAAATCGCTAGTTGTGGGTTGTGACAAGCGGGGGTATTTGTAAAACACAACCGCGCTAAAAGAAGAAAATGTACTAAATTATGTCACAATTCCTTCATTTATTTGCAATTTGAATTACAATGCTAGTTTGTACACAATTTGATTAAACTATGATAAGTTGTTTGTTTTAGCTATAGTTTGTGCAGATTACTGTTGCTGTGTGAAGAATTGGATGAGAAAGATAAAAGGAAGTGCTGAATTGTAATAAAGACAAGTAAAGGATGAAAAGTGAACCTCGATCGATTGAAGACCATTCGATCGATCGAAGGTTCGATCGATCGATAGATGCTCAAGCGCTCGAAGACCCCAGAAGTTCAATCGATCGAAAGATCTTCGATCGATCGAACATGGCTTTATCATATTATACACACACGCAGCAGAGATGGGATTTTAACCCTAGCAGTAGGTTTTAGTATAAATACTCGTATTATATAGGTCCATAAGGACGCCTACTGGAGTTTTCATCAGTTTTTAGAGAGAGAAGAGAGTTTTTCTTGGATGTTTTTGTAGGTTTTCCATTGATTCTTGGTAGTGTAGCTTGGATTCTCTTGGTTTAAATCAAAGTTTGTCATTCCAGGTTACTTCTTTATGGTTTATTTACATTCTGCATGTAGTTTATAGTAGCATAATCTGTTAAATTCATAGTAGTGTATGCTAAATAAGTTCACACCATTAGTTTTCTTAGTTTCCATGATTAAGACACAAACAAACAAGACTTTGATGAACTTTTACGTTAAAAACGCATCTATGACACTCTAGACTATGTCTGAGTAGTCCCCAGGTTGGGAGATCACGATGAAACTGTGATCTCAAGCCTCTGCCATGCAGCAGAATAATTCCTGTGTTCGATCGATCGAAGTAGTTCGATCGATCGGACCAGAGACATTGTCGAGCGATCGAAGTCAGTTCGATTGATCGAGGGATGAAGAAGTTCGATCGATCGAAAGCGCATCGATCGATCGAACCTTCTGATTCTTGAGGACATTCTATGCAGTATTCCTAGACTTTCTACTTTACTGATTTGTTATCAAATTGTCCCCAAATGCTCAGTTTGTCAAAACAGTCTGTAAACTTTAAGCCTTGAGACATTTTTCTTCAATAAACTTTGCAAACCACCCTCAATGCTAACACCATTGTAGGTGCGAGTCTTAACTATTGTTTTAAACTATTTTTATGTATTTCAAACTTAATTGTTATGATATAGGCCCGGTCATGAAAGGACTATGGATTCTCTATCCTAAGAGAAATACGGAATATTGTAGAGAATATGCTCCATTGAGCTTCAATGTAATTGCATGGTAGATGGCTAGGTCGTGGTGGATTTGTGTAATCCCAACATTCCCTTTTATTGAGAGAAACGTTTTAAATATCGCTTTAATTTGTTAGTTAGTTGTTAGATTAATTTAGCTTAATTGCTTTATCTTTAGTAGTCGATAAACTGCGGAACTTCGTGTTCTACATTTCTTAAAAAATATTGATTTTTATTTTCCTTTTTTGAGATTAATCTAAGTTTTTAGTTTAACACCTTCCCTGTGGGATCGACCTGGACTTAACCAGATTACTACTTGCACGATTACCTACACTTGGGTATAGCACACAAGCGCACACAGAATAGTTCTCGTGTCAAGCAACAACGATGACAAGGAAAATTGGATTGGTCTGTATGAACCTTGAACTCTGATACAGTTTCGATTAGATTATTACTGACTCAACCAAACAAGGATTGATTGACAGAAGTAACGACACGAATTGCCCAAATTAGAATAATTCAATGTGTGTTTGTCATAAGCGATGTACCGTTCATCTTTTATGTTCACTCCTCATCTTAATATGATAGCACTTTGCAGATAAATCTGGTTTTTGAAAATTCTTCCCTGTTGATCTAATCAATTCTTTGCTTCTCCCAAGAAGTGCTTGGAATTAGTGCCTTAGCTTTTAGAATAAAACATACCCTATTTCAAAAATTTTCAAAACAAGTTGGTGCTTGAAAACTTGCCCTTGGTATAAAGGGATCGTGTTAGGCAAATGGAGTTTGCCCCTAGTTTGAGGTATAGGAAGTGGAATTCATAGGCAAGCGAGGTGGGTGACCGATGTTTGCCCCTAGTTTGGACAATGGTTTATTGGAGGTTTTTGGGCAAACGAGGTAGGTGACCGAAGTTTGCCCCTTGCATGAAGTGTAGATAGTAAAATTTAGGTAAACGAGGCGGGTAGCTGAAGTTTGCCCCTAGTGTGGAAGGTGATTTTTTGGCTTGAGGCAAGGACTGTGACTTTAATCTCTCAAATGCTCATAACTTTTGCCTAGGCACCTGTGAGGTGACCTAGCGAGCTCTTTTCTCTCTTTTGTTATTGCTCACCTTGGATTTAGCTCTAATTTTTGCCTAGGCGTCCTTTCGGATTTTTGACCTAGCGAGCCATCCTTCTTTTCTTTTTGAAAGTCTGCCTACGTACCCCCGAGCGGGGATCAGGTCCAACGTAGTTCGGGCCAAAGTTTTGAAGAAAAGGGGGTTGATTATGATGGTGTCGACCGAACCGATGCGGTTGCCTACGTATCCCCGATTGGGAATCAGGTCAAGCGTAGTTCAAGCCAAAGTTTTGAAAGAAAAGGGGGTGATTATGATGGTGTCGACCGAACCGATGCGGTTGCCTATGTATCCCCGATTGGGAATCAGGTCAAGCGTAGTTCAAGGCAAGGTCTTTTTGGAAAGGTTGAGGTATGAGGGTTTTTCAAACCAATCGCCAAATAAGTTCAAACTTGAGCCACTTGTGGTAGCTTTGAATAAGAGGATTCGATTTCGATCTCCCTTTCTTTTCTTTTCTTTTCTTTTTTATTTTGAGGATTGATCCTTTTCACTTTTTCCTAGCCAGTCAATTTTGCTTTTCATGTAGTTGATTCTTGCAAGATCTTTCAATCACAATCTTAGAATTCCGAAATGTGCATGTCAGCTCTCGGAATTTATTTGTGGTTGTTCCATGCCTTTGGAAATGTGATCTAGGCATGTTCTTTGATGTACCTTGAAGCATACGATTCTCTCATTTATTTCATCAAAAATTTCTTTCTTTCATTTTCTCGATCATTTTGACTGGCTAAGGTTAGATCTTGGAAATTAATACCTTTTCAGCTCTAACTTTTGCCTAGGTGCCCTTTTCGGGTTTTCAACCTAGCGAGCTTTTTTTTTTTAAAGGGAAAGAAACTCATTGAAATGTTTGGCTACCAACAATGACTAAGTCTGCATTTGACAGGTTTGTATGACTCTTGATTGGACTGGGCTCAAGGCTTTAAAATTGTGGAAAAGGGTGTTGGGCAAGCCTCAAATCAGTTCCAAGTATGTCTTTTCGAGATTTGAGCAAAAGCATCTTTAAATTCTTAAAGTAAGACTATTAAATTCTCAACTTTTCTTTGGGGTCAGCACGAAATTGACTTTGGCCTTTTTGGGATTCTCTTTTTTGTTTACTTTCTGTTTGATGCAAAAATTTATTAGCAGAGTAATATCCATGGTAATTTGAAAAGTGACATTTTCAGTTCAGCGGTTCATGCACTTATGATTATACACATCAGATTAGGTAAAATGAGACTTCATTCCATCACAAGAGAATGATTACATCACTCGATACAAACTCACAACAACTCGATGACAGACAGACTCGACCACAAGATCAAACTTGAATAGACTCAAAATATAGAACAGACTCGACTTGGTCTCAAATGGAGTGTCTTTGTGACCCATTTATTATTCTTATTCTATTTTTTCTTTATAGCAGAAGTTCCAGACACCATCACTTTACTGCATAGCTTCAACACTCATTGGCATCATCAAAGGGATCACTCGAGCGGTTGATCCAAGCCAAGATAGTGGATAGGATTAGGATGGGATACATCCTCTATGAGGTTCTGAATTTCATGGCAGAGGTGGATGCATTGATCGGTGGCATGGCCTAGATTTTGGTGGTAAGCACATCGTAGGCTCATGTTGTAGTGGGAGGGTATGGGATCCGGTAGCGGCTTGTAAGGGAGGAGCTGTAGGTGGCCCTTTCTGAGTAGGTAGTCCAAGGCTGTGGAAAGGAGAACATTAAGTTTAGAGAATTCGCGAGGGCCTTTTGGGCGATTTGGCAGAATAGACTGGTATGGACGGAGAGGGTAGTCCATTGGTTGGTTACTAAGCGCACTGACCTCTGAGGAGGCCAGGGGATAGTTGGGTCTCTTGGACTGGTGATGGGGTTCATCATTCTTGAACTTTCCTTCTCTGATGGCATCCTTTATTCTGGTGCCTATTTCAAACAGTTCTTCAAATGTTGAGATAGACTGGTAGAATAGTTTGTCGTAGTACACTGGTTGCATGTTCTTGACCAACATACATACTTGTTCTTTCTCAACAGGTCTGTGGATCTTTTGGGCCACTTTATTCCTCCATTTGCTCAAGAACGCAACGAAGGACTCATTGATGTTTTGCCTGGTCGTCTCTAGGTCCCGGATGGTGACATCAAACTTTTGGTTGTAAGAGTAGTGATCAATAAAAGTTCTAGCAACATCTTCCCAGACTCGGGTCTTGGAGGCTTCAAGAGTTAGGAACCAGGATAGTGCGGCATTCTTGAGGGTTTGAGGGAACAACATAACTATGTGCTCATGAGTGCATCCCATAGGTTGGAAGATATTCATGCACAACTTGATGTGACTTTTTGGGTTCCCGATCCCATCGAAGCGATCAATCTCTGGCATTTTGAAGTTCTCAGGCAGTTTCACTTTGACGGGTTCAAACAGGACTTCTAGATCTAGCATGTAGTCGTTAACCCCCTTGCTTTTCCTTATTACACTTTTTAGCTTGTCTACTTTATACATCTTTTCTTGAAGCTTTTTCTCATATACAGGTGGCGGGACCCCATGAAACCATTCTTCCTCCCCGTTATTCTTATGTACAAAGATGGGAGGTGGTACAAACCCGGGAGGTGGTGGTGGCATGAACCCATGTGGGTAATGTGGCTGCTGCTGTTTCAGTTCTTCCATGAAACTTAAAACTTGGGCCATGCGATCAGATTGCTACCTTATGGTTGCTCCCAACTCAGTGGCCTTGTTTTCTAATTCTTCATGATTCATGTTGGAATGACTTAGCGGGCTAATTTTGACCAAATGACTGTTCGAACTTCTGACTCAGGATGAGGATCCCAGTTGCTGACTTCAGGAATCTATACCGACCTACAAATTCGAGAGGAGGGGTGTATCAGATTCTGATAGTGACGACTTTAGATAGACAATGATAGTGATGTTAACGGACGTGGACTAACTTGTGTAAGATAGACTGAGATAGTGTGTGCAGACCGATAGGAATGGTGTATGCATGTGAGACGAGCATGTGGATGTAAGCCCTAATCTATATGATGCTCCTATTTCTAACAGATAGCAGTTAAACAAGTAAAGTCCTAGCTATATAGAGTGTGCTAACCTTACTTTCCAGTATAATGACCAAGGGATAACAGGGATTTTTGGGATATTTCGGGAAGTTTGGACAGATTTTTTGGGGGAAGACTGGGAAATCAGAGTTTATGGGAGAAGCTTATGTGAAAAGCAAGGATTTCAAGGTTTCTGGGAGAAACATGGATTTCTGGGAAATCTAGGCTGATCAGACAGAGTTTCTGTGAAAACATGTATATTTGGGTGAGTTTCTGAGAAATTGGAATTTCTGGGGAGCTTGGGTAGAGGTTCCGGAGAAATATGGATTTTCTGGAATTTTAGGCGAAACAAAGATACCTAGGGAGTTTGAATAGGACTTCTGGGAGAAAGCGGGAATATCTGGGTGATTCGAATAAGCATTTTTGGGGAAGTCTGGGAGATCTTGGTAGGGTTTCTAGGAAAAAAGGATTTCTGGGAAATCTGGTGGATTTTGGCAGAGTTTTCGGGAAGCAGAGATTTCTAGTAGAGTTTTTGGGAAACGGGAATTTCTAGGAAGTTTAGATGGATTTTGGTAGAGGTTCTGGGAAATAGGAATATCTGGTTAAATTGGACAGAGTTTCTGGGAGAAATTGTTATATCTGGGAAATCTGGGAGATTTGGATGACGGTGATCATACTGTCTAGCAAGTTTTTGTACTCCTATGTCTTAGGACCAACAAACAAGGTTTGCGGTGTATATCTTTGTGAATGTGGAGCAGACATCCTTGTCATGGTGCCTAGGCAGGTCAACTCAATGTGATCACATGTGAGTGATTGCCTTGGGAATCATAAGAAAGAGGTTCTGTTCTATGCCACATAAGCGTCTACACCGCGCAGGTAATCCCACCAGGGCATACAGCAGTTATATTATATTGTCCTATCTGAAAAGATAAATCAACAGCCCTATGAAAGGTTCTACAGGAATCTATATGCAAAGGCAGGGTTTAGTCAAAGAGGGTCCGTTGACGAGAGTTCCAATATACCGTCAGAGAGATAGTACGGAAGTGTTTACTCTTTTTGATATACCTTGGAAGGTATAGTATCCACGGTGACTTGTGCCCTGACATAGCAAGACCTGAACAATGTCAGCGCCGCGTTTCAGACACAGTCGAAGGGGGAAAATGCAAAGTGCAATGCCGTGAACCAGACACAGTAAAAAGATGATTTTAAGGATGCTTCTTATGAGTCAAACCTCTGTATTATTTTGTTTTGAAAATAAAAAAATCCCCAGCAGAGTCGCCAGATTGTGGACACGCGGGATTCCACCACTTGTTTGAAATTGATTTGGAAGGAAAAGAAAGTTCCCTAAGACACTGAAGTTCAAGGGAAAAATGAGGTAGGACTACTCTCTTTGGAAAAGTTTTCTAAAAAAACAAGTTGCATGTCAACTAAGCTGCTGTGATAGTAAAAATAGAATGTCTGGAAGCATTGTTTGGGTCAAAATGGACCCTTGTGGATATCGCAATTTTTCTTACCCATGGTTTTTTCAAAATCATTTCCAATTTCAAAACACAAAACACGAATCGCCACTTAATTTTTTTAAAAGGAAATATTAAGAAACCATTTAAAAAAGTAAACCGATCTTTTGCGAAACCAAAGATAAACTGGGTCTGAGGATTATGGAATGAAAGGGGAAGGAGCCCGGCGGACTAAAATGCCCCCTTTCATCCTATCTCGTAATAGGCCTCCACTCAACATCCTTTTAATCGAATTGTTAATCTAAGCATTCCCTCAACTAATACATATATATATAAATATACATTACAAAAGCATGTCTAAAAGGGTGTAAGATTGCAAATGATAAAATATTACTCAAAATCATATATTTCAATTAGCAAGCAATATGATGTGCATTTAGGGAACTAGGAAACTTACCCGGGATCTAGCCGCGAATATTTAAACGTGTAATGCATACAAAAGTAGAAATCCTAACAAAAGGGTCACTAATACATACATATACATATAAGGTAAATCCTAATTCCAAGGTGTCGCATATGAAGTCGAAAATCAATAAAATCAAGAAATGATTAAACTAGAGAAGAGTCAAGAAATCATACCTCATCGGCGCTACAAAACAAGGGTTAGTCCAAATGCTTTAGAATTGATATATAACATCAAATAATCATCCTTGAATGTCTAGATTAATTCTATCAAGTAGAAGAAATGACACAATTTATGAATTCTTTGTAACTAGTTGAAATCATATCACTCCTATATATATATAAGTCTCAACTAGGAGCCAATGCAATGTCTATATAAAAATAGTATAGTCCCAACATGATTACAAGGAACTCGCAATTATGTTTACAAAATGAATTCTAATTACAAGTATCAATCTATATGGATGAATGTATATGATTACATGGATATGAACAAGAGTAAGCTATGAATTATTCCTTGATTTGGATCATCTAACCTTTGGACTTAGGTTTAACTAATCATTATTGAAGCATGGTTTAAGCCCTAGGTCATAGAAAAGTCATTTGAACTAATATTTACAAAGTTTACCAAATCTGTCCCAAAATTATGAAAATTACAGGAACAAATCAAAACTTCAAAAATTGGAAAAGCATGTTTCCCATGGTTTGATGTCAATGAATTTTGGACACAAGATACCTCTGTCTAGTTTTTAACCCAAAAAAGAAAAATCAAAGATCAACGGTTCAATCTCCGGGAATTAGACGACCACTAGGCATCACTCAAAAATTTACAACTCTTTGTCCAGAGATTTTGTATGATTTTTTAAAAAATGTAAATAAATCAGAAAGACTCTAATCTTTTTAGGGAATCTTGTTAACACAGTAAACTTTATATAAAAAATTATTTGAGGCCAAGAATACTTGATTAAAACTCTGATTTGTTTATTTCAAAGAGATGTTACTGTTCTGAAATTCTGGACATATTTTGGTTGTTTCACAAAACCCATGACCAAACCACTTTAAACATGAAATCTCATTAAAACAAAAAAACATAGTGGTAGAACTCTGTGTTGGTGATAATCTCCAGTTGGTTTTATTCAATTCCAATGGTCCATTATTTAACTAAAAATCTTAGATCAAAAGTGGTTAGTGAACTCACTGCACCTTTTGTCAAATATACCTTTTATTTGTTAACTTTGGCTATCAAGCCATTAAGTTTGGCTTAGCCTTAGTTACTTTTCCTCCCACTTGGTGGTCCTTGGAAACTAATGACACTTGTATTTATAGACCTCAATGAAGTATGAAAGGAACTTCATGAGATCTCTAAATAATGAACCTAAACCATAGAGGTATGTTTGGATTCATTGACCAAACATGCTATCATCAACCTTAACTTCCTTGTAAAACATGAGTCTACAAGGGAGCTAAAGGATTTCAAATCAATAGATTCAAATAAGACATTGAAAGTTTTATGAATCCTAAGACATGAATGCAATTAAAAAGAAAAAGAAGAGGAAACTAAGACTCAAATGATATCTAAGTAAACTTCATTATTTGTTTAACCTTAACCTAAGATCATTTTGATCCAAATTAATAAAATACAAGTTCAATCACAACATTAGTATGTATAAGGGACCCCAAGGAGTCCTATCTATTGTGATTGAACTTGAAATAGAGACTTAATAACTTAGAGGTTACCTCCAACTATCCTCAACTTCTTGGTTATTTTTAGGATATTCCAAGGCTAACCAAGCTCTCCTTCTAGCTCTTCCTTTTAAAAACTTGTTCCTAATTGTGTTTAGAAAATTTTAAGAGGTTGAAAACAAAGAAATTTAAGAATCAAAGCCAAGCTACTAACAAATTCAAGATCCTTTGTAATGGGATATTCATCCCCTATATATAGACAATTTTTGAAAGGGTATTTCAGTATTTTTAGGGGTAAAACCCTAATTTCGGATGTCCTTTTGAAGGTACAAAATGGACCATTGCAAAACTGGCAGACACACAAACGCGACACTCAGTGGAGATGGAAGCATCACTCAACAAGTGCCGGTGCGGTACTCAGTGAATGCCGGCGCGATACTCAGTGAATGCCGATGCGACACTCAGTGAATGCCGATGCGGCACTCAATGAATGCCGCAGACAACTCCGCAGAGTGCCGTCTTTTATGGAATTCCGATTTTAACGACATTTGATGACTTTTTGCGACTATCAGGAATTGCTGTTGCGGCACTTGCTGATTGTCGTACGGCAATTAGTGAGTGCCCCAGCAGCAACCCGTGACTGCCGCAAAGTATTCCGTATGCCGTTTTCCTCAATTATTCCTTTTCCTTTTTTCTTTCTTTATGTTTTGAATTGTAGAGCCTTTTGAAGAGCTTGAATCACCTTTTGGAAGTCCTAGATTAGTCGGGCATTGTCATCATTGGATCTAGAGGTAACACTCCCCTTAATCCGACGTCTGGTCAAAATTGGGGTGTCAACAACCCATTCCAAGTGTTATAGATCAAACCAAAAATCATGGGTGTTCTCTAATGAGTTAGGAGGACTTTCCAAGTGGTCTTGTAATCATCTATTGAGTATTGAACTCGGAATGACATTTTAAATTTGAACAACTCACTGTTTTGAAGATTTTGAGAAAACAAACTTTTATTTCTTGAAATCAAAATGTGGGGGTATTAGAAAGGTTTTGAAATGGATGTTTTGAAATAATATTTTGAGCTCTGGGATAAAGATTCTAACCACTTGGAACATCTATTCCAAACTCATTTCAAGAACTTCCCAAGTATTTGCAAAACATTGTTTTGTTTGGAAACCAAACTCAAGAATCCATGGAAGTATGATACATGAGAGGATGGAATATGCACATGGTACATATGAGAGTATAAGATGCTACTAATCATGAAAAAAGATGTTCTTTGTATGCATGACAAATGAGGCATTAGAATATCATATCAAGACATAAGAATCAAAATCAACAATCTGTGAATTGTGTCTTGAATAGTGAACTGATTTTGTAAAATCCACCAAAAATACTTAAAAAGCTTTGGTAAAAGTGGGTAAAATAATGGATAACCCTTAATGTGTCTACTAAATCATGCAAAAAGCTAAACTACAATAGCTATTACAGAATAAGAGAAATAAATCAGAATGTACACATGACTCAAAAACAGGGACTGCACTGTTGACTGATTTTGTTTGATTTTTCATAAATCAAAGGAAGAGTTCCTGATGACCCATTATATATCAAAGGTTCCCGATTTTTATATAAAAAAAATAGACAAGATGTATATACAGTGATGAAAATGTCTAGAATAAGTGCAAGAATTCAGGTAAACATTCTGTGAGAATAGAGGCAGATTATGAATGCGAACTTCTAAAATACAGAAAACACATTTTCACATTTCCTAAATTAATGAGATAAAATAGATGTAAACTACAATGTATTAGAAAGATTTTCCATGTGGTCTTGCCTTACTACCTCAAGTATTTAATTCTAGAAAAATCTTTGAACTCAGATCATTCACTGTTTTGCATCACTGTTAAGAAAATCCATTTAGTTTTTGGAAAAGATTTTGGGATTTTAGGGGGGGGGGGGGGGGGCTTGAATAGATGCTCAAATCATGAACTTAAACACTTGAGTAGATGAAGTAACCATCTAGAACAACTTTTTAACACTTGAAATCTCAAGAACTTGGAAGAAGAAGAAATCAAAAATAGAAATGAGGTTGAGGGAGAGATGATGCAAATGATGAAGAAATCAAAATAGAAATGGAGGTTGAGAAAAGATTATGCTAGAATGTATTGAAATCAAAATAGAAATGGTATTGAGAAGGGAAATATAACTATGATAAAAGAAAAATGAAAATAGAAATGAGATTAGGAGAGAAGAACAAGCATATAATCAATAGTTTATCAATGGTGGAACCACAAGCATTCGACCTCTCATATATGTGTATATAGGTGTGTTCATCACTCTCTAACTCATTGGAAACTCAAAGAATGTAAATAAAATGGATTGAAAGCTTGAAAACACAAGTTTAATTTTGAGAAAACTAATTAAAACTTACATTTGGATTGGATTTTGAAGAAGAAAATCTCCATTCCTCTCTCTATTTCTCCATAACTCTCTATATCTCTCTCTAATGGCTTCCAAGTTGTTCCCAAGTTGTGAAGATGATGGGGGTATTTATAGAGGGGTTGGGGGAGGTAATTGGATTTAGAAAAAGTCTCTCATCTATGTCGTTTTATTTGTTGGAAATTTAAATTAAAACCCAAAAATTACCCAAAAATTACAAAAAATAAAAAATCACACAGAGTGCCGCCGCGACACTCGTCTAGTGCCACTGTGGTAGTGGGTCAGTGCCGCCGCAGCAGTCAACCCCCCGATTGACCAGATTTTGCATTTAGGTCCCCGAAACTCCCATAATTTACGAAACAACCCTTTTCTTCCAAAATTCATACGAAATCCAAATTGAGATTGTGATATACCGTTGGAAAGGTATTGAGGTCTACTTTCCATAAAAAAATAGTTTAAAGTTGGGTCACTTTGAAAAGTTTTGCGGCATTCGCGTTAAAAGTTAATTTGATCGCATTTTTCACCTTTAGAAATTCATAACAATTCATTTTAAATCCATAAATTATGTGTGATATACCATTAGAAATCCATTGACCTCTAGTTTTTGATAAAAAAATTTCAATGCCGAAAAGGCAACTTTGACTTTTGGTCAAACTTACCATCAAACAGTGTACTTCTAAGAAATTCCGGGATGTTTTGGGAGCCTCCAGAGACTGACGTTTTCGTCCGATCTTCTTTTAAAACATATTTTAAGACTTTTCACATGATTTAAGATGATCTTGGGAATTTTGGGGAAATTCGGATGATTTTGGTCAAACTCTGGTCAAACTTGGTCAAACCAGTCAACGGGACTTTCCAGGAACTTCTGGGACTTCTGGGGGTCTCTAGGAGCTGACGATTTCAAATATTTATCTTTTAAAATACTTTTTTTTATTTTGAACGACATCGAATGATTTCTAAGATTCTGGGTCAATCCGGAGAGTTTTGGGCTTTCAGGGGCATTTTGGTCATTCTTTGACTTCTTGAGAGTTAGAGGCAATATCTGAAAAATTTGATCTTTCTAATCATCAAGGTTGGACATGCTTGTGGCCTCCTAAATCTATTAGCCAACAAAATGGGGTGTCTATAGACATCGTTAAATTGTTCCCTCTTGATCTCATCAATAATATCTGGGTATGCTATGATCGCCATCATTAAGCCACTATTCGTCTTTGGAATCACATCTAGTTCCAAACATTTCCATTTCTTTGACTATTTCCTTTTACTTGGTTAGCTCATCGGCTAAGTTCCTTATTATCTTCCGGCTTAAAGCATTGGCTACTACATTAGCCTTTCCGGATGATACTCTATTAAAAGTTCATAATCCTTCATTAACTCTAACCATCTTCTCTGTCTCATATTCAAATCTCTTTGCGTAAATAGGTACTTCAGACTCTTGTGGTCCGTAAAGATCTCATATTTTTCCACGTACAAGTAATGTCTCCAAATCTTCAAGGCATAGATTACCGCAGCCAATTCAAGATTGTGAGTCGGATAGTTTATCTCATGTGTCTTCAACTGTCTAGATGCATAGGCAATCACCTTGCCACCTTGCATAAGTACATATCCTAAGCCTTGATGCGAAGCATTACTATAGATCACAAATCCCTCGGTTTTGGATGGTATCGTCAGAATAGGTGCTCTTGTCAACTGCGACTTCAACTCTTGAAAACTGTCTTCACACTCTTGACTCCATTTAAAAGTAATATCCTTTCTCATCAACTTGATCATTGGCAATGAAATCTTGGAGAAATTCTCAATAAAATGGCGATAATATCCTGCTAATCCTAAGAAATTGTGAATTTTTTATACTGAAGTCGGTCTCTGCCAATTAGATACGGCCTCTACCTTGTGAGGATCAACTGGAACACCGTTCTTCTTAATCACGTGACCAAGAAAAGTAATGCTAGGTAACCAGAATTCATACTTCTTGAATTTCCTGAATTGTTGCTTCTCTCGCAGCCTCTGAAGTATCAATCTCAAATGTTTCTCGTGCTCTACCTCTCTCGGTGAATAGATAAGAATGTCATCGATGAACACTATCACAAAATCATCCAAGTAGTCCTTGAAGACTTATTTTATAAGATCCATGAACGCGAATGGTGCATTTGTAACTCCAAATGGCATGACTAAAAATTCATAGTGGTCATAGTGCATTCTGAAAGCTGTTTTCTCAACATCTTCCGCTTTTACTTTTAACTGATGATAACTCGATCTCAAATCTATCTTTGAAAAAACTTGTGACCCACGAAGTTGGTCGAATAAGTTGTTAATTCTCAGCAATGGATAATGGTTCTTGATTGTCAACTTGTTTAGCTCTCGGTAGTCAACACACATACGCATCGAACCATCTTTCTTCTTTACAAACAATACTGGAGCTCCCCACGGCGATATACTAGGTCGAATGAAACCTTTGTCAATTAATTCTTGTAATTGAATTTTCAGCTCCTTCAATTCTATGGGTGCCATTCTATACGGTGCTGTTAGCCTTGAATTTCTCTAAGGCATTATTGATAATTGTTTTGATGATGACAAATCTATTGATAATAGCATGTTTTGTAATTGTCTATTCTAAGCTATTATCAAGTCATTATCATTGTGCTAATATCTTGATAGAGATCTTAAATGTTCTAACTTTGTTTGAGTTCATGAGATAGCATATGGTGATGCCCAAAAGTGATGGAGCTGAATAAGGATCAAGCTTGAAAACTTAAAGATTTTCTATCCTTGGTTGAAGACTAGGATTTACATGTAAGCATTTTCATCAATCACTCCTAGGGTCTCAAGTAACGTTAGTTGGACTTTAGGATCCTTGATCTTACAATTTAAAATACTTTCAAGGACTTAAACATAATTAGACCACTCAAGTAAATTCATTTCACAAAAGCTTTCAAGTGGCTAAGTCAAAACAAAGACCTTTGTGTAGATAGGTCAACTTTAAATCCAAACCTGATCCAATTGGTAAGGAACTAGATGTTGAGTTTTATATGGTTGGAAAGATATTTGAATCTAGTTGCCGAATCTTCAAATAGATTGCAAAAATGAGTTTTATAGAGGGAGTTATGGCCGTTTTAGTAAAGAGGTATCAGTCTGCCAAAATCTAGCAGAATCCAGTCAACTGAAAAATTAAGGGTCCAGTCGACTGACAGTAATGTTCAGTTGACTGAAAGTACTATTCAGTCGACTATTTTATGTTTTTAAAGGGTAGCTAATGCTATAAATGTTCCAGTCGACTGGGCCAATTTTCAGTCGATTAAAATGCGCAGAAACACACTAGCAGCTAGTATTCTAAACTCTCCAAAAATTATTTTTACTCCCCCAACCATAGCCGTCCCAAAAGGGGGGAAAAAGGGGCAACCGTCTCGGGCCACCAAAGTTCACAAAAGTTTGAGGGCCTCCATGAAATTTTCATAATTACATTTTTACCTTGAGATTTTTTAGTGTTTTACATTTAGGCCTTACATAAGGCCCAATTTAGTGTCATTAACTACATATATATTGATATAGATGTATATAAAACTCAAAAGCAAAGGCCCCTAGAATTTTAAAAATTACTTTTTTAGTGTAAGAATTTTTTGAGTTTTAGAAATAGGCCCCTCTAGAATTTTGAAAGACACCATAAAATGTTTAAGTTTCACAAATAGACTCATATTATCAGTAGACCCCAAAAAATTCGTCAATTATGTATAAGTAAATCCTAAAAATAATTATCAATTATGAATTATAGACCCTCAAAAAAATCGCCTCGGGGGTACTGCCCCCGAACCCCCATATGAGGGCCTCCCTTTTAGTAGTTCGTCCCGGGCCTCCCTTTTAGTAGTTCGTCCCGGGCCTCCAAATTCTCGGGACCGACCCTGCCCCAACCACTTCCAATGGCTATAATCTTTCTTGGCCTATAAATACATGTTTTTCCAAACCTTTTAATGTTGATCAATCCATTGGAAAACTTCTATTTGAATCACACAACTTATTGATTTGTTAATCATTCACATTTGAGCCCTAATTGTGTGAGTTTATCAGGAGTTGTTGTGTGAGCTTTAATTGTATTATCTACTCTAGAGAGAGAGTTATCATTTGTACCCAATTTATTTGTAAAGAGCGAGGGTTAGTAACCCTTGTGTGCAAAGAAGAGGTGTTCTTCTTTGGAAGAGATTGAAGGCTCTTGTAACGGTTTGGTCTACACCCGTAAAGTAGATTGAGTAAAGGAATCCTCAATAGGTATTCTTGAGGGGTGGACGTAGGCCGCGGTGTGCGGATTACCGAACCACTTGAAAACTCAGTTTGCAAGTGTTTCTTCCCTTCTCTCTTTACATTATTGTTTGTGATTGTATTTAATTTGCTATTAAGTTTTAAAAATGTTTATTTTCCGCTAAAACCTTATTCTCCCCCCTCTAAGGTTTCCATATTTGAGCCAACAATTGGTATTAAAGCTTTGGCTCTTCTATTTTCAAAAAGTTTTTGAAAAATTTGAGTTAAGATCCGCGAAAGCTACATTTTTGAAAATAGATATTGTATTAGCACTCCTCCATTGTTGAGTGATCATACGTATGATCATTAGAAGAGGAGAATAGAAATTTATTTTCTTTCACTTGACTACAATCTTTGGAACATTGTCAAAAAAGGTTTTTCTCCTAAACCAAAGATTGAATGGCATGAAAGTGATCAAAATAATTTTCTATTGAATCTTAGAGCTATGAAAATTCTATATTATGCTTTAGATAATACCACATATAATAGAATTCGTTCATGCTCTAATGCTAATGAAATTTGGTTATGTTTAGAAAATATTCATAATGCTACTAACCAAATCCTTGAGTTGCAACAAAGAGTTGATGATGTTATAGGAAATGTTGAAAACCTAACTCATCAACAAGAAGTACAAAAAGAGAATTTTGTGCAAGAGAAAGAAAAAAGTTTTGTATGCCTATTTGCCAATGAAAAAGATGATGAAAATGAGAAAATGGCAAAAGGGGGCACTTGGAGCAATTCGAATAGTGATGCATCCGAAGATGAGTTAAGCGAGCAAGAAGCCGCTCATGAAATTAAGGTAAAGGAGGTAAACTCCAACTCATCCGCTAATTATAATGAGCTTCAATGTGCTTTTGAGGAGTTACATGAGGAGTTAGAGAATTTGGGATCTAAATATATAACTCTTAAAAAGAATTTTTCCATACTTTCAAATGAGTAAAATATTTTGAAATCCCAAAATGAATCTTTGAAGATTGAAAACGAAAAACATATTTTAAGAGCACAATCTTCAAATGAGATTGAAAAAGAAAATTTGGAGTTGAAAAAGTAATTGGATGATTTAAAATCTCAAAATGAAATTTTGAGAAGAGAAAAGCTTGTTTCAACCAATCAACCTTCAAGTGAATTTATTGAAAAAGAGAAGGTTGAATTGAGAAAGGAGGTGGATGATTTGACAAAAACTTTGGCCAAGTTTACCCAAGGTGAACAAAATTTGAATATGTTTTTGGGAAAATAAAAATGTGTTTTTGATAAGGCCGGTTTGGGATTTAATCCCACATACAAGGAAAAGAAGTACAAAAGCTTTTTTGTAAAGTCCACACCCTCTATTTCAAATTCTCAAAATTCTCACAAAAAATTCTTTGTTAAGGAATCAATCTCAAAAGAGACCCTTCCCTATGTAACTTGTCATTATTGCATGAAAAAGGGGCATGATAATTATAAATGTTCATTTCGAAAGAAAGTTAACATGGTTTGGGTTATGAAGGGATCCTCTCCTACCTCCTTGGCAAATGTTGCATCCAAAAGATGCTTGGACATTGCTTAAATCTCTCACCTTAAGCCTAGTAGGAGTAGAATAGATTAATTTGTGTTGATATTTCTCTTGATACAATGCTAATCATGTTTTGGTTTATCTTATTATCTTGTTTTGATGTTCATAAGTAAATCCATCCTCCTAAGGAGATAATGCATAATTTTGTTCTTATAATTATATTTATTCATATATGCATATGTTGAGGGGGAACGTATCGTTATGTTTACTTTAGTATCATATTTGGTATTTGGTAATTTGGTATCATTACGTTTCCTCCATGATATGTTTGCTTATCTTGAGGGGGAACTTTTAGTTCAAACCCCCAATCTTTTTGTTGTTGTCAAAAAGGGGAAAAATGATAGAGATAAAGAATGTGAGTAGTAGAGAATATGGGATAATGATATGATAGAGATCTTCAAAATGGAAAAATGATAATAGAGATTTTTTAGAAAGTTATCATTCTTGGACTCATACTTTGTATATCTTGATACTTTGAATGATAACATGAAAATGACTCTTATTGTGCTTAAATTGCTATATCTCTATTGCATGTTTTGACATCATCAAAAAGGGGAAAATTGCTAGCCTTGAATTTCTTTAAGGCATTATTGATATTTGTTTTGATGATGACAAATCTATTAATAATAGCATGTTTTGTAATTGTTCTATTCTAAACTATTATCAAGTCATTTTCATTGTGATAATCTCTTGATAGAGATCTTAAATGTTCTAACCTTGTTTGAGTTCATGAGATAGCATATGGTGATGCCCAAGAGTGATGGAGCTCAATAAGGATCAAGCTTGAAGACTTGAAGATTTTATATCCTTGGTTGAAGACTAGGATTTACATGTAAGCATTTTCATCAATCACTCCTAGGGTCTCAAGTAACGTTAGTTGGACTTTAGGATCCTTGATCTTACAATTTAAAATACTTTCAAGGACTTAAACATAATTAGACCACTCAAGTAAATTCATTTCACAAAAGCTTTCAAGTGGCTAAGTCAAAACAAAGACCTTTGTGTAGATAGGTCAACTTTAAATCCAAACCTGATCCAATTGGTAAGGAACTAGATGTTGAGTTTTATATGGTTGGAAAGATATTTGAATCTAGTTGCCGAATCTTCAAATAGATTGCAAAAATGAGTTTTATAGAGGGAGTTATGGCCGTTTTAGTAAAGAGGTATCAGTCTGCCAAAATCTAGCAGAATCCAGTCAACTGAAAAATTAAGGGTCCAGTCGACTGACAGTAATGTTCAGTTGACTGAAAGTACTATTCAGTCGACTATTTTATGTTTTTAAAGGGTAGCTAATGCTATAAATGTTCCAGTCGACTGGGCCAATTTTCAGTCGATTAAAATGCGCAGAAACACACTAGCAGCTAGTATTCTAAACTCTCCAAAAATTGTTTTTACTCCCCCAACCACTCCTAACGGCTATAATCTTTCTTGGCCTATAAATACATGTTTTTAAAAACCTTTTAATGTTGATCAATCCATTGGAAAACATCTATTTGAATCACACAACTTGTTGATTTGTTAATCATTAACATTTGAGCCCTAATTATGTGAGTTTATCAATTTGCTCTAGTTCTTGATTTGTATTTCTTGAGAGAGTAAATTGTAGTGAGCTTTCATTTATATTATCTACTCACTAAGGAGTTGTTGTGTAAGCTTTAATTGTATTATCCACTCTAGAGAGAGAGAGTTATCATTTGTACCCAATTTATTTGTAAAGAGTGTGGGTTAGTAACCCTTGTGTGCAAAGAAGAGGTGTTCTTCTTTGGAAGAGATTGAAGGCTTTTGTAATGGTTTGGTCTACACCCGTGAAGTAGATCGAGTAAAGGAATCCTCAAGAGGTGTTCTTGAGGGATGGACGTAGGCTGCGGTGTGTGGATTGTCGAACCACTTGAAAACTCGGTTTGCAAGTGTCTCTTCCCTTCTCTCTTTACATTATTGTTTGTGATTGTATTTAATTTGCTATTAATTTTTGAAAAGGTTTATTTTTTGCTAAAACCTTATTCACCCCCCTCTAAGGTTTCCATATTTGGGCCAACAGGTGCTTTTGATACGGGTCTTGAGTCTGGCATGACCTCAATGGTGAACTTAATCTCTCTTTCAATAAGAACATCTGGTAGGTCATCGGGAAACACATCTGGGTCGTACTATTGGAATATCTTCTACTTTTAATTCGGTTGTCGCAACATCAGTTACTGAACATAGAAATCCCTGACATCCTTTCCTTAACAATCTACCCACTCCGATAGCCGAAATCAAATACGGTGGTGGTATAAGCCCACTCCCTTGGAAAAAAAAGCTTCCGTGTACCAGTGATCGAAAATTAACTTCCTTCCATTTATAATCTATTGTGGCTTGGTTAAGGGCTAGCCAATCCATCCCTAGTATCACGTCAAAGTGGTTCATCACAATTGGTATAAGATCTACAGTCATCAGATTCTCGCCTAGTTAGATATCATAATTCTTATATATTGTAGATGTCACATTCGGCTTACTAAGGGGTACAACAACAGATAATTCATATCCCAATGGTGCCAATCTAACATTCAAATGTTCAACAAAATCATGCAATACAAATGAATGCGTAGACCCTGAGTCAATAAGTATGTGTGCTAAGTGCGAACATACAAGCACTATACCTGAGACCACTGTCTCCAAAGCAGCCATATCTCCTGGGTTCATCTGAAATGACCTTCCTTGACGTTGCTCTATCCTCTGTCCCCCATAATTAGTCTGTCTAGGCTTCGATTCACTGGAAGCCATAGAACTAGTTCCTTGCTACAGATGCTTCCTCGGGCACTCCTTGGATTGATGTCCAAACATTCCACAGTCGTAACATTTGCCCCTCATATCAGGTGTAGAACTTACACTATTCATCCCTTGGGTCTTGTTCTAGAAATTTGTCATAAAACATTGACTAGTGTGTGGTCGGTTGCAAAGTGGACACAACGATATGTTACCTGACGGCTTCTTGAACCCACTGAAACTAGAATTCGATCCTCTTGTAAATGGCCTCTTGAAAGATCCACTATAGCTCCAGTCATTTACCTCGTGATTTCTCTTCCCTTGTTGGCCTTGCTGATTTTGCCTTGATCTATCCATACCACTTTCGGCAACAAGTGCCGTTTGTTGTACCGTGGCAACAGTTGAATGTTCATAGGTCTACACCCTTAGGTAGATATTATCTCTCAACCCATCCTCGTACTTCCTTGCTCTATCTTCCTCTGTCAACACAGACCCCTTTCCAATTCTTAACAAGGCATTGTACTTCAAAGTGTACTCCATTACAATCATATCCCCTTGTCGAAGATTATCAAATTCTCTCTTCTTCGCATTAAGAGCAGCCCTCGGAAAGAATCGACAATTAAACTTTGCTTTGAAAGTTATCGGTGCTCCCTGATCCAGGATGTTCACCCACCAATTCTGGGCCTCACATTTGAGTATATCACTAACGCTCTCAATTTTCTCCCTATCGATCATCGGAATAGATTGAAAAATTCTCTCCATATCCATAATCCAATGTTCTGCGAGGGTAGTGTCAGATGTCCTATGGAATACTATTGGCTTCTTCCTTGGAAATTGTTCTGACATAGACTTCACACCCCTGTTATCAGGTACTAGCACCACAGTTATCAGTGCTGGTTCAAATTGAGGGGTTAGAGGCAATCGCTCAGCTATATTCCGTATTATATCTCCCATATTCCCAATCATTTTAGTCATTCGATTAATTCAGCGACTATGTGGCGATAGATCTCGGTCATCGTCACTCATGATTACAATCTTGTAATTCTCAATGTATAAATACTATGCATGTATGATAATAAACAATTCATGTATGTACAACCACATACCACAAGCATTAATCATGCCTACTATGTATGAATGCACTCTCGATTATATGCCAAAACACTAAATATTCTACTCGATGTTGAACGTTCCCAAAGTTTTGTTACCTATAGCTCTGATACCAATAAATATCACGACCCATCCCGCTACGCGTGGAAATAGGACACGTGGAATGCCACCAAGGCTTATCTAGTTCCATCAAAGTAAATAGCAAGGAAAACATAAGTAAAATTCATTAAAAATCAGAAAAAGTTTTGCCAAATTGAAATACTTCTGAAAGAATCCTTTTTGAATGACAGAGGTCTAGTCGAATGATCGATGGTCCGGTCGACTGGAGACCAGAAGCAGAAAGTATAAAAAGTTCAACAGCCCTGTCCAGCGAACTGTGTCGGGATCCCAGTTGACTGGGGCCTCAATCTTTCAGTCAACTGGTGTGATATCCGGTAGATTGAACATCTCCAGAAGACTGTTGTGTTTTCATGCAGAAACCAGTCGACTGAATCCCATCCTTCGGTCGACTGATGCCTTCGAAAACTGAAGGAAGTAAATTTAGAAATTAGGGGTCCAGTCGACTGGGTTAGGACTCAGTCGACTGATCTCCCTCAGAATTGCCCAGTCTGCATGAATCTCAAACCATAGTTTGCCAACCTAAACATCAACATTAACATCACCAAAATCTCAAGATTTAAAACATAATCACATGAGATCTTATTATAGATTACAATACTACAAATCCTTCCCAAGATTCAGTTACCACATATCATGAAATAAAAGTTCTTATTACATTATTGGAAGGAAAACAAAACATAAACAAGAATGTTCCTCGTTGTCAACTCAGCCTCACTCTTCACACTTCTTCTTTCCTTTTTTCTTTTCACCTGCATTGGAAGAAATCTCCACTACTTAGCTATATGCTGAGTTACAATTATAAACAAATGCATATGGCAATTCATGTTTTAAACATCTAAAACACATAATTTAGTCTTTGGGGAGAGAAATACGTATCCATCCAGTATATCGGCAAGTCGTAAATCTTAAACCGCGATGCCAATGGTTAGCCAAAGATCACTCAACCATTATCCATTTGCTCTGGTTGGCTACTTTCCACACCATGCAAGTAGTCATCACTACTATAAACTTTCAAACATTGAGAGGCTTGCACCGACATGAAATTATACCAAACTCCCCTTTAACCCACATAGGCATTTAGCATACTCACAAAATCATATCACCATACTTTTCTATACATACTCGCTAAAATAACGGGCCTAACTTAACACATAAGTTTTGCCCAGATCACAATTTCATACACAATATTCAAAACATCCAAAATTATCTATATTATAAAGGTTCAGAATTCATACCTCAAGCTATAACTCTATTGCTTCAGGAGAAGTACTAGAAGACCAATTAAACATCGGATCTCTGATTTCAAGCGATTCCTACAAGTATTTACTTGTTTTTTTTTCCAAATTTCTAAAATTAGCTTTTCGAAAAAACTTTACCAAACGAAACCTTAGAGGTATCAATGAAGCTCTTACCTCGAGGAGTCCAAATATGAAATCTGGTGAAAAACTGACGGACGAACAGTCGTCGTATGTCGTCGGCAAGCTTGTGGCAACAAACTCCTTTCTCTCTCCTCTCTCCTCTCTCTTCATATTTGTAAGTGTGGATAATTATGAACAAATATCCTAAGCTTTCTATTTATAGCCACGACTCTCAAGAATTACACTTAACTCCCCAAGAGTTCTCGAAACTCCTAATTAACTCCTGAAATGTCGTTCACGTCCATTTTATAACTTCACGAGTAAAAACTAAAATTTATAAAAGTTTTCTTCCAGGTTCCGTTTGGGTTAATTTACACCGAAACACTAATTTCGTGGACTCTCTAGATAACCTATCTTTTTTATGCAACGTGTCACTCACGTTCTCACCACAGTATTCAAAATGATCTAAGACTAGATCAAAAATACCAAAAATTATACTACACATGTGTAATTAACTATTCATAAAATACCAGATATGTCAACTAATATTTAATCACATAAATGTCATTTAAATCATGTAGATGCCATATGATTTCCTATTGCCGTGTCTTCGATTGACACGCCACCGTTGACCTCTAGTCAACCTTATTCACAAGTATCCATTGACATTGATAATTCACAAAAATTCATTTATGCATTTTAACAAATGATTTTCCCTGGGACGGGTGTGACATGGAGGTTTAGAAGAGATTATGCAAGAATGTAAAGAAATAAAAATAGAAATGAGGTTGAGAAAGGAATACAAGTATGATAAAAAAAAAACAAAAATAGAAATGGGATTAGGAAAGAAGAACATGTATATAAGCAGTGATTCATCAACGGTGGAACCACAAGCATTCAATCTCTCATATATGTTTGTATGTGGGTATAGATTTCTCTCTAACTCATTGGAAACTCAAAGAAGAAGAAGAAATGAATTGAAATCTTGCAAGTACAAGTTTAGTTTTTTGAGAAAAACTAATTGAAACTCACATTTGGATTGTATTTTGAAGAAGAAAATCTCTATTCCTCTCTTTACTTCTCCCTTTCTCTATATTTCTCTCTAATGGAGTGTCCATGTCTCCTCCAAGTGGAAGCAAATGGGTCTCATTTATAGGCCAATTTGGGGAGATAATTTGGGTTTTAAGAAGTTTCTAATTGGTCCAAAATCCCAAAATAATCAAAACTATGTCATTTTGTTTGTTGGAAATTTGATTTAAAACACAAAATTTTTTAAAAATTACAAAGAAAAATGGAAATATATTGGCCCCTCGGAATTTCCATTTTGGCCCCTCGGAACTCTCGAAATTCGCGAAATGATCCTATTTCGTCCGAAAATCACAGAAAATTCACACAAACTCCAAATCAATCTTGTGATATACCGTTGGAAATATATTGAAGTATAATTTCCATAAAAAATAGTTTGGAGTTGGGTCACTTTGGAAAGTTTTGCGGTATTTGCAATAAAAGCCGATTTGATCGCCTTTTTCACCTTAAAAAAATCGTAATAAATCTGTTTTAATTCTAAAAATTATGTGCAATATACCGTGGAAAGATATTAGGCTCTAGTATCCATGAAAAATGTTTGCAAAATGATATGGTGCTCTGGTTTCAAAGTCAACTTTTAGGTTAAATCGGTCAAAACGGGGACTTCTAAGAAGTTCTGAGAACCTCTGGGAGCTCCCAAGAGCTGACGTTTTCGTCCAATTTTCTATTAAAACTTGTTTTAGTACATTTCACATGATATAGGATGATTTCAAAACTTTCGGGCAAATTCGGATGATTTTGGTCAAACCCTGGTCAATCCGGTCAACAGGGACTTTCTGGGAATTTTTGGGACTTTCGAGGGCCTCTGGGAGCTGATGTTTTTAAACATTTCTCTTTTAAAATACTTTCTTTTTATTTTGAATGACATTGAATGATTTCTAAGATTTTGGGCCAATTTGGAGAGTTTTTGGCTTTTAGGGGCATTTTGGTCATTTTTGCCAATTCTTTGACTTCTTGAGAGCTAGAGGCAATCTCTGAAAATCCGATCTTTCTAATCATCAAGGTTTTACATGGTTGTGGCCTCCTAAATCTGTTAGCCGACAAAATGGGGTGTCTACAGTTTGCCCTTCTTTGGCATGAACTTGCGAGACAACTCGTGTCGCAAGCGAGTGCCAAAGCCTTGAAGAGACAGGACTTTTGGAGGCTAAAGATTTAGGATAAAAACAAGTGTGTTTTGAAAAGTGCAAGAAAAAGAAACCAATGCTGAGGCTAGTGCTGGTCGCGCTCTGCGTGATCTGCCTACGTATCCTAAGGGGAATCAGACCAAGACATAGTTCGGGGCATAAAAGAACAAACACATGCAAATACACAACAATCATGCGGATGCTATGTTATGATGAGCTAAAATGATACGTGTCGTGCATGATGTTGTGTTCTAAAGTGCTTGAGAACCTAGTATATATGTTCTGTGTATTCACCACTCTCAGTGGGCTTGATGATCTATGCTTCGCTACGACTAATAGACTTGTGAGGGATCTCGACCCGAAGGTCTTACCTAAGGAAAAGCGTAGTGCTCAAAGTGATACTGTGTTGCTCAAAAGAGTGCTTGTGGTGTATTTTCCACTCCTAGTGGGCTTATAATTTGTGTGTGTCACGATCGATGGGCTATGTGTCATGTTATGGTCAATTTTTTTGTGTTTGGTAAGTGAAGTAACCCTCTAGACTTGACTCATGCTCCTCTTAATGATGATACTAAGGACTCGGTGACTCTCAAATTCTCAATAGTGCTTATCAAATTTCAATGATGATCCTCAATTCTTAACTACGCTTATGTTGTTCCTCAAATCTTCAACGGTGCTCTTCAATTCTCAAAGGTGCTCTTCCAATCTTCAACGATATTCCTCAATGATGCTTCTAAACTCTTCTGATGTTCCTCGATGCTCCTCCATTCTTCAATGATGTTTCTCAACTCTTCTAGTGTTCCTCGATGCTCTTCCACTCTTCAACGATTCTCCTCAACACATCTGATGCTCCTCGACCCTTCAATAATGCTTTTCAACTCTTTTGATGTTTCTCGATGCTTCAATAATGCTTCTCAACTCTTCTAATGTTCCTAGATGCTTCAACAATGCTTTTCAACTCTTCTGATGTTCCTCGATGCTCTTTCACTCTTCAATGATGTTTTTCTACTATTCTGATGTTCCTCGATGCTTCAGCAATGCTTCTCAACTCTTCTGATCTTCCTCAATGCTCCTATATTCTTCAATGATGTTTCTTAACTCTTTTGAAGTTCCTCGATGCTCCTTCACTCTTCAACGATTCTCCTCAATACATCTGATGTTCCTCGACTCTTCAACAATGCTTCTCAATTCTTCTGATGTTCCTTGATGCTTCAATAATGCTTCTCAACTCTTTTGATGTTTCTCAACACATCTAGACTCTGGGCCTTAAAACACACCTAACAAAACATATCATCAATAAACCTGGACTCTAAGCCCTAAAACACCTAAAAAACACAACTTATCAACACTCCACATCAACACATCTAGAATTTGGGCCCTAAAATACCTAAACAACACACATCATCAATACATCTGGACTCTGATTGGATCGACAATAATTTATTGGTATTGGTGATATTTCCTCTGATAAGCTGCCTTGAGAAATAACTATCGATTTGTAGTTTGCAACCACTTATAAGTTTATGCCACTCGTACTTGGGATACTTCTCATGTTGCGACCTTGACTGGTACAGTAATGATGTTTGGTACTTCTGCTTGTATCCATAGTTTTTATAATTGGGAATCACCTTAAACCCACACATTTGAGACCATCAGGATGAATGGACTTAACATGAATGACGATGACAAGGAAAGTTGGGTTAGTTTGTATGAAACCTCAATCTCTGACACACCTTTGATTAGATTACTACTGACTCAAACAAAGAAGGATTGACTCAGACATGAAATTCTCAAATTGCCATGATCCAATGTGCCACTGTCATAAATGATGTACTGCTTATATTTTATGTCCACTCCTCATCTTAATATGATAGCACTTTGCTGATAAATCTGGTTTTTGAAAATTCCTCCCTATTGATCTAATCAATTCTCTACTTCTCCCAGGAAGTGCTTTGAATTAGTGCCTTAGCTTTTAGAATAAAAGATGCTCTATTTCAAAATTTTCAAAACAACTTGGTGACTTGAAAACTCACCCTTGGTGTGAAGGGATCATGTTAGGCAAATGGAGTTTGCCCCTAGTTTGAAGTGTAGGAAGTGGAATTCATAGATAAATGAGGTGGGTGACCGAAGTTTGCCCCTAGTTTGGATGATGGTTCATTGGAGGTTTTGGGCAAATGAGGTAGGTGACCGAAGTTTGCCCCTTGTTCTAAGGGTAGATAGTAAAATTCAAGCAAACAAAGCAGGTAGCCAAAGTTTTCCCCTAGTGTGGAAGGTGTGTGGAAGGTGAGTTCTGGCATAAGGTAAGGACCGCGACGTTTAATCTCTCAAATGCTCATTACTTTTGCCTAGGCATCCTTTCAGTTTTTTGACCTAGCGAGTTATCCTTTTTTTTCTTTTTAAAGTCTGCCTATGTACCCCCGAATAGGGATTAGGTCTAACATAGTTCGAGCTAAGGCTTTGAAAGAAGAGGTATTGATTATGATGGTGTCGACCGAACCGATGCGGTTGCCTATGTATCCCCAAGTGGTAATCAGGTCGAGCATAGTTAAAGGCAAGGTTTTGAAAGAAATTTTGATTATGATGGTATTGGCTGAAGTAATGCAGTTGCCTACTGTCACGCCCCGGAGTAAGCCAAAAATAGGGAAAATAAAAATTTTCCTTTATGGGTCCGTAGACACGTGACTAGTTTGATAATCGTTCTGTCCTTCTAACTCCGCACCATGCAATCATAAGGGAAATGCTAGGGCATAAGCATGATCTAAACTTATCAGAGTATAAATACAGCAGCGGAAATTAAATAAGGGTTACAATAACTTCAATCTTAATACAAGAGGCCATACTAAACAATTTATACAATCTTAAAACTTGAGGAACTGTCTATCAGGTCTTGGGCAAGGCTTTATTCTCCTTGGCTCTACGGTGCTGCCTCCTGAACTCTTCTATCTATCTCCAAACCTGCAACACTCTGGGCATACGAATGCCCAGGGCATAACATACCGTCAGCCTTGGAACAAGGCTGAGTGAGATTCTCAACCGCACAATAATCAGTAATACAGAATATCTCTCAACTCACGCCAAGGTTTAGTACTTTAAAGTATGGTTATTCTCTTATCAAAAGACGCATTCTCACCACGGGCATAGTAGAGGTCTCAACAAGAAAGGTAAACAGATAATCATAACATCATATAATACATTCTCCTTATTATAAACTCGTGCGTGCAAGCAAATGCATGATCAATAAGATGCATTCCCAACTCTTTTCAAAGACACTTGCTTCTAAAACAGATATTTTCAAAACCATTTTATTTTAAAACCAAAGCTTTCCAAAACCAAATCATTTGAACCAAATCATTTTCTCATCAACTCAATCTCATCATTCACTTTCTCTTTCTCATCCTCTTGACAACACGCGGTATATCAAGGATGATAACTGATGTTGTCAGAATCAAGATATAAAAGTATTCTTTACTTTTCAAAGGATTTGCAGTGTGGAAGTAAAGGTCGAACCCACAGAGATTGATTACTACAGCAACTTAATTTTAAAACCTAAGTCTAATTAATTAAGAAAAACGGATTTTGATTTGGATTTAATTAAACTAATAACAATAAAATAAATCTAAACTATGAAAGCAATTAAAAGTTGTTTAAAATGAATGTTTAAGGGAACCTAGGATTACAAATCCACCACTAGCTTCATAATAGGCATATTTATGAATTACTTTAGCTTATTACGTTGGATGAATATGGGGAATTGTAGCTACAAGCCCAATTCCTCCGACAAGAAGATAATCATGGTTCAAGCACCAACATAATCCATCTGCGGATAGCACGAATTATCTCACACTAAACTAGGGTTGTGATCTAATCCGTCTAACCTAGGCATGGACTATTCGGATACTTGATAGCACGAATCAATAAAGCACCATCACATGTAAACAACCTAAACAAGCACAGCAAGAATAGATCGTTGAGCACATCACAGTCAAAACAGATCTAAGACAAGAATAAATTCTGAAAGCAATGATTTAATCAATGTAAGTACGATTTATTTATAAAATCCTCTAAACATGTGACTGTCATCCATACACAATAAAACTAAAATAAAAGCATAAATAAAACCCTATTACTCATCTAGGGCTTCATTGAAACCCTAGATCAATGATCTAAGCTGCCATAGGAGTAGAAATCGGCAAGTAGTTGATGGAGGAGGCCATGGAAATCCTTGGTCTTCTTCTTCTTCTCCTTGCTTCTCCCTCTTCAAGGGCTGGAAGTGTGTGTATATGGCTGTATATGAATGTGTATATTAGTTGCCAACCCCATAATTGAGTAAATTTGGAGTTTAAATAGAGTTTGTACAAGCTTTGGAAGGCTTCCCAACCCGAAACGAACTGAAACGCATGTAATTTACAGTCTGGACGTCGTTTAGCAGTCTCGTTTGCACAGGAGTCTTCAGTATACTGAAATACGCAACTTTGGTTTTTGGGCATATCGCGCGAGCGGGTCGCGCGAGCGCGACTTTTGGTACCTCGCGCGCGCGGATCGCGCGAGGGAGTTATTGGGGGTCTCGCGCGAGCGGATCGCGCGAGCGGTTTCAAGATTTTCGCGCGAGCGATTCTCTGATTTTCGCGCCCGCGGACCGCGCGCGCGACTTGGTTTTTTCAGCTTCTTTCTTGATGCTTTTTCACCCTGTTTATCCTGGTTTAGTTGATTTCTTCCAAAACCTGTCAGAAACTAGAAAACAGAGTAAAAATATACAAAAACAGGATAAAATGTACTAACAAATGCTCGTTAAGGCGTATAAATAGGATTAGTTCTCTCCCGATCACACCCCCAAACCTACATTTTGCTAGTCCTCGAGCAAAACTAAAATAAAAACTACTAATAAAAATATATTCCATTTTCGTATGGATCACGATTGCATTTAGCGTATGCAACAAGCCTTTTAAACCCCTAGGTGTCCCTAGTCGGACGAGTGAAGTCTCGTGAGGGTTCTCGTCAACAAGTTACCCACAACCATCTTTATTAACTTAAAATTTTAAAAACTTTCATTAAAAACAAAGAACATAATATTCAATACTCCTTATTATACAACAAATATTTGAAATAGAATAACGAACAAGAAGAAACAGAATCAAACGTCTACCTACATCATGAAAAACCATCTCAAGCACATGCATCGTATAAATCAATAGAGTTTCTCATAAAATCGCACGTGTGTGATGAGGTAGTCAAGTGAACACGCGCATGTCATGAACTTGGAATATAACTCGGACGACCATCTAACTATGTCTCGACTATGAATCTCACAAGGTATTACACTCTAAAATACAACACTCAGAAACAGGTGTAATTTTTCTAGTATACGTGAGCAAAGGAAATATATTTTCAAAACGATAATACTCACATATGACATGAAAAAGACGCATGACACGAAAGAACAGTAGTCTCATGGATAAGATGCCAATAATCAAAAGAAATTAATCATTACCATGTTTTAATCCCCTCCCATCATTTACATATCAAAACCATGTTCTTCTAGGATCAAATAGGACTTTTTAAAGGTTGTATTGTGGCTCAGACAATGGAAAAGGATAGAAAGGATTCATTAGGTAGGTTTAGAATGGCATTGTAAGGCATGTTCGATTTCTTTCATTCTTTTCTTCTACCAACTTCATCTTTTCATTCTCTTCTTTCCTTTCCATTCATTTTTCTTCTTTTCTTTCATTTTTTTTTTCAACCTTCTTCTCCTTTATTTTGTTTCTTTTCCTTTTTCTTTTCTCGCTTCTCAAATGATTATTCATTGAATACCAAGCAACTACCCCAATAGCATCTTATTTTCTTCTTCTCAATCACACATTGCCTTAACACTACTAAAAGTTGACAAATCTCTCAGTGGTGAACTCCAAGTTTGTCAAGTCGGAGCAAAAACAGGGATAATGGTAATTAAAGAAAGAAATGGCATTTTAACGGCTCAAAGGGCTAACTAAGGAAATTTTTCATTTATCGGTCGGTAATAAACAAAGAAGGCCTATAATCATGTCCTATGGTTATATGGTTCTTCAATATGTACGACGGAAGATTATTTAGCATGGTAACAACTATTTTAACTTGACTATCAACCAAAACGAGAATACTGAGACTAAGCAACAAGTAGATGCGCTATTTCAAGTGAAATTCGACAAACACAAAATGTATTTATAACCCTCAAAACAGAAAAGATAGGCTCAAAAGCTCACTGGGTCTAGTCTCCACCATGTGTTATCTAGAAATCCGAATCATATTATAGTTCACAACCAACATGTATTCAAATGACTACGTGCAGTGCATAGGTTAATGTGCAACTCTATGATATAAAACTACGATTCAAACGATACATAACTTAAAACATTTCAACATGACTTCAGTAAATGTTTAATCACATATTTCCTTGTTTATCATTCTATAACAAATCAAAGTTATTGAACAAGAAGTATCAAATTCGTTAGTACTATCGTTTATTTAAACACACTTTTTGAAAATTTTAAAATTTTAGCATAATGGCATAATGGCGTGCATGTGTGTGCATACCCCCAAACCTAAACCTTTCAGTGTCCCCAATGAAACAATAAAACGAAAGAAAGGAGAGTACATAAGAAAGGAACGATAATACCTCGATCTGGACAAGCATAGAACAGGTGAACACACAAGAATGTCACAATAAAGTTCAATGTTACCTGTTACTACTAGATAAATGAAAAGAAACTAACAAAAATATTAAAAGTAAATGAAATCTAAATACAAAATATAAATCGATAAACTAATCAAAACTAAACTAAACGAATAAATGGAAAAGAAATAAACGAAAAAGTATAAATGTAATAAGGAAAACAACAACTAACTTGAAATAAACTGAAACAAATAAACAAATACAGAAACGTAAACACTATTAGAACCAGTGTGGGGGAAGGATACAGAAGACAAAGGAAAAAAAAAACAGAAAATGGGGAAATCGCGCGCGCGGTCCGCGCGAGCGGCCGTCGCGCGCGCGAATCCTGGAATTTTTTTTTTTTTTTTAAAAAAAAAAACTTTCTCGCGCGAGCGAGGTACCTCGCGCCCGCGAATCCAGGCGCGAGTAACTACTGAGGCCTCATAAAAAGAAAAGCAAAGAAAAACGTCTAAGGGGCAATCTCGCGCCAGCGGGCCGCGCGAGCGACGTCTCGCGCGAGCGGGCCGGGCGCGCGAGATTGGTTTTCTTCATTGTGTTGCTAAAATTTGGTATATACTATTAAAATAACTTAATTCCAACCCCCAAACCTATCCAGAATGTCCAAAACAGACTCAAACAGACTCAAAAACGACCAAAAACAAGATAAACGGATGAAATAAAGCTTGGGTTGCCTCCCAAGAAGCGCTAACTTTTACGTCTTTAGCTAGACCTTTCTAGCATAAGACTCACGGAGGCCGTAAATCGGACTGTGTACCCCTAAAGATGCCAGGAAGAGCCCGATGGTAAGCAGAAACTACGTCGCTTCGAAGTAATTCGATTGACGGATTGTCATTAAGTTCAAGTCGATTTCTTACCTTCCGAGTAGATTCCGTATTAGGGTCCACAGGATTAGGATTCATCCACTCATCATCGTCCGCTATATTGTTTTCTTCGCTCACCTTTATTTCTTTAGTAGGCTCACTATTCCGTGTTACCTCACCTTCCACCTCACATAGGTAATCGTCGTTTTTAGGAGGTTGATCCATAGCATTAAATACGTTTAATTTTAAGTTCATGTTCCCAAACGACACTTTCATCACCCCTGTTCTACAATTGACACGTGCGTTGGCCGTGGCTAAGAATGGACGGCCTAGAATGACAGGAGTGTGTTTTCTAGCATCTAGCACGGGTTCAGTGTCAAGGACCATGAAGTCGACAGGATAATAGCATTTATCAACCTTAACCAAGACGTCCTCGACGATTCCTCTAGGAATTTTAATAGAACGATCCGCTAATTGTATAGTAGCGGCCGTAGGTTTCAGTTCACCTAGTCCTAATTGTTGATAGACGTGATAAGGTATGAGATTAACACTAGCTCCTAAGTCAAGGAGAGCCCTATGAATGATAGTGTCACCTATGACACATGAAATCGTAGGCGTACCTGGATCTTTATATTTTGGAGGAGCGTGTTGGAATATAGAGCTTACTTTTTCCGTGAGGAAGACCTTTTTAGGAGTATGACTCCGTATTTTGCACTTTTGTGTACAAAGGTCTTTTAAACATTTAGCATAAGCGGGAATTTGTTTTATAGCATCGAGGAATGGAATATTAATTTTAACTTGTTTAAACACCTCGAGTATATCCTCAACCTTAGACTTTTTATTTATAAGATTAGACGGTTCCTCAACGTTTGGTGGATATGGCATTCTAGGAGTATAATTCGTTGGGACCGATTCTTTGTCGTTCTTATTTTGGCTCATGTCCTCACCCGTCTCTTTATTAGAATTAATATTCATACCTGTCACATTCTCATTCGGAATTTCTATTACCTCCTCCTCTCGGGTAGTCAACCTAGTTGAGACGGCGTTCACTTGTTCATTCGACCCCTTAACCTCATATTGTCCCTTAGGATTTTGGATTGTTTGACTAGGCAACGTCCCCTCGTTTCTACGACTTACTACAGTAGCTAGTTGTCCCATTTGGGATTCAAGCTTCGCAATGGATTGCGTATGAGAGTGCACTATTTGTGCTTGTGCCTGAACTTGCGTTTCAATAATCTTAAGGGACGCCAACACCTTTTCCTCAAAAATATTTCCCCTTGAAGGATTAGCATTAGGAGGCGGTTGTTGGTATTGGTTAGGTTGAAACTGAGGTCGATACGCATTTGGAAAATTAGTCGTCTCATTAGGATTATTATTATTTTTCCACGAGAAGCTAGGATGGTTTCTCCATGGCGCATCCGGATTATTAGTAGTTGCATTATAATTATTTCGTGGGTATTGTTGAATAGAATTAATGTGTTGCTCCACGAATTCCGGGAATTGACTCGCCGATGGACATGCAAGTATCGAATGTGAAGGATCAGAACATAATGCACAAATTTCACGAGCGGGTGGGGCTGTCGTTTTGTTCATTGTTAAAAGTCGGTCAAGTTTGTTAGATAGTTCTTTTATTTCAATTGATTGACTTGACTCGAATTTTACATCCCTCTTAGGTTGATTAAGATATCCTTCCGAACGGACAGACACCGTTTGGTGCATCGAATTCTCGCTTAACGTTTCAAACATTTTCCAGGCCTCGTCGGCGCTTTTGTGTAGGAAGGTTCCCGCACAAACGGCATCGACGGTGTTCCTAACAGAGGGAATAAGCCCCTCGTAGAAGACCTGAACAAGTTGCCACTTAGGAACCTGATGATGTGGACACGAGCGTAGTAATTCTTTAAATTTTTCCCACGTGTCGTAAAGTGATTCCCCATCTTGCATTACAAAGTTTGTTATAGATTTTCTTATCTGGTTCGTACGCATAATCGGGAAAAACTTTTGTAAAAATGCGGTGTGTAAGTCTTCCCATGTTCTAATTGTGTTTGGTTCCAAAGATTGGAGCCAATATTTAGCTTTGTCCTTTAATGAGAATGGAAAGAGCCGCATTTTTAATTCATCATCAGTAAGATTTTGAATTTTCAAAGTAGAGCATATGTCTTGAAAATCTCCTAAGTGTTTATATGGATCTTCATTTAAACGGCCATGGAAAGATGGAAGTAGCGAGATCGTAGACGACTTTATCTCAAAGTGAGATGCCGTCGCCTCCGGTAATTCAATACATGTTTGTGGCGTGTAAGTCGTCGGGATAAAGTAATCTTTAAGTGGAGGAGGTGGTGGTATATTAGGATTATTCATATTATCTCCGTTATTTTGATTGTTATTGTTATTTCCACCGTCAGCCATTTTAATCGGTTTAATTTGAAAAGTTCGAGTTTTCCTTATCCGTTCACGGGTACTCTGAATTTCGGCCTCAAACAACGACGACGGAATCGGAGTTGATTCGTCGTCTTGCACCCTAGCTATAGAAGCTTGGGTTGTGGACTTACTAGTTTTTAACGTACGTTCAAGTTCAAGATCGAAAGATTTTAAATCTGGTTTATTTGAACGTGTACCCAACATAAACTAAAACAAAAGAAACGAAACTAAAAACAAAGACTGACTCAAATAAAAAAAAAAAAAAAAAAAACAAATAGCAAGCAATCACGCAACTAAGATAACAAGCACTCAACTACTATGATGCATGAATATTATCCTGTAATGCAATGACCGCGTCAAGCCCAGCGCCCCGGGTTTCCTAGCTAATGCAGTGCAATTAACCTTAAACTAATGCAAATAGTGCGTCACAGCGCCCTGACTTACAGCGGTTTAAAGCGAATTCCAAAGGAAGCAACTTATTTTATTTATTTATTTTATTTGCGTAAGCTCCTTTGATGTAATTAGCTACTCCACTCGGAAACGTTGACTACAAAATAAAAGAAACAAGTTAGTAACTAAAAAAACAAAAAACAGAAAATAAGAAAAATAAAAAACTAATCTAATATTTACGAATTAACTAAACTAAGATTATAAAACTAAGAGTAGTAATACAATCCCCGGCAACGGCGCCAAAAATTGATGTTGTCAGAATCAAGATATAAAAGTATTCTTTACTTTTCAAAGGATTTGCAGTGTGGAAGTAAAGGTCAAACCCACAGAGATTGATTACTACAGCAACTTAATTTTAAAACCTAAGTCTAATTAATTAAGAAAAATGGATTTTGATTTGGATTTAATTAAACTAATAACAATAAAATAAATCTAAACTATGAAAGCAATTAAAAGTTGTTTAAAATGAATGTTTAAGGGAACCTAGGATTACAAATCCACCACTAGCTTCATAATAGGCATATTTATGAATTACTTTAGCTTATTACGTTGGATGAATATGGGGAATTGTAGCTACAAGCCCAATTCCTCCGACAAGAAGATAATCATGGTTCAAGCACCAACATAATCCATCTGCGGATAGCACGAATTATCTCACACTAAACTAGGGTTGTGATCTAATCCGTCTAACCTAGGCATGGACTATTCGGATACTTGATAGCACGAATCAATAAAGCACCATCACATGTAAACAACCTAAACAAGCACAGCAAGAATAGATCGTTGAGCACATCACAGTCAAAACAGATCTAAGACAAGAATAAATTCTGAAAGCAATGATTTAATCAATGTAAGTACGATTTATTTATAAAATCCTCTAAACATGTGACTGTCATCCATACACAATAAAACTAAAATAAAAGCATAAATAAAACCCTATTACTCATCTAGGGCTTCATTGAAACCCTAGATCAATGATCTAAGCTGCCATAGGAGTAGAAATCGGCAAGTAGTTGATGGAGGAGGCCATGGAAATCCTTGGTCTTCTTCTTCTTCTCCTTGCTTCTCCCTCTTCAAGGGCTGGAAGTGTGTGTATATGGCTGTATATGAATGTGTATATTAGTTGCCAACCCCATAATTGAGTAAATTTGGAGTTTAAATAGAGTTTGTACAAGCTTTGGAAGGCTTCCCAACCCGAAACGAACTGAAACGCATGTAATTTACAGTCTGGACGTCGTTTAGCAGTCTCGTTTGCACAGGAGTCTTCAGTATACTGAAATACGCAACTTTGGTTTTTGGGCATATCGCGCGAGCGGGTCGCGCGAGCGCGACTTTTGGTACCTCGCGCGCGCGGATCGCGCGAGCGAGTTATTGGGGGTCTCGCGCGAGCGGATCGCGCGAGCGGTTTCAAGATTTTCGCGCGAGCGGATCGCGCGAGCGATTCTCTGATTTTCGCGCCCGCGGACCGCGCGCGCGACTTGGTTTTTTCAGCTTCTTTCTTGATGCTTTTTCACCCTGTTTATCCTGGTTTAGTTGATTTCTTCCAAAACCTGTCAGAAACTAGAAAACAGAGTAAAAATATACAAAAACAGGATAAAATGTACTAACAAATGCTCGTTAAGGCGTATAAATAGGATTAGTTCTCTCCCGATCAATAACATACTATCACAGCCAATTCAGACTCATTCCCTTGATAGGCCACCGGACGTCTTCACGGCGCACACTATCTGTAAACAATGAAACTGGCACATGGGATGTCTTCAACCATGTGTATACTCTCACCAGTCGTCTACACGGCTGAGAAGTATATTAGAACACTAGCCGGACGTATTCAACGATACATGGGACGTCTTCAACCATGTATGCGCATCACCGGACGTCTTCAACGGCGAGAGGCGCGCTAGGAACCCTAACCGTTCATGTCCACCCGGCTCGTCAGCCGTTGATCCATAGGATCCAGAAATCATATCTCATCTCATTTACATTCTCATCAAACACCTCTCTTCCTCACACAACGCATGCTAACACATGTCATGAAATGCACGTGTATCCATTATCAATATGCACATGCAAAACCACTTTCCTTTCTCTTTATTATTAACATGGCATGCGTATTTATTCCAGTTATCAACATCGTAAAACGTGCATTTATCAGTTATCAGCAGAAACGTAACATATAGAGCATGGATCGCATAATATGGATTTGATACCGATAAACATATAGATAAAACCCTTGACATGCTCACGTATGCGATAGCACTACCATAACATGCTTTTAAACATCTTATAATTAATGGAAATACACTTGACATCATAAATCAGCTTATCACTTATACAAAATATCATACATGTGACTTTAATCATCTTATATTAGTCTTAATAGGATTAGAGTGAGGTTAGGAAACTCACCTCGAGTCGCCGCTCCTCGAAAAGCAGATAAGCGTCAAGTTCTACAACAATAAACGGAATAAACAGAAGTAATGTATGAGTACAACTATAGGGGCAAAATGGTAATTTTACCAAATGAGGTCATAAACCTCAAGGTAGTGATCTACGTGTCGTTCTAAGTCCAACGCCATTGACTAGACTCAAATCGGAGTCCGTCGCGTTTTTCGAGGTAATATGCAGGGCTTACTATACTAATGTGGGCCCTAAAAGATAAGCTGTATTTTCGACCGAGTTGAAAAGTCACCAAACTTTACGGGAATGTTCTAGACATTATTCTAAGACTCTGGGAGCTGACCGCGTAATTTTCGGAGTCCTAGATTACTTATTATGAATTATTGAAGATAATATATGCCAGAAAATACCCGAAACGGGATTTAAATACATAAGTATAATTATACAAAAGAATCAGTACTTAGAAGTATTATTATTAAATACTAGAGATTAAGATACACCACCAGTATTTATTTCATAATTTTCGGAGCTCGTTTGGTATTTTTAATAATTAATATACTCATAAAATAACTCCTTATTAATTATTAAAAATACTGGACCATACTATTATAGCTTTATAATTTACATTATATAATAAAATAGTCCCAGGGTCATTATCCTAATTTTCTAGAATTTATAAATACATATAGGTATTTATTAACTATTTAAAACCATTTAAAACTAATATTTATTATTTATATAAACCATATAAATAATTAAATATATAATATATATAATATAATAATGATATATAGAATATTAAAATAATATTCTATATTATTAAAACCTTAATGGTATAATTATAAATTAAATTATAATTATTAAAACTAATTAAAACTCTTTTAAACTAATTAATACTACTAATAATAATAATAATAATAATAATAATAATAATAATAATAATAATAAAATATTTCCAGACCCGACGGGTCAAACCCGAACCGACCCGACCCTTACGGGTAACCCATATAGACTCACAAAACAACCCAAACTCGTGACCCGATGGGTCAGACCCTGACCCGACCCGACTTAATATGGATTAACCATACATAGACACAACCTAACCCGACCTATAACCCATTCGGGTTGGACCTAAACCCGAACCGGGAATCCATTTCTACACACAAACCTATCCTACCCGTTAACCCGAACCCTAACTAGACCCGAATCAAACCCTGACCCACACACAGACACAACACGACCCAAACCAAAACCCGAAACCCTACCCGAACAAGACCCGACGTCAAAACGACGTCGTGTCATTTAAAGGACCCACGGGTTTTATTAAAACAAACCCGAACCGTGATCCTACCCATTTCTCCACACGAACTGAACCGCCCCGCTTACCCGAACTCGACCCAAAGTCAGCCCGATGTCAAAACGACGTCGTGCTACTTAAGTTGGCCCACGGGTTATTTAAACCCAACCCGGCCCGCTATCCAAACCCTTATACTCACTCAGACTAACCCTACCCAAACCCGACCCATACCCGCCTGTTATAACCCGAAACCACTCGGGTCTCTTCTTCTTCTCCGGCGAGCTGCTCGTCGCCGGAAAGTCGGGCTTCGCCGGAAAACTTTCAAACACTCATAACTCTCTCATCTCTAACCCAAAATGGACGAGACCAACGGCATTGTGACCGGTCCGGGACCCTCTATAACATACTAGAGGCTCTTGATTCGGTTTATTCGTTTTGGGATCCCACCAGAGGATTATCCTTTTCAGCCAAGAAAAGGATAATGGCCTGCATGGCCATCCAAACGGTCCCCAAATCAAAAACTGCTACATTGGGGTTCTACTGGGACCAAGGGGGTCACCATGGTCTGGTTTAGAGGCCATTTGGTTGAGATTTGAAAATCCAACCTCCTAAGGGTGCTCTAATGGCCGCCGGAAAGTGCAGAGAGCGTTAGGCTCTGTTTGGGCTCTTGCTTGTGGGTTCTGGGTGTGCCTATGTGACATGCAAGTGACCAGAGATGCAATGGGGAGTGTGATTTTACCTCAAGTGGTCTAGATCTCCTCTCCTCTTTCTTTGATCAACTTTTCTCTCTCTCTCTCTCCCTCCTGCGTCTCTATTCTCTCTCTCTCCCTGGTCTTCTGCGTGTGTGTGTATAGAGATGGAAGTGAACAGAGAGGGGTGTGTGTTTACAATGTGGGGGGGTGTGGACAAGCCGAGAGTGTGTGAGTGTAGTGTTTAGATCAAGGGTGAGAGGAAATCAATGGTGCTCTCTCTCTCAAGCTCTCTCTCTCTCGGGCTCTCTCTCTCTAAGACAATCTGTATGAACAGATTGTGGGGAGATAGGGGTGATCAATGAGAGGGTGAGGGTGGGGTGCATTATATAGAGGAAAAGTGAGGGAGATTGTGTTATGTGCAATGGGTGCACCAATGTGTACCTAGGTATGTGTATTGTGTGTCCAAGGGTAGATCAAGGGTGGGGTCCACATAACCGTCAAGGGTGGTGTGGGTCCCATTCTCAGGTTGTGAAAATGGATGTGTTCCTGAGTCCCAAAGTACGTGCAAGTGTATGTTGTGTATATCTAAGGGTAGATTATTATGGAACCAAATGAGGGTGGGGTTCATATGGTTCCTAGATACCTTGTGGGTCCCATTTGCGGCCTAAGCACCTTGAGATGTGAGCCGAAGTTCTAATTAATGCGAATACAGATATATGAGAGTATGGGCTGGGTATAGCCTAAGTGTGAGTCTGTCTATGAATCCTAAATGAAATTTATAACTTCAAGGTTACAACTGTTCTAATTGTAACTTATCTCAATGATATTCTATAACATGGACAATTATAAGGTGACGTTGCTAATTCTAATTCCTACATGGAATTTCTAGAAATTTCTGGGTGCTACACCTACGTATCCCCGAGTAGGAATCAGGTCGAGCGTAGTTCAAGGCAAGGTTTTGAAAGACGTGGGTTGTTTTTTTGGTCGGTGGGGGTGATCGAACTGAAGTGGTTGCCTACGTATCCCTGAGTGGGAATTAGGTTGAGCGTACTTCAAAACAAGGCCTTGAAAAAGAGGGGTTTGAGGGCTTTTCAAACCAATCGTCATATAAGTGCAAACTTGAGCCACTTGTAGCTAAGAGAATTCGGTTTCGATCTCCCATTCTTTTCTTTTCTTTTTCTTTTGTCTTTTTTGCTTTGATGATTGATCCTTTTTACTTTCACTTAGCCAGTCAATTATTCTTTTCATGTGGTTGATTCGTGTGAGATTTTCCGATTGCTATCTCAAAATTTCACAATGTGCATGTTAGCTCTCAGAATTTGTTTGTGGTTGTTTCGAGCCCTTTGAAACATGATCTAGGTGCGTTCTAATGATGTACCTTCAAGCGTACAATTCTCTTATTTGTCTCATCAAAATTTTCTCCAACCTTTTGACTAGCTAGGGTCAGATTTTGAAAATCAACACCCTTTTTGCTCTAACTTTTGCCTAGGTGCCCTTTTCAGGTTTTCAACCTAGCGCGCTTTTCTTTTTTTTTTTTTTTTAAAGTGGAGATGAAACTCACTGAAATGTTTGGCTACCATCAAGGGCTAAGTCCTCATAGATTTGCATGGCTATCAATTGGGTTGGGCCCAAGGTTTTGAAATAGTGAAAAAAAAGTGTTGTGCAAGCCCCATGTCAGTTCCAAGTATGTCTTTTTGAGATTTGAGCAAAAGCATCTTTAAATTCTTAAAGTAAGACTATTCAATTCTCACCTCTTCACCAGTGTCAGCACAAAATTGACTTTGACCTTTTCAGGATTCTTTTTTTTTTGTTTGATGCAAATTTTTTTAGCAGAGTAATATCCATGGTAATTTAAAAAGTGACACTTTAGTTCAGTGATTCATGCATTTCAGACACATCAGGTTAAGCAAAATGAGATTTCATTCCATTAACAAATGAGAGGGATTACATTACCGGACACAGACCCATGATAACTCGATGACAGACGGACTTGACAAGAAGACTAAACTTAAAATAGACTAAAAACATAGAACAAACTCATCCTAGTCTCAAATGGAGTGTCTTTGTGACCCATTTATTATTATTACTATTTTTTTTAGCAGAAGTTCCAAACACTATCAATTCACCGCGTAGCTTCAACAATCATTGGCCTCAATGAAGGGGATCATTTGAAAGGATAGACTAGGGGCTTAGGTTCAATGAAGCTGACATTTTGGGTGATATGGGGTTGGATGGGTGGTGGCTCAATGATTATGTGGTCAATGAGGTCTTGGATATCATGGCGGAGATGTATGCACCGATCAGTGTCATGGCTTGGGCCTTGGTGGTAGGCACATCATTTGGATAGGTCACAGTTAGGTGGTGGGGGATCAACACGAGGTTGAAGGAGTTGGAGGTGCCCCTTTTTTAGCAGGTGGCCTAAGGCTATAGAGGGTGAGATATCTAACTTGGAAAATTCGCAGAGTTTTCTGTTTTAGTACGAGATGCTAGGCATGCTAGTTTGGTTTGTGAGCTGGTATGGATGGAAAAAATAGGCCATGGGTTGGTTACTAAGGGTGTTGACATCCAAAGGGTTTTGGGAGTAGTCGGGCCTCTTGGACTGGCTTTGTGATTCTTCATTCTTGATTTTTCCTTCCCTACTTGCATCCTCTATTCTAGTCCAAATCTCAAATAACTCTTTAAATGTTGAGATGTACTGGTAGAATAGTTTTTTGTGGTATAGCGGCTATAGATTCTTGATCAACATCTGAACTTGTTCCTTTTTGAAAGTCAGTGGGTCATCTCGGCCACTTTATTCCTCCATCTGCTCAAGAACACAGTGAAGGACTCATTGAAGTTCTGTCGGGTAGTCTCCAGATCTCGAATGGTGACATCAAGCTCTTGGTTATAGGAGTAATGATCAATGAAGACTCGGACTATATCTTTCCAACCCCGCGTCTTAGAAGCTTCCAAGGTCAAAAATTAGGATTGAGCAGCCTTGGTAAGGGTTTGAGGGAATAACATTGCGATGTGCTCATGGGTGCAGCCCATTGATTGGAAAACACTCATGCACAGCTTTACATAGCTCTTCGGATTTCTAGTACCATCAAAATGGTCAATTTCAGGCATCTTGAAGTTCTTAGGTAGTTTTAATTTGTTGGGCTCAAACAATCCTTCTAGATCTAACATGTAATCGTCGACCCCTTTACTCTTTCTCAGTATGTTCTCAAGCTTGTCGACCTTATCCAATTTTTCTTAATTTTTCTTGTTAAGTGCAGGTGGTGGGGCCCCATTGAACCAGTCATTATCTACATTTTTTGGTGCGGCGGCAGGTGGTGGTACAAGTCCTGGATCTATAAAGCTAACTTTCAATGCTTCTAAACCTTCCGGATCCATAAAGCGGACTTTCGATGGAGTGATTCTGATAAGGCGGCTCCCTGATCCTCTGACCCACAACGCAGATCCTGGGTGCTTAGAACTTATACTGACATATAGATGTAAAAAGACTGTATGTTAGACTTTAATAAGTATGGATTGACTCGTGTACAGACTGGATATTACAGTGTATGCAGACTGATGAAGCAAGCATGCGGATGTAAGCCCTAATCTACATTATGCTCCTACTTCTAATAGATAGCAGTTAAGCAAGTAAGATTCCAGCCATACAGAGTGTGCTAACTTTACTTTTCAGTGTGATCACCATGGGAGAAAGAAGAATTTCCAAGATAATTGGGAGATTCGAGGGAATTTCTAGAATTTTTTTAGAGTTTCTAGGAGAAATAGGCATTTTTGGGTAATTTATAAAGAGTTTATGGGAAAAACTAGCATATCCAGGCATTTCTGGGACATTTGGACAGAGTTTTTAGGAAAAACAAGTATTTTCTGGGAAATCTGGGAGATTCGAAGGAATTTTTGGGACATTTTGGGAGATTCAAGGGAATTTCTAGAATTTCTAAGAGTTTCTAAGAGAAGCAGGGTTTTTGGTTGATTTGGGTAGAGAAACAAGTATTTTTGAGTGATTTGGATAAAGTTTCTGGGAGAAACATGCATTTTTTGGGAAATCTGGGAGATTTGGACAGAGTTTCTAGGAAAAATTGGTAAATATGATAGGAGTAGGTGATGATGGTGATCATACTGTCTAGCAAGTTTTCATACTCCGTCTTTGGACCAACAAACAAGACTTGCGGTGTATATCTTTGTGAACATAGAGCAGACATCCTTATCATGGTGCCTAGGCGGGTCAACTCAATGTAATCACATGTGAGTGATTGCCTTGGGGATCATAAAAAAAGAGGTTTTGTCCTATTCCACATAAGCGTCTACACCGAGTAGGTAATCCCACCAGGGCATACAACAGTTATATCACACTGTCCTATCTGAAAAGATAAATTAATAGTCCTATGAAAGGTTTTATAGGAATCTATATGCAAAGGCTGGGTTTAGTCAAAGAGGGTCTGTTGATGAGAGTTCCAATATACCATCAGAGAGATAGTACGGAAGTTTTTACTCTTTTTGATATACCTTGGAAGGTACAGTATTAACGGTGACTTGTGCCCGGGCACAGTAAGACCTGAACAATGTCAGCGTCGTGTATTAGAATAGTCGGAGGGGGAAATACAAAAGTGCAATGCGGTGAACTAGACACAATTAAAAGATGATTTTAAGGATGCTTCTTATGAATCAAACCTCTATATTATTTTGTTTTGAAAATAAAAATCCCCAGCAGAGTCGCCAGATTATGGGCATGTGACCTCCGGGAGCCTACCCTCCGTCCGTTCTTAGGGTTTTGGAATTAATTTTCCTTTTGAAATTGTTTTGAAGAAAAGAAAGAAAGGAAAGTCTGTGAAAATAGATACAGAGTCGCCACTTGGTCTTTAAGGAACCAAGAAACCTAATTTTGACTCGCCCAAATGGACAAAGGGCACAGGCCCATCATAACCAAAGAAATTGGTTCGAGGTTTTGATACGAGAGAGGAAGGAGCCTTTGTCACGACTAAAACACCCTCAACTCGCAATTAGCATCCAAATAATCAACTTATACTATGTTTGGTTCGACAATTAATACTATGATAGGTATATTACACCACATAAGAATCTTGAAATAGAAGATCAAAAGATAAGATATTCACAAAATCTAAGCCAAGTATCACACAATGCAACAGTGAAAGATCACACAAACTAGTAACAAGTAATCAAGTCTTCCTAATCTAAAGGGGGACATGAATTGTTCTTGAAGCAAATAATCAAAGAAATCAAAATATGCTTAGCAAGCTAGTATGATGCATGTTAATCTTTGAGAAAAGAAGACCTCTCAATCCCTGGGATGGATGAGAAAGGAAGATATTAGATCGGCGGGAAGGGAGCATGAACGTGTGATCAAGTTCATTCCTTATAATCTTCTTAGATTAGGAGTCACAAAACCCCCAAATCTTGCATAGATGTAATGTATGATCCTAGAATGTGCAAAGTAATAGTGTGTTTGTGTTTATGGATTTGCTAAAGTGCCTTAGAAGTCTAAAATATGGATAAATGAATGAAGGTTGTTATTGTATGATATGTACAAATGTAGTATGATGATGCCGAAATTTGGATAAGAAGAAATATACAAAAGAGATGAACACAATGAAGTTTGTGTGTGGTTCGGCCCCGTTAATGAGGTGACCTATGTCTACGGGTGTGTCAGGGCATTTCACTAGCAGATCACCGGCGGGCCCAGTAAGCCAACAGTTGGGCGGCACTACCAGTAAAACCGACCGGGTGTATGCATCTTAGTAAAAGTAATATGCTATTCTTTTGGTTTAGAATGTGACCCCCTTCAATGGGGGCGAGTGGCCTCTTTTATAGGTGCAAGAGACCACATGTACAAGGTCAGTTTATAGATTAGGAAGCCTAATCTATTTATAGCTTAATTTACATGAATTTTGGGGTGTTTCCTAAGTGGTTTAGGAAACTGCCTGCTCCTTCCATTTAGTCTTCTAACTGGGATAGGAAACTGCCTGGAGGCTTGCTGACCAAGCAATCATGCCTACTGGGGGCGCGCTCATGTGGGGTCTATTTGGAAAGAATGACCAGACTTACGACCAAACCGGGCGGTTTTGCGTAACAGCCTGGGATGGCTGTGTAGTTAGTCCAAGTTCAAGATGACTTGGCTTTTCTTTGCTGAGGTGGCGAGGCTTGACTTTGTCCTGATATTTTTGTGCATATCAGCTGCCCCCCATTTTTGAAACTAATGGGATGCTCTATCGGATGAGGTTTGAAAATTAAGACTACTTCTAAAAAACCGTTCGGGAAATGGCCCTGGGTTGCCATCTGGGTTGTGACCGATCGAGCTGGTCTTCCAGGGTCAGGACCGAGCGGTGGCTATGTGGGCCCGGGACCAACTTCTGCCACGTGTCATCTGGTCACTGGCCTAGTCAGGATCGAGCGAGGCTGGTATAAACGTAACCGAACAGTTACATCGTAATCGAACTGTCACGTCTGGCATTAATTGGGCGCGTCTTTTGAGGCGACGCTCCGCGTGCTCGAGATGACAGTTGTCGGTAGGTTTATGCGGGAAAATTTCCTGGCCGTTAGATCTAGCTTGATCTGGATCGTCCACGCTCCCTATATAAAGCACACTTGTTCAATCCTGGGATTCTTACTGGCAATTGATAGAGATACCGAGCGATTTGAGAGTAGAAAAAGTGTCCGGTAAAGCTTCCCGAGCTCTTCTTCTGCGCTAATCCTTGTAAGTGTTCCCTTTTCAGCTTCAGTTCATCATCCTCTTCCTCTTCTTTTACCTTTTTCTCTTCTTTTCTGAGCTAGGCTGGAGAGGGCGAACCTTCTTAGGTTAGAACGGGAGTGGGACTTTTTCTTTCTCAGATTATGTTCTTTCTTCAAGTCGGGAGGTACGTTAGATAGGTTGATCCGAGCGGGCTATCCCCTAGCAGTTCTGATCGAGTGTCACCTTGTCTTTAAGACTGTATACTTTCTGCCTTTTAGGTTGATAACCTTGCCCCCTTTGTACCTCAAACTCGAAGTTCTTGACCTATACCTAGGTCGTCCTCTACTTCCTAGACCAGTCACCGGAACCCCAAGGATGTGTCACTCTGGTTTTGACTCGTCTTCTCGGTCGGAGGATGAGCAGTCCGGGTCAGAGACACCGGACACAAGTCTGAGTCCACCGTCCGCATCCCCCTCTTATCACCGTAGCGAGGGCAGAATCCCAATCCATCTATCTGACGATGAGTCAGACCAAAGAGCCACCGTTGCTTCTGTTTCCCGGGGTTTGGGTGATGAAACACTAGGGAACCCGACCCTGAGGTCGCCTTCGCCAATGAGTTCATCCTGTCCACCCTGTATACTAAAGATCTCAGCCGTATTAGGGATAGGTACAGCCTTCCTGACTATTTCTCCATGGCCATGAATGTCGGCGGAGCCCAAATCTACCAGCGGGGTTTCACCACCTTATACGAGGACATCCTCATAGCTGGATTCTGCATTCCCCTCCATCCAGTTGCTTGGGACGTCCTTATATATTTGGGGATCGTCCCGGGGTATCTGACCCCAAACGGTTGGAGATTCCTCATGGGGTCCATTTCCCTTTGGCCCTAAGTTTTTGGGTATGAGCTTTCCGTCTAGGAGTTTCTCTGGACGCACCGACCGTTCTCGAACATGGGGAGACTGGGTTCTTTTCTCTTAGGGTTCGGCACGGGAGAAAGATCATAATGAATTGTCCGAGCAACAACAAGGGTTGGAAGAATAGATTCTTCCAAGTATCCACCTTTGGACTCTGTGAATGGGCCCCAGGGATTCAGATGAGGACTTCCTGGGTGGGAGAGCTAAGGGGTAAGTTAGTGTAGTAACTTCTTCTCACTTCCTTTACTTTGATTTAAGACTAACTGCGTTACATTTTGTGTTGCAGCGGGGTCAACCAGCCCACCTAGTATTCCCGGGGAGTGCCAAAAGAGAATCAGAAGCTTGGCAGAACGTCCTATCAACATTTGGGATGTTCTAACGCGCTCAGGAGATCAGAGAGGCGATCACCGACCAGAACACCCCACCAAGGCCCCTGTCTTTTCCTCAATCATCCCGGGTAAGAGTTTGATCAGTAACTTAATTTTGGTTATCCTCCATTGTCTCGTTGCTTTGATTACTGACTTCGTGGCTGCTTTCCTTTTGCTAGGGAGAGGCAGTTGAGGGAGAGGCAGGCCACTGCTGCTGCTGCTGCCGCCCGGTTGGCAGTGGCACAAGGAAAAAGGCCTATTGCAGAAGCCTTGGGCAGCCAATGCCCGCTTAGTCTAATTCGGCACGGGACTGCAAACCGTCCGGAACCCGTCGGGACTTCATCTCCCCACTTAGTGGTGGCCGAGACTTTTCCTCGGGCGGGAATACCGTCTGGGGTGCTGGTTGAGGAATCGGTAGTGATCAGTGAGAGGGTCAAGTCCGCCCTCCTCCCCAGCCAGGTGGAGGCGTGTGCAAACATGTCTCTAGAGGCGTTTCAGGGATGGTTATACAGTCTTTCCTATATGGTAAGCACCTAGCACTTCTGCTCCTCTTTACCACAACTTCTCTTGTGTTTAACTTGTTAACTAACTATCTTGGATTCTTTGCAGGTTGGCTGCATGGCCGCAGAGGCTGAGTCCTTCCTGTCCTCTTTGGCCAGGAGGCCGCTGCTGCCGAAGTCACTCTATTTGAGGAGCGAGCGACCTCAGAGGCTAGGCAAAACACCCTGGCTTTGGAGAAGGATAAGGTGAAGGGTTTGGTCCTGAGCCTTGGTGCTGCCCAGGCAGAGTTGGTGACTACCCTGGCGGATCTAGAGGCTTCCCGGGCCATTGCGGCTGTTGCAGAGGCTAAGGCGAAGGCTGCGATTGTGGCAACGACGGTAGAATCCACAGAGGAGGCTTTTGACAATGGCTTCTTCCAAGGCTACGAGGACCTCAAGCGAAGGCTAGCTTGGGATCACCCCGAATGGGACATCTCGCCCTATGAGGGGATTGATTCGGACTATTGGGACCTTGGTCCTACTGCTGCCGATGCTACCGCCCCAATAGAAGAAGCTGACAACTCCACTGCCTTGGCCGGAGTTGCTAACGATTTTGCTACCCCAGGCAGAAGCTCGATTCTGGGTGGAGGAGCCGCCTCGTTGGGAGAGATCGGAGAGACTGAAGACGTGGTCAAGATTATGATGCTTAGTCCCTGAATTGTATTTTCTATTTCCCTCTTTGTTGTTTTTTTTGGGGAGGCTACTACAACTGCCCCCCAAGTTGTACAAACAATTTTTTAATTAATAAAAAGGTCCTTGAGACCAATCTTTCCATCAATTATTTCTGCACTTGAATGCCTGTTTGTGATTGCTTGTGACCGACCAGTTGTAAATCCCGTAGGAACCTTGCCTTAGTAAAAGTTAGGACTATAACCGGTAGAGAACACTTGGTCTTTCAGGGACCAGATATGGGGGTCCCACTCAGGTATAGTACATGTTTGTGATTGTTTACTAACCGGGCTGTTTCTCTGGGTACTGTAGGTACTTAGGAATGTTAGAAGTGTTCTAGGATTCCAAGTCCTGTTAGTATCCGGTGTGATTTCCTGTTTAGTCTGCCCTGCCCCCCAAGCTTTTTCTAAGGCTGGCGTATAGAGGGGGTGACCATAGGAAACCGACCTAGAACGTGGGTGGTTGCAGGGTCTTTTGGGACTTGCCATCATCAGCCACCTAGGGGGCATTGCCCCCCTTATAGGTTGGACCTAAGCGAAGCCTGTGCCTTGGGTTTTGGACCCGAGGTCTTTTAAGTGCCTGGGGTCTGACCCCGAGGTCTTTTAAGTGCCTGGGGTCTGACCCCGAGGTCTTTTAAGTGAGAAAGCACGGAGAAGAGTTGTTTGGGGAAAAAAGAAACTTTTATTACTATATGAATAGATATGCTCAGGTCGAGCTACATTGTTCCAAGCCAACATTATTGTCATGCTTTACTGGAAGTACTTGCGGAGGTGCTGCACGTTCCAAGGATGAGAGAGGTCGTGCCTGTTAGGGATATATACTAAAAGCCATGCTTTATGTAGTTGATTTATTATTCATTTAATAAAATCAGTTAATCCATTTTTTATGAGAATCTGTGTGGGCAATGTTTGTATTATATTATTTATTTAATGTATGTCTCTCATTCTATATAGTAGGTGGTTTGGTGTGTAGAGTTCGGCTTACACACGGAAGATCAGGCCATCAGATATTATAGCATGTAAGATTTTGGTTTACAGTCTTAGATGGGATTGGACACACCATCGGTAGGACTGCTGCATGGTGTTGTAGTAGGTTTGTCTTGACTGCGGGAAACGGTATAGTTTCAACTCACCATGCTGGTACATTTTGTGTATTAAACAGGACCGTCTTGGGGGTAATTATCTTTATACTGACTTATAAGATAATTAATACCTCATGGCTATTATGAGTGCTTATGCTCTAAATCCTAATTTAATTTATAGACACGTACATTTGATATTTATACTTTGATCCCTAAAAGGGTGAGATCCTTAAATGGGTCAATATCTCATTGGATTGGGTGGCAATATTAATTGTGTGGTGGATATTAATTAATGATGGAATCCATGTCTCAATTTTGGGATTGATGATATCCCCTTGAGAAAGCTTATAAGTTTTGATTATGTCAAACCCTGCAGGTGGATTTTGTATCCGACATATCAGATAAGTTAAGCAGAGGATCTCAAGGAATTTTAAGAAATTAATTAAATATGATTGTCAGTAATTATATTTAATTAATGGATATCTGTAATCTTAACATGGGGAGATAATAAGCATTTAATAACATGGAGCTCGAAATATATTTTTGAGATAAGGGTAGGAGTGCAATTATAATTCTTTAGTGGTATGAATTATAATTTATGGAAATAGGAATCTAATTCAGTTCGAATTAGGGTTTTCTAATTCCATAAGGAAGCCTATTCCTTATTGACTTCTTATGGTCCCTATCGTAGCCTATATATATGCTGCCTTGGCTCTTCTCTCAGGTTGCATGATTTCATATTCTAAGCTTTCCTTGACCTCCTAGCTTTCTTCTAGAAGGGTTTCCACCAAACCCTAGTCTCTGTGAGCATTCAAGAGACATAGGAGTGTAGATTGCTAGCGTCGGACAACGCTCACTAAAAGAGCTTCGGACTGCTCGATACTGATCGAAAGTTGCTGAATTTTTTACACAACGTTCCTGACGTCGAGACGGAGCTGCTGTTAAAAATTCAAGTAAATCGGAGATCGTTTGTTCCTCCTGACGAACACATCTTTGTCGGATCAATGTGATCAGGATTGAATCGTCACAGCAATCAAAGAGAGTGTTATAACTGGGAATAGAAAATAGAACGTAAAGAGGGAAGAGCAGAAAACTAAAAGGATTTCGAAAGAGCCCACACTCAGTTCGATATTCTGGCAGCAAAGGAATACGGTAGAAGATCGTGAGCTGTTATCGAGCCCGTGTTCTCGATTCGTCTACTACAGCAATCCAATTTTGCAGTTCAAGGTAACCCTAGTTCCGCCCTTGTAGGGTTATTATAGATTTCATGAAATTTTTTGCAGTACCAACTTATACCCACTGTCAACGGATTCTGGGAACGCAGTTTCCTAACAGTGGTATCAGAGCAACGTTGATTCTTCGTATGGGTTGGACGCAACCATGTTGTCCAATAAAACAGATCTTATGTGTGTTTTGATAGATGGATAGAACGTAGAGCTGTGCTAACCCTTGTTTTACAGCGTTCTTATTCCACTATTATGGTCACTGGTTTTGTGTGATTGGATCCCACGATGGTTTTATCCGTGGTTAATTTTGCTGTTTTAATATAGCATGTGAACTCCTTTATGGAGGCATAGGATTTGTGTGTATTGGATCGCACGCTTGATTGATGTGTGGTTAATTTACTGCAAAGAAATAGCATGTGAACTCCTTTATGGAGGCATAGGGTTTGTGTAATATATCTCAAGTAAATCCGTGAAGACAGTTCGTGAAGATAGTTTACAAGCAGTTTCAGAAAGCAATCTAGAGGCAATTTCTGGAGGCTATTTCAGAAAACAGTTCTGGAAGGCAGTTGCGTAGTTGCGACATAGAGCTAATCGGGTTCCATGAAGATTTCTTCACAAGAGTTGCAGCTTGACCATAATAGTGGGATTCCTATTTTATTGTGGTTTCCTTATTTATGTGTGATTGAATGATTATTATTGTTTCATGTTTAATGAATAGGACAACATGGATAATTGTTCCTAGACCTATTTCAGATGTCTAGCTGCATGTTTAATTTAAAATGATGGACAACTACATGTGTATTTAGAAATAAAACTAATTCCATAATTTGAAAACATAAGTACTTATTTTCTAAAATCATGAGAATAGAATAATTTTATTATCTACACATGTGGGTTTCACAAGTAAGGATGAATTAATCCTTGTCAAGTATTCCATTATTTTTTATTAATTAAATTAAAAGTTTTTCTAAAAAATTATAACCCTCATTTTTTTTTAAAAATTCTAAGTGGGAGAGGGAATTTATCAAGTATAAATCCCATGGTCTCCATCACTGGTTTGTAGATGATATGATTAATTTTATGTGATGGCTCTAGTGTCATCCTCCCCATCGGATGTAGTTGATCATGGAATCATCAGTACAAACTTCTTTAAAAGAATGTTTTGGGTGATTGTTGGTGTGGGTCACCTCTCCATCAGAGGTGTTCCTCACAGAACTCTTGACCTAGAATTAAGTGATGGTATACACTTAGCTATAAATAATAATATCCTCTCCATCTGAGTCACTGTTATTATTTATAGGACCAAAGCAAGTCAGTAGTTTAATTTTATTAGGCAAAGTACATTGCCTGGATAGTAAAAATTAAAAGGCAATTGTCTATCTGAACAAATGATGGATAGTATATGGCTTCCCATCGAGTCATACTATTCGCGGTGTATCAGGTTGCTGGCAGATTCCTTTCAAATATGGTAGAGGGAACCAATATTTTCAACTCGAATCCATAGTAAATTTTGCCCAAACGTAATTATTTATGTTATGTGATTCTCAGGCTTTCAAATGGGTACTTTCAATCCACTTGCTGTTATACTTAAAGAAAACAAACTTACTGGACCAAACTATATAGACTGGAAAAGGAATTTGGATATTGTGTTAACTGCTGAAGAGTACAAGTTTGTGCTTACTAAAGAATGTCCTGAGCAACCTGGTGAGGGGGCAACCGCTGAGGAAACCCAGGCTCAAAAGAAATGGGTCAAGGCTGATGAGATGGCGCGGTGTTACATTTTGGCATCCATGTCAAATGTTCTACAACATCAGCATTAGTCAATGATCAGTGCCTATGACATGATGGAGAGCCTCCGAGAGATGTTCGGGGATCAAAGTCGTGCTGCTAGGCAGGTTGCTATGAAAGACTTGATGAACACAACCATGGCTGAGGGGACGCCTGTAAGGGATCATGTTCTTAAGATGATATCTCTTCTTAATGAACTAGAGATCCTTGGAGCTGAAATTGACGGGGAAACCCAGGTCGATATCGTACTCCAGTCACTGCCAGAGTCTTTTAAGCAATTCCGCCTCAATTACAACATGAATAAATTTAAATATACCTTGTCGGAGCTGCTTAAAGAACTTCAGGCAGCTGAGGGTCTCAACAGAAAGTCAGGGAGTGCTCTTGTATTTGAGAAAGGTTCTACTTCAAAGCCGAAAGGCAAGAAGAAAATGAAAAAGGCTCAAAAGAAGGCCGCGGGTCCTCCGCCAATCTAAAGGCCACGAGGACAACCGGGAAAGCCTAAAGGCAAATGTTTTGTTTGCAAGCAGCCAGGACACTGGAAGAAGCAATGTCCAGTTTATCTCGCCAGACAGAACAATCAAGGTAAATCTCATTTACTAGTTGTTGAATCGTGTTTAGCGGTCCGATCTACCGGTACCTGGTGTGTAGATACGGGAGCCACTGATCATGTATGCAATTCTTTGCAGGGGTTCCAGGGAACCAGGCAGCCCAGTGATGGAGAGATTTATCTATATATGGGAAATGCTACGAGAGTAGCAGTAGTTGCAGTAGGAGATCTACATCTTAGTTTTGGTAGAGATAGGAATTTAATATTAAGAAATTGCTTTTATGTACCTTCTATTAGAAGGAATTTAGTTTCAGTTTCTAGTCTAGTAAAGAATGGATATTCAGTTCATTTTAATAAAGTAGTAGTTATTAAAGAAAATAAACGTTTTATTTGTTCTGGTCAATTGGTGGATGATCTTTATATTATAAATCATATCTCTCCTATACTGCAACTTAATGAATTGAATAACACAAATAGTTTGCCATTTAAGAGAAAAGAACCTTCGAGGATGAACCAAACGCATCTTTGGCACTTACGCCTTGGTCATATTAATTTGAAAAGGATTCAAAGACTGGTTCAAAATGGGCCATTAGGCTCATTGGAAGTGGAGGCACTTCCAGTTTGTGAATCCTGCTTGGAAGGTAAAATGACCAAGAGGTCATTCTCGGCCAAGGGCTATAGAGCAAAAGAGCCGTTGGAACTGGTTCACTCTGATTTGTAGGGTCCTATGATTGTCCAAGCAAGAGGGGGATTTGAGTACTTTGTCACTTTCATCGATGATTACTCAAGGTATGCGTACATTTATTTGATGCGGCGTAAGTCTGAATGCTTTGAGAAATTCAAAGACTTCAAGGCTGAAACGGAGAAACGTCTAGGTAAATGTATCAAGACACTACGATCTGATCGTGGTGGAGAGTACCTCTTGGGAGAGTTTAGGGAATACTTATTGGAGCAAGGGATTACATCCCAATTGTCTGCACCCCGTATGCCTCAGCAGAACGGTGTGGCAGAAAGAAGGAACAGGACTCTTATGGACATGGTAAGATCTATGATGAGTTATTCGGATTTACCAATTTCCCTTTGGGGACACGCGTTAGAGACAGCCGCATACATTCTAAACTTGGTACCTTCTAAGTCAGTACCTACTACTCTCACGGAATTGTGGACTGGGCGAAAGCCTAGTCTGCGGCATGTTCGGATCTGGGGTAGTCCAGCACATGTACTGAAAGGGAACACAGAAAAGTTGGAATCAAGAACAGAAGTATGTTTCTTTGTTGGGTATCCAAGAGGAACTAAAGGTGGTCTGTTTTATAGTCCTAAGGATCAGAAGGTTATTGTTAGCACCAATGCCATATTCTTAGAAGAGGACTATGTTATGGACCACAAGCCCAGAAGCCGTATTGTTCTAGAGGAAATGAGAGGAAAGACACCGAGACATACTTCTTTGATACCAACGGTACGAGAAGAAACACCACAAGAAAGAGTTATCGATATTCCATTACCACGTCGTAGTGGGAGGATTATCGAAACTCGTGTAGATCCCGAACCAACCATTAACACGCAGGTTCCTGAACCAGTACAACGTGTAGATAATGGTGTATTAGGTTCAGAATCTTCACAACGAAATATCAGTGATGCACAGACACGGGTTGTGCCTCGTCGTAGTGGGAGGGTTATTATTCGACCTGACCGGTATATGTTCTTGGGAGAGTCTTATGACCGGGTCCCTGATGAACAAGGTACCGACCCCTGTAACTACAATGAAGCACTCCAAGATAAAGATGCAGATCTTTGGCAAAAGGCTATGAAGTCTGAAATGGAGTCCATGTACTCCAATCAAGTCTGGGATCTTGTAGAACCACCCAATGAAATAAAACCCATTGGATGTATGTGGATCTATAAGAAGAAGAGAGGAGCAGATGGTAAGGTGGAAACCTTTAAAGCAAGGCTTGTTGCGAAAGGGTTCACTCAAAAAGAAGGAATCGATTATGAGGAAACTTTTTCGCCGGTGGCAATGCTGAAGTCTATCTGGATTCTCTTATCCATTGCTGCACATTTCGATTATGAAATTTGACAAATGGATGTCAAGACAGCATTTCTAAATGGAAATCTTGACGAGTGCATCTATATGATGCAACCAGACGGGTTCATTGCGAAGGGCCAAGAACACATGTTGTGCAAGCTTAAGAAGTCCATTTATGGACTTAAGCAGGCATCTAGGTCTTGGAATATCCGCTTTGATCAAGCAATCAAGTCTTTTGGTTTTGATCAATGTGCGGATGAATCTTGTGTGTACAAGAAACATGATGGAAGAGTGGTGGTGTTCTTAGTACTATATGTGGATGATATCTTACTAATCGAAAACGATGTGGGGGGGTATTATCTTCTGTAAGGGTATGGTTATCCAGTCAATTCGATATGAAGGACTTGGGAGAAGCCGGTCATATCCTAGGGATCAAGCTTATGCGAGATCGCAAGAATAGGATGTTGGGCTTGTCACAAGGCACTTATATTGACAATATTCTTGCAAGGTTTAGCATGCAAGATTCCAATAAGGGATTCCTTTCCTTCAGACACGGAATTACTCTATCTAAGGATCAGTGTCCTAAGACACCTGATGAGATAGAGAAGATGGAGGCAGTTCCTTATGCCTCGGCAGTAGGAAGCCTAATGTATGCTATGCTATGTACTAGACCTGACATCTGCTTTGCTGTTGGCATGGTTAGTAGATATCAGTCTAATCCAGGGCAAGAACATTGGACTGCGGTGAAAAATATTCTCAAGTACCTGAAAAGGATTCGAGACTATATGTTAGCTTACCAAGCAGACAGTCTTGTACCCATTGGGTACACAGATTCTGATTTCATGTCAGATAGGGATTCCAGAAAGTCTACCTCAGGATATGTGTTTACCCTAGGAGGTAGAGCCATTAGTTGGAGTGAGGTGTGTCACTTCATGGCTTTGAGTCTAAGTGGGAGATTGTTAGGGATATATATTAAAAGCCATGCTTTATGTAGTTGATTTATTATTCATTTAATAAAATCAGTTAATCCATTTTTTTATGAGAATCTGTGTGGGCAATGTTTGTATTATATTATTTATTTAATGTGTGTCTCTCATTCTATATAGTAGGTGGTTTGGTGTGTAGAGTTCGGCTTACACACGGAAGATCAGGCCATCAGATATTATAGAATGTAAGATTTTGGTTTACAGTCTTAGATGGGATTGGACACACCATCGGTAGGACTGCAGCATGGTGTTGTAGTAGGTTTGTCTTGACTGCGGGAAACGGTATAGTTTCAACTCACCATGCTGGTACATTTTGTGTATTAAACAGGACCGTGTTGGGGTAATTATCTTTATACTGACTTATAAGATAATTAATACCTCATGGCTATTATGAGTGCTTATGCTCTAAATCCTAATTTAATTTATAGACACGTACATTTGATATTTATACTTTGATCCCTAAAAGGGTGAGATCCTTAAATGGGTCAATATCTCATTGGATTGGGTGGCAATATTAATTGTGTGGTGGATATTAATTAATGATGGAATCCATGTCTCAATTTTGGGATTGATGATATCCCCTTGAGAAAGCTTATAAGTTTTGATTATGTCAAACCCTGCAGGTGGATTTTGTATCCGACATATCAGATAAGTTAAGCAGATGATCTCAAGGAATTTTAAGAAATTAATTAAATATGATTGTCAGTAATTATATTTAATTAATGGATATCTGTAATCTTAACATGGGGAGATAATAAGCATTTAATAACATGGAGCTCGAAATATATTTTTGAGATAAGGGTAGGAGTGCAATTATAATTCTTTAGTGGTATGAATTATAATTTATGGAAATAGGAATCTGATTCAGTTCGAATTAGGGTTTTCTAATTCCATAAGGAAGCCTATTCCTTATTGAGTTCTTATGGTCCCTATCGTAGCCTATATATATGCTGCCTTGGCTCTTCTCTCAGGTTGCATGATTTCATATTCTAAGCTTCCCTTGACCTCCTAGCTTTCTTCTAGAAGGGTTTCCACCAAACCCTAGTCTCTGTGAGCATTCAAGAGACATAGGAGTGTAGATTGCTAGCGTCGGACAACGCTCACTAAAAGAGCTTTGGACTGCTCGATACTGATCGAAAGTTGCTGAATGTTTTACACAACGTTCCTGACGTCGAGACGGAGCTGCTGTTAAAAATTCAAGTAAATCGGAGATCGTTTGATCCTCCTGACGAACACATCTTTGTCGGATCAATGTGATCAGGATTGAATCGTCACAACAATCAAAGAGAGTGTTATAACTGGGAATAGAAAATAGAACATAAAGAGGGAAGAGCAGAAAACTAAAAGGATTTCGAAAGAGCCCACACTCAGTTCGATATTCTGGCAGCAAAGGAATACGGTAGAAGATCGTGAGCTGTTATCGAGCCCGTGTTCTCGATTCGTCTACTACAGCAATCCAATTTTGCAGTTCAAGGTAACCCTAGTTCCGCCCTTGTAGGGTTATTATAGATTTCATGAAATTTTTTGCAGTACCAACTTATACCCACTGTCAACGGATTCTGGGAACGCAGTTTCCTAACAGTGCCCATCTAGAGTTTGCAACCAATAGGTGCCCAGGCGGTTGACTCAGGTAACTATGTATGGACCTTCCCAGTTTGGCCCCAACTTTCCATGGCTCAGGACTTTTGTGGACTGGTTGACTGCCTTCAGGACCAGATCTCCTATCTAGAAACTGCGATGCTTTACCTTGCTGTTATAGTATCGGGAGACTCTCTGCTTGTAGGCTGCCACTTTCAGATATGCCCGGTCTCTTTTCTCTTCTACCAAGTCAAATTTCGCCCTTACGGCATCTTCATTGTCTAGCTTGCTAAAATTCGCCAACCGGTAAGTAGGTAACCCAAGCTCCATGGGGACCACCGCCTCAAAGCTGTAGGTTAAAGAGAATGGCGTTTCACCTGTTGCCGCTCGGGGTGTAGTGCAGTAGGCCCATAAGAGGGTTGGTAGTTCCTCTTCCTATAGTCCTTTGGTGCTTTCAAGCCTCATTTTGATTGATTAAAGAATAGTCCGGTTGGTCACATCGGCTTGGCCATTGGCTTGGGGGTGCTCGGGGGATGAGTCGTGATTGGATATGTCGTAGCCCGAGCAGAACTACCTGAATACTGGGGTGTCAAATTGTTTACCGTTGTCACTAATCAGAACCCGGGGGACGCCAAGCCTGCTGAGGATGTTCCTCTCCATGAAGCTTTCCATTTTCTTCTCAGTGATTGTTGCCAAGGGCTCGGCCTCCACCCACTTGGTGAAGTAGTCTACAGCTATGACTGTGAACTTGACTTGCCCTTTTCCCTTCGGGAGAGGACCGACGATGTCAATACCCCACTGAGCAAACGGCCAGGGGTTGAGGATTGGCGTCTGAAGTTCGCCCGGACGATTGATCATGGGAGAAAATCTTTGGCATATATCACACCTCTAGAGGTATTCTTGAGAGTCCTTGGCCATGGTCGGCCAGTAGTAACCTTGCAGTAGGGCTTTGCGTGAGAGTACCCGGCCTCCGATGTGGTTCCCACACACCCCTTCGTTGATTTTGTACAGTACTGCTTGGACCTGTTCAGGGTGGACACAGCGGAGGTACGGTATAGAAAATCCCCTTTTGTAAAGGATGCCATCAATAACGTGGTACCTTGTCGCTCGGTATTTAACCTGGCGGGCTTCTTCCTTTTCGTCTGGTAACGTGCCTGTTGCCAGAAATGCCATAATTGGGTCCATCTAGCTAGGTTCTGAGGCTACCGGTTCTACCTCCATGCATTCCGAGTTGAACACACTTGGCTCGGGTAGGTACTCTATCCTTATCCCGGGCAAGTCTGACTCAGAAGATGAAGCAAGGCGGGCTAACCGGTCGGCCCTAGTGTTCTCATAGGTATCTGCGTGACGGAGAACCCCTGAAGTTTCTTTGAAACTACTCAGACAAGGGCTAGATAAGCTATCATGTTATTCTCTTGAGCCTCATACTCTTGATTGACTTGATTTACCACGAGTTGAGAGTCGCTGTACCCTTGAATCTGTAGTGCACCCATTGAGGTTGCCATTTGTAGTCCGACCAGCAGGGCTTCATACTTGGCCTCGTTATTGGAGGCCTTGAATCCGAACCTAAGCGCATACTTGAGCTGGATCCCATTCGGCGTGGTCACGATGATCCCTGCCCTGCTACCCTGTTTGTTGGAAGACCCGTCCACGTAAAGTGTCCAGGTTGGGATGTTTGACTGTATCCTGGGCGGTAGATCGAGCAGGTCAAGCTCTTCTATCGGATTCTCCGAGTATATGAACTCAATAAGAAAGTCTGTTACGGCTTATCCTTTGATCGCCGTCCGGGGTCGGTAGACCACTTCAAACTCTTCTAACTCTAAGGCCCATTTGATGAGCCTCCCGGACGTCTCGGGCCTGCTCAAGATCCTAAGGAGAGGTTGGTTTATGAGGACCACGATGATGTGGGCCTAAAAATACAGACGGAGTCTCCGAGCGGAGGTGATGAGGGCAAATGCGAGCTTCTCGATCCTGGAATATCTGATTTCCGCCCCTTGAAGCGCTTGGCTAATATAGTAGACTGGGAATTGTATCTCGTGCTCTTCTCGGATAAGGGCCTAGCTAACCGCTGATGGTGATACTGCCAAGTACAAGAACAATTCCTTAATTGGCACGGGTGTCGAGAGTAGAGGGGGCGATACCAAGTACTTCTTGAGTTCCTAGAATGCCTCCTCGCATTCTTTTGACCACTGAAAGGCCTTATGGAGGATTTTGACAAAATGGCAGACACCAGTCGGTGGCTCGGGAAACAAATCTGTTCAAGGCAGCGACCCGCCCGGCCAAGCTCTGAACTTCCTTGGTTGACCTGGGTGACCGCATGCTTATAATGGCCTGGATTTTGTCTGGGTTTACTTCAATACCCCGTTTGCTCACTAGGTGCCCCAAAAACTTTCCGGACGAGACGCCAAACATACACTTAGCCGGGTTCAACATCATCCCGAACTTCCTCAAAATGCTGAAGGCCCCGGCCAGCTGTTCAAGATGGTCTGACTCGTCTCAACTTTTGACTAAAAGATCATCAACATAGACTTCCATGGATTTCCCGATCAGGACCTTGAACATATGATTGACCAGGCGTTGATAGGTTGCCCCAAAGTTCTTGAGGCCGAAGGGCATTACCTTATAGTAGTACATTCCTTGGTCCCTGATGAAGGAGGTATTCTCTTCATCCCTGGGGTACATGCTAATCTGGTTGTACCCCGAGTAAGCATCCATGAACGAGAGGAGCGCATGACCGACTATGGAGTCCATAAGGAGGTCTATCCTGGGCAGTGGATAGCAGTCCTTGGGGCAGGCTTTGTTCAGATCGGTGAAGTCCACGCATATCCTCCACTTTCCATTCCTTTTCTTGACCAGTACTACGTTTGCTAACCAGTCGGGATAGTGGACCTCTTGGATAGATTTTGCTTTCAGGAGCTTATCTACTTCTTCAGACATCACCGTTTACCTTTGGGTGCCATTCCCCGCCTCTTCTGTTTGATCGGATGGGAATCCGGGTTGGTACTAAGACGGTGAGACACGACCCAGGGGTCTATCCCTGGCATGTCCTCATGGCTCCAAGCGAAGACATCTTGGCTTTGCCGCAGGAACTGAACCGGCTCCTCCTTGAGACTTGGCTCTAAGAGAGTGCCAATGCTAACGGTCCGGTCAGGAAATCGAGGATCCAACACCACCCGTTCCAGCTCTTCCATTGGACCTACTCTGTCACTTTTTTTTCTAGGATCCATCTCCTGAATGTTTAGCATTTCTGTAATGGATTCCCGATGTAAGGAACTGACATAGCAACTTCGAGCGACAGCTTGGTCTTCTCGTAGGCTCCTGGGTCCTTGAGGGGTCGGGAATTTAACCACCAAGCTCTACGTTGACACTACCGCCTTGGCCTTGTTGAGGGTTGGCCTCCCAAGGATGATATTGTACATAGAAGGAGCTTCCACGACCACAAAGCTCGCCAGTATGGATACCTGCTGAGGATAAGCTCCCATGGATGGTATCGAGCGGTTGTGTGCTAGACCCGCTGAAACCTACCAGGGGAGTGGCCACTGGTCGAAGCCGATCCTTGGATATCCCGAGCTGATCGAATGCTGAGACAAACATGATGTCGGAGGAGCTGCCCGTGTCTACCATTACCCTTTTGATCACGTAGTTTGCTACGGAGAGCGTCACCACCAGCGGATCATCATGAGGGAAGTGCAAGTCTAGCGTGTCCTCAGATGAGAACGTTAACACGTCGATTAGAGAGCAGGTGGATTAGACATGCCAGACATCCAATCGGGATGCCTGGGCGCGCCTCTTCCTGGCCGACTGTGAATCCGCTCCACCCAAAATGCCTCCGGAGATTACATTGATTTGCCCGAGGGGTCACGGCTGCTCGGGAGCCCAGGTTTCTTGTCGAGGTTGTCTGTCTGCTGCCACGAATTTGGCTAGGTGGCCCTACTCGATCAGCTTCTCAATGGAAATCTTAAGCTTAAAGCAATCCTCTGTATCATGCCCGTGGTCTTTATGGAAGCAACAATACTTGTCCCGGTTCCTCTTACCGGGCGGGCATTTCAACTTGGTGGGCTCCTGGAGTAGCCTCTGGACCTCTGTGGTGGCCATAACTTTGTGGATTGGCCGGGAAAGTGGGGTGAAGGTAATTGGGACCTGATCCCGATTGCCTCTCTGCGGATCTTGTTTGGGCTTCTTTCCCGGACCCTTCTCGGAGCCCTCGCATTTCCGTTTAGCTTTCAGGGACTCTTCTCCCGTAAAGCTGGCGCGCTTGGACTTCAGAAACTCCTTCATGTCGATGTACTTTCTGACCCTCTCTGAGGGTTCCACCAGGGTTGCCAGTCGGTCACAGTGGAATGACGTAGCAACTTTGGTGTGTTGAACCCCCGAGCAGAAAGCCATGATTGCGGCCGTTTTGTTCAGGTTACGGATCTGGAGCCTCCGCTGATTGAAATAGTCCACGTACTCCCTCAGGGACTCTCCCTTTTGCTGCTTGATGGTAAGCAGCTGGGTGTCCGGTTGTGATCAATCGAGCGTCCCCACAAACTGGCTGATGAAGAGCTTGCTCAATGTCTTGAAGTCATCAACCGTTCGGGGTTTCAGAGCGTGGAACCACTGCACGACTGGGCCTTTAAGGGTACTAGGGAAGGCCAAGCACAATAACTCATCGACCATGGTGACTAGTGCCATCTGAGTCTTGTAAGTGCGGACATGATCCATTGGGATCCCTGAACCGTCATAAGAGCTGAGATGTGGCGATTTGAATTTTTGCGGGATTGGGAATGCGGTGATCTGAGCAATGTAGGGCAACTCGGTCTCTGTATTGGTATGATCGTGGAGATGCTTGCGGTTCAGCTTTTCGATTTGCTGCTGTAAGTCCTCGATCTGGGCCTTTACATCTTGCCCGGTTCTCCTTTCCATATTTGAGCGGTACGTCGGGTCTGATAATGAGGCCTCCCCTTCGAAGTGCGTCGTCCTCGGGGATAGAACCCGACTCTGGCTCCGGGTAATCTTGTGCCTAAGATCTCCTCATCTCCGGACCGAAGGGTCTTTTCCAATTCCCGGGCCTTTGGTCTTGATTCCTTCTTCTTGGTGGCGCGTTGTCTGCTAATGATATCTCTAGCATCTTCTACCCGGTGAGGATTGGTCCGAGCTTGCCGCCTGGTACACCTGGGTGCTCTACTACGGTCACCATCTCGGACGTGTTCCCAATCCTACGGGGACACCGGCGTAGAGTGGGTATGGTTCTGGACTCGTGCGGGCTCCCGATCGGGGACACTCTTCCCGGTCTGGTTCTCGGATTGAGGACGCTTTTCCTGTAAGGCCAGAAGTGCTTCGATTTGCTGTTGGGTTTGCCGCTAGCCTTCCAGAAGTTGCGCGAGCACCACTGTCACTTGCTCGGAGGTCATGGAGGCGGCCTGCTGCTCGAGTTGCAAGTTCTCTTGACTGGCCTGGGCAGTATTTTTCTTACCCATCTTTGGTGGCATGTTGGTCAGTCAAGAAATTTGTTGGTGAAAAACTTATCGGTTCCCACAGACGGCGCCAAACTGATGATGCCGAAATTTGGATAAGAAGAAATATACAAAAGAGATGAACACAATGAAGTTTGTGTATGGTTCGGCCCTGTTAATGAGGCGACCTACGTTCACGGGTGTCACGCCCCGACGTAGCATAAATATGGAAAGCATTTAATTTCCTTTATGGACCCGTAGGTCGCGACAGTTTGAAGGATCGATTCTGTCCCAAACGTCGAACAACAATAAACAATAATCAGAGTAGAGCAATCAAAGCTTACAAATATATTTCTAACTTAATAGATATTACAGCACGGGGTCTCTAAAGGCACAAACCGCCTTAAATCAAAACAATAACTATTGTCTATTACATTCATCCTTATTACAAAACAGTTTATAACTTAGAACATATAAAAGTAAATTCTCTTTCCAGTAGGGATTCTCAGTTTGCATAATCATAGGGCCCAGCATAGTCATAACCTGAAAAGCCTGAACACGAATGTCCAGGACGCATCAACGTCGTCAGCTTCAAGAAGCTGGTGAGTATTAAAAACATAACTTTGAATGTAACACATACTCATTTACCATTTTTCCAATTCTCATTTAATTCAACAAGTTATATTAAAGCAAGGAGTTCATTTTAGGAAACAAGCACAATATTATTTAAAGGATATAATCCACATATATGTGACCGTGTATGAGAACAATGCACCATCTCATCTTACCGACTCTTTTCTCTCGACAAAACCCAACAATCCACTATCACACACCAGTATCTTTGAAATACTCCGATAGCCACACTTTAGCACAGGGGTTCCAGGGAATGTCCAGTTTGCCTCACACTTTGGTCTCGGGTACCAGGGAGTGTCCATTGCCTCACACTTTGACTACCTACTCCGCCATGCAAATACCGAAGGAACCCTCACGCAGTATCCAGACTCGGGTATCAGGGAGTGTCGGTAGGCCACACTTTAGCACTACCATGGGAGTCAGGGAATGTCCAAGTTTGGCTTCACACACTTTGACGCTTCCATGGTCGTCAAGGAGTGTCCAGTTTTGCCACCGTCGCATTTCAAAGACACCCTCGCCGCAATCTCAATCACAACACACTTTGGTACTCACTTACCAGGGAGTGTCCACAAACACAATCTCAACCACACTCACTATGTCACACTGACCATTACTCTTTTCCATACTGACTAAAATTCACACTCACCATGCATGTACAATTGACTCCACATGTATGTCATGAAACTTTAAAACATGAGGCAAATCACTAAATTATATAAACGATGTGCAGACGGGGATTCGGATTCAGTAAATTTCCCAAACGGAGCTTTAACAGTTCATAAAATATCACTCAAACAGTTCCTTAACACAAAACAAGCATAAACTAGAAAATGCCAGAAGTCGCGCGCGCGGGCCGCTCGCGCGGAGGTTGCTCGCGTGGGCCGCTCACGCGATATGCCCATTTTTCATTTTATTTATAAAAACTTTTCTATCTGCCGGAATTCACACAGCTCGCGCGCGCGGGCCGCTCGCGCGATATGCCCAATTTTCATTTTTTTCTTTTAAAACCTTTTCTGTCTGCCTGGAACCAGCCACCTCGTGTGTGCGGCTCGCTCGTACGAGGGGTCACTCGCGCGAGATGAAGCAGAGGCTTCGTCTTCCTCGTGAAACTGCTCTGTTTCAGAAATTCAGGGTCCTTTTGACCCATTTTCAAATCAGGAAGCAAATAGGGCATATAATATATGAAATTCTTTGTTTTTCAACAAGGATTAAGAATATGAAATCAATTTAACATAATTCAAACCATAGATCTCAAATTTTATGAAAAATTAAAAGTTGTCAAAACTTAATTTCCTATATACTTCCTTATATGAACAAACTAGGCTCTAAAACATTAAACATGACATCTAGGGCATGTAATCTTTCATATTTATCTATAAAAATAGATTTTGGTTAAGTTTGAAAAGTTATGATTTTAAGCTATGAAACTTCAAACGTTTGATCATCAATGGAGATTATCAATCACATACACCCAAGCAGTAACTAAGCATGAATTACATTTAAGAGTGAGTTTAAAATACTCACTGTGTTTGTGTTTGAGATAAGTGTTGAGAAAGAAAGACCAATTAAGAAATCCTCTTGAGTTTAGCTATGGTGGATTGAAGCTTACTTACTCTAGAAAATTCAGCAAGGTAAACTCTCAGGCTCTCTCTCTTCTCTCTGTGTTTCTCCAGATTGTGTGAGAAATGAGAAGGAATGTGTGAATATAAAGAATTCACAATCTTGGGCTCCAAGTTGTGTATTGTAAGCTTCACTCTACTAACTCAATTTAGTTAAACAATTGACTAATTCATGAGAAATACACAGCTTATACATACGTATATACTCTGATATATAACTCCACAGATAAGTCAAGAGCCAAATGTAGACTCCTAGGGGGCAATTGAAATTGTTTGGGAAAACAAGCTTTTGGCACAAGATCAACATACACCACATAAGATTAACCAAACAAATCACAAACAAGTTGTCTAAGAATCACTTAACATGTTTGGCAAAAATAGCTTATGGTATAACAATATACATGTATACAAATGCATTCCCAAACAAGGCCCTCCTAATCATTAGTTTCCATTAATAGAAGTAAAGCACAAGTCATTTCACACTTTACGTCAATTCCAAACTCTGTGAAATTTTAACGCGGCGCGGACAGTTTTGAACATAAACTGGTATTTCCGCGGCACAGTGGTCACCCCAAAAATACAGAAAATTCATTTTAATGTAGGAAATGATTTTCCGATTTTTTAAAAATACTGATTGAGTTAAAAGCAAACATTTCCACCGTTTTGAAATACAGTTTTGAAATCTAACACATGTGTTGCTAAATTTTCTAAAATCGCAGTTTGACCCCAATAAGAATTTCAAATATGAAGTAAGGCAAGTCACAAGATTTTAACACATGAGAATTGAAATAAAAATAAAAGTAAACAATACAATTGAATTTAAATATGAAATGCAAATACTGATAAATAAATGAAAATGCAGGTTATTACAACGGGTGCGTCAGGGTGCTTCACTAGCAGATCACCGGCGGGCCTGGTGAGCCAACAGTTGGGCGGCACTACTAGTAAAACCGACCGGGTGTATGTGTCTTAGTGAAAGTAATATGCTATTCTTTTGGTTTAGTATGTGACCCCCTTTAATGGGGGCGGGTGGTCTCTTTTATAGGTGCAAGAGACCACCCGTACAAGGTCAATTTATAGATTAGGAAGCCTAATCTATTTATAGCTTAATTTACATGAATTTTGGGGTGTTTCCTAAGTGGTTTAGGAAACTGTCACACCCCGAAGTACCAAAAATAGGGAAAAATAAATTTTCTTTATGGGTTCGTAGTTACGTGACTGGTTGTGAGTGTCACCTGATTGTCCAAACATGCTTATAACAATAATGTAATACGGGAAGATGACTAAGTTCAGCGATAGCGTAAATTTAAAACTTTAAGTCTTACATGACTAGTATATTACAGACCAAAAGATATCCAAAAGATAGATATTACAAGTTCAACTAAGCTATTACATCATTAGAAATATTAATAACAGAACTATGCTAAAAGAAAAACTCCAAGATCTTCAGCTGGCGAAACCGTAGCCTTCCTCGTATTAATCTTCACTTGCATAGTCTTTAGTAGTAAAATTTGTATCTTGATCGTGGCCGGCTCCGTCTGAACCTGCAAAGGCTGGACGTGGAAGGTCCAGCGGCATGAAAAGCCGTTAGCGATTAAGCTAAGTGAGGGTCCCCTTAAGGTTACCACCACCAAGGTAAGTTATTCTTCATTCCTTCTTATTCTCAAACTATGCCTCATTAATCTTTTCTTATTCTCAAAACTATGCCTTGTTTAAACCCAATCATTCCTTTTCAAAACTTAACCCAGAACTGAACTGACCAACGACATTGACTGAAAGTAGACTTAACTCCAAACGCATTTACCGGTCAAGAAAGAACAACACTTGACAAAGAACCGCTTGATTGAACACATCACTGATGATCCTTAAAACAAGTGTGCGGGATATTAACAGTCTCTTGGTTGAACACGTCATGTCGATCCTCAAGTCACCCACACGTTACCGAACACGTCATGCTGATCCTCAGACCAAGGGTACGTGATATTAACAATCACTTGGACGAACACGTCATTCCGATCCTCAGGTCACCCGTACTTGACCGAACACTTCATGCCGATCCTCAGTCCAAGGGTGTGGAAAAATAATCAACCACTTGATCGAACACGTCATGACGATCCTCAGGTCATCCGCACTTGACCGAACACGTCATGCCGATCCTCAGATCAAGAACACAAAACATAACTCTCCGATCGACTCCATGGAATTACCGAAAGACCAACTTTGCAAAAAATATCCGAACACGACACGAAAGTTTACTAATCACATTTGACCGATAGTCACATGACGAAAAACGACGCTCAACATCCTTTATTCGCATAAAATATGTTATTGAAGGTTTTATCGTTACCTTACACGTTCGTACGTTTCGTAGTTTAGTTCATTAATAGCTTCCAATTACAACTGTCAAGATTTCGCTATACATCCGACATTCCATTTTACTCCTCAATATACTTACGATGAGAACTTACCCAATCATTATCAATGCAATAATTGTGCTATACAACATACTTAAAGCTTGGGTACGAACTTTCAATAGTCATTAAACTATATTAATAACAATGGAAAAAATAGCACGTAGCTCATGGATTTTTAACATGGATTTAATACCAATAAACATATAGATGAAACCCTTAACATACTCATCTACGCGATAGCACTACCATAGCACAAGATTTTCATAACAACACAGGTACCGGAAAACTAGCATCAACAATCAACACCATGCATAAACAAAACATTATACAAAAAAGCTGTACAATCTACCAGGATATATTTTCACTGTGTTGACTGAATTAACATGATTTATTTGGGCATGCTAAATTGCTTTGTAGATCAAACTCAAAACTAAAACATTATATTTAATAGGATTATCTTCATGTACAAAAAACAAATCTAGCTCCAATTACATTTTTGAGCTGCTCAAATTGCTTATTCTACCTAGACATTTCTATACTATTGGACTGCTATGTCCCAGATTTATAGCACTGCGTTGTACATAAATTTCACCTATGAAGGAGGGGTTTTTAGACTGAGATATAGAAGAGTTATTTGTAGATAAATGAGTTAGCTTTCTCCACAAAAAAACTAGCCTCTTCATGATTTTTGAGCTACTCCAAATGTTGATTTTACTAAACTACATTCTGCTGAAAGTTTCTATTTCCCAGATTTATAACACTGCGTTGTACATGCATTTCACCTATGAAGGAATGATTTTTAGACTAAGCTATAGAACCTCTTTATGATTTTTGAGCTGCTCTAAACATTCATTTTACTAAACTATGTTCTGCTGAAAGTTTCTGTTTCCCTAATTTATAACACTGCGTTGTACATGCATTTCACCTATGCACAAGTGATTTCTAGACTGAGCTATAGAAGAGTTATTTGTAGATAAATGAGTTAGCTTTCTCCACAAAAAAACCTAGCTTCTTTATGATTTTTTAGTTGCTCCAAACGTTCATTTTACTAAACTATGGTCTGCTGAAAGTTTTAGTTTCTCAGATTTAAGGATTTAACTTGAATGTTGCATAGAACCTCAAAATACAACATCAAACACTCACTAAACATTACTACATACTATACATATGTTCTAAAGTGAGTTAGATTACTCACTAAAGCTTAGAATTAAGCTTGGATGTTGATTTGAAACTTGATAAAGCTTTGAACTCAAACTCCAAGGATGAACTTCTTCTTCTTCTAACTTCTTGATTCTTCGTACTGTTGGAAATTTTTTTGAGCTTGTAGACACCCCATTTTGTCGGCTATCAGATTTAGGAGACACATAGCTTGGTAGTTCACAATGATCGAAAAGACTCAAAAAGGACTCTTGCAAGTTAGTTCTATCTCTCAAAATGCTCAGAATGACCAAAATACCCCTGAAGGCCCGAACGCTTCCGGATTCAGACCAAATGTTCTGGAAATGCGCTACGTCATAAGAAAAACAATAAAATGAGTTCTAAAGAAAGACCGGATGAAACCGTTGGCTCCCAGAGACCCCCGGAAGTCCTGGAAGTTCCCAGAAAGTCCCTGTTGACCGGTTTGACCAAGTTTGACCAAGGTTTAACCGAAATCGTCCAAATTTGTCAAAAAGTTCCGGAATCATTCTAGATCATGTGGAAAGTATTAAAATGAGTTTTAAAAGAAATTCAAACAAAAATGTCAGCTCTTGGGAGCTCCCATAGGTTTCCAGAACTTTATGAGAATCCCAAGTTTGACCAAAAGTTGACTTTGAAACCGGAGCACCGTATCATTTTTCAAACATTTTTCATGGATACTAGAGATCAATATCTTTCCAACGGTATATCGCACATAATTTATGGATTTTAAACGAATTTATTATGAATTTTCGAAGGTGAAAAAGGCGATCAAATTGGCTTTTACCACGAATACCACAAAACTTTTCAAAGTGACCTATCTCTGAACTATTTTTTTTTATGTAAAGTAGACTCCATTTTCTTTTCAATGGTATATCACAACCTCAATTTGGAGTTCGTATGCATTTTTTGTGAATTTCGGACGAAATAGGGCCTTTTTGCGAATACCAGAACCTCTGGGGGCCTAAAAAGGATTATCTGGACGAATGAAGAGTAGTGCCGCCGCGACACTCTCCCCCAGAATGGTCCACTTTTATAATTTCTTTTGGGGGTTCATTTTGATTAATTAGAAACCAAAACGACGTAGTTCTATGTTCACAGATGTTTGGGAGTACTTCTAAAACCCCAAAATCACCCCAAATTGGCCTATATAAACCCCCTTTGACTTCTCATTTTTGGGGTGTCAAATACAAGCTTTGAAAAGTTTTAGAGAGAAAGTTGTAGAGATAAGGTTAGAGTAGAAAGAAAAGAAGCTTCCTTCTTTGATTTTCAAACAAGAAAGTGAGTTTTAAACTTTGTTTTTACTTCATTACTTCTATCTACTTCACATTCAATACACCCAACTACCATTCTAGTGGGTATTTATGAGAGAGAAAGCTACTTCCATGTCCAAAGTCACCATACATGAGTGAAACATCCAGCTATAAGTCTAAGATCATCATGAATATCATATATTGATTGCTATCTATTTGCTTGTTTATATTTGTTCATCTTCCCTTACCTCATTTCTTTTTTTGTTTTCTTTATTTACTTACTAGTCTATCATCATCTAGATGATGACATGAAGTTTGAGGTGAGTGAATTCTTATGGATAGTAGCTCTTGACCTCAAAAACATGTTTGATAGATGATGATTTCAACTTCAATACATTCCTATGTATTCATAAAGTTGTCTTTAAAATGGAAATAATATGTTCCAATAATCTTGGAGGTTCTTGATGTGAGTCAAATTTTTACATTTTAAGTGGTTATAATCTTCATTACGTATTGAAAATATGTTTTCAAAACCCCCTCTCTTAAACCCCTTATTTTGATTGCAAGAAATAAACCTTGTTTTCTCAAAACCTTCAAAATAGTGAGTCATTTAACTTCAAAGAATTATTTTGAGTTCAATACTCAATATATGAATGCAAGACCACTTGGAAAGTATTTCTAACTCATTATAGAACACCCATGATTTTTGGCTTGACTTGGAAGCACTTGAAAGGGGTCCATTTTTGTCCAAACATTCCTTCCAAACATTCTGCCTCTGCTGTCACAAAAGCTAGGTTGACTTTCAACTTGTTTTACAGAATATTTTCCAATATGAGTGGTCCCAACTTATTTTTCCCTTGAACTTCAATGTCACAGGGAACTTTCTTTATAATATGGGCCTCTAGATCTTTTGTTTTCATTTTCTAAGATTTTCTAACATTTTAGTCAACAGTACGGACTCTGTTTCTGAATAACCTCTATTGTTTATATGATTTTTCTCAATCTGTGATAGTTATTAAAGATTGGTTTTTTGTGTTGTGTTCTAAACACAATAAGGAAGAGCTCCATAAAAAATCATGCATTGAAAACATTCCTAACCCCTCTTTTCAATTTCCAAAAGATCTTGTTACTATTCTGTCCACTATTCACAGCTAACACACTTTTACTTCCATCCTTTGATTTAGTGCTTACATACACTCCAAATTAGCTCATGTCTTAGGAAATAGTTCATGCTACATTTGTACATATCCCATGATGATTTCCTTCGTTCATTCATACACATTCTAGACTTCTAAGTCACTTTAGAAAGTCCATGTACACAAACACACTACAACATTTGCACATTCTAGGATCATACATTGCATCCATGCAAGATTTGGGGCTTTTGTGGCTCCTAATCTAAGAAGATTATAAGGAATGAGTTGGATCATACGTCCATGCTTTCCCTCGATCTAATCTTCCTTTCTCATCCGTCCCGGGGATCGAGAGGTCTTCTTTCCTCAAAGATTAACATGCATCATTCTAGCTTGCTAAGCATATTTTGATTTATTTGATTATTTGTTTCAAGACAATTCATGTCCCCTTAGATTAGGAAAACTTTATTACTTGATATGTGAGTAGACGATTTTTCCTAGGTTTGTTCATGTGATCTTTCACTTTGCATTGTGTGATACTTGGCTTAGATCTTATGAATGATATTTTATCTTTAGATCTTCCATTTCAAGTTTCTTATGTGATGTAATATACCTATCATAAATATTAACTGTCGAACCAAACATAGTATAAGATGATTATTTTGATGCTAATTGAGGCCCGTTGAAAGATGGGGCGAGTTGAGGGTATTTTAGTCATGACAAAGGCTCCTTCCTCTCTCGTACCAAAACCCTGAGCCAAGTTCTTTGGTTATGAAAGGTCGGTGCCCTTTATCCACTTGGGTGAGTCAAATTAGGTTTCTTGGTTCCTTAAAGACCAAGTGGCAACTCTGTATCTATTTTCAACAGACCTTTTCCTTTTCTTTGATCCAAATCAATTTCAAACAAAAACAAAAAGAAATGGAATTCTGCAGTGTCCATAATCTGGCGACTCTGCTGGGGATATTGTAGACACCCCAATTTTGACCAACCGTCGAATTTAGGAGAGTGTCACCTCCGTATCCGATGATGACAAGGACCGAAAAATTGAAGTATTCCAAGCTCTTCAGAAAATCTCCAAAACGCGATAAAATTTCACAGAAAGAGGAAAAATACCAGGTATTTAGGAGAATTCAGGTATAAGACATGATTTTTGGAAAGGATCTTCAAAAATAATTCGTTTCAAAAAGGGGGAAGACCTAAAAAGGGGAATCTCAGCTTAAAACGGCACACGACAGACTGCCACGGCACTGACTGAGTGCCGCGCGGCAGTCAGAGAGTGCCGGCCCGGCATTCACCAAGTGCCGTCACAAATTTCTGACTGCCGTTCACTTTTAAAGTCTGTATTTTGCAGTGCAATACGTATGCGTATGCAAATAAGAACAAAAAACTGATAAAGTAAGACTGACAAAAACGCGGTAATCCATTAATTGCCGCGGCATTTGATGAATGCCGTGCGGCAGTCATAGAGTGCCGCGACGACATTCATGAACTGCCGCAGCGGCAGTCACGGACTGCCGCGACAGTTTCTGGACTGCCGCGCTGGGCAGCAGTCTGCCTAATTTCAGAAAGTACACATTGTACCACCAAATGAGATGCTTACACATGTATTTTACTCCGAATTCACTGAAAATACTTGGTAGTGTTTGTCTATATAAGAAGATGTATCTTCATGGAGAAATGGGGGACCAACCAAGAGAAAAATATTGGGGGGAATTTGAAAAGGGGAGAACAACACATACAAAAAATACACTACCAGTACTCCAACATTTTAGAGAGAAAAGAGAGAGTTTAGAAAAAAAACTAGGAGGAAGAGCTTGGAAGATCTTCAAAGAAGAAAAAACTTTGAGGATAGTTGGAGGTGATCCTCTAACCATAAGTTGTTTTATTTGCATTCTTTCCTTTGGATCCTAAAACTATTTTGTTTTCTTTGCTTCATTTCTTTTATTGTTCATACTTCCCTCTTTGAGACTATTGGAGATCCTCAATATCTCTCTCTTGAAATCTCTTGAATGTGATCTTTTGAATCCCATGTAAGCTTATGCTTCATATGGAAGTCAAAGTTTGATCATCATTTTATTCTATAAACAAATAGATGGATCCAAGTCCATACTCATGACTTGGGTCCTCTAAGCTTGAGTTTTCATGGAGTCTCCTTATATTCCTTGAAAACTCATGAGTTTTAGTCATGTCTTCATCTCCAATGGCCATCAAATGGTAGGAGGAAGTGGTTTTGAGTCCAAGTCCATCTCAATGGTTTAGATTCTTTATCTTGAGATTTCATGAAGTCAACTCATACTTCACTTGAAATCTACAAATATGAAGGTCTTTAGCCTCCAATGACCATCAAATGGTAGGAGAAGTTGTTTGGTTTAAACCCAACTTCATGGTTTAATAGTTGGAGTTACCAAATAAAAGTTGAATTTGACAAATGAAAATAGTGAGTTCACAAACTGTTTTTGATCAAAGATTTTTAGCTCGAAATCTAACCGTTGAAATCAAGTGAAACCAACGGGAAAGTGTCAATAACACGATATTCTACCACTGTAATTTTTGTTTTAAGTTGGTTTCATGTTTAGAAGGGTTTGATCATGGGTTTTGTGAGTTAATTACAATCTGTCCAGAGTCTCAGAATAGTTTCAGAACAGTAAAACGTTTTGGAAATTAGTAAATCAAAGCTTCAATAAGGTGTTTGTGACCCAAAATAAATTTTTCCATGTAATTTAATGTGTTAGGAAAGCCCCCTAAAAAGAATGAAGCATTTCGGATTATTTTACTATTTTTAAAAAATCAAACAAAATCTCTGGATAGAGAGTTGTACATCTCTGAGTGGTGTCTGGTGTTTGTCCTTTTCCCAGAGATCCGACCGTTGAAACCTTAATTTTCTTTTTGATTTGGAAACTAGACTCACAGGGGCATCTCGTGTCCAAAATTCACCAAGATCAAACCATGGGAGATATGCTTTTTATTTCTTTTAAGTTCTGGTCTGCTCTCTGCAATTTTCAGAGTTTTATGACACATTTGACCAACTTTGTAAATAATGGTCCAAATGACTTTTCTATGATCTAAGGCTTAAACCATGCTTTAATAATGTTTAGTTGAGCTTGAATTCAAGGTTTAAGAGTATTTCATAGTTTATCCTTGTCTATGTACATATTCATCTATATGATTCGACATTTGTAATTAAGACTTATTTGCTTTGGATTTAATTACATTAGATAGATGTAAGCTAGAAATTTAGAATTGTCATTTTAACATTGTGTTTTGCATATCATGTGGACTAACCCTTTGTTTTGTAGCGCTATTAAGGTACGATTTCTAGAACTCCTCTTTAGTTTATCTTAATTTCTTGATTTTATTGATTTTTCGACTTAATGCGCGACACCTTAGAATTAGGTTTTGCCTTATGTGTATATGTGATTAGAGACTCTTTTTTAGGATTTTCTTTTATTCGCATGCATTGCACGTTTACTATCGCTGCTGGATCCCGGGTAAGTTCACTTGTTCCCTATTGCATATCATATCGCTTGCTACCTGAATTATGTGGCTTTCGAATGGTATTTTGCCAATTGTAATTTTACACCCTTTGGACATGCTTTTGTGATGTATATGTATATATGTATTAGTTGAGGGCATGCTTAGATTAATAAATTCGATTAAAAGGATATTGAGTAGAGGCCTATCGCAAGATAGGATGAGAGAGGGTGTTTTAGTCCGACGGGCTCCTTCCTCTCTCATTCCATAATCCCCGGACCTAGTTAATCTTTGGTTTCGCAAAAAGATCGGTTGCTTTAAAATGGTTTCTTAATTTTCCTTTTAAAAATTAAGTGGCGACTCATTTTGTTTTTGAATTTGATTTTGAAAAGCTGTGGGTAAGTCAACCTGCGATATCCACAATCTGGCGACTCTGCTGGGGATCGAACCCAGAATCTCTGGTTTCGCAGACCAGAATTCTGATTTTGGGTTCACTTGAGGATTAGACTTGAAAAATATCCTTTTAATCGAATTAATCAATCTTTGTGTGCCTGTTGCATTTCACTTGCATGTCCAGCCAGTCGATTGCACGGAACTATGACCTTGGAGGCTCGGGGCAACCCGGTCGGTCAAGTCATCATGGGACTGTGTGATCACCCTTGATCTCGTACCATGATTTGGTATATGAAGCATCCTATCGGGTGTGTGTCAAGGGTCCCTTATTTGACCAAAACCCAGCCTTTGCATAGTAGTTTCTATAGAACATTTCAATCTTAGGAAATCAACGCTTGATTAGGGTTATGTGTTAGGAAGTTTTGTATGCCCGGAAGGGATTACTTGAGATGATGACTATACTTGCTTGATGAAAGATGAATAATCTTTTAATCACCTTTTAGCAATTTCTCCTCGTGTTACATGACATTTGGAGGACATGCCGAACCTTGATTATAAGATTATACTTCTTATATCATGTTTAGTTAAGCATCATTGACCTTGTATGCATCCAAATTTATGAAAAGTACGGTAATAATCCGATCGTGTGATCCTTCTACCCCGAAAGAATTTTAAGACCATCTTTGAAAGCAAGTGGATTTTTGTAATCTTCATCCCAAAGTTTTCAATTGCTCTTTCAAAAATCTTTGGAGTTCACTTTTGATTTAAGCTCCAAACTAATCTTTGGGAATTGTTTTTGAAAAAATGCTCTTCAAATGAATTTTAACGCAAAATTTCAATTCAATTATCTTCATTGAGAAATGTTTTCACATCCTCATTTTTTTAAATAAAAGATTCAAAATCCTTGAGAATCATTTTTGAAAGATCTCATCATCTAAAGAAATGCTTTTCAAATGAATTTTGAAAATTTTTGAATATCCAACCTTTGAGAGGGTAGTAGGATCACAATGAAAGGTGAAATTGGCGCATTTGACATGAATGAGGATTTTATGTGCTTATGTGTTTATGTGTTAGGATTAGATTTTTCGTTTCTTTGGCATATAGAATAGGCACACACACACATGCATTGCATCCGTGTGACATATGAATCATTCATGAGCATTTCACTTGGCATAAAAATTTAATAAAATCAATAGAAGTATAAGATTCTCTTGAGAAAATCAGTCAAAGTTGATTAAAAGATAAGTGTTGTTTGGTACAGAGATTCAAGCATGAGATTATTCAGGAAGGAACACATAGTAGGAAGAGAGATGTTTATGCACATATGTTGCTAGTAAGGTGATAGTGTTTTGAAATACTGCTGTGAAAGCAAATGTGGATGCTCCTGGGGACCTAATAATTTGAAAATCGTCTGTGACACTCCAGTTGAGACCAAATCGAGTCCAGTCTGTAGTCGAGTTATGTTAAGTTGGAGTCAAATGTCAAGTCCAGTCGAGTCTTCTGGTCAGTCTGTTATCAAGTTTGTTTTCAAGTCTTTGTCAAGTTTATCGAGTCGAGTGATATAATCCTCTTTCCCTACTAGTTGAATAAAATCTCATTTTTCTTGATTCAGTGTGCTAAGTCGTGAATGTATGGATCATTAAGCTAAAAAAAAAAAGAGTCACTTTTTCAAACGATCATGGAAAATGCTTTGTTAATAAATCTTTGCATTGAAAAGGATCCCAAGCGATCAAGCAAATTCTGTGCTAAATCCAAAGAGGAGTAGAGAATTGATTAGCTTTACTTTAAAGATGCTCTTGCTCAATCTTGAAAAGATGAACTTGGAACTTGAAGCTTGCTCACCATCCCCTTTTCTCAAATACCAAGTCTAAAAGATGAGCCCAACCAGTCTAAAGCCATAAACTTGGTCCTTGATGGTAGCCAGACATTTTAAATGAACTTCTTATTCCAAAAAAAAAAGAAAAAAAAAGAAAGAGCTCGCTAGGATGAAAACCCGAAAGGGCACCTAGGCAAAAGTTAGAGCAAAAGTAAGATGCGTGTTGATTTCAAAACCCCGAATCCTAGCCAGTCAAAATCATGAAGAGAATTAGAGATAGTGAGGTAGAAAAAAGAAAGGAAAGAAAAAAAAAGAGAGAGAGAGAATAAATAAGATTGAGAATTCTTGAGCACTTCAAGTACATCATTGGTACATGAATTATCCGAAGACTTTGTGTTGTTCTAAACAAAGAAAAGATTTGGAAAAGAGAGATTTGAAAGTATCAATTAGTCTAAAAAATCTTGTGAGAGGCTCAATGGCTAAGTGGGCCCAAAACAATGCAAAGATATCTTTGAGGAAAATAAAGAGTAATCTGGAGGGTTGATATTGCTTTGTGAGTGTGATAAAAACACGATACAATATGAGAATGGCAAAGTTGGCTGGCTAGTGAAAGGGTTAAAAGAATCAATCGTCAAATAAAGAAAAGAAAAGAAAAGAAAAGAAAAGAAAAAAAGAAAAAAGAAAAGAAAAGAAAATGAAGCGGAGAAGAAGTTCATGTTCTCATCATCCTGTTCAAAGGCTACCACAAGTGGCCCATTTCGGAAAGAGCACTCATTTGACCTAAATGGAAACATGGCTCGAAAAACCCACTATTTCTTGAAGCCTTATTCTTTCGAGACTTCCAGAGTCGATGAACTACGTTTTGACCTGATTCCCACTTGGGGATACGTAGGCAACCTGCTCGGTTCGGTCATCACCCCATCATCTCATGCCATCTTTTTTTCCAGGCCTTGGCCGAACTACTTTGGATCTGATTCCCACTTGGGGATAAGTAGGCGAACCTTCCAAGGTTCTCGGTCCACAACCATTCCTAAACCGAAAGTATCACCCTTTGCACCTTTGGTTTCCTTCCTTCATACTAGGGGCAAACTTGTGTTTGCCTGGAGCCATGTATGTACTGTCAAACCAGGGGCAAACAAAGTTCGCCCATCAGCATTGGGTTTTCCGCTTCAGCCCACCAATTCATGATGACTATCTCTAGGTTGGGAATAAATGCACTGCAGGCATCCTGTACCCTCATGTTCTCAAAACCCTTGGATGAGCCTATTTGCCCTTAAGACTAGGGGCAAACTTTGTTTGCCAAAATCCCTCTATGCCAGAGGCAAGGTCTCAAGTAATCAAGTTTGTTTTGAAAGGATTGAAATAGAGTGCCTTTCATTCTATAAACTAAAGCACTAATTTGAAGCATACTCTAGATAGGCAAGGAATTCGCTAAATCAAAAGGGAAAGTTTTCAAAGTTTAGATTTACCAGCAAAGTACTACCATTGGCAAGATAATGAATAAATCAAAGATGAGATGATACATTATTCACGATGAATGCACATTGATTCATGATGAATGAAGAGTTTGAGTCAGTCATTTTGAGTAACTAGCTTTGTCAGGTCTGTCCTCCTTTGATGAGTCAATAAATGGTCTCAAATGTGTGGGTTTAAGATGATGAACAAAGATTTGAAAAGTCTTCATAAGCATCCCAAGAGCAGTACGAGCAGAGGTTTCGAACACTATCACAGCATAAAGTGGCAATATAAGAAGAGTCCAAGACTAGGGACAAAGGTGACTTCCCTCTTTTGACATAATCGATGTGTTTCTTCCAAAGGTCCACAAATGCAGAAAATCATTCTTTATATCAACTCCGTTCAAATTCTTTGAGTCTTGTTTAGAAAATAAATTGAATTGAGTATGATCGACTCCTGATTTTAGAAAATGAAATCGAATTGAGTCTGATTGACTCCTAATACGTGGAATTCGAACATGATTTGAGTCAAAATGACTTCGAATTTGGTGAAATTGAATTTGTTTGAGTCTGACTGACTCCTGATATGAAAAGTGAAACAAATGGAGTCTGATTAACTCCTGATTTTGAAAAAGTTGAATTGATCTGAGTCTGATTGACTCTCGATTTAAGAAATTGAACTGAACTGAATTGATTTGAGTCTGAATAACACTCGTTTTTTTTATTGCAACATAAGTCCTTGCGAGGCCTTTGATCTCTGCTTTTGCAACATAAGTCCCCAAAAGGGCTGTTGATTATCACTTTCGCAACATAAGTCCTTGAAAGGCTGTTGACCATCGTTCTTGCTTGTAAGCCTCTGAGTGGCTATTGACCAATATCTTACCATGTTGTTTAGTTCTTTTCTAAGCTTTAGTCCTCAATGGAAACCTTGCATTAGTCCTCAATGACAGCATTATCAGTGTTAGTCCTCAATGGCAGCTTCTCTAAGCGTTAGTCCTCAATGGCAGCCTCTCCTTGCATTAGTCCTCAATGGCAGTATCATTCGTGTTAGTAATCCTCAAAAGACACCGGAGTATAAGACGCAAAGCGCATCTCAGTCTTTCAGCACATTTCCTGACTCGGCATCGGAGTTTGAGACGCAAAGCGCATCTCAGTCGATCAGATGATCCTCAAAAGACACCAGAGTATAAGACGCAAAGCGCATCTCAGTCTTTCGGAAAGCGTAGTTTCTAATTTGACACCGGAGTATAAGACGCGAAGCGCATCTCAGTCGATCAGATGATTCTTGGGAGACACCGGAGTATAAGCCTGTGGGCTCCCAATTCCTAAAAATTAAAGAATATTTGAGCATGTGGGCTCCCAACTCCTGAAAATTAAAGATCTTGAGAATATAACGGATTTATATTCCCGGTTTTTGCAATGGACTTGCGTCGACCCACGTTTTTTGAGAATATAACGGATTTGTATTCTCGATCCTCGTAACATATTTGCGTCGATCTTTTGTCCTGAGAATATAACAAATTTATATTCTCGGTTTCCGCAACAAATTTGCGTCGATCCTTTGTCCTACGAATATAACAAATTTATATTCTCAGTTTCCGCAACAAATTTGCGTCGATCCTTTGTCCTGCGAATATAACAAATTCATATTCTCGGTTTTCGCAACAAATTTGCGTCGATCCTTTGTCCTGAGAATATAACAAATTTATATTCTCAGTTTCCGCAACAAATTTGCGTCGATCCTTTGTCCTGAGAATATAACAAATTTATATTCTCAGTTTCCAAAACAAATTTGCGTCAACCCTCGCTTGGAGAATATAACTGATTTATATTCCCGGTTTTCGCAACGGACTTGCGTTGATTTTTGTTTTGAGAATATAACAAATTTATATTCTCAGCTTCCGCAACAAATTTGCGTCAACCCTCGCTTGGAGAATATAACGGATTTATATTCCCGGTTTTCGCAACGGACTTGCGTTGATTTTCGTTTTGAGAATATAACGGATTTATATTCCCGGTTTTCGCAACGGACTTGCGTCAACCCTCGCTTTGAGAATATAACGGATTTATATTCCCGGTTTTCGCAACGGACTTGCGTTGATTTTCGTTTTGAGAATATAACGGATTTATATTCCCGGTTTTCGCAACGGACTTGCGTCAACCCTCGCTTTGAGAATATAACAAATTTACATTCCCGGTTTTCGCAACGGACTTGCGTCAACCCTCGCTTTGAGAATATAACGAATTCATATTCCCGGTTTTCGCAACGGACATGCGTCAACCCTCGCTTTGAGAATATAACGGATTTATATTCCCGGTTTTCGCAACGGACTTGCGTTGATTTTCGTTTTGAGAATATAACAAATTTATATTCTCAGTTTCCGTAACAAATTTGCGTCAACCCTCGCTTTGAGAATATAACGAATTTATATTCCCGATTTTCGCAACGGACTTGCGTCAACCCTCGCTTTGAGAATATAACGGATTTATATTCCCGGTTTTCGCAACGGACTTGCGTTGATTTTCGTTTTGAGAATATAACGGATTTATATTCCCGGTTTTCGCAACGGACTTGCGTCAACCCTCGCTTTGAGAATATAACGAATTTAAATTCCCGGTTTTCGCAACAGACTTGCGTCAACCCTCGCTTTGAGAATATAACGAATTTAAATTCCCGGTTTTCGCAACGGACTTGCGTCAACCCTCGCTTTGAGAATATAACGGATTTATATTCCCGGTTTTTGCAACGGACTTGCGTTGATTTTCGTTTTGAGAATATAACGGATTTACATTCCCGGTTTTCGCAACGGACTTGCGTCAACCCTCGCTTTGAGAATATAACGGATTTATATTCCCGGTTTTCGCAATGGACTTGCGTTGATTTTCGTTTTGAGAATATAACGGATTCATATTCCCGGTTTTCGCAACGGACTTGCGTCAACCCTCGCTTTGAGAATATAATGGATTTATATTCCCGGTTTTTGCAACGGACTTGTGTTGACTTTCGTTTTGAGAATATAACGAATTTATATCCCCGGTTTTCGCAACTGACTTGCGTCAACCCTCGCTTTGAGAATATAACGAATTTATATTCCCGATTTTCGCAACGGACTTGCGTTGACCTTCGTGATCAAATCAAAAGCACTTTCATGACTCCTGTGTCAAATTTTCGCATGAAAAATCTTGCCTGACTAACACGCCACGAAATGCGCATCGTACGTAGGGAAAACATGATAAGCATGACATTTACACAATCAGGTCAATTCAGAAAACGCCATCGCATTGCACTTGCATCACGACAGGATAGGTGCATCCATCCGTGTGACTACTTGCGTTTGTGAATGTTCAACCCATGCCTGAACTACGCTTTGGTCTGATTCCTGACGGGATACGTAGGCAGCTCACCGTGGAGCACGACCAATTAGAATTTCGCTGCACGCCTGTTTTTGCAACGCATTTTGTTTTCACCTAAATTCGACAGTCTGGTCAAAGGCTTGTCTTCACACAGGCTTTGACATTCACTTACAGGACAGAGGGGCAAACTGTAGACACCCCAATTTTGACCAACCGTCGAATTTAGGAGAGTGTCACCTCCGTATCCGATGATGACAAGGACCGAAAAATTGAAGTATTCCAAGCTCTTCAGAAAATCTCCAAAACGCGATAAAATTTCACAGAAAGAGGAAAAATACCAGGTATTTAGGAGAATTCAGGTATAAGACATGATTTTTGGAAAGGATCTTCAAAAATAATTCGTTTCAAAAAGGGGGAAGACCTAAAAAGGGGAATCTCAGCTTAAAACGGCACACGACAGACTGCCACGGCACTGACTGAGTGCCGCGCGGCAGTCAGAGAGTGCCGGCCCGGCATTCACCAAGTGCCGCCACAAATTTCTGACTGCCGTTCACTTTTAAAGTCTGTATTTTGCAGTGCAATACGTATGCGTATGCAAATAAGAACAAAAAACTGATAAAGTAAGACTGACAAAAACGCGGCAATCCATTAATTGCCGCGGCATTTGATGAATGCCGTGCGGCAGTCATAGAGTGCCGCGACGGCATTCATGAACTGCCGCGACAGTTTCTGGACTGCCGCGCTGGGCAGCAGTCTGCCTAATTTCAGAAAGTACACATTGTACCACCAAATGAGATGCTTACACATGTCTTTTACTCCGAATTCACTGAAAATACTTGGTAGTGTTTGTCTATATAAGAAGATGTATCTTAATGGAGAAATGGGGGACCAACCAAGAGAAAAATATTGGGGGGAATTTGAAAAGGGGAGAACAACACATACAAAAAATACACTACCATTACTCCAACATTTTAGAGAGAAAAGAGAGAGTTTAGAAAAAAACTAGGAGGAAGAGCTTGGAAGATCTTCAAAGAAGAAAAAACTTTGAGGATAGTTGGAGGTGATCCTCTAACCATAAGTTGTTTTATTTGCATTCTTTCCTTTGGATCCTAAAACTATTTTGTTTTCTTTGCTTCATTTCTTTTATTGTTCATACTTCCCTCTTTGAGACTATTGGAGATCCTCAATATCTCTCTCTTGAAATCTCTTGAATGTGATCTTTTGAATCCCATGTAAGCTTATGCTTCATATGGAAGTCAAAGTTTGATCATCATTTTATTCTATAAACAAATAGATGGATCCAAGTCCATACTCATGACTTGGGTCCTCTAAGCTTGAGTTTTCATGGAGTCTCCTTATATTCCTTGAAAACTCATGAGTTTTAGTCATGTCTTCATCTCCAATGGCCATCAAATGGTAGGAGGAAGTGGTTTTGAGTCCAAGTCCATCTCAATGGTTTAGATTCCTTATCTTGAGATTTCATGAAGTCAACTCATACTTCACTTGAAATCTACAAATATGAAGGTCTTTAGCCTCCAATGACCATCAAATGGTAGGAGAAGTTGTTTGGTTTAAACCCAACTTCATGGTTTAATAGTTGGAGTTACCAAATAAAAGTTGAACTTGACAAATGAAAATAGTGAGTTCACAAACTGTTTTTGATCAAAGATTTTTAGCTCGAAATCTAACCGTTGAAATCAAGTGAAACCAACGGGAAAGTGTCAATAACACGATATTCTACCACTGTAATTTTTGTTTTAAGTTGGTTTCATGTTTAGAAGGGTTTGATCATGGGTTTTGTGAGTTAATTACAATCTGTCCAGAGTCTCAGAATAGTTTCAGAACAGTAAAACGTTTTTGAAATTAGTAAATCAAAGCTTCAATAAGGTGTTTGTGACCCAAAATAAATTTTTCCATGTAATTTAATGTGTTAGGAAAGCCCCCTAAAAAGAATGAAGCATTTCAGATTATTTTACTATTTTTAAAAAATCAAACAAAATCTCTGGACAGAGAGTTGTACATCTCTGAGTGGTGTCTGGTGTTTGTCCTTTTCCCAGAGATCCGACCGTTGAAACCTTGATTTTCTTTTTGATTTGGAAACTAGACTCACAGGGGGCATCTCGTGTCCAAAATTCACCAAGATCAAACCATGGGAGATATGCTTTTTATTTCTTTTAAGTTCTAGTCTGCTCTCTGCAATTTTCAGAGTTTTATGACACATTTGACCAACTTTGTAAATAATGGTCCAAATGACTTTTCTATGATCTAAGGCTTAAACCATGCTTTAATAATGTTTAGTTGAGCTTGAATTCAAGGTTTAAGAGTATTTCATAGTTTATCCTTGTCTATGTACATATTCATCTATATGATTCGACATTTGTAATTAAGACTTATTTGCTTTGGATTTAATTACATTAGATAGATGTAAGCTAGAAATTTAGAATTGTTATTTTAACATTGTGTTTTGCATATCATGTGGACTAACCCTTTGTTTTGTAGCGCTATTAAGGTACGATTTCTAGAACTCCTCTTTAGTTTATCTTAATTTCTTGATTTTATTGATTTTTCGACTTAATGCGCGACACCTTAGAATTAGGTTTTGCCTTATGTGTATATGTGATTAGAGACTCTTTTTTAGGATTTTCTTTTATTCGCATGCATTGCACGTTTACTATCGCTGCTGGATCCCGGGTAAGTTCACTTGTTCCCTATTGCATATCATATCGCTTGCTACCTGAATTATGTGGCTTTCGAATGGTATTTTGCCAATTGCAATTTTACACCCTTTGGACATGCTTTTGTGATGTATATGTATATATGTATTAGTTGAGGGCATGCTTAGATTAATAAATTCGATTAAAAGGATATTGAGTAGAGGCCTATCGCAAGATAGGATGAGAGATGGTGTTTTAGTCCGACGGGCTCCTTCCTCTCTCATTCCATAATCCCCGGACCTAGTTAATCTTTGGTTTCGCAAAAAGATCGGTTGCTTTAAAATGGTTTCTTAATTTTCCTTTTAAAAATTAAGTGGCGACTCATTTTGTTTTTGAATTTGATTTTGAAAAGCTGTGGGTAAGTCAACCTGCGATATCCACAGATATTCATTTTTAAAACAAAATAATACAGAGGTTTGACTCATAAGAAGCATCCTTAAAATCATCTTTTTACTGTGTCTGGTTCACCGCATTGCACTCTTGCATTTCCTCCCTCCGACTATTGTCTGAAATGCGGCGCTAATATTGTTCAGGTCTTGTTGTGCCAGGGCATAAGTCACCGTTGATACTGTACCTTCCAAGGTATATCAAAAAGAGTAAAAACCTCTGTACTGTCTCTCTAACGGTATATTAGAACTCTCGTCAATGGACCCTCTTTGACTAAACCCAGTCTTTGCAATAGATTTCTGTAGAACCTTTCATAGGACTGTTCATTTATCTTTTCAGATAGGACAGTGTGATATAACTGCTATATGCCCTGACGGGATTACCTACGCGATGTAGATGCTTATGTGGCATAAAATAGAACCTCTTTCTTATGATTCCCAAGGCAATCACTCACATGTGATCACATTGAGTTAACCTGCCTAGGCACCATGACAAGAATGTCTGCTCCATGCTCACAAAGATATACACCGCAAACCTTGTTTGTCGGTCCTAAGACATAGGAGTATGAAAATCTGCTAGACAGTATGATCACCATTATCACACGCTCCCGCTATATCAACCTGTTTCTCCCAGAAACTCTGTCCAGATATCCCAGATATGCCAGTTTCTCCCAGAAACTCTGTCCAGATATCCCAGATATATCGGTTTCTCTCAGAAACTCTATCCAAACCAACCAGATATCCCAGATATGCCAGTTTCTCCCAGAAACTCTGTCCAAACCAACCAGAAATGCCCAAATATGCTAGTTTCTCTTAGAAACTCGGTCCAAATCAACCAGAAATGCCCAAACATGCCAGTTTCTCTCAGAAACTCTGTCTAAACCAACCAGAAATGCCCAGTCTCTCCTAGAAGCCATCATAAAACCCTAGAAACCCCTGTTATCCCTTGGTGATCATACTGGAAAGTAAAGTTGGCACACTCTATATAGTTAGAACCTTATTTGTTTAACTGCTATCTATTAGGAATAGGAGCATCATATAGATTAGGGTTTACATCCGCATGCTTGTCTCATTTGCATGCACCGTTCTTATCAGTCTGCATGCACTGTTTCAGTCAGGCTATACACAAGTCAGTCGACGTCTGTTAACATCACTGTCATTTGTCTATCTAAAGTCATCACTGTCAGAATTTGATACAAATCCTCTCGAATCTGTAGGGTCACTTAAGATTCTCAAAGCCAGTAAATGGGATCTTCATCTTGGGTCAGAAATTCAGATAATCATTTGGTCAAAATTAGCCCAACAAGTTATTTCAGCATGAATCAGGAAGAGCTAGAAAGTAAGGTCACCGAATTGGGAGCCACCATAAGCCAGCAATCCGACAGCCTGGCCTAGGTCCTGAAGTTTATGGAAGAACTAAAATAGCAGCGGCAACAGTGTCCCCCTGAGTTCCCACCACCACCGTTTTGATTCATACCGCATCTCGAGAATAATGGAGAAGAAGGTTGGTTTCAAGGGGCCCCGTCGCCCGTATATGAGAAAAAGTTCCAAGAGAAAATGGACAAAGTCGACAAGCTGGAAAGTGTATTAAGGAAGAGTAAAGGGGTTGATGATTACATGCTAGACTTGGAAGGACTTTTTGAGCCTGTTAAGCTGAAGCTGCCAGAAAACTTCAAGGTGCCTGCCATTGACCGTTTTGATTGAATCGGAAATCCGAAGAGCCATGTAAAGCTGTGTATGAACATTTTTCAATCAATGGGCTACACTCATGAGCACATTGCAATGCTGTTCCCACAAACTCTCGCGAAGTCTGCACTGTCATGGTTCCTTACCTTGGAAGCTTCCAAAACTCGGGCATGGGAAGACATAGTTCGGGTATTCGTTGATCACTATTCCTACAACCAAGAACTTGATGTCACTATCAGAGATTTGGAAACAACTCGGCAGAACAATAATGAATCATTCGCCGCATTTCTGAGCAGATGGAGGAGTAAAGTAGCCCAAATGACCCACCGGACGATTGAAAAGGAACAGGTAAGGATGCTAATCTGGAATCTGCAGCTGCTCTACCATGAAAAATTATTTTACCAGTCCATCTCCACCTTTAAGGAATTATTTGAAGTTGGGACTCGAATCGAAGACGCCATAAGGGAAGGAAAGATAAAAAAGAAGAGCCTCCGAGTCAGTCAAAAAGGCCCAACTACTCCCGCAACCCTCCAGATGTCAATGCCCTTAGCAGTCAACCTATGGCTTACCCTCCTAGGCCGTACCAACCTCCCAACCAAGCTAACTCCTCCAATCGCCCTTTCCCGAGGAACCCTTCTCGCAACTTCGCCAAATTAGAAATCCCCCTCTCTTCAGCCTTAGATCGCCTCCTTAAAAAAGGCCACCTCCAACTACTCCAGCTTTGAAATACCCCGTTCTCGCCGAACTGCGATATGTCCAAAAGATGCACCTACCACCAAGCCCCTGACCACAACACCGATGATTGCATGTGCCTTCGCCATGATATCCAAGACCTTATTGACAAGAATATCATTGAGTCACCTCCAAAACAGCCTCATATCACTCAAAATCCTCTACCAAACCACCATAATATCAGCCTCATTGAGTCCAACCATGTATCCTTCAACCCTGCTGCCTATGTCACCCCTTTAGGTCAACCTTTACCCCTCATTGACATCCCAGAATCTGTGGAAATTCATCTGATTGAAGGAAGGGATGATAAGTGGCAGCAACAGCTGGCTGATGAACAAAATCTATTCTTCTTGGAAGAACACGATCTAGGGGTAGTAGACCTCAAATGGTATGATCCCAACAATGAAAGCAATGCTTCTATCTAGAACGAGCCGGAGAAACCATTTGTGGGAATAGATTGTGACTGGTTCAAAGAAGATGGGACTATAGAAGGGCCTACTCCTGTCGAGATTGATCATCTAACTAGGTCAGGCCGTCATTATCAGCCTCCATAGCCTACCACTAAAGCAATCCAAAAAAGTCTGGTCAAAGACAAGGGAAAGGGAAAAATGGATGAGATCATTGAAGAAGACAATGAGTTAATAAAGCAATTGAAGAAAACCCAAGCACATCTCTCAATGTGGGACATCATGGTAACATCTTACAAGCATAGGCAAGCTGTGTTGAATGCCTTGGCTGGAATTGAGGTCCCCATCGACGCTGCACCGGAAGACATGGTGGCTTTCTTGGGCGTACTCACCCCTGACCCAATCATTACATTTTCTGATGAAGACCTACCGCCAGAAGGGTCTACACATAACAAAGCTTTGTACTTCACTATTGGATGTAAGGGACAGCAGGTGCCATTCTGTCGGGTCGATACAGGCTCTGTCTTAAATGTTTGTGATCTAAGGATTACCACCGCCTTGGGGGTCAATATCCTTGACATCAGACCATCTGTGCAATCCGTGAGGGCCTACGATAACACCAAGAGAATTGTGATGGAGACTATTTCTCTCTAAATCCGGGTAGGATCTCTGGTTAGCATTAAAATCTTTCAAGTTATGGACATACCTGCCTCGTTCAATTTGTTTATCAGAAGGCCCTGGCTGCATGTCAACAAAACTGTATCATCCACTGTGCATCAAATGATCAAGCACATTCATGAGAAGGAGGTGAAAATCATCCTCGGCAATAGTTGGGGTAATGAAGCTTTTCCAAACTACGCTCCCATCTTTGAAATCCAAATACCTGAGCTAGAAGAAGGAGAAATTAGGGGATTCTTCATGGAAGAAGTCCACATGATCAATGATGAAGACAGGTTCCCCAAGATCCACTCGGTAGTTGTCAACATCATCCGTAAAATGAACTACTTCCCTAGAATGGGATTGGGCCAATGCCAGCAAGGGATTCGTGAGTTCCCTCGAATCAAAGGGCAACAAGGCACTTTTGGGTTAGGGTACAAGCCCACTGAAGAAGACGTCGAGCTACAGAGGCCATGGAAGAAAAGAGTGAGAAGTCTCCCACCATACTGCAAAACCTTGAATGGGCAATTCATCAAAGAAGGGGATGATTTCCCTTATTTTGGGTTCCCAGAACCTTGGATCCATCAGGCCATTGGAAAAAGGTACCCTGGGCTGGAAATCTTCGCTGATTGCAAAAGGCCTCCCTATCAAGATCTGTTTTATTCCGAAGAAGTTAAGAAAACCCCAGAGGAAGACTGGTTGGAGTATTTGGACATTGAAGCCATCGAGAAAATGTGGGAAGAATTCATCGAAGAAAAGGAAGAAAAGAGGATCAAGAGCCAAGATGATCAGATCAAGCCAACTAAGGAGGGTCTAAGTAACCAGGCTGTAGAGTCATTTGTCTCCTTATCCCCTGTTCCCCCAGAGTCTGTACTTCCAATTATCGAGTTTGTGCCAGAGTCGGCTGCTGTAAGCGCACCACTGTCTAATGTAATCACTCCACCTGTCATTAATGAAATGAAAGACGATTCTGCTTACTCCTTTATGTCTAATACTTGTGAATGCATAGATCCCTCCGAGGATCTCCCAATTGAACTTAAGAAACTAATTGAAAAACCACCTGCTTATGAAATAACCGAAGATACTTTATCAATTAACCTAGGTGAAAAAGATAATCCACAAATTGTGCAAATTGGCTCAACTTTTAATAAAAAAGAAAAAAAAATTTGACTCTCTTGCTAAAAGAATTCAAAGATGTTTTTGCTTGGTCTTACGAGGACATGCCTGGGGTCGATCCCGACATCGTCCAACATCGCATTCCCCTCCTTCCCAATTCTAAACCCGTCAAGCAGAAGCTTAGGCGCATGAGACCAGAATGGGCACTCAAGGTCAAAGAAGAAGTGGAGAATCAATTCAAGACATGGTTCATCATTGTTACCGAGTATCCGGAATGTGTTGCCAATATCATGCCAGTCCCCAAAAAGGATAGAAAAGTTTGTGTGTGCATCGACTTCCATGATCTAAACAAAGCCAGTCCTAAGGATGACTTCCCGCTTCCCCACATCGATGTCTTAGTGGATAACACCGCAGGACATGAGCTACTGTCATTTATGGATGGCTTTTCGGGGTAGAATCAGATTCTAATGGGCCAGAAAATCGGGAAAAGACGACATTCACCACACATTGGGGACCTACTGTTATAGAGTAATGCCTTTCAGACTCAAGAATGCTGGAGTAACCTACCAAAGAGTTGCCACCACTCTACTGCATGACATGATTCACAAGGAAGTATAAGTGTACATAGATGACATGATCGTGAAGTCCAAGGACAGAGAAGGACACTTGGTGGCACTGGAAAAGTTTTTTGAAAGGTTGCGCAAATACAAGATGAGGTTGAATCCAAAGAAATGCACTTTCGGCGTGACCTCCGGTAAGCTACTGGGTTTTCTCATCACACAAAGGGGGATAGAGGTGGATCCCTTTAAAATCAAGGCAATCCTAGAAATGGCACCACCACGGAATGAAAAGGAAGTGAGAGGGTTTCTTGGAAGAATCCAATTTATCAGCCGCTTCATCTCCAGACTCACAACTACATGTGATCTTTTGTTCCGATTGCTGAGAAAAGGAGAGAAGTTCCAATGGGACGACCAATGCCAAGCCGCCTTCGACAAAATAAAAACCTACCTCCAAAAACCACCCGTCCTTTCACCACCTACCCCTCATAAGCCTTTGCTTCTTTACCTATCTGTCTCCGAGAATGCCATAGGATGCATGCTAGCCTAAGAAGGAGAAGAAAGCCACTCCAAAAAAGCCATATATTACCTTAGCAAGAGGATGACTGGGTATGAGCTCAACTACTCTACCCTCAAAAAAACATGTTGGGCCTTAGTTTGGTGCACTCGCCGACTGAGGCACTACATGTTGGTCTTCCCAGTTGTGCTCATATCCCGCATGGATCCTCTAAAATACCTCCTCGAAAAACCCGCCCTGACCGGTTGTATATCATGTTGGTTACTTCTACTGTCCGAATTCGATATCAAGTATGTGACAATCAAATCGGTAAAAGGGAGAACTATAGCTAAACATCTTGCTGAACACGCCATTGATTCTGGAGTAAATGGAGATTTTCCGTTCCCGGACGAGAATACATTGGAAATCAAGGAAGAACAATGGAAGTCGTACTTTAATGGAGCAGCCAACATGAAAGGCTACGGAGTAGGAATGATTCTAGTGTCACCAAATAGGGACCATACCCCACTGGCAGTCAAGCTCAATTATAACTCCACCAACAACACTGCTGAATACGAGGCATGCATTCTGGGGATGGAAGCAGCCATAGAACTGAAAGTTCAGAAGTTGGACGTCTTCGGAGATTCAAACCTCATTATATCACAAGCTAAAGGAGAAAAGAAACTGAAAGAAGAAAGGTTGAAGCCCTATCATGATTATCTCGATGGACTCAAGAGACAGTTCAGGAACATTACATTCTTCTACTTGCCAAGGGAAGAGAACCAGCTAGCAGATTCGTTGGCTACCTTAGCCTCCATGATCAAAATTCCCGTGGGAGTCAAGATGATGTCTTTGGTAATTGAGCAAAGATACGAGCCTTCATTCAACATGGTCGCCGCGATCGGAGAAGAAGAGAACGAAACACCATGGTACCAAGATGTTTGTGACTTCATAGAAAAGGGGGCATATCCCCTAGAATCTTCCGAGAAAGACAAAAGAGCAATTCGAAGGTTTGCAGCACAGTTCATCATTTGTGGGGGAAAATTATTGAAGAAAGGATACAATGGTCACAATCTAACTTGCTTGTTCGAAAAGTGCGCCAGAAGAATGATGGAAGAAATACACGAAGGGGTGTACGGTCCACACATGAATGGTCACATACTAGCCAAAAGGATCGTAAGACAAGGGTACCACTGGACGACATTGGAGAAAGATTGTTGTGAATATGTGAGAAGGTGCCACAAGTGCCAGATCCACGCAAACATGATGCATGTACCACCATCTCTGCTCTATAGTATGACCTCCCCATGGCCATTCTCTACTTGGGGAATCGATATCGTTGGCGAAATCATCCCAAAGGCTGGAAATGGGAATCGATGCATTTTGGTGGCCATTGACTACTTCACAAAATGGGTAGAAGCCACATCCTATAGCAAGTTAGGGGCCAAAGAAGTGGCCAAGTTCACTAAGAAGAACCTCATTTGTCGCTATGGAGTCCCCTATGAGATCATTTCAAATAATGGTAGTCATTTCAAAGCTGAAGTCAGAGATCTATTTGAGGAATACAAAATCACTTATCACAAGTCGTCACCATACAGGCCACAAACTAATGGGGCAGTCGAAGCTGCAAACAAGAATGTCAAGGCCATACTGCAGAAATTGGCCGATACCTACAAAGACTGGCATGAAAAGCTATCGTTCGCACTTTGGGGATACAGATTATCGATAAGGACGTCCATAGGAGCAACTCCTTACTCACTAGTATATGGAATTGAAGCAGTACTTCCAGTCGAGATAGAACTACCGTCCCTGCGCGTAATGGCAGAATGTGAAATTTCATACCGGATTAGTTGAGGGAAAGGTATGAAGAATTGGCTCTCATAGATGAAAAGCGCCTAGCGGCAGTTGACCATGTCCAAATCTATCAAAAGAGGATAGCCCGTGCTTTCAACAAAAGGGTTTGTCCGAGGAAAATTGTCAAGGGTGACCTTGTCCTTATGGAATTGCGAGCCCCGATCTTTGATCCACACGGAAAGTTCAAACCTAAATGGGTCAGCCCTTATATCGTCAAAACTATCCTTTCTGGAGGCGCAACCTACCTCATGGACCTCGATGGCGTTGAATTCAAAGAACCAATCAACATGGATCGCCTCAAAAATTACTATGCTTGACCATTCCCCAAAAACCAATTTTCTTTCAAGACTTTGGGCTGAACTACACTCGACCTGATTCCCACTCGGGGATACGTAGGCAACCGCATCTGTTCGATCGACACCATCATAATCAACCCCTTTTCTTTCAAGACTTTGGCCGAACTACGTTGGACCTGATCCCCGTTCGGGGGTACGTAGGTAAACTTTCAAAAAAAGAAAAGAAGGATGGCTCGCTAGGTCGAAAATCCGAAAGGACGCCTAGGCAAAAGTTAGAGTTAAATCCAAAGTGAGCAATAACAAAAGAGAGAAAAGAGCTCGCTACGTCACCTAACTGGTGCCTAGGCAAAATTATGAGCGTGTGAGAAAAATAAAGTGGCGGTCCTTACCATAACCCAGAAATCAACCTTCACACTAGGGACAAACTTCGGCCACTCGCCTCGTTTGCCTGAACCTCTTCTGAACTAGGGGCAAACGTCGTTCATCTACTTCGTTTGCCTCACAACCATACATATCCTAAACTAGGGGCAAACTTTGGCCACCCACCTCGTTTGACTCTAATCGTCCTAGCATGCCCAAACAAGTACCAAAAGCAAACATCTGATCAAAATCATACTACGAATGTTTTCAGAAAGCCAAATGCATGAAATAAGTTTCTCCAAGTAACCAAGGTTCGCCGATAAACAAACTTCAAATATTACATAAGCACGGATAAATGAAAACACAAAAAGTTCTTTCAGAAGGCAATCCCAAATATCAAAGACACTTGGAGGAAAGAAGCAGAATCAGTCAAGTCTAGTTTTAATTTGTGTCTTTTATTTCTTCAAAGGTCTCTAGAAATAGGCTCTTGCTCGACTGGCCCAGCCCCTGATGAAAGCAGCAATAGTAGTGGCTCTGACTTTGGAAGCAAAGACCCTCTCAGTAAACCCCCAGGGGACCTCTTGAATTCGCCCGTACTCTCTGGCCAATCGGCGAGGATGATAGAAAGAGGTCTCTCTCAGACCTATCAGCCACACTCTTTGGTAATCCCTAAGACTAGTGGTCACAGCATGAAGGCCCCAACGCCTCACGATCCAGCAAATGTCGACCTCAGATAAAGCACCCATTATGCCAACCCAATCGGCAGAAGTGTAATGAGAATGAAGCATAGCCCTACGGAAGTAAATTGGCGGCATACTACCAGTCCATAACTGAAGGCGCTCGTAGAGCCAAGCCTGTAACACCAAAGGCGCCCCAGAAAGAAGAAGCATTCCTTAATTGAAAGTGCGATCCAAACCATTCAGGGTTTCAGCCAGAACTATGGCCATGGGATTCCTGCTAAAATTCAGCCCAAGGCACACGTGCACCAAGTCGATAGAAGCACTCGAGAACAGAAAGTGTGAAGTCATGCACAATATCAGAGCGGCCCCGCGGGTAGCATTATATACGCTAGGATTCCCAGGACTAGCATACCGGGCGATGATGGAAGCAATGTCAAGAACCTCACCATGAATTATACGGCGGGAAATAGCAGTGGAACAGTTCAGGTATTCAGCCAAGCCTCATGTGGGACTGGGGGTATCAGTAGAAGGGAGAATCAGGTCAGAGTCAGAATCGAAGCCAAGGATAGCACAGAACTCCTCAAACAAGGGACATATCTCCAGGCCGTTGAAATTGAAGACATGGTTCACCGGGTCCCAGTGGACAATAGCAGCATGCATGAACTCAGTGTTCAGAGCCATCTGGCAAAGGGAGAATAGCTCGGTCAGACCGTAGCTAAAGAGGTTGATCTGCTCCACACCATCCGTGATGTTCTGCCAAGCTGTGAGTTGAGCGGGATCGTACAATGCCATATTTTCTGTCGCGGCTCTAGAAAAATTCAAAATTTTGGCAGCACCTCCCCGTTTCACGGACTATCCCACCTACAAGGTAAACCTACTCACTATCACAAAGCTACTCATCGCAGTAACATCAACAATCACAGAATCACAGTGTACAACCACCAACCAAAGCAAGCATACAACTGCGCCTGTAAACCGGAAACTTGTTAGGAAATTGCGTTCCCAGAATCCGTTAACAGTGTGTATAAGTTGGTACTGCAAAAATTTCATGAAATCTATAATAACCCTACAAGGGCGGAACTAGGGTTACCTTGAACTGCAAAAACGGATTGCTGTAGTAGACGAATCGAGAACACGGGCTCGATAACAGCTCACGATCTTCTACCGTATTCCTCCGCTGCCAGAATATCGAACTGAGTGTGGGCTCTTTTGAAATCCTTTCTATTTTCTGCTCTCCCTCTTTTTCACTCTCTTTTCTATTCCGAGTTATAATTCTCTATATAGAAAAAACGCTAGCTGATGAGAGAGCCAAAGCAGCATATATATAGGCTACGATAGGGACCATAAGAAGTCAATAAGGAATAGGCTTCCTTATGGAATTAGGAAACCCTAATTCAAACTGAATCAGATTCCTATTTCCATAAATTATAATTCATACCACTAAAGAATTATAATTGCACCCCTACCCTTATCTCAAAAATATATTTCGAGCTCCACGTCATTAAATGCTTATTATCTCCCCATGTTAAGATTACAGATATCCATTAATTAAATATAATTACTGACAATCATATTTAATTAATTTCTTAAAATTCTTTGAGATCCTCTGCTTAACTTATCTGATATGTCGGATACAAAATCCACCTGTACGGTTTGACATAATCAAAACTTATAAGCTTTCTCAAGGGGATATCATCAATCCCAAAATTGAGACATGGATTCCATCATTAATTAATATCCACCATACAATTAATATTGCCACCCAATCCAATGAGATATTGACCCATTTAAGGATCTTACCCTTTTGGGGATGAAAGTGTAAATATCAAATGTACGTGTCTACAAATTAACTTAGGATTTAGAGGATAAGCACTCATAATAGCCATGAGGTATTAATTATCTTTTAAGTCAGTATAAAGATAATTACCCCAAGTCAGTCCCGTTTAATACACAAAGTGTACCAGCATAGTGAGTTAAAACTATACCGTTTTCCGTAGTCAAGACAAACCTACTACAACACCATGCTGCAGTCCTACCGAAGGTGTGTCCAATCCCATCTAAGACTGTAAACTAAAATCTTACATTCTATAATATCTGATGGCCTGATCTTCCGTATGTAAGCCAAACTCTACACACCAAACCACCTACTATATAGAATGAGAGACACACATGCATAATATTAAATAAATAATATAATACAAACATTGCCCACACAGATTCTCATAAAAAAAATGGATTAACTGATTTTATTAAATGAATAATAAATCAACTATATAAAGCATGGCTTTTAGTATATATCCCTAACAAAACTATCCGACTCGAAAGGCAAAACATCATAATACTATATCAAGGGTGATAAATCATCCTACACATCATCCTAAAAATCATCCTATACATTTTTCACTAGTACAACCCAATTAAAAACATGAAATGGAGATAAAACAAAAATCCCCGCTTAGGAGGCCTTAGTCTTCCTCTTCTTTGTCCTCTGTCGGGCCACCCGGAGTGTACGTCGGTGATGGCCTCCTCCTGCCACCTCTGCACCTCAGCCCGGTCGTCGATGAGCCGGCACCACCCCCACGATACTACACACACAAATAAAATGAAAGCAATTAGTAGAGAAACAACAAAAAGTTAAAAAGCGAAGTCGAGTCACAAACTTACCAAGGACGCTATCTGACTGGTGGCAAACTGCCGCATACCATCCATTTGTCAAGGGAAAAATCAGGGTTAGGACCTCATAACCTTAAGGAGCACAAAATTAGAGACATACCCGATGGTCTCGCGTGAGGACCAAAGACCGTAAGCTAGCTGGCAAGGCGTGACCCTCCTCAGCATAACTCCAAGGGATGTTGAGGACGCCTACTGGCTGAGTGGGATACCCACATGTGACCCGTGGCACCTCTATAACCTGGGGAGAGCCATCTGCACCCAAAACATTAACGGTCCAATCCCAAGGAGGGATAAGATCAAAAGCTGGGGGAACCTGTCTCCTGTACATCTCGTGAAGCTGTAGGCATAATACAAGTTAGGGAAAAGATCAGTCAAAAACATAGGCAACGGATAGAGACAAAAATGTAAAAGAAACTCACATCCAGGAGTGGGAAGTTGGGCATCAGGAAGTGGCCACGGTAAGTCTCATAGCCGGTCTCAGAGAGAAAGTGATCCCAAACATCAGTACTAGCTAAGGCCGCCAGCAAATCATCACTGGAAAGGTCATTAGCATCCATCACAAGAGGATTATGAGAGACGCGATACCTCGGACCGCCAACCACCTACCGAGACACTCGCTCGCCAAGAAACCATTGCCTACTTTCGGTACTTTCCATCAGAAGTCGGCAAGAGGTAAGGGGCCTGACCACCTGTATCTTCTCTGGGGCAGCATAGGCAACACACTCCCAAGGCGCTCAATCAACACTAGCAGCTGTCAACCCAGATAAGAAGTTTATGAGGAGAACGATACGATGAGCCCCGCTCTTTACCCCGACAACATCCCTCTGCCATCTCAATCCCTGGGGGAACAAAGGCACATGAGCCATGCCGTCCTCATCTTCATCTGATTCATCAGCAGGGGAAGGAGCCAATATTTTCAGGTACTCAAAGCTGCACAGACAAAGGGAAAATCAGAAAAGATAAGAAGTACGAAAATCAAAAAGCCGAAAGATAAAGGAGGTTGCAGTACATACCTCCCAAGCTCGCCAGAATCCCCCCGCCGATTTGATATCACCCCAAGAAACCCACCCATATGCTTGTAAAGGTGGGCCAAGGCGACACCGCCCCAGTCATAAGAGGGAATCTCACCAATGGTCGCTAGGCAAGAAAGAAGCCTCAAGCTCAACCGGTCATTCTGTGTCACGAAAATCGAGCAACCAAGGACATATAGAAGAAATACCCTTAGAAGCTGAGAATTATTCAGGTTGTGATTCCCTCTGCCGTAATCCCGGTAAAGCCAGCCACAAGGAAATTTGTGCCCCTCCAGATTAGGGGGAACAACCCCAATCAACATCTCGACAGCCTCGGGATCAATCTCATAGAAGTAGTTCAAAATCAGGCGTTTCCTGCCAACTCTCAAACCGGTAATCATGGAAAAATCAAAAGGCGCCATTGTCATCTCACCAAATGGCAGATGGAAAGTATTCCATCTCTCAGCAAGAGCGTAAAAATGCGCCAGATCGTTGGTACTCTTTGAAACTAGGCTGACAAAGCCGCCAAACCCGGCATCATCTACCATTCTCTTGACGACAGGCAAGAGTTGGGTGTACCACAGAAAAGCGTAAGCAAGGCTACCATGGCCCTTGAATGTTACGTCCAACACCTGCACACGTCAAAAATGACAAAAAAACGAGCACAAAATCACTATTCACGACCCAAAGTCCAACTTCACAAAATCAACATACGAGCACAAAACAAGCTTCTAACAAACTTTAGGTGCATACTACAATTCATAAAACTAACGCAATGCACAAAATAGTCCTAAACTGTCGAAAGCTTCATATACCATGCTCGCTAGAGCCGCGGCTGAAAGATGATGTTGGGGGTCCCGTAAAATCAAGTCTGGGGTTTGGCTCTCGACTTTCATTCGTTCCTTGGCCTTCTTAGACAGTCTCCTTGAGCTCGAAGTCATGGATCTGCAAGAAAAATGGAAGCTAAAACCAAACTTTCTTCTTGAAAATGGAACAAACCAAAACACCAATCAAAGTTCCAATCATGGGGAAAGATTACTCACCTGAGCGTGCACAAGCTGCGTTTTGACAGATTTTGGCTCCTAAAGCACCCCGAAATGGCCAAAAATGAGCTTGAAATGCTCAAAAAATTGAGATATACACACATGAAGTCCGGCCACCTAGTAACGCCGTGGCACAGGCTAACTGCTGCCGCAGTAGTGGCCCAGTGCCGCCGTGGCACTGCTCCCCGCGGGCCCTGCTTCGCTCTATTTTAGGTTGTTTCGGCCTATTCTGACTCGTTTTAGCCCGTTCGTGATCCAGATTAGCCCCGGTGGCCCATTTTAGTCAAGATTTATGAGGATTTATCCCCAACAGATCCATTTTATCCCTAGTAGATTCGGTTAATCCCCCCAGGATAGAAACATAAAGATATCAGCTCCCAAAGGCCCGAATCGGCTTTTCAGACTGACCATTGCAAAGACCTGATAAACCGTAAGAGATTCAAAGATTGGTCCTGGTTCCCGATCAAGAAATAGTTATGAGAGATTCCCTGGGAGTCCTACATCATCCCCTGAGGACAGAAATAGAAAGATACCAGCTCCCAGAGGCCCCGACTGGAAGATTTGATCAACTGTGAGAGATTCAGAGATGTGTCCTAGTTCCCGATCAAGAAAAGAGAGATTCTCTGATAGTCCTACGCCATCCCCCGAGGACAAATACGGAAGGATACTAGTTCCCACTATCCATAGTAGAAAGTAGCAAAATCAGAACTGACTCCCGAAGATCGGTCATCAGGAACAACCAAAACATCGCCCTTATCCAGAGTTTGAAGACTAGCACCGTCCCCGTGTCTCCTGATTATTATGAGCTTGCTTTCGCACTTATTGGTTATCACAAGATCCCTCAATCACCTTTAGTTGTCATCCTCTAAAACTTGCATCTGATCCATTTCACTTACAAAGCATGTTTCTCAGAATTTAAGAAGTTTGCCTAGAGACCCAAAGTCTTCCAAACCATTGTGTCTTTATCCAAATCAGCCACTGCATCACAGTCGAAAACACTAGCACTCACTTATACTAAGATCAGAACACTAAACATGATCGGACTCAGGACGCAATTCATATCACATCCATGCATTGCATATCATCCTCATAACATAGCATTCACCTGTCTTGTTGTGCATGTGCGATTTATTCCTTGGTGCCTCGAACTACATCCTGGTCTAATTCCCCTTAGGGTAGGCAGCTCACGAAGAGCATGACCAGCCCTAGCCCCAGCATCATGTTTTCTATCATTACATCTTTTGCAACACTTTTATCCTAAATCTATAGCCTCCAAAAAGACCTGTCTCTTCAAATCTTTGGCACTCGCTTGCGACATGCGTTGCCTCGCAAGTTCATGCCAAAGAGGGGTAAACTGTAGACACCCCATTTTGTCGACTATCAGATTTAGGAGACCATAGCTTGGTAGTTCACAATGATCGAAAAGACTCAAAAAGGACTCCTGAAAGTTAGTTCTATCTCTCAAAATGCTCAGAATGACCAAAATACCCCTGAAAGCCCAAACGCTCCTGAATTCAGACCAAATATTCTAGAAAGATGCTACATCATAAGAAAAACAATAAAATGAGTTCTAAAGCAAGACCGGATGAAATCGTCGGCTCCCAGAGACCCCCGGAAGTTCCCAGAAAGTCCCCGTTGACCGGTTTGACCAAGGTTTGACCAAATCGTCCAAATTCGCCGAAAAGTTCTAGAATCATTCTAGATCATGTAAAAAGTATTAAAATGAGTTTTAAAAGAAAATCGAATGAAAACGTCAGCTCCTAGGAGCTCCCATAGGTTTTCAGAACTTCCCGAGAATCCCAAGTTTGACCAGTTTGACCAAATGTTGACTTTGAAACCGGAACACCGTATCATTTTTCAAACATTTTTCATGGATACTAGAGATCAATATCTTTCTAATAGTATATCGCACATAATTTTTGGATTTCAAACGAATTTATTATGAATTTTTTATGGTGAAAAAGGCGATCAAATCGGCTTTTATCGCAAATGCTGCAAAACTTTAAAAGTGACCTATCTCCAAACTATTTTTTATGTAAAGTAGACTCCATTACCTTTCCAACGGTATATCACAACCTCAATTTGGAGTTCATATGCATTTTTTGTGAATTTTGGACGAAATAGGGCCTTTTCACGAATACCGGAACCTCTGGGGACCTAAAAAGGATTATCTGGACGAATGAGGAGCAGTGCCGCCGCGGCACTGGCCCATTGCCGCCGCAGCACAGGCCCAGTGCCACCGCGGCACTCTGTCCCAGAATGGTCCACTTTTGTAATTTCTTTTAGGGGTTCATTTTGATTAATTAGAAACCAAAATGACGTAGTTTTATGTTCACAGATGTTTGGGACTAATGGGAGTACTTCTAAAACCCCAAAACCACCCCAAATTGGCCTATATAAACCCACCTTGACTTCTCATTTTGGGGGTGTCAAATGCAAACTTTGAAAAGTTTTAGAGATAAAGTTGTAGAGATAAGGTTAGAGTAGAGAGGAAAGAAGCTTCCTTCTTTGATTTTCAAACAAGAAAGTGAGTTTTAAACTTTGTTTTTACTTCATTACTTCTATCTACTTCACATTCAATACACCCAACTACCATTCTAGTGGGTATTTATGAGAGAAAAAGCTACCTCCATGTCCAAAGTCACCATACATGAGTGAAACATCCAGCTATAAGTCTAAGATCATCATGAATATCATCTATTGATTGCTATCTATTTGCTTCTTTATATTTGTTCATCTTCTCTTACCTCGTTTCTTTTTTTTGTTTTCTTTATTTACTTACTAGTCTATCATCATCTAGATGATGACATGAAGTTTGAGGTGAGTGAATCCTTATGGATAGTAGCTCTTGACCTCAAAAACATGTTTGATGGATGATGATTTCAACTTTAATACATTCCTATGTGTTCATGAAGTTGTCTTTAAAATGGAAATAATACTTTCCAATAATCTTGGAGGTTCTTGATGTGAGTCAAATGTTGACATTTTAAGTGGTTATAATCTTCATTAAGTATTGAAAATATGTTTTCAAAACCCCCATTTCAAAACCCCCTCTCTTAAACCCACCATTTTGATTTCAAGAAATAAACCTTGTTTTCTCAAAACCTTCAAAACAGTGAGTCATTTAACTTCAAAGAATTATTTTGAGTTCAATACTCAATATATGAATGCAAGACCAATTGGAAAGTCTTTCTAACTAATTATAGAACACCCATGATTTTTGGCTTGACTTGGAAGCACTTGAACGGGGTCAATTTTTGTCCAAACATTCTGCCTCTGCTATCACAGCAGCTAGGTTGACTTTCAACTTGTTTTACAGAAAATTTTCCAAAACGAGTGGTCCCAACTTATTTTTCCCTTGAATTGCAATGTCGTAGGTAACTTTCTGTATAATATGGGCCTCTAGATCTTTTGTTTTCATTTTCTAAGATTTTCTAACATTTCATTCGACAGTACGGACTCTGTTTCTGAATAACCTCTATTGTTTATATGATTTCTCTCAATCTATGATAGTTATTAAAGATTTGATTTATGGGTTGTGTTCTAGACATAATAAGGAAGAGCTCCATAAAAAATCATGCATTGAAAACATTCCTAACCCCTCTTTTCAATTTCCAAAAGATTATGTTACTATTCTGTCCACTATTCACAGCAAACACACTTTTACTTCCATCCTTTGATTTAGTGCTTACATGCACTCCAAATTAGCTCATGTCTTAGGAATTAGTTCATACTAAATTTGTACATATCCCATGATGATTTCCTTCATTCATTCATACACATTCTAGACTTCTAAGTCACTTTAGAAAGTCCATGTACACAAACACACTACAACCTTTGCACATTCTAGGATCATATATTGCATCCATGCAAGATTTGGGGCTTTTGTGGCTCCTAATCTAAGAAGATTATAAGGAGGATTGAGTTGGATCATACGTCCATGCTTTCCCTCGATCTAATCTTCCTTTCTCATCCGTCCCGGGGATCGAGAGGTCTTCTTTCCTCAAAGATTAACATGCATCATTCTAGCTTTCTAAGCATATTTTGATTTATTTGATTATTTATTTCAAGAACAATTCATGTCCCCTTAGATTAGGAAAACTTTATTACTTGATATGTGATTCGACGATTTTTCCTAGGTTTGTTCATGTGATCTTTCACTTTGCATTGTGTGATACTTGGCTTAGATCTTATGAATGATATTTTATCTTTAGATCTTCCATTTCAAGTTTCTTATGTGATGTAATATACCTATCACAAATAATAACTATCGAACCAAACATAGTATATGATAATTAGTTGGATGCTAATTGAGGCCCGTCGAAAGACGGGGCGAGTTTAGGGTATTTTAGTCTTGACAAAGGCTCCTTCCTCTCTCATACCAAAAACCCGAGCCAAGTTCTTTGGTTATGAAAGGCCGGTGCCCTTATCCATTTAGGTGATTCAAATTAGGTTTGTTGGTTCCTTAAAGACCAAGTGGCGACTCTATATCTGTTTTCAACAGACCTTTTCCTTTTCTTTAATCCAAGTCAATTTCAAACAAAAATAAAAAGAAGTGGAATTCTGCATGTCCACAGAGCTTCTAGGACTTATAAACACAGCTCTTAGGTTCCCATGGTAGTGTATGTAGGTACATGGGTGTGTATATGTGTTTGCATGTGAGTTGTATATAAGGGAAGAGGGGTGAATGCTTGGATTTTTTTCTTCTAATTCAATTCTATCTCTCCATGGAACTCCCAACTCCTAGCTCTATCTCTAAACATATGTGCATATTTTTATGGACAAGAAGAGTGAATGCATGGACAAGTGTCCATTGGATGGACAAGTGGCCAGTATATTGATGACATGTGGAGGTGATGTTGCATGTGCCACCAAGTGGCCAGCCATGTGGGGCCCACCTTGGGTATCGTGCCACTTTCTTGATTTGCATGCATAAGTTCCTCGATATACGTGTTAATCTCGATTTACGTGAAAATGGGTATTGTTTCTAATGTCCGGGTCCGGGTACAGGACTACGTTAATTCTTATTATTGTCGAGTCGGTACGGTTACTACAGTCTAATATGATAATACTACAACACGTCCATACCGTCACATAATTAAAATAATAATATAATAATATAGTCAGTCCAATACAGAAATTTGAAAAACTGATATTATTAATGAAAAGAAAATTACAGGAATTACATCTTCCACCACCTATTAAAGGATTTCATCCTCGAAATCAGAGCTTATTTAGGTACAAAACAGAAAAGGATATTTCTCTCGCATCTCTGACTCCATATCCCACGAAGCTTCTCTTTCATCATGATGATTCCACTGAACTTTCACCAATGGGATCTCCTTGTTCCTCAGCTTCTTGGTTTCTCGACCCAAAATCCTGATGGGTCTCTCTGTGTAAGACACATTGTCATTCACCTCATTGTCCTTGAAGTTGATTACATGTGGCGTCGCGCCCTGATGATACTCCTTCAACATAGTGATGTGAAAAACATTGTGAATACCTGACAACCTTGGTGGCAATGCGAGTTTATAAGAAACTCTTCCTACGCATTCCAAGATTTCGAATGGTCCGATATAACGCGGCGACAACTTTCCTCTTTTCTATCCAAACCTTACTACTCCTCGGACTGGTGATACCTTGAGTAAAACATCTTTTCCTACCTTGAACTCTTTATCCTTGCGATGTTTGTCTGCATAACTCTTATATTGGTCTTGTGCTGCCTTCATCTTCTCTCTGACAATAATTATTTTCTTATTAGTCTCTCGAACCATCTCCGATCCTAGAATCTTGCCATCTCCAACTTTAGCCCAACATAATGGCGAATGACACGGCCTTCCATACAATGCCTCGAATGGTGCCATGCCTATGCTTGAGTGATAACTATTGTTGTAGGCAAACTCAATCAATGGAAGATGTGTCTCCCATGAACTCTCAAAGTCAATCACGCAAGCTCTGAGCATGCCTTCCATTACTTGATTGGTCCTCTCAGTTTGCTCGTCGGTTTGAGGATGAAATGATGAACTCAATCTCAGTGAAGTTCCCAAAGATGTCAAGAATCATCATCTGATACTATGCTGACAGGTACTCCATGCAATCGAACGACCTGCTGTATGTACAACTGATTCAACTTCTCCACAGAGTGTGTCATACTGTATGCTATGAAGTGAGCTGACTTGGTGAGTCGGTCCACAATCACCCAAATAGAGTCATGGTTCTGCTGAGATCAGGGCAGACCTACCACAAAATCCATGGTAATGTGTCCCCACTTCCACTACGGAATCGGCAAAGGCTGTAACAATCCTGATGGTCTCTGATGTTCTACTTTGACTTGTTGACAAGTAAGACACTTAGAAACATACTCTGCCACTTCTCATTTCATGCCTTCCCACCAGAAATTCCGCTTCAAGTCTCTATACATCTTTATGCCTCCTGGATGAATGGTCAAACGGGACTTGTGTGCTTCATCCAAAATGTCCTTCCTTAGATTTCCCATATCGGGAACACATAATCGATTCCTACACCAAAATCCTCCATCTGAGCCTACGCTCCAATCCTTGGGATCCTTCACCAAAACGTTAGTAAACCACTTCTTCCACTCTTCGTCTTTCTACTGGGCTTCCAAAATATGACTAAAAGCGTTGGTTGTGCTACCAAATATCCAAAATGGTGTCCTCCTTCTATCTCTGCAGGTTAGAGATCAAATTCTGCTATGGTTTCCAATGCTTTCCATTCTGGGTCCATGAGAATAGCAACTACCCCGTGAGGTTTACGACTCAAAGCATCTGCAACAACGTTTGCTTTACTAGGATGGTACTGTAGAGTGAAATCATAATCCTTGAGTAACTCCATCCATCGTCTCTGCCTCATATTCAGCTCCTTTCTGAGAGAACAAGTACTTCAAGCTCTTGTGGTCTGAAAATAAATCAAACTGCTCCCCATAGAGGTAATGTCTCCATGTTTTCAATGTAAATACATTTGTGGCCAACTCTAGATCATGCGTTGGATAATTCATCTCGTGCAACTTCAATTGTCTTGATCCATACGCTATCACCTTCCCATCTTGTATAAGCACACACCCTAATCCTTGGTGTGAAGCATCATTGTAGATGGTATACCTTTCACCCCTTTTGGGTATTGCTAACACGGGTACCGAAGTAAATCTCTCCTTCAGCTCTTGAAATGCACATTCATGTCGATCCTTCCAATCGAACTTCGTCTCCTTCTTCGTAAGACTAGTTAATGGGACTGCGATTCTAGAGAATCCTTCTACAAATCTCCTTAGTAGCCAGCCAAACCAAGAAAACTTCTAATCTTTGAAGCATTGCTCGATCTTTTCCAATCTAGCACTGCATCTATCTTTAAAGAATCCACTGATATCCCATTCTGAGAGACAATATATCGCAAGAACTTGACTTTCTTGAGCCAAAACTCACATTTGTTAAACTTTTCATATAGTTGGTTGTCCCTGAGTGTCTTTAAAGCAATCTGCAGATGTCTTTCGTGTTCTTCCTCGGTCTTGGAATAAATCAGTATATCATCTATAAAGACGATAATAAACTGATCCAGGTAGGGCCAAAATACCCTATTCATCAAGTCCATGAACACTGCTGGGCCGTTGGTTAGCCCGAATGGCATCACAAGAAACTCGTAATGTTCATATCTGGTACGGAACGCTGTCTTTGATACATCTTCTGGTCAAATTAATAGTTGGTGGTATCCTGATCTCAAATCGATCTTCGAAAATGTAGTAGCTCCTTGTAATTGATCGAATAAGTCATCAATATGTGGAAGCGGGTATTTATTCTTGATGGTTAGCTTATTCAACTCTCTGTAGTCTATGCAGAGTCAAAATGATCCATCTTTCTTTACGAACAGTACCGGTGCTCTCCACGGTGATGTGCTTGGCCGCACGAATACCAAATCTTCTAACTCCTATACTTGCTTCTTTAATTCTTGCATTTTTGTCGGTGCTATTCTGAACAGAGTTTTGGAGATAGGCATGGTTCCAGGTGCCAGTTCTATGCAAAAGTCGACCTCTCGCTTTGGCGGCAATCCTAAGAGATCCTTAAATATGTCCTCGAATTCTCGCACTATCAAAATTTCTGCGATCGTGATCTCTGAGCTTGTGCCCTCGATGGCAGCCAAGCGGCTAGTAAGAAAGTCGTCACTTAACGGGTTACACTGAAAGAAAAAGGGTTGACTTCCAGGTATCGTGAAGGTAATTAACTTGCTGGTACAATCCAAAATAGCATGGTACTTGGTAAGCCAGTCAATTCCAAAGATGACGTCAAACTCATTCATTGACAAGATCACCAAATCTACGAATAGGTCTCTATCTTCTATGTTGATGGGACAGTTTTTGTATACTCTACTCAACTTAGCAGATGTACCCATTGGAGACACGGCATTCAATGCTACAGTAAGGTTTCAAGGCACTAAACCCAAACCTTGAACGATTTTACTAGCAATAAAAGAATTTGATGCTCCAGTGTCGAATAACGTTTTAACTCTATTGCTGAAAAGAGTGAGCGTACCATCCATGTTCTGATGTGCTCCAGCATCAAAGCCTGCTGCTTCTGGAATAACGGCATTTAGATGAGTCTTGGCAGCTTGTCCTTAGGCGTTGGGTCCATTGTATCCTCGGTGCGGTGCCTTACAATCTCGGCTCTAATAGCCTTTCTCTCCACAATGAAAGCATATGACTCCACCACAATCGTGTTTCTTAGAGGCTCTGTAATCCTTGGCATGGTGGCCGAGTATGCCACAGTTGAAGCAACTCCTTGGGCCTTTTCCTTGGGTGATATAACCTCCTTGATATCCAACATGGACTGGTGCTTGTGGCGCTGCAGTTCTAGCTTGCTGTGGTTGTCCTAGTGCTTGCTACGGCTTCCTTTCTCCATTCCAAGTACGCTTGTTATTCTGATAACGCATAGGTAGCCTCGATCCTTGGACATTTCATGATTGGAACCTATTGGTAAATCTCTTCTGCTTCTGTTTTTGTATATTCTCCATCTATGTATCCAACCCTACCAAAGATTCAAAGGATTGATTCACGTACACTGCAATCATCTCTTGTAGTGACAGAGATAATCCTTGGTGATATTGTTCATTCTTCTTAATAGGTGTGTCCACCATGTGATATGCAAAATGGGACAGGTGCTCGAATTGCGTTGTATACTCCTAAACAGACTTGTTCCCTTGAACCAACTCCATGAATTCCTTCTTTTTCAGATTTCGTTCCACCAACGGGAAATACTTGGTTAGGAACCGTTCCTTGAACAGGTCCATGTCATTTTTCTTATGGCTCTTTCTCCCAAAGTAGCCTTTTCCGCTTCCCACCAGTCTACAGCGGCATATGTTAATTGAAATACGGCCAAACGGCGCTTTTCAGCTTCACAGCAATCCATGGCTTTGAAAATGAGATCCATTTCACGTAGCCATTGCTCATCCCTCCATGGTTCCATCATCCCATCGAACTTTTCAGGTCTTAGTGTGCGAAAATGTTCAACTAGCTTATCCCCTATCTGCTTTGGGGGTGGTGCTGGGCGGTTGTTGTTGTTTCTTACATTGTTCGAAGCTCTCTCAATCCTTCTGACCAAAGCTGTGAGGAGTCCTGTAGGGTCTATCTCATTAGGTATCTCTGGTTCTTCTTCGTTATGACTATTGCGATTCCCCCTACGTCCTCCTGCCATCTGCAATCAATGCCTAAGTTTTATTGCTAATATCCTTTGATTCCATACCAAGTCTCTATAGGTGGTCTTGATGTGTACCAAAGTTAAAATATGACAAGCATGCATATAATACTAAATATCAATGAAATAAAGTGATGTACACACTTTACATAAATAACTGAGACCATTTCATTAAACCAAAAAGATTTACATCCAAGTACTACGTCCATGGCTAATACATACTATACTCGTAAGGGTTTAAGCAACTACTAGGTGTGCTTACACAAATACATATACAACGTATCTTACACCAGAAAGATCTATAATACAAGTTACACCAAACAAAACTAGTATGTACATCATAAATAGAAGTATCAGCAGTTCTCAGAAGATCATATCAACGTGTCGAGAATCTGCCTCATCGTTGGTAACTGTAGGTGGTATCTCATCTCCTGGAATGGTAACTACATTCGCTGGCATAAAGTCTAGCCATGGATCAAAATCATCTGGTCCCCCATCTGGTAACATCCATCCTGGTGCTACGCCATCTCTGCCAACTCCATCCAAGTCGATGTCGTCCTCGTCGTCTAGCTCTACGACCTTAGGTGGCGCATCGTCCAACTCGATCGCTAATTCCTCAGGCTCAATGACATCATTTGGATCCACGTCACTGTATAGGTCAAGTCGTGCATCGAGATCATCCTGGATCTGCTCCATAATTGGATCATCTTTGGAGTCTGCTAAGAACTCCTTCTCCGGGTCCTCCTCAACATCAGCTGGGTCTGCTCCGTGGTCCTGCTCGGGTATCGGTACCATCACATACCCATCGACTAGCAGTACTGGATGATCGTGTACATCATCTCCTCGTCCCTGAACATCATCTACTGTGTCAACCTCCTTGATCAGCTCATCATCGCTACTCACCGGATCGTCATAAATCATCAGGCCATCATTGTCATCTGTGTCATCATCTGAGTGGTTGCTGCCTGCAAAATCCTTTCCACTCGCTATGTTGTCTTCGCTATCCATGTCTATGGGATCTGAATCCACATCTGGCTCTAGTATGGGCTCGGGAGAGAATGGCGGTGCCGGTGCTGCCATGATAATCAAAAAAGTATATCGTCATATAATGCCTCGTCCTGAGCCATGTTGATAAGCTCCTGGTGAATAAGTATGGTAGTCTCTGAAGCATGGATCGACTCGAGCTGAACCCGGTCTGGATACTGCAATGCATCGGTAAGCACGGCTCTCCGCATGTCCTCCTTCAAGATGTGTCTCGCCTCTGGAGGATCCGCTGTCAATATAGTACAGGGTCGGCAGGCTGACGGCTGTCAAGAATATAGTGCCCTTCGAAATCGTCTTGAACAAAGATCGGTTCCATAGTCCTACAAGAAGAGCTAACTTAGTGTCAGTACTAATACAAGGTAAATCTTATGCTCATAACTTAAAGTATAGGACAATCAATGAGCGTGTCTAAACCTAAAGCTTTGATACCAAAAATCCCTGTCACGCCCCGAAGTACCAAAAATAGGGGAAAATAAATTTCCTTTATAGGTTCGTAGACACGTGACTGGTTGTGAGTGTCACCTGATTGTCCAAACATGCGTATAACAATAACGTAATACGGGAAGATGACTAAGTTCAGCGGTAGCGTAAATTTAAAACTTCAAGTCTTACATGATTAGTATATTATAGACCAAAAGATATCCAAAAGATAGATATTACAAGTTCAACTAAGCTATTACATCATTAGACATATTAATAACAGAACTATGATAAAAGAAAAACTCCAAGATCTTCAGCTTGCAAAACCGTAGCCTTCCTCGTAATAATCTTCATCAGTATAGTCTTTAGTAGTAAAATCTATATCTTGATCATAGACAGATCCGTCTGGACCTGCAAAGGCTGGACGTGGAAGGTCCAGCGGCATGAAAAGTCATTAGCGATTAAGCTAAGTGAGGGTCCCGTTAAGGATACCACCACCAAGGTAAGTTATTCTTCATTCCTTCTTATTCTCAAACTATGCCTCGTTAATCTTTTCTTATTCTCAAAACTATGCCTTGTTTAAACCCAATCATTCCTTTCGAAACTTAACCCAGAACCGAACTGACCAATGACATTGACTGAAAGAATACTTAACTCCAAACGCATTTACCGGTCAAGAAATAACAACACTTGACAAAGAACCGCTTGATTGAACACATCCCTGATGATCCTTAAAACAAGTGTGCAGGATATTAGCAGTCTCTTGGTCGAACACGTTATGCCGATCCTCAGGTCACCCAAACGTTACCGAACACGTCATGCCGATTGTGGATATCGCATTTTTCTTACCCACAACTTTTCAAAATCAATTTCAAAAATAAATGAGTCGCCACTTAATTTTTTAAAAGGAAAAATTAAGAAACCATTTTAAAAGCAAACTGATCTTTTAGAAACCAGAGATTAACTAAGTCCGGGGATTATAGAATGAGAGAGGAAGGAGCCCGTCGGACTAAAACACCCTCTCTCATCCTATCTTGCGATAGGCCTCAACTCAATATCCTTCTAATCGAATTATTAATTTAAATGTGCCCTCAACTAATATATATGTATAGATATACGTTACAAAAAGCATGTCCAAAGGGGTGTAAAATTGCAATTGATAAAATATCATTCAAAAATCACATATTTCAAGTAGCAAGCAACATGATATGCACTAGGGAACAAGAGAACTTACCCGGGATCCAGCAGCGATATTAAACGTGCAATGCATACAAAAAAAAAAAAAGAAAATCCTAAAAAAGAGTCTCTAATCACATATACATATAAGGCAAGATCCTAATTCTAATGTGTTGCGCATGAGGTTGAAAAATCAATAAAATCAAGAAATAGAATAAACTAGAGAAGAGATGCGAAATTGTACCTCAAATGCGCTACAAAACAAAGAGTTAGTCCACATGATATACAAAACGTAAAGTTGGATCTAAAATAATAATCCTAGACTTCTAGCTTATATCTCTAGAATATAGTTAAATCTAAAACAAATAAATCTTAACTACAAATGTCGATCCATACGGATGAATATGTCATGAGCAAGAATGAATTATGAAATACTCAATGGTTTGGTTCACTTAAACTTTGAATTCAAGCTTAACTACTCATTATTGAAATATGGTTTGAACCTTGGCTAATCATGGAAAGTACATCTAAGCCATTATTCACAAGATTTGATGAAAACTAGTGCAAAATTATGGAAATTGCTGAGAGCAGATCATAACTTTAAAAAATGAATAAGCGTGGTTCCCGTGGTTTGATCTTGATGCATTTTGGACACAAGATGCCTCTGTGTGTCTAGTTTTTAACCCAAAAAAGAAATCAAAGTTTCAACGGTTGGATCTCCGGGAATTGGATAAAAACCAGACATCACTCAGCATTCTACAACCTTCTGTCCAGAGTTCTTGCACGATTTTCGAAAAATAGCAAAAACTTCAGAAATGCTTTGTTCTTTTTAGGGTGACTTCCTAACACATTAATCTACTTAGAAAAAATTATTTTGGGTCACAAACACTTTATTAAAGCATTGGTTTACTTATTTCAAAAGAGTGTTACTATGCTGAAACTCTGGACAGATTGTAGTGACCTTACAAAACTCATAACCAAACCACTTTAGACGTGAAACCACCTTGAAACAAAAATTACAGTGGTGGAATATTGTGTTATTGACACTTTCCCATTGGTTTCACTTGATTCCGACGGTTAGATTTCGAACTAAAAATCTTTGATCAAAAATAGTTTGTGGACTCACTGTTTTCATTTGTCAAGTTCAACTTTTATTTGTTAACCCCAACTATTGAACCATGAAGTTGGACTTAAACTAAGCCATCTGCTCCTACCATTTGATGGTCATTGGAGACTAAAGACCTTTATATTTATAGATTTCAAGTGAAGTATGAATGGACTTCATGAAATCTCAAGATAATGAATCTAAACCATGGGGATGGGCTTAGACTCAAAAACACTTTCTCCTACCATTTGATGGTCATTGGAGATGAAGACATGACTATACTCATGAGTCTCAAAGGAATATAGAAAGGATTCCATGAAACATCAAGTTTAGAGGACCCAAGTCATGATCAAACTTTGATTCCCATATGAAGCACAAGCTTACGTGGGATTCAAAAGATCATGTTCAAGAGATTTCAAGAGAGATATTGAGAATCTCTAAGAGTCTCTAGAAGGAAGTATGATCAACAAAGTAAATGGGGCAAAAAAAATAAAAAGGTTTGAGGATTAGAGATTAAAAAAAAAAAGATGAATGTAAATAGACAACTTATGGTTAGAGGATCACCTCCAAACTATCCTCAAAGTTTCTCTCCTTTGAAGATCTTCCAAACTCTTCTTCAAGCTCTCCCAAACTCTCTCTTTTCTTTCTCAAAAATATGTTAGTATAGTGGTGGTTATCTCCCATGTATTGTGTTATATCTCTCCTCTTCTTCCTCAAGGAAGATCCTCCCTCTTTTATAGGCAAAAATTACCAAGTATTTTCAGTGAATTCGGAGTAAAAGACAGGTGTAAACATCTCATTTGGTGGTACAATACGTACTTCCTGAAATTAGACAGACTGCTGCCCAGGGCGGCAGTCAAAAGTAATCTGCGGCAGTCCGTGGATGCCGCCGCGGCACTCTGTGACTGCTGTCGCGGCACTCCGTGACTGCCGCACCAAATTATTGGTTGCCGTATTTTTGTCAACCTTACTTTATCAGTTTTTTATTTTTATCCGCATACACATACGTATTGTACCACAAAATACAGACTTTAAAAGCAAACGGCAGTCAGAAAATGTCGGCGGCACTCAGTAAATGCCGGGCCGGCACTCACTAGATGTCGTTCGGCACTCACTGAGTGCCGCTCGGCACTCACTGAGTGCCGCGGAATACTGCCGTGTGCCGTTTTCTGTTGAACTTCCCTTTTAGGTCTTTTCTTTCTTCCCTTTTTCTTAAAGAAACTTATTTTTGAAGATCTTTTCCAAAAATGGTGTTTTATACCTGAATTCTCCTAAATACCTGGTATTTTCTTCTTTCTGTGAAATTTTATCGCGTTTGGAGAACTTTCTAAAGAGCTTGGAATACTTCAAATCTTTTCAGTCCTTATCATCATTGGACGTGGAGGTGATGCTCTCCTAAATTCGACGGTCGGTCAAAATTGGGGTGTCTACAGTTTGCCCCTCTTTGACAGAGCTCATGGGGGCAACGCATCCCATAAGTGAATGTCAAAGCCTGTGTGAAGACAAGCCTTTGACCAGACTGTCGAATTTAGGTAAAACAAAATGCGTTGCAAAAACGGCTTCACAAACGGTTCATGTTGGTCGTGCTCAACGGTGAGCTGCCTACGCATCCCATCAGGAATCAGACCAAGACATAGTTCGGGCAGGAGCCAAACATACACAAGCACAAGTAACCATACGGATGAATGCACCTATCTTGTCGTGATGCAAGTGCTATGCAATGATGTCTTTTGAATTGATCTGGTCACATGTGCCACGCTTATCATGTCTTACCTACGTATGACGCTCATTACGTGATGCGTTAGTCAGAAAAGATTACCTGATCCTTTGACTGATGCGAAAATCTGTTACAGGGGTCATGAAGATGCCTTTGAATTGATTTTTGAGGGTTAATGCAAATCTATTGCGAGAACCGAGAATATAAATCCGTTATATTCCCAAAACAAAATGCAAACCCGATAACTGAGAATATAAATATGTTATATTCCCAAGATGAGGGTAAACGCAAATCTGCTATGAGAATCGAGAATATAAATCTGTTATATTCCCAAGATGAGGGTAAACGCAAATCTGTTGCGAGAACCGAGAATGTAAATCTGTTATATTCCCAAGATGAGGGTAAACGCAAATCTGTTGTGAGAATCGAGAATATAAATTTGTTATATTCCCAAAACGAGGGTAAATGCAAATCTGTTACGAGAACCGAGAATATAAATCTGTTATATTCTGAAAACAATGGTTAACGCAAATCTGTTGCAAAAACCGAGAATGTAAACCCGTTACACTCTCAAATCTTTTCTAATTTTTCAAAAATCGGGAGCCCACGGGCTCAAAATTTTCAATTTTCAAAAATCGGGAGCCTACGGGCTCAAATCTTTCTCAATTTTCAAAAATCAAGAACCCACGGGCTCAAATCTTTTTCAATTTTCAAAAATCAGGAGCCCACGGGCTCAAATCTTTTCAAAAATCGGGAGCCCACGGGCTCAAATCTTTTTAATTTCAAAATTAGGAGCCCACGAGCTCAAATATTTTTAATTTTCAAAAATCGGGGGCCCACGGGCTCATATATACTCCTAAATTCTAAAATTTGTAGCCAACTTAAACCTAAAAACGACCCCGAGGGCCAAAAGTGTAATGAGGGAAAATTTTGGGGGCCTCAAATTCAATTTTTGGGACTTGATTTGAATTTTTTTTTGGGGGGTGGGAATGAAGGATCTTTGAACCGACGTAGCCGAGGCACACGCGGATTTTTGCAGCAGTCCGTGACTGCCGTGCGGCACTCACGGAGTGCCGATGCGGCACTTGGCGAGTGCCGCCCGGCAGTCCATCAACTACCGCGCACGAAAAATTGAGTGCCGCGTATGAGCGGCAGTGGCTAAAACCGGCGGTTTCAATTCATTTTTTTTCTCATTCTCTCAATCTTCTCTCTCTCGATTCCCCTCTGGAGAAAATTTTCCTTTTTCTTTTCTCGCTTGGATCGATCTACCGGGGCTTTCAGGTTAGTTCTACTCGATCAAAACTCGATTAATCTCTTTTATTTCTTTGTTTTTTCTGAAACTTTTGTGAATCTAACATGCGAATTCTCTCTTTTCCTTGACAGATCATGGCGAGCGGTTCAGGTAATAGGAAGAGGGCAAAGTACCGGGCTACTCCCAACCCCGATGCTACACTTTTACTTCTTGACCCGGACGTGCATTTATCTGTTCGCGCATTCAAGCGCGAGGTAAACACCTCTTCCTTTTCTCTATTTTAATTTCCTCCCTTTTTGAATGTTATGCTTTACTCAATTTAATTTCTTATGCCTCTCCATGCTTGTTGATCTTCCGCGTGTTCTGATCGCATCTGTGCTTGTTCGCCTGTTTAAGTTCATGGATGCAACCGCTTTATTTGAAGTTTTCACTTTTCCTCGTAAATGCAACTACTGTGTTTACGAATTTTTGGGTGTTTCACCTGTATCTGTGCACATCACTATTTTTCATTTTCTCTAAAGGATCTCTTTCTCTCCCTTCTTGAACTTCTCTCTTTTTTATTATTATCATTTTTTGAAATTATTTCCCCCATGCTTTGTGAAATTTTCTATGAGTATTTCTCTTTTCTCCCTTATTATTCATTCTTATATTGCTATTCCTTATTATTACTTATTTATTTTTATTGCTCAGTTCTTTATCCATTTCCTAACAACAAATCTTGTGATTCTTTCTTACAGCTGCAGCCCAAGGTGCTGAAGGGGCACGGCAGCCTTGTTCACGGGTTTGAGTGGTACGGGGAGCTCAGTGAGACTGTGCAGGGATTCATTACGGCTACCGGTTTTGGGGACTTCGTCAAACTCTTGACGAAGAGCTCCAACGACTTACAGCAGATACATGCATTGGCCGAGCATGGTGGGACACCACCAGTACCTTCTACTTCCCGTTCGGGGAGATGACGATGACTCATCTCGACTTCAGTATGATCACGGGGATCCCGTTTGATGGAGAGCCCTTGCGATATTTGGATGTGACTCGCGAGTGGGATCAGGTGCAGGTGCTACTTGGAGCAATCCCTGATGAGCCCTTGGTTACGACCAGGTGGTTTATGGACACTTTCTGGGGCCGGCAGGGCTTTACAGACGAGTAGATGGCTCGGGGGTTTCTGATGTACATGCTGGGGTGCTCCCTGTTGAGCACCAAAGGAGACCGGATTTCCATGGCATTACTGGGTCCTTGGATCGCATGGACCAGATATATCAGTACGACTGGGCTGGTGCAGGATTAGCCATCCTGTATCGGTATATGGGAGAGATATCCCGGGATCACCCGGCCTCTACAGGCGGCTTCTAGAGGGCATGGGAGGTATACTCCTTTTCTTTTCTTGATCCTATTTTAAACTTTGCATTCTTATTTTGGATTTCTGTATTTAAAACTTATGTTCCTCTTTCTTTCTTACAGATTTGGTCCCATGAGTACTTACACATGATGTCGCCTGACACGCGACCAGCAGATGCCCTCATCATGCCCCAGGGGCTGAAGTGGGCGAAGGATCGGGTCGGGCGGAAGACCGGAGCTCATGATTTTATTTTGTTCAGGAACTTCCTGACGAACCTACGAGAGCAGCACGTCCGGTGGAAGCTCTGGCTAGACGTACTTCCAGAGACCTCCCAGGGGATACGGGAGTCGGTCGGGTACGACCCTCAGCGGATTTTGCTAGATGGACCCGAGGTTCGGGCTTGGTACTTGGGAGAGAGGGTAACCAGACAGTCACTTGCGGCTGAGTCCTTCTTCGTACCACACCCTCCGCCGGAGTCTATGAGGGCCACCGATACCCTCCAGGGTTCTGCGCTTACAACTGCCCTAGTCGGTCTGTCTCTCCAGGGTTTCGTGGATCCTCCATCAGGGCACGCAGCCTTCCGGGTTGCGAAGCTGATGAGGAACTTCCCCTTGATGGAGGTGACCCGGATGAGTTTCTCTTAGCCTTTCCAAACTTTCTTTCCAATTTTTAAAGCATGCGTGTTTACCTCTTTATTGGATTCATTCTTCTTTTGCAGCCCGTTCACGCTGCTGCTCGAGCTCCTGCTCTACCGCCCTAGGATTGGAGTCTTAGGACAGTCTCCTACGACGAGCAAACTACTACCATGGTCCCCAGATACCAGGCGGGTGCTCCCACCATTCCGCTCCAGTACGACCATGTCCCGCGAGACTACGCGGAAGAGGGCTTGCTCTATGCCCATAGCGTGAGAGAGTGGATATACGGTCGAGAGTGGAGGGTAATTCCTAAACCTTGCTTTTTTTTAAAAAAAAAAAGTAGTTTTATTCGGACATTCTAACCTTTCTTCCTTTTGTTCAGGCCGAGGGGGCGCGATCGGCTGTTGAGACTCATGCGAGAGCTCTGGTAAGAATAATAAAGAAAAGCTTCCTTTTATTTGCTTACCCTGCTTTCCAAGCTGTTTTACTGATAATTTTGCCTCGCTCCCTCCATCCACGAGGAACAGGTGGGGACTCTATCCCGGCAGGTAGGAGAGCTCCAGCAGCGGCTACAGAAGTTCGGCATCCCTCTCAGCGATGCCCCTGGAGGTAGCAATGCCGGACGAGGTGGAGGCAGCGGGAGTCGAGGCAGAGGCGGTGGTAGTGGTGGAGGCAGCAGCGGGGGTCGAGGTAGAGGCGGCGGTAGCGGCGGACGTGGGGAGAGCGGTGGAGGTAGCGGGACAGAGTCGGAGGAGGAGCCCCTCAGGCGTATGACCCGTCAGACTCGCAGCCGGGGCCGAGGCTGATCCTACTTTTTCTTTTTTTATTTCTTTTGAGTGTTTTCTTGGAAGGATGCATACTTTATTTGGTGGACTGTATATATATATATGTTCACTCTCATCTTGATGATGGCTCTACGATAGCCGGTAGGATAGGCACTCTTCATACCTTTATTATTATATTTTTGCTCTTTTATTCACCGTACGTGTGACCATAGCTTGGTCCTTTTGCCATATGTGGGACCATAGCTTGGTCCCCCTTTTATTTGATCTTTGAATGCCTTTATCTCTTTTATTCATAAATGAAATGAATGAATGTTTGCGATCATGGCTTAATCTTTGTTGCACGTGCTGCATGAAGCGCACATTTTATTGTCCTTTATGTATTTTTCTGTTTGCAGGTGGGCTAAAGGTGTTACAAACAGATCCTGGCCAATGAAAAAAAACCGGAACGGCACTCGGTGAGGTCTCTGTGGCACTCAGTGAGAGCCGCGGCGGCAGTCAGTGAATGCCGCAATGGCATTCACAGACTGCCGTGCGGCATTTCATTGAGTGCCGTTGCACTTTATCGAGTGCCGCAGGTAGGTAGGCAGCTTTATTCCCCTATTTATACCCCTTCTTTCTCAAGGCTCCGCAAAACACTTCTCTTTTCTTCTTTACTTTCTTCCCAAATGGCCCCCATCAGTTCCCAAATCCTTTTCCCATGGATTGATACCCTTTCCAGCATTGATAGGCTCAACTTTGAGTGCTTCACGCTAAATGATCTTTTCTCTTTCCGACGGATGAATTTGAATGAGGGCCTACTTCGAGCTGCCATCCAATGTTGGGATCCTTCTTTCAACGTCTTTCGATTTGGCTCTCAGGAGATTTGCCCCTTGTTTGAGGAATTCAGCGCCATTCTTCACACCGATCCTTCTGCTGAATTGACGGTTCCTTTAGTTCAGGCCAGGTATGTCCGGGATTTAGCTACTCTTCTCCACACATCTCAGAATGCGGCGGGCTCCTTTATTTGTGACAGGCAGATTGATTTTGAGCGCCTTTCTTCCGTTTATGCTCCCATAGGGGACCCTTACGATGGTGAGTATCAGATCATCCGACGTAGTGCCCTGTCGATTGCTATGCTCTCTTACTTACTCTTTCAATCATCTTCTGACACTCTTGTACCCATTGCCTGCGGTTTGCGGGAGATGAAAAGTGATGTTATGCTGGTCCTTGGTGAAACTCTGATTGGATTGGGCCATGCTCATGCTACCGGGGGCCACGTTTTCTGCCGGGGCACCTTTTGTTTTACAAATTTGGCTCATGGAGCGTTTGGATCTCTTTATACACCCGTCCCATCTTTGCGGGTCACTTCCTTACGATCGTATGGAGATTCACCACTTATTTTAATCCGCCGATGCATGGCTTGGTTGGCTCCAGGGCCTCTCTTCTAGTGATATCTGCTGGGTTTGCCCGTAGTGGACCCATCACTCGATTGCTGTACGCCTTCCTGGGCGACCTGGCATCTGGCTGCCGAGTTTGCGTACTACTACTTTCTACATTCCCGATCGGGTTGTCCATCAGTTTGGACTTTTGCAAGATACTACTGAATCTGCGACTGCTGATTTCACCAGGGGGTCCAATTTGCGCCTTTCTATCATAAAGGCTTTCATCGAGGCTTGTCACAGCAAGATGGCTGCTCTGTGCCTGAGGATTTCTGCTCCGACTATGCCTACTATCCAGTACCTTCTAGAGATCCAGGCCTTGGTTGCGAGACGAGCTTGATAGACACATGCATAATAAAGTAGACGAGAACAGGGAAAAGCTTGCCATTTTTCAAAACTTTCTGACAGACCCTGCCTACTCCTTTTTTACGCTTTTGAATGTGATTTTCCTTAATATTATTTTTTTTTTTAAGAAGTGTTGTTATCTTTAGGAAAGTTCTAACATGCTTAATCAAAGTGCTCACTCCTTCGATTAATCTTTTATGAAGAATTCTCCTTTCAATGTCTTTACTCGGCTCTTTACTTTTTTTTTTGCTTAAAGCTTTACTCCTTCTATGTCATGAATTCTCATTTGTTTCTTTATAGTACTTATTTGATAGCTAGGTGATCCAAAAGGGGGGTCCTGTATCTAGGTTCTTCGGATAGCAAACGAAGTTTGCCCCTTGGTTTTAGGGCTTCGAAGTGGTTCGGGGCAAACGCCAGTTTGCCCCTAGTTTAGCACAGGTTTTTTGTATGGACCGAGGGCTCTGGAGAGCCCGCCTACTTATTCCCAAGCGGGCGTCAGGTCCCAAGTAGTTCGGCTTAAGGCTGCAAAGAAAAGGCGCCAATCATGCAATTATTTACCGACCGAACCGAGTAGGTTGCCTAAGTATCCCCTAACGGGAATCAGGTCGAGCGTAGTTCATCAAGGTAGGAGGCTTTGGAAAGAAAGGTTTTAAGCAAAGTATTTCTTGAGGCGATCGAGGTTAATTGGTTGCTTAAATTCAACCCCGTCCAGGTCCATAAGATAGGCCGCTCCTCCGAAAAGGAGAGTCTTAATGATGTATGGCCCGACCCAGTTGGGTTTGAATTTTCCTCTGGGGTCATAAACAGGCACTTTCAGTTCTTTGAGGATCAGGTCACCCTCAGCAAGCTTCCTTGGGCGGACCTTTTTGTTGAAAGCACGAGCTATCCTCTTCTGGTACCCCCGAGTGTGGTTTACTGCGGCCAGCCTCTTCTCATCGAGTAACATCAATTCCTCATACCTTCTTTGTACCCATTCTGATTCGGTAATCTCACACTCTGCCAAAACCCTAAGAGAGGGTATTTCTACCTCGACTAGGAGAACGGCTTCCATTCCGTAGACCAACAATACGGCGTAGCACCCGTTGAAGTTCTTACCGAGGTTCGGTATCCCCACAAAGCAAACGGCAACTTCTCATGCCAATCCTTGTATGTATCCGTCATTTTTCCCAAGATTACTTTAACATTCTTATTTGCTGCTTCTACTGCTCCATTCGTCTGAGGCCTATACGGGGACGATTGATGGCGAGTGATCTTATACTTTTCCAGGAGCAAGATAACCTCTCCCTCTAAATGACTGGCATGATCGGAGATAAACTCATTTGGGACCCCATACCTGCAGATTATGTTTTTCTCGATGAAACTCACCACGTCCTTGGCTTTCAAAGTTGCATACGAGGCTGCCTCTACCCACTTTGTAAAATAATCAATCGCCACGATTACGTATCGGTGCCCATTGGAAGCCTTCGGAACTATCTCACCAATGATATCGATCCCCCACACGGAAAATGGCTAAGGGGTGGTCATGCTATAGAGCTGTGACGGAGGGGTATGCATCAAATTTGCATGAATTTGACACTTGTGACACCTTCTAACGTATTCACAATAGTCTTTGTCCAAGGTCGTCCAATAGTACCCCTATCGGATGATCTTCTTTGCCAACATGTGCCCGTTCATATGGGCCCCACACACTCCCTCGTGTATTTCCTCCATCATTCTTTTAGCTTCTTTTCCATATAGGCACTCCAGATTGTACCCGGTGTAGGATTTCTTCCATAGCTTATCTGCATAAATCACAAATTGAGCGACGAATCGTTGAATCACCTTTCTGTCCTTCTCTGAGGCTCCTTCGGGGTATTCTCCTTCTTTAACAAACTTCCACACATCCATATACCACGGTATTTCCTCTTCGTCTTCTATGGCCGCGATCATTTCAAATGACGGTTGGTTCCTCACTTCTATGGATAGCGGGATCATGGCAGTTTTGGAGGGGATTTGGATCATTGAGGCTAAGGTAGCCAAAGAGTCGGCTAGTTAGTTTTCTTCACGAGGGAGGTAGTAAAAAGAAATCTTTTGGAACTGCGCTTTTAGACTTTCCAGATGGTCATGGTAAGGTCTCAGTTTCTCATGCTTTACCTTCCAATCTCCTCAGACTTGGGATATGATCAAATTGGAATCTCCGAAGACATCAATCCGTCCGACTTTTAAAGCCAAGGCTGCTTCCATCCCAATTATGCATGCTTCGTACTCCATGGTGTTGTTGGTTGAGTTATACTTGAGCTTGACAGCTAATGGGGTAGGGGCCCCGTCGGGTGCTATGAGAATGATTCCAACTCCGTAACCTAATTGGTTGGCTGCTCCATCGAAGTACATTTTCCACAAATCCTCCTTAACCTCCATTATTCTTTCATCCGGGAACTTGAATTCTCCCTCGTCCTCGGATTCTATAGCGAGGTCGGCTAAAAACTCAGCGACAGCCCTTCCTTTCACAGACTTGGCAGTGACATACTTGATGTCAAACTCAGCTAGCATCATGGTCCAATGGGAAATCCTACTGGTCAAGACAGGCTTTTGGAATAGGTATTTTAATGGGTCCATTCGGGATATCAGGATTACAGGGAAGGCTAGCATGTAGTGGCGAAGGCGACGGGTGCACCAAACCAAGGCCCAACAGGCCTTTTCCAAGGGTGAATACTTTAACTCATATCCGACCATTCTTTTGCTCAAGTAATAAATGGCCTTCTCCATGTGCCCCTCTTCTCCTTCCTGGGCCAACATACACCCCATCGAATCTTCGGATACAGAGAGATAAAGCAGCAAGGGTTTCCCGGGTGATGGAGGTGACAGGACAGGTGGGTTTTGGAGGTAAGTTTTGATCTTATCGAAGGCTTCCTGACACAAGGCATCCCACTCAAACCTCTTTCCTTTTCTGAGTAACTTAAATAGCGGGTCGCAGGTCAAGGTGAGTTTGGAAATGAAGCAGTTGATGAACTGTATTCTCCCCAAGAATCCTCTCAATTCTTTCTCATTTTTTGGTGGGTTCATTTTGGTTATGGCTTTAATTTTGGTCGAGTCTACTTCAATCCCCCTTTGGGTAATAAGGAACCCTAACAACTTTCCTGTGGTAACTCCGAAGGTACATTTCTGTGGGTTTAGCCTCATTTTGAACTCCCTCAATCTCTCAAAGAACTTTCTCAAAGCCTCTAGGTGCCCTTCCCTCTCTTTGGATTTCACAATCATATCATCCACATATACCTCCACCTCTTTATGGATCATGTCGTGTAGTAAAGTGGTGCCATCCCTCTGATAGGTCGCACCTGCATTCTTAAGTCCGAACGGCATGACCCTATAGCAATATGTCCCCCACGGAGTGATGAACGTGGTTTTTTCCCTATCCTCGGGTGCCATGAGGATTTGATTATACCCAGAGAATCCATCCATGAAAGATAGAAGCTCGTGTCCCGCAGTGTTATCAATTAACACGTCGATGTGGGGTAGCGGGAAATCGTCTTTAGGGCTCGCCCTGTTTAAATCTCGAAAATCAACACAAACCCTAACACGACCATCCTTCTTTGGGACAGGTACAATGTTGGCAATCCACTCAGGATACTCGGTGACCATCAAGAATCCAGCCTTTAATTTCTTTTCAACCTCCTCTTTTACTTTAAGTGCTCATTCTGGCCTCATTCGCCTCAATTTTTGTTTTATGGGTTTTGAATTGGGAAAGAGAAGGATGTGGTGCTGGACTATCTTTGGATCAATGCCTGGTATATCATTATAAGACCATGCAAAAACATCTTTGAATTCATTTAATAGATTGATTAGTTCTTTGCTTTCTTTATTGCTAAGTGTGGAGCCGATAAAGACATTTTGAGGATTATTTTCATTTCCCAGATTAATTGTTAGGGTGTTCTCTATGATTTTGCATGCAGATTCTTTTTCTTTTTCAATTAACTTTTGCAATTCAATGAGTGTTTCATGATCATCACATTCATTAAGCGCGTTCGAGTAGGCAGAATCAGTCATGTTGTCATTGATTTTCTTTGGAGTGATTACAACAGACATAGAAATTGACAGACGCCTCATTTGGGCCATTACAGACTCTGGGTGTGGGGGAAACCTATCACTAGACTCAAAAACCCACTCTCTCTTGTTCTCTCCCCCCAGATCAGTGATGAAGCATTCTTCTAGATCCCCCGCCTTGGTAATCTCTTCCATTTTTTCTTTCTCGGCCTTCCCCTTGTCGATCTCTCTCTGATCTTCCTCATCTTCTCCACTCTCGACTGCATCCTCCACCAGACCTTCGACGTATTCTCCTTTGGCTTTTCCAGGATCCGATTTCATAACCTCCGTGCTTCCCTCATCTAGCAAATTTCTCATGACAGAGCCGTCTAGCGCACCAATCCAATCCTTGGCAGCAACGGACTTTTCAGGCATTTGTAAAAACGGGTCTTTGTACTTGGAAAATTCATGGGAGAAAAAGATCTCGAACCCTGGCTTTAGACGTTTGTCCTTTTGGTCCATTCATGGCTCTGGGAAGCCACAGAAGAGGAAATCTTCTCCTTCCTTTATGAAGTAACCGTTGAGTGTCTTTTGATAAGGGTCCATTAGTGCGTCCGCTGTCTTCTTCTTTGCCCTCAGCTCCTTCTTTGTCGGCTGGTACCCCATACCGTGAGTGTGAGTCTGAGTAGGGATTCTTGGAAACTCAGACAGGCCTTGAAGGTTCTTCCCCAACCCTAATCCTGGAAAGAAACCCATTCTCTTCATGATCCTTGCGACCACTGGACTGGCATACTGATCGAAATGGGGCGGTAGAAACTCCCTCGACTTTTCCTCTTCCAACATGCTGATGAACTCGAACCCTCCCATTTTTGCTTCTTCTTCTTGCAGCTGTAATTCCAGAACTTGCGCGCTTGATGATGCTTTGGACGAACGAACCCAGCTATCCCCGAGGATATCACAGACTTTATCCTCCCAGACATACTTAACCTTTTGATGGATCGTTGATGGTATAGCACCCAAACTGTCCAACCAAGGCCTACCCAGCAACAGGTTGAAGGATGCGGGGATGTCGATGACCTAGAATTCAGCTTCTTTTCCAAAAGGGCCGATAACGAGACGAAGAAGGACTGTCCCCATGACTGTTCTCTGGGTGTTGTCGTAGGCTCTTACCCTTTGCTCAGATGGTGTAAATACCGACTCATCCAGGCCCATTCGCTTAGCCGTTCGGAAAGGACACACGTTGAGGGCTGACCCATTATCAACCAGGCAAGCAGGCACGATGTTCCCCAAGCATTCGATAGTGACATACAACGGTTTGTTGCGGACGGGCCCTCCCAGAGGCAAGTCTTTTGATAAGAAGGTAATAGTCGAAGTCGGAGTTTTGCCGATCAGTCCTACGATATCCTCCAGGGTGGTGTCGATAGACACGTCAGATTGATTCAGAGCGTCTAGGACCGCCTGTCTATGGCGCTTGGAGGCAATCAGCAACCCCTAAACGGTGATATTGGCCTGAGTTTTATTCATCTGCTTTAGAACCCTGTCTTCTTCCTCTTCTTCATTCATCTTCCCTTTTTCCTTGTCCAATTCCCTCCCAAGATGATCCTCCTCTAGCTCATGTGGTTTAAAGTGTCTGCCAGACCGAGTTAAATGACTGACTTCTTCCCTTGCCCATAGATTGTCAATTTCGGAATCAACTGTCAAAGTACCCTTCACCACCTCTGTTTCTTTGTCGCTCTCGTACCAAAGATCATCTTCTACCTGACTTTCGTCTTAATCGTCACTCCCTTTAACCCACCAGTCTGACTGTCCTATTTCATTCTTTCTTGGCTGATCCTCCAAAGCACAGATTGTCGAATCCTTGGGCAGCTGATATGGCTTTCTTGGTGTCCCGGCCTTAGTGATTAGCCTAGACAGATCGAAGGTTGCTTCTTCTGTCTCCAAGAGGTAAAGGCCTTGTGGTGGTGGCATAGCTCGATGATTCGGAAGTGGATTTCTAGTAACATTCGGAGCTTTGTTGGGGGGTTCTGAAATCACCTTATTATCAATGAGGTCCTGAATCTCGTGCCTTAGTCTCATACACATATCCGTTGAGTGACCCTTCTGTTGATGAAATTTGTAGAAGAGGTCCCCTTGGAAATTTGGCGGAAGCGGACTCAGTAGAGGTCGTGGTTCTAGCTGACAGAGATGCCCCTTGGCTAACAATCTATCGAGGGCGGTTGACAGTGACACTCCCAAATCTGAGAACTTTCTTGGTGCTTTATCCCCTCCTCTCCTTAGTGCTATGTCGAATTTCTTTTCTGGCCCATTCAGTGCATTGACATCGGTGGGGCCAGAGTGACCCCCCGTTTGTCCTCCGTTGGACCCATAGTTTGGCCTCCTGTACTGGTTTGGTTGCTCCTCTTTCTTGATTACCCCTTCTTGGATCGCATCCTCTATCCTTGTCCCGACATCGAAAACCTCAGCAAAGGAATTGATCGACTGGAATCTCATCTTTTCTTGATACACTGGCTGTAGATTCTTCATCAGCATTCGGATTTGGTCCTTCTCAGACGGCCTTTGTACCATTTTAGCTGCCTTTCCCCTCCATCTGCTCAGGTATTCGGCGAATGATTCTTTATTCCCTTGCCTAGTGGTCTCCAAATCTCGGACAGTGACATCCAAATCTTGATTGTATTCGTACTGTGCCACAAATGCCTTAATCACTTCTTCCCACACCCTGGTTTTGCTTGGCTCGAGAGTAAGATACCAGGACAGAGCAGCTCCAGTCAAAGTTTGTTGGAATAGGACTGCCATCATAGTTGTGCTTAAGCCGCTTGGTTGGAAAGCCCCAATACACATTCTTATATGGCTGCGAGGATTACCGGTTCCATCAAATTTGTCAAAAATTGGCATCTTAAACCCGGCAGGCAGCGTCTCGTGGACCCCGTCATACAGGCCTTCTAACTCCATTAGATAGGTATCAACTCCCTGAGCCTTGCGCATCACCCTTTCCAACTTATCTATTTTCTCGGTTAGTAGCTTCTCCTTCTTAGCTTTCTCTCTGTCTCTGTTGGCTCGTAGTGCATCAGTCCATTGCGCTTCCTGATCGTCGAACCAATCTCCTTCTCCTCCTCCCAAAGGTAGATCCATGACAGGTGGAATTACATGTGGTGGTCGACGATTCAGTTCTTCTATCATCCCCATCATACGGTTCATGTTTTCCACCTGTCGCCTTATTTGCTCTTCTTGTTGTTCTACTAGTATTCTTAACCCGGCCATTTCTTCGTTGTTTCTCTCTTCGGCCATGTCAGCGTATTCTCTCCTTACTAGTCTCGCCGTGGGATCCCTAAACCACGCTTGATTTGCTATTTTTTCTCCTACAAATAAATTTGAAATGTCCTCTTTTAAAACCCTTTTTATCTTCATTTTATCACACAAAGTCATTTAAACAAAAAAACATTCCTTTTGTATGTCACGCGGATGCAATGCATGTGTGTGTGTGTGCCTACTCTATATGCCAAAAAATAGAAAGTCCTAATCCTAACACATAAGCACATAAGATCCTTACCCATGTCAAGTGTGCTGATTTCTCCTCTCATTGTGATCCTCACTACCCTTTCGGGTGTTCAAAATTTTTCAAAAGGCATTTCTTAAAATGATGAGATCTTTCAAAAACAATTCTCAAAGATTTTGAATGAGAACGTAAAAATATTTCTCAATAAAGATGATTGGATTGAAATTTTGCTTCGAAATTCATTTAAGGAGCATTTTTTTTTCAAAAACAATTCCCAAAATTTTCGATTTTTCCTTAGAAGATGATCATGTGAAAATATACCTTAACAAAGGTTAGTTTGGAGTTTTAATCAAAAAGTGAGCTCCGAAGATTTTTTGAAAAAAAAAGAAAAGCGATGGAAAATTTTTGGAATAAAGATGGCAAGAACTGTTTGCTTTCAAAGATGGACTCAAAATTCTTTGGGTAGGAGGATCACATGACCAGATTATCACCGTACTTTCCATGAATTCGGATGCATACAAGGTCAATGATGCTTAGCTAACATGATATAAGAAGTATAATCTTATAATCAGGGTTCGGCATGTTCTCCAAATGTTGTGGAACATGAGGAGAAATAGCTAAAAGGTGATTAAAAGATTATACGTCTTTCATCGAGCAAGTATCGTCATCATCTCAAATAATCCCTTACGGGCATACAAAACTTCCTAGCACATAATCCTAATCAAGAGTTGATTTCCTAAGATTGAGAGGTTCTATAGAAACTACTGTGCAAAGGCTGGGTTTTGGTCAAATAAGGGACCCTTGACACATACCCGATAGGATGCTTCATATACCAAATCATGGTACGAGATCAAGGGTGACCACACAGTCCTATGATGACTTGACCGACCGGGTTGCCCCGAGCCTCCAAGGTCATAGTTCCGTGCAATCGACTGGCTGGACATGCAAGTGAAATGCAACAGGCACACAAAGATTAATTAATTCGATTAAAATGATATTTTTCAAGTCTAATCCTCAAGTGAACCCAAAATCAAAATTTTGGTCTGCGAAACCAGAGATTCTGGGTTCGATCCCCAGTGGAGTCGCCAGATTGTGGATATCGCATTTTTCTTACCCACAGCTTTTCAAAATCAATTTCAAAAATAAATGAGTCGCCACTTAATTTTTTAAAAGGAAAAATTAAGAAACCATTTTAAAAGCAAACTGATCTTTTAGAAACTAGAGATTAACTAAGTCCGGGGATTATGGAATGAGAGAGGAAAGAGCCCGTCGGACTAAAACACCATTTCTCATCCTATCTTGCGATAGGCCTCTACTCAATATCCTTCTAATCGAATTATTAATTTAAATGTGCCCTTAACTAATATATATGTATAGATATACGTTACAAAAAGCATGTCCAAAGGGGTGTAAAATTGCAATTGATATAATATCATTCAAAAATCACATATTTCAAGTAGCAAGCAACATGATATGCACTAGGGAACAAGAGAACTTACCCGGGATCCAGCAGCGATATTAAACGTGCAATGCATACAAAAAAAAAAAATAAAATCCTAAAAAAGAGTCTCTAATCACATATACATATACGTCAAGATCCTAATTCTAATGTGTTGCGCATGAGGTTGAAAAATCAATAAAATCAAGAAATAGAATAAACTAGAGAAGAGATGCGAAATTGTACCTCAAATGCGCTACAAAACAAAGAGTTAGTCCACATGATATACAAAATGTAAAGTTGGATCTAAAATAATAATCCTAGACTTCTAGCTTAAATCTATAGAATATAGTTAAATCTAAAACAAATAAATCTTAACTACAAATGTCGATCCATACGGATGAATATGTCATGAGCAAGAATGAATTATGAAATACTCAATGGTTTGGTTCACTTAAACTTTGAATTCAAGCTTAACTAATCATTATTGAAATATGGTTTGAACCTTGGCTAATCATGGAAAGTACATCTAAGCCATTATTCACAAGATTTGATGAAAACTAGTGTAGAATTCTAGAAATTGCTGAGAGCAGATCATAACTTTAAAAAATGAAAAACGTGGTTCCCGTGGTTTGATCTTGATGAATTTTGGACACAAGATGCCTCTGTGTGTCTAGTTTTTAACCCAAAACTGAAATCAAAGTTTCAACGGTTGGATCTCCGGGAATTGGACAAAAACCAGACATCACTCAGCATTCTACAACCTTCTGTCCAGAGTTCTTGCACGATTTTCTAAAAATAGCAAAGAAATCAGAAATGCTTTGTTCTTTTTAGATTGACTTCCTAACACATTAATCTACTTATAAAAACTTATTTTGGGTCACAAACACTTTATTAAAGCATTGGTTTACTTATTTCAAAAGAGTGTTACTATGCAGAAACTCTGGACAGATTGTAGTGACCTTACAAAACTCATAACCAAACCACTTTAGACGTGAAACCACCTTGAAACAAAAATTACAGTGGTGGAATATTGTGTTATTGACACTTTCCCGTTGGTTTCACTTGATTTCGACAGTTAGATTTCAAACTAAAAATCTTTGATCAAAAACAGTCTGTGGACTCACTGTTTTCATTTGTCAAGTTCAACTTTTATTTGTTAAACCCAACTATTGAACCATGAAGTTGGACTTCAACTAAGCCATCTTCTCCTACCATTTGATGGTCATTGGAGACTAAAGACCTTTATATTTATAGATTTCAAGTGAAGTATGAATGGGCTTCATGAAATCTCAAGATAAGGAATCTAAACCATGGGGATGGGCTTAGACTCAAAAACACTTTCTCCTACCATTTGATGGTCATTGGAGATGAAGACATGACTATACTCATGAGTCTCAAAGCAATATAGAAAGGATTCCATGAAACATCAAGTTTAGAGGATCCAAGTCATGAGTGTGGACTTAGATCCATCTATTTGCCTATGAAATGGAGTGATGATCAAACTTTGATTCCCATATGAAGCACAAGCTTACATGGGATTCAAAAGATCATGTTCAAGAGATTTCAAGAGAGATATTGAGAATCTCTAAGAGTCTCAAGAAGGAAGTATGATCAACAGAAGAAATGGAGCAAAGAAAATTAAAAGGTTTGAGGATTAGAGATTAAAAAAAAAAAAGATGAATGTAAATAGACAACTTATGGTTAGAGGATCACCTCCAAACTATCCTCAAAGTTTCTCTCCTTTGAAGATCTTCCAAACTCTTCTTCAAGCTCTCCCAAACTCTCTCTTTTCTTTCTAAAAAATATGTTAGTATAGTAGTGGTTATCTCCCATGTATTGTGTTGTATCTCTCCTCTTCTTCCTCAAGGAAGATCCTCCCTCTTTTATAGGCAAAAATTACCAAGTATTTTCAGTGAATTCAGAGTAAAAGACAGGTGTAAACATCTCATTTGGTGGTACAATATGTACTTCCTGAAATTAGACAGACTGCTGCCCAGGGCGGCAGTCAAAAGTAATCTGCGGCAGTCCGTGGATGCCGCCGCGGCACTCTGTGACTGCCGTCGCGGCACTCCGTGACTGCCGCGCGGCTCTCAGTAAGTGCCGTACCAAATTATTGATTGCCGTATTTTTGTCAACCTTACTTTATCAATCTTTTGTTTTTATCCGCATACACATACGTATTGTACCACAAAATACGGACTTTAAAAGCAAACGGAAGTCAGAAAATGTCGGCGGTACTCAGTAAATGCCGAGCTGGCACTCACTGGATGCCGTTCGGCACTCATTGAGTGCCGCGGAATACTGCCGTGTGCCGTTTTCTGTTGAACTTCCCTGTTAGGTCTTTTCTTTCTTCCCTTTTTCTTAAAGAATCTTATTTTTGAAGATCTTTTCCAAAAATGGTGTTTTATACCTGAATTCTCCTAAATACCTGGTATTTTCTTCTTTCTGTGAAATTTTATCGCGTTTGGAGAACTTTCTGAAGAGCTTGGAATACTTCGAATCTTTTCGGTCCTTATCATCATTGGATGTGGAGGTGACGCTCTCCTAAATTCGACGGTCGGTCAAAATTGGGGTGTCTACACCGATCCTCAGACCAAGGGTACGGGATATTAACAATCACTTGGACGAACACGTCATGCCGATCCTCAGGTCACCCATACTTGACCAAACACTTCATGCCGATCCTCAGTCCAAGGGTGCAAAAAAATAATCAACCACTTGATCGAACATGTCATGACGATCCTCAGGTCATCCGCACTATGATCAAACTCTTTGATCAACGAATTAACCATTTGATCCCTATGATCAAACTCTTTGATCAACGAATTAACCATTTGACCAGTTATTGTTAACTCCACTAAATAATGATAACTGCACTCCAAATCAAAAGGACATATCTGAAGCGGTAACTAGACTTGTATGATCGCATTACTATCCCTCTACTATCAGCATTCGTAATCATATTTAGGTAGTGTGGACACAGGGCCTCCGAGGTCCACCCCCTTCCAGGTTTCGGAATTGATTTTCCTTTGAAATATTTGAAGAAAAAAGTTTGTGAAAACAAATACAGAGTCACTACTTGGTCTTTAAGGAACCAAGAAACCCAATTTTGACTGATTCAAATGGATAAAGGGCATCGGCACTTTATAATCAAAGAACTTGGCTCAGGGTTTTGATATAAGAGAGGAAGAAGCCTTTGTCACGATTAAAACACACTCAACTCGCCCCGTCTTTCGACAGGCCTCAATTAGCATCCAAATAATCATATTATACTACATTTGGTTTGACAGTTAATATTATGATAAGTATATTACATTGCACAAGAATTTTGAAATGGAAGATCAAAAGATAAGCTATCATTCATAAGATCTAAGCTAAATATCACACAATGCAAACTGAAAGATCACACCAAACAAACTTAGGAAAAACTTCTAATAACATATCAAGTAATCAAGTTTTCCTAATCTAGAGAGGACATGGATTGTTCATGAAACAAATAATCAGAGAAACTATGCTTAGCAAACTAGCATGATGCATGTTAATTCTTGAAAAAAAGAAGACTTCTCTATCCCCGGGACGGATGAGAAAGGAAGATTTGATCGAGGGGGAGCATGAACGTGTGATTGATTTCATTCCTCGTTATCTTCTTAGATTGGGAGTTACAAAAGCTCCAAATCTTGCATGGATGCAATGGATGAGCCTAGAATATGCAAGGTAGTAGTGTGTTTGTGTTCATGGATTTTCTAAAGTGATTTAGAGGTCTAAAATATGCATAAATGAATGAAGAATGTTATTTTAGGGTATGTAAAAATGTGGTATGAACTCCTTCCTAAAATATGGACTAATTTGGATTGCATGTGAACATCTAATCAAAGAATTAAAGTAAAACATGATTGTTGTGAATAGTGGACAGAACAGTGAACTCATTTTGTAAAAATGGAAAAGTGAGGTTAGGAGTGTGCACAAATTTTTTTATGGTGATCCTCCCTACTGTGTCTAGAACACATATCAAAAAGCCAAATCAAGATTAAAGTTGCAGATTGAGAGAAATCATATAAACAAGAGAAGTTGCTCAGAAACAGAATCCGTACTGTCGACTAAAATGTAGAAAAATCTTAGAAAAATGAAAACAAAACAGTTGGAGGCCCATATTACACAAAACGTTCCCTAAGACATTGGAGTTCAAGGAAAAAATGAGTTGGGACCATTCTATTTGGAAAAGTTTTCTGGAAAACAAGTTGGAAGTCAACTAAAGCTGCTGTGACTGAAAAACAGAATGTTTAGAAGGAATATTTGGGTCAAAATGGAACCCTTCCAAGTGTTTTTAAATGAAACCAAAATTGTGGACATTCCCTAATGAGCTAGAAAGACTTTCGAAGTGGCCTTGCAATTATCCATTGAGTATTAAACTCATAATAACATTTTATAGTTTAACAACTCACTGTTTTGAAGATTTTGGCAAAACAAGTGTTTTATTTCTTAAAATCAAAATGAGGGGTTTAAGAGAGGTTTTGAAATGGGGTTTTGGGAGTTTGTTTCCAGCACTAAATGGAGATTATAGCCACTTGGAATATCAACATCAAACTCACATCAAGAACTTCCAAAATCATTGACAAGACTTTATTTTATTTTGAACATAACTTTAAGAATACTTGGGAAGTATTGAAGTTAGAATCATCATCTATCAAACATTTTTTTGAGGTCAAGAGCTACTATCCATAAGGATTCACTTACCTCAAACACCATGTCATCATCTAGATGATGATAAACAAGTAAGTAAAATAAGAAAAATAAAAAATAAATGGGATAAGAAGAGATGAATATTGATGTAAACAAGCAAGTAATAGCAATCAATAGACGATAATCAATGTGATTTTGAACTTGTAACTTGGTGTTTCACTTATATAAGATGACATTTGGACATGGAAGTAGCTTCCTAACTCATAAATGCTCAAGAATGGTGGTTGGGTGTATTGAATATGAGGTATAAAGAGAGAGTATAAAAGAAAACAAGTTTAAAACTCACTTTTCTATAGAAAATCAGTGGATGAAGTTCACTTTCTCTCTTCTAAACTTATCTCTATCTATCTCTCTCTACAACTTTTCCTAAACTTTGCATTTGCCACCCCCAAAATGAGGAGTCAAGGGAATTTTATATAGGCCAATTTGGGGGGAGTTTGAGATTTAAAAAATGCTCCCATTGGTCCCAAACTTCTATGAACAAGAAATTACGTCATTTTGACTTTCAAGTATTCAATTTGGACCCCCAAAACAAATTACAAAATGGAATATTCTGGGGGAGAGTGCGGGGGAGGCACTGGGCCTGTGCCGTGGTGGCACTGCTCCTCGGACGATCCAAAATTTGTATTTAGGCCCCTTAAGGTTTCGGTATTCGCGAAAAGGCCCTATTTTGTCCGAAATTCACAAAAAATCGTACGAGTTCCAAACTGAGCTTGTGATAAACCGTTGGAAAGGTAATGGAGTCTACTTTCCATAAAAGTAGTTCAGAGTTGGGTTGTTTTGAAAAGTTTTGTAGTATTCACAAAAAAGTTGATTTGATCGCCTTTTTTCACCTTCGAAAATTCATAATAAATCAGTTTTAGATCTAGAAATTATGTGCGATATACCGTTGGAAAGCTATCGACCTCTAATATCCATGAAAAGTGTTTGAAAAATGATACGGTGCTCCAGTCTCCAAGTCAACTTTTAGGTCAATCCGATCAAACCGAGGACCTCCGAGAAGTTCAGGGAACCTCTAGAAGCTCCCAGGAGTTGACGTTTTTGTCCGATTTTCTTTTAAAACTTATTTTAGTACTTTTACATGATCTAGGAAATCTCAAAACTTTTGGGCAAATTCAGATGAGGTCAAACTTTGGTCAAACCTTGGTCAAATCGGTTAACGGGGACTTTTCGAGAACTTCTGGGACTTTCGGGGGTCTCTGGGAGCAACCAATTTCATTCAATTTTGCTTTAAAACTCATTTTATTACTTTTCTTAGAACATAGCGCATTTTTAGAACTTTTGGTCCAAATTTGGGAGTGTTTGGGATTTCGGGGGCATTTTGGTCATTTTCTAAGCATTCTGAGAGATAGAACTAACTTCCAAGAGTCCTTTTTGAGTCTTTTTTCAATCATTGTGAACCATCAAGCTATGGGTCTCCTAAATATGATAGCCGACAAAATGGGGTGTCTACAAGTAGTCGGAAAAACTGTTATTGCCAACCTGAATAATGATTACTTCTTGTAATCCTTGAATCCTATTCACCTTTCATGATTACCAAATATATTGATAACTACTTATCAACAAGACTACAATTTTCAGTAATCAACTTGGTGACATTCTTTAGGGAAAGCTTACTCTTTATGGGAGAGTAGATTCTATCTTGGCAATATATGTTCACAACCCATGAACATGACTTACCCAAGATACCCAATTATTGATCTTGAAGACCTCAATGATTGGTAAGTCAAAGCAGTCACATCCATATTGTGTGTCCATAATTATCTCAAGATTAAAAACACGTGCCTTATATAAGTTATGAGTTCCTTTTGACTATTGACAGTTTTAGATGTCAATAGGAAATCTCATGGTCCGTCAATGCACTCTAAGCACTAGCATGTTTAACTAAGAGTGTCGCACTCTAGTGACTGAGATTCATCACTCCATCCAATGGTAGTTAATCATGCTATAGTGTATACCTGATGAGAAATCTAATCTCGTCATCCACTGTGACAAATTCTATGTATCAAAGAAAAGTAATTCGTATCTCACATATATGTGTCTCATACATACACAAATTACTATGATACTTAAGGATTATTAACAATCATCTCATGAATCATACATAATGAAATGTAAATTGATGTCCATAGATAAAATGTTAATGTCTCATGCATACAGTAATGGTTTGAGGACACAATCCCAATAGAACGACCTCTTGGAGAATTTAATGATGAAAAATACCCTATAGACGGTATCTAAATTCCACAAAGTATAAAGATCAAACTTTGAAAAGTGTTCTTGAAGCCCAAAGTACTCATTTTTCAAGCATAAACTCACTGTTTTCTCAAAATCGTATTTCAAAACCATAGATGGATGGGTATAAAGACCAAAACATGAAGTTCAAGTATCCAGTAACTTAATTCTAGAGAATTACTCATAATCGATAAGCACAGGAAAGCTAAGTTCAAAAATGGCACAATTGATTTCAAAAGTAGCATAAAAGTTTCGGAAGACTTCCGACCTTCAATTGACTTCTGAGCTTCAATTGAATTCCAATTCCTAACCAAATCACTCTTAGAACATTTTTAGATTGAAATTCAACTCAATAGCTTTTCAACGGTATAAAAATGGATGATTTTGGAGGCCATAAACATTTTTATTAAAATATGCAACAGCAGTGCGCATGAAATTTGAAGAGGGTGCAAGGGATGAATAGAGTAACGAAAAAAGTAGGTGGCGGCTAACATTTAGAGATGGCGGCTCCCATAGTAGTTGTCACCCTTTAATCAGAGTCACCACCCGATATTTTGATTCCAAACGCCTTCTAGAGACTCCGTTAGCTTTTATTCGACCTATTTTGAGAATCATTAGGATCCATATGCCATTTTTGAGAATTGTTGAAAAATTAGTTAACAGATTTGAGCAGTCTCTTTGTGCTTGAATATCAGAAAATCTATAATACTTATCAATGATCCACTTCTTGGAGATGATTCCTAACTCATGTATCTACACGCCAATGTAAAATCATGATCATATGATCGAGTTAAGATCATTTTCCAAGCGTTTAAAATTGATACAACTAATTGATCGGAAGAGAACAAATCCTAATTATACGCCTTAATTCACATTTGTTAGTACTTTTTATCCTGTTTTTGTATATTTTTACTTCGTTTTCTAGTTTTTGACAGGATTTTGAAGAAATCACCTAAACCAGGCTAAACAGGGTGAAAAAGCAGAAGAGAAGAAGCTGAAAAATCCACATCGCGTGCGCGATCCGCTCGCGCGAAAACCCAGATATCACTCGCGCGACCCGCTCGCGCGGAAGTTCAGAAATCGCTCGTGCGATTCGCTCGCGCGAGGTACCAAATGTCGCGCTCGCGCGGACCGCTCGCGCGATATGTGCAAAAAGCAAAGATACGTATTTCAGTATACTGAAGACTCTTGTGCAAACGAGACTTCCTAACTGCATCCAGATTGTAAAATATATCAGTTTTAGTTCGTTTCGGGTTAGAAAAGCTTCCAAAACTTGTTGTAAATCTATATATACCCTATTTTATTTCAAAATTAGGGGTTGGTCATTGATAGATCATCCTACATACAACCAAGATCTAGGGTTCCAATGAAACCCTAGCCAAGTAATAGGGAGTATTTTATGTTTTTATTTTAGTTTTATTATGTATGGATGACAGTCACATGTTTAGGGGATTTTTATAAATAAATCAAACTTCTAGTGATTAAATCATTACTTTCAGAATTTATTCTTGTCTTAGATCTATTTTGACTGTGATGTGCTCAACGATCTATACTTGCTGTGCTTGTTTAGATTGTTTACATGTGATGGTGCTTTATTGATTTGTGCTATCAAGTATCTGAATAGTCCATGCCTAGGTTAGACGGATTAGATCACAACCCTAGTTTAGTGTGGGATAATTCGTGCTAACTGAAGATGGATTATGTTGGTGCTTGAACCATGATTATTTTCTTGACGGAGGAATTGGGCTTGTAGCTACAATTCCCCATAATCATCCAACTTAGTAAGCTAAAGTAATTCATAAATATTCCTTATTATGAAGCTAGTGGTGGAGTTGCGATCCTAGGTTCACTTTACATATTTACAAAAACACTTTTAATTGCTTTCATAGTTTAGATTTATTTTTATTGTTATTAGTTTAATTCAAACCAAATCAAAATCCGTTTTCATAATTAACTAAAGTTAGGTTTTAAAATTAAGTCGCTGTAGTTAATCAATCTCTGTGGGTTCGACCTTTACTTCCACACTGTAAATCTTTTGAAAAGTAAAGAACACTTTTTATATCTTGATTCTGACAAGATCAATTTTTGGCGCCGTTGCCGGGGATTGCATTACTACCTTTAGTTTTATAATCTTAGTTTAGTTAATTCGTAAATATTAGGTTAGTTTTTATTATTTTTCTTATTTTCCGTTTTATTTTGAGTTACTAACTTTTCTTTTTATTTTGTAGTTTCTCGAGTTTTCGAGTGGATTAGCTAATCACGTCAAAGGAGCTTACGCGAAAAAAAAACCCTTATAGGTTAGTTTTTTATTTTGTTTGTCTATGTTCTTTTGTTCAGAAGTAACAGGTAACATTGGACTTTATTGCCATATTCACTTGTGTTCCCCTGTTCTATGCTTGTCAAGATCGAGGTACTATCGTTCCTTCATTATGTACTTTCCGTTCTTTCGTTTTATTGTTTCATTGGGGACAATGAAAGGTTTAGGTTTGGGGGTATGCACACATGCACATTAGTTCATTAGTTTATGCAAAATTTTAAAAATTTTCAATAAGTGTGTTTAAATAAACGATGTTACCGACGTTTTTGCAATATCAATTTGATACTTTTTGTTAAATAACTATGATTGTTATAGAATGATAAACACGAGAAGATGTGATTAAACATTTGCTGAAGTTATGATATGACGTTTTAAGTTATGTATTGTTTGAATCGTAGTTTTATATCATAGATTTGCACATAAACTTATGCACTGCACGTAGTTGATTGAATACATGTTTGATGTGAACTATAATATAATTCGGATTTCTAGATAACACATGGTGGAGACTAAGCCCGGTGAGCTTTTGAGCCTATCTTTTCTTTTTAGAGGGTTATAAATACGTTTTGTGTTTGTCGAATTTCATTGAAATAGCGCATCTACTTGTTGTTTAGTCTCATTATTCTTGTTTTGGTTGATAGTCAAGTTAAAATATTTGTTACCATGCTAAATAATCTTCCATTGTAAACATTGAAGAACCATACGACTTTAGGACATGATTTTAGGCCTCTTTGCTTACTGCCGACCGATAAAAGATAAAAATTTCCTTAGTTCGCCCTTTGAGCCGTTACAATGCCTCTTTTTCTTTGTTCACCATTATCCTCTTTAAAAGCTCCAACTTGATCAACTTGGAGTATACCACTGGAAGATTGATCAACTTTTAGTAGTATTAAGGCGATGTGTTGATTGAGAAGAAGAAGAAAATAAGATGCTATTGGGGTGGTTGCCTTATTATTTATTGATTGATTATTCAGAAAGTAACGAAAAGGAAGGGAAAAAATTGAAAAAAATAAAGAAGAAGAAGGTTGATAAAAAAAAAAAAAAAGAAAGAAAATATATGAAAGAAGAGAATGAAAAGATGAATGTGGTAGAAGGGACGAATGAAAGAAATTGAACATGCCTTACAATGCCATTCTAAACCTACCCAATTAATCCGTTCTATCATTTTTCATTGCCTGAGCCACATTACAACCTTTGAAAAGTCCTATCTGATCCTACGAAACATGGTTTGGATATGTAAACGATGGGAGGGGGATTAAAACATGGTAATGATTAATTTTTCTTGATTATTGGCATCCTATCCATGAGACTACTATTCTTTCGTGTCATGCGTCCTTTTCGAGTCATATGTGAGCATTTCTCGTTGTGAAAACATATTTCCTTTGCTCGCATATACTAGATAAATTAAACCTGTTTCTGAGTGTTTCATTTGAGAGTGTAATTAATTGTGAGATTCGTAGTCGAAGCATAGTTGGATGGTTATCCGATTTATATTCCAAGTTCATGACATGCGCGTGTTCATTGGACTACAACATCACACACGTGCAATTTTATGAGAAATTCTATTGATTTATACGATTCATGTACTTGGGATTGTTTTTTCAGGACGTAAGTGAACGTTTGATTCTGTTTCTTCTTGTTCGTTATTCTATTTCAAATCATTGTTTTATAATAAGGAGTATTGTTTATTAGTTTTTAGTTTTTAATAAAACTTTTTAAGTTTTTAAGTTAATAAAGATGGTTGTGGGTGACTTGTTGATGAGAACCCCCACGAGACTTCACTCGTCCGACTAGGGACACCTAGAGGTTTAAAAGGCTTGTTGCATACGCTAAATGCAATCGTGATCCATGCGAAAATGGAATAGATTTTTAGTAGTAGTTTTTATTTTAGTTTTGCTCGAGGACTAGCAAAATGTAGGTTTGGGGGTGTGATCGGAAGAGAACAAATCCTAATTATACGCCTTAATTCACATTTGTTAGTACTTTTTATCCTATTTTTGTATATTTTTACTTCGTTTTCTAGTTTTTGACAGGATTTGGAAGAAATCACCTAAACCAGGCTAAACAGGGTGAAAAAGCAGAAGAGAAGAAGCTGAAAAATCCACATCGCGCGCGTGATCCGCTCGCGCGAAAACCCAGATATCGCTCGCGCGACCCGCTCGCGCGGAAGTTCAGAAATCGCTCGCATGATTCGCTCGCGCGAGGTACCAAATGTCGCGCTCGCGCGTACCGCTCGCGTGATATGTGCAAAAAGCAAAGATACGTATTTCAGTATACTGAAGACTCCTGTGCAAACGAGACTTCCTAACTGCGTCCAGATTGTAAAATATATCAGTTTTAGTTCGTTTCGGGTTAGAAAAGCTTCCAAAACTTGTTGTAAATATATATATACCCTATTTTATTTCAAAATTAGGGGTTGGTCATTGATAGATCATCCTACATACAACCAAGATCTAGGGTTCCAATGAAATCCTAGCCAAGTAATAGGGAGTATTTTATGTTTTTATTTTAGTTTTATTATGTATGGATGACAGTCACATGTTTAGGGGATTTTTATAAATAAATCGAACTTCTAGTGATTAAACCATTACTTTCAGAATTTATTCTTGTCTTAGATCTATTTTGACTGTGATGTGCTCAACGATCTATACTTGCTATGCTTGTTTAGATTGTTTACATGTGATGGTGCTTTATTGATTTGTGCTATCAAGTATCCGAATAGTCCATGCCTAGGTTAGACGGATTAGATCACAACCCTAGTTTAGTGTGGGATAATTCGTGCTAACCGGAGATGGATTATGTTGGTGCTTGAACCATGATTATTTTCTTGACGGAGGAATTGGGCTTGTAGCTACAATTCCCCATAATCATCCAACTTAGTAAGCTAAAGTAATTCATAAATATTCCTTATTATGAAGCTAGTGGTGGAGTTGCGATCCTAGGTTCACTTTACATATTTACAAAAACACTTTTAATTGCTTTCATAGTTTAGATTTATTTTTATTGTTATTAGTTTAATTCAAACCAAATCAAAATCCGTTTTCATAATTAACTAAAGTTAGGTTTTAAAATTAAGTCGCTGTAGTTAATCAATCTCTGTGGGTTCGACCTTTACTTCCACACTGTAAATCTTTTAAAAAGTAAAGAACACTTTTTATATCTTGATTCTGACAAGATCACTAATCTATAGTTTTCTAAGTTCAATTACAATCATGATTATGTATACAAAATGATCAAACCTTGATCGTTCAACAACCATTGATGAATAAAACTTGGCTTAAAAATATTCCATGACGAATGAATGAGATATCAAAAGCATAGATTAACTTGATTAATATGATTTTTGAAGTTCTATTATGTTTTGCATTCATCTTGTCAAATGATACCAAATTTCCAGAATAACAGAGTCTGGTTAAAATAATTCTTCAAAGACATTAAGTTGACAGAATGTCTTTGGGTTTATTTTTGTCATAAAGTTCAATGAAATATCTTTCTTTTGACACCAATTAGACTACTATGATTTTTCTAGAATTAACTATGATTTTTACAAGAGCAGTGGACAGTCCTGAACCACTGTTCCCAAAACTCTTAATTCTTGAACTTCAAAGATGCTAATGAGGTCCTACTTTATGGAAAAGCTCCCTAAGACATGTATCTAACTATTTGTAAAAGGTTTTTAACCCAGCTCATGTTTAAGGCCACTTTTGATAGGTTTTAATTGAGGTCATAGAATCTGAAAATTTGATTGATGACAATTTCTTCTTATTTCTCATACATATCATTTGCTTGCTTGGATTTTTGCAATGCTTGGGTATTCTTTAGTGTCCTAGTGTAGAGAATTAAGTGCTATGGATATGGACTTCAATTTGTGGATTTGCCTCATCTACATGTGGCTTAGTGCCCATGTATTATGTACTTCTCTTAGAATTTTTCTAGGTTTACAACTTTTCTTTCAATGACACAATTCCCTTAGCATATTCTTTGTTTATGTGCTTATGTGTTAGAGACATCTTAACTATGATTGTTGCATTATCGCATTTTACATTTCCTTTCTTTTGCCTTTATGACTCCGCATGAGTCAACTCAATGTAAGTCTTCTTGTTCCCTTTTGTATATCATGGCATGTTTATTTTATTTGCATTAGTCCCATGCGGGACTAGCCATTGTAAGTATACTTCTCCCTTGTATTGCATGTGTATCCGATTGCTACTTGAATTTAGTCTCTTGAATGATTTTCATTAAAACAATACATTTTTCCATATATATTATCTGGTATGTTTGAGGAAATGACACCTATTATGAATTAAGAATAAGGATATTTGAATCAAGGCCTACTATTCGGTAGGGAGAGGAGGGTGAGTAACCTTGTTTCTGGCGATGAAGGGTGAGTAACCTATCATGCTCCGGAAAAGCAAAAATAGAGAAAACAAGTTTCTTTTTGGTCCCGTAGGCCCGTGATTGGTGAATAACTGCATTGTCATCGACTCAAACCAATAAACACAATGATAGGGGGATGCTATTCATAGAACATATCTTATTAACATAATCAGAGGCTACAGCGAAAACTAACAGGTCGCAGGAAACTAAAACTATTACAACAAATGGCTTATAGTCTGAAGCCTACAACAAATATTAACATAAATATAATAGGTAAATAAACTAAGTATTACACATTAGCGTGTCTTCGTCTTCAAGCCTTCAGCTCTAAGTCCGGTAGAACATCAGTCTTCTATCCTCAATACCTGTAAAGTAACGGACATTAGAATGTCCAGGGCATAAATGTCATCAGCTTTGAATACAAAGCTGCTCACACCTTACTGTTCAATATCTTAAAATGCGATTAATCTCTTATCAATGACGTCACTCACGAACATAGTTGAGGTCTCATTAAACTATACATCAAATCAATGATAACAGGAAACATATTAAATAAAGACATAGGTAAAGATCATGGTATAATATCTCATCACGTTATTCACCAAATCCATGCATGTATTCCATGTATCTACCCATATATCTATCTCCACATCGGGACATTGAATCCACGACTGAACGACCATCTCTTCTACCTATACACATATTCATGTTCTTTATCCATCTCCATATCCATACATCGATACCACAATATCAATATGTATCCATTTTTCCACACAACATAATTTAGCTAGTGGGCAACACCGGTCGTCTACACAGTGGTGTCCTATGCTACACAATCCCTTGACAGGTTACCAGTCATTTTCACAGTACATCCTATCTGTAAACAATCGAAATGACACATCAGACATCTTCTACGATGTGTATACTCTCACTGGTCATCTACACAACTGAGAATACATTAGACCACTAGCCAGACATCATCACTGTACACTGGACATCTTCAACAGCGCACACGCATTACTAGACATCTTCAACAATGAGAGGCGTATTAGGAACTCTAACCATCCCATGTCCACCTGGCTCGTCAGTCGTTTACATATATCACATTGTTTCACATAAGGCATATTCCTATTTCTCATCATATTCTTTTATCTTTTCATACTATTATCCCATGTATGATGCCACATGTTATGAAATGCATTACTCTAGATATAGGAGTTACCATATGCTCTGTATTTATCATATCTACTCATTAACTGGTTATAAACATGCAGTCATGTTCTGTCTACTATACAGTTTAGCAATAGCAGGATATGGCAGTTAAATAGTTCATCTCGTAATATTAACAATAACCTCATGTAATTATGGTCTATTCACATATCCACTATCTCAGTATCACATATGAAATCATAATACAGTATCTAAATAACTAAGTTATTCATATATGAAACAATAGGAATTATCCACTTTTTGCAAGTACCAATCGATTGAGACTAGGGTTCAATCGATTGGGATAAAAATATATGTTCAATCAATTGAAACAACTTTCAATCAATTGGGTTAGTTTCAATCGATTAAATATTTTTCAATTGATTGAGTCGGCTTCAATTGATTGAATACTTTTCAATCGATTGAAAGGCGTCTTCGCCCCAAAAACTGGCAGAGATGACTAGTGTCTACGGGGACATATTATACATGTCTAGAACATATAGAAATCATCCTAGAATCATCCCTTGTGTGAGTTAATGAACTCACCTTACTCTAGTGATTCGATGGTGGTGTTTCGAGCTCGTTTGGTGGCAGATATGGTGACAGTGAGCTTTCTCTCTCCTCTTGCTCTCTGTCTCGCTTCCTCTCTCTGTCTTCTATTCTTCTTCTTCTTCTCCTCCTCTCCTTTCTCTTCTATGCCCGAGGGTATATATATATCATAAACACACAAACACGGTTATATCTAAATGGAATATGACATACACACACAAACTCTCTCTCTCTCTATCCAAACACTCACACACACACACACACAAAAACCATACATATATAAGGAAAAAATGAGGGCAGGTGGCAGTTCTGCGCAAACTAAGGATAAAGGTGATACCTGTTGGCCCAAAAGTAATCCTTAGAGGGGGAGGGAATAATATTACTAACGACTAATGAAAAATTAAAAATTAAGCAACCACAATAACCAATAAAATAGTAAGTAAAGCAAAAAAGGAAGGAGACACTTGCAAGCCGAGTTTTCAAGTGGTTCGGCAATCCGCAATCCGCGGCCTACGTCCATCCCTCAAGAATACCTCTTAAGGATTCCACTAAACAATCTTCTTTGAGTGAAGGTCAAACCTCCCTTACAAGTTCTTCTTGAACTTCTACTTCTCCAATGAAGAAACCCTTCACTTGGAGCAAGGGGTACTGACGACGTCCTACTAACATGTTTTTTATTAACATCCAAGTATAGGTGATCGTACAAGTAATAAAGTTCTTGTAAGACAAGGTCGAACCCACAGGGAACAGAAAATAAATTTATAAAGATACTAATGATGCCAAAAATTGGTAAGAGAGATTCGGAGAGAGATATTGTGACACAATCAATTGTATGTGGTTCGGCCCTGTTAATGAGGTGACCTACGTCCACGGTGCGACAGTGCGCTTCACTAGTAGATCACCAGTGGGCCTGGTGATCCAATAGTTGGGCGGGACTACTGTGGACACGCGAAATCATTCATCCATTCTTTTTAATTTGTTTTAAGATTGTTTTGAAAAAGGAAAGGAAAAGGTATGTTGAAAATTGATACAGAGTCGCCACTTGGTCTTTAAGGAACCAATAAACCTAATTTTGACTCACCCAAATGGATAAAGGGCACCGGCCCTTCATAACCAAAGAACTTGGCTCTGGGTTTTGGTACGAGAGAAGAAGGAGCCTTTGTCGTGACTAAAACACCCTCAACTCGCCCCGTCTTTCGACGGGCCTCAATTAGCATCCAAATAATCATCTTATACTATGTATGGTTCGACAATTAATACTATGATAGTATATTACATCACATAAGAAAATTTAAAATGGAAGATCTAAAGATAAAATATCATCCATAAGATCTAAGCCAAGTATCACACAATGCAAAGTGAAAGATCACACGAACAAACCTAGGAAAAATTGTCTAAGCACATATCAAGTAATAAAGTTTTCCTAATCTGAGGGGACATGAATTGTTCTTGAAACAAATAATCAAATAAATCAAAATATGCTTAGCAAGCTAGAATGATGCATGTTAATCTTTGAGGAAAGAAGACCTCTCGATCCCCGGGACGAATGAGAAAGAAAGATTAGATCGAGGAAAAGCATGGACGTATGATCCAACTCATTCCTTATAATCTTCTTAGATTAGGACCACAAAAGCCCCAAATCTTGCATGGATGCAATGTATGATCCTAGAATGTGCAAAGGTTGTGGTGGTTTGTGTACATGGGCTTTTTAAAGTGACTTAAAAATCTACAATATGAATGAAACATGGAAGAAATCATCATGGGATATGTACAAATATAGTATGGACCACTTCCTAAGATATGAACTAATTTGAAGTGCATATAAGCATCAAATCAAAGAGTGAAAGTAAAAGTATACTTGCTGTGAATAGTGGATAGAACAGTAACTTGATTTTGTGGAAAATGAAAAGTAGGGATAGAAATGTTTTCAATGCATGATTTTTTACAGAGATCATCCTTATTGTGTGTAGAACACAACCCAAAAAGACAATCTTTAATAATTATCACAGATTGAGAGAAATCATATAAACAATAGAGGTTATTCAGAAACAGAGTCTGTACTGTCGACTGAAATGTTATAAAATCTTAGAAAATGAAAACAAAACATCTATAGGCCCATATTATACAGAAAGTTCCCTAAGCCATTGAATTTAAAGGAAAAAATAAGTTGAGACCACTCTTTTTGGAAACGTTTTCTGTAAAACAAGTTGAAAGTCAACCTAGCTGCTGTGACAGCAGAGGCAGAATGTTTGGAAGGAATGTTTGGACAAAAATGGACCTATTTCAAGTGCTTCCAAGTCAAGCCAAAAATCATGGGTGTTCTATAATGAATTAGAAATACTTTCCAAGTGGTCTTGCATTCATATATTGAGTATTGAACTCAAAATAATTCTTTGAAGTTAAATGACTCACTGTTTTGAAGGTTTTGAGAAAACAAGGTTTATTTCTTGAAATCAAAATGAGGGGTTTAAGAGGGGGGTTTGAAATGGGGGTTTTGAAAACATATTTTAAATACTTAATGAAGATTATAACCACTTAAAATGTCAACATTTGACTCACATCAAGAACCTCCAAGATTATTAGAAAGTATTATTTCCATTTTAAAGACAACTTCATGAACACATAGGAATGTATTGGAGTTGAAATCATCATCTATCAAACATGTTTTTGAGGTCAAGAGCTACTATCCATAAGGATTCACTCACCTCAAACTTCACGTCATCATCTAGATGATGATAGACTAGTAAGTAAATAAAGAAAACAAAAAAAGAAATGAGGTAAGAGAAGATGAACAACAAAGTAAGCAAACAAGTATATAAACAATCAATAGATGATATTCAATGATGTATTGGACTTGTAGCTTGGTGTTTCACTCATATGTGGTGACATTAGACATGGAAGTAGCTTATTCTCTCTTAAATGCGCACTAAAATGGTGGTTGGGTGTATTGAATATGAAGTAAATGGAAGTAATGAAGTAAAAACAAAGTTGAGAACTCACTCTCTTGTTTGGAAATCAAAGAAGGAAGCTTCTTTTCTCTCTACTCTAACCTTATCTCTACAACTTTCTCTCTAAAACTTTTCAAAGCTTGCATTTGACACCCCCAAAATGAGAAGTCAAGGGGGGTTTATATAGGCCAATTTGGGGTGATTTTGGGGTTTTAGAAGTACTCACATTGGTCCCAAACATCTGTGAACATAGAACTACGTCGTTTTGGTTTCTAATTAATCAAAATGAACCCCCAAAAGAAATTACAAAAGTGGACCATTCTAGGGGAGAGTGTCGTGGCAGTAGTGGGCCAGTGCCACAGCGGCACTACTTCTCATTCGTCTAGATAATCCTTTTTAGGCCCCCAGAGGTTCTGGTATTCGCGAAAAGGCCCTATTTCGTCCGAAATTCACAGAAAATGCATACAAACTCCAAATTGAGGTTGTGATATACCATTGGAAAGGTAATGGAGTCTAATTTACATAAAAAATAGTTCGGAGATAAGTCACTTTGAAAAGTTTTGCAGTATTCGCGATAAAAGTCGATTTGATCGCCTTTTTCACCTTCAGAAATTCATAATAAATTCGTTTGAAATCCAAAAATTATGTGCGATATGCCGTTAGAAAGATATTGACCTCTAATATCCATGAAAAATGTTTGAAAAATGATACGGTGCTCCAGTTTCAAAGTCAAATTTTGGTCAAACTGGTCAAACTTGGGATTCCCGGGAAGTTCTGGAAACCTCTGGGAGCTCCCAGGAGCTGACGTTTTTGTTCAATTTTCTTCTAAAACTCATTTTAATACTTTCCACATGATCTAGAATGATTCCAGAACTTTTTAGCAAATTTGGACGATTTTGGTCAAACCGGTCAACGGGGACTTTCTGGGAACTTCCGGGACTTTCGGGGGTCTTTGGGAGCCGACGATTTCATCCGGTCTTGCTTTAGAACTCATTTTATTATTTTTCTTATGATGTAGTGCGTTTTTAGAACATTTGGTCTGAATCTGGGAGCGTTCGGGCTTTCAGGGGTATTTTGATCATTCTGAGCATTTTGAGAGATAGAACTAACTTCCAAGAGTCCTTTTTGAGTCTTTTCGATCATTGTGAACTACCAAGCTATGGGTCTCCTAAATCTAATAGTCGACAAAATGGGGTGTCTACAACTACTACTAAGACCGACCGGGTGTATGCGTACGAATCTGTATAAACAGCTATTCTCTAGGTTAAGAATGCGATACCCCGTAAAGAGGGTAGGCGGTCTCTTTTATAGGTATAAAAGTCCGCCTGTACATGGTAATAATCAGATTTGGAATCCTAATATGATTGCAATTAATCTACACAAATTTAGGAGAGTTCTCTAAGTGGTTTAGGAAACTGTGGACTTTTCCTTAATCGAGTTCTGACCAGATAAGAAAACTGCTGAGTGGCTTGATTGTCATACTGCACCTCATGGGGAGCTGCTGCGCTGCACGCCCGGGCTGTGCGAGTACCCCGAGCGGTAACAAAAGACCTCGGGATTGGTGGGCTACAAGCGCCCATTCCGGATAGTCCGGGTCCTTTGCAGCTGACGTGACGGTTTGGCTCTAGCAGAATATTTCTGGACGTATCAGCTGCCCCCCATTTTCGAAGTTGATGTGATGTCCCATCAGATGAAGTTTGAAAATTAAGACTGCTTCTGAGGAACCGTCCAATAAGAGGTCGGGACTCTACCCGGGGTGGGACCGATCGTACTGGTCAGTCGGGATATGGATCGAACGGTGGCCTTATGGGCCCGAGTCCTACCTTTGCCATGTGTCAGCTGGTCACTAGCCTGGTCAGGATCCAACGATGCCAGCGTGGAAGTAACTGGGCCATTTATGTGGTAACCAAACTGTCTCATCATACATTTAACGTGTGCGCCTTTTGAGGCGACGCTTCACGTGCCCGAGGCGACAACTGTTAGCCACTTTGGGCGGGAAAGCATATAAGCCATTAGATCTGTTTTGATCTGAACCATCCATGGTTCCCATATAAAGGATACTTGTCCATTTCTTCAACTCTTTGCTGCAAAGATATAGATTACTGAGCGGTTTGAGAGCGAACAAGATCCCGAGCAAGATTCCCGATCCCTTTTCTGCGCTAAACTTTGTAAGTCTCTCCCTAATTTCAGTTCATCACTCTTTTCCTTTTCTTTCCCCTTTTCTCTTGTTTTCTAAGAGAGGCTGGAGAGAGCAAACCCACTTAGGTTAGAACGGGAGTGGGATTTTTTCTTTCTTAGGTTCTGTTCTTTCTTCCAATCAGGAGGCACCTTAGGGCAGTTGAACCGAGCGGGTGTTCCCGGGGTAGTCTTGAGAGAGTGTCAACTAGTGTTAAGGACCATTTATTCTTTGCCTTTTAGGTTAGTGATCCTGCCCCCTTTGTATATCATACTTGGAGTCCCTGATCCATACCTTGGTCGTCCTCTTCTTCCAGGCCCAGTCACCAAAACCCCAAGAATGTGCCACTCTGGTTTTGACTCATCCTCCCGGTCACAGGATGAGCGGTCTGGGTTAGAGACGTCAGACACAAGTCTGAATCCATCGTTCGCGTCCCCCTCCGATCACCATAGCGAAGGCAGAATCCCGATCCGTCTCTCCGACAATGATTCGGACCAGGAAGCCCCCGTTGCTTCCATTTCCCAGGGTTTAGGTGACGAAACACCAGGGGAACCTGACCCCGAGGTAGCCTTCTCCAGTGAGTTCATCCCGTCCACCCTGCGTACTGAAGATCTCGGTCGCATTAGGAATAGAGACAACCTTCCCGATTACTGCTCCTTGGCCATGAATGTCGGTGGAGCCCAAATCTACCAGCGGGGTTTCACTACCTTATATGAAGGCATCCTCATGGCTGGGTTCCACATCCCCCTTCATCCGGTCACACAGGACGTCTTTATATACTTAGGGATTGCCCCGGGCCAGTTGACCCTGAACAGTTGGAGATTCCTCATAGGGTCCATCTCCCTTTGGCCCCAGGTTTTTGGGTATGAGCTTTCCATCCAGGAGTTTCGCTGGACACACCGACCGTTTCCCGTACATGGGGAGACCGGGTTCTTTTCTCTCGGGGCTCGTCAGGGGAGGAAAATCTTAGTTAACTGCCCAAGCAACAACAAAGGGTAGAAGAATGGGTTATTCTAAGTGTCCACCCTTAGGCTATGTGAGCCGGCCCCTGGGATCCAGATGAGGACTTCCTGGGCTGGAAAGTTAAGGGGTAAGCCAGTTCGATCCCTCTTTTTGCTTCTTCTTTGTTTTGCTCCAGTTTTTTAGACTAGCCGCTTTATACCTTGCTTTGCAGCGGGATCAACCAACCTGCCGAGCATTTTCGACGAGTGCTAGGCCAGGATTAGGAGCTTGGCAAACTGGCCAACAAACATCAACGTGCTGACTCGGACCGGGGACTTTCGAGCTTCCGACGACCCGGCTGAGCCTAATGAAGCTCCCGTATTCCCCCCAATTCTCCTTGGAGAGTGCTTGGACTCTGCCGTCTCCCGCAGTAATCCTTCCCCATCTTCTTTATTGGTTGTTAACTGTTTAATTTTCTTCTTTTGCAGAGATGGCTCCGAAGAGAAACATGGAGCAATTAAGGGAGAGGCAGGCTATTGCCGTTGTTGCTGCTGCCGCCCGGATGGCGGTGGCACAAGCAAAAAGGCATGTTGTCGAGGCCTGAGTGGCGAGCGCCTACTGAGGTGGCTCCGGCACAGAGTAGCAAACCGTCTTGAGCCTGTAGGGACCTCAACGCCCCACACGGTGGTGGTTGAAGAGATCGCCCCCCAGGCGGGGTGCCGGCCGTGGCACCGATGGCTGCCTCAGCCGAGATCAGGGAACGGGTTAAACCCGGTCTACTCCCTAGTCAAGTAGAGGCGTGTGCAAACATGTCTCCCGAGGTCTTCCATAGCTGGCTGTACAGCCTCTCTCACATGGTGAGTTCTCCTGCCTCTGTTTCTTTTTCTTCACTTATTTTGTCAACTATGCCTATTTACTAACTAGACAGTTTTACTTCTCGCAGGTCGGATGCATGGCCGCTGAGGCTGAGTCCTTCTTGCCCTCTCTGGCCGGGAGGGCTACTGCTGCCAAAGCCGCTCTGCTGCAAGAGCGGGCGTCCTCTGAGGCCAGGGAGACCGTTCTGGCCGTGGAGAAGGACAAGGTGAAAGGTTTATCTTTGAGCATTGGCGCTACTCAAGCCAAGCTGGCTATAGCCCTGGCCGACCTAGAGGTTGCTCAGGCCAGCACAGTGGCGGCGGAGGCATGGGAAAAGGTGCTGCTGGCAGAGGCAACACCGACGGGGGCCTAGGAGGAAGCTTTTGACGATGGCTTCTTCCAGGGCTACAAAGATCTAAAGCGCAGGCTATCTTGGGATCACCCCGAGTGGGACATCTCGTTCTACGAGGGGATTGATTCAGAGTACTGGGATGTAGGTCCTGCTGTGGGCAAGGGCCCCGCCGCTGATGTTGGCCCTGCTGAGGAGGCTGCCCCAGGCGGGGGTTCTGTCCCGGGAAGAGGAGCTTACCAAGAGGGAGAGGCTGGGGAAATGGAGGATGTGGTCGTGGTGGACGACTCTTAGTTCTCGACTTGTAAATTTTTTTCATTTTTTTTTGGGGGGGAAGGCTACTACAACTACCCCCCAACACTATACAATTTTTGTATTTAACGAAAAGGCCCTTGGAGGCCACTTTTTCCATTAATTGTTTACTGTTTCTGTACTTCGTGTGCCTGAATTTGCCAATCCCCGATCGGTTTTTATTTTTAGTTGACCATTCTTTAACTCATTGCCTTAGCAAATGGTTTTGGATCATAACTGGTAGAACGACTAGTCTTCTTGACCTGTTTGAAGGTCCCATCCGGTGTATTATAGGAATTAATCATGTTTTACTGATCGAACGGTTTTTCTCTGGTCTCTGTAGGAACTTAGGAATGTTAGGATTCCCAGCCCTGTTAGTGACCGGTGTGATTTCCTTTTTTGAGTTTGGTGTATCCCCTGCCCCCCAAGCATTTTGCTAAGGCATGTGTCTAGGAGGTAGGGACCATAGGAAACCGACCTGGAACATGGGTGGTTGCAGGGTCTTTTGAGGCTTGCCATCATCAGCCACCTAGGAGGTTTGCCCCCATCGCTGGTTGGGCCTAAGCAAAGCCGGTGCCTTGGGGTTAGGCCCGAGGTCTTTTATGCCACGGGTATGTTTCCGAGGTCTTTGCGCCTTGGTTTTGAGCCAAGGTCTTCTGCCTCAGGTGTCGGCCCGAGGTCTTTTTTGTTTTGTGCCTTAGTTCTGAGCCAAGGTCTTTTGCCTTGGGTGTTAGCCCGAGGTCTTTGTGCCTTGGTTTTGAGCCAAGGTCTTTTGCCTCGGGTGTTAGCCCGAGGTCTTTGTGCACAGAATACTGACAAGGGTTGTTTCTTGATGTGAGGTAGAAACTGTCTTATTGCTTTTTGAAAAATCATAATGACTGCTCGAACGGAGCTACAAGTATCCTAACTAGTGTTAATCTAACCATGACTAACTATTACTGATGGTACTTGCAGAGGTGTTGCACATTCTAAGGGTGAGATAGATCACGCCCATTCAGAGTTTGTAACCAATAGGTTCCCGGGCGGTTTATCCGAGTAACTAGATATGGCCCTTCCCAGTTTGGCCCCAACTTTTCATGGCTTGGGACTTTTGTGGACTGATTGACGGCCTTAAGGACCAGATCCCCCACCAGGAAACTGCGATGTTTCACCCTGCTATTATAGTATCGGGACACTCTCTGCTTGTAGGCTGCAACTTTTAGATACGCCCGGTCTCTTTTCTCCTCTACTAGGTCGAGCTCCGCTCTAAGGGCATTTTCATTGTCTGGCTCACTATAATTTGCCACCCGGTAGGTAGGTAACCCAAGCTCTATGGGGACCACCGCCTCAAAACCATAGGTTAGAGAGTATGGCGTCTCGCCTATTGCCGCCCAGGGTGTAGTGCGGTAGGTCCACAAGAGGGTCGGTAGCTCTTCGGCCCATAGTCCTTTGGCATCTTCAAGCCTTGGCTTTATTGACTGAAGAATAGTCCGGTTTATCACCTCGGCTTGGCCGTTGTCCTGGGGGTGCTCGGGGGATGAGTAGTGGTTAGATATCCCGTAACCCGAGCAGAACTCCCTGAATACCAGGGTGTCAAACAGCCTGCCGTTGTCACTATCCAGAACCCGAGGGACACCGAACCTGCTGAGGATGTTCCTCTCCACAAAGTTTTCCATTTTCTTCTCGGTAATTATTGCCAAGGTCTCGGCTTCCACCCATTTGGTGAAGTAATCCACGGCAATGACAACAAACTTTACTTGTCCCTTTCCCATTGGTAGGGGCCCGACAATGTCAATGCCCCACTGAACAAACGGCCAGGGGCTGAGGATTAGTGTTTGAAGCTCTCCCGGATGGTTGATCATGGGAGAAAACCTTTTGCAAGTATCACACCTCTTGACATATTCTTGAGAGTCTTTATCCATGGTCGGCCAGTAGTATCCTTGTAGCAGAGCTTTACGCGAGAGTGTCCGGCCTCCGATGTGGTTCCTACACACCTCTTCATGGATTTCGTACAACACCCCTTGGACCTGTGTAGGATGGACACATCAGAGATACGGTATGGAGAATCCTCTTTTGTAGAGGATTCCATCAATAATGTGGTATCTTGCCGCTTGGTATTTAACCTGGCAGGCTTCCTCCTTACCTTCTGGTAACACGCTTGTTACCAGAAATGCGATGATCAGGTCCATCCAGCTAGGTCATGGGGCCGCCGATTCTACCTCCATGCACTCTGAGTTGATCACACTTGGCTCGGGTAGGCACTCTATCCTTATCCCGGGTAAGTCTGACTCAGAGGATGAGGCGAGGCGGGCTAATCGGTCGGCTCTAGTGTTCTTCTCCCTCGGTATCTGTGTGATGGAGAACCCCTGAAGCTGTTTTGAAATTGCTCGGACGAGGGCTAGATAAGCTATCATGTTATCTTCCCGAGCCTCGTACTCTTGGTTGACTTGATTTACTACGAGCTGAGAGTCACTGTGCCCCTGGACCTGCGATGCACCTATTGAAGCGGCCAGTTGTAATCCGGCCAAGAGGGCTTCATACTCGGCCTCGTTATTGGAGGCTTTGAATCCAAACTTAAGCGCGTACTCGAGCTGGATCCCGTCGAGCGTGGTTAGGATGATCCCTGCTCCACTTCCCTATTTGTTGGATGATCCGTCTACATAGAGTACCCAGGTTGGGATGTCTGATTGTAAACCGGGCGGTAGGACCAGTGGGTTGAGCTCTTTAACTGGGTCTTCTTGGTATGTGAATTCAACAAGGAAATCCGCTACTGCCTGTCCCTTGATTGCTGTGCGAGGTCTGCAGACCACTTCAAATTCTTCTAACTCTAAGGCCCACTTGACGAGCCTTCCAAACATTTCAGGCTTGCTCAAGATCTTACGGAGGGGCTGATCCGTAAGGACCACGATAACGTAGGCCTGGAAATACGGGCACAGTCTCTGAGCTGAAGTGATGAGGGCGAATGCGAGCTTTTCAATGTGGGAGTATCTACTTTCTGCACCCTGAAGCGCTCGGCTTGTTTAGTAGATCAGGAACTATATCCCGTGCTCTTCTCGAATGAGTGCCGAGATGACTGCCAAGGGTGACACCACCAAGTACAAGAACAGCTCCTCGCCTGGCACGGGCGTTGAGAGTAGAGGGGGTGAAGCCAAATATTTCTTGAGCTCCCAGAACGCCTCCTCGCACTCTTCCGACCACTGAAAACCCTTGCAAAGGATCTTAACAAATGGTAAGCTCCGATCGATTGCTCGGGACATGAACCTGTTCAATGCGGCAACCCATCCGGCTGGACTCTATACTTCTTTGGTTGACCTGGGCGACTGCATGTTGATGATGGCCTAGATTTTGTTGGGGTTTGCTTCAATTCCCCGCCTGCTGACCAGGTGCCCTAAGAACTTTTTGAATGAGACGCCAAATGTGCACTTGGCCGGGTTTAACCTCATCCCGAACTTCCTCAAAATGCTGAAGGCCCCGGTCAAATGTTCCAGATGGTCAGACTCGTCCCGGCTTTTGACCAGCAGATCGTCAACGTATACCTCCATTGATTTCCCGATCAAGTCTTTGAACATGTGATTGACCAAGCATTGATAAGTTGCCCTGGCATTTTTAAGGCCGAAGGGCATGACTTTGTAGCAGTAGGTCCCCTGATCCGTGATGAATGAGGTCTTTTCCTCGTCCCCGGGGTACATGCTAATTTGATTGTACCCAGAGAAGGCTTCCATAAACGAGAGGAGCGAATGGCCGGCTGTGGAATCCACAAGGAGATCCATCCTGGGTAGTGGATAGCAGTCCTTGGGGCAGGCTTTGTCTAGGTCAGTGAAGTCCATGCACATCCTCCACTTCCCGTTGCTTTTCTTGACAAGTACTACATTTGCTAACCAGTCGGTATAGTGGACCTCTTGAATAGATTGGGCTTTGAGGAGATTCTCGACCTCCTCGTACACTGCCTTTTGCCTCTTGCGGGCCATGCCCCGTCTTTTCTGCTTTACCGGCCGAGAGTCTATGTTGACGTTAAGTCGATGAGACGTTACCCAGGGGTCAATCCCGGGCATATCTTTATGACACCAGGCAAACACATCATGACTCTGTTGCAGGAATTGAATCAGCTTCTCCCTAAGGCGGGGCTTCAGCAGGGTGCCGATGCTGACCATTCGGTTTGGGAGTTGTGGGTCCAACGCCACTTGTTCTAATTCTTTGATCAGGCCCACTCTATCATTCTGATCCCTCGGGTCCATCTCCTGGACGTTCAATGTTTCTGTGATGACTTCCCGGCGAAGGGAACTAACATAGCAACTCCGGACGGTCGCCTGATCTCCACGCAGGCTCCCGGGTCCATGAGGGGTCGGAAACTTAACTGTCAGGCTATGAGTAAAGACGATGGCCCTGGCTTTGTTGAGTGTAGGCCTCCCAAGAATGACATTGTAGGCCGATGGGGCCTCCACAATTAAAAAGTTTGCCATCAAGGAGATTTGTTGAGGGTAAGCTCCCATAAGAACAGGGAGCTCCATGGTACCGAGCGGCTGGGTCCTGGATCCGTTAAAACCCACCAGGGAAGTAGCTACCAAACGGAGCCAATCCCTGGACATCCCGAGCTGATCGAACGCTGACATGAATATGATATCAGTCGAGCTGCCTGTGTCCACCAACACCCTTTTGACTACGTAATTAGCTATGGAGAGCGTCACAACTAACAGGTCATCATGGGCGCAGTGGATGCCTTGCGCATCGTGGGAGGTAAATGTCAATATGTCAGCTGGCAGGGAGCTGGTGGATTAAACTTACCAGACATCCGCCCGGGATGCCCGAGCATGCCTCTTCCTTGCCGACTGTGAGTCCCTGCCGCCCGACGTTCCTCTAGAGATCACGTTGATTTGACCAAGAGGTTGTATTTGACAGGGAGCTCGGGCTCCCTGCGTAGACCATCCATTTGTTGTGACGTATTCTGCAAGATGACCAATCCTCTGTGTCGTGATTGTGATCTCTATGGAAGCGGCAAAACTTATCCCGATTCCTTTTTTCGGGCAGGGCTTTAAGTTTTGCCGATTGTTGAAGCAACCTCTGTGCCTCGGCGGTGGCCATGACTTTGTGGATTGGTCGAGACAGAGGCGTCAAAGCGATTTGGGGCTAATCCCAACCTCCTCTCTGCTGGTCTTGCCTAGGCTTTTTTACCGAGCCCTTCTCAGAGCCCTCACGCCTCTACTTGGCCTTTGGGGACTCATCTCCCGCGAAGCCAGTGCGTTTGGACTTCAGAAATTCTTCCGTGTCTATATACTTTCCAACCCTCTCCGAGAGCTCCACCAGGGTTGCCAGTCGGTCTTGATGGAGCGACATAGCAACCTTGGTGTGTTGAACTCCCGAGTAGAAGGCCATGATGGTCGCTGTTTCATTCAGGTTATGGATCTAGAGCCTCTGCTAGTTGAAACAATCCACGTACTCCCTTAGGGATTCGCCCTTGCACTGCTTGACAGTCAATAGCTGAGTGTCCGGTTGTGACCGATCGAGCATCCCTACAAACAGGCTAATGAAAAACTTACTCAGCGTCTTGAAGTCATCAACCGTTTGTGAACCACTGCACGGCTAGCCCCTTGAGAGTGCTGGGGAAGGCCAGGCACAGTAATTCATTGACAGTGGTGACCAACGCCATCTGGGCCCTGTAGGTGCGAACGTGATCCACTGGGTTCCTTATCCCATTATAAGAACTGAGATGTGGTGGCTTAAACTTCCGTGGGATGGGGAATCCGGTGATCTGAGTGGTATAGGGTGACTCAGTCTCCGTGTTGGTATGGTCATGACACTGCTTGCGGCTCAGTTTTTTGATTTACTGCTGCAAATCCTCGATTTGGGCCTTTACCTCTCGCCCGGCCTCCTTTCCATATCCCAACGGTATGTCGCGTCTGATGATGATGCTTCCTCCTCGAAGTGCGTCGCCCTTGGGGATAGAACCCGGCTCTGGCTCTGGGTAATCGTATGCCTAAGATCTCCCCGACTATGGGCCGGAGGGTCTTTGGCTGATTCCCGAGGCTTTGGCCCTGATTCCTCCCTCCTGGTGGCGAGTTGCCTATTGATGATGTCTCTAGCATCTTCCACCTGATGAGGATTGGTTTAAACTTGCCTCCTGGTGCGCATGGGCGCTCTGCTACGGTCACCATCCCGGGCGTGTTCCCAATCCGATGGGGATACCAACGCAGAATGGGTATGGTTCTGGACTCTTGGGGGCTCACGGTCGGGGGCACTCTTCCTGGTCTGGTTCTCTAATTGAGAGCGCTTCTCCTGCAAGGCCAACATCGCTTCAATTTGCTTCTGGGTTTGCTGTTGGTCTTCCAGAAGTTGCACGAGCATCGCTGTCATTTGCTCAGAGGTCATGGAGGCGGCTTGTTGCTCGAGCTGCAAGTTCTCCTGACCGTCCGGAGCAGTATTTTTCTTACCCGTCTTTGGTGGCATATTGATCAGTCAAGGAATTTATTGGTGAAAAACTTATCGTTTCCCACAGACGGCGCCAAACTGATGATGCCAAAAATTGGAAAGAGAGATTCAGAGAGAGATATTATGACATAATCAATTGTATGTGGTTCGGCCCCGTTAATGATGTGGCCTACGTCTACGGGTGCGTCAGTGCACTTCACTAGCAGATCACCGGCAGGCCTGGTGAGCCAATAGTTGGGCGACACTACCAGTAAGACTGATCGGTTGTATGCGTACAAAATCTGTATAAATAGCTATTCTCTAGGTTAAGAATGTGATCCCCCATAAAGAGGGTAGGCGGTTTCTTTTATAGGTATAAGAGTCCTCCTGTACATGGTAATAATCAGATTTGGAATCCTAATCTGATTGTAATTAATCTACAAAAATTTAGGAGAGTTCCCTAAGTGGTTTAGGAAATTGTGGACTTTTCCTTAATCGAGTTTTGACCAGATTAGGAAACTGCTGAGTGGCTTGGTTGTCATACTACACTTCGTGGGGAGCTGCTGCGCTGCACGCCTGGGCTGTGCGAGTACCCTGAGCGGTAACGAAAGACCTCGGGATTGGTGGGCCATAAGCGCCCATTCCGGATAGTCCGGGTCCTTTGCTGATGACGTGGCAGTTTGGCTCCAGCAGAATATTTATGGACGTATCAGATAGGCAGTACCTATTTTGTCCCTAAAAAGAAAATAAAAGATGATGGATTTTTGTGGTTTTTCTAAACTACTAGTTTTTATATTTTTTGCAATAAAACTTAATTAAAGCTATTTTTTAGTAGCTTACGGTAAAGATTTTAGTAGTACAAAATAAACTAACCAAGATACTAGTAAGAAAAGGAAAAAAAAAACTTCTAGGAAGACCTATTTGGTTATGAAGTAGAACTCTGTGAAGCACCATGGTCTCTTAGATATGTTATAATAACTTCTAGGAAGACTTAGGTACGGTAGAAATTCAATTTAGAAATAAGAACCCAAAAGTGTGTTTTTTTTGTCCCACGTCGCTTAAACATAAACTTCCTAACCCATTTCTTAAACTATAAAAGGGGGTCCTCCCCTCCCCATCGATCACATCTAAAAATCCTAAGGACTAGAGAGCCCATGGAAACCCCCATTGGAGGATTCCGAAGCACTCCTAGAAAGTTCTTAGAAATAGTATAAGTTTTAGAGTTAGGATTTGAGTCTTGGAGTCCTCGGTGCTGGTGGAGCTCTGCCGGAGAGAGATTCTGAGGGACGTTCTTGGGGTAAGTTCTTCTTCCTTCTTTTTAATTTTCTGCTTTATTTTATTATTTTGATCCTTTATATTCATAGTCCTAGGTTAGATATCTTGTTTGTTCTTTGCGTTCTTAATTATTACTAGTTTAGATCTTTAAAATTCATAGGACAGATTAAATTCCTTGTTTGACGTATCCTTATTAAAGTTGAGTTATCCTAGGCGAACTCTACCCGATTGCTGTGGTAGCTGGAGCATGTGGGGTTGGTATTCACCAATCCATGGATATTTGACCCCCAAGGGTAATGAAACCTTAATTTGGATCTACGAGTCTAGTTTTAGGGCACTTATGTAGAAATTGTGTTGTAATGCATAGTAATTAGAATAGTAGGCTATCCACGTTTACTTATATCCTTGGATAGTAGTCTAATTCATGTTCTTATCCATGAATTAGATTATTCATTATAGTTTATCCATGCATAGTGAATTAATTAATTCATATCCATGTATTCATGCACATGCATACACTTGCACACTATCCTCACATAGAATAGTAGGTTATCCATACTAAGGATAACACTTAATGAGGCTTACACATGCACACTACTACACATAGTAGTCATGTTTGGACATGTAATATGCTATCCATGCTTAGAATAGTAGGATATTCTTCTTATCCTCTATATATATATATATTGCTTTTGTCATCCTAACCATAGAGAATTAGGAATAATTGGGAATGCTATGCTATCCCAAGTAAGTTCCTACATTCTCTTTTATTAATTTCTTTTTTAGGATCACATAGAAGCATGCATAGGTGGATAAAATACAGATTTTAATTCCTTACATGATTACATGTGCATAGAACTCATGTTTTTCTAGGGTCTTGAGTGTGATTTGAACGTTTACTTTCCATTTATTTCATTTCGCATGCATAGGGGAGCATAGTAATACGTTTAGCCCCCAAATTACTGTTTTAGCACTTGCATTGTATGTACATGTACATGTACAGTTTCTTGTATGATTTTCTTCCTTTAGCTGTTTATAACTTGAATTAGGATTGCATTAGAAATAATTAAAATAGTCCACATAATGTCTAATCAAACACCTTGAAAGCTGAATAGAGGCCCATCTCACGATGGGGCAAGAGAGGGTGTTTTAGCACGATCTAACTCCTTCCTCTCTCGTACCTTAACCCTTGAACCAATTTTTTTGGTAACAAAGGGGCGGTGCTCTCTATCCATTGGACAATTAGATTTAGTTTTCTTGGTTTCATTTATCAAACCAAGTGGCGACTCTATTATTGAGAATCTCTCTAGATTTAGCCTTAGAAATAAATTGGATTACTCACTCATGTAGCCTCGGATATAGATCATGGGCATCAATGTAGCCTTGGGTTGGATAACAAGCCGCGTGGAATCCAAAATACGTAATCTAAATCGATTAGATCGGATAAAAGGCTAATGAAGGGTGGTGAACCTCACTCGTGGTTGTTGACATGAAATTTGTAATGGGATCAATCAAGTGGGCTTAGTTTTTCTAGGCCCTACGCTTGGTTCTGGTACTCACAGGGGGGGTCTCAGCTAGGGTAGAGGGGCTGCGTGGTACTGCGATGTAGTGCTGGAGGGTTGTGTGGGGTTGGGCTATGGTAGGTAGAGCTTCGACATGTTAGGTAAGAGAGAAAGGGGTCTCGGCTGGGTTGGGTGATAGCAGGGTGATGCTATGTGGCTGATGGTGGGTGGTTGTGTTGGTAGTGCAAAGAGCCCTAGATGGGTTGCTCTGATACCATGTTAAGAGAGATTGGAAATTGAGAAAGAGCAAGTGAAGGCATTAACCAAACTAGGTTAGCCAACATAAACACACACACACACACACACACACACACACACACATATATACATATATATATATATATATATAAATCAGAGAGTAATTATAGAAATACCCATTAATAATAATACTTATAATCTAATAGTGTTTTTATCGTAAGATAGATTTATATGCCCAAAAGGCCACAACTATTGCTTATTTTTTTAGTCATTCTCTGGAAACTACTATAGATCAAGCTAAAATAAATAGATGTTTCTTATCATAGTAATGGAAATTATAGACAAGATTGGATCCTCGTGTACTGTGTTCAAGTTGATTAATTTGATGAAGGAATGCTGATTCGAGGTGAAAAGTGCATATTCATAGTGTATTATATGGTCTTTTATGCATACTTTTATCCCCAAAGTCCCTACATTTAGGTGCATTCTAATAACAATGTTCTTTTTATTGTGTTAATGCTAAAACATATGTTTATGCGTTGTTTTATAGGTATTAGAATGTAAATCAATGAAGTGGAGCTAAAGAAAGTGATTCTGGTGAAGAGAATAACAGAAGCAGCTGAGAAAACACCATTTTTGACAATGAAGACTTTAGATTTGGAAGATTTCTCCAGAGATACGAAATGTATATCTTTGAGTTATGGTCGTGTGGCAGCAAACGGGAGGTCAATCCGAGGTCTGAGTGAAAAGTTATGGCATTCTCCCATCGGTGCGCAGAGCTATCAAAATCAGAAAGTTCAAGGGCTTGAGGAGAGTTCAATCGATCGGACTAAGCTCGATCGATCGAACTTTATTTTCTTCCAAAAGTTGCGTAAACTTTGCAGGAACCCTATAAATAAGTCGTTTTGACATCAGACGAAGGGAGGGCGCTCCAGAACGCAAAAAACAGCAGTTTAGGATAGTTTTAGGGTTAGATTAGGAGTAGATTAGGTTAGATTCTTGTTTTTCTTCATCTTTTCCATTGTTTTACTCAAGATTATTGAAGATTCAAGTTGGTTTCATGTTTAGTACAAGTTATATTCAGATTATTCCAGGTTTTTCTTTTCCTTTTCTCTATTTCATTATTTATTAGTTTATATGTTATGATTACTCTAGGTTACTACTTCTATATTAGTTTATTCATGTTTCCGTAGTTTAGACGTTGGAAATATGTGATGAAATATTGATTCTTGTCCTCTGCCATGTATGATATAGAAAACCTGGGCTCGATCGATCGAAGGTATTTCGATCAATCGAACCAGAGCTATAGTCAAGCGATCGAAGACATTTCGATTGATTGAAGGATGATGATGTCCGATCGATCGAGAGCGCTTCGATCGATCAAACATGTTAATTCTTGAGATGATTCTTTTAAGTATTCCATGACTTTCTGTTTTAAAAACTGTCATCAAATTGTCCCAATAAGCTCAGTTTATCACAACAGTTTTTAGAACTTAAAGCCTTAAGGCCTTTTCTTCAATGACTTTTGAAAATCACTTTGAATGCTAACACCATTTAGAGTGCAAGTAATAACAATTGTTTTAAACCGTCTTCTAAGTATTTTAAATCACTTGTGATGATATAGTCCTGGTCATGAAAGGCTATTGATTCAATATCTTTAGAAAAATACGGAATACTGAAGAGGAATGAACTCCATAGAACATTAATGAGTATGCATGGTAGATGGTTAGGATCAATGTGGATTCACGTATTTCCAACACTTTTAATTTATCTGTTTAATTAGTTATGTTTCTTTATACTTTAGTTTATTATTTAGTTTGATTTAATTGGTTAGGATTCATTAGAACCTCCACCTGTATATTCATCTTTTTCCTTTTCGTTAGGTTATAACTTAGTAGACATTCTCCCTATTCCTTTACTGAGTAGGAGTATTATATTCTCTATTTTTCCTTATGGATACTAATGATTTTGTAGGTAACTTAACAAAGAAATAAAATAAAAATATGGATATTAACGCCTCGAGGTAACATCCTTCCTTTTCTCGCTTTACTTTACATGTCCATATGCTTAGTTTAGAACATTGAGGACAATGTATAGTTTTAGCTCGCTTCTTTCTTTTTATGATTTAATGTCAATATACCTGCTTAGCAACATGACTCAGTAAATTAAAATTGTCAAAAATTTTAAATTTTAAAGATAATAAAATGGTTCTTGTATTTCTCTCATAGTTAATGTAGTTAGTTATGATGCATTAGTATTATTTTCTATATATTACTAGTATGTGATACACAATAGTAATTTGTTTACTATCTTAGTTATAGTATATTTTATGCTTTTTAATCTTCAAACAACTTTGAGCACGTTGTGACAACCTTGTACTCAGCTAAAAATGGATTAGTAAGCATAGCTTAGGTTTCTTGAGAGACTGTAGTGGAGACTAATAACCCAAGTGAGCTTTTGAGCCATTCTTTTGTTTTTGAGGGTTTTATAAAATTACTCATACTTTTTTTTGAAAAGCAAATTCACTCGTTGAAAGTCTCAATTTTCTTTATTTTGACTGGTCACTGTGGATACCGGGATTCCACCGCTTCGTTATGTTTTGAAACTTGTTTGATTTTAATCAAAGAAAGAGCAAAGGTCTGTTGAAAACAGATACAGAGTCGCCACTTGGTCTTTAAGGAACCAAGAAACCTAATTTGACTCATCCAAATGGATAAAGGGCACCGGTCCTTCATAACCAAAGAACTTGGCTCGGGGTTTTGGTACGAGAGAGGAAGGAGCCTTTGTCACGACTAAAACACCCTCAACTCGCCCCGTCTCTCGACGGGCCTCAATTAGCATCCAAATAATCATCTTATACTATGTGTGGTTCGACAATTACTACTATGATAGTATATTACATCACATAAGAATCTTGAAATTGAAAATCAAAAGATAAGATATCATTCATAAATCTAAGTCAAATATCATACAATGCAAAAGTGAAAGATCACACAAATAAACCTAGGAAAAATTGTTTAATCATATATCAAATAATCAAGACTTCCTAATCTAAAGGGGGGGACATGAATTGTTCTTAAAACAAATAAATCAAAAGGATCAAAGTATGCTTAGTAAGCTAGAATGATGCATGCTAATCTTTGGGAAAAGAAGATCTCTCAATCCCCGGGACGGATGAGAAAGGATGATTAGATCGAGGGGAAGCATGAACGTGTGATCATGATCATTCCTTATAATCTTCTTAGATTAGGAGTCACAAAAGCCCCAAATCTTTGCATGGATGCAATGTTTGTATCTAGAATGTGCTAAGGTTGTAGTGTGCCTTGTGTTCATGGATTCCTAGAATGACTTATAAGTCTAGAATGTGTATGAATAAATGACTGAAATCAATATGGGATATGTAAAAATGTAGTATGAACTACTTCCTAAGATATCAACTAATTTGGAATGCATATAAGCATCAAATCAAGGAATGGAAGTTAAAATGTGCTTGCTGTGAATAGTGGACAGAACAGTAAATAGATCTTTGGAAAGTTGAAAAGAGGGGTTAGGAATGCTTTCAATGCATGATTTTTTATGGAGATGTTCCTTATTGTGTCTAGAATACAACCCAAAAAACCAATCTTTAATAACTATCACATATTGATAGAAATCATATAAACAATTGAGGTCACTCAGAAACAGAGTCCGTACTGTCGACTGAAATGTTTAAATATCTTAAAAAATGAAAACAAATGATCTGGAGGCCCATTTTATACAAAGAGTTCCCTAAGACATTGAAGTTGAAGGGAAAAATAAGTTAGGACCACCCCTTTTGGAAAAGTTTTCTGAAAAAGAAGTTAGAAGTCAACCAAGCTGCTGTGACAACAGAGGCAGAATATCTGGAGAGAATGTTTGGGTCCAAATGGACCATTTTCAAGTATTTTCAAGTCAAACCAAAAATCATGGGTGTTCTCTAATGAGTTAGAAGACTTTCCAAGTGGCCTTGCATCCATACATTGAGTATTGAGTTCTAGAGAAATCTTTGAACTCAGATCACTCACTGTTTTGACTCACTGTTTTGAAGATTTTTGGGGAAAACAAGGTTTTCTTTCTTGAGATCAAAATGAGAGGGATTGAAGGGGGTTTTGAAATAGAGGTTTTGAAAGTGTATTTTCAATACTCAATAAAGATTATAACCACTTAAAATATCAACATTCAACTCATCATCAAGAACCTCCAAGATTGTTGGAGAAACTTATTTTCATTTGAACATAACTTCAAGGATGCCTTGGAGGTATTGAAGTTATGATCATCATCTATCAAACATGTTTTTGAGGCTAAGAGTGTAATACCCTGTATTTTTGTAATATATATTATGTGAATGAGACTCTGTATGTTTCTTTTAATACTTGTATGAGCTTGGCCTTACCCTTGGTATAATTTGGATACCAATCGATTGGTAAGTATACCAATCGATTGCCTTATTTTGGGTACCAATCGATTGGAAAGTATACCAATCGATTGCTTATACCAATCGAACGCTTATACCAATCGATTGACCTCTATATCAATCGATTGAAGGCAGCTGGGCAGATTCTTTTGCTCTGGCTGGAGTTTGTCCACATGAACACTTTCTCCCTATATGTATCAGCTCATTTCTGCATTTTTGGGGTTCCAAGAAATCAGAGGGAGTGAGAGAGAGTGTTTGTGTGTGTTTATATATATATAAACACTCATATATATACACACATATATATACATATATTTACACACACACACACACATATGGATTGAGAGAAGAAGAAGGTCAGAAAGATAGAGAGATAGGGAGAAGAAGAAGAAGAAGACAGAGAAGCAAGATAAAAAGAGAGGGAGACCACCATTGGAGCTTCCAAAGCTCAAACACACACAACCAAACACGCCCTTAATTCCTAAGGTGAGTTTTAAACTCACTTGGTAGCTTTATATTGGTGTTAGAACATGCTTTGAATGAAGAAATGGAGAGGAAACCATGTATTCCCGTTTATATGTTGCTGGACAGTCTTCACTGTGAAGAAGACAAAGTATCAATCGATTGGTACTCTTACCAATCGATTGACATCTTTCAGGTCCCAATCGATTGACACTTTGTGCAATCGATTGGCATGGATTGTGATCCAATCGATTGAACCTTTTATCAATCAATTGACACTACTTCTATGCCAATCGATTGAATCTTTTTCCAATCGATTGATGCCACTTTTATACCAATCGACTGAATCTCTATACCAATCGATTGGAAGCTTCAGAATACTGTTTCCTTATAATAACTGTTTAGTTGTTTATTTACTGTTCAGTATTTCCCAGCATGCTTTATTATTGTAATACAGACATGATAATGAGTTAATGCAGCGTAGGATCGTAGTAACAACAAGATTAACGGATAATGTTTATAATGTTAGATAACGGAATAGTCGTGAAACCTTTGGAGTTAACGTTCATTTCATTCAAAGTAGTCGGGCCACAGTGGGATTGTCATGTATCGGTGATAAAGTTGAACTTAAGTAGGTTTGCTAAGATTCGGGAACCTTGCGTGGGCGGGCTTTGGTCGATCATATGTTCTTAAAAGCGATAGATAGACGAAGGTGTCTATGACTTGCGGTGAACCGGACCATTTGCCCTAAGATAGCCATATGATCTAATCATATGTTCTTAAAAGCGGTAGACAGACGAAGGTGTCTATGACATGCGGTGGACCGTGATCACTGGTAGACGTCGCTAAGTCGTGGCATAGAATGATGTACTGTTGTTTAAAGCATTATATCCCTGACATGCGGTGAACTGTGCATATGTTCTTAAAAGCGGGGGATGGACTAACGTGGTATCCATGACATGCGGTGAACTGTGCATATGTTCTTAAAAGCGGTGGATGAGCAATGGTGTATTTATAGAGTTGAACTATTGTCGAGTCTGTTTCCCCTCAAGATGTGTTATCAGTCTTAAAATGAGTAAGACGTTAGTAATCGGATAATCGGTTTGATGTAAAGGAGTTACCCTCACTGAACTCTAATTTGGTTACGGTTTATAACTTGTAATAACTTCAATAGTTGATACCCTGTTAGTATCTAACTCACTCAGCTTTCATTAAGCTGACGGCGTTTATGCCGCTGGACATTTCTATGTTCCAGCGCACCTTGGTTATGACTATATAGGTGAAGGGCTCGCAGGAGAAGACTACCATGCTAGTGACGACGTCCCCGTGGAGAATTTCCCCGACGGAGGTCAGACCGAAGAAGACTACTACGCCGAGGACTACCCTTACGCCAACTGAAGATTAGACTAGAATTGTAGCTAATTGTCGTTACCCTTTTTGAACCCTTTTTGTAGTCAGGCATATGTTGCCTTGACATTTGTACTTCCGCTGTCTTATATTTGATTCGAGACTCTGATGTGTAATAGTTAGTAACTTCTGTTGACTTTATGTTACGTTGTGATCAGAACCTAGACTTCATTCTTGTTACCCTATTGCTTCTTGTTGCTTAGTACTGCGTGGTGTGGACAATCATGTGACTTCACCCGTCGCTACCTTTGGACCCAAAAAGGAAATTTATTTTTCTCTATTTTTACTGTTCCGGGGCGTGACAGGATTTTTGGTATCAGAGCCTAGGTAGTTCCTTTTCAGGTAGCATGGCACCGCCGCTGTTCGTTCCAAACGAGGTTGGAGGACACTATGTGTATGAGAGGAGCATTGCGCCAGCAGATCCACAATACTATGCCTGGAAGGTTAGGCAGAGAGCTATTGCAGAGACAGAGCGAGACATGCGGATTGAGCAGCAGAGATTTGGGACCCAGGACCCAGAAGTGATACGTCAGGAGATGATCTACCGCAAGGAGACCTTCAAACGCATCGAGGAGGATTCTCTACTGATGTTACGAGACCGTTCTTCATACCAGGTTCTACTTGCAGAGGTTAGAACAGCGCCTCCACCACCCCCAACAGAGCCACCACCCCAGATACCTCCACCCCCACCAGAGGAGGACATGGCTGATGCACCCCCAGCAAATGAGGAGATGGATGATGATGAGAGCGATGGCGACGATGAGCCAGAGGATGCCGATGAGGAGATGGAGGATGAAGAGGACGAGGACACCGATGATGAGGAGCTGGAGTATGATCCGGAGGAGGAGGACCCCGAGGACCCAGCCGGTATGGACGTGCCAGTTGGTGTAAATATTGTAGTTGCAGAGGGTTATCCGATAGGGGAGGATGAGGTAGCCGCAGATGATGATGCAGTAGTACCAGTCTTACCAGGAGGAGTTATAGCACAGCTGGCAGCTGTGTGGGCTGCAGAGATGGCTGCACACCCCCATGGATTTGAGATTGGAGCACCAGAGTTAGCATAGGCTATGGTACAGGCTGAGGCACTTGCAGCTGCATTTGATGCAGCCTAGGCTGACATGGCCGCTGATGCAGGAGATTTGGGAGCTGTTGTGGAGCATGATGGACCCGAGCTGATTGAGGATGTTGTAGAGGATGAGGACATGATGGATGACAATGATATGGATGAGGATGATGTTTTATCTGAGGTTGCCCCAGAGGACGAGGCTTCCATCTATGGATCCGATGTGGACAACTTCTGAGTCCAGCACCTTTAGGACTTAGACTTTTACGTTTGACTTTAGGACATGTTGTCCATTTACTTTTGACGCTTACATAGACAGCTATTGACCATAGCCTTTTTGTATAGGTAGCCACCAGCGGTGGTCTTGTGTACATCTTCCTTTTGTTTAGATCTTGTAAAGGACCATGTACTACGCGGTACACAGATGATCTGTTGTGTACTCCGCTGTACATCTTTTGGGTATATATATATGGCAGATCGTTTCTCTTGGTTATTTCTGTTATCGTCTCATTATTATGTTATGGTTGTGATTTTGATTCATGTTATGATGTCTGTTATTTAATTATGGTCATTTCCCCGAGAAGATTGTCAGCTAATCGTTAGATCCTTCATAGGTACACCTTACACGGATCACTATGGTGGGACCCACAAGGAACCAAGCACGACTGGGAGCACCCATTCTCGAGGGTATGGACCCAACTGGAGTCTTCGAAGCCTTCATGCAACGGATGGAGCACATCGGCGATACCTACAATCATGCCACCAACAACAACGGCAACAACCACGTTGTCCCTCCAAGACAGGCAGGCGATAAGCTGTTGGAACGATTTCGTGGCCTGCGACCCGAGAAGTTCGACGGCATGGCAGAGTCCTGGAAAGCAGAGCAATGGATACGAGAGTTGGAGCTAATTTTCGAAGCCCTGGAGTGCAGTGAGCTTGACAAGAGATGTCTAGCCGCATTTCAACTGACTTACTCTGCTGCGGACCGGTGGGAGGCCGAGAGAGCCACGATTGGGATTGACGCTGCAAGGAGAATGCCTTGGGAAGCATTCAAGACTCGATTTCTCAAGAAGTATTTCCCTGAGGACGAAAGAGACCAATAAGAGAGGAATTTCCTGAGTCTAACCCAAGGAAACTGGACAGTCAGGGAGTATACCACATAATTAGAGCGACTTTCCCGTTTTGCTCCGCATATGATAGACACCTCCGCCAAGAAGGTCAAGCGATTTCACCAAGGACTCAACCCACACCTCCGGCACATGATGATAGGCCATCTGGGCCAGTCGTTCGAAGGGATTGTCCGTCTTGCTTCAAGTTTGGAAAAGGATGCTTACCCTGTGCAAGGACCACAAGCGAATTGACCTCCAACCAGGACCTTTCAACCAAGGAACTTTCCCGCGCAATCATCGAGGAACAATCAGGGATGGAGACCCCAGACCAACAACTACCAGGGAACCAAGCGCACATGGGATGGGACAAGGAAGCCCCAAGCTAATTTTCCTTGACAACAGAATCAACAGCGAGGACCACCTCAGGCACAGCCCGTCACCCAGCGACAAAACACTGATGGATGTTTCAACTGTGGAGTTCCCGGACATATTACAAGGTATTGCACAGCCCCCAAGACCAACCATCATAATGACCTTGTCTACCGCAACTGTAACAAGCCTAGTCACATAAGCAAGGATTGTCGAGCACCACGTGGAGGCTACTATGGGGCGCCTGCTCAAGGACAGCAAGGACAAGTTAGGGTGAATGCCATCATTCCTGACAATGTGGGGTACAATGCTGAGGAACAGCAGAACTTGGAAGGTACACTCATTTTATTTCACTGTCAAGTTAGAGCTTTGTTTGATACCGGTGCCGCCCGTTCTTTCATAGCTATTAAGATCGTACGTGATTTGGGATTGCTACCCCTAGCACTTGAGCCGACCCTTAATGTCGTTTCACCCTTGGGAGTATCCGTTAAGTTAGGTAAGGTGTGCAAGGATTGTCCCTTGACACTAGAGGATAGAAATCTTCCGGCAGACTTGATAGTCTTGTCAATGTCTGAGTTCGACGTGATCCTAGGAATGGATTGGCTTACTAAGTATGGTGCTAACCTGGATTGTGTTAGTCGGACCATTGTCTGAGTATGTATTGCAATGTCTTATTTGCAAACAAGTGAAGGCAGAGCATCAGAAACCACCTGGACTCCTACAACCGCTACCGATTCCCCAATGGAAATGGGAGCACATCACCATGGATTTTGTGGTTGGATTGCCAAAGTCTCAGCAAAACCACGACGTTATTTGGGTAATAGTGGATCGACTCACCAAGTCAGCACATTTTATCGCCTACAGCATGACGTACCGTGTTGAAAGATTGAGCCGGATGTATCTACAGCAAGTAGTGCGACTGCACGGTGTACCTGTCTCAATAGTTTCAGATCGAGATTCACGCTTCACCGCAGAATTCTAGAAAAGCCTTCAGACAGCAATGGGAACTTCATTGAATTTGAGTTCAGCCTTTCATCTACAGATAGACGGTCAGACAGAACGAGTCAATCAAGTGATGGAGGATATGTTACGAGCCTGTGTCATTGAATTCGAGAGTTCATGGGAGACGCATCTACCTTTGATCGAGTTTGCCTACAACAACAGCTACCACACGAGCATAGGGATGGCGCCGTTTGAAGCTTTGTATGGAAGACCTTGCCGATCGCCGCTATGTTGGGCCAAAATCGGAGATACTCAACTACTTGGGCCTAAGATGATTCTAGAAACCAGCAAGAAGATCCAGATTGTACGAGAAAAGATGAAGACAGCGCAATCCAGACACAAGAGCTATGCCGACAAGTGACGGAAAGATCTAGAGTTTGCAGTTGGAGATCATGTGCTACTCAAAGTCTCGCCAGTTTGAGGTATCATCAGATTCAGACAGAAGAGAGGCAAGTTGTCGCCACGATTCATTGGACCATTCGAGATCCTAGAACGTGTTGGGAAGGTTGCATATCGACTTGCATTGCCACAAAAGATGTCAGGAGTGCACAACGTTTTCCACATCAGCATGTTAAGGATGTGCGCCCACAACCCAACGCACGAGATCAGTTTTGAAGATATCGAGGTGAACGAGAACGCGACCTACAACGAAGGACCAGTGTGTATTCTAGACCGAGGAGTGAAGAAGCTCAGAAACAAGGATATTCCGCTAGTGAAGGTTCAGTGGAAGCACCACGACGAAGGAGAAGCTTCATGGGAATTGGAGTCGGAGATGCAAGAGAAGTTTCCATTTTTGTTTTAACCCTGTTTGTTTCGGATTTCGAGGACGAAATCTTTAATGAGTGGTGGATGATGTAATACCCTGTATTTTTGTAATATATATTATGTGAATGAGACCCTGTATGTTTCTTTTAATACTTGTATGAGCTTGGCCTTTGCAAAGCGGGGGTATTTGTAAAATACAACCGCGCTAAAAGGAAGAATTGTATTAGTTTTTATCACAACTTCCCATTTTATCTGCAATTTGCATTGCAAGGCTAATTTTCATACAATATGATTAATCTATGATAAAGTGTATTGTTTTAGCTGTTGTTTGTGCAGATCACTGCTGTGTAGACTAAACAGATGGACATCAGGATAAATGGAATGCTGGAATGAAAACAAGAGAAGTCAAAGCTGAAATTTGGAGTTCGATCGATCTAACCCAGTTCGATCGATCGAGCGTTCGATCGCTTAAAGAGTGTTGAAGCGCTTGAGGCTTAAGGGTTCGATCGATCGAGAGCAGTTCGATCGATCGATCGAACGTGGTATTTCCAGTAACATTCGTGCGCGCAGCAGATGCGGGTTTTCAACCCTAGTTTCTTAGGTTTCTTATATATATGTGTATTGTATACGTCCTAAGGGACGCACACATTTTATTTTTTACAGTTTTAGAGAGAGAGATAGAGGTTTTGTGTTTGGTTTTGTAGGTTTTTCTTTGGGAGTTTACTTTGTGCATTGGATTTCTCTAGTTTAATACAAGTATTCTGCGTTCCAGGTTATTTATATACTGTCCATTTAAATTCTGCACTTTGTAGTCGTAGCTTACTCGTTCATCTTGTAGTATTACATGCTAAATATCTTCAAAATCATAGTTTTTATATTTTCCATGAAAAACTCGCAACCAAACAAGGCTTTAATGTTTTCTTACGTTAAATATCAATCTGTGACACTCCAGACGATGTCTGAGTAGTCCCAGGTTGGGAGAACACGATGAAACAGTGATCTCTAGCTTCTGCCATGCAGCAGAATAATCACTGTGTTCGATCGATCGGAGTTAGTTCGATCGATCGAACCAGAGACAGTCAAGTGATCGAAGCCAGTTCGATCGATTGAGGGATGAAGGTCTTCGATCGATCGAAAGCGCGTCGATCGATCGAACTCCCTGATTCTTGAGGATGTTCCCTGCAGTATTCCAGGACCTTTTTGTTTTAAGATTTGTTATCATTCTGTCCCAAAAAAATGCTCAGTTTGTCAAAACAGTTTTTAAAACTAAGGCCCTAAGGCATTTTCTTTCAATACATTTTGCAAACCACCTTCAATGCTAACACCATTGAGAGTGCGAGTCTTAACTATTGGATTAAACCGCTTTCATGTATTTTAACTTAACTGTGATGATATGGTCCCGGTCATGAAAGGGCCATGGATTCTCCATCTGTAGAGGAATACGGAAAACTGTGGGTAATGTACTCCTTTGTGCTTCAAGGCAACTGCATGGTAGATAGCTAGATTACTGTGGATTCGTGTAATCCCAACATTTTCTTCTTAAAGTTAAACATCCTAATTTAGAGTATTGTTTTAACTAGCTAGTTAGATCGTTAATTTAATCTTAATTTTCTTCATTAGTAATCTTAGTTGTGGAACTTTGTGTTCCGCACCATCGTTTAATTTTATTCAGTTTGTTTTGCTTTCTTTTTTAGGATAGTCTAATTCAATAGGTCAACACCTTCCCTGTGGGATCGACCTGGTCTTACCAGTTACTACTTGCACGTCCACCTACACTTGGGTGTTGCACAAGAGCGCACAAGATTTTTCACGTGTCAAGTTTTTGGCGCCGTTGCCGGGGAAGGCGACGATCAATTCCTTAGATTACCTCAGTCACTCTTCATCTCTTTCTATTTTTACTTTCTCTTCTTTTCAAGTTCTTTTGGGTAAGATCTCACCCTAGGGACTCTCCTAGTTCATGTCCAATAATTGTATTGAAGGAATTTTTGGAAATCCATTCTACCAATCTGACTCTAATAGTTTCATCAACCCGATAGCCACTCCAACTGAATCAATGGATGATCATCAGAGTGAAAATGGTGACAATGTTGTGGTGCCAATTGATGAGGCGCTACGTCCTCTTTGCGATCTCATGCAACCAGAACATGCACCTACGCCCTCTTGCATTCAAATCCCACCGCATAATGGCGAATTTCAGTTTCGCAATGGGATGATTCAATTGCTTCCCACCTTTCATGGGATGGAAAGTGAGAAGGCGTATTTACATGTCACCGATTTCGAGGATGTTTGCAAAACATTCTCGCAAAATTGTCCAAGGGAGGTGACGCATCTAATGTTATTCCCCTTCACTTTGAAAGATAAAGCAAAGGCGTGGCTCCACTCCCTAAAACCTAATTTAATTTTCACCTGGCATGCGATGAGCACCGCGTTTCTAAAGAAATTCTATCCTACTCGCATGACCACAGACCTTCAGCGTCAAATCAATTCCTATAAACAAAAGAGCAATGAAACCTTCACACAAGCGTGGGAGCGTTTCAAAGATTTGCTTCTCTCATGCCCACACCATGGATTTGAGAAATGGCGAACTATCATCTTCTTTTATCAAAGATTGAATGGTGAAACAAAGAAGTTGGTGGAAACGATGAGCTCTGGACCATTTCTGCGTAAAAACACCGAAGAGGCTGAAGCTCATTTCGAATGGTTAGCTGAATACGCTCACGAATGGTCAAATTCTGACACTGTCTCACGCTCACAGATATCCTGTGTAGAGGAGAAAAGCCTATACCAGCTAACCAGTGAAGATCACCTCATGACTAAGTATGCAGAGCTAGCAAAGAAGGTAGAGGAGTTAAGCATGAAAGGAGAGAGCTATAGGCAAGTCATGCCTGAGGAACCATGTGGCACATGCAACATGTTGGGACATACAACTCAATATTGTCCTAATGTGCCATATTTTCAAGAGCAAGCCCCTATAGAGATGAATGCCATGCAAGGTTTTCGAGGGGCGGGGAATTCCAACAATACCTTTCAAAGTAACAATAGATGGAATCACCCCGGTTTTGATTGGAGAAATAATGCTGGGACCCAAAATCAATATCAACAGCAGCCCTACAACAACAATCAATATCAAGGGCAAAACAATAGGTCGTTCCAGCACTACAATCAAAACAAAACCAATAACTACAACCAAGCTCAACCCTCCAATGCACCACAGGCCAATACCTATGTGCCACCGCACAAGAAGGTACAAGAAGAAGAGCCAATTGCTAATGCCAATCTAACGCAGCAACTCATACAGATGATGAGTAGAATGTCTGCCACATTAGAGAGAATAGATGCACGGCAAGAAGGTTCAGGAGGAACATTCCCTGCCCAACCACTTTCGAACCCCAAGGGACATAATAATGGTCCTAACAATCAAGAACATGCTAAAGCTGTGACTACACTGAGAAGTGGAAAAATCATAGAGAAAAGCATGCCTCTGTCCACTCCCGAGGTGTACAAAGAGGAGGAAGTGGTGGATGAAGAAGTTGAGCAACCATCTACTCGAGAGGAGGAGCCGTCTACTAATAACGAACCAATAAAGGCAAACATTGAAGCTCCTAGAGTAGAGGAAGAAGTTGAGCGAAGGCCTGGAAAGGAGTCTGTTAAGGAGGAACCACCAAAATGCCATTTTCTTGCACCTTATCCTCAACGGTTGAAGAAACCCAAGAATGAGACGAAGAATCAGGAGTTTCTGGAATTGTTTAAGCAAGTTAAAATTAACCTTCCACTCCTAGATGCTATCAAGCAAGTGCCGGCCTATGCTAAGTATCTCAAAGATCTATGCACGGTCAAGAGGAGGCAAAGCGTGAAAAAACATGCTTATGTCGCATGCCAAGCCAGTGCGATCATTCAAAATGAGTTGCCTCCAAAACTCAAAGATCCTGGTACACCTACTGTCTCATGCAGAATTGGGAATCAAAAGATAGATAACGCACTCCTCGATTTAGGAGCAAGCGTGAACCTGCTGCCATATTCAGTCTATAAATAGCTAGGGTTGGGTGAACTCAAACCCACCCGAGTCGCTTTGCAATTGGCAGACAGATCTGTGAAGTACCCTAGAGGAGTGTTAGAGGACGTCCTTGTCCAAATAGACTCTTTTGTATTTCCGGTTGATTTTGTGATATTGGACACAGAACCTGTGTCTAATCCTGGTGCACATATCCCGGTTATCTTTGGACGTCCATTCCTCAACACTATTGATGCCACAATCAAGATTAGAAGTGGTATCATGACTATCGTATTCGGGAACATGACATTGAATGTCAAGATCTTTTCTAATCCCTGACCTGAAGAATACGATGATGAGGAAGAAATTCATTATATAGACACGGTCATTGAAGATGAAGTTGACTTGGTCGACTACAAAGATCCTTTGGAAGTTGTGATGACTCAATTTGGCGATATCTATCAGCCTGCAGAGTCCACCCTATTGGATGCTGACCTGAACCAGACGTGTCTTATGATGGATGCGATAGAGGAGGATAGAGCCGATTGCATGTGGGTAATGCCATATGAACAACTGCCTCCTAAAACCAAGTTGGTAATGCCTTCAAGTTTCCAGTTTCCGGAGTTAGAGTTAAAGGAGCTTCCCAAAGAGCTAAAATACGCGTTCCTAGGGACTGGAAAAACTTATCCTGTGATCATTTCATCTGCTTTAACTCATGAACAGGAAGGTAAGTTAGTGCAAATGCTGACCAAGCATAAGGATGCTATGGGATGGACGATTGCTGACCTCAAAGGCATAAGCCCATCCATATGCACGCATAAGATATATCTGGAGGAAGACGCTAAACCCTCAAGGCAAATGCAAAGGCGTCTGAATCCCAACATGCAAGAAGTAGTTAAAAAGGAAGTGCTTAAACTACTTGATGTTGGGATGATTTATCCGATATCTGATAGTCCTTGGGTCAGTCCAACCCAAGTAGTTCCAAAGAAAGCAGGCATAACGGTCATCCCGAACAAAGATGGTGAATTAGTACCAACACGTGTCCCCACTGGATGGAGGATGTGTATTGACTACAGGAAGTTAAATACTGTGACTCGAAAGGACCATTTTCCTTTGCCATTCATGGATCAAATGCTAGAACGTGTGGCGGGTCACAAGTATTACTGCTTCTTGGATGGATATAGTGGATATAATCAAATTGAAATTGCTCCTGAAGATCAGGAGAAAACCACGTTCACTTGTCCATTTGGTACATTTGCCTACCGACGAATGCCGTTTGGCTTATGTAATGCACCGGCTACCTTTCAGCGGTGCATGCTAAGCATATTCAGTGACATGGTCGAAAACATCCTTGAAGTCTTCATGGATGATTTTTCAGTATTTGGCCATAGCTTTGAAGATTGCCTCAGCAATCTCGAGCAGGTTTTAATGCGGTGTGAGGACAAACACCTAGTCTTGAATTGGGAAAAGTGTCACTTTATGGTGACCAAGGGAATAGTCCTCGGCCACATAATATCCGATGAAGGAATCCAAGTGGATAAGGCTAAAATCGACATAATTTCAAATCTACCTGTCCCCCGTACAGTGAGAGACATCCGTTCATTCTTGGGGCATGCAGGTTTTTATCGTCGGTTTATCCAGAATTTCAGTGCAATCTCTCGACCCCTTTGTCAACTTCTTGTTAAGGATGCACCATTTGAGTGGTCAGAGAGTTGCCAAAAGTCCTTTGAGGATCTAAAAAAGCTTCTCACCTCCGCACCTATAATACAGGCACCCGACTGGAGTTTGTCTTTTGAATTAATGTGCGATGCTAGTGATTACGCCATTGGCGCAGTCCTAGGCCAGAGAAAGGACAATAAGCCATATGTGATATACTATGCCAGCCGAACTTTGAATGAAGCTCAAATGAATTACACTACCACTGAAAAGGAGCTGCTGGCTGTAGTATTCGCCCTGGACAAGTTTAGGTCTTATCTGATAGGGTCACCAATCGTCTGTTTTACAGATCATTCAGCCCTCAAGTATCTACTGTCAAAGAAAGACGCTAAACAACGGCTTATTCGCTGGATACTCTTACTCCAAGAGTTTGATTTAACAATCAAAGATAAGAAAGGAGTAGAGAATGTGGTTGCGGATCATTTGTCCCGGTTGACTTTTGTCGACAACACTGAATCCCAATCCATTAAGGATGAGTTCCCAGATGAACAGCTACTGGCAGTAAGTAGTCTGCCTTGGTATGCTGATATTGTAAACTACCTTGTCACGGGTGAAACACCGACTCATTGGTCGAACCAAGACAGAAAACGGTTCCTCTCGTTCGCGCGCCATTTCTTCTTTGATGACCCATACCTTTTCAAGTACTGTGCTGATCAGGTCATCAGGCGCTGCGTCCCCAATGAGGATGTAACCGTAATATTAGCGTCATGCCATTCTGAGGCATGCGGTGGCCACTTTACGTCACAGAAGACCGCACAAAAAGTCCTACAAAGCGGTTTTTACTGGCCCACAGTCTTCAAAGATGCTTATTCCTTTTGTAAGACATGCCAACGCTGTCAAAAGCTTGGTACTATTTCTAAAAGGAATTCTATGCCTTTAACCCCTATCATCACAATTGAGATATTTGATTGTTGGGGCATAGATTTTATGGGTCCATTTCCCAAGTCTAATAACTGTGAATACATACTCCTTGCTGTAGAGTATGTATCGAAATGGGTAGAAGCGATACCAACGAGACGAAATGACCACAGAACGGTCATGTCCTTTCTAAGAGAGCATATCTTGTCTCGTTTTGGTACTCCGAAAGCTTTACTAAGTGACCAAGGCAAGCATTTCTGCAATAGACCCTTGGAGTCACTTCTCAAGAAATACGGGGTCCATCATAAAATCGTTCTTGCCTATCATCCACAGTCAAATGGGCAAGCAGAATTGGCTAACCGAGAAATCAAGCACATTCTCGAAAAGACGGTTAGCTCTAATCGAAAAGACTGGGCATACAAATTGACTGACGCGTTATGGGCATACCGTACTGCTTATAAGACGAATCTTGGTATGTCCCCGTATAGACTGGTTTACGGGAAAGCTTGCCACCTTCCTGTTGAAATTGAACATAAAGCTTACTGGGCAACACGCTCATTGAACTTTGATATTCAAGAGGGAGGTCAGCTACGCAAGCTCCAACTTGCAGAGCTAGAGGAAATACGACGAGATGCGTATGACTCTGCGAAGTTGCATAAGGAAAGGTTGAAGGCTCGCCACGATCGTACGATCTTTCGTAAATCATTTGAGCCGGGGCAGAAAGTTTTGCTGTATGACTCTCGCCTCCACCTTTTCCCAGGAAAGCACCGTTCCCGTTGGACAGGCCCGTTCATCATAAAAACTGTTTTTCCACATGGGGCGGTTGAGATCGTCAATCCAAAGAACGATGATTGTTTCAAGGTCAATGGCCAAAGATTGAAACCGTTCTTGGAGAACTTCCACACTGAAGTTGAGCACATCCAGCTGGATGAGCCCAGCTATTCTCCCACTTAAAAAAAAAATCCAAAGTGGAGTTCCAAATTGTTGTTGTATTTCTTTTCTTTCCTTGCTTTTTAGTTTTTCTCGTTTGTTTTTAAGTGTTCATTCGTTATTTCGTGTTTGTGATCTAGTTCTAATCCATTATAACTTAAACCACTCTGTTGCAAGTACATAGATGTGAGGTGATGATGTTCATTCTATCGGTTCTTGGGCTGATTCAGAATGTCGTTGTGGCACCTGGACTGAGGGTGAACTCACACCCTGCCCCTTGCTTCATCAAGACCCTGAAGCTCATTCTCTCATTGATGCTGCTCAAGGGTACATTCCATACCCACCAGCCCTCCTGGACATCAATCCATACGAAAATATGGGATTTCAGGATGACGACGATGTGGATAAGGAAGACGACCTGTACATGGGGAGAATGGTGGATGATGCACTCATGGCACAATGGGAAAATGATGATATGTGGGAGCCATGGGAAGATCATGACCTCCAGGATGTCGTCCCAGACCGCCATAATGTCGTCTTTGTTTTCGTGGATGATTTCCTCATTCCTGAGTTGGTCCCATACCGCTATGTGCACCTGAGCTTCCTGCTATTCAGGCTCCAATGCCCCTTACCAGCCAGTGCATTTTGGGAACCTATGCCAATAGTGAGGTTGGAACTTGTCACATTTCTTTGTATTTTTGTTTCTGTTCATTGTTTTTCTCTTTGTGTTAATCCGTGTTTCTTGTGTTCTGTTATTTTAATTTCGGTTTGTTGTCTTTTGTCCAGGATTGTCACTATGTTTCTAAATGGTATTCCGGTATTCCTTCCACATCAACTGGTTCATGGTCTTGGGCCCTACATAAGGCCCCCACACACTCCGCCGCGAGAGGACAGTCCGTTGCGAAATTATACTCCTTTATCCTTGTCTCCGTCCGGATCACCTCTTGCATGGGCTTTCAATTCTTTGGAGACGCCAGACTTGTTTGATGATGTCCTTGCTGCCTTTCGTTTGTTTTGGGAAAGGGAATCATCGAGTTTGGACTTCACTTCTGAAAATTCGGCGGGTTATGAAGAGATTGTGGAAGAGGAAATCTTTATACTCGAAGATTAGTGCTGCATTTCAGTTGTTTCTGTTCATTTCATCTTTTGTTTATCAACTGGAGTGTAATCCTTGACAGAATTTTATTGGTTTTAGTTTTATTTTTGGTTTCTTTAGTTAAATGAGGTCTTAAACACAGTTGGGGGTAATAATGTTGCAATTTGGATGCAATTATAAAGTTTTATTTCTATATAAATTGCAATTTTCTATTTCTGAGGTTGAATTTCTGTCCTACATGCCTGTACTTCAACTGCTTTTTAGTCTCTTTGCATGTCCAGATTTGTTTCTGATAGTTAGGGGTGATGTGGTTTATATTTCCCATTGAATTCTGAAATTTTTGTGTTCGATCGATCGAACTCATTCCGATCGATCGAAACCTGAATGTTCAAGCGCTTGTATTTTCTGTTCAATCGATTGAGGGATTTGCTTTCGATCGATCGACCATAGTTCGATCGATCGAACGCAGCTTTTAAACGAGGCGTCATCAGAACACATTTTCAGTTCCCTCACTCTCACTCTCAAGCGCTCGAGCACAGAGGGGGGGCAACTCGGCAATTTTCGTGTCCTTGCACTCAATAAGACGCCCAGATCACCCCTCTAATCATCCTCATCGTCATCGCATCATCCCCTCCACCTCCACTGCGTGTTTCTACACGAGGTAGGCTCCACATGTTTTTGTCTTTCATTTCCTTAATGATTGTGTTAGAAAATCCCAAGGGGGTGTCCCCTTGGTCTTAGGATTTTCTTTTGATAGTTCATTGTTTGTGCACTTTTGGTTTCCTTTGCGTTTTTGCGATCGCTGCACATCGCTGTGCTCGATCGCTTGAACTGACTTCGAGCGATCGAAGCCCTACAGTGCGAGCGATCGAAGATAGATCAAGCGATCGAAGAATATGAAAGTTCGATCGATCGACTATTGATTAAGCGATCAAAGACCCACAGTTCGATCGATCGAACCTAGTTCAATCGATCGAACTCCAGCAGTGGCAGTTTCTTTCTTCTTTTCTTCTGTTCTAATCTGTGTCGTGTTATGTCTATTTTTCAGGGCTGCCACATGAATCCAGTGACGGGATACCATAAGTCCAAGCCCCTCAGCCTTTTTATACCAGATCCGGTACCCGCACATGGGTTCCGGAATGACGAGGACAGGCTATGGTACGAGCGGCACTTTCAGACGAGGATGGTGATGATCGAGCGCCCTATTGAGTACGTCTGGACAGAGAGCCCATGGTTCCTGACACGGATCCGCTCTATGCCTCACTGGTTCCATCTCCTTTCATTGGCCAAGAGTGTCAATCTGTCCTGGATTCGAGGTGCGTGTGCGACTATGATCCGCGACCCGGTTGCACCATTCACATACCATGCCTTCTTCCGGAGTCGCCCGTTCATCATCAGTCCCGCTACCGTTTCAGCCGCGTTGGGGGTACCAGAGGTACCAGATTATGTTTGCCCCCACCGGCCTGATGCACCAGAGACCCCACCATCCACCATTATCTGTGAGCTCACTGGAGGCGCCGTTCCGTCTTGGGATGGCGATGCTTTGATTGAGGACCACTTTCTCACTGATGGCTACCACATGATCCACCTGGTCCTCAGCAACTGCCTCCTAGTGACTTCCTATCGAGAGAAGATCGCGGCTTGGTATGCGCGAGTCTTATATGCAGTGGGGACGGGACAGCCAGTTTGCATACCACGCCTCTATATTGACTTTATGGTCCACCCCACCCATTTTATCTCGTCCAAGAAGCACCTGAAGGGTGCTTGGGCTATTCACAGGGTTATGGCTGACGCCGGTTTCCCCGAGCTAGCTGATGATGCGCCGTCCGGTGTCGATTAGTTTTAGTTGTGGAGGTGGTGTTTTTGTGTTTTTGGTTAGTTATTGTACTGTCTTTTGGATATGTTGTTTGGTTGTTTTGGTTGGATTTATTTGGTAGGTTGGTTCTGTATGGACAGTATTTCTACTGCTTGTATTTTATTCTGTTCCTATTACAGTGGTTTAGATTGTTTGGATCATGTTTTTTTTTATTGTGTTATTCTTATCTATTGATCCTGGTTGTTTTGGAGATTGTGTTCTATTTTTTTTTTATGCTAGGTTGCTATGCTTGCGATCATCAATTTGCTCCATACAGGTGATACCCATCTATTTTATTTATTGAAAATCAACTTCTGGGGACTTTGTTGTTTTCAGTTGGGGGTAGGAGATAATAGATAGGTATACACCCGTAATGATCAGGTTTTGCACTTGGAGATGTTTTAAATTTAATGAGAACACAGTCTGTATAGTCTGTTAAAATTTTGAAAATTTTGAAAATTTTTATTATTGAATCGTATTGATAGAATAACTCTGAATAATCTCTCCTGCTTGTTAATTAGACAATGACACATTTGTAGTATTCTCATCTTTTTATGGATTAAATCCACGCGTTTTCTGTATCACTGAAATGAAATTGCATTTGTGAAAGCTATTATGTACCCAATACTTTTACACACTAATTGGCAGCTATGTAGAAAACCTAAAAGTTGAGTTAATATGAATATTGTGCGAAAAGAACAAGTAGTGGAAGCTAATAACCCTTTGTGAGCTATTGAGCCAATCGTCATTTCTGAGGGGATTCTCATACATTGTCGAATGGTCTTTCTCGCATTTACTTGGTGAATTCGTTGTTAAGTCTCAGTTTTCTTTAAAAGTTTTGATTGCTTGTTAGAGGAGAACGTTCAGGATTTACCAATTACACTCAATGAACACTTAAGTGCTAAAAATTGAAAGTTGAGAAAATGATTCAAGCCATCGTTTACCCATTCTTTTACCTGATATAGCTTTCACTTACATTCATTGAATTGTTTCATCCCTGATCCCACACCAATTAAATATTTCCAATGTAATCACAAGAATCCAAATCCTTGATCTATACCTTGACCTCATTGAGCCGTTTGATATATTTGTTGAGAATGAGTCATCAAAGTATGTGAAATGGAAGGAAGTAGTTGTGGGACATTTTAAAAAAAAAAAAAAATAAATGATGAATGAAGGAGAAGAGAAAAAGAGCATATGAAATGAATGGGAGATTGGGTGGAGAAAAGAATAAATAATAAAAAGAGAAGTTGAAATTCCATCACATACTAAAAAGCACACTCTTCTCTACAACACTCCCACCTACTAAATAAAAGTCGCAATTCAAAGTCTTGAAGATTCTCAACAATTGATTTGAACATGGAAGTGTGAGTTGAGTTATCCACGGTATTTCGCTCCTCTAGTAAGTAGTGTTCCATTCATGAGACTATACACTCTTAAATGTCCGTTTTTCATAGAGTCAAGTATGAAAGCATTAGCACTTAGAATATCATCCTTATCAAAGCTTTCATACGATGTGCGATCATTGTAAAGCAAGTTTCTGAGAGACGTTCTTTTTGAGTGTGACCAATGTGAGAATTGAGCTAAAACTGCAAGTTTTCAAAGTACAATAGTCTAGATAACTCTTAATAGGGTTGGACGCATAGTTGTTAAATTCACACATACACGGGTGCATGATGGTAATACATTTGTTATATTTTACTTGGTGATATAGGGGAGCATGTGGATCTCTTTCATGGGTTGATAGAGGATAGTATATTATTGTAGAGTTGAATTAACAATTTAATGGAAGGGGGAATTCTACAAGTTATTCTAAATCTTTTTGAGCTTAAAATTGGAGAATTTTGTGGGTATATTCACTGTAAACCCTCACGAGACAACACTCGTCCACTAAGGGGAACCTAGGGGTTTAACGGCTTGTTGCATTCGCTAAATGCAACCGCGATTCCTGCGAAAGTGAGTTAGGATCTTTCTTTCTATCTTAGTTAGGATTGTTTTTAGTTTTCCTTTGTTTTCTTAGTCGTTGTAGTATTAGTTTAGGAGTTTTTAATTTATTTTATTTTCGCTTTATCGCTAGGGACTAGCAATAAGCTAGTTGGGGGTTGTGCAAAGCGGGGGTATTTGTAAAATACAACCGCGCTAAAAGGAAGAATTGTATTAGTTTTTATCACAACTTCCCGTTTTATCTGCAATTTGCATTGCAAGGCTAATTTTCATACAATATGATTAATCTATGATAAAGTGTATTGTTTTAGCTGTTATTTGTGCAGATCACTGCTGTGTGGACTAAACAGATGGACATCAGGATAAATGGAATGCTGGAATGAAAACAAGAGAAGTCAAAGCTGAAATTTGGAGTTCGATCGATCTAACCCAGTTCGATCGATCGAGCGTTTGATCGCTTAAAGAGTGTTGAAGCGCTTGAGGCTTAAGGGTTCGATCGATCGAGAGCAGTTCGATCGATCGAACGTGGTATTTCCAGTAACATTCGTGCGCGCAGCAGATGCGGGTTTTCAACCCTAGTTTCTTAGGTTTCTTATATATATGTGTATTGTATACGTCCTAAGGGACGCACACATTTTATTTTTTACAGTTTTAGAGAGAGAGATAGAGGTTTTGTGTTTGGTTTTGTAGGTTTTTCTTTGGGAGTTTACTTTGTGCATTGGATTTCTCTAGTTTAATACAAGTATTCTGCGTTCCAGGTTATTTATATACTGTCCATTTAAATTCTGCACTTTGTAGTCGTAGCTTACTCGTTCATCTTGTAGTATTACATGCTAAATATCTTCAAAACCATAGTTTTTATATTTTCCATGAAAAACTCGCAACCAAACAAGGCTTTAATGTTTTCTTACGTTAAATATAAATCTGTGACACTCCAGATGATGTCTGAGTAGTCCCAGGTTGGGAGAACACGATGAAACAGTGATCTCTAGCTTCTGCCATGCAGCAGAATAATCACTGTGTTCGATCGATCGGAGTTAGTTCGATCGATCGAACCAGAGACAGTCAAGCGATCGAAGCCAGTTCGATCGATTGAGGGATGAAGGTCTTCGATCGATCGAAAGCGCGTCGATCGATTGAACTCCCTGATTCTTGAGGATGTTCCCTGCAGTATTCCAGGACCTTTTTGTTTTAAGATTTGTTATCATTCTGTCCCAAAAAAATGCTCAGTTTGTCAAAACAGTTTTTAAAACTAAGGCCCTAAGGCATTTTCTTTCAATACATTTTGCAAACCACCTTCAATGCTAACACCATTGAGAGTGCGAGTCTTAACTATTGGATTAAACCACTTTCATGTATTTTAACTTAACTGTGATGATATGGTCCCGGTCATGAAAGGGCCATGGATTCTCCATCTGTAGAGGAATACGGAAAACTGTGGGTAATGTACTCCTTTGTGCTTCAAGGCAACTGCATGGTAGATAGCTAGATTACTGTGGATTCGTGTAATCTCAGCATTTTCTTCTTAAAGTTAAACATCCTAATTTAGAGTATTGTTTTAACTAGCTAGTTAGATCGTTAATTTAATCTTAATTTTCTTCATTAGTAATCTTAGTTGTGGAACTTTGTGTTCCGCACCATCGTTTAATTTTATTCAGTTTGTTTTGCTTTCTTTTTTAGGATAGTCTAATTCAATAGGTCAACACCTTCCCTGTGGGATCGACCTGGTCTTACCAGTTACTACTTCCACGTCCACCTACACTTGGGTGTTGCACAAGAGCGCACAAGATTTTTCACGTGTCAGCCTTACCCTTGGTATAATTTGGATACCAATCGATTGGTAAGTATACCAATCGATTGCCTTATTTTGGGTACCAATCAATTGCTTATACCAATCGATTGACCTCTATATCAATCGATTGAAGGTAGCTGGGCAGATTCTTTTGCTCTGGCTGGAGTTTGTCCACGTGAACACTTTCTCCCTATATGTATCAGCTCATTTCTGCATTTTTGGGGTTCCAAGAAATCAGAGGGAGTGAGAGGGAGTGTTTGTGTGTGTTTATATATATATAAACACTCATATATATATATATACACACACATATATACATATATTTACACACACACACACACAGAGATGGATTGAGAGAAGAAGAAGGTCAGAAAGATAGAGAGATAGGGAGAAGAATAAGAAGAAGACAGAGAAGCAAGATAAAAAGAGAGGGAGACCACCATTGGAGCTTCCAAAGCTCAAACACACACAACCAAACACGCCCTTAACGCCTAAGGTGAGTTTTAAACTCACTTGGTAGCTTTATATTGGTGTTAGAACATGCTTTGAATGAAGAAATGGAGAAGAAACCATGTATTCGTGTTTATATGTTGCTGGACAGTCTTCACTGTGAAGAAGACAAAGTATTAATCGATTGGTACTCTTACCAGAATTTTTGGTATCAGAGCCTAGGTTTTGTACCTCTTTCGCTCACAGATTGTCCCACACCATCTGGTCCTAGAACCTTGAGATTCTATAGATGAGTATTAAGATTAGTTCTGACTTAAGGTAGTTCCTTTTCAGGTAGCATGGCATCGCCGCTGTTCGTTCCAAACAAGTTTGGAGGACACTATGTGTATGAGAGGAGTATTGCGCCAGCAGATCCACAGTACTATGCCTGGAAGGTTAGGCAGAGAGTTATTGCAGAGACAGAGCGAGACATGCGGATTGAGCAGCAGAGATTTGGGACCCAGGACCCAGAAGTGATACGTCAGGAGATGATCTACCGCAAGGAGACCTTCAAACGCATCGAGGAGGATTCTCTACTGATGTTACGAGACCGTTCTTCGTACCAGGTTCTATTTGCAGAGGTTAGAACAGCGCCTCTACCACCCCTGACAGAGCCACCACCCCAGACACCTCCACCCCCACCAGAGGAGGACATGGCTGATGCACCCCCAGCAGATGAGGAGATGGATGATGATGAGAGCGATGGCGACGATGAGCCAGAGGATGCCGATGAGGAGATGGAGGATGAAGAGGACGAGGACACCGATGACGAGGAGCCGGAGTATGATCCGGAGGAGGAGGACCCCGAGGACCCAGCCGGTATGGACGTGCCAGTTGGTGTAAATATTGTAGTTGCAGAGGGTTATCCGATAGGGGAGGATGAGGTAGCCGCAGATGATGATGCAGTAGTACCAGTCTTACCAGGAGGAGTTATAGCACAGCTGGGAGCTGAGTGGGCTACAGAGATGGCTGCACACCCCCATGGATTTGAGATTAGAGCACCGGAGTTGGCACAGGCTATGGTACAGGCTGAGGCACTTGCAATCGCATTTGATGCAGCTCAGGCTGACATGGCCGCTGATTCAGGAGATTTGGGAGCTGTTGTGGAGCATGATGGACCCGAGCTGATTGAGGATGTTGTAGAGGATGAGGACATGATGGATGACGATGATATGGATGAGGATGATGTTTTATCTGAGGTTGCCCCAGAGGACGAGGCTTCCATCTATGGATCCGATGTGGACAACTTCTGAGTCCAGCACCTTTAGGACTTAGACTTTTACGTTTGACTTTAGGACATGTTGTCCATTTACTTTTGACGCTTACATAGACAGCTATTGACCATAGCCTTTTTTTATAGGTAGCCACCAGTGGTGGTCTTGTGTACATCTTCCTTTTGTTTAGATCTTGTAAAGGACCATGTACTACGCGGTACACAGATGATCTGTTGTGTACTCCGCTGTACATCTTTTGGGTATATATATATATGGCAGATCGTTTCTCTTGGTTATTTCTGTTATCGTCTCATTATTATGTTATGGTTGTGATTTTGATTCATGTTATGTTGTCTGTTATTTAATTATGGTCATTTTCCCGAGAAGATTGTCAGCTAATCGTTAGATCCTTCATAGGTACACCTCACACGGATCACTATGGTGGGACCCACAAGGAACCAAGCACAACTGGGAGCACCCATTCCCGAGGGTATGGACCCAACTGGAGTCTTCGAAGCCTTCATGCAACAGATGGAGCACATCGGTGATACCTACAATCATGCCACCAACAACAACGGCAACAACCACGTTGTCCCTCCAAGATAGGCAGGCGATAAGCTGTTGGAACAATTTCGTGGCCTGCGACCCGAGAAGTTCGACGGCATGGCAGAGTCCTGGAAAGCAGAGCAATGGATACGAGAGTTGGAGCTAATTTTTGAAGCCCTGGAGTGCAGTGAGCTTGACAAGAGATGTCTAGCCGCATTTCAACTAACTTACTCTGCTGCGGACTGGTGGGAGGCCGAGAGAGCCACGATTGGGATTGACGCTGCAAGGAGAATGCCTTGGGAAGCATTCAAGACTCGATTTCTCAAGAAGTATTTCCCTGAGGACGAAAGAGACCAACAAGAGAGGAATTTCCTGAGTCTAACCCAAGGAAACTAGACAGTCAGGGAGTATACCACACAATTCGAGCGACTTTCCCGTTTTGCTCCGCATATGATAGACACCTCCGCCAAGAAGGTCAAGCGATTTCACCAAGGACTCAACCCACACCTCCGGCACATGATGATAGGCCATCTGGGCCAGTCGTTCGAAGGGATTGTCCGTCTTGCTTCAAGTTTGGAAAAGGATGCTTACCCTGTGCAAGGACCACAAGCGAATCGACCTCCACCCAGGACCTTCCAACCAAGGAACTTTCCCGCGCAATCATCGAGGAACAATCAGGGATGGAGACCCCAGACCAACAACTACCAGGGAACCAAGCGCACATGGGATGGGACAAGGAAGCCCCAAGCTAATTTTCCTCGACAACAGAATCAACAGCGAGGACCACCTCAGGCACAGCCCGTCACCCAGCGACAAAACACTGATGGATGTTTCAACTGTGGAGTTCCCGGACATATTACAAGGTATTGCACAGCCCCTAAGACCAACCATCATAATGACCTTGTCTACCGCAACTGTAACAAGCCTGGTCACATAAGCAAGGATTGTCGAGCACCACGTGGAGGCTACTATGGGGCGCCTGCTCAAGGACAGCAAGGACAGGTTAGGGTGAATGCCATCATTCCTGATAATGCAGGGTATAATGCTGAGGAACAGGAGAACTTGGAAGGTACACTCATTTTATTTCACTGTGAAGTTAGAGCTTTGTTTGATACCGGTGCCGCCCGTTCTTTCATAGCTATTAAGATGGTATGTGATTTGGGATTGCTACCCCTAGCACTTGAGCCGACCCTTAATGCCGTTTCACCCTTAGGAGTATCCGTTAAGTTAGGTAAGGTGTGCAAGGATTGTCCCTTGACACTAGAGGATAGAAATCTTCCGGCAGACTTGATAGTCTTGTCAATGTCTGAGTTCGACGTGATCCTAGGAATGGATTGGCTTACTAAGTATGGTGCTAACCTGGATTGTGTTAGTCGGACCATTGTCTTTTCAACGCCTGGTTGCCCGCAGATCAGATTTCAGTGCCAACCATTGAGCGACATGTTTATCACGAGCTGCCTAGCCACGATTAAGACTTCAAGCACAGAGCTTACTATCAAGCAGATCCCCGTTATTCAAGACTTTGAAGATGTGTTCCGAAGTATCTCAGGACTTCCGCCGAAGAGAGAGATAGACTTCTGCATTGAGTTAGCACCCAAAATGTTGCCGATTTCCAAGACCCCGTATCGGATGGCGCCAACGAAAATGTTGGAATTGAAGAATCAAGTTCAGGAACTTGAAGACTTAGGTTTTGTTCGCCCGAGCACTTCGCCTTGGGGAGCACCAGTTCTATTTGTGAAGAAGAAGGACGGAGAGCTACGACTCTGTATCGACTACAGGGAGCTGAATAAAGTCACGATCAAGAATAGATACCCACTTTCCCGGATAGATGACCTGTTCGATCAACTGCAAGGATCAAGGATATTCTCAAAAATTAATTTGCGTTCAGGATACCATCAATTGCTAGTTCGACCGAAAGACATACCAAAAACTGCCTTCAGGATGAGATATGGACACTACGAGTTTCTAGTGATGTCTTTTGGATTGACTAATGCCCCGGCAGTATTCATGGACCTAATGAATAGAGTATTTAGACCCTATCTGGATCAATTCATTATAGTATTCATTGACGAAATTCTAATTTATTCAAAGACGGAAGAAGAACATAAGAAGCATCTACAAATTGCTCTACAGACTCTCAGAGACAATAGTCTGTATGCGAAATTCAGCAAATGTGAATTCTAGCTTCAGGAAGTTAAATTCCTGGGACATGTGATATCACAGGATGGGATTTCCGTAGACTCATCTAAGATCGATGCAGTCTTGAGCTGGAACAGACCAACCAACGTGACCGAAGTTAGGAGTTTCCTCGGATTGGCTGGGTATTACCGGAGATTTATGGAAGGATTCTCTAGAATCGCAGGATCGTTGATAAGCCTGACTAGGAAGGAAACGAAGTACGAATGGACCGATAAACACGAGGATGCATTTCGGGAATTGAAGGAGAGACTAACCTCAGCACCATGCTTGCGATACCTAAGAGTGGTGAACAATTCATACTCTATAGTGATGCATCACACCAAGGACTTGGTTGTGTGCTAATGCAAGAGGGGAATGTCATCGCATACGGATCAAGACAATTGAAGCCGCATGAGAAGAACTATCCGACGCGCGACTTGGAACTAGCTATAATCGTGTTCGCCCTGAAGATTTGGAGACACTATATGTATGGAGAAAAGTTCGACTTGTTCTCAGATCACAAGAGTTTAAGGTACCTGTTCTCTCATAAGGAGTTGAACATGCAACAACGGAGATGGATGGAACTACTCAAGGACTACGACTTCTCTTTGCAATACCACCCAGGTAAAGCAAATGTTGTAGCCGACGCTCTGAGCCGGAGACCACGCCTTTTGGTTGCTTCGATTTTGATTAGAGAATGGTGAGCATTGGAGACGTTAGCCGAATTCGACCTTCGACCAGTGGAATCAGGAGAAGGACAACACTTTGGATGTCTTGTCGTGCAACCGACTCTCATCAGCCGCACCTTGGAAGCTCAACAGTCGAATGAGGATTTCAAGTTACGGTTTGCCAAGATGTCCGCAAAGGAACCAGAGATATGGAATATTAGTACGGACGGAGCACTGAGGTGCAAAGGTAGACTCTGTGTGCCAAATGACGATGGTCTCAGGAAGAACATTCTGGACGAAGCACACAAGTCAAGGATGACTATCCACCCAGGAGGAAACAAGATGTATAAGGATTTGAAGAGAAACTTCTGGTGGGAAGGAATGAAGCGAGAAGTGGCCGAGTATGTATTGCAATGTCTAATTTGCAAACAAGTGAAGGCAGAGCATCAGAAACCACCTGGACTCCTACAACCGCTACCGATTCCCCAATGGAAATGGGAGCACATCACCATGGATTTTGTGGTTGGATTGCCAAAGTCTCAGCAAAACCACGACGCTATTTGGGTAATAGTGGATCGACTCACCAAGTCAGCACATTTTATCGCCTACAGCAAGACGTACCGTGTTGAAAGATTGAGCAAGATATATCTACAGCAAGTAGTGCGACTACACGGTGTACCTGTCTCAATAGTTTTAGATCGAGATTCACGCTTCACCGCAGAATTCTGGAAAAGCCTTCAGACAGTAATGGGAACTTCATTGAATTTGAGTTTAGCCTTTCATCCACAGACAGACGGTCAGACAGAACGAGTCAATCAAGTGATGGAGGATATGTTGCGAGCCTGTGTCATTGAATTTGAGAGTTCATGGGAGACACATCTACCTTTGATCGAGTTTGCCTACAACAACAGCTACCACACGAGCATAGGGATGGCGCCGTTTGAAGCTTTGTATAGAAGACCTTGCCGATCGCCGCTATGTTGGGCCAAAATTGGAGATACTCAACTACTTGGGCCTGAGATGATTCGAGAAACCAGCGAGAAGATCCAGATTGTACGAGAAAAGATGAAGACAGCGCAATCCAGACACAAGAGCTATGCCGACAAGTGACGGAAAGATCTAGAGTTTGCAGTTGGAGATCATGTGCTACTCAAAGTCTCGCCAGTTCGAGGTATCGTCAGATTCAAACAGAAGAGAGGCAAGTTGTCGCCACGATTCATTGGACTAATAGAGATCCTAGAACGTGTTGGGAAGGTTGCATATCGACTTGCATTGCCGCCAAAGATGTCAGGAGTGCACAACGTTTTCCACATCAGCATGTTGAGGATGTGCGCCCACAACCCAACGCAAGAGATCAGTTTTGAAGATATCGAGGTGAACAAGAACGTGACCTACAACGAAGGATCAATGCGTATTCTAGACCGAGGAGTGAAGAAGCTCAGAAACAAGGATATTCCGCTAGTGAAGGTTCAGTGGAAGCACCACGACGAAGGAGAAGCTTCATGGGAATTGGAGGAGATACAAGAGAAGTTTCCATTTTTGTTTTAACCCTGTTTGTTTCTGATTTTGAGGACGAAATCTTTAATGAGTGGTGGATGATGTAATACCCTGTATTTTTGTAATATATATTATGTGAATGAGACCCTGTATGTTTCTTTTAATACTTGTATGAGCTTGGCCTTACCCTTGGTATAATTTGGATACCAATCGATTGGTAAGTATACCAATCGATTGCCTTATTTTGGGTACCAATCGATTGGCAAGTATACCAATCGATTGCTTATACCAATCGATTGACCTCTATATCAATCGATTGAAGGCAGCTGGGCAGATTCTTTTGCTCTGGCTGGAGTTTGTCCACGTGAACACTTTCTCCCTATATGTATCAGCTAATTTCTGCGTTTTTGGGGTTCCAAGAAATCAGAGGGAGTGAGAGGGAGTGTTTGTGTGTGTTTATATATATAAACACTCATATATATATACACACACATATATACATATATTTACACACACACACACACACACACACACAGATGGATTGAGAGAAGAAGAAGGTCAGAAAGATAGAGAGATAGGGAGAAGAATAAGAAGAAGACAGAGAAGCAAGATAAAAAGAAAGGGAGACCACCATTGGAGCTTCCAAAGCTCAAACACACACAACCAAACACGCCCTTAACGCCTAAGGTGAGTTTTAAACTCACTTGGTAGCTTTATATTGGTGTTAGAACATGCTTTGAATGAAGAAATGGAGAAGAAACCATGTATTCCCGTTTATATGTTGCTGGACAGTCTTCATTGTGAAGAAGACGAAGTATCAATCGATTGGTACTCTTACCAATCGATTGACATCTTTCAGGTCCCAATCGATTGACACTTTGTGCAATCGATTGGCATGGATTGTGATCCAATCGATTGAACCTTTTATCAATCAATTGACACTACTTCTATGCCAATCGATTGAATCTTTTTCCAATCGATTGATGCCACTTTTATACCAATCGATTGAATCTCTATACCAATCGATTGGAAGCTTCAGAACACTGTTTCCTTATAATAACTGTTTAGTTGTTTATTTACTATTCAGTATTTCCCAGCATGCTTTATTATTGTAATACAGACATGATAATGAGTTAATGCAGCGTAGGATCGTAGTAACAACAAGATTAATGGATAATGTTTATAATGTTAGATAACGGAATAGTCGTGAAACCTTTGGAGTTAACGTTCATTTCATTCAAAGTAGTCGGGCTACAGTGGGATTGTCATGTATCGATGATAGAGTTGAACTTAAGTAGGTTTGCTAAGATTCGGGAACCTTGCGTGGGCGGGCTTTGGTCGATCATATGTTCTTAAAAACGGTAGACAGACGAAGGTGTCTATGACTTGCGGTGAACCGGACCATTTGCCCTAAGATAGACAGATGATCTAATCATATGTTCTTAAAAGCGGTAGACAGACGAAGGTGTCTATGACATGCGGTGGACCGTGATCACTGGTAGACGTCGCTAAGTCGTGGCATAGAATGATGTACTGTTGTTTAAAGCGTTATATCCCTAACATGCGGTGAACTGTGCATATGTTCTTAAAAGCGGGGGATGGACTAACGTGGTATCCATGACATGCGGTGAACTGTGCATATGTTCTTAAAAGCGGTGGATGAGCAATGGTGTATTTATAGAGTTGAACTATTGTCGAGTCTGTTTCCCCTCAAGATGTGTTATCAGTCTTAAAATGAGTAAGACGTTAGTAATCGGATAATCGGTTTGATGTAAAGGAGTTACCCTCACTGAACTCTAATTTGGTTACGGTTTATAACTTGTAATAACTTCAATAGTTGATACCCTGTTAGTATCTAACTCACTCAGCTTTCATTAAGCTGGCGGCGTTTATGCCGCTGGACATTTCTATGTTCCAGCGCACCTTGGTTATGACTATACAGGTGAAGGGCTCGCAGGAGAAGACTACCATGGTAGTGACGACGTCCCCGTGGAGAATTTCCCCGACGGAGGTCAGACCGAAGAAGACTACTACGCCGAGGACTACCCTTACGCCAACTGAAGATTAGACTAGAATTGTAGCTAATTGTCGTTACCCTTTTTGAACCCTTTTTGTAGTCAGGCATATGTTGCCTTGACATTTGTACTTCTGCTGTCTTATATTTGATTCGAGACTCTGATGTGTAACAGTTAGTAACTTCTGTTGACTTTATGTTACGTTGTGATTAGAACCTAGACTTCATTCTTGTTACACTATTGCTTCTTGTTGCTTAGTACTGCGTGGTGTGGACAATCATGTGACTTCACCCGTCGTTGCCTTTGGACCCAAAAAGGAAATTTATTTTTCTCTATTTTTGCCGTTCCGGGGCGTGACAAAGAGCTACTATCCATAAGGATTCACTCACCTCAAACTTCATGTCATCATCTAGATGATGATGAACTAGTAAGTAAATAAAGAAAATCAAAAAGAAATAAGGCAAGAAGAGATGAACATAATATGAACAAGTAAGTAAATAACAATCAATAGATGATAATCAATGTGATTTTGGACTTATAGCTTGGTGTTTCACTCATATATTTTGACATTTGGACATGGAAGTAGCTTCCTAACTCAAGAATGCTCAAGAATGGAGATTGGGGGTGTTTGGGATGTGAAGTATAAGAGAGGTAATGGAAGAACACAAGATTAAAACTCACTTTCTATAGCAAAATAGTAGGAGGAAGCTCCTTTTCTCTCTTCTAAACCTATCTCTATCTCTCTTCTTCTCTACAACTTTTCAAACTTTTGCACTTGGCCCCCCCAAAATGAAGAGCAGTTTATATCGGCCAATTTGGCGTGGTTTTGGGATTTTAGAAGTGTTCCCATTGGTCCCAAACATCTGTGAACATAAAACTACGTCGTTTTGGTTTTCAATTAATCAAAATGAATCCCCAAGAAAAATTACAAAAATACACTATTCTGGAGGGGAGTTCCGCGGCGGCACTACTCCTCCTTCGTCCAGATAATGTTGTTTAGGCCCCCAGAGGTTCCGGTATTCGCAAAAAGGCCCTATTTCGTCCGAAATTCACAAAAAATGCGTACGAACTCCAAATTGAGGTTGTGATACACCGTTGGAAAGGTAATGGAGTCTACTTTACATAAACAATAGTTCGGGGATAGGTCACTTTGAGAAGTTTTGCGGTATTTGCGATAAAAGCCGATTTGATCGCCTTTTTCGCCTTCGGAAATTCATAATAGACTCGTTTTAAATCCAAAAATTATGTGCGATATACCGTTGGAAAGCTATTGACCTCTAGTATCCATGAAAAATATTTGAAAATTGTTACGGTGTCCCAATTTTAAAGTCAAATTCTGGTCAAACTGGTCAAACCTGGGATTCCCGGGAAGTTCTGGAAACTTCTGGGAGTTCCCAGGAGCTGACGTTTTTGCTCGATTTTCTTTTAAAACTCATTTTAATACTTTTTTCATGATCTAGAATGATTCTGGTGAATTCGGACGATATCGGTCAAATTTGGTCAAACCTGGTCAAACCTTGGTCAAACCGGTCAACGGGGACTTTCTGGGAACTCCGGGACTTCCAGGGGTCTTTGGGAGCTGACGATTTCATCCGATTTTACTTAAAAACTCTTTTTATCATTTTTCTTATGACGTAGTATGTTTCCAGAACTTTTGGTCCAAATCTGGGAGCTTTCGGGCTTTCAGGGGCATTTTGGTCATTCTGAGCATTTTGAGAAATAGAATCAACTTCCAGGAGTCCTTTCGAGTCCTTTTTCAATCATTGTGAATCACCAAGCTATGGGTCTCCTAAATCTGATAGCCGACCAAATGGGGTGTCTACAGTCACTAGAAGAGAACGTTCAGGATTTACCAAATTTAGAGCTCTTGAATTTACTGAAATGAATAATCCTAATGAACTTAGAAGATGATTTAAGCCATCTTTTGACCATACACGCATAATACAGCCTTGGCCTACCTCTGTGCTATTCCATTACTTCACCTCTTGAGCCTTATCATAATTGCATTGTCATTATAATTCCTTAAATCTAAGCCTAACTCCAAAATACAAGTTTGAGGTTCTTTTTTCTAGGAGTGATTGGGATGCGTTATCTTGACAAGAAGTTTGGTAGTGTGAATAAGGGAAAGTTGGCAAAGAAAAAAAAATGATAAAAAAAAAAGAGTTAAAAAAAAAGAAAAAAAAAGCATGAAAAGAAAAAGAAAAAAAAAAGTGACAATGGTTGTTACAAAAGAAAAAAAAAATACTAATAATAAAAAGAAGAGTGTGAAAAATAAATAAATAAAAAATGAGAAAGAGAAAGAGAGATTGGAGATGTGGGGAAGTTTGAAAAGTTGTAATAGACATTCCAATCACATCCGTTGAGCTAATTGAATATCATGAACTCTTTCTTTTTTCACCTAACGCCTCTTTTTCAAAGTCCTGATGATTTTAAGTAAATTGGATTTGAAGTTAAGGTAATGAGAGAGTTCTCCACGGTATCTCGCTCTCCTAGTGAAAAGTATCCTTTCATGAGACTTTGTGCACTATAAAATTTCCATTTTTCAATATAGATATGAGAAGCATTAGATTCCATTCCATTTACTCTTTATAGCTTCCATATCATGAGTGATAATTATTACACCTAATTCGGAGTGATTTCATTTTGAGAGTGTAATCCCAGTTAGAGTTGAGTCAAAATGAACGTCTTGATAGTATCTTAGGTTATGCCAGCTTTGAAATTACAGTTTTGTATTTTGGTTGTCCATTCACACACACACTTGAAGATTAACAAGTATGAAATATTCTAATGACTTTGATAGTAGATTAACTGTAATGTGTGTGTTGCATTGCTATGGCTTACTAGAGAGTTTCATGAGATTGTTGAGCTTAACTATATTGCTAAATGAGAGGAAAATTTCTTGAAAACATTTAAACTAGAACCATTACCATAAACATGAATTTTGTGGGTAGATTCACTGCAAACCCTTACGAGACAACACTCGTCCACTAGGGGGAATGACACGACTAAAAAGTTGTGCGCTCTTGTGCAACACCCAAGTGTAGGTGGACGTGCAAGTAGTAACTGGTAAGACCAGGTCGATCCCACAGGGAAGGATGAGAATTAAATTACTTAGATTAGACTCTACAAGAAAAGAAAATTCAATATTTTAAGAGAAGCGTAGAACACAAAGTTCTAAAATTAACAACTACTAAACTTAAAAGCAACTAAATTAAATGAACTAATGATTAACTATTTAACTAAAGCAAGATTCGAATATGATTTTTCTTAATAAAAGAAAGTGCTGGGATCACGCGAATCCACTATGACTCAACCATCTACCATGCAAATGCAATTAAGCTCAACGGAGGGCAACTTCTACAGTATCCCGTACTTCTCTAAGGATATAGAATCAATAGTCCTTTCATGACCGGGACTATATCATCACAATTAAGTTTGAAATACACAAAGGTGGTTTAATTCAATAGTTAAGACTCTCACCTACAATGGTGTTAGCATTGAGGGTGGTTTGCAAAATATATTGAAAGAAAATGCCTTAAGGCTTAAAGTTTAAAGACTGTTTTGACAAACTGAGCATTTGGGGACAGTTTGATAACGAATCAGTAAAGCAGAAAGTCTTGGGATACTGTATTAGATGTCCTCAAGAATCAGAAATCTCGATCGATCGACGCGCTTTCGATCGATCGAACTTCTTCATCTCTCGATCGATCGACATATCTTCGATCGCTCGACTATGTCTCTGGTCCGATCGATCGAACTACAGTCGATCGATCGAACACAGAAATAAAAATACTGCATGGCAGAGGCCTGAAATCACGGTTTCATCACGATTTCCCAACCCCGGACTACTCAGACATGGTCTGGGAAGTCTCAGAGTGATTTTTGACGAAAAAGTTCATTAAAGACATGTTTGTTTGCAAGTTTTTCATGAAAACTAAAGAAAATCAAGGATTTTAATTTATCTAGCATGTAACACTACAATATTGAAGGTTAAACTACGAACAAATAAGTGCAGAATGTAAACAGAAATAAAACGAAGTAACCTGGAGGAAACAACTACTATTAAACCTCAAGAATCCAAGCTATAATGGTAAATCTTGATAAAAACCTACAAAAACCACAAGGAAACTCTCTACTCTCTATGAAAACTGATGAAAACAAAGTTGGGCGTCCTTTGAGACGTAAACAAAACGATTATAAATAGCCTCGACCTAATGCTAGGGTTTAAAAACCCCTTTCTGCTGCATGCGCGTATAATCTGATAAAAGGCATGTTCGATCGATCGAACAACCCTCGATCGATTGAACTCCCAAAAACTTCGACCGCTTGGACTACACTCGATCGATCGAAACGTCGATCGCTCGAGTCCTTCTCGATCGCTCGAACCCTGTATTTCAGCTTTGAGTTGTCTTCATCAGGATCAAGCACTTCCTTTTATCAACATTCTTCAATCTTATATACAGCAGCAGTAATCTGCACAAATAATCACTAAAAACAATACCACTTATCATAGTTTAATCAATTTGTGCAAAAACTGGTATTGTAATTCAAACTGCAGATAAACAGGGGAATTGTAGACTTTTCTAGTATATTTTCCTCTTTTAGCGCGGTTGTATTTTACAAATACCCCCGCTTGTCACAACCCCCAACTAGCGATTTGCTAGTCCCTAGTAATAAAGCAAAAATAAACAAGCTTACTAATACTACAACGACTAAAATAACAAAAATAAGACTAAAGCAACTAATCTAATAAAATAAAGGAAACTTCCTAACTCACTGTCGCAGGAATCGCGGTTGCATTTAGCAAATACAACAAGCCGTTAAACCCCTAGGTTTCCCTAGTGGACGAGTGTTGTCTCGTGAGGGTTTGCAGTGAATCTACCCACAAAATTCTAAATTTTAAGCTCAAAAAGATATAGAAAAACCTATAAACATTGTTTCCCATTCAACTATCAATTTAGCTCCACATAACATATCAACCTCATACAAACCATGACGAAATCCACATGTTCCTCATGTCACCAAGATAAATATACATATGCTTTACATTCATGTATCCGTGTGTGTGTGAAATCAACAGTTATGCATCCAACTTTATTAAGAATTGTTTAGACTATCATACTCTTGGAACGCGTAGTTTCAACTTTGATTCTCACATGGGTTTACACTCAAAAATGAACATCTCACAGAAACTTGTTTAGAAATGATCGCTCATGGTGTGAAAACTTTAATAAGAGTGATGTTCCGGCTACTAGTGTTTCACACCGAACTCGATAAAGGACGAACATTTAGAGTAATATAGTCTCATGGAAGGAATACTACTCACTAGAGGAGCGAAATACCGTGGATAACTCAACTTACACTTTCATATTCAAACTACGTCGTCAAGAATCATTAAGGCTTAGACAATTCGACTTTTATTTAGTGAGATAAAGATAAGAGGGGTAAGAAATTGCACATTCTTGGCATTTGGTTGCATTTATTTCTTCTTCATTCCAACCATCCTCTATTTTCATATATATTTCTCTTCTTTTTTTTTTTTTTTCAACATCTCCTTGCATATTTTCTTTTTATACAATCACTTCCACAACTGCTCCCTTCTCATCACATACCTCAACAATTTTTTTCTAGTCACATCAGATGTGCAATCGGGTTTATAACGGTTAAAGTATAAGATGAGGGGTTTTAGGCTTGCATATTGGCAATATTCAATCAGTGTGGGGTTAAAAGGTTCTTGGATGTTGATATAGGTATAAACAAAATGAATAACGATGGCTTAAATCATTTTCTTAACTTCTTAGTTTTAGCACTTCAGTGTTCATTGAGTTTTAATTGGTAAATCCTGAAAGTTCTCCTCTAATAAACAGCCTAAATGAAGAATTTTGAGACTATTCAACGAATTTCAAGAATATTTAAGAAAGAATAATTCGAATTAATGTGACAATTCCCTCAGAATTGAAGATTAAGTTCAAAAGCTCACTAAGGGTTGTTAGTTTCCACTAATTATTCCTTGAAGCATAAAAGTCATATTAACTCTATTTTCAGTTTTCTGCATAGCTATTAACACGTGCAAATGGATTTGGATACAAGAATAGTTAACACATGCATTCCTCTTAGTGAAACTAGAAAAACGCGTGAACTTAAGTCATAAAGGGATGAGATGAATATGAATATGTCATTGCTCGATAATAGCTAAAATAGGAGAGAAAAATTCAAAAAATTTCTACCAATTTAGTTCCAAAACTTGAATTATAATGGAGATTTGCAATAGATGGAGTGATACAGATTGATAAGTATAGATATGCACAGGTGATGGTCTATCTACATCCTACCCCCAACTGAAAATTGTGATGACCTCAGAAGTTGATTTTCAAATAGATAGATAGATTGAGATCACCTGATAAAGCAACGTAACAACTGCCCACATAACAATCTGTAAAGAAGCAAACAATCTCCAAGCAGAAAGGATCAAAATTTAAAGTTCACTTGTAGGTTTCCGTCGGTTCTTGGATATCATGTTTCCAAGTTTATACCATTTGAAGTAATGGATGACGAAAGTCTGCAAGTAATACTAGAAACAGCATCTACCAATGCAGCTATAAACTCTATGGATCTATATGTCGAGACAGAGAATCTTCCCGAGGCCCATCAAACATTAGATGACTGGATTGGGCCGTACACCTCTCTGTTGACACAAGAAGGTGAAAGCTCAAACCCGTTTGTACAGGGGTTATTGCCGTCCACGTCTACACAACATGTGGATTGCTCAAATGCATTGCAAAACAGTCAGAATGATTACAGGAGTCCGATGCAAGACATTGTTTCAGAACGGCCAATTCATGTGCAGTTCAATTTAGATGATTGCGGATATGGTGATGATTGGGCACACAGAGGGATGGAGACCAACTTGACACCGGAAAACTCGGATGAAGAAGATGTGCATGCAGACGAGTATACTGGGGGGGATGAGGAAGACGATGTTATTGAAGATATTTAGCCGACTGCCCAAATAAATCCTGAAAATGCATTGTATGAGCCTCGTTCATCAATTTTTACATCGTTTGACTTGGGCATCCATACTGGAGAGGCATGTTATGCTTCAAACATTGAGGGTAGGCAATGGAATCCAGATCGAGACGAGTTGGTAAAGGGTATGATGTTCAAAACCAAAGATGATCTTCAGAGATTTGTGGAGTTGTACTCAATAAGAACACATCAACGGTACACGGTGGATCAAACCAGTCCAGATCGTTGGTCGTTGAAATGTGAATTGGCATCACAAGGTTGCAAGTGGCAACTACGGGCAAGGTTGAAACAACACGGGATGTTTGAAGTCATAAAGGTTAAGCAAAGCCACACTTGTATGTCCCCTACGATGAACCTTGGTCATAGAAATCTAAATGCTCGGCTAGTGGCTAGGGACATAATGCCAATGATTAAGGAGGAAGCATCTATTAACATCGCTGCGCTATTGCAAAAGGTGAAAGATAAGTATTTGTACACCGTCTCATACAAGAAGGCGTGGAATGCAAAACAGAAAGCCATTGGAATGATATTTGAGGATTGGTGTACATCATACACAGAATTGCCCAAGTTCATGGCTGCAATTCAACAGTATAATCCTGGAACGGTTGTTAAATGGTTCTATGTGAACGGTGGTAGTGTGACTGTAAAGAACTTCGAAAGAGTATTTTGGGCATTTAAGGCGTCCATTGATGGGTTCAAACATTGTCGCCCCGTCATAAGTATCGACGCCACATTCTTGTATGGGAAATATAAGGGCAAATTACTAATCGCTATGGGAACAGATGCAAACGATCAAATTTTTCCTTTAGCATTTGCCATCGTTGACGAGGAGAAAGCTGCAACATGGACGTGGTTTCTGAAATTGCTAAGGGACTACGTTGTGCCTGGCAGAGAAGGCATTTGTTTAATATCCGATCGACATAAAGGCATCCTTTCTGCGGTGAATGAGCATGATGTAGGGTTTCATGAGCCCGATGGGTATCATCGCTATTACCTCCGACATGTGTAGAGTAATTTTGCCACAAAGTTTAAAAATGCATACCTAAAGAAACTTGTATGGAATGCTGGGAGTTCCCACCAAGTCCGTAAATTTAATGGGTTCATGGAAGAGATTAAGAAGGTTGATCCAAAGGCGTGGGAGTATCTTGATGCAATTCCCGTCGAAAAATGGACCATTGCCCACGACGGGGGACGACGGTACGGTATGCGAACAACCAACATCTCAGAGGTATTTAATGGTGTACTCAAGAAATCTAGAAATCTTCCTATCACCGCTTGTGTTGAAATGATCTTTTTCGTGTTGTTAAGTACTCTAGCGAGCGACGTGAACTTGCTGAGACACCCATCAGGGAAGGTTTTACCTTCACCCCAGGAGCAATGTCTAGATTGTTGAAATCAGAAGGCAAGATTGGTAGGTACAACCTCGAGATTTTTCATTCTGGGCACGGGTACGTGCAGGTCAACAAAGGGGGAGCATCGGGTTCTAATCAAATTGTGAACATATCTGATAGGACTTGCAGTTGTGGAAAATGGGATATATATAAAATGCCATGTACTCACGCATTGGCAGTTCTAGCTAAGTTTAGAACTTCATATCAAAATTACGTTCATCAATGTTACACAATTGACTCGTACAACAAGTGTTGGGCACCCCAGTTTTTCCCAATCCATCACAAAGATTACTAGAACCCACCTTCTGGTCCTACAGTTGTGCACAATCCTGCTATGCTTCGAGGTAAAGGCCGACCACGATCAACCTGCATAACAAATGAGATGGATTTGAGAGAGGGGGGTAGGGCTACTTATCAATGTGGATTATGCCATCAACAAGGCCATGACAGGAGACGATGCCCCCAACAACGCAGTCAAGCTGGGCCATCTAATGCAGTATAATTTTCAGTATTGTGTTTGAGCGATGTGCTTTGTAATATGTACTTACTTGTTGTGACTATGTAATGTGCAATTGGAAATGAAAACTTTATTTAGTACAAACTCCTTGTATATCCACTACAAACTGCGTAGTTAACTAGTACAAACTTTGTAAACAAACTCCTTAGTAAACAAATAGCTTAGATAACTAATACAAACATCCTAGTAAACAACAATTGTGCGGTCAACGCTTCAACCTCCGTAGAATTTCCTCAGTGTTGTTCCTCGCTTCATTTCCAGATGAGTTGGCAACATTTGACGGGCCCACACCACTTTCTTTTGTCGAGCCAGTGACATGTAGCGGTTTAAAGATATAACAACATCTATGATAGCGGTAGTGTGCAGAGTACCTCAACGATGTTGCAGTACTGTCATAGCTTTTCTACACGTATAATTCATGAAAACAATTTTCATAAGATACATATCATCATAACCATTGAAATGGAAGCGATGAGAGGTTTTGGTTCTAACCTTAGCACACCATTCATACCAAGTTTGGTCAGGAACTTCTAGCAACCTTTGTTCAGTAAAACAAACACCTATCATCGTTAACAACTCCTGAAGGAGTTCATGTTCCTTCTGCCAGCTCCAAACCTGAGTCGCAATGGCATCATCTGGAAGATCACATCCAGGGATTATCTCAGCAAAGACGGTCTGCAAAGCTTCGAAAGCAACATATTTAAATGAACCATCTTCATGTTTCCATTCTGGAGTAGCAAAATCCATGAGTGCTTCTAGTAGAACACCCTTCTCTTCAATACTCAGTATCCTTTTTTCAAAAAAAATGTGGGGGGTACGTAGGTGTATACTTATTTGCCATACTAAAAACCAATGCAGTGAAGAAGAAGAAGGATAAGAAGGAATGCTTCGGATATCACATTGAATATTAAAACCACAGTATATATAGACCATAGAATGCCTAGGACAAGTCACTGGGTCTGACGCCCAGCAGTTGACGCGACAAGTCACTACTTCTGACAACATTCCAGTTAATGCGATAAGTCACTGGGTCTGACGCCCAGCAGTTGATGCGACAAGTCACTGGGTATGACGTCCAGCAGTTGATGCGACAAGTCACTGGGTCTGACGTCCAGCAGTTGATGTGACAAGTCACTACTTTAAGTTTTTTTACACCACGTAATTTAGCATATTTAACTCTTGTTTAATATCATGTTGTAGCTTCATAACATTTACTAGTGATTTTGTTGACTAACCATCATGTTTGAACAGCTTGCTTACCATAGATGTACATCCTGGACCTGAGGATCCCTCAGTACTGACATTATAGGACGCACATCGGTCATCCGCCATTTGGGATGGTGAGATCTTGAGTCAGCTTTACTGCCGGCGCTCTGAGGCTGTTTTACGACGAGGTCCTGATCTAGATCAGCACATATTAGATTACATCAGACAGATCGGGTTCTACGGCACATATAGACTTGGATTTATACAGTATGATTGGGGTTTGATCACTGCCCTAGTTGAGAGGTGGCGTGTTGAGACACACACATTTCACCTACCTGTCGACGAGACCACGATCACCCTGCAGGACGTCAGCATTATATTGGGCCTACCAGTCGATGGTCGTGCGGTTACCGGTATTGATGTTTCACGCTCCAAGGAGCAGTGGCAGGAGCTATTTCAGGAGTTGCTCGGTTTCACGCCACCCCTAGCCACTATCTCAGGATCTTCACTGCGACTGACTACGATACGGGACCATTTCACTCCCCAGATCGCTCAGCATGCCGACGACGCCACTATTCAGCAGATGGCTCGATGTTATTGTATGATGTTGATAGGAGGGTCGTTGTTCCCAGACAAGTCTGGGAACAAAGTCAGCCTCATATATCTACCACATCTATGACACTTTGATGTTGGCTATAGCTGGGGCAGTGCAGCATTGGCATATCTATACCGTGAGTTGTGTGCTGCAGCTCATCGTACCGCTGTTGAGATATCCGGCCCGCTTATACTTTTACAGGTTATGTGTTATGTGAATTCTGTGAATTACGCATATTTTACGATTGTTCAGTCTATCATAAATAACTTAACTCAATTATTATCAATCGTAGCTTTGGACATGGGAGAGATTGACCCATATCCGACCAGTCCCCTTACCAGCAGCTGTACCAGAGGATGGTCCATTGGGTTGTAGGTATAATTACATTATTTTATACATTATTTTTATTCATTACTCGTACATTCATTTAAGTGTTCCAAATTTTGTCATTACTTTAGGTGGTTGACCCGATTCTCAATTCGGGATGTGCCTACTCATGTCCAGCGTCACTTTCGGGACCAGTTGGATCAGATGAGGCCCGAGCAGGTAAATAATGTGCAGAGTTTAACCGCCATTTTCATTATTGTTCAAGTTGCTAATTTTTTATATATTTTTCATAGATGATTTAGCAGACGTACAGTGCTGAGCTTGTCGCTTCGTTACCTCCGTACTGTCGAGCTAGGCAGGGCGCATGGATGGCCAGATGTCCGTTGATCGTGTACACCGTGGTTGAGTGGCATCATCCCGACAGAGTGATGAGAGAGTTTGGGATGAGGCAGGTAGTCCCAGAGCCATGTAACACTATGAGGACATTACATCGCATTGATCGACGTGGTCATGCGAATACCGACTGGAGTCACTTCCATAGGGAGTATGTAGAGCTCTGGGACAATCGGCTACAGCATGTTATGGTAGGTATTCCAGATGCAGCTCACATGCTTGCCTCAGACCCATATATGAGATGGTATAGCCGCATTACACGTAGACTGATTGGACCAGTTAGAGATCTACCGACTGTTGGCTTCCAGCCAGTCGGTACGATTCGCGGCGTTCTGGTGAGATGTTTTACTTATCGTACAACATATAAAATTTCCATCCTGCACTTGGCATAAAATGTTGAATACTTAATTAAACTTTCCATTTGTTTTTCAGGAGGATGATGTGACTCGTGTGTATGAGGTTGCACGATCGGTGTTGGCTAGTTTAGCAGCAGGCGGCCCTCATTCCGTCCCTCCAGAGGTGATGGCGGCATTAGAGGAGATTCGTACGATTAGTGAGCATTCATTACAGGCTGTTCATGAGGATCGACGATTACACGGGGCTGTTCCATCTTCCACAGTATTCGTGCCCCGCGTCGCAGAGCCTCAGCCTCAGCCTCAGCCTCAGCCACAGCCTCATCCTCAGACGCATCCTCATTCTCAGCCTCAGTCTCAGTCTCAGGAGCAGACAGACCCATCTACACACTCTCAGTCTGAGCCACATACACCAGATGATCAGGGTCCTGCTGTGTATGCATATGATGATACAGCCGACGTTTATAGGCCTTTCACTCCAGGGGGCTCTCAGTTCCGTATATCTCCGATCCATGACTTCTCCATCCCACAGTACACATGTACAGATGCACCGTCGTCATTGTCGATCCCGCTACCACATACAGATTCACAGTTCGAGGCGATGGTGATGATGGTGGAGAGTTTGACTCATGTAGGGGCGAAGGAGATGCATGTGGAGGCGAGAGAGACAACTGGACATGATACCCCCATGGCAGAGACACAGGATGAGGGTTTGACACAGGCCGAGTCTCAGCAACGACCTCCGATACGTTCAGTTTACGCTAGGGGTAGAGGTCGTCATGGCCGCAGAGGGAGAGGGGTATCGCAGGTCATCCAGCCACGTGAGGAGGTTCCACTAGTGGAGGATCCACCACAGGCAGAGGGTAGGCCTAAGAGAACGAAGAGGGTTCCGTGGTGTGGGACACATTATAAACAAAGATAGTCTATAGGATCCACAAATAATTACACCTTTGTTTTTTGATGTATTATAAACAAATAATTACACATTTGTATATATATAAATTTTTTTGATTCTATACATCTATATCTCTCCCACTATCTCTCTCTATCTCTCTCCCCCTCACTCTCTTTCTATCTCTCCCACTCTCTCTCTCACTCTATCTCTATCTCCCACTCTCTCTATCTCTCTCGCCCTCACTCTCTCTCTATCTCTCTATCTCTCCCACTCTCTGTCTATCTCTATCTCTCACTCTCTCTATCACCCACTCTCTCTAACTCTCACCCCCTCACTCTCTCTATCTCTCTATCTCTACCACTCTCTCGCACTCTCTATCTCTCGCACTCTGTATCTCTCCCACTCTCTATCTCTCTCCCACTCTCTCGCACATATCTCTCTATCTCTCTCCCACTCCCACTCTCTTGCACCTATCTCTCTATCTCTATCTCTATCTCTCTCCCACTCTCTCGCACCTATCTCTCTATCTTTCTCCCACTCCCACTCTCTCGCACTCTCTATCTCTCTCCCACTCTCTCGCACCTATCTCTCTATCTCTCTCCCACTCCCACTCTCTCGCACTCTCTATCTCTCCAAGAGGATTAATCATACTTGGTGTTTCAATTATGAAAATATAAATATGTTGGATATATAGCAGGGAGCTGCTGTAATGGACAGACTGCTGGGAATTTAGCTGCTGATGAAATCGCTACTCTAAGTAGCGAGTTCTTGCTAAAGTCGCTATTTCAAATAGCGATTTCAGTCTGGACTTGGTTTGGCCTGAAGTCGCTAGTTGAAGTCGCAACTTCTAGAAAAGTGATGGATTTGGGAAATAAGTTGAAACAGTGACGGGTCAAGGACATATTTGCCCCATTTTGATGCTTTGGGTAAAAAATTCCTTGAACTCCCTTCAGTACCACAAATATCAAATGGTTCAAACTGGTGTATCCTCCAATCAAAACCTGATTTTTAAGCCCTCCTTTTCTACCACCATATGTCAAAGGGGTTCTTCCAGTACTATTTCCCTTTCTAGAACCAGATGAGAGGGCATTCACATCATGCTTTGCTTTGAGCTCTTCCTTCTCATTCATTAATTTTTGGATTTGGGCTTGGGCCACTTTGAGATTCTTCCTCAAGTAATCATTGAATCTTTCAGAATGCTATTTTGGTACTCATGATCTATGTGCTCCTCTGATTCACTTTGTGCTAACTCACATTCTTCAGCATTCATCCGAGACTTGGTTGATGTATTATTCTCCCAATCTTTTGGAATCTCAAATGCTTCATCATTAAACACTTTCATTTCCACCATTGATGCATTATGGAGTAGACCAGTAGGAGTTGAACTTTTGGCATGAGAGACATTTGAAATTTCATGGATACCCTTATCACTTAATCTATACAGAACAGATCTTGTAGGATTTGAAGTGATAAAATCATTCCCAAAATCTTCTTCACTGAGACTACCTTGAACATTAGGACAGACATCCAAGGAATGATCAAATTTATAAATAGGGGGTGGAACATTAATTGCTTTGGTATGGGCAGGTTTGGGATTTAACACTCCAATAGATTTGTGTTTATCCATGGCAGTAGGAAGAAAGCATAAAAGTTCCAAGAAAAACCAAAGAATTCTAGAGAGAATGTGGATTTTCTCTCTCTAAGCCTAAGTACTCCCTTAACTTCAATGGTGAACTAATTGGGTATTTTGAGGGAGCTAGATGTCTGAGACAAGGCGACTGAGACAAGGCGACCCTTTGTCTCCCTATCTCTTTGTTCTTGTGATGGACACACTTAGCCAATTAATACATCACAATATTCAAACATCATCATCCTTTAAATTAGATGTGAGAAAAATAAAATCTCCCACCTTTGTTTTGTGGATGACCTTTTTCCTTCTTTCATCTACATTATACCAAACCTCATAAATTATTTGGTCACTAATCTTACCATCAATGTCTTTCATTCTACTATTATCTGTGACTTCAAATGTGTGAATTGCTCCCTCCTTTTAGAAAGCGTAGCATTACAATAGATCAAATTCCTTATCTCATCCTAAAACTTTTTGAAAATTCCATGTGTATAAACTGATTGCATCTGCTTTTCCATATAAATTGCAGTTATGAGGGGTATGTTAGAATAAAATGAATGGAAGTCTGAATGTTTTTCATTCTCAACCTTCCTACTCAAAGCCTTAACGCATTGCACAACAAATTGCTGCAAAGTAGTTTTTGAATGAATGTAATCATAAAAAAATGCATTCATGCTTTCACTACATTGGCTCGAGGACATTCCAGCCAAAAGGTATGTCTTACAAACACTGGAACCCAACGTTCTCTATCTGCATAAAATGATTTCAGCCACTCATTATTTTCAAGGTTGTATAGCTCTATCATGTTCCTCCATTTTCCTTCAAAATCTTTTATTCTTAAAGAGTCATAAGTAATTTCTTGAGAAGCTTCTTAATCGCTTTGTAATCAGCATATCCTCTCAATTTGTAGTACCTATAATTTCCTCTACTTATAATAAATGAGTTTTCTGAATTTCTATCATTTGGCCTATTATTGTATTATTTTAATTATGTGACTATCAATGTGGTAGTACAACTAATTAGACTATAGGCACTGCATCGACTCGATCATAATTAGACTTAATTTAGTCCCGTACCCAGACCCGGACATTAGAATTAATACCCAGTTGCACATAAATTGAGACCGACACATATATTGAGGACTTTTGCACGTAAATTGAAAAAGTCGCACGAAATAGGAGGTGGGCCCCACCATGGCCGCCCACATGACAGCCCATGCAACATCACCTCCCTAGCCACTTATCTATCCAAATGACACTTGTCCATGCACTTTGACACCTAGCACATGCATATTCCTATATATACATGCATATACTCTTGCATGAGACCCTCTTGGCCATTATAATCTACACATAAGTTAGGAGATGAGCTCCATGAAGAGATAGAAGAATTAGGAAGAAAACCAAAGCATCCTTTCCTCTTTTTCCTTGTACACCTTCATACATACACCCATATACTTACACCCCCACCAACATGGGAACCTAGAAGTTGTAAGAAGAAGTTTTAGAGGACCAAGAAGAATCCCAGAAGTGAAGGAGTTAGAAGAAGAAGTCACCACCATTGAAGTTTGAGTTCAAGCTTCCTAAGGTCTAATCCTACATCTTAAGCTCAATTTCAAGTATTAGTGAGTTTTCTAACTCACTTAGAAACAATATAGTGTTGGGTAATATTTAGTAATGTTTTGATGTTGTTATTTTGGAGTTTCCATGCCATGCAAGTAGATTTTTGAAGTTAAAACCGTAGTATAACAATGCTGTTAAAACTGCAGAAAAGGGTACCAAAAATTGGTTTGTGGGAGAAACCGATTTTTGGGAAAGGGCATGAGAAACCGGTTAGCAGGAGTAACTGGTTTCTGGGAACAGATTTCTAATATGTTGATTTCTAAGCTTTGTTGAATTGTACCTCGACTTTACCAGCATGAGACCTTGTTATATGTTTATTAGAAATTGCATGTTAGTATCCTGGACTTATAAACGAAGTTATGCATGTGTTTATGTGTTAGATTTACGAAATGTGCTTTGAACTTACGGAACATGCTTTAATAGTTACACCTTAACTCAAGAATGGATCTATATGGTTTGAAATAATAGTTATGAGGACATTGTACTATCCAAAGGAGTAGTTATGGTTAGTACCCCGAGCTTTAAGTGTTGTACATTGCATGTAAAGAAGAATTCTAGTAATAGTCACCAGAAACCAATTAGTGAGAGAAACCAATTTATGGGAATAGTTTTATGTTACGTTGATTTCTTAGCTATACCTCGACTTTATTAGTATCAAACCTTGTTATATATAAATATATATTAGAGACTGCATGTATAGTACCCCAAGCTTTAAGTGTTGTACATTGCATGTAAAGAAGGATTCTAGTAATAGTCACCATAAACCAATTAGTGGGAGAAACCAATTTCTAGGAACAATTTTCTATTACGTTGATTTCTTAGCTTTGTTTAGTTGTACCTCGACTTTATTAGTATGAAACCTTGTTATATGCATATTAGAGACTGCATGTATAGTACCCCAAGCTTTAAGTGTTGAACATTGCATGTAAAAAAGGATTCTAGTAAGTGTCACTAGAAACCAATTAGTGGGAGTAACCAATTTGTGGGGTCTGTTTTTGATAAATTTTCCTTAAGTCATACTCGTAGCAACGAGCTGAATGTTTATGCATATTCGGACTATGTTAGTATAATATGACGTAAAACAGATTGACGAACGTATAAACAGGAGCTAATAATTGTAATCAAAAATCATATAATAAACCTAAATTTGTAATGAGTGAAGCGTGCATGGTCAGGGATACGTTAGAATCAGTTGTGTTATGTCAGGAACAACTTATGCTGAGAACAACTGTCAGTTTAAGTAAACTAGGTTGCGGAGTCCAGAATGGTGTAGAAAAGGTATAATTATCAGGTTGGTGGCCATGAGGGCCTAGTGTGATGACAGCGTGGTAAGTCGAGACTCCGTGTCAGACTCAGAATGGTATGATAGGACTTCGTGTCAAACTAGTGTTGTTAGTCCGGACTTCTTGTTGGACTCAGAATAGTTATGTTAGGACTTCGTGTCGGGTTGGTTGGGAAAGCTAGGACTCTGTGTCAGGCTTATTCGTTTAGTTGAGTTGAACACTTCGGTTCTTCGTGACGAAGTGAAGGCTGAGTTGAACACTTCGGTTCTTCGTGATAAAGTGAGGTTTGGGTTAAACACTTCGGTTCTTCATGACGAAGTGAGGTTTGAGTTGAACACTTCAATTCTTCGTGACAAAGTGAGGTTTGAGTTGAGCACTTTAGTTCTTTGTGACAAAGTGAGGTTTGAGTTGAATACTTCGGTTCTTCGTGAAGAACTGAAGGCTGAGTTGAACACTTTACTTCTTCATGACGAAGTGAGTGTTGAGTTGAACACTTCGGTTCTTTGTGACGAAGTGAAGGCTGAGTTGAACACTTCGGTTCTTCGTGACGAAGTGAGATTTGAGTTGAACACTTCGATCCTTCGTGATGAAGTGAAGTTTGAGTTGAACACTTTGGTTCTCCATGATGAAGTGAAGGTTAGAGTAAAGTAGTTAGACTTTATGTTGTTGTTATCTAGAGTTGAGATTTCAGTGTCAGCTCTCATAGTAGATTGATAGTGATGGTCAGGATGTTGAGATTAGTAGTGTTGATCGTATTCTTTTCGAATACCTGAATGGCAAAGTTAGTAGTCATGGTTCGATGGTGAAAACGTGAGGTTCTTTAAAAGACGTAATAAAAAGAAGTAAACGTAATTTGTTCGTGTGTGGCTATATAAGTTCCATTTGATTTAGTTTTCTCACTCGGCTTTCATAAGCTGACGGCGTTCATGTCACTGGACATTCCTATGTCTAGCTTTTCCAGGTAAAGAATACACAAGTTGTGATGCTGGCCAGGAGGATTACGTGGAGCAAGAGTACATCGAGGAGGATTATGGCTACGCTAGTTAGAGAGAAGACTAGTAGTTGTAATCTTGTAAATATTTTTGGTTGTAACCTCTATCAGAGGACTTTATCCATCTTTTGTAATAGTTTTTGTAAGGCCCTAATGCCATAAGAAAATGTTGTATCCTTGGGTTTGTAATTAGTTGAACTAGTACTACTGTTTCCTTTGTAATATAACCAGGATGTTAAGGTTGACTTTATCTTATGATTAGTCATGTTGCTTTTATTATTGATGGGTTATGGACAATTTAGTGATTCAACTAGTTACGTGCCTAAGGCTCCAAGATGGAAAATTTATTTATTTTTCCTATTTTTGCTACGCCGGGGCGTGACACAATTTCTCAAGAACTTTTTTCAATATATGCCACCTACATAGGTAGTGTTGGCTCGTATAGCTTTGCATTGATTTGTAATTATGGCTTTTGGCGAATGTTCATTCATGCAATCCAACTATGTCTTGAAAAGCCATACAAAACTCTATGTATCTACATTTGACAATAGACCACAACCCATCAATGTAGATTGACGACGATAATTTATGCTAAGAAATGGAGTTAAAGGCATATCAATAACTGTTTGTCAAATATGTTGTGTCAAATGTAATAACATCGTTAAATGAGTCATACGCAACTCTAGACCTAGCGTCTGCCCAGAATATGTTCCTAAACCTTCCTTCTCCATCCAAGTCCAAGGAGCACAAGAAGTTTGGATTTCTTTTTTGCATTTGAAAAAAATAATTATGAACAGCTTGAGCATCTCCTTCTCCAAGTTTTAGTCTCCTTATTTTGTCGATATAATTCATGTATTCTTTTTCACCAAATTGTAAGTTTTCATAACCCCCGCCTCCACAACAAGTGACTGAAAAGTTTTACTCAATTTTATTCCTGCTTGATCATTTAATTCAAGGCGTTATCTTGCTTGCAGCCCCAACCTCTTGTTACAAGTATAGAACCGTGACTTTTGTGGGACTAACAGCATGATTGTGATCCAGAACAACAAGGGATCATCGATAGCTCCCATCATTGCAAATTGTACCATTGATCCTAGCTTTGCAGTCAATTTTTATTGAGGGCTTTCCACGAAATGAATTTTTGCCTTTGTTTTTTGGTTTACCTCCCAGAGCACAAGAAAGTGTGAAGTACTTCATTATTCCATCTCCTCCCAGATGTGATCTTCTTGTTGCTATACCAAAGCCAGTAATGAAAGCATATTGCCTATAAAATTGATTAACATCTTCAATAGAATTAAACATCATACCCATTTCGGGGATTTTCGCATTGGAGCTACCTTCACTATGATCCCTATTCATGACTAAGGGTGTGTTTGATAACCCAATTAAGTGGTAAAAATGAAAGTTTTCAGCACTGATTTTTTTTTCAGTGCGTTTGATAGCGTACCACTTAATTGAAAAAGCAGCCAAAAAATCGCTGAAAACTTTAAGTAAAAAATTTCTACTGAAAATAATCACTGAATGTAGTCTATTTCAGTAGTAAAAAATTTGTTTTCAATACTACAAATTCAATCGCTTAAATTTTTAGTACTTAAAATTCAGCACTTAATTTTCAGTTTTATCTAACACCCTAAGACTTCATCATCATGTTCTTTCCCATATAGCTGATACTCATCTGGGTACATCTCGTTACTAGAATTAAATTCTAGATTTTCAACGTGCCTTGTTGCCATGACAAAAGTGATTTACCTTAGTTCTGTAGTGTTGACATATCACATCAATGAGTGTAAATATACAAATCATTTTCATGTGACACCATAAAATGCACACTTGAACTAAAATATTTCCTTTTTGAATACAAACTCATTTATTTGTATTTTATTCCAAATATTATTTATTGATATTGCAAAATCTATATGGCTTGCGATGTGGATGGCCACATAACCCGGCGGCCAATATAGGTATAGCCTAAGTCGGAGCCTATAGCACTGCTTATCTTGACAAGGTGCAAATATTTCTTACCACCGTATGTGTCGAACCAAACCAGTAGTATGTAGTATTGAAGTCTTTTGCCCAAAGTTTAGACTTTTTCTCTTTTTCTTCCCTACTAACACTCTGTTTGGTATTGTCACGCCCCAGCGTAGCAAAATAAGGAAAAAAAAAATTCATTTCCATTTTGGACCCGTAGGTCATGACAGGTGAGGGATCGCTTGTCCTGTACTTAGCTTAACATGTACCAGAAAACAGAGTATGTAAAGCAGCAAAGAAGAAATTGAAATCAATATTACAAACTTAATTAATATTACATTGTCTCAAATAAAAGTATTGCTTAAGGCACAAGCCGCCTTATTCAAATTAAAACATTATTCATATCTTTTATTACAACTTTAATAAATTATAAAAGCAGCTCTGCAGACTTCTCTAGCTGGCATAATCATATAATCCTGCATAGCCATCTCCTGGACATTTTGGGTGTCCAGGACAAAATAAAGTCATCAGTTAATGAAAGCCGAGTGAGCATAATGAACATACAAGCAATCTATATAAAAGCACATTAACTGTCTTTGCATTTAGTATTTTACAGTACTGGTAATCCATTATTCTAGTCGTCACATATAAACAATAAATGAATAATTAAATCAATTATATAAGACCGTGCATGAACAATGTGACCACCTCACCTTACTGACTCTTTTATATTGACCACAACCTCTCGACTCATTCGGTTCGCCAGAACCATCCGACACGAGGCCGTTGTTTTTAGATCGGTCTACCGTATCCGAGTCGGCCTGGACACGACCTGATTGGCCTGCCGTATCCGAATCGACCTGGGCTCAATCCTTCCTAATTAATCTACCGTATCCGAGTCGGCCTGGAATAATTAAGGTGACACAAGACTTTGATTGACCTACCGTATCCGAATCGGCCTGGGCTCAATCATTCCTAATTAATCTGCCGTATCCGAATCGGCCTAGAATAATTAAGGTGACACAATTCGAAACACCCTTTCATTACTTACTTCTCACAAGACATATATGTCGACCCAAACGACCCCTTTCCAACATGCCAACTCGACTATGCACGTGTATGACTTATTCCATTTACGATTTTCTTTAACATGACAGTGGTTGTTTTAAACATGTGATTATTATCAAGTGAACCAATTTAGCTTAATTTGATTTTAGGAAACTGACGGCGTAATTTTCGGTGCCATAGAATTTACAATTTTTAGAAGATAAAATAATATATAAATTTAGTCACAAGACCCTTCTTAATGACATAAATATATAAAAGTAGAGGGTACATGCTTTGACATTATTTTTAATAGAAACAAGGCATTAAAATACAATTCTGCTATTTTTCCATAAGTTTAGAAGTACCAAATGTATTTTAAAATAATTAAAATATTAGTTAAACGACCACTAATTTATTTATTAACAACATCAAGTCCTAGTTTTATAATTGATAAATTACAAAACTATATGAAAATGACCTCTAACATGTTAACAATAATACAGAATTTAATAGAGTCAATAAGTACTTTTAACACTTATTTTATACTAATATATTTACTATTTATTTTTATGATAAAAATAATAATTTACAAACTTATATGTATGTAGTAAGTATTAAACTCTCAACCTTGGGGTCAAGGAACTAACCAATCAACAAACTATTTCAAGGGGGACTAATTGGGATCCTAATATTTCATCGTTAATTTACAGAATAAGTTTTCGTTAACATTTTTGGTACCACTAATTTTGTACCTCCATGGCTATATATACATATCTATACATATTCACTTATTTTCAAACCATACGGATAGCGCGTAATGACTTAAAGTACATTAAGAGTGGGTTCAAGAGACTCACCGTTCTTTGTAGTGACGGGACTAAGAGACCGAAAGATTCTGTAAATATCCGTAATATAAGTTTGAGCTATACTGGAAATGGAGCTCTTACTGTGATAAAAATCCTTCCATATTTCCCTCTCCCCTTTTGATTCCCAGAATGTACATATAAATGTGCGTGTGATTGTAATTATAAGAGCCTCTCATTCAACATTGCCGGTACAATGGCTGGGAAAAAAAAGGGTAGCATTTCCCTAACAATTCAGTGAGTAATCAGACCAAATCATAATGAACAAAAAAAAAATACCATATTGAGCATATAGCAAAAATGTCTAATTGAGTTTGGCTAATTGCTCCATACCCGTCCCTTCAAAATCAACTATGCTTTCCTAACTAAAAACACTTAGAACAAAAACTCACATAAAAAATGAATTCATGGAATACACTTGGTCCAATGGGTACAGATACAATTTCAATAGAGGAGTTTCAAATGCAGAGAAAAAGGAGAGTGTGAATGAACTCACCCTTGCTCAGCCTCGGTGTTGTGTTATAGAACTTGCAATTGAGACAGATCAAAATTCACCCTTACAAAATTAAAGTTGCAGATTCCTAACCCTATCCTAAAAATGACTGCGAAACACATTAAATAAAGTCACAAACTTAAAGTAGATATGCGAAAAAATAATAATAATAATGAAAAACATTTTGTGTTCTCAATTTACTACGGAGAATTAGCAGGGAAAGAAAATTTTTACCTACAACAAACCTAATGATGACCCAAAAGTCTGCACCAAAAGATAAGAATAAGGAGAGTATTAGTGAGTCTGCAAAATAAATAAGGGAGAAGGAAAGACCAACGTTAAAACAGAGAAGTAGTAGAGGTGGCTTTACTTTCAGGAACCCGTGGGTTTAATAAATTAAAAAGAAAAAACTATTTTCCTCTTAGTCTCACCTGTATTTTCTATAAGCTTAAATCTTTCAAAAAAAGAAAAGGAAGAATTAGTATTTCCTTGCTGTTTTATTTTTCCTCATTAATCTATGAACACCCCTTAATATTTTGCAGTTGCATAGAATTATGGTAAAACACTAAAACTAATCAAAAGTCGTGCAAAAGAAAAGAAAAGAAAAGAAAAGGGCATTTTGATATGGAAAAATTTGATCTTATTTAAACCACATGATCAAAAGAAAGACTCAAAAAGATGTGGTCATCATCGTCCATTTCGATATAACCAATTATGTGGTTCTCTCCTCCCTCCCTCACACTCTTGAAGAAGAAAGAGAAAAAAGCAACCAAAAGGTTAACAATCCGTGAGAGTGATATACAGTCATCACCACATCACTCAGTTTGCATTCATATTTATTACTCTATGTATGACTTTTTTTGTATTGACCGAATTTAAAAAATAAAAAAAAATAAAAAAATAAAAAAACCAACCCATTGCAATACTTCTGGATGGGCTTTTGAGAGGATTTACATTACAGTCCATAAGGAACCCAGAAAGAGTACCTGAATGGGAGGGTGAGAAGTCCTTAACGGTTGGCTAAATTCAAACCGAGAGCTCGAAAGCCCCAATCAGAACCCTATTCAAACCCTATAAGAAAATTCATTGGAAATTAGAACAATATTTAGAAAACTAACAAAATGAAAGTTGAGGCAAATAGATTAAAAAAAACAAAAAGAAATTAGAGTAAGAGAGAGTAACAGAGAGTACCTTTCAAAAAACCCAAGTCGTCGGTGGTGAGCGGCGCTGGACGGCAGAGGTTCCGGCGTGGGAGAGAGAGAGAGAGAGAGAGAGAGAGAGAGAGAGGGATGGGGGGGGGGGGGGGGGGGGGGGGGGGATTTTGTGCTCCTAGGGCCTCCAAATCTGAGAAGAAAGGAGAAGAAGAAATTTGTGGGGAGAGAGAGAGAGAGAACTGTGAAACCAAAGGAGAGAGGGAAATTTCAAATTAAAGTAATGTTCGATCAAAAGTGATGGGCAAATGCATGCGGTGGGATATCAGTGTGGGGGCGTGGTAGGGTGTATCTGTGGGATAGCGAATAGAGGTGTGAGTGAGTTGTGGACCACTTGATGAAGATCAAAGGGTTAGAGTTATAAGAGCCCCTTTTGTGGGTGAAATGACTAAACTACCCTTTTTGTAGGATATAATATAGATGCACTAATAGATTAAACAAATGGAGATGGGTTTAAAATAAAAGGCACAAAAAATAAAATAAAAAAATGTACATAGAGAGAATGCCTTTGAGCTCTCCTATGGCAGGTGATACCAAAAACACAAAGGTCAAAGTTCGAATCAAACCCACGAGGGAGGCTTAATTAGATTTTTTGGAAATGGAACTGAAGAAAAAAAGAAGGGGAATCACTAATTCTAGAGATGAGAAAATTTAGATATAGTTGGAAAAAGAGAAGGGGAATCACTAATTCTGATACAGAGTTGGAATCACTAATTTCTTACAGCAGGGGAATCACTAATGTGAGTGACTCTTACACCACTTAACTCTTACACCACTCTTACACCACTTGATGAAGATATAGTGTATTAAGAGCCCCGTGCTATGCATGGGCTTTGCTGTATTTTAAAAAAAAATGCAATTCACTAAGTATTTAAACTATACAACTAAGAAGGAACTATAAACATTAGTTGAGAACCAAATGACTTTTAATGAAGCCTACTTTAAATACATCAATGTTGAATGTTTTTAAACTAAGCGAGGTGTCTCTGCTTTGTAAATACTCTCTTCTAGTTGAGTTGCAAGTCTCTTCTTTTGCTTTGCTGCATTGTTTGATTGTTCTATAATAGGGTGTGATTGCATTTTTGGTTTCAAGAAATTACTTCGTATACAACAGTTGAATCCAAAGCAAGCATAAAAAATAAAAATAAAAATAAAAAAGATCACTAAGAAAAGAGAAGAAATGAAAAATGTACTAAACTATGCCATATATGAGTAAACTTCACTTACTGGCAGTGCATAAGCATCAAGGCTTTCCCCTCAAATGCAAGAATTAAATAGGAATTTAAAGAAAGACAACTCAAAATGAGAAACACCCAGAAACAAAATAACCTGGAGGTATTGGATTAGAAGATCATTTCACCACAAAAAGCAGCAATCCATTGGAGAAGATATGTTTGACTTTATAAAAACTATGTTAAAACCTTTACGGTGCAACCACAACAATCACATGAGGCTGCCAAAAAGAAAAAAGAAAGAGAAAAAACAAACTCAAGAACTCAGAAATACCTTTACTCTTCAAATCTAGTCACTACAGTGGGATAGTGCTAGACCCAATACTTAAAAATAAAGTGTTTTCACTAATTCTCAAGCAAACTGACATCCTACAAAAAACTTGCAAAAAAAAAAAATGGTCCAAAAATTCAAAGAAATGAGAAATTATGAAACCCAACATAATGGAAACCCATTTTCATTCATGGAAGCCATTATCATGGAACCCAACATAATGGAAACCCATTTTCATTCATGACCCACAACATAATGAAACCCATTTTCACATTAGTGATTCCCGGGCAGAGAATGGGTAATTGATACCTAGACTAATTGGAAACCCTACACATACCTCCAAGTGGCCCGGCGATTCATAAGAGGATGCAAAGTGCCCAAAATGGGGAGCTCCTTAAGCTAGAACCAAAATGCCCAAAATGGGTCCTCTCACACTAAAAAATTGAAAACCAATTCCTAACCCTAAAAACAAAAATCAAAATCCCAGCAACCCACAAAATGCCCAGAACCCAGATTAAGTGCCTAAACCAAAGCCCACAAAGGAGTTCCTAAAAACTTTGTGTCGGCGGCGGGACGAGGTGTGAGGTGAGAGACAGCGAGAGAGAGAGAGAGAGAGAGAGAGAGAGAGAGAGAGAGAGAGAGAGAGAGAGATTCAAATTTGGTTGAGGGAGAGAGAGAGAGTGAGAGTTTCAAATTTGAAAGAGAGAGACTGATGCGGGGGAGTGATATAGTGTATTATGGGAGATGGAGTGTTTGTGTGAGTGAGTTTTGGAAGGATTAGGATCATTTGATGAAGATCAAAGGGAGGGGGTTATAAGAGCCCCTATTTTGTCCTCAAAATTGTTGTAGGATATAATATAGATAGATTCTAGGGCTTTTTATGTGATTACGAACTATAATTTTATCAGGTTGATGATTTCAAAGTTTCTTGATATGTAGTTTGATGATCCAATATTTATTTTTTTCAATTAGTTTCCTTTATGTCTCCCTTAATATGCAAAGAAAATGCTAATTCCTCCAAATTCTAACAATGAAATATATGTTTTCTTTTCTACAATAGGGGTAATTTGAGAAATAACATTAATTCAATTCATTTTAAAGAACAAAATTGAATAGAATTAAATTCAATTCTATTTCGAACCAAACACAAAACTAGAATTCCAATTCTATTCCCTCTTTCTCTTTTCTTTTCTTTCCTTTTCTTTGCTACAATTAAAGCAAAGGGAGTGTAAAACGAAGCAGTAGCACCGGCGCGTACTGTGAGCCTGTGAACGAACATAATTTTCTCACTCAATATTTTCGGCTCTCTCTCTCTCTCTCCATTCAAATGGGCGAACGTTCCGCTAAAAACAACAAAAGCAAGAAGAGAAAGCAAATAGAAGATACATCCTCTTCATCATCATCGCTTTCATCATCTCCTTCAGGCTCCGACGAAGATGAACCACGCACGAAGCGGCACAAACGCAGTGGAAGGCGGCACCGAGATGAGAGGCGACGCAGTGATAGCGGTTTGAGGAGGAGAGAGAAAGAGAAAGAGAAAGAGAAAGAAAAGAGAAGAGAGAGAAAGAAGAGGGATAGAGAGAGAAAGCATCGAAGCGACGGTAGTCGGAGATCGCAGCAGCGAGAGGGTAATAGAAAGTTTATGGATTCAGAGTCCAATGGTGAATCTGAATCTTCCGGTGATGATAATTCGGAGCCCCTGAGGAGGCGGATTGAACCTGAAGACCTAGTTACACATATATTGAGAGAATTCCCTGGAGTAGCAGGTGATTTGGAGCAGGTAATGTTTATTGTCTATCAATTGCTTTTTAAAAGGTTACTGAAAGATTTCTAAGATAAATGTTGTTATTATGCAACTATTACCTTTTCTTAGCTAATATTTGTGCCATTGTTGACCTAGTCTTCTATTGTTTCTTCTGCAGCAATTACATTCTATTTGTTGATTTTGTGAGGGCTTATTTTATGAAAGAGAAAATTTTGTGAGCTTGTCTTGAGAATACATGTGGTTCTTATGCTTCATAGAGTGTACTTTAGGGTTCTTTTTATTTTTTTAGTTATTATTATTATTATTATTAATTTTTTTTTATTGATAGGTTTTAATTTTGAATGGGTCAACTAACTGTCAGTTTGTGGTGGTAGTGGTAGATCGTGTTTTCAGTTGTGGATTCCCACGTTTGTAGCAGTTATTTTCTTTGTTGCTTGTATAAAGTTGTGCTTCATCTTTCAATGAAATTATCTAAATTTTCTGTACTTCCCTTGAAGTTCCTGGAGAGTCTTGGTTCCTCTCGAATTGAGCCACAAGATCTGTCCTTTTTAGTTGCAATATAGGTCGTAGAAGAAAGCCACGTATCAGTTTGGTATCAGAGCCATGGACTATGGTGGACAACAAGGCAACGGATCGTGTAGCAGATGCGGCAATACAGGGTACTCTTGCTGAAATACTTCAAAAATTGTCAACACTTGAGAGTAAACAAGTAATGAGTGATAGTAAATTGGATCACTTGGCCAATTTTGTTTTTAAAGGAAAAGGGGATGCATCAGAAGGTCGCAGCTTCCCACGAGTCGAAGGTGCTGGCTCTTCTCACAATGGGTCCTCTGGTACTTTACAACTGCATTCCTTGAAGCTGAATTTCCCAACCTTCGATGGTGGGGATCCAACCGGGTGGATTTACATAGCTGAAAATTTCTTTGCATATCATCAGACAGAGGCTAAGGAGCGCTTGAAAATTGCTTCTTTCCATTTGCAAGGAGATGCCTTACAATGGTATAGGTGGTATGAGAAGTCACAGACTCACAGGTATATGTTTCATGAAGGGAATTTGTTGAGGCATTGAATGAACGGTTTGGGCCAACTAAATACGATGATCATGCGGGTGCACTTACCAAGCTTCGCCAACTGTCCACATTACAAGAATATCAAACGGAGTTTAAAAAGCTTGCTAATCGTTGTGATGGGTTGTCAGAGTCATTTTTGACTAGCTGTTTTGTTTGTGGTCTAAGGGATGACATTCGTCTCGATGTTCAAATGTTTAGACCCACACGTCTTGCGTCTGCCATTGGGTTAGCCCGTTTACAAGAGGAAAAGGTAGTAGCAAAACGACGACAAGCTCGAGCAGAAGCCCCACGACCAACTGTAGGACCACTTAACAAGGTCGTTGAACCTCGACCGCGCTCCCCACCAATCAAGCGTCTATCACCAGTTGAGGCACAAGAGAGGCGAAAACGTGGCTTGTGCTACAATTGTGATGAGAAGTTCCATCCTGGTCACAAATGCAAAGAACAAAAAATGTTTTTGATTGAGGGGCCTTGGCTAGATGAACCTGAACTGGAACAGTTAGAAGAGCCTGACGGTGTGGAACTAGTCGAGTCACCGGAGATATCCATACAAGCTATTGCGGGAGTGCGTGCACCTCAAACCATGCGAGTTAGAGGCCTTCTTGAAGGAAAACCAATCACCATTCTAATTGATAGTGGTAGCACTCATAATTTCGTGGATCCTACTACTGTCAAAAGGGCGGGTATCAAAACAACAAAAGGAGAGAAGTTCGAAGTTATGGTGGCAAATGGAGATTGATTAGCTAGTGAAGGCTGGTGCTCTGCTTTGTGCATTCGTGTACAGAACCTACACATTTCGCCAAGTTGCTATATCTTGCCTCTAGGAGGTTGTGATCTGGTCCTAGAAGCAATGTGGCTACAAATACTTGGGCCCATCATATGGATTTTGCCAATATGAAGATGCAATTTAAAGTGAATGGAAAACAACGATTACTAGAAGGCATAAATCAAGCTTATGTGCAGATGGTGGATGGACCAAATTTTTGCAAAAGTGTGCGCAAGACGGTTAAGGGCATGTTGCTGCAACTATGTAGCATTGCTGGACGAACAATTGAAAATTCGTTGTCATCAGAATTGTCTTTCATTCTCTATGAGTTTCATGGAGTTTTTGAAGAGCCGCGAGGATTACCACCATCAAGATAGCATGACCATCACATACCTTTGGAGCTCGGAAGCAAACCAGTAAGTGTACGCCCTTGTCGGTACCCTTGCTATCATAAGAATGAGATCGAGCGGATTGTTACGGATATGCTTTCATCCGGAATCATAAGGCCCAGTGTAAGTCTGTACTCCTCGCCGGTGTTGCTCGTTAAAAAAGGTGATGGTAGTTGGTGATTCTGTGTCAATTGTAGGGCTCTCAATCAACTAACTATTAAAGATAAGTTCCCCATTCCCGTTATTGATGAGCTACTAGATGAATTGCATGGTTCTTGTTTCTTTTCAAAACTTGATTTACGTGTGGGTTACCACCAAATCCGTGTTTGTGAGACTGATGTAGAGAAAACAGCTTTTCGAACTCATGAAGGACACTATGAGTTCTTGGTAGCTAATGCCCCTTCAACGTCTCAAAGTTTGATGAATGAAGTTTTTAGGCCCCACCTACGGAAGTTCATCTTGGTTTTCTTTGATGACATCCTAGTATATAGCCAGATATGGGAGGGGCACTTGGAGCACTTACGCATCACTTTAACAACTTTGCAAGCTCACAAACTCTTTGCCAAGGAAAGTAAGTGTCAATTTGGTCAAAAGGAAGTTATGTACCTTGGCCACGTTTTTTCAATCTAGGAGTTGCAGCTGATCAAGGAAAGATTTCAGCGATGATAGAATGGCCTCGTCCAAGTTCCAAAAACTTTAAGGGGGTCTTGGATTGACGGGTTACTATCGAAAATTCATAAGAAATTATGGACTGATCGTGGCGCCCTCATTGCTTTGCTTAAGAAGGATGCATTCAAGTGGAGTTTGGATGCTGAGCAAGCTTTTGTTAAATTGAAAGAAGCAATGACGCAGTCACCGGTGTTAGCCTTGCCAGATTTTTCCAAAACTTTTGTGATCGAATGTGATGCTAATGGTAAGGGTGTTGGAGCAGTCCTGATGCAAGAGAAACGTCCAGTAGCTTTTCTTAGTCAAGCACTACGAGGGAAGGCATTATCTCTTTCTATATACGAGAAAGGAAATGCTTGCTCTCACCATCGCTGTGAGAAATAGTGGAGACCTTTATCTACTTGGATGTGAATTTGTCATCAAAACTGTCCCAAAACATCTTAAAATATCTATTAGAGCAGAGAATCGTCACTCCAGCATAGCAAAGATGGTTGACTAAGCTTATGGGGTACAAATACAAGATAGAATACAAAAGTGGAAAGGACAACCTTGCTGCTGGTGCCTTATCCAGGAGACATGATAATGGTGAGACATTAGCAATTTCAATCCCAATAGCAGATTGGTGGGAAGAAGTCAAAGAGGACCAGAAGATTTGCCAAGATACAAGCTACAAGAAGGTAAGATGGACTCTTCTAAGTATCATATTAGAGATGGGCTTTTATATTACAAAAAAGAGGGTGCATGTTGGGTCAAAAAGGTTACAAGATAAGATTATTAGGGAGTTGCATACATCACCTTCATGTGGCCATTCCGGGTATCATAAGACTATCCAAAGAATGAAGTCCTTGTTTTATTGGCCTGGGCTAAGAAGATCAGTGAGAATTTTTGTTAAGGAGTGTGACACATGCTAAAGGAATAAAACTGAAAACATCTCTCCTGCTGGACTTCTTCAGCCATTGCCAATTCCTACATGCATTTGGACTGATATAGCCATGGATTTTGTGGAAGGGTTGCCGTCATCCCATGGTAAATCTGTTATTTTAGTCATGGTTGATAGGTTATCCTAGTATGCTCATTTTGTGGGTCTTAGTCATCCTTACACTGCTTCTAATGTAGCTGAAGTGTTTGTTGAAAACATCTTTGAATTGCACGGCATGCCTCAATCCATTGTTTGTGATCGGGATCCCACTTTCACTAGCTTGTTTTTGGAAGGAGTTGTTTAAGTTACAAGGCACCCAATTCAGAATGAGTTTAGCTTATCATCCCCAAACGGACTGGCAAAGTGGGGTTTTAAACCGATGCTTGGAAACATATTTGCGATGCTTTGTTAGTGACAGACCTCGAGAGTGGATTCGCTGGCTTCCATGGGCTGAATGGTGGTATAACACCACTTATCATTCTGCTACCAACACCACTCCTTTTGAAGTTGTTTATGGGGTCCCTCCACCTACACCTTAGAAGCAGGAATCTTTGAAAGTGGTCACGCTCCCCGCTCCTGCCCCCGCTCCCACCCCCGCTTCCGCTCCCACCCCCGCTTCCGCTCCTACCCCGCTCAAGAAGTAACCTTTGAAACCTCGTAAAGTTTAGCGCTTTCCCGCGCTCAAGAAGTAACCTTTGAAACCTCGTAAAGTTTAGCGCTTTCCCGCTCCCGCCCCCACCCCCGCCCCCACCCCCGCCCTCTCTCCTGCTTCGTGCAACTTAGACCTACACTATTGGACTATGTGCCCGGAACTCCCCGAGTACCAGCTGTTGATCGAGAGCTTTGAACCCGAGATGCTGTTTTGGGGGACTTGAAAGAAAATTTAAGGAAAGCACAAGATCGTATGAAGAAGTTGGCTGATCTGCATAGAACAGACCGGGAGAATATGGTGGGAGATTGGGTCTACCTACGGCTACAACCGAGCGGACAATCATCAGTTGCATATCGAAAATCTGAGAAGCTTGCATCACGTTATTTTGGCCCTTATCAAATAATTGAGAAGGTGGGACCTGTAGCCTACAAGCTGCAGCTACCAGAAGGCTCCAGAATTCACCCCGTCTTTCATGTTTCCCAACTTAAAAGAAGAGTTCGAACTGATGTCCCTGTTCAAATTCAACCTCCAAAGGTCGCAGAGGTTGATTCAACCACTTGGGTACCTGAAAAGATCCTTGCTCATAGGATGGTCAAGCTGAATAATCGGGCAGTTACTGAGTTTCTAGTCAGTTGGCAAGGAAAAGAATTAGAAGATGCTTCCTGGATTCGCTACTCAACTTTTGTAGAATTGTATCCTGAGTTTAACCTTGAGGACAAGGTTGTTCTAAGGGGGGAGGAATGATAGGTGTTAATTTTGAATGGGTCAACTAACTGTCAGTTTGTGGTGGTAGTGGTAGATAGTGTTGTCAGTTGTGGATTTCCCACGTTTGTAACAGTTGTTTTCTTTGTTGCTTGTTTAAAGTTGTACTTCATCTTTCAATGAAATTATCTAAATTTTCTGTGCTTCCCTTGAAGTTCCTGGAGAGTCTTGGTTCCTCTCGAATTGAGCCACAAAATCTGTCCTCTATAGTTGCGATATAGGTCGTAGAAGAAAGCCACATATCATTTATCTTGCTATCCTAGCCTATGAAGCATCGCCAGTCATTTTTGCCCCTTGTATAAGTGTCGGCAGCGGATACCGACTTTCTTGGACACGTGTTAGATACTAATATATTGTCTCTAATTTTTTTATTTATTTTTCCTGAACCTACACCCTTTGGACACGTGCCGGATACTCAAGTAGGTCGGGAGAGTTTGTGGATGTTGATTCCATTCACCATTGGTGGGTAACTTATGCATATGCACATTTTATTCAAACCCTATCTTTGAAGCTACTTTTGCACCCTTCTTCTTCGTCATGTTATGAGAGGAATTGGAGTTCATAACTCCTTTGTCCACTCGATGACAAGGAATAAGATGACACCTAAACGTGCAGAAGACTTGGTTTTCATTCATAGTATTGACATTTTTTTTGGGGATAAGTACGTAAACTATTTCGTAGTTAGCAAATGTGCTTCGAAACTTGGTTAATGAATATGGATGAATGTTGATTTATAAAGATGCTATTGAATTTTATTTATTGACTTTGTTATTATTGATAATGTCATAATATTGTTGTCATTTATGTATTTTTATGCCAACTTTGGTTAGACTTGATAAATATATATTTAAAAAAAAAATCAACGTATCCCCAACATATTCGTGTCCTGCCTTTTTTTTAGAAATATCGTGTCCACATATTCGCGTTGCGTCGTATCCGAGTCGCATGTCCATGTCGGTGCTTCTGATTCCTAGCTGTTGAAGTTTGATATACATTGTTGGGCACATTCTCTGTTAGCTTAAGGTTTTTGAGCAGCTGGTGACTTAACATGGTATGAGAGTCTTGTGGAAGATCTTGGGTTCGAATTTCCATCTCCAGTTCGGATGTGCATGTTTGCACTTTGTTATTTGTCTCCACTATGATGGAGTTTGGTTTGTTTAGTTTGTTTTTATTGGAATATTTAGTTATATTCCTTAGGATCGTTTATGATTTTATTTTCTTGATTTCTTTCCATGTAATCTTTTATTTGATTTATTTCCTTTTCTCGTTATTTCCTTTTCCTGTCTCATTACTATTGCATATATTATGTATCAATCTTGGGTGAAAAAGTAAGAATTCTTTTACCCTAAAACTTCTGCTTGGTATCAGAGCCTCTCCCTCCTTCCTGCGCCACCCCAAGTCACCTTCGGCCAACCCTCCAGGCACATCCCAGCCTCGGCGCACCACTAGCCACCGTCGCCCAGCCCCTTCACAGACCCCAGCCCCTGCAAAGCCCTAGCCACCTTACCCAGCCCCAGCGCAGTCCACCTGTGCTGCGCCTTTCTTCTGTGCAGCATGTTGTGGTGCGCCTTGCCTCTTTCGGCCTATCTGTGATGTGTTAGAGCCCTTTTTCGTGCTCTATTTTTTGTCTCTCCTGGCTACCAGTGTATTGCGGTAGCCCTTTGCTGTTCTTCCGTGTGATGATATGGGTAGTTCTTTTTGCTGTCCCTTGAGAGTTTATCTACCTCTCCTCTTGTACAATAACCACCTCTGGCAAGGACGTTCAGCCTGCCTCTGGTTCTTAACCACGTACGTATCTCTCTATATCTCAGCAATCTCCAGCCTAACGGGTTACTAGTGTCCTGTTGAATGGAAAAAACTTTGCTGCTTGATCTCGTTCTCTTCGTCTTTTTATTGGTGGAAAAGGTAAGCTCGGTTGGATTTTCGATAAGGAAGCTAAACCTGCGGATGCTGATCCAAAGAGTGCACAGTAGGACATAGATAATTGCATTATTCTGGGATGGTTCTTCAATTCCATGGAGAATCGTATTTATCAGATTTTTATGTACCATGAATCGGTACCTGGTCTTTGGAGGGCCCAAACTAAGATATATGCGCATGCCCATATTGCCTCTGGTATTTTTGAACTTCACCGGGAAATCAGGCCTCTTAGGACTCTTTACGACTTAGTATTGCTGGCTATTTTGGCTTCCTCCAGTCTCGTTGGGAGGAATTGGCTCAGTATGAGCCTCTTTCTGGTTTTCCTGCCTAAGTTGCAGAAATTATTATCCAGCGGTCTGAGAGTCTGCACACTTATCAGTTTTTGATGGGTTTGAAACCAGAGTTCCAATCTCTTCGTACTCAGATTTTGAACACATCACCTCTACCGTCTCTCTATGATGCCTTTGCCACACTTGATGATGAAGAGCGCTGGAGGCGTCTTATTTAGCCTGTTCAGGCCCCTTTGGCTCCGATTATTGAGCCTTCTCCTGTTCCTGATCAGATGGCATTTGTAGCTAATACTGGTGCTCGCCTGGTGGTAGGAAATCTATTTGTCGCTATTTTAATGGTATTGGTCACACCAAGGATCGGTGCTTCAAAGTTCATCCGAAATTGAAGCAACAGTATGCTCGCAAGACTAATAGTGCTCCCACTCCTCTCTTTGCTGCAATTGCTGATACTGACCCCCTCTTCCAGATATTAGACAGCTTCATCAGGCTCAGAGTCAACTTCAGTCACAGCTAGTCCAGATTCAAAGTCAGCTTGGTTCTCTTTTTTAGCAGTCATCGGGCTCCTCCTCTTCTACAATCACTGTTGCTCTGCTTCAGGTACTTCCACTGCTTTTCATGATAAGTGAGGAACTCCGACGTGGGTTCTGGACTCTGGAGCTAACGATCATATGACTGGTGAGTTGTCTCTTTTTTCTTCCACCCTTACACCTGGTACCCAATCTGTTTGTCTTGCTGATGGTTCCACTACTCGTGTTAGTAGTAAGAGTGACGTTCATTTATCCTCTGCTATTTCCTTATCTTCTGTCTTTCATATTCCTAAATTTTCCTTAAATCTTTTATCTATCAGTCGTCTTGCAAAATGTTATAATTGTGCTGTCATCTTCTTACCTGATCAGTGTTTCTTGTAGGACCTGGCTACGAAGAAGATTTTTGGTACGAGCCATGAGCACAATGGACTCTATTATTTTGGGGAACCACCACCGATTGTGTCTTCTAGTCTCCAGGTGTCTGTTTTACCTAGTTTCTCTTCTAGTGTTTTTTCTTTTAAAACTTTGGAATTGTGGCATACCCGTCTTGGCCATGCTTATTTTAAATATCTATATTTGTTTTTCCAAGAATTAATAAAAGCCTGTGAGCATAATAAATTTCATTGTGTGGTGTGTGAACTTTCTAAACATAGTCGGTCTAGCTATATACCTCGTATGTCTCGAGCCCCTTGTGCATTTGATATTATTCATTCTGATGTGTGGGGCCCTTCCCTTGTTACAGGTTTATCATGTTATAGATATTATGTCACTTTCATTGATGATTATTCACGTTTCACATGGGTTTATTTAATGATGAAAAAATCTGAGGTTTTCTCCCTGTTTTCTCAATTTCTCAATTTTTACAAATGGTTAAAACCCAGTATCAAACCGTTGTTCGTACTCTTAGTTCTGATAATGGACGTGAATACATCTCGAATGAATTTTGCTCTGCATTAAATCAACAAGGTATCCTCTAACAACTTACTTGCACATATACTCCTGAACAGAATGGTGTTGCGGAACGCAAGAACCGCTACATCATGTCTGTTGTTCGCTGCCTTCTTCGGGGCATGGAGGCACCTATGTATTTTTGGCATCTTGCTGTTCTTACTGCCACCTATCTTATTAATCGTTCTTCGAGTCGTGTGTTGGATGGAAAGGCACCTCTACATGTTTATCAGCCCGAATGCACCCTCTTCCATGTTTTGCCTCGTGTCTTTAGCTGCACATGTTTTGTGCAAAATCGCAGTCCTCTTCGCACTAAATTAGATGATAAGGCTATCCGCTGTGTGTTTCTTGGGTACTCGCTCATGTCTAAGGGCTATCGGTGTTACGACCCTGTTTCTTGTAGATTTTGTACTTCTATGGACATTACTTTTTTGGAAGATGTTTCCTTCTTTGCAGGTTCTTCTACTTTACCTGCCTTGCTCTCTTAGGATACACCGGTAGAGGCAGACGAGCTTCCTCGTCCTGTTCCTATCTTTAATGAATCTGTGTCTCATACTGATTCTCTTCCTCCTGTAATCACGTCTTCCACGAAATATCATTACTCTCACCGTCAACGTGCTGAGGCTCCTATTCCAGAAACTTCTCCGGAACCAGCTCCTGTACCTCTAAGACGGTCTATCCGTGTGTCTCACCCGGTTAATTGATATGGTTACTCTTGTTCCACTGCTCATCCTATCTCCCAGTATATTTCTTATTATGCTCTTTCAGGTTCCTATCAGGCTTTTCTTGGTCAGGTTGACTCTATTTCTATTCCCCAGTCTGTCTGAGGCTCTCCAGAATCCTACTTGGGTTAATGCCATGAACGCAGAAATGCAGGCTCTTGAGCATAATCACACATGGGAGCTTGTTTCTTTCTCTTTTGGGGAGAAGACGGTTGACTGCAAATGGGTATATACAGTGAAGCATCTTCCAAATGGTACTATTGATCGCTATAAGGCACGCCTTGTAGCCCGAGGATTTACCCAAGTTCCAGGAAAAGACTTCAGTGACACCTTTGCCCCTGTTGCCAAGCTTACTACAGTTCGGCTTATTGTGTCTTTGGTTGCCTCACTCTTGGCCTCTTTATCAGATGGATGTGAAAAATGCGTTTCTCAATGGTGACCTTATGAAATTATTTATATGGATCCTTCTCCGGGTTTTCGGGCTGAGGGGGGGGGGGGAGTATTCTGGGAAAGTTTGTCATCTTTGTAATTCTCTGTATGGGTTGAAGCAATCTCATCGGGCGTGGTTCAACCGATTCAGTGAAGTTGTTCTTTCTACAGGGTTCACCAGGTGCCATTCTGATTAGACTTGTTTTATTCGATGATGTCCTGTGGTCGGTGTGTCATCCTGTCTGTATATGTGGATGATATCATTATCACTGACGATGACTCTTCAGGTATTGAGAATATAAAGCAACAACTTGGGAAGTCCTTTGATGTTAAAGATCTAAGTGCACTGTGATACTTTCTTGGCATTGAGGTTGCTAGGACTCGTCATGGGACATCTCTGTCTCCACATAAATATGTTTTGGATCTCCTCAGTGATACAGGTATGATGGGATGCCATCCTTCCTCTACACCTATGGATCCGAATTTCAAGTTATCGTCTGAATCAGGGGAGCTTTTATCTGATCCATCCTCTTATCAGCGTTTAGTTGGTTGTCTCATATATTTGACCAACACTAGACCTGGTCATACTTTTGCTGTAAGCGTTGTGAGCCAGTTTATGCATGTTCCTCGTACTTCTCATATGGATGCTGTTCATCATATCCCGAGGTATCTTAAAACCTGCCCAGGTCTGGTTTTTTTTTTTGCTGCTGGTAAGCAGTTTGGAATTTCATGTTTTACTGATGCTGATTATGCTGGTTCCAAGAGTGATAGACGGTCTACTTCCGGTTTCTGCATGTTTTATGGTAATCACCTTATCTCTTGGAAAAGCAAGAAACAAGCAGTTGTTTCGAGGTCTTCCGCCGAAGCTGAGTATTGTGCTATGGCACAGGGCACTTGTGAACTTTTATGGATTCAGTCTCTTGTGAGAATTAGGATTCTTTGGACTGAGTCATCCACTTTGTTTTGTGATAACAAGTCAGCGATAATGCTTGCTTCTGATTCTGTTCTTCATGGGCGCACTGAGCACATTGAGGTTGATGTTCATTTCATTCGTGAGAAAGTTCGATCTGGGGTCATCATTCCGCTATTTGTTTACTAAACCAGTTGGACTTTCTCTCTTAAAGACTTCTTTGATCAAGCTTGGGCTCTTGGATATCTTCGCTCCAGCTTGAGGGGGAGTGTTGGAATATTTAGTTATATTCCTTAGGATCGTTTATGATTTTATTTTCTTGATTTCTTTCCATGTAATCTTTTATTTGATTTATTTCCTTTTCTCGTTATTTCCTTTTCCTGTCTCATTACTCCTGCATATATTGTGTATCAATATTGGGTGAATAATAAGAATTCTTTTACCCTTAGACTTCTTCAGTTTTCTCTTCACATGCAAGACAGGTCGGATGAGGGGGTCTTGAACCTTGTATACTTTTTTGAGCCCATTCACTAATAGCTGAAGGTTTTGGAGCAACTGGTGACTTAACATTAGCCAAGATATAGATTATTTGTTTTCAATTAAATTATATTTTGAAAATGGGAATTATGCCACAAATCTAAGGGGAGTTGCACTTATATCTCGAAAGTGTAGAAAAAGATGTGGTCCATCTAATAGCAAAAATGACTTGGTAAAGTTATTTTACATTTTTTGTCTAATGGTTATAGTCTATTTAAGAAGTTATTTTACATTTGTTGTCTAATGGTTGTAGTCTATTTAAGAAGTCTTGTATAGTTTTGTGTGGATGTTAATGCCCCCTGCACATAGGCAAAAACGCTTGTTCTATTGGAAAGTGGTAGTAATTGAAACTGAACCATTAACCCCAATCCCTGTTAAGATCTTGTACCAACACTCTTTAATACTGTGCTAAAGAGCTTTTGACAATTGTCAAAACACTTAATTTTTTGTTCAGATCAACTGAATGAACGCGGAAACAAGCGTGATCCAAAGTTTCTATTTTTGTAACCCAATATTTTTACTGGTTTTAGGTACTAGAAAAGTTCGAGGACTCGGATTAGAGATGTCACGCGTCTTGAGAGAACAAGGCCTCTGCTAAACTAACACTTGTTGAATGGTTTTTGTACATAACAGCCAAGTTGTAAAGATGTTGATGAAAAGGTTATTTTGTAGGCTTTTCTTTCATTTGTCATGTCCTCGTGTGTATGGTCACTAGTAACCCTATTAACTTTATACTCACTTGCAATCAATGGATTAATGTTGAATTAGAGTAGTCTTTCTGCATATGTAATTTCTGTACCCAATCACACATACAATATGACTCTGCAAAAATGCATTATTGGTCATTTGAGAACTTAAATTCTAATACACTAGGGGTTATCATTTCTTCCTGTACCCGTTTTATTGTTAAGTGTTTAATGTAGTGATGCGCGCTTGACTTTTTCTTCTAAAAGGTGTACACTTTCTTTGCCTAGCTTTTGCAAATGATTGATGATGGACAAGCTGTTGACATAAGAGGTTTATCTGAAAAGTCTTTGGTTAAGCATCTGAAGAAGTTGTTTCAGTCCTTAAATCTTAAGGAAAATGGGGATCAAGTTTTCTTACTACCTTCGAATGTTCGTCCTACTCTGGAGGTTGTTGGGCCCATGATTCGATCTAGTCTTGAACTTAACCGACAACAGCATGGTCAGTTGGTGTCACCAAATGATATTCCTTCTGTACCACTAGATGTTGGAAGTAAAAAAGAGGCAGAGGTCAATGATTCAGCAATGCCAGGTCCAGTGGAAGATACTGCTGGTCCAAGAAGGAGGTAATTTATCTCTAAATATTCGTCTCCAGATGGTCCCTTTAAGTAAGGGTGGCAATCGGGTCATAATCGTGTCATTCTTAACGTGTTATAATTGTGTCAGGTCATAATTGTGCCGGGTCATACACGGGTCACCCGTCTAACCCGTGTAGGGGTGTTATCGGTTCGGTTCGGTTTGATTCAATTCGATTCGAATTTTAAATTTTTTGTTTCTCGATTTTTTCATGTTTTGAAAACCAACCGAAGTGGTCGGTTCGATCGTTTTTTTTTTTTTAGACTTTTGGTCGATTTTGCCAATTCAGATAGGTCGGATTGGTTTCACTTAATTTTTTTTGTACTCTAAAATTTGACTCTTATATATATATATTTTTGATAAGTCATTCTTATAGTCTTATATATATATAGCATATATTTTTACATTGTATATTTGTATCATTTAATGTCTATTTACTAATTTTATTTGTTTGGTAAGTTGGTAACTACTACCTACGCTTTTTTTTTTGGGGAGCAAAAGAAAACTTTGGTTTATATGTTTTTATTCTTTATTATTATTTTTTTGAAATAATAAATTTTTTATTCTTATTTATATTATTTGTATTTTAGACTTCCAGATTATTAAAAGTTATTTTTAGAACTAAAAACATGCCTCAATCGCACCTAATCGGGTCAAAACGGGTTAGTCGGGTTGACTCGTTTAAAGTGTGCCACAACCCATTTATTAATCGTGTCAAATGTGTCGACTCGTTTATGACCCGTGCCCTTATACGGGTCACCCAAACTGTTTATTTTCGTGTCGGGTCGAAAATTGCCACCCCTACCTTTAAGGTTAATTTACATTAAGAAATGGGCAGTCTTGCATTTCATAAGATGTTTTAGAGGTCAGTGGTAGTTTCTCTTCTAAATTGCGTGGGTTCTTATTTGTTTGCTAAAATGAAAAATAGCACATACCAATGCGTAGTAATTGTAAGAGTAGTTATTATTGTTTATTTTTGTTGTTAACTCTGTTGTTATTAAAGTTGATACTATTTTTTTTCACTTGTTTTCCAGTACACCTGGTTCTTTTTTCGGGATGATTCGAGTTTTTCACTTGATTTTGGTTGGTAATTATTCTTATTCTTGTACCTTGTGTTGCACTATTATTCTATCCTTCAGGATGATTGGCCCTGAAATGCCATCTTCTGAATTACTTGCTGCTGCCGCCAAATTAACAGAAGCGGAGGCTGAGCTAAGGTATTTGCTCAAAAATATAGTATGAGGTGCTTTGTTTTAGGGTGTTCATTTGTTGGTGCAAGGGTAGAAGCTTGACTGACAAGCGAGCTTGAGAGTGCGGGTTTGAGAGTAGACACTTCGTGCAAGTGTCAAGGCCTTGGCATGTCTCTTGTATACCCTTCGACCAGGGCCACCACCAATATGCTCTATTTGGTTTGCCGATCTAGAGTAGGAAAAGAAAAAGGAAAGGAAAATAGTAAGGAAAACTAGTTCCCTTGTGTTTTCCTCCATTCTAGAATATCATTAGAAATTAAAAAAATTCAAAATAGAATTGTGAATTACCAAAAAAGGAGAGAAATGACACAAAAACTCAAGTGTTTTTTTTTTTAATTTATACTTACAAAATTTTCTTTTCATTCCCGGTTTTCTTATTAACTAAACAAAGAAAAGTGTTTTCCTTTCCTTTCCCTCACTAAATCCATAAACCAAACGGAGCCTTAATATTCGTATTCAGGTTTAATGATAGACGGGAAAACGTGGAGGATATGCTACTCTGGAAAACTTGCTTTGTTAACTTTGTATGATGTCTATTTGGTATGACTACCATGTTATTAATGTTCACTTGTAATTGAAAATAGGGCGGCTGAGTTGGAGGAAGACACTGAAGTATTTATAGGACCTCCACCACCTGCTATGGTTAAGGAAGCAGAATCTGCGAATGAGGCAGAGCGTTTTGAAGAGGTTTCTCAATATCTCTTACTTTCTTGATTGACATTTAGGAATTCCCCCCGCCTCCCCCTCCTCTCTCTCTCTCTCTCTCTCTCTCTCTCTCTCTCTCTCTCTCTCTTGTGCTTGTCTTTGTGTTAATAGGATTTTGTTGTTTTCCAGATTTTCATACGACAATGTTTAATGACTTCCGTGATAATAGTGGAAAAATCCCATTAAGATTCCTATTATATGTTGCGATAACTTTGAGCTTGTTAAATCTATTTGGTTTTAGGTTTCACGAATTATGGGAGTTGAGGTTGATAGTCCATATGATGTTCTGGGAGTGAATAGGAACATGTCAGCTGACAACATAAAGAAAAGGTATTTTCTTTTTTTATTTTGTTTTTATTTATTTTTTATTCTAGTTTGTTGGAAACTGAAGTTTGTCTCTTCTATATTTGTTTCAAATAACCTTTAGCACTAATGTATGTACAATTTGCGCATATGCGACATGTGTGAATTTGTAGTTGTGTCTGGATTATCTTTTGTTTTCATCTGAGTATGTTGTCTGTTATTTAGAATCGGTATTTGATAGTTGGTAAACCAACTCTCCATAGGAGTGTATTAATTATATTGCCACTGACATGTGATTTCTAAAGAAAGAGTTACTCGGTCCCATGCTACTATTGAAGGAAAAAGTGGTTTAAAGTTAGAGTTTAAACGCGCAGCGGAAATAGGTTAAGTTATAAAACTTTTGGTATTCCAGGATCTACTACTTGTCAATTCCATAGATGCGTACAAGGGGTGCAAGAATTATACCTTAGTGTCTTGAACCCAATTCTGAAACTTCAACTTCCAGCAGCCTCCACTAGATGATCTTCACCCTTATGACTCCTGCGGATGCCTGCCGGAAAGACTAGGGTTGGTGGGAACCCTAATAAAGAGGATAGGAAGGTTTTGGGAAGACTATGATAGTTTCTGCAGCTTCTGCGTATAAAAACGACGATCACTTACTTCCAGAACGCAGCTGCCCTATTTATAGATTTCCAGAACCGACCTAGACTTCGATCGATCGAAGTGACTTCGATCGATCGAACCTTCGATCGATCGAACTATTCTCGATCGATCGAACCTGCTGACTTCAATCGATCGAACATACTTCGATTCGATCGAACCTGTCTTAACAGCTTCCTCAAGTGTCTTTCCAAGCATCCTAGCGGAGCTAAGAGTGGGACCTCCTAGGCTCTTTATTGTTGGCTCAGACCAGTTTGTTAATTACCATGACCAAACTCTTTGATCAGCAAACTAACTAACTGGTCAGTTAACGTTTATTCCACTATAAAACGATAACTGAACTCCAACGCAAAAGAACACATCCGAAGCGATAACTAGACTTGTATGGTGTACTAATGTCCCTCTACCGTCAGCATTCGTAATCATATTCAGGTAGTCGGATAACTGTTACTGTCATCCTGAATCATGATTACTTCTTGTATTCCTTGAGTCCCATTCACCACTCATGATTACCAAACATGTTGATAACTCTTATCAACAAGACTGCAGTACTCAGTAATCAACTTGGTGACATTCTCAAGGGAATGCTTACTCTGAATCAGAGGGTAGATTCTATCTTGACAATATATGTTCACAACCCTATGGACATGACATACCCAAGATACCCAGGTGTTGATCTTCTATAGACCTCACTGATTGGTAAGTCAAAGCAGCCATATCCATAGTCTCTGTTCATAATCATCTCAAGATTGAGAACACGTACCTTATACAAGTTATGAGTTCCTATTGACTGTTGACAGCCTTAAGCGTCAATAGGAAAGCTCAGGTCCGTCAATGCACTATAAGCACTAGCATATCAACTAAGAGCTACACTCTAGTGATTGAGATTAATCACTCCATCCAATGGTAGTTAATTATACTACAGTGTAGACCTGATGAGGTATCCAGTCTCATCATCCACTGTGACATATTCTAAGTATCAAAAAATAGTAATTCGTATCTCACTTGTGTGTATCTCATACACACACGAATTGCTTACTATGATACTTAAGGATAAAACAATTATCTCATGAAAGAAACATACACAATGAAATGTAAAGCTGATATCCATATATTATAATGCTAATGTCTCATACATAAAGTAATGGTTTGAGGGCACAAACCCAACAAACTCCCACTTGCACTCACAACCATTCAGAACTACATCTAAGACCTAGACTATCTAGATGACGATCAAAGACCTTCTGTGGTAAGGCCTTTGTAAACGGATCAGCAAGATTGTCAGCGGTGGAAATCTTGGTGACAGTCACATCTCCACGTTGAACTATATCTCGGATTAGGTGATATTTCCGCTCTACGTGCTTTCCCTTCCCGTGGTTCCTTGGCTCCTTGGACTGAGCCACTGCCCCACTATTATCGCAGTATAGCGTAACAGGTGACAGCGACGCTGGTACCACCTCGAGTTCCATAAGGAACTTCTTGAGCCAAACAGCTTCCTTTGCGGCTTCACAAGCAGCCACATACTCAGCTTCTGTAGTTGAGTCTGCAATGCATTTCTGCTTAATGCTCCTCCAACTAACAGCACCACCTCCCAAGGTAAAGAGATGTCCTGATGTGGACTTTCTCGAATCTTTATCTGACATAAAGTCCGAGTCAGTGTATCCTACTGGAATTAACTCACTACCGCCGTACATAAGCATGTAATCTTTAGTTCTTCTCAAGTACTTAAGAATGTGCTTAACGGCTGTCCAGTGCTCTGGACCAGGATTCGATTGATACCTGCTAACCATGCCAACGGCAAAGCAGATATCTGGTCTAGTGCATAACATCGCATACATGAGACTTCCCACTGCCGAGGCATAGGGAATTCCTGCCATGCGATTCCTCTCCTCTTGTGTCTTTGGACACTGGTCCTTGGAGAACGCTAAACCATGCCTGAAAGGTAACAAACCTTTCTTCGAATTATCCATTGAAAACCTAGTTAGCACTTTCTCGATATAACCAGCTTGAGATAATCCCATTATCTTTCGCTTGCGATCCCGAAAGAGCTTTATCCCAAGAATATAGCTCGCCTCTCCTAGATCCTTCATATCGAAAGTACTAGCTAGCCAAACCTTGACCGTTGACAGCGCCGCTACATCATTCCCAATGAGTAGAATGTCGTCAACGTAAAGCACAAGAAAAGCCACTACTTTCCCTTCACATTTCTTGTATACACAAGGCTCATCCAGATTCTGTATGAAACCAAACGACTTGACCGCTTGGTCAAATCGGATGTTCCAACTTCTGGATGCCTGCTTAAGCCCATAAATGGACTTTTGCAACTTGCATACCAAGTTACCTTTCCGACCAGCTATGAACCCTTCTGGTTGTTGCATATAGATGTCCTCCTCAAGATTGCCATTCAAGAATGCAGTCTTGACGTCCATCTGCCAGATTTCATAATCTAGGCATGCAGCAATGGATAAGAGTATTCTGATGGACTTGAGCATGGCTACCGGCGAGAAGGTTTCCTCATAGTCAATGCCCTCCCTCTGAGTATAGCCTTTCGCCACAAGCCTTGCCTTAAAGGTCTCAACCTTTCCATCAGATCCTCTTTTCCTCTTATAGACCCACTTGCAGCCAATGGGTTTAATATTGGCTGGAAGTTCTACAAGATCCCAGACCTGATTGGAATCCATAGATTCCAATTCAGCCTTCATAGCTTTAATCCAATGAGCTGAATCAACATCAGCCATTGCCTCTTCGTAAGTGGTAGGATCAGATTCAGATTCTATGGAGACAGCTTCAAAAACTTCTCCTAAGAACATGTATCTATCAGGCTGGCTGATAATCCTCCCACTACGACGAGGTACCGGTGCGGAAATGGTTGAAGAAGTGGTATTTTCTTGATTTTCATCGTTATCAACTGCGGGTTGGACTGAGGGCTCTCCTTCTATCTCTCTAAGATCTATCCTTCCCTTAGGTTTATGGTTCATGATATAATCATCCTCCAAGAAAACAGCATTTGTACTAACAAACACTTTCTGTTCTCTTGGATCATAAAAATACCATCCATAAGTACCCTTTGGATACCCTACAAAGTAACATACTTCCGATCTAGAATCCAACTTGCTCATCTTTCCTTTAAGCACATGTGCCGGACACCCCCATATCCGGAGATGTTGCAAAGAAGGCTTGCGCCCAATCCACATCTCTCGTGGTGTCCTGGGAACAGATTTGCTTGGTACTAGATTTAGTATGTATGCAGCGGTTTCCAAAGCATAACCCCAAAGGAATAATGGCAACTCTGAATAACTCATCATCGACCTAGTCATGTCTAAAAGAGTCCGATTCCTTCTCTCCGCTACACCGTTCTGCTGAGGCGTACCAGGTGCAGTCAACTGTGACAGAATCCCATTCTGTACGAGGTGATCAATAAATTCATTAGAGAGGTACTCGCCACCTCGATCAGATCGAATGGCCTTGATATGTGTGCCCGACTGCTTCTCCACTTCAGCCCTAAACTCTTTGAACTTTTCAAAGGCTTCAGACTTGTGCTGCATTAGGTACACATATCCATACCTAGAGTGGTCATCGGTAAATGTTATGAAATACTCATAACCACCCCTTGCTCTAATATTTATTGGTCCACACACATCAGTATGAACTAATTCCAACAATGCATTGGTCCTATTGCCCTTTGCAGGAAAGGGCCTTTTTGTCATCTTACCCTCCAAACAAGACTCGCAGACTTCCATTGGTTCGAGAACCAAATCGCCTAAGACCCCTTCTTTGACTAGTCTTCCAATCCTATTCAGATTGATATGGCCAAGCCTCATATGCCAAAGCCTTGTTGGATTAGTGGAAGGTTCCTTTCTTTTAGATGGTAAAGTTACCACTGAGTTATTAAGTTCCAAACAAGAATCTTTTGAAAAATTGGGAGTAATCACATATAAACCATTTGATTTAACATCAGAACATATAAAAGAACTGTTTCTTTTAATGACAACTTCAGTTCCAAAATGAAAGGAATAACCATTATTCGTTAAATTAGAAATTGAAATTAAATTACGTCTCATTAAAGGGACGTAAAGTACATCTGATAAAATCAAAACTTTATTGTCTGAAAATTCTAAAACTACGACTCCTATAGCAACCGCAGATACGGTTGCGCTAGAACCTAGAGTAAGCACGATCTCCCCATCACTGCATTTCCTGGTTGATCTGAACCCCTGCAATGAATTACAGATATGGTTAGTCGCACCAGAATCAATGCACCAAGTGTTTGAAGTATCCGTAATAAAACTTACTTCAATCACATGTGATTCAATCATACCTTGAACTCTTGTAGCTAAGAATTCTGGACAGTTCCTCTTCCAGTGGCCCTTCTCACCGCATTGGAAACACTTTCCTTTGCCTTGGCCACCCACCTTCCCTTTGCCCTTACCTTTTCCCTTAGATTTTGCAATCTTAGGGACCGGTCCAACACTTGAACCACCAGTGCCAGCCTTCTTCTTTCCTTTCTTACCTTTCGGTGTAGATCGGGAAGAAGAAGCGCTTTTCTCAACGTTTAAAACGCTGCCCCCAGGTTTGATCACCCCTTCTGCTGCCAGTAAAGAACTCATTAATTCGCTCATTGAAAAATCCATTTGATTCATATTATAGTTAAGTTTGAATTGAGCGAATGATGGCGACAGCGAGTTGAGGATCATATCAACTTGGGTCTGTGCATCGATGTTGGCTCCCAAGGTCTCCAGTTCGTTTAAATAACCAATCATTTTTAAAACATGTTCTTTGACTGGAGTACCTTCCGACATCTTTGCACTCATTATCTTCTGCATGGCTACCTGTCTGGCAGGCCTGCCATGCTCCCCAAACATCTTTTTCAGGGATGTGATAATGTCACTGGCAGAATCGTTCGATTGGAATTGGTGTTGTAACACACCAGCCATTGAGGCCAGAATGTAACAACGGGCCATTCCATTCGACTTCTTCCATTTGTCGAACTCGCGTCTGGCAGCTGCCGAAGCATTTGCCGCGGGTTCTTCAGGGCTTGGGGTGGTGAGGACATATATGTGATCCTCCGCAGTTAAAACGATGTCAAGGTTACGTTTCCATTCAATGTAGTTATTTCCAGTTAACTTGTTTTGAGTGAGTATGGTGGCAAGTGGACTAAATGCAGATCCAGACATTATGATTACTGAAAATCAAACAAACAAAATAAATATGGATATCAGAATTGACAGTTTGAAATAAAAGAATCCTTAAAACTCTTATTTTAAAAACAAAGTCGCCGGAATATCGAAACGAAAGAATAAAGCCTCCGTGTGGTGGTCAATGTTCGATCTTTCGATTTATCATGACTTATCCGCTATGCAACTCTTGCAAAATAGCCATGACTCCCGAACCTATTTGATCTCTAAGTTTCTGAATAATGCCCCGTGTGGGATCCCTTATCCATAGCTTAGCTAGTGTGTACCATTAACTAGGATCCAATCACAACCGTCTCAAGTAGCGCCTCCTTGTGGTGGTCACCCTCTAACACGTCTGATTGATCCTATCCATAGGAAGTTCACATCTAGTAACCAATGAGTAGTGTACCCTCCGTATGGAATGATCACCCCTGGCGAGGTGACGCAGAATACACTACTCATCTTACAATGAACCGTTAATGGAAGATCGTGGGTGTTATTTGATAAGACCCTCTCCCACTAGATTTAGTAAATTAAGGATTTTGCTTTTGAAAAATGTTTCCACACACTACCCATAAACATCCAATGTTTACTAATGTGTTGAAAAACGGTTTTTGAATTTTATTTTAGAAAACTTGTTTTAAGTGCATGCAACAATGTATTATACGCCAATCACAAAACAAGCACATAAAACAAAAAACTAAAATGAAATATAGGCATTCAAACAATGCCTCTATCTCCCATGGCTCTATTTCCATAGAACCACCTTCTTGGTTTGGTCGCCTCCGGCTCTATCTTTATGGACAACGGCTCCTTGCTCCATCTTCATGGAATTTCTAATTCTATTACATTGGACCTATGCTTCTTTTGAAGCTTACAATTTATCTAGAAAAAGAAAAATTATAGCAAAAAAGAAATAAAAGGCTAGGGAAACCAGTGCGACTTTCCTTTTCGTAGGATTGAAGCCGCAGCGCCCTTTACATACGCCTTAAAACCAAACCATTAATAAATTACAACATGCACCAATCTCAAACAAATTAAATATAAATATTTAAACGACTTGGTGCCATGGGAGATAGCGACTAATATGCTGCAAAAGGGTTAGTCGTACACGCATCCACACATACATAACAAATATATGTAACTATTGGAACACTTAATTGATTCACACAGTATATAAACACTTTACATACTGAATTAGAACTTAAAACAGCATCTTACTTCTCTGTCTCAGTTCGATCGATCGAAGACCGTTCGATCGCTCGAACCTTCGATCGCTTGAACACTGTTCAATCGCTTGAACATTCTGTTTCACAGAATGATTTAAAAATTTTACAAAAATAATTTAAGATTAAAGTATAATTTAAAAAACCTTTACAACTGTGAACAGAACACCTGGACAGAGAATCTGTCTCGATCGATCGAACACTATTCGATCGATCGAACACCAGAAGGCTTCGATCGATCGAAACTAGTTCGATCGATTGAGAACAGAATGTTCGATCGATCGAAACAAGTTCGATCGATCGAACCCACCTTGCATCCTATGCAATCACAGTTTTGTATTCTGCTGCGATAACACTGCAGAAACAGAACTGTGGCGATGCAGTTTCGAAAACAGTTCTAAAATCAACATGCAAATCAAAACTAGGGTTCCAAAACGCATCTATAGATCCAAACGAGCGTGGCTCTGATACCAATTGAAGGAAAAAGTGGTTTAAAGTTAGAGTTTAAACGCGCAGCGGAAATAGGTTAAGTTATAAAACTTTTGGTATTCCAGGATCTACTACTTGTCAATTCCATAGATGCGTACAAGGGGTGCAAGAATTATACCTTAGTGTCTTGAACCCAATTCTGAAACTTCAACTTCCAGCAGCCTCCACTAGATGATCTTCACCCTTATGACTCCTGCGGATGCCTGCCGGAAAGACTAGGGTTGGTGGGAACCCTAATAAAGAGGATAGGAAGGTTTTGGGAAGACTATGATAGTTTCTGCAGCTTCTGCGTATAAAAACGATGATCACTTACTTCCAGAACGCAGCTGCCCTATTTATAGATTTCCAGAACCGACCTAGACTTCGATCGATCGAACCATTCTCGATCGATCGAACCTGCTGACTTCAATCGATCGAACATACTTCGATCGATCGAACCTGTCTTAACAGCTTCCTCAAGTGTCTTTCCAAGCATCCTAGCGGAGCTAAGAGTGGGGACCTCCTAGGCTCTTTATTGTTGGCTCAGACCAGTTTGTTAATTACCATGACCAAACTCTTTGATCAACAAACTAACTAACTGGTCAGTTAACGTTTATTCCACTATAAAACGATAACTGAACTCCAACGCAAAAGAACACATCCGAAGCGATAACTAGACTTGTATGGTGTACTAATGTCCCTCTACCGTCAGCATTCGTAATCATATTCAGGTAGTCGGATAACTGTTACTGTCATCCTGAATCATGATTACTTCTTGTATTCCTTGAGTCCCATTCACTACTCATGATTACCAAACATGTTGATAACTCTTATCAACAAGACTGCAGTACTCAGTAATCAACTTGGTGACATTCTCAAGGGAATGCTTACTCTGAATCAGAGGGTAGATTCTATCTTGACAATATATGTTCACAACCCTATGGACATGACATACCCAAGATACCCAGGTGTTGATCTTCTATAGACCTCACTGATTGGTAAGTCAAAGCAGCCATATCCATAGTCTCTGTTCATAATCATCTCAAGATTGAGAACACGTACCTTATACAAGTTATGAGTTCTTATTGACTGTTGACAGCCTTAAGCGTCAATAGGAAAGCTCAGGTCCGTCAATGCACTATAAGCACTAGCATATCAACTAAGAGCTACACTCTAGTGATTGAGATTAATCACTCCATCCAATGGTAGTTAATTATACTACAGTGTAGACCTGATGAGGTATCCAGTCTCATCATCCACTGTGACATATTCTAAGTATCAAAAAATAGTAATTCGTATCTCACTTGTGTGTATCTCATACACACACGAATTGCTTACTATGATACTTAAGGATAAAACAATCATCTCATGAAAGAAACATACACAATGAAATGTAAAGCTGATATCCATATATTATAATGCTAATGTCTCATACATAAAGTAATGGTTTGAGGGCACAAACCCAACAACTATCACCCTCAAATAAATATGCTGTGGAAGTGTAACAGATAAGTGAAGTTTTCAACATTTCTCTCTGCATAGATCCATGAAATATCACTGTAGAAATGATATTTGGAAATTGATCGCATGTCAAACACATAGGATATTTTCTTGAGGAAAGCTTTATGCTTTATATAATGCAAGTACAGAAAGAGATAATGCATGAAGTGTTATTTGCTGAAGCCTTCCTAGGTGTGAGACACAGAAAATGTTTTCCGTCATTAGCAAATTGAGTGTCAAAAAAGACTAAGTCACATGGGATTCATGTCGCGCTAAAGGCGTTTTGAAGTCATTATTGTAACCACCTTGTCATTGACTCGTTGACAATTACTTTTCCAAATTGATGATGGTTACTGGGGATTAGGGTGAAGCGATGCATCCAGCTTCTGCCCTAAAGTACATGGTAAGAGGTATTTGCATTAGCCACTTGGCATTCTGTATGATTTCTGATGGGTCCAATAGTTAACTTCACCACAAACTGTCCCAAAGATCGTTCACATGCTCTCCCAAAGCCATTTATAGTTATTGGTTGCCTTTTAAGGTCCTTCTAAGTATATCCCACGAATAAATGACTGGCCACAATCCTCTTTGATCCATTTTATTTCAACTTCTACATAGAGTGGCCCATTGTGCCAAAAATGGGCTTGTCTAGCGGCCTTAGTAAAGCTTATAGCGGAGGCTGCCTCTTTTAAAGTTCTCCTTACCGATCCCTATGCCTGAATACAACTTTACTCGCGAATTTCCTCACTTATTAGAATTGCTTTTGTGGTGGCGAACCGCACTTCTGGGCTTATTGAAGGATTAAAATACAATGCCGCAGCACAATCCTTGTGCTTGCATACATTTTTCTTCATAATACAATGCCATCCTAACTTGCATTGGGTGCCCAGGGGACATGTGAGCTTCTCTGGCTACGTTCAATACTGAAAGAGTTGGGGTATCCGGCTATAGACTCTTCTACTTTGTCTAGTGATAATAAGTCAGCTCTCATGCTAGCCTCTTACTCGGTCCTTCACGAACGTACTAAGCATATTGAAGTGGATGTTCATTTTATTAGAGAGAAAGATCGTCCAGAATTTGTTCCTTCTTCTAGTTAGACCGCCGATATGTTTATAAAGTTTGTAGGTCCTTCACTCTTGAAATCATCTTTGTCAAGCTGGGTCTTGTCGATATCTTCTCTCCAGTTCCATCTTGAGGGTGAGTGTTGGAATATTTACACGTCTATGTATCTATAGTCAAAGCCCGTGACTTGTGGATCACGGGCTTTTAGGGATTTGATTTGCTGATTGTAATGTCTTATTCTCTTTGATTTTCTTTCCTTTTCCTAGTCTTATAGCTTGTATATAAATAGTTGATACTACTGGTGAAATAATAAGAGAATTATTTTACTCAACTTTGATTTCTTCTGGTTTTAAGGTTTGGAGCATCCAAGAAATGTCCAAAATTTTCAAACAAATATATTCTGAGTGAAGAGGAATTTGGATTGAAATAAGATATTTGATCTTAGGTTTTGTTTTTGAAAGTCTTTTAACCATGTGTTCCGACATTAAACTACTACTTCGATAAAATGTTTGAGCGAAATACAAACTTGAATCTTTTATAAGCTATTTTGATTTGGGACTTGGTTGTGATGGGAGCAGGGTGGGACGAGTTTCTAACATGAGGGGAGCGAGTAAGAAGAACGAAATCGAGAGTTTGAGGTGGGAGCGTGACCACTTTAGAAGGTTCTTGCTTTTAAGATCTAAAGTCATGATAACTGACTCCATCTGGGGAGGCTTCGAGATGACTCGATCATGGCATCGTGCTATGCTGTTAAAAATTCATGCTTAGGCTTAGACGGGCTCAGCCTTTGGTTTAAAGGTTGGGAGCGTCCAAAATTTTCGAACATATATATTTTGAGTGAAGAGGAATTTGGATTGAAATAAGATATTTGATCTTAGGTTTTGTTTTTGAAAGTCTTAAATCATGTATTCCGACATACAACTACTTCTTCGATAAAATGTTTGAGCAAAATACAATCTTGAATCTTTTATAAGCTATTTTGATTTGAGACTTGGTTGTGATGGGAGCTGGGTGGGAGCGAGTAAGAAGCGCGGAATCGAGAGTCTGAGGTGGGAGCATGACCACTTTAGAAGGTTCCTGCTTTTAAGGTTTGAAGTCATGATAACTGACACCATCTGGAGAGGCTTCGAGATGACTCTGTCATGGCATTGTGCTATGTTGTTAAAAATTCAGACTTAGGCTTAGATGGGCTCAGCCTTTGGGCCTCGCTTTGCCCTAGGCAAAGCCCTTACATACAGGCCAAACCAAGGTGCGCTTTTTAAAAAAGCCCAAGGCGCAAAGCCCATGCCTTAATAATATTTTGCATCAACTTCTTAATTAGCTTTGGAACGAGATTGAGACCAGTGCGACTTCCAACACAAGGGTTATGTTCTTTAGAGGAGAAGAATATTCTTCTTTGTGACCAACTCTAACTCGCAATTTGGTTTTAGAGTTTTGGAGAACGAACAGGAAAGAGAAAGGAAAAGTCCAATTGTATAAATAAACTACATGGGAATTAGTTTTTTTTAACTTTTGGGATAGTTTCGTGGTTACTTATGTCTTTAGAAAGTTATTGTATTGTAGACTATTTTGTGAAGCATCAGAGGGACAACTTCATAATTGGCCAATTGCGCTAATCAGTCAAACTATTCATTACTTTGATGTTTTAGCAATATTCTATGTATATGCTAATATTTGAGTTCTTTGATTCTGAATCACTGTAAATTTTTTATTTTTTATTTTAAAATCACGCCCTACTTGTTGAGACTTGTGTATGCACATATATATATATACTGTATTTTTTTGGGTGCCTAGACTGCAGAGGTATTTGTGCCCAAGTGCACCTTGAATTACTATGGTGTTGTCTCATGGTATTAGACAATACACAATGATATATAGAATGGAGATTCAAAAAATTTAACATTCAAAATCGAGAAGAAATAAGAACAAGACAATTGGTTGATCAAATAAACAAAAAAGACCATCAACCACATATGATTACTGTTGCATTCTTAAGTACATGCACTACTAATAAGTCTATGATATAACTGCATGATAATTTAGTACTAATGTTTTATAACCTATCCAAAAGCTCTTGTTATGTGAAAAATAAGCAGGACACAATTTAATTTCACAAACAACAGCATAATACAAATGGGATGAGGTTCTTTTGCTGTATTTGGTAATAGGTCACGCGGCTCACGCCACTGGATTAGACTATACACAACACTATTTAGAGTTGAGATCCAAATAATTCAAAAAGAATCTAAAAATATAAGAACAAACTTGTTCCATCAAATAAACAAAACAAACCATCAAACATCATATATTGTCTAATTCTTAAGTACATGCATCTAAACAAGTCTATTTCATGTTTACATGATAATTCAGTTCTGAACTTGTAAAAATAATCCAAAAGCACATGTTATTTGTAAAATAAGCAAGATAGGGAATCCAATGTCGCTAACGTCATGATATAAATGAAGCGATGTTCTTTTGCTATATTTTGTAATAAGTCGCGGCCTCGTCTAGGCGACCAACAATACCGAGAGGACTTGGGTGAGATGCTCATGCGAGGAAGATTCTTTTGAACAATGATTTTAATAGGCGCCACTTCAAGCTTCTGTTGAAACTGTATTAGCCAAAACTTAGGGTTGACAACTTGTCAAAACCCTTCTTATATTACACAATAATAACAGAATTAAAATATTACAAATGGGTCCTCTAATAATAAGAGAAATAAGAAACAACTCATAAGAAAAATAAATAACTAAAGAAAATAAATAACTCTCAACACTCCCCCTCAAGCTGGTACAAAAATATCTCTCATGCCCAGCTTGCCGAGAATAGTGTGAAACGGTCGACTCCCTATTCCTTTGGTCAGAACATCTGCAACCTGATCACCAGTCTTCACAAAGGGAATGCAAATGGCACCACTGCTAAGCTTCTCCTTGATGAAGTGACGATCAATCTCTACATGCTTGGTTCTATCATGTTGTACTGGATTATGAGCTATACTAATTGCTGCTTTATTATCACAGTATAGCCTCATGGAATCTGTCTGTTCAATCTTCAAATCCTTCAATAATGACTTGACCCACAGAAGTTCACAAATACCTTGAGCCATAGCCCTGAATTCAGCTTCGGCACTTGATCTTGCCACTACATTTTGTTTCTTACTTCGCCATGTAACCAGATTTCCTCCTACAAACGTGCAGTACCCTGACGTGGACCGTCTATCAGTAACTGAACCAGCCCAATCCGCATCAGTGTAAGCTTCCACCCTTAGATGATCATGTCTAGCGAAGTATAAGCCCTTTCCAGGTGCTGACTTTAAATACCGAAGAATCCGAAAAACAGCCTCTTGGTGTGTTACTCGTGGAGAATGCATAAACTGACTGACGACACTGACTGCGAAAGCAATATCGGGACGAGTATGAGACAAATAAATAAGCTTACCAACTAGTCTCTGATATCTCCCCCTGTCAACCAGTTCCCCACTACTGTCATCACCAAGTTTCATATTCTGCTCCATAGGTGTATCACATGATCTGCTACCAAGCATTCCCGTCTCTCTCAACAAATCCAAGACATATTTCCTTTGGGAAATGAATATCCCATGTTTAGACCGAGCAAGTTCAATCCCAAGGAAGTACTTCAGAGTTCCCAAATCCTTTATTTCAAATTCAGTGGCCAACTGCTTCTTCAATTTTTCCATTTCCTCCAAGTCATCTCCTGTAAGCACAATATCATCAACATACACAATAAGGGCAGTGATCTTACCCTGTGAAGAGTGTTTAATGAATAAAGTGTGATCAGCATGACTCTGTCTGAAACCAAACTGGAGCATAGCCTGTGTGAATCTCTCAAACCAAGCCCTTGGGGACTGTTTCAGGCCATATAACGATTTTCTCAGCCTACACACTTTCCCCTTGGTCTTGGAGTCCTCAAAACCAGGAGGAACATCCATGTAAACTTCCTCATCCAAATCACCATGCAAAAAAGCGTTCTTCACATCAAACTGGTGAAGTGGCCAATCTAAATTTGCTGCCAGGGAGAGAAGGATTCCGATTGAGTTCATTTTTGCAACTGGAGCAAAGGTCTCCTCATAGTCCACACCATAAGTCTGGGTAAACCCCTTTGCTACCAACCGAGCTTTGTACCTTTCAATGGAACCGTCAGCCCTGTGCTTCACAGTGTACACCCACTTACACCCCACAGTCCTTTTCCCTTTAGGTAATGTTGTCAACTCCCAAGTACCACTATTGTGAAGAGCTTTCATCTCTTCAATCATGGCACATTTCCATTTTGGATCAGCAAGAGCATCCTGTACATGGTTAGGGACACTGACAGAGGAAATTTTTGAAAGAAAGGCCCTATAAGAAGGGGATAGATGTGAATAAGAAACAAAATTAGACATAGGATGTTGGGTGCAAGATCTAACACCCTTACGGACAGCTATAGGGACATCTAAATCATCAGACTCAAGAGAAGGGATATCCAAGGAATTACCTGAATCATCATCACTTGGAGTGAGTGGCAGTGGGTGTGGAGTAGCAGTAGCCTCTGGAGTCTCTCTGATCTTCCTTTGACTCCATGTCCCCCTAGAATAGACCAACAACTCATTCTCTTTCGGCCCCTCAACACTCTTTTGTTCTTCAACACTCTCTTTTCCAGGCTCTTCAAGCCCTCTCTCCTCAACTCTCTCTGTCTCCACATCAATCATCATAGGTAACACAGGTATCTCTTCACACTGTTGCTCCCCCTGAAGAGATGGCTGAGGGTCAAGAAAGTAAGACTGTGACTCATGAAAAGTGACATCCATAGACACAATCCATTTCCTAGATGGGGGATGGTAACACTTATAACCCTTCTGAGTAGGGGAATACCCAACAAACACACACTTGATGGACCGAGGATCCAACTTCCCACGGGTAGGTGCATGATTATGAACAAAACAAACACATCCAAACACACGAGGAAGAATGGAGGACGTGAGAGAAGGATGAGAAAGAACCTCAAGAGGCGTTTTCTTATGTAACACGCGAGTAGGAAGACGATTAATAAGATGGGCAGCTGTTAAAACTGCTTCACCCCAGTATGAACGAGGGGCATTAACCTGGAAAAGCAAGGATCGAGCAATATCTAAAAGGTGACGATTCTTGCGTTCTGCCACTCCATTCTGTTGTGGAGTGTTAGTGCAAGAAGTTTGGTGAATAATTCCCTGAGAAGAAAAATAGGCACCCAAACCAGAATCAATAAACTCACCCCCATTATCAGACCTTAAAATTTTCACTACCGCACCAAATTGAGTACACACCATTTTGTGAAAATTTTGGAAAATAGAAAATACATCCCTTTTTTCCTTCATCATATATAACCAAGTAGTACGGGAGCAATCATCAATAAAAGAAACAAACCATCGATGACCTTTCAAGGACACAGTCCGAGAAGGACCCCAAACATCAGTATGAATTAAGGCAAAAGGAACTAAGCTTTTATTATTACTAGGAGCATAAGAGGCTCTAAAATGTTTGCCAAGTTCGCAAGCATCACAAGAAATATTAGAAAGACCATCATTTTTGACAAGAGATGGAAACATATGCCTAAGTAAAGTATAGGAGGGGTGTCCTAATCTTCTATGCCAAAGCTCCAAGTCTTCGGTTTTATTCTTTGAAACGATGGTATGATGAGCTATTGACTCCCTGTCATCCAGAAGGTAAAGACCATGCTCCTCCTTACCACTGCCAATCGTCCTCCTCGTAATAAGATCCTGAAATACACAATGGGAAGGAAAAAAGGTTACACTACAATTTAAATCACGAGTAATGCGACTTAAAGAGAGAAGATTATGGGAAAAACTAGGAACATGGAACACAGAAGTTAAGGGCAGAGAAGGAGTGACATGAATTAAACCTTTCCCGGAAACAGAGGAGAAGGTACCATCAGCTATCTTAACTTTCTCTGGACCTGAATAAGGCTTATAATCAGAGAAAAGGTGAGATGAAGGTGACATATGGTCGGAGGCACCAGAATCTATAATCCAAGGATAGGAGGAATGAGAAAGTAATGCTCGTGCGGGAGTGACTAAATTACCTGACTGGGCAAAAGACGATGAAGCACTTGCAGGTGCAGAAGAAGCACAACGGGCCATTAGATGTCGAAGAGTCTCAAGCTCAGTTGCAGACAAGGGGTTTACATCAGATGTAGGAGCATCCTCACTAGGGGTGGTGTCTGTAACAATAGTATGATGAGCACGGGCATTACCCCCACGTCCGCCTGAACGACCTCCACGACCCCCGGAACGACCACCACGACCACCAGGGGGACGGCCATGAAGACTCCAGCAGGTCTCTCGAGTATGATGAGGCCGATTACAATAATCACAAAACAACTTCGGGCGATCAGAGGTAGTAGACCCAGGCTGCTTGGTCCCCTCCCGTGGCGGAATAGAGACTAAAGCTGATCTCTCAGTAGGAGTAGGGGAAATCATAACAGCACGACGACTTTCTTCATTCTGAATATAGGCAAAAGCCTCTTGTAGTGTGGGTAAACTGTCCATCCCAAGTACCCGACTACGAACACCATCATAATCCGGGTGAAGTCCCTGAAGAAATTTGAAGACCCTTTGCTTCTCAAGTAACTTGCGATATCCCGCAGCATCAGTAGGACAAACTGGCTGATAGTCCTGGAGATGGTCTACCCGATCCCAACTGGTAGTAAGAAAGGTAAAATATTTGGTGACTGTCAACTCACCCTGTTCTGAACGATCAATGGAGCGTGTCAACTCAAACTCCTGGGCATAGTTCCCCTTTCTAGCGAAGGTAGAAGCAACTGTATCCCAAATATCACGAGCAGTCTTCATTCTGTAGAAGCTCTCTCCGATCTCAGGGACCATTGAATTAATTAACCACGCCATGATAAGAGAGTTCTCAATCTCCCACTTATCGTAGCCCGGATCAGTAGTAGCAGGGGCCTGGACGCGCCCATCAAGATGTCCCATCTTCCCTCGACCCTTCAAATAAAGAGCCACTGCTTGTGACCAAGTCAAGTAGTTTTGGCCATTGAACGGAGTGGTAGTAATTTTGAGATTGGGATCCAGTGGTGTCACCACGTTCTGAACTGTGCCAGACAACGGTTTCTCTGTTTCTGTCATAGTTCGGATGCACGAAGGGAAAACCCAATAAAGAGGAAGGGAAACGGAGAAGATGGGAACTTATCGGATCAATACGATCTAATCAAGGTCCATAAAGGACCAGAAAAACAGACTGAAATTAATTTCCAACCAAAACAGGGAATCAGAATGATTGTTAGGTTGGAAGGCAAGTATAGAAGAAGAAAAGAAAGGCTAGGTTGCTGCGGCTAGGTCAGTGTGGCTGTGTGGGTGTCGGCCTGAGGTGTAGAGGTGGGGAAAGGGTTGTGGTGGGTCGTTGAGTACTGTTTTAGGTCATAGGGTTGCTGCGGCTGGGCAGGGTGGTCTGGGAAGCATCGGCGAAGGCAGTGGAGGTGGGGAAAGGTCCGGCGCTGGTCTGGGAGAAGGCTAGAGGCAGCGGCTAGGGCAGAGGGTGGTTGGCGCAGGGTTGGGATGGTGGCTAGTGGCGGCGCAAGGCTGGGATGGTGGCTAGTGATGGTGGCGCAAGTAGTGGTGGTGGTGGTGGTTAGGATTAGATGGCTCTGATACCATGTTGAAACTGTATTAGCCAAAACTTAGGGTTGACAACTTGTCAAAACCCTTCTTATATTACACAATAATAACAGAATTAAAATATTACAAATGGGTCCTCTAATAATAAGAGAAATAAGAAACAACTCATAAGAAAAATAAATAACTAAAGAAAATAAATAACTCTCAACAGCTTCAAGGTTTTTTAATACTCAACTACCAAAATAAAGTCAATGTCGGCAAATTTCATAAAATTAGGAGTAGAGTTTAAGAGAAGAAAATAAGTGGTCAATGGATATAGAAGAAATTTACATATCTTAGATCATGGGATATTGAAGAAATTTACATATCTTAGATCATGAAATGTACCTGTTGTACAATATATATGACGACATTAATTAGGGCACAATAGAAAAAGGAGGAAGTGCCTCTAGAGTGCATGGTTCGATCAGATAAGGAGGACAATTACACATGTGACTCTTGGTCGGGATTGCTTTATCATAGAAATCTGGGTTTTCAAGAACTATCATATATTGTCAAAGTGGGCAGATGAAACAAGGATGTTGATATAATTAGTGGTAACACAACATATACTGTGTGAAAAATTTAAGCATCCATGGAATACATAGGTGAATCTACGCGAGGTTAAGATGGAAAGCTAACGCAATATGGTTTTTAATCATTCGAAGGTAAGAAAAGTGATTTTCTATAAAGGCACATACTGAATTAGTATTTATATTGAATGCAAAATAGTTTAAGAATGAAAGGAGGGTAAACTTCTAAAATTAATTACATAGAAGCGAAAAGGTTGGCTTAGTAAATTATATGTCAAACCATCTCAAAAAATTTCATGAATATTAAAATATAGTAGCAAGTTCTTATTCTAACTAGCAATATGAAGTTACCATCTTACATTTACATTATTTCGAAAAAATCAACTATAATATTTATCAATTTCGTACACAACCATTAAATTGTAAACTAAATGCTCTATGGGGTTTAAAATCTAATGAGAGACAAAATTCAAGTGTTGATCCTAGTAATTCAACTATCTTTATGTACATTTCAGAGCAATATTTGTGGAACAAATTAATCTTATGTCATAATATTTTATACATTTGAAACAAAATGTCAATACTTTTTCCTTTCTTTTTTGGTTTTAGGATTTTAAGTTTCAAATGTGATTTGAAATTTTGAATAGCATGTTAATATTCCGACATAAATAAAAAAGATGTTAAATGGCTGTCTTTCCAAAAACAAGTACAAAATGAACTGACAAATTCATTAATCATGTGTGCCTTTTGTATAATTATTTTATATTGCTCCCCTTCTCCATTCTTTAATGTTTGGATTGGCATCCACATAAATATTGATTGAAAAATTGCCTAAATTGTAATAATCCCTTAAAAATAAGTTGAGAAAAGAAAAAAACGCTTTTGACTTGGTTATGCTCCTTACATACATGCTCAGTGTGAGTAGTTCATACGAACATCATTCTGTTTTTATGGGGATTGGTTGTTGCTGATTACTCCCTCTGTCCCAAATTAAGGGTCCATTATTAGGTTTTGGGATGTCCCATTTTACGTATCCTCTTTGAAAAGTCAATGTATTTCAACTACACATTTTCCAACCTTACCCTTTATATAGTTGTTGGGATTATGCCCTCAAACCATTACTGTATGCATGCGACATTCACATTTTATATATGAATATCAGTTTACATTTTTTATGTATGTTTTCATGAGATGATTGTTGTAATCCATAAGTATCATAGTAGGTAATTCGTATATGTATGAGATACATAAATGTGAGATACAGATTACTATTCTTTGATGCTTAGAACTTGTCACAATGGATGATGAGACTGGATATCTCATCAGGTATACACTGTAGCATGCTTAACTACCATTTGGTGAAGTGATAAATCTCGATCACTGGATTATGACTTTTAGTTAATATGCTAGTGCTTATAGTGCATTGATGGACCATGAGCTTTCCTATTGACATCTAACACTGTCATCAGTTAATAAGAACTCATAACTTGTATAAGGTACGTGTTCTTAATCTTGAGACGATTATGGACAGATTATGGATGTGACTGCTTTGACTTACCAATCAGTGAGGTCTTCAAGATCAACACCTGGGTATCTTGGGTAAGTCATGTTCACAGGGTTGTGAACATATATTGTCAAGATAGAATCTACCCTCTTATAAAGAGTATGCAATCCCTTGAGAATGTCACCAAGTTGATTACTGAGAACTATAGTCTTGTTGATATGTAGTTATCAACATATTTTGTAATCATTAGAGAAGGAATGGAAGATGTATTCATCATTTAGGTTGACAACAACAGTTATTCGACTACTTGAATATGATTATGAATGTTGACGGAAGAGAGACATTAGTACACTGTACAAGTTTAGTTATCACTTCGAATATGTTCTTTTGTGTTGGAGTGCAATTGTCGTTTTACGAAATGCACGCAGTTGATTAATTTGCTGATCAAAGAGTTTGATCATGGGAATTAATAACTGATCTTAGCCAACAACAAAGAACCTAGCAGGTCCCACTCTTCGCTTCGCAAGAATACTTGGAAAGGCAGGGAGAGGAAGATCAATCGATTGAACTTGTTTCAATCGATTGATGATTGGTTGCTTTCAATCGATTAAAAGTGTTTCGATCGATTGAAACCCAAAGGTCAGTTTGAAAATCTATAAATAGGAGAGCTGCGTGCAAAAAAAATTTGAACGTCGTATTTATTGCTGTAACTCTCCAGAAATTATTTTAGGGTTTCTCTTAGCCTCCTTACCTCTCTATTGGGTTCCCACCAACCCTAGTCTCTCCGGGAAGTGTTTGAAGAGTCATCTAGAGGAGGCTGCTGGAAGTTGACGAAATCAGAATTTGGTTCAAGACACAAAGGTATTACGTTCTCTCCTTCTTGTTTACGCATCTATAGAATTGATAAGTAGTAGATCCGGGCGTACCAATAAAGTTTCAACTTTGTTTTTCCGTTGTGCATAAGATTTAAAATTTTGAAACCTCAATCCTACAATTAGTGTCAGAGCCACACTTATTTGGATCTATAGATGCGTTTTTTGGAACACTAGTTTGATTTGCATGATGGTTTAAGGACCGTTTTTGAAACTGCATAATCACAGATCTGTTTCTGTAATAGTTTTGCAGCAGAAAACAAATCGGTGGGTGCATTGGATGCATGGCAGTTTCGATCGATTGAAGGTGCTTCGATCGATCGAAACCTTCTGAGTTCAATCGATTGAACTAATGTCGATCGATTGAAAGTGTTTCAATCGATTAATCTATGTTCGATCGATTCAAAAGGTTTTCTCTGACCATAAGTATTTAACAGTTTTAAAAGTTTTAAAAATGATCTACTTTAATGTTTTATACTATTCTGAAAATTTTAAAATCAATCTGTGAACTTTCTGTTTCAATCGATTAAACTAGTTTCGATCGATTGAAACCTTTAATCGATTGAAACGAAATTGATTGAAACTAGTTCAATTGATTGAACAGGGACAGAGAAAATATGATGCTGTTTTAAAGTTCTACCCTATGTTACATGGACTCTTCTAAATAGGAGAAGTACCTGTGTCGACACGACTCTTTGTGGACATGGGTATGACACTTGGGTAGGATCCTTCTAGTGTAGTTTAGTGTAATTTTCAGCCAAGAAAGGCAAAGTACCCGTGTCAGATATGGCAATCATACCCGTGTCCTCCGGACACTTTGCAGAGTCCGTGTAACATAGGTTCTACCTTTTCATAAAGAGTCTTATGAAATATGTAAATAAACTAGGAGTTCAATGTACATATATTTTGTTATATATGCGTGGATATGTGTATGTCTAACCCTTTTGCAGCAAGGAATAGACCGCTGTCTCCCCCAAGGCACCAAGTTTTTTAAATGTTGTATTTAAGCTTGAGATTGGTGCATGTTTAATTTTGGTTTTTTAAGGCCTCTGTAAAGGGCGCTGCGACTTCATTCCTACGAAAAGGAAAGTCGCACCAGTTTCCCTCGCCTTTTATTTATTGTTATTTCTATTTCTAGATAAATTGTAAACTTCGAAAGAAGTATAGGTCCAATGTAATAGAATGGGAAAATCCGTGATGATGGAGCAACGAGCTGAAGTCCATGAAGATGTAGCCGGAGGCGATTAAGCAAAGAGGATGGATCAATAGAGATAGAGCCATGAGAAAGAGGCATTGTTGAATGTCTTTGTTTCATTTTAGTTTTAGTTTTTGTTTTTATATACTTGTTTCTGATTGGAATTCTAAATATTGTTACTACATGCATGATAAAAATGAGTTTTCTAAAATAAAATTCAAAAACAATTTCAACCCATTAGTAGACATTGGATGGCTATGGGTAATGAGTAGAAACAATTTTAAAAGCAAAATCCTGAACTATTAAATCTAATGGGAGAGGGACTTATTAATAACTCCCACGATCTTCCATTAACGGTTCACTGTAAGATGAGTGGAGTATTCTGTGTCACCTAGCCATGGGTGATCATTCCATACGGAGGATACAATACTCTTTGATTACTAGATGTGAACTTCCTATGGATAGGATCAATGAGACGTGTTAGAGGGTGACCACCATACGGGGGCGCTACTTGAGGCGGTTGTCATTGGATCCTAGTTAATGGCATACACTAGCTAAGCTATGAATAAGGGATCCCACATAATTTTGATATCCATATTTATTATGACTGTTTGTTTTTCAGTAATCATCATGACTAGATCTGCATTTAGTCTACTTGCCACCATACTCACGTAAAACACATTAACTGTAAACAAGTACATTGAATGGAAACAAAACATGGATATTGTTTTAACTGCGGAGGATCACATTTATGTCCTCACTACCCCATGCCTTGCCGAATCCGCGACAAATGTTTCGACAACTGCCAGACGTGAGTTCGACAAGTGGAAGAAATCGAATGCAATGGCTCTTTGCTACATACTGGCCGCTATGCCTGGTGTGTTGTAGCACCAATACCAATCGAATGATTCCGCTAGTGCCATCATGACCTCCTTGAAAGGAATGTTTGGCGAGCATGGCAGACCTGCTAGGCAGATCGCCATGCAAAAGATCATGAGCGCGAAAATGTTGGAAGGAACTCCAGTTAGAGAGCACGTTTTAAAAATGATTGGTTATTTAAATGAATTGGAGACTCTGGCTGTCGACATTGATGCGCAGACCCAAGTTGATATGATCCTCAACTCGTTACCTCAATCATTCGCTCAGTTTAAATTAAACCACAATATGAATCTAATGATTTTTTCGATAAGCGATCTGATGAGCTCTCTTCAGTCAGCGGAAGGGGTGATCAAACCTGGGGGCAACGTTTTGAACGTTGAGAAAAACTCTTCTTCTTCTCGATCTGCGCTGAAAGGTAAGAAAGGAAAGAAGTAGGCTGGCACTGGTGGTCCAAGTATTGTACCGGTTCCAAAGATTGCGAAATCTAAGGGCAAAAGGAAGGGAAGGGTAGGGGTGCAACTCGGGTGGGCTAACCCGTGGTCAGCCCGGGCCGGCCCGAAAATTACCGGGATTGGGCAGAAAATACAAGCCCGAATCCAATTTGGGCCGGGCTTGGGTAGAATTTTGCTAACTCGTGGAACCCGAGCCTGAACTCGAATTCTATTTATGTATTATTTTTAACATTATATTATAGTGTTTTTTTAGTGATAATAATACACTATTAGATATTATTCTAGCACTAAATTAATAGATGAATGTTTTTTCTCAAATCTAAACAAAAGAAAATAGATTTGATACTCTACATATTGTTGTTTACATACTAAAAACCGGTTTGAACCAAAAAAAAAAAAAATTGCAATTCTGGCTCAATTCGGGCTCGGGCTTGGGTTGTAGTACAAATTCACAAATCGGGCTCGGGTTGACAAGTTCGGGTTTATGTCGGGCTTGGGCTTGGGCTCGGGCTCGGGATTAGGCAGACTGCTTGAAATCGGACTCGGGCCTGGGCAGAGCCAAAACCCTTTGGTCCCGCCCAAGTTGCACCCCTAGGGAAAGGAGCAGGTAAGTGGTCAAGGCAAAGGAAAGTATTTCCAATATGGAGACAAAGGCCACTAGAAGGAAACTGTCCGGAATTCTTAGCTACAAGAGTTCAAGGTATGATCGAATCACATGTGATTGAAGTAAGTTTTATAATGAATACTTCGAACACTTGGTGTATTGATTCTGGTGCGACTAACCATATCCGTAATTCGTTGCAGGGGTTTAGATCAACCAGGAGGTGTAGTGATGGGGAGATCGTGCTGACTCTAGGTTCTAGCGTAACTGTTTCAGCGGTTGCTATAGGATTAGTAGTTTTAGAATTTTCAGTCAATAAGATAATAGTTTTATCAGGATGTACTTTACGTCCCTATAATGAGACGTAATTTAATTTCTGTTTTAGAATTATTGAATAATAGTAATTCCTTTTATTTTGGAACTGAAGTTGTCATTAAAAGAAATGGATCTTTTATATGTTCTGGTGTTACAACTAATGACTTACATGTGATCTTTCCAAAGAAAGGAACTTTCCACTATCCCAACAAGGCTTTGGCACATGAGGCTAGGTCATATCAATCTAAACAGGATCGGCAAACTAGTCAAAGAAGGGATCTTAGGCAATTTGGTTCTCGGACCAATGGAAGTCTGTGAATTATGTTTAGAGGGTAAAATGACCAAATTGCCCTTTCCTGCAAAGGGCAATAAGACCAATGCATTGTTGGAATTAGTTCACACTGATCTGTGTGGTCCAATATATATTAGAGCTAGGAACATTTATTGATGACCACTCATGGTATGAATATGTGTACCTAATGCAGCACAAGTCCGAAGCCTTTGAAAAGTTCAAAGAGTTTAGGGCTGAGGTGGAGAAGCAATTGGATACACATATCAAAGCCATTCGATCTGATCAAGGTGGCGAATATCTCTCTAATAAGTTTATTGATCACCTCGTACAGAATGAGATTTTGACACAGTTGACTGTACCTGGCACGCCTCACCAGAATGGTGTAGCAGAAAGAAGGAACCGAACAATTTTAGATATGACTAGGTTGATGATGAGTTATTCGGAGTTACCATTGTTTCTTTGGGGTTATGCTTTGGAAACCACTATGTACATGCTAAATCTAGTTCCAAGCAAATCTGTTCCTAAGACACCACAGGAGATGTGACGAAAGCCCTCTTTGCAACATCTCTGGATATAGAGATGTCCAGCACATGTGCTGAAAGGAAAGATGGGTAAGTTGGAAACTAGATCGGCAGTATGTTATTTCATAAGGTATCCAAAGGGTACTTATGGATGGTATTTTTATGGTTCAAAAGAACAAAAGGTGTTTGTAAGTACGAATGTTGTTTTTTTGGAGGATGATTATATCATCAACCATAAACCTAAAGGAAGGATCGATTTGAGAGAAATAGATGGAGAGTTCTCTATTCTTCCGACAGTTGAAAACGATGTTAGACAATAAAACACCACATCTTCACCCATTTTCGCGTCGGTACCTCGTCGCAGTGGGAGGATGGTCAGCCAGCTGGGAGATATAGGAGAAGTTTTTGAAGCTGTCTCCATAAAATTTGAATCTGATCCTGCCACATACGAAGAGGCAATGACTGATGTTGATTCAACTCATTGGGTTAAAGCTATGAAGGCTGAATTGGAATCTATAGATTCTAATCAAGTCTGGAATCTTGTAGAAGCATGTGCCAATATTAAACCCATTGGCTGTAAGTGGGTCTACAAGAGGAAAAGAGGAAGGGTTGAGACATTTAAGGCAAGGCTTGTAGCGAAAAGTTATACTTGAAGAGAGGGCATTGACTATGAGGAAACCTTCTCGCCGGTAGCCATGCTCAAATCCATCAGAATACTCTTATCCATTGCTGTATGCTTAGATTTTGAGATCTGGCAGATGGACGTCAAGACTGCATTCTTGAATGGCAATCTTGAGCAGGACATCTATATACATCGACCAAATGTAACTTGGTATGCAAGCTGCAATAATTCATTTTTGGGCTTAAGCAGACATCCAGGAGTTAGAACATTCGTTTTGACCAAACGGTTAAGTCGTTTGGTTGTGAAGGTAAGGTGGTGGCTTTTCCTATGCTTTATGATGATGACATTCTACTAATTGGGAATGATATAGAGGCATTGTCATCAATCAAGGTTTGGCTAGCTAGTACTTTTGATTTGAAAGATCTAGGAGAGGTGAGCTTTATCCTTGGAATAAAGCTCTTTCGAGATCGTAAGCGAAAGATGATGGGATTATCTCAAGCTGGTTAAATCGATAAAGTGCTAACTAGGTTTTCCATGGATAATTAGAAAAAAGGTTTGTTACCTTTCAGGCATGGTTTAGCTTTCTCCAAGGACCAGTGTCCCGAGACACAGAAGGAGGGGAATCGCATGGCAGGAATTCCCTATGCTTCTACAGTGGGAAGTCTTATGTATGCGATGTTATGCACTAGACCAGATATCTACTTCGTCGTTGGCATGGTCAGCAGGTATCAATCGAATCCTGGTCAGACGCTGGACAGCCGTCAAGCACATTCTCAAGTACTTGAGAAGGAACTAAAGATTATATGGTAACGTATGGCGGCGATGAGTTGATTCCAGTAGGATACACTAACTCGGACTTTATGTCAGATAAAGAATCGAGGAAGTCGACATCCGGACATCTCTTTATCCAGGGAGGTGGTGGTGTTTGTTGTAGGAGCATTAAACAGAAATGTATTGCAGACTCAACTATAGAAGCTGAGTATGTGGCTGCTTGTGAAGCCGCAAAGGAAGCTGCTTGGTTCAAGAAGTTCCTCATGGAACTTGAGGTGGTACCAGCGTCATTGTCACCTATTACGCTATACTGCGATAATAGTGGGGTAGTGGCTCAGTCCATAGAGCCATGGAATCATGGAAAGGTAAAGCACGTAGAAAGGAAGTATCATCTCATTCGAGATATAGTCCAACGTGGAGATGTGACTGTCACCAAGATTGCCACCGCTGACAATCTTGCGGATTGGTTGACAAAGCCTCGCCACATAGTCTAGGTCTCAAATGTAGTTCTAATGAGTTATGAGTGTAAGTGGTAGTTTGTTGGGATTGTGCCCTCAAACCATTACAGTAGGCATGAGACATTGACATTTTATATATGAATATCAGTTTACATTTCTTTATGTATGTTTTCATGAGATGATTGTTGTAATCCATAAGTATCATAGTAGGTAATTCGTGTATGTATGAGATACATATATGTGAGATACAAATTACTATTCTTTGATACTTAGAACTTGTCACAGTGGATGATGAGACTGGATATCTAATCAGGTATACAATGTAGCATGATTAACTACCATTGGATGGAGTGATAAATCTCGATCACTAGAGTATGACTCTTGGTTAATATGCTAGTGCTTATAGTGCATTGACGGACTATGAGCTTTCCTATTGACATCTAAAACTGTCAACAGTTAATAAGAACTCATAACTTGTATAAGGTACGTGTTCTTAATTTTGGGGTAAATTGCATTTTGCACCCTCAAACTATACCATGTTTTGCACTTTGGTCCCTAAACTATCATTTTTCGCATTTTGGTCCCTCAACTATCATTTTGTGGCAGTTTGCCCCCTCCCTCACTTTTAGCGTCACTTTTGGTGTCACTAAAAAGTGACTTTTTTCGTCACTGAAAGTGAAGGAGGGGGCAAACTGCCACAAAATGATAGTTGAAGGACCAAAATGCAAAAAATGATAGTTTAGGGACCAAAGTACAAAACATGGTATAGTTTGAGGGTGAAAAATGCAATTTACCCTTAATTTTGAGACGATTATGGACACAAATTATGGATGTGACTGCTTTAACTTACCAATCACTGAGGTCTTTCAAGATCAACATCTGGGTATCTTGGGTAAGTCATGTTCATAGGGTTGTGAACATATTTTGTCAAGATAGAATCTACCCTCTTATAAAGATTAAGCATTCCCTTGAGAATGTCACCAAGTTGATTACTCTGAACTGCGGTCTTGTTGATAAGTGTGAAAATCTGGTGTTAATTAGGAGTTACAGCTGATTTACAACTGTGAGATATGCTTGTTATTAGCTTTATTTCTTTCCTTGTTTTAATGGGATTTTTATTCTCTGGTTTTATGAGAGTTATTCTCTCCTAAAAATCAGGGATTAATTTCTGTTTCTAAGGCTGATTGCCTCTCCTATTGTATTATAAATTCATGTACTACAGTCTGCTTGAATCAGAAAAAAGAGATGAGCTTTTCTCCACCTAAATTCTTCATGGTATCAGAGCTCCAGGTTCTGAACTTGGTCCGCTTCTCTGTCTAAAGGCAGAATCCTTCGTGCAAATTCTTCTTCTAAAACAACCAATTTTTTTTTTAATAACACTTCACTAATTTTTTTTTTCCATGTATAAGTCTGTTCTCATGGCAAGGAACGACATGGCCACATCTGGAACAAATGAGTCCAGTCCCACCGAAGTCACCTCCTCTCGAGAAACTCCTATTCCAAACAGCAATGGAGGATAGGATAATTCTGCTCTTCTCATTATAGGGCACAAGCTGAATGGGCAGAACTATCTTCAATGGTCTCACTCAGTCATGATGTTCATATGCGGTAAAGGGAAGGATGACTATCTCACTGGTGCAGTACCTCAACCAGCGAAAGAAGATCCGTAATCTAAAGGATGGAGGGCTGAGAATAGCATGGTTATGTCTTTGTTAATTAATTCGATGAACAATAACAAAGGGGAGAATTTTATGCTCTATGAAACGGCGTAAGAAATCTGGGAAGGTGCAAGGGAGACTTTTTTTGATACAAAAAACACAGCAGAGTCATTTGAGATAGAAGGGACCCTCCATGATTTACATCAAGGTGATCTCCCTGTCACTCAATATTCCAGTCTCGTAACTCGCTATTGGCAGTAGCTGGACATGTTTTAAACCACCAAATGGCCCAACAGATGCCATCAAATACAAGAAGATCGTTGAGAAGAAACGGATCTACACATTTTTGTTGGGACTGAATAAAAATCTGGATGAAGTTCGAGGTAGAATATTGGGAACCAAACCTTTACCAATTTCCGAGAAGTTGTCTCAGAAGTGCGCCGAGAAGAGAGTAGGAAGAAAGTCACGATGGGGTCACAAACCAGCCAACCTGTCATCGAAAGTTCAGCCCTAGCAGCTCGAGGATCACCCTCTCCGTCTAATGACAACAGGCCAAGGAAAGGGAGACCTTGGTGTGATCACTGCCGAAAACCTGGTCACACTAAGGACACGTGCTGGAAAATCCATGGAAAACCAACTGACTGGAAGCCATCTCGTCCCCAAACTGATAGAGAAAGTTGCGGACATCATGTCACCGTAGAAGACAACCCAGTACCATTTGATTCCAGACCATTCATCAAAGAGCAAATGGAGGTGTTACAAACGTTGTTCAACCAGGCTTAACAAGTCTCAAATTCCTTCGATAATATCATTGGGTCCGGATCCTTAGCTCAAACGCTGTGAGAGTAACAAAAGAAAATTTGAGTCCTTGGATTGTTGACTCAGGAGCTTTTGATCACATGATTGGTGATGCCACAATTTTCCAAAATTATACACCTTGTTCTGAGATTTTTACTATTCGTATAGCTGATGGTTCTCTATCAAGGGTGGCTGGTACAGGTTCTATTTTCATCTCTAAAGACTAACCCTTGAGTCTGTCCTTTTGGTTCCAAATTTGGACTGCAATTTGTTGTCTATTAGCAAAATCACTCAAGGAAACAAATGTGTTACCAAAATATTCCCCAATCATTGTGTTTTTCAGAATTTGGATTCGGGGAAGACGATTGGCAATGCTGAGATGTGTTCGGGACTCTATATCCTCAAAGTCACTGATTATCTTGAATGACAACCTTAATCGACAGTTTGTGGTAACTGATCCCTATCTGTTTTTCGTGCTAATAAAGATAGTGATGTTATGTTGTGGCACTAGCGTCTTGGTCATCCTAGTTTCTTGTATCTCCAAAAAACTCTTTCCATCATTATTCAATAAAAATCTTGATGTTTTTCAGTGTGAAATTTGTCAATTATCCGAGCATGTTCGTAATTCCTACCCTAGTCAACCATACAAATCATCTCACCATTTCTCCATGATACATAGTGATGTTTGGGGACCATCCAAAATAAAGAACATAATAGGAACGAGATGGTTCGTGTCTTTTGTCGATGATTATACTAGAATTTCGTGGATATTCCTGATGAAAGAAAAATCAGAAGTGGGCCAAATTTTCAAAAAATTTAATAACATGATCTAGATTCAATTCCATGCAAAAATACAAGTGTTGAAAACTGACAATGCTAAAGATTATTTCAATTCTCTCCTAGGGGAATTCTTATTAAGAGAGGGTATAGTTCATCAAAGTTCTTGCATTAATATCACTCAACAAAACGGGATAGTTGAGAGGAAGAATAGACACTTGTTAGAAGTTGCACGAGCCCTTCTGTTTTCCACCCATGTTCCGAAAAGTTTTTGGGGGTGAAGCTGTTCTTACTGCAGCCTATCTTATCAATAGAATGCCTTCCCGCATCTTGAATTTTCAAACACTATGTCAAGTCTTTCTCAAATCACACCCTAGGACTCGGCTCATCTCCTCCATATCACCCAAAGTGTTTGGTTGTTCAGCCTTTGTTCACATTCCTCAACAACACCAAAGTAAGCTTGATCCAAGGGCTACTAAGTGTATTTTCCTGGGATACTCTCCAAACCAAAAGGGCTATAAGTGTTACTCTCCTGTCACAAAAAAAATTCTACGATTCCATGGATGTGACCTTCTTTGTAAATCAGCCCTATTACTCCACAACCGATATTCAGGGGGAGAATAGAATCCAGGAATACCAGTTTTGGGAAACAGAAATCATGATCGAACCTCAAGCATTTGAGTCCCTCAAGTCAAATCCTATCTCTCTTGCTCCAAGTCTTCCTCTCTCAACCTCTCTTGTTCCAAGTTTTCCTCTCTCAACCGAAACCACCACTGAACCCTTAGACACTGAGCCAAGTACTCCTTCTCACCCATTCCAATCTCAGACTGTCAATAACAACAAGTTCATTGTCTTTTCACGGAAAAAACAACGAACACATCCCGGGCTAGTTCATGATGCTGGACCAAATTCAAGTCCAAAAGAGACGGCTACACCGAATCCAAGAGAGATCGCCTCAGGTAACATTATGTTCCAATCGTATTGAGTCAGAACTTGATTTCCTAATTGCTAAAAGGAAAGGAGTGAGATCCTGATCCTGCACAAATCATCTGATTCATAACTTCATCTCCTATAAGAGTTTGTCACCAGGTCGGGCATTTGCTACTAGTCTCACAGATATTCGGATTCCCAACAATTTCCAAGAAGCCTTACAAGTACCTGAATGGAAGAAAGCTATTGAGGAAGAGACCTGAGCTGTAGAAAAGAATAGGACATGGGAGCTTACTGAACTTCCAAAAGGAAAGAATCCGGTCGGGTGTTAGTGGATTTTCATAGTAAGTGCAAAGCAAATGGGAGTGTTGATAGGTTCAAAGCACGACTAGTTGCTAAGGGATTTACTCAGTCCTACAGAATTGATTACCAAGAAACTTTTGCCCCAGTTGCCAAATTAAATACAATTCATGTTCTGTTGTCATTAGCCGTTAACCGAGATTGGTCCCTCCATCAACTGGACGTCAAGAATGCTTTTCTCAATGGTGACTTTGAAGAAGAAGTGTACATGGAAATTCCGTCTGGTCTTGAAACTAAAACAAACATTATCAAAATCTGCAGACTCAGAAAATCCTTATATGGCCTCAAACAGTCCTCATGAGCTTGGTTTGATCGTTTTACCAAGGCTGTAAAGAGGTTTGGTTTCTCTCAATGCCAGTCTGACCACACTCGGTTTTTAAAACACTCACTTGAAGGAAAAACTACCATCATCATAGTGTATGTGGATGACATAATCCTGACAGTAGACCATGAGGAGGAAATAAACAACCTCAAAAGCTTCCTTACCCGTGAGTTCGAAATCAAAGACCTGGGGAATCTCAAATACTTTCTTGGGTTAGAAATTGCTAGATCAAAAATGGGTATTGCAGTCTCCCAACGAAAATATGTTCTAGACTTATTAAAGGAATCTGGGATGCTTGGTTGTAAACCTGCAGACACACCTATGGACTACACTGCAAAACTGGGAACTGTGGAAGGAGGTGCTCTGGTGGATAAAGGGAGATATTAAAGACTTGTGGGGAAACTTATCTACCTCTTTCACACAAGACCAGACGTTGGCTTCTCAGTCAGTGGAGTTAGCCAATTCATGAACAAGGAAGCCATATATTGCATCCTAAGATATATCAAAATGACTCCTGGAAATGGACTCTACTTCAAAAGAACACAGAAGGAAAATATTGAGATTTTTTCAGATGCAGACTGGGCCGGCTCTATTACTGACAGAAGGTCAACCTCAGGATATTGCACATATGTTTGGGGGAATTTAGTTACTTGGCGAAGCAAGAAACAGTCCGTTGTGGCTCGGAGCAGTGCAAAAGCAGAATTTAGAGCTATGGCACATGGAATCTGTGAAGGAATATGGTTAAAGAGACTTCTAAACGAGTTAAAAATTCCTATAGAAGATTCCATGAAGATGTTTTGCGACAACCAAGCTGTCATAAGTATTGCTAAGAACCCGGTTCATCATGATCGAACAAAGCATGTGGAAATAGACCGTCATTTTATCAAGGAGAAGATAGAGGAAGGGACAATCTCATTGGTGTATATTCCAACAGCTCTCCAAACAGCAGACATCCTCACTAAGGCACTTTCAAGAACCAGCTTTGAAGATTTGAGATCCAAGCTGGGTATGATCAACATTTACAACCTAGCTTGAGGGACCTAGCTTGAGGGGGAGTGTGGAAATCTGGTGTTAATTTGGAGTTACAACTGATTTACAGCTGTGAGATATGCTTGTTATTAGCTTTATTTCTTTCCTTGTTTTAATGGGATTTTTATTCTGTGGTTTTATGAAAGTTATTCTCTCCTAAAATCAGGGATTAATTTCTGTTTCTAAGGCTGATTGCCTCTCCCATTGTATTATAAATTCATGTACTACAGTCTGCTTGAATAAGAGAAAAGAGATGAGTTTTTCTCCACCTTCAATAAGTAGTTATCAACATGTTTGGTAATCATGAGAGGGGAATGATACTCAAGGAATGGAAGATGTAATCATCATTCAGGTTGACAGTAACAGTTATTCGACTACATGAATGTGATTATGAATGCTGATGGTAGAGGGACATTAGTACATCGTACAAGCTTAGTTATCGCTTCAGATATGTTCTTCTGCGTTGGAGTGCAATTGTCGTTTTATAGTGGAGTAAACGTTAACTGACCAGTTGATTAATTTGCTGATCAAAGAGTTTGATCATGGGAATTAATAACTGATTTGAGCCAACAATAAAGAACCTAGAAGGTCCCACTCTTAGCTTCGCAAGAATACTTGGAAAGGCAGGGAGAGGAGGATCAATCGATTGAACTTGTTTCAATCAATTGATGATTGGTCGCTTTCAATCGATTAAAAGTGTTTCGATCGATTGAAACCTAAAGGTCGGTTTGATATAAATAGGAGAGTTGCGTGCAGAATAAATGTGAACGTCGTATTTACTGCTCCAACTCTCCAGAAATTATTTTAGGGTTTCTCTTAGCCTCCTTCACCTCTCTATTGGGTTCCCACCAACCCTAGTCTCTCCGGCAAGTGTTCGAGGAGTCATAAGAGTGAAGACCATCTAGAGGAGGCTGCTGGAAGTTGACGAAATCAGAATTGGGTTCAAGACACAAAGGTATTACGTTCTATACTTCTTGTTTACGCATCTATAGATATGATAAGTAGTAGATCCGGGCATACCAATAAAGTTTCAACTTTGTTTTTCCGCTGTGCATAAGATTTAAATTTTCGAAACCTAGATCCTACAATAGTAAACTCTCCCACTTTTTCTTTGATGTGACACTAGAATTTTGAAATCAAAAGGGACAATATTGGAAAGTTTGGAAAATTTTATCACAATCAAGAAGGTTCCTTAAAAGGTTGGATTCCCAACAGACACTCTTAATGCGGGACAAGTATCAAATTGATATTAAGTTTATGTCATTGTGCTTTTGACTAGGATAACAACTATGCTTTGGTTGGTATGCTACCTCCATAATGTGCAATGTGGTTTCTAAGAAGTATGCTACTATACTTGAGGAACTTTTCTCTCTATGAGGAGCATGCCTGCTTGTTCATGTGCTACTTGCATGCTGAAATATGAATTTATTTTCTTGTGCTGATGGTTATGAAGTTTGGTTATGGAACTGGATATCTGACATTATCATCTCCTAATACACTTGTAGTTGCTCATTGTACAGTTTACTTTTGTTGTAATTGTATTGTTGTCAACTTATTAGTTACACATATTCTTCTTTTTCTCAAAGATGTTTCTTCATCTATTAGCTTTCTATTTGATTTTCTCAGGTACTGGAAACTGTCTCTTATAGTGCACCCGGACAAATGCTCTCATCCTCAAGCCCACCAAGCATTCATCAAATTAAATAAAGCTTTTAAAGATTTACAAGATCCAGATAAGGTGAATGACATAGATTTTATGTCTCCTGTAAGATGTCTTTATGTTTCTTGATTCGATGATTTCTCTATTTTAATTCTTCAATGTGAATGACTGGTTTCTGTTGATAATATGTATGTTTGACTGCTTGGCTTTCCTGTGTTTTGACATGTTATGTCAAGGTCAATATACTAAATATTAATAGGTAGTAGGGCGTAGGATAAAGCTGAACGGCCCAAACATGAATCTTGCATTGTACCAGCAATCATGTTGGTATTATTGAGCCATGATCATTTCGTGATGGAGCATCCTTTGATTTACTCTTAGTGTGATATTCTAAGAATGTTTTGAACTTATAGGATCCTTACCGGCTGTTTACTTGAAAGTAGCAATAAATTCCTTTCTTTTCTTGTTTAGTCAGACCATATTGTATATAAGTGCATCATGAGAACTATATTACCTTCTATGTGAACTATTTTTCTGAAGGATATGTTAAAGAATAGACCATGTATTGTTTTGTTTATAAGAACAGCACAAGCATTGTTAACAAGAGGGATGCAACAGGGAAGGATGAGATATCCTAGAACCCCTAATACAAAGCAGTTGACCTGACCAAAAAAAAAAAAAATACATAGAATACACCCGAAAACCACAAATGTAAGAGTTATCTTACTCCACACCAACAGAAGAGGATAAATTGCTCCCTGAACGCTTCCTCGGGATGCTTCCAAGTTGGCCAAGTTGCCAGCTCTGTCACTGGCAGAAACCGGGATTACGTTATCTCCAATTTCCAAAGGATGGTACAAATCAAGAAAGTTTATCATTGCAGTCCTGGATTAGGGCAACACACACACACACACACACACTCGCTCTCTCTCTCGCTCTCTCTCTCTCTCTCTCTCTCTCTCTCTCTCTCTCTCTCTCTCTCTCTGTTTCTGTCAAACAAAATATATACTGGTAATATTTTGATGTTTGTTAGGATGTTCCGCCACTCTATCGGTAATCTTGTACATTGAATTAATTCCTTAGAAGCACGAAGCGGGGGCGGGGACGGGGGCGGGGGCGGGGGCGGGAGCGAGGAAGCGTTAAACTTTAAGAGGTTCAAAGGTTAGGAGCGTTTAAGAAGCGTCCAAATATTTGATATAGATATATTCTATATCTAATTATTGCAGAGGAATTTAGATTGACATAATATATTTTGATTGTAAATTTTGGTTTTGAAAGTCTTAAGCCATATGTTCCGACACAAAAATATTTCTTCGGTCAAATATTTTAGCAAAATAAGAACTTGAATCTATTTATAGGCTATTTTGAGACTTGGTTGCGATGGGAGCGGGGTGGGAGCGAGGTTCTAACATGAGGGGAGCGAGGTTCCGACAAGCTTCTTAGTAAGAAGCGCGGAATCGAGAGTCTGAGGAGGGAGCGTGACCAATTTAGAAGGTTCCTGCTTCTAAGATTAATTCTATTCGATTGTGAAATTTCATTTGGTCATGGCCGAGTGTTTTTTTTTTTTTTTTTTCCGAATTTGTGGATTGTTATATGCATTTGTTAGCTCTTGATCCTTTTACAGTATTTTAACCACTTAATGCTACTCTGAGCTATAATTGGTATATTACGCCCATAAACCAACTTTTAGGACAAGTGCACTTTATTCTTTTTTTTTTTGGAATGGTGATGCAAGCAGCTAAGTTTGGGGTTGGCTATTTAAATAGATAATACTCTTAATAGAACATAATACTCAACAATGAGAGAAATTATCGTGGTAGAAGTGGAAAGAGAGAAGGAAGTCGGTAAATATTCATAATATTGATTGTATTGAGATAACAATAAGGTTACAAGAGAGGCCTATATATAGGCAACAACTTAAAGTGGAAAATACTAAAACGCCCATAGGGCTTACATAATCAATGACCTAAGCCCTAAAAACTAAATAACTATTCTATCCTCCAACACTCCCCCTCAAACTGAAGGTGGTAATGAAAATTACAATTGAAGTTTTGAAAGGGATTACAACTGAAAAAAAAACTAGTCCATTGGAAAAAAAACTTCAATCTAGGGTTGGCACGAATGACTCTCGGCTTCATTGAATGTGCCGGCAACGCAACTTGCCGTTGAACGATGACCGTTGAACAACGATCCAAACTGAAGCTTGTAATAAATGAACGACAACCCAAACGATGGATTGTCAAACAACTCTCACCCATACATGGCCGGCAAAGGATTTCTCGATTTCACGAAGATAATCGGCAAGGAACATTCTCAATCTCTCGAAGAAGATTAGCAAAGGACCAGATTCTCTTAACTTCACAAACGAAGAGGAGGCTAGAGTTTTCTCAATCTCACAATGATGATCGGCAAGGGAGGGGGTCTCTTAATCTCACAAAGGAGATTGGCAACAAACACTAAAAGACACAATTACTCTTAATCTTCTAAGAAGATTGGCATTGGAACACTTCAGCCTTTTGGGGCATCCCTTCACTACTCTTCCCCTCAAATTGAAGGTAGGAGGAAATACGAACATCGAAGTTTGGAAGGAAAGCCAAACAAGCTTTAAGGACAGAACTTTGGACTCCATGAATAACGTAACCACAAACGAACCAGATTTGAAACAAAAAACGAAGCTGGAGACTGACCAAGAATCAGATTTGCATGATTTGCAACTCTGATGAACAGTAACTTTGATGAATAGTGCTGCGATGAACAGTGCACGATGAACATTAACTTCACGATGAAACTATCGACCCAACTTGGGTCGGCTAGGGTATTTTTCGTTATTTTTTTTTTCTAGGTCAGATCTTCCTGCTCTGATACCATGTAAAGTTACCAACTACTCTAAAAGCTTAAGCTGTTAGAGAATGGACCTCTGTTGTTAAAGGCGCGAGTCATGAGCCTCACCTTAGGCGAGGCGAGTTCATCCAGGCGCGCAAAAGGCGCGCCTTTTCATGAGGCGCAAGGCGATTGAAAGCAAGACCCAAGGCACATTTTTACCCCCCCAGTTTGTTTTTTTTTGGGGGGGGGGGGGTGGTGAAAGAAGAAAGGAAAGGAAAGAAACCAGTCGACTTGTGCTGTGAGCCGGAGCCCTAGGAGCTGCTGAAAGTTGATACCGGGTATTTTCTTGTTATTTCTTCTTCTTCTTCTTCCTCCTCATCCTCTTCTTCTTCTTCTTCTTCTTCTTCTTCTTCTGCGAGTCTCGCAATCTGCGACTTTTTTTATTTTTATTTATTTTTTTTCTTCTTTCTTTTTTCTGGGACTTCTCACTTCTTCTTCTTTCTGCGACTTCTTCTTCTTCTTCGACGAGTTGCGATCTGGGTTTTTTTTTTTTTTCTTCTTCTTCTTCTTCTTCTTCTCTGCGACTTCTTCTTCTTCTTTCTGCGACTTCTTCTTCTTTCTTCGACGAGTTCCGATCTGGGTTATTGTTTTTTTTTTTTTTTTTGGCAATCTCTCTTCTTCTCCTTCTCCTCCTCCTTTCTTCTTCCTCCTCCTTTCTTCTTCTTCTTCTTCTTGCAAAATAGTAGTGAGACAAACAGTCCTCTTTTTTTTTTCCCCCCTTCCTTTATAGCTGATTCATGAATTAACTCTTCTTTATTATTCTTCTTCTTTTTTTTTTTTTGTCTTTTTTTCTGTTCTTTGTTAATTTTTTCTTTTCTATTCTTTTTTTTTTTTTTTGTATGGTACTATACTAGTAATACTGTTATACTACTATAATATCTTAATCTTTTTCCCACACAAGAACACATTAAAACAGACTTTAGAACTTACAAGTTAGACATACACATTGCTATCAATTAATTTTGACACCTCAATTGTATTTTTTTTTTCTTTTGTATGCTACTATACTATTGATAAATACTATAGTTGTATACCTGTATGGCTGTATTTAGAAGTTAGACTTTAGCTCCGGTACTCGGAATGATTGGATTCTATGGATTTTTAATTGATAATGACTCTTTTTTACAATTAGATAAATGGAGAGTGGTGGTAGCGTAAGTTAAAAGAAAGATCCGGCATACAAGTATGCTACACAAGATCCAAATGATGGAAATAAGTTCACTTGCAACTTTTGTGGGAAGCAGACAAATAAGTTCATTTTTGATGATTTAATCTCTTTTAACTTGTATATAATAATGTAAAATCATATTATAGATAAGCTATTTACATGTAAAATCATGTTAAAAAAAATCATGTAAAAGTGCGCCTCGCTTCGCTCGGGCGCGCGCCTCGGATTGCGCCTCGTGCCTAGGCTCCAGGGGACCTTTGCGCCTCAGTGCGCCTTGCGCCTTAAATAACTTTGGAATGGTCCCAACAATGTATATCAAGCTTTAACAAAGTCAAACAAGTAATAAGGAGGAGACTTCCAAATTGATAGATGACCTATGTAATTGCGCAAAAGCACACAACCATTAAAAAGCTGCAACGATGGAGAAAGAACATCTATAATGAAACCGTGCGTAAATGTTTTTTTAAAAAATTCAAATAAGAAGCCGTTTTGGTTAACAAAAGTTGTGTCTGTGTTCAATTTGAAGTTTGACTTATGCGTGCCTTTTCAAGCCAATAGAAAACACCATTCATTATGATCTAAGCATATTGATGGTTCACACACTATCTGCAGACCGGGAATGATTTTAAAATTTTTAGTTTTTATTTGCCATTTTAAGACTTAGATAGGATATTGTTTGTGTATGTAGCTTCATCGATGTCGTATTCTGTATCCTAGGTAACTTTCAGTCAGTGAAGTTTCTTGAAGTTTACTTCTAACTACTTTTATTTTCTGTAGAAAAAAGTGCTGGATGAGAAAATCAGACTCAAGGAAGAACAGGAGGAATTTAAGGTATGTATGTTTGACTAAGCTAGTTATTCGTTTAGCTGAGGATAGGGCTAGTTACAGGTAGGGGTTGATTCTCTAATTAACATGATTTAATATTTCATTTTAATTTTCTTGTTTTTTTTTTTGTTATTTATTTAATTTTCCTGTAGGCAGAGTTGCAAGCATGCCGTGAGGCTGCACAATGGAGGCGGCTGCAAGGTCAGTTGTTTTGTGCCAAAACCTGCAATAACACCCACACACCCGACACATCAAGGGGAAAAAAAATCAGAGGACATGGATACAGTTATTAAATGTGAACTTAGGTGCAAATGCCTCCCGGGGCCTAGGCGCACTGCGCAGAAAAAAGGTGCGAGCCTGTGCGAAGTAAGGTGCATCTTAGGAAAACTTGTAAATTAATTGAAATTGTATAAAAAGTCCCTCATTTTAGATTAATTAAGTTAAAAGGGCAACCCGTTTTTTTTTATTTTTATTTTTATTTTTTTATTTTGGTCAAAACTCCATGGCTAGGGAAACTTAATCAGATCAAGTACCTATGTTTTAAAAGTTATATGAAATTTCATATAACTTTTTTTATGTGAAATTTCATATAACTAGTTCAAATTTTCACAAAAGTTGTGTATTTCACATAACTTTTATAACATGTGAACTTTTCACTAAAAAAAAGGGGTTGAACCTAATACTAAAAAAATCTATTTTAGAGGACTTGGGATTTTAAGAAAAGGCGCAAGAAAAGCGCACCTAGGTGGAGCTTGTTTGAAGGGGCTTCGTCTAGGGCAAGGCGAGGTGAGGCGCTGAGCCTGAGCCTCAGGCGCACCTTTAACAACAGAGGATACATGCCAAAACCTCGGATTTCCAAAGCCCGGAGATTGCCTCCGAATGGGACGCTGAATTGTTTGCATGTTCTATAGAAGTAGCCATCCTCCGTAGTTGGAACTGAGCTAGCTATGAAGTTTCCACTTTGTTCCAGAGACGTTCAATAAACCTGTGGAGGATTTTACTATTAACTATGTTACCTGGACTCGGGTACCGTGCCGGTTATGATTAAGGGAATTCGGCGTGAAAGGATCCAAATTTGGGGTACTGGTACGGGGGCATGTCAAACAAGACAAAATAGATACTATAAATTTAATACTCAGTCAAAATTAAATGAAGTGCCTATGTGAAAAGTTGTTAAATTAAATGGTGATATTTTTGAAGTTATAAATTTCCTTATAGCTATTTTAGAAATTATAATACCTTTGGGGTAAACTAGTAAATATATGAGATATATACATATATATAAACAAGTAATGCAAGTATTTTATTCATGGTTGTCACAAATAACCAACCATGAATATAGGTCATTGTAAATATGATGAATACTCTAGATGTGTAACTTTAGGAAGAGATTAAGTTCGTACTAGAGTTGAAATTTTGTGAGAGTTTAGCAAAAGGTTCTCAAAAGGTTGAGCAAGCTAGAGAGGATGGAATGGGACAAGTGTTCCACAGAAACACCAAAGTGCAATGATGGAGCTCAAACCCTAGAGAGAGAACGTTTAGAGAGAGAAGCTTTGCACATAAATTCTGCAGGACAATTGAATGAAAATGTCTTGTCCATTGTCATGAAACACTCTTAGGGTCACGTGGAGAGCACGGTAGAAATCCGTAGTTGGAAATCTACGTGTTGAGACAATTGATAATCCACGGAATCACAAGAACTCCAGTAAATAGCCTATTTCCTGCTCGACCAAGGAGTTTATCTCGTGGAAAATAACCTTCGTGAACAACCTTGGTGAACCTCTTTCATAAGTAATCCAAACCACCTAAACCTGAGAATCCCAATGACAGCCGCACACCAAATCTGGGAATAGCTTTTATGCGGTAAAGTTGGACCAAAGACAGACTTTGCCCCCAAAGTCTATGTGTGCCGTGAGAAGTGAGAAACTTCTCTCCGTGGGTGAGTATCCCAACCATATTTCCTTAGGGGAAATATCCACGGTGAAATGAAATTCAGCAAGTCCTATGCATCACTTTCTATGAGTTTTCTAGCTTTGTGAATCAAAGCTCCAATGATGACACCTGGCTCGATTCCATTGGGTTGGGTAAAACAAGTACCTACAAATACATCACAAATTCCCAAAAGTACCCAAAAAAACAAAAAATATTGCAGTAAAGAAATGGCTAGGACTGAAGATTATATTGAATCTTTCACTTCCTCAAAAGTTAAAACCATTATGAAATGGCTACTAAACAAACTAATGCCACTTATGTCTATTCATAATATAATGTGAATAGTATTATATTCTAATACTGATATCTATTCTAACCAACCCCATTGATGTAGCACACAAACCAATTCCACTAATGCTAATATAATATAATTATTAAGTTACCAACTACTCCAAAAGCTTAAGAAGTTAGAGAATGGGCTCAACAATGTATATCAAGCTTTAACACCCTCCCTTACGTGCAACTCCGACTTGCACGTGGAGAGCAAACAAATCAAACTACATCGTAGTGGAGACAAATAACAAAGTGCAAATATGCACAACAAAGCAGGGATGGAGAGTCGAACCCAAGACCTCCCACAAACAAGGCTTTGATACCATGTTAAGTTGCCAACTACTCCAAAAGCTTAAGTTATTTGAGAATGGGCTCAACAATGTATATCAAGCTTCAACAATAATCATAGTTATTAGAATCGTACGATTCACGATTTGATTCTCATACCGAACGATTCGAATCGTGCCTATGAATTAGAAATCGCATTGAATCAGTCTGAATCGTCCGATTCATGGACGATTCATGATTCGGTTCATACGATTCCCACGATTCATCTGATACATAAACATTTTGAGTTTTTGCTAAAAAAGAAATAAAAAAACTGGGTAAATTACACTGACACTCCTTGAGGTTTCGCACTTTGTCACTCACACCCCCTGAGGTTTCAGACATGCCAGTCAGAGATGTGGAGCTAACGCCGTTAACGACGACATTAAAAAGACAACTATACCCCTCTTCTCTCTTTATTGTCTGTCATCTCTCTCTCTCTCTCTCAAGCAATACCTTACCACATAGTCCATACATAGTCCACACATACACTCAGATCAAATATTGGGATTGTTGGTCCAACTTTTGAGATATGCAATTCTAGGATTTACTTATACATTCCTATTGCTTTCTCTCTCAAGCAGCGAAGTGTCGTGTTTGGGACCATATCGAGCATGAACGAGAGGTACTCGTCCTCTTCCTCTTCCCTGATATTTGAAAAGGTAACAGATTTCGATCCCACTAAGAGTAAATACTCATGGAATGGAAACTTAAAGTGGTCATACAAATATTCAGACTGTTCAAAACTTTGAAAAGGTAACCAATTTGGATCCCGTTAACAGATTTGAAGTGGTCATACTCATGGCATGAAAACTTGAGCAAAATCTACCTAGTTCTGATGCTGAAGAACTTGAAATCTCAGGGCAGTTCAGCATTACTGGTGAAAATCTTGATCACTTTCCACTATTCTTGGAGGAATTATATAACCCTTTACTAGGAGAGATGTATCTAATTGGTTGCAGAGGTTTAAGATCTTCACAAAAGTTGCTCAATAATAGCACAAATCTTGAAAGAGGTATGGATTGTTTGATTGAAGTGAAAATTAAGTATCTTCCCAAAACTATGAAATGACTACGAAATCCAAAGGTGAAAATCTCATGGTGAAAATCTTCATTCTTTTCTCATGGTATCAAATAAAAAATTCTTTGGAAAAAAAATACAATAGCAAATATAGAATCAATCTAATAGATCTACTGCATATGGGCTCAGATCTACAACCAATGACCCCCCAAAAGTACAATACCCGCATTGAAGTGAGAGAGGAAGACACTGTTGTCGGCGGCGGCGAGGCGAGGGGTTGGTGTCGGTTCTTCTAAGAACTGAACATTGAAGAAGTAGCTTGGTGCCGGCGAAGGGAGTCGGCAAGTTTGGTGTCTGCGTCGGCGAAGGAGTGGACAGTTTTCCCCAAAATTTTTTCCCCACAATTTATCCCCAAATTTGTTTATGTGCTATGGACAAGGAAGGGTTATTGTTTATATGATGGGTATTGATGAATGATCATAGATTGACAAGGTATGAGTGTGTTTGGTGGTGGTCCGGCCGGTGGTGGAAAGAGAGAGAGAGAGAGAGAGAGAGAGAGAGAGAGAGAGAGAGAGAGAGAGAGAGAGAGGGAGGGAGGGAGGGGGTGTTCCGACCGGTGGTGGTGGTGGTGAGCATGTGAGAGAGAAGAGAGACAATAGAGAAAGAGGGGGGAGAGAGAGTGAGAGAGAGAAAGAGAGAGATGGAAAGAAGACTCTTTTTTCGTGTATATGTATGTGTGCTATGTTACATGAAAGAGACAGATGGAAAGAAGACTCTTTATTTGTGTATATGTATGTGTGCTATGTTACATGGACTCTTCTAAATAGGAGAAGTACCTGTGTCGACACGACTCTTTGTGGACATGGGTATGACACTTGGGTAGGATCCTTCTAGTGTAGTTTAGTGTAATTTTCAGCCAAGAAAGGCAAAGTACCCGTGTCAGATATGGCAATCATACCCGTGTCCTCCGGACACTTTGCAGAGTCCGTGTAACATAGTATGTGTGTGTATATCTGTGTGTGTGAAAGAAGAAGAAGATAAGGGCATTTTGGGCATTTAAAAAAATTAACTTGCTAATGTTATCCATTTTTTACTGCCAGTTAACGGTAGGGGGTGTTAGTGTTACCAACCCACAAACCTGAAGGGAGGCCAGTGTAACCTAAAAAACCTTAGGGGGTGTGAGTGATAAAGCGCCAAACCTCAGGGTGTCAGCGTAATTTACCTAAAAAAATTAAAAGGTGTTGTCTTAACTTTCGCTTGTTTACACTTCACTTATTTATTAGTTAACATGTTAATTTGTGATACAATTTCTACATGTAAAACTTCTGCTTGTGTGGAAATAAAAAGGTGACTAGTCAGATAATGCTAAGCTTTTTATTAGCAAACCAGTAGTATGAGAATTGTCCGTATGTTTGTTCCTTTTTCCTATTCGCATTCATGCATGTATGTGAAGTGTTGGACTTCACATCCTTAAAAAAAGCACAGACTAATATAGTTATGTACATGCAGCTATGTGCGTACATGTTGTCATATGCATATACAAACATACTATTATTTATTTTCTAAAAAAGCGAATCTTACGATTCACGATTCGATTCGATTCACAATTCATAATTTTGGCAAACCGATTCACGATTTGACAACATTGAATATAATATTAATCTCTACTAGCTAACCAAAGAAAAGGCCCAAAAGTCTCTCGGAGCACAGAAGGCTTCGAAGAGAGAGAGAGAGAGAGAGAGAGGGAGAGAGGAGAAATACGTCAAGACTGCTGTGGACGATGAAGAAACAATTTATTTTCTCTTCTTCCTCTCTATTTCTCTTCTTCTCTTCCTTTCTTTGTTCTTCTTGTTCGACTTTCTCGTGTCTTCGACAGGCTATGTCCGGCAAGTGACGACAAAATATGTCCGACACATCCCGTTTCGGGATCCGTGTCGTACCGGTGTCGACACCGCACTCCACCGGAGGAGACAAGTCCGGGTAACATAGACTATTAAGGATTCTTCTCTTTCACTAGAAGTACTGTTGGCCTAGCGAGCATTCCTGGCCGCCTAGAGTGCAGCCTGCCTACCGAAGACTGTAATATAAGAAACTCAGTGCTCCACATGGCGGAAATGAAAGCATAATTTGTTCGGATCCTGTTATTTTACTACAATTGCAGTGTAGCTGATCTACTTCTGTTATAGAAACTAGCAGGAAAAAGGGAAACTGCGAATTGAAAAACCTTTCCTCTAACCCTACCCACTTAAAGCTTTATGACGTAAGAACTATGAACATCCCGAACTATGAAAAAGGGGTTATGGGATCTTCCCATCTTGAATCCTCCAAAACTTAGATTTACCTTGGGTTCAATATTGTTTGATGATTGAATTTTATAGAAAGGACAATCCACAATACTAACTTCTCTTTCACCTTAGAGCCTTTTCTAATGTTAGATGGTCTGAAGATACTAGGCTGTACGATCATAAGGCCTTAAACTCTTTGAGGGTTATAATTAGAGATTCAAAGTTGGTAGCAAGCACTCTGGGTCCCCTGGCCAACAGGTGACATCACAGTGTAGATTACATTGTCATTTATTCAATATAAAGGATATGTAGAAAATCTGGTCATCGAAGATGGTCATCGAAGGTAAAACTATAGTTAAGTTAAAGTCCAGAGGTCAAAAGATCAACTACAACAGCCGTTCGGGCCAACAGATCTATTCTAGAAAATCTGGAGAAAGTGGTTGGCGTAAAAAGACCAACTCTAATAATGAATGTAATGTCGGGTCGAGTGTTGGTCAAGTAAATAAGACGGCCAACAAGGCGCTGATATATTGAAGCATCAGGAAGAAGTTCCCCAGACTCATTAGACAGCTTATGATTAGGATCCATAGGAGTGGAGGCAGGACGACATCCCATCATACCCATATCCTATAGAAGATCCAGAGTGTACTTTCGTTGAGACAATGATATACCTTGACGAAAGCGAGCAACTTCTATCCCGAGAAAGTATCGAAGAGGACCTGAGTCTTTTTTTGGTAACCGTGGGTGTCCGGGCCAGCTTGCGCGCACCTCGACTAATCCCACGAGGCCAGGGCATCCGGGTGAATCACCTGTGGCCACCCCCCTTGAGATTCGAAGTTGAGATTTCTGGGTATAACATCCAGAGACCTTGCCATCCGGCCACAAGGGAAGTGGTTAAGAGGACCCAAGTCCTTAACATCAAAAGACTGACTAAGGGCCTTTTTGACTTTGGTAATGCTTGGAGCATCATACCCTGTAATAATGATATCATCAACATACACCAGAATAATAACTGACAGACCATCAACTCGATGATGGGTAAAGCAAGTGTGATAAGAGTGACACCAAGTGAAGCCCAAAGATAGAATAACCTCACTAAAGCGGTTAAACCAAGCTCGAGGAGATTGCTTAAGCTCGTTCAAAGATTTTCGAAGACAACATACCTTCCCTGAATACTCCCCCTCAGCCCGAAAACCCTGTGGAGGATCCATATAGATAGTTTCATCCAAATCCCCATTTACGAAAGAATTTTTAACATCCATTTGATGCAGGGGCCAGTTGTGAGACGCAATCAGAGAGATGATAAGCCGAATAGATGTCAATTTGAGCAAAGGTCGAACTAAAGTCCTTCCCGGGATTTGAGTAAAGCCCTTGGCTACAAGACGAGCCTTATATCACTCAATAGTACTATCAGCTTGATATTTGATGGTGAAGACCCATTTACATCCAACAGTTTTTTCACCTGGGGGTAGAGGCACAAGTTCCCAAGTCTGATTACGTTGAAGTGCATTCATTTCCAAGATCATGGCAGCCACCCATTATGGATCTTGGAGGGCCTCAGAAACAGACCGAGGGATGGATGTGGAGTCAACCTGACTAAGAAACGAGCAATAGGAATCTCTGAGTCCCTGGCAAGAAACATACTGATCAATGGGGTGATTAGTACTAGCAGAAAAACCATAACGATTAGGAGGACAACGAAGTCTACAGGGATATCTAGAAGAAACAGAAGGTAAAGGAGTAGAAACATTACCTGATTCCGGTGAAGATATTGGAATTGGAGTCTGAGCAGGAGGCCGACGAGAGTACACCTGAGTAGGAGCAGTAGTAATAATCGGAGGAAGGTTGGAAGAAGTCTCTAGAGGATGTTCAAAAAGAGGAACAGGACGCGGAGGTGAATTTGAATCCTCGGAGACTGCGGTAGAAGGAGGATCAGAAACAGACCGAGGACCTGAAAAAAATGGAGTATCTTCCATAAATGTAACATCCAAAGAATGATACATATGATGGGTGATAGGATCATAACACCTGTAGCCTTTTAACATAGGTGAATAACCTAAGAAGATGCAGCGGACAACCATATTATCCAATTTTGTCCGAGTTGGATTGCGATCCTGGACGAAGCATGTATAACCAAAGACTCGAGGTAGAATAGGAAAGAGGGTTTTGTCGGGCTGAAGAAGTTGCATAGGCGTCTTTCTTTCTAAAACGCGACTTGGAGTTCGGTTAAGTAGAAAAGTGGCAGTAAGAACGGCCAGATGCTTGAAGTATTTGGGTACATTCATTCCGCTACAGAAGACACCTAACAACAGACATGATGGAACGGTTCTTTCGTTCCGCCACACCATTCTGTTCTAGAGTGTAGGGACAAGTGAGTTGCTGGCGAATGCCTTGTTTATTAAAATTAGCTCGAAACTCGTTAGTAATGTATTCACGACCATTATCAGAATGTTGATTATGAACAACAGTGCTAAATTGGGTCTTAACCATTTGTAAGAAGTTAGAAAACAATGAAAAAACTTCTGATTTCTTTTTAAGCAGATAAACCCATGTACACCTAGTGTAATCATCAATGAATGTAACATAATAACGGTACCCAGAAACAGCAGTAATTGGGGAAGGATCCCACATATCAGTATGGATAATATCAAAAGCAGACGGTGCACGATGCATGCGAGGTATATATGAGAATGAGTATGGAGAACGAGTATGCTTAGATAATTCACACACCACACAACTAAATTTAAATTTCTGGCAGGCTTTATTTAATAATGGAAAAAGTTAACAATGATAATGGAAGTTTGCATGGTCCAAGCGGGCGTGCCACAATTTTATTAACTCTAAAGAAAAACTAGAAGACTTAGAAGATTTAGGCATAACAGATGCCTGAAGACGACAAACTTAAACTCCCGCTAAGTGGATCACTAAAATAGTACAAACCATCCCGTTCATATCCCCTGCCAAAAATCTTCTTCGGAATCCGGTCCTGCAAATGACAACAATCGGGCAAGAACATAACTTCACAATTGTGAGATTTTACAAGACGACTAACTGAGAGAAGATTATATGGAAAGCTAGGGATGTGAAGAACAGAAGATAAAAAGATGCTAGGAGAGAGGCAAACATCGCCTTTACTTTTGACAAAGATACTAGACTCGTCGGCAATACACACAGATTGGGAGATGGGGACCATAGAGGAAGAAATAAAGCCAACTTACCAGTCATATGATCACTGGCACCAGAATTCAGAATCCACGAGGGGTTGCTATTCCCAACATGGAGTGCAGTAGGAGTACCTCAGGCCAAAGTAGCAGTGGGAGTGGTGCCTGAATGAGAACCTTGCTGAAGTAATGACCTCAGCTGAGACTGAAGTTGGTCCATTTGAGTCTGGAGTTGAAGAAGATCCGGAGTAGGAGCTGTCTCAACCATAGCAGTAGTGCGATATGGACACTTTCCTTTATTTCGGGTGCCTTTCTCACGAAGTTCAGGATAGAGTTTGAAGCAACAATCCATAACACGACCAAGATTACCACAGTGGGTGCAGAAAGGGTGGTTACCAGATCCAGGAGGATGGGTGAATGGGCTCGAAGGGGCAGCAAGAGTCATCTGATCAGGCACTGCCGCACTGGAGTTGGCTTAAGTAAGGCAGGAGGCTGAAGCAAGTGATGATGTCGCTCATCCCCATCAATAGTATCAAAAGCCTCCAATAAAGAAGGCATAGGAGATGTGTTTAAAATCTGAGTCCAGAGAGATTCGAACTCAGGTTTTAAACCCATGAAGAATTGGTAGGTGTGATGGCGATTGAGACGTCGGAGAGCAATAGTAGTTGCTTCAGCCGGAAAATCACTAAGAGGCTCATACTGTGCCAGTTCCTCCCAACGGGACTGGAAATAGCCAATGTAATCAGAAACAGAAAGATCTAATGTAGCCTGAGAAGCTTGTGCAACATCCCGATAAAGTTTGAAGATACGGGAATCATTGCACTCATGAGCATACATTTGAGTCAGAGAGGTCTATAAGCTGGAATCAGTATCATGAAACATGAACATATGATAAATTCGATCTTTCGTAGAGTTGAATACCCATCCCAAAATGGTACAGTTATTAATATCCCACTGAGCAAATGTAGGATCAGAGAGTGCTGATTTTGGTACAGTACCGAGAATCCATCCAGACTTACCTTTTCCTCCAAGATTGAGGCGGAAAGAACGTGACCATGGAGCAAAGTTCCTTCCATTCAACAACACACTATTAACCCGTTGAGCAGGGGTGTGTTGAGAGGGAGATAGATCTGGACGTGCAGGAGTAATAGCCGGAATAGGGTTTGTATCCTTTCCGTTGTTAGCCATATCGGAGTGACTGAACCAAAGAGGAAACCAACGAAATCCTGGAAAATCGAGGAGATGGAGGGCTCTCCAGAAGACTTAGAGCACAGATGGGGCAACCAGAGACTAATCAATGGCCTGAAAGAGAGATGAGAGGGAGCACTAAGGCTCTATCGCATCACAGGGGTGCAGGAGTGGCCCACAGAGGGGCGGAGGATAGCACAGAGGCTACCGGAGGAGACATAGAGGCCTCGGTGGAGGGCTGGGTGTTGCACCGAAGCCCTAGGAGGCTTGTGGGACCCTTGGCTGGTGGTGGGTGGTTGCTCGAGGAGTGTGGTGGTTGGTGTTCGGCGAGCCTGGAGGAGGCTGAGGGTGGTGTCGGCTTGTGATGAAGGGTTAGGGTTTGGTGGTTTTTGTGGCTCTGTTACCAAGAAGAAAGAGAGATGGAAGAATAAATTGATATATTATTCATTCACAATGTGTATGTATATATACAAGCTAGGAAAACAAGAAAAGGAAAGAACAGAAAGGAAATAAAGAAAAGAAAAGGAAATAGACAATTATAATAATTCCTAATCAGTCCGTGATTGAGTTTGACCATCATAAATAAATATTCCAACAATAGTGCTTAAGCGTGTAGTACTTTGTGATTTGTTAGTAGTACTTTTTGTTGCTTTGCTTTTGAGTTATTATTTTGTGTTGGTTGTATGGTTAATGCTCCTTAGTAGGAGTATATGTATATTTTGGGCTTTGAAGGAGTTTTGATATTACTTGGAGAAGAATTTATAGAACAGAGCATTGTTTGGCTCCAATTTTGCGTTCCACTCCCCAAAACCCTGATTTCTACACTTTTTTTTTTTTTTTTAATGTTTCTTTGATTTGAGCATTTTCATGGCATCAATGTGTCTAGTTTCCAAATCATTAAACAAAATGCTAATCGAAGTTTTCTAGAGGAAGCTATGCCCATTTTATCTCCCAAAGCTGACTGGAAGAGTTTCTCAACCACTCTTTAAGAGTTTCCCCTTTCTTGTCTTTTAGGGCGTAAATTAGCGATTCACTTTTTTTAGTTGTGTGGATTGTGGTACCTTGTTTCTTTTCTTATCCCCCCTTTCTTTGTTGTCTTTTTTAGGTTGTGGGGTTGATGGGCTTTTCTGATCGTGTTGGTGTTTTGTATGTGGTTCTTAAAAATGTTGGGGCATTATTGACGACGAATGCGGAAAGCTGTTTTTTTTCCTTTCGTGTTTTTCGCAACTTTTTTTTTCCAATTATAATCCTTTGATCACTGGTGGCAGAATTCTCTCATGAAAATGAACTTCGTTCACATATCAGGCTGCTGATACTTGTGTTTTTCCATTCATTTTCAGTTGGTTGGCTTCTTAGTAACAGAGAAGAAGGCATACTTGTTAGGTGTAACATTTTTCTATTTTATCTTCCCTTTGTTGGTAATAGCATACTTCTATTTTTACTTAACGGAATAAAGAACAGACTTCTATCCTTATTGCTGAAGGTCATTTTTTATGAAAAGTTTACCTCATCAGACTCCTACTGATATAAATATCAGTTTTATGTGGAGTGATTGATTGATGCAGGTATATGAGTTTACTTTCGATGTTGCTCCCATCAATTGATGTCATTATCTTCATGAATCTTTGTCCGATTTGCTCAGCTGTTTACTAATAAACTAGTTTTCATGGTTTTCTTTTTGTTTCTTTAGTGATCTTGTCACTTCTCGAATTGCTAAAGCTCATGCTCTCTTGGAACTATTTTCCCAGGTATATCTATGGAGGGTGATGATGAGCTCCTGGCAGAAATGGAGGTGAAAGTGGTACCCAAAAGGGATGAATGGATGACTACGCTGCCTCCGGAAAGAAAAGTGATGCTCTCCTTTAATCCTTTCATTTTCTCGTATTTCTGTTTCTTTTACATACCATTTGTTTCGACGTGAATTGTTCCGGAAATTTTTTTCATGTAAAATTTTGTATATGAAATAAAAATTGATTTTCTTCTTATTCTCTGGTGTTTGGTTGACCTTGAAGAATATTTTACCAGTAACATAACAATGCACTTTTAAGCACTTTGATAAGGATGAATATAATTTTTTCAATATTAACTTGTATTGATTTTAGTATGTTGAAACGTATATCAGCAAGAATAATGTGTGCATGTAATACCACATATGTAGATGTAGTAATATGTGCATGTATTGTTTTTACATTATGCCTATATATGTACACATACATGTATCTCATATATACATTAATTTATATGCTTACATGTTGATTGATTGGGCATTTTACTTTTAAGTATTGCTCTGGGAAATGACTTGCATAATTTTTTCAGTAGATAATTTTGACATTTTACGATACTTTAATTTTCCTGAAATTTTTTGAAAAACATTGCACTGACAATCAAAACAATTTTATGTCGAAACAAGCAGCGCGTTAAATTCTTGTGGGATTGGAGAAGTGTTGGCCCTGTTGGGGTCCATAAAAAATGAATAAGATTATATTACTATGTAACATGTTTAGATAACGTTCCCTTTGTTTTTTTATGGTTAAGCATTGTTTCTTGTTTGCTGGTGCTATGGGTATAATATGGAGGTTGCAAGAGACTATTGCCTTAGAAGCATTGTGTACAACATAAAACTTAGTGCCTTAGACATGATCAATTTGAGAGAGATCAAGCTAAATTTTCGGTATGTAAGTTAAGTTCCACTTGGCAGGCACAGTTCCCTCTAGTGTCTACTATTATAGCTACGTGAGGAAGTGCGTAGAATTAGGTGCACTCTTCTGTTGGACTTGCCATAATAGATGAAGACAACTGCAGTAGTTTGATCAAATAAGGAAGGTTTACATATATGGAAATGAGGATGGAACAATTCACCTCTGTTGAGTGCAATTGTTCCGTATGTGGTTTTTTGTTTGTTTGAAGGTACAGAACAATCCTACAAACCAGGTGTTACAAACATAAAATGATATATACAGATGGTAATCGTTTAAATATGGTAGGTCAAATCCAAGAGAATACGAGTAAAATAGAAAATGAATTTGTGTTTCCATCTGTCAAATAAAGTAACTCATTTGATGTATCTGAAATGCACAGCGTTTGGTTGGTTGCTGAAACTTCGACTCCTCCCCTAGAAAGCACGGGGGTTACGGGTGCGGGCATTCGTTGGTTTTCCACAAATATATGATGCGGGTGGGGGGTACTTGTAAATAACAGTTGGAAAACGATTTTATTTTAATTATGTGAACTATTCTATGACTACAGTGCCTTGATTTTTTAATGTAATTAAGACATGAATTACAAGCTATGAGGCACCATCGCACCGACACTTCAGTTTAAGTGCTGCATGTGTGTATGACAGGTCTCCGACACGGACACATGTGCGACACGCCGTCAATACTTCCCCAACACAATACGGGCTTTTTCTTCCTGAGAATGATTTAAATTTTCGGGGCGAGTGCTTTACCTTACATATATTGTATGCATTGTGTTGCTTTAGCCTTTATGTAGGCTACAATTGTAATTGCTTTTTAATGATGGTTAAATAGTAGAGTTGGTACTGTTGTGTTATGATGTTCATTTTTATATTTTCACTGTTGTTTGGAGTGAATATATTTACATCTTAGTTCTTAGTTTCTTGTTAACAATAAAGTGTGTTTTTTTTTTTTCATGTTACATGGTTGCATATAAAAAATAAATAATTAATATTTCCCTTGTCGCTGCTGTGTGTGTCCTTTTTTAGGTTTTGCCATATTCAGTTGTCGTTTCCTTCTTGTCATGTTTGTATCAATGGTTGTTTTTTAGGGGAAAAAAAAGCATAGAGAGACATAAGAAACACTAGCCTTTTGATGGGTAATTCAAGTTCCAACTACCAGCATTTCTAAAATTGATACCTTTTTTTTTTCCCCCTCTCTGATAAGAATTGATCCCCAAGTTCTAAAAAAGCTGTGTTAGAGACCCAGTTTTTGAGAAGAAAAAGAAATGAAAAACACCCTGCCGCACTCGAAAAAATCCACGCTAGTGCGGATGCAGTTGCAAGTCCATTACGGATTTGGCCTTTTTAGTAGAATCTATGCTTCCTTTAATTTTTGCCTTTCCTTTTTGTTTCCTCAGCCTGGTATGACCATGCAAACGTCAAAGTTTAGCAGGAGCTCCAAAGAAGGACGTGGTGATACTAGTGCTTGGACAGATACCCCTTCGGACAAAGCCCAAAAAGCAAAGATGAAGTACGGCTATTCTTTTGAATGCTTTTTATCATTTTCACTTGATTTTGTACGTAAAACTGGATTTGTGGAACTCATTTAGTTTGAGATTGCAGTTATTTGGAAGCCTATAATGAAGCCTCAGCACTTGCTTCAAATGAACAAGAAAAGAAAAGCAAAACTGCAGACGCAGAATTGGTAGACAAATACAATAAAGCGAAACGATCAAAATCGTTGGTGGAAAAGCACAAAGAGACCGTTCAGAACCACTCAAAAAGAAAATCCAAGCAAGAGGCAGTGAAAGAGGAGTGGGAGGGGCAACATCCATGGAAGCCTTGGGATCGTGAGAAGGACTTGGCCGGTGGGCGACAGAACGTAAAACTTGACTCTGAAGACATGGCCCAAGGTCTTTCTTCCAGGTTCTCTTCTGGATCTTTTCAAAGAAACTTCTTGTAAGGGCTAGTTTGGTGGCTCTGTTGTATTTTTTTAGATTTACCATGTTTACTTACCTATTTGCCTTGCCCTTAGTGGTTATTAGTTTGCAGTATAATTTAAAAGTTTCTATTCTCTCTCTCTCTCTCTCTCTCTCTCTCTCTCTCTTTTCAAATTTTCGGAGATAATTACTTTGCTTTGTTCTAAAGCCTAGCTTAGATCGTTAATTTTTTCATAATTGAATACTTCTCAAGTCCATAAAGTGAATGTTTATATTGGTGGATTCCCGAACCAAACATCCCTGCTTCTGTCCCTGCCCCTCCCCGACAAACACAAAAACAAAAGAATAAAAATAAAAATTGCAGTTGTGTTAGATCTGGCTGAAATGGATGTTGATGCCCCCATTGTCACGACCCAAATCCACTAAGTATGGCACGAGGGTACGTGACATGCCACCGAGGCCTGACTCTATGTTAATAACGTACAAAATGGGTTTTTAGGCTCCCAATTAAACCACATTTGCAAGTGATTAGCCCCAAGGGTATAATAGGGTTTGAAAATTTGAGTTAGATTTTGTACCAAAAGATAGCCGTTTGAGTCTAGGTTCCAACGTTGAAAACGGTGCACGGTTTCAAAATTTTCAGAAAAAGTTATGTCTGTTTTCGTAAAAGTCGTCGTTTTGAACCAATTAAAACAGTGTGTATTTCGATCGATCGAAGCAGCTTCTATCCACAATTCTAGCCATGAGTATCTAAGCAATCAAACATGCTTGAATATCAAAAACACTTGCCAAAACCTTTCATACACGAACATAGGAGTTTTATACATCAAGTTCTACACATGCTCACCTAACAACATAATTTACAAGTCCTTAGTCCCAAACTACAACAACTACGCCATATACAATATGCACATTAAACACTTGCTCTCCTCTTTCGTCCTCTATTTCTCTTTCTCCTTCTCTTTCCTTTCACCTGAAATGGTTATTTAATAACCACATGAGCTGAAGCTCAATGAATAACATGCTCTTTGACATAAATTTGTGTATATCATTTAAACACGTGATATGCAATTCAATATAACATAATGAATCACAACCAAGTAAGTATTTATCTCCAAAGCTTCTTGTTCTTCTCACTACCCCGTGCCCGTAATGGCACCCTTTATCCTTGTTCCGAGCTGTCCAATACCCTACACAAGGCGTATTGAACACTCAAGCCTTAGAAGGCTTTTCTACACTCCCTTTTGGAGCTTTCTCTTTGTAGTGATAGAACAATTGCTTCTTCAACCACATAATCACATAAACATGTTTCCAGCACATAATCCTTTCTATCTTTTGCACATATAGTCAATCATGATATATACACGTGCTCATAATTCATGAATTGAAAGTAAATCATTTATATGGCACAATTTCATTACTTGAAAAGTTTCCTCAAAGATAGAGGTTACTCACCTTGCTCTAGATATGGAATTGACAAGATGTAATGCTCACTTTCAAACTCCTACAAGTCATATAAGATTTCATAGCAAATCAATATGAATTCTTCTAATTAATCCATCAAAACTCTATGGAAATGAAATTAAATCACATAGAAAGAATCCTCTTACCCTTAGCTTCTCAAGTATAGCTTCAATTTGAGATAGAAATCTCCCTAGCACTTTTTTCCCTTTGTTTTTCCTTCTTTTCTCTCTTGCTTTTCCCTTTCTTCTATGCACCTACTTGCTTGTATAGAGACAAGCACCTCAAAAATATGTACATCTTATTTAACTAGTTATTCTTCCATTTCTCTCTCTTGCCCACTTGAATACACATGGACTTAGCCAAATATAGCCCAACACCTCCTACTTGCCCACCTACTAGGCCACCTACTAGCTTAGGTAATGTAAGCTAGCTCCTTGATTAGGCTAACTAATCATCATTAAGCTAATTAATCTCAATTAGACTAACTAATCTTGATTAGGAAAAATCTACCAAATTTCCGAAATTACACTTTCACCTACCATATTTCTTACTAATTACACAATAGCTCCTCTAGTTCTCGTGAATTGCTAATTCACCTACTAGTTAGGAAAATATATTCTTTTTACTCCTATCGTTTATGCCCTTGTCTAGCAATTCAACATTTTACATCAAATATATATATCCAATACAAGGCATTAAATAATTCCATGTTTTTCAAAATATGCAAATGCCAAATAGATTGCCATGTATAATAAGATTAGGTATGCAAATCTTATATATATTCATGTCATTACCGTATAATGCACATTAAGATAATAGTATTACATGTCAAAATGTTGAGATATTACATCCTCCCCACCTTATAAAAGTTTGGTCCTCCAAACTTGTCTTAGCTTGTGATTCCAAATAAAGAAGGATACTTCTCAAGCATTTCATCCTCCCTTTCCCACGTAGCTTCTTCCACGGAATGGTTCCGCCATAAAACTTTTACCAAAGGAATCACTTTGGTTCGTAACACTTGATCTCGCTGAGCTAGAATTGCAACCGGATGCTCTATATACGTTAAATCCTCCCGAACCTCCAAGGGTTCATGTGCCAAAACATGTGCCGGATCAAAGAGATACCGCCGTAACATGGATATATGAAATACATTATGTACATTACTCAATTCTGAAGGTAAAGCTAAACGATATGATACCGGTCCAATCCTTTCCAAGATCTGAAACGGTCCGATATATCGAGGATTAAAAACCCCCTCTTTCCAAACCGGATTATACCTTTCAACGGAGACACCTTCAAAAAGACATAGTCACCTACTTGGAATTCAAGGTCCCTTCTTCTAGTATCCGTATAACTTTTCTGTCGACTTTGTGCTGTTCGAAGCCTCTGTTGGATCAATTTAATTTTATCAGTAGTCAATTGTACAATCTCCGGTCCCAATAACTTTCTTTCTCCCACCTCAGTCCAACAAATTGGTGAACGACATTTCCTTCCATATAGTGCTTCATAAGGCGCCATACCAATGCTGGATTGAAAACTATTATTGTATGCAAACTCGATAAGTGGCAAATGTTCTTCCCACGGGCCTTTAAAATCCAGAACACATCCCCTCAACATATCTTCTAAAATTTGGATTACTCTTTCTGATTGACCATCGGTTTGTGGATGGAATGCCGTGCTAAAGTTTAAAGTTGTACCCATTGCCCGTTGCAGACTCTCCCAAAACCGACTTACAAAATTAGGATCTCGATCAGAAGTAATAGAGACAGGTGCACCATGTAATCTAATAATTTCTCCAATGTATAACTCCGCCAATTTCTCTTTCGAATAAGTGGTTTTCATAGCTAAGAAATGCGCAAATTTAGTTAACCTGTCAACAATTACCCAAATAGCATTGTTACCTCGGGATGATCTCGGAAATCCCACCACAAAATCCATCGTAATGTGCTCCCATTTCCATTCGGGTATACGGAGTGGTTGGAGTAACCCTGCTGGTTTCTGATGCTCCACCTTTACTTGTTGACATATCAGACAATGTGATACAAATTCTGCAATTTCTTTCTTCATTCTTGGCCACCAATAAATTTCTCTCAAATCTCGATACATCTTGGTACTCCCAGGATGAATGGAATACTTGGTATTATGAGCTTCTATCAAAACCTTCTTTCTGATTTCATCAATATTAGGAACACATATTCGATTCTTAAACTTCAACACATTATCTTGAATAGAAAAATCAGCTTGCTTACTTTCATGTATTTCATCACAAATCTTCTTAAGAAATGCATCATTCATCTGTGCCCCTTTTATTTCTTCAAGCAACGTAGGTTGCACTACCATTGTTGCAAGAACTCCACTTTTATCGAAAGGAAGTACTTCCACTTCCATTCTTTCCAAGTCCATCAACAAGTGATTCTGAGTAGTAAGATAATAAACATAATTACCTGAAGACTTCCTACTCAAAGCATCCGCCACCACATTAGCTTTACCTGGATGGTACTGTATTGTCAAATCATAATCCTTTATTAGCTCCAGCCATCTTCTTTGCCTCATGTTTAGCTCCTTTTGAGTGAACAAGTACTTCAAACTTTTATGATCTGTAAAAACTTCACAAGTTTCACCATAAAGGTAATGTCGCCAAATCTTTAAAGCAAAGATTACTGCTGCAAGTTCTAAATCATGTGTGGGGTAATTACTTTCATGTGGCCTCAATTGTCTAGAAGCATAAGCGATAACCTTACCATTTTGCATTAGTACACACCCTACCCCTTGGTGAGAGGCATCACTGTAAATCACATATCCTCCATTTCCCGTTGGAATCGTTAATATAGGAGCTGTAACCAATTTGTTCTTCAGTTCTTGAAAACTCTGTTCACATTCGTTAGTCCATACAAACGGTATATTCTTATGCAACAACTGAGTCATCGGAATGGCAATTCGAGAAAAGTTTTTAACAAATCTACGATAATACCCAGCCAAACCAAGAAAACTACGAACTTCTGAAACATTCGTGGGTGTAGGCCAAGAATCAACAGCATCTGTCTTCTGAGGGTCAACTGAAACACCTTTTTCAGATATCACATGCCCCAAGAAAGTAATGCTAGGCAACCAAAACTCACATTTCTTTAATTTAGCATAAAGCTTGTTCTTCCTCAAAGTTTGTAATACCATTCTCAAGTGATGTTCATGTTCTTCAGAACTCTTTGAATAAACCAAAATATCATCAATAAAAACAATAACAAAATCATCCAAATATGCCTTGAACACTCGATTCATTAAATCCATAAAAGCAGCAGGAGCATTAGTCACACCAAATGGCATCACAAGAAATTCATAATGCCCGTATCTAGTTCTAAATGCCGTCTTTTCTACATCTTCTGTTTTTACCTTTAACTGATGATATCCCGACCTTAAGTCAATTTTTGAAAACACTTGAGCACCTTGTAATTGATCGAATAAGTCATCGATTCGCGGCAAAGGATATTTATTCTTAATAGTCACCTTATTGAGTTCTCAATAATCAATACATAACCGCATAGTACCATCTTTCTTCTTTACAAATAATACTGGTGCACCCCAAGGCGACACACTAGGACGTATAAATCCTTTATCCAACAATTCCTGTAACTGTGTTTTTAGTTCTTTCAATTCAACCGGTGCCATTCTATAAGGAGTTTTGGATATCGGTTGAGTCTCTGGTATTACATCAATTGAAAATTCAATCTCTCTATCTATTAGAGTGTCAGATAGATCATTTGGAAACACATCAGGAAATTCCCGTACGATTGAAATATCTTCTAAAGCAAGATTTGAGGTTTTAGTGTCTACAACACTACACAAGAAACCCTGACATCCCTTCTTTAACAAGCGACATGCTTTCATTGCCGAAACAACATATGGTGGCGACACTACCCCTGTCCCTTGAAAATAGAATTCAGTTTGCTCAGGAATTCGAAATAAAACTCTCTTCTTTTGACAGTCAATCGAAGAATGATAAGTAGATAACCAATCCATCCCCAAAATAACATCAAAGTATTGGATGTTCAAAGGTATCAAGTCTACCATTAACATTCTGCCATCCACTTCTATTCCACAAGCTTTATAGACAGAAGCACTATTCAAAGATACTCCCGAAGGAATAACAATAGATAAAATATATCCCAAAGATTCGGAAGATCTATCCAGATTCTTAGCAAAACAACAAGATACATATGAATGTGTGGATCCAGAATCAATAAGTACATGTGCAGGGTACGCGCAAATAAGGAGTGTACCTGACACAACTGTATCAGCTGTAAACGTATCTCCCGGTATAAGTTCAAACATCCGACCTTGCCTCTGTTCTTTCTTTTCTCCATTAGACTTCTGGACTGATTTATGAGTAGCTATGCTTGGTATAGATGAGCTTGGACCCCTTGAACGTCGCTGTGGGCATTCTTTAGCAAAATGTCCCCTTTCTCCACATTCAAAACAAACACTTCCTGAACCGGAACCCCGTGAATAGGATTGAGGACAATCCTTAGAAACATGCCCAGGTGGTTTGCATCTATAACATAAACCTTTGTTCCAATAGCAAGGCCCATTATGTTGTTTCCCACAAGTTGGACAAACGGGTTTACTCTCCCTTTGGAAATTGCTTCCATAACGTGATGATCCAAATCCCATACTAGAAACTCTTGGCTTCTTAAAATAACCTTGTCCTCTTGTTGGCCCTTCTCCTTGCCTCTTTGTTTGTTGATCTCTATTCTTTTGGAATTCTTCCCCATCTCGCTCCACTATGAGTGCTGTGTCCAATACCTCCAAATATGTTTGGAATCGAAAGACATCCACCCGACTACGAATACCCCAACGGAAGCCATTTTCAAACTTCCTTGCTTTCATAGCATCGGTAGCCACTTCGGATGGAGCAAAGCTGGACAACTCTGAAAATTTGGCAACATATTGTAATACAGTCATGTTTCCCTGAGTCAAATTGGAAAAGTCTCTAGCTCTTTGCTCTTGAGCAGACTTAGGAAAATATGTACCATAGAACACTTCCAAAAATCGTCGCCAATTCATGTTAGGTTCCACCTTTTTCACCATACGCCACCATTTATCAGCTTCACCTCGTAACATAAAAGCAGCATAGGTAACTTTTTCCTCTTCAGTACATTGGAACACGGTGAAAGTCTTTTCCATCTCCGCTATCCATGTCTCTGCAACATGTGGATCAGGACGCCCATCATAGGCCAAAGGTTTTAACTTTTTGAAACCTTCCATAGCAGCTTGAGTAGTTCTTGCTTCGCGATTTTCCTGACTCTGTGCTCCTGTTTTATTATCCTGAAATCGTTGCTCTACAGTTTGTGCAAATCTTTCAATTAGTTCCTCAATTCTGTCCATCCTCTTAGTTGGAGAACCTTGCCCTTGTGCCATCTTATAAACATAAATAAGATCAGTTCATTTAATCAACATCATGTAATTCATGCCTTGTCATGTATCATATGATAATCATGCTCTACTAATCGTGTCACATAAATCATGCCACATAACATCTCAAGTATCACGTATACGTGCACATATTCATTCAATGCACCTTAATCATGCAATATATGCAAGTTTAACCTGGCTCTGATACCAACTCTGTCACGACCCAAATCCACTAAGTATGGCACGAGGGTACGTGACATGCCACCGAGGCCTGACTCTATGTTAATAACGTACAAAATGGGTTTTTAGGCTCCCAATTAAACCACATTTGCAAGTGATTAGCCCCAAGGGTATAATAGGGTTTGAAAATTTGAGTTAGATTTTGTACCAAAAGATAGCCGTTTGAGTCTAGGTTCCAACGTTGAAAACGGTGCACGGTTTCAAAATTTTCAGAAAAAGTTGTGTCTGTTTTCGTAAAAGTCGTCGTTTTGAACCAATTAAAACAGTGTGTATTTCGATCGATCGAAGCAGCTTCTATCCACAATTCTAGCCATGAGTATCTAAGCAATCAAACATGCTTGAATATCAAAAACACTTGCCAAAACCTTTCATACACGAACATAGGAGTTTTATACATCAAGTTCTACACATGCTCACCTAACAACATAATTTACAAGTCCTTAGTCCCAAACTACAACAACTACGCCATATACAATATGCACATTAAACACTTGCTCTCCTCTTTCGTCCTCTATTTCTCTTTCTCCTTCTCTTTCCTTTCACCTGAAATGGTTATTCAATAACCACATGAGCTGAAGCTCAATGAATAACATGCTCTTTGACATAAATTTGTGTATATCATTTAAACACGTGATATGCAATTCAATATAACATAATGAATCACAACCAAGTAAGTATTTATCTCCAAAGCTTCTTGTTCTTCTCACTACCCCGTGCCCGTAATGGCACCCTTTATCCTTGTTCCGAGCTGTCCAATACCCTACACAAGGCGTATTGAACACTCAAGCCTTAGAAGGCTTTTCTACACTCCCTTTTGGAGCTTTCTCTTTGTAGTGATAGAACAATTGCTTCTTCAACCACATAATCACATAAACATGTTTCCAGCACATAATCCTTTCTATCTTTTGCACATATAGTCAATCATGATATATACACGTGCTCATAATTCATGAATTGAAAGTAAATCATTTATATGGCACAATTTCATTACTTGAAAAGTTTCCTCAAAGATAGAGGTTACTCACCTTGCTCTAGATATAGAATTGACAAGATGTAATGCTCACTTTCAAACTCCTACAAGTCATATAAGATTTCATAGCAAATCAATATGAATTCTTCTAATTAATCCATCAAAACTCTATGGAAATGAAATTAAATCACATAGAAAGAATCCTCTTACCCTTAGCTTCTCAAGTATAGCTTCAATTTGAGATAGAAATCTCCCTAGCACCTTTTTCCCTTTGTTTTTCCTTCTTTTCTCTCTTGCTTTTCCCTTTCTTCTATGCACCTACTTGCTTGTATAGAGACAAGCACCTCAAAAAGATGTACATCTTATTTAACTAGTTATTCTTCCATTTCTCTCTCTTGCCCACTTGAATACACATGGACTTAGCCAAATATAGCCCAACACCTCCTACTTGCCCACCTACTAGGCCACCTACTAGGCCACCTACTAGCTTAGGTAATGTAAGCTAGCACCTTGATTAGGCTAACTAATCATCATTAAGCTAATTAATCTCAATTAGACTAACTAATCTTGATTAGGAAAAATCTACCAAATTTCCGAAATTACACTTTCACCTACCATATTTCTTACTAATTACACAATAGCTCCTCTAGTTCTCGTGAATTGCTAATTCACCTACTAGTTAGGAAAATATATTCTTTTTACTCCTATCGTTTATGCCCTTGTCTAGCAATTCAACATTTTACATCAAATATATATATCCAATACAAGGCATTAAATAATTCCATGTTTTTCAAAATATGCAAATGCCAAATAGATTGCCATGTATAATAAGATTAGGTATGCAAATCTTATATATATTCATGTCATTACCGTATAATGCACATTAAGATAATAGTATTACATGTCAAAATGTTGAGATATTACACCCATTGATTAAGTAATGGCTTGTGATATGGATGATGTTCCAAGTACTTCAAAATTAATTTGTATATGCTTCTGCTAGATCTCACCCATCCCCACACATTGACAAGCAATTTGAAGTTGGCTATTGATGTTAGATTTTTATCGGATTGCACCTTCGCCTTTGTCATTTTCTACTATTGTATTCTATTGATTAATGCCGCTTTTTGATAGCTGCAATGTTTGGTTTTTCTTTTTCTTTTTGTTTTTGTTTCTGTTTTTTTTTATTGGAAAAAATGTTTCTGTTTCTGTTTTTTTTTTTTTAATAAATTTATTTATTTATTATTATATATTATATTACTTGGTGTGCATGTGAAAAAACACACGTACACAATTGGCCTGTGTTCTGGAAGTTCATTTATTTTGAGGAACTTCATGTGCAATAGTTAAGAGTTGTGCCCTTTCTAGAAACGTTTTCTTGTGGAATAAAGTTGGGGTGGCTAAGGTGTAGGTAGCAAATTTCACCTTCTAGGCTTTAGAACACGGGAATACTCTGAAATTATTTTCCAGTCGGCGAACCCATGCCTTAGCTTTGTAACTGCCATCAAAAGTCGATGGACATAATTTCTGGAATTACTCCATGTCATGAATCAGTCAACTTAGAGCTTAGATATGACACGTGTCTTGTAATGATTGGCTAAGAGGGTAGTTGTCAGTTGAAGTTGTTAGGCAAATGTATAACTCTCTTAGCTGAGTTCAGTTTTGGGTTATGGAATGGAATGAAGAAATCATTTTCTCTCTCTCTCTCTCTCTCTCTCTCTCTCTCTAGTTCTTGACTTCTTATCTGTAACCTTCATCTTCTCCTCTCATCTTTCTTCTCTGTTTTTCTGCAATTGGCTGAGTAAGGGGGCTTAAACCCTTACAAGTGGTATCAGAGCACTTTTCTGGGCAAACCCTCCAGATTTTTCATCTTCTTCTTCCCTAAATTCCTTCTTGAATCTCAACTTCTTTCATTTTCTGAATCTTTCTTCTTCTTCTGTAACTTTTTTCTCCTTTCTTAATGCAATTTGTTAATGAAAATCTGTTTTTTCTCTCTCTAGTTCTCTGCCTTCTCTCTCTCTAATTTCATCTTCTTCCCCAATTCTTCTCTCTGAATCTGTTCTTCTATCTTCTATTCCCTTAATCCTCTCAGTTTCTCTCTTCTATATCTCTTAATTCTTTCATAAGCTTGTTGTGTGTATGGATTAGTAAGAATTTCAGTCTCAATTAACTGAAACCCTTACAACTCCTTTCTTCTCTCTCTTTATTTCTGTTATAAGTTTTGGCATTACTGGTGTTTGATAAAATGTCAGTAAGAGCACTTTCTTGGGAAATTTCGCCTGCTAGGGATCCAAAGAATTTCGACACATTGGATAGTATCTCAGCCAAGTTGGATTACATGTTATGGTGCCTTCAGTATACATTCTTGGACAAAGAACAAGAGACCTTGGTGAAGCCCAAATTTGTGTCACAAGGGGCTGAGTAAGGGGGCTTAAACCCTTACACTCCACTATAACAGCTGGTGCAAGAGGTGAATTAGTTACATCGCTGTTACCATTCCCATTGATGACATTAGAGATGGGATTAGCTGCGCTCTCCTGGACAACATTAGTTAATCCTTCAATGATCTTCTCAATGCGTTCAACATGGCGGTTGTTGTTGTTGGGTCCATGATTGCTGCCCTAATATTCTTTCATTAGTAATAGCCCAAACTTTATGCCCAAAAATTAAGTTTTAGTATGCTACCTATATGTTATGCCTAACAATATAAACAACTAAGTTATATATGTAGCATTCGATTCTCACTAAGTTAATATATGTAGAGTATTGCGAAAGAATTTTAGTAATGGCATTAAAAAAAAATAATAATAATAAAAAATACCACCTCTGTGTCCAAATAAAAGGTCTTAATATCGCTAATTATTCAAAAAAAAAAAAAAAAGGGACAGTTAGAGTTATATTCCTTGTCAGTTAAAAATTTAACAAAAAGTACCTTCAATATTTGCATTTAATCAAAAGTCCATGTTCTTTGACAAAAGGACAAAATTGACGTGCACCCAAATATTTCCTACATTTCTCCACTTTCGCCCAACTTTTCACGAGTAATGCTTTTGCAGCCGCTCATACGGTATGAGTATTGTACTGTATGATAATCTAAATTCAAAAAATATTTTGCAACTTTAAATCTCCATAACTTTTGATATAAAACTCTATTTTTTCTCAAATTTTATTCCGTTGGAATCGTGTCGACGATAGTTACAAAACTAGTACCATTGTTGATATATTTTGAGCAAAAAAAAAAGAAAAAAAAAATTAAAATCTTACATGCCTTATGTAACTGAAAATTTCACAAAACTACTTTCGTAAAATTTCACAAACTCTATTTTTTTTTCAAAATTTCTTCAAATTGAAAAAAAAATGCTCAAAATATATCAACAATGGTACTAGTTTTGTAGCTCTTGTCGACACGATTACAGCGGTATAAAATTTGTAAAAAATGGAGTTGTAGATCAAAAGTTATGGATGGTTAAAGTTTTCAAATATTTTTTGAATTGAGGAATGCTATTGTACAGCCACTCACACGGTGTGAGTCGCTGGAATGATTGGGGCAATATTTGGCCACTTGCTTGTGAGAGGGACTTTTGACAAATTCTAAAAAAAAAGGGCTCATTTAAACTTTTGTTTGCTTTAATTAAGAATTTGGTCATAATTTACTCCAAAAAAAAAAAAAAAAGAAAAAAAAAAAAAGCTCAATATATACTACACTAACTTATTAGCAACTCAAAACCCTTACTATAAAGCTAAAGTAAAAACATACTTACTTAGTAAGAGTCGTAAAACACTCAATACTGTTTGATTGTTTTTCCAACCCTAGCAAAACAAAGAAATGAAACTTCATATAACATCCTTGTGGTGTTATTCTCGTCAAAGTTATCTCCATGTAGGTTAATCTCTTCACCTGGAAGGAGTTGGAACAATTTGGGACAAGGGGTGAGTTTATGACTCGGTGAATAAATCTAATTTGAAGCAACAATAGATATATAGGTAAAACAGACGTTACACATGGAAAGGGATGAAGAAATGCTTTAACAAAGAGAAACTAGCGGTTTAACATTAACGAAGTGCATAACAAAAATGGACACATTAAGTACTCCATTTGACTAACCAGACACAGACACACATATATATATATATATATACAGTCAGGTTCTAAGGAGGGCGCCATCTTTTTATTAAAGAGAGTACATTTTTTTTGGCCGTGTAAAAAGTGAGAATTTCTCACAAAAAAGTGAGAATTTCTCACATAAATATATATATATATGTATATATGCATAAATAGCACAGAGCTGCCATTTGACTAAGCACTGGATGCATATATCCCGAGGGACTTCACCATACACTGCCATAACTAATAACTCACTGATATCAGGAGCACATTCAGCTGAAAGGGACCAAATTATGGGTCAATTGCCAAATAGAGGTCAGACAGATTCCTATTGGAATTAATGTATACACACACATATAGTATATATATCACTGGTACAAAACACGGGTAACAACAACGGAAGCACAAGATAAAATGTACACAAAACAATATCGAATAAACGTACTATGGTTTAAGGTAAAATGACAAGTTAAACCCCCTTTCAAGGCACATATTAATCGAAAGATAGAGTAGGCTTGTAAATAAATTCTGGTAAGGGTCAAAAGATAAGATTTTGATTACCACGTTAGTATAAAGCTTTGAGAGACACAGCTTATGGATTGAGTCCTACACAGTATATATGATAAAAACGAGCAATTGAATCTAAACTGTAGGGGCAAAATGATAAGTATTTTTTTGTAATTGCAGTGTGGCTTTTTCTTTGTTTATTCGCCATTTTCCGAAAAAAAAAAAAAAAAACACGATAAGTATTGATTCTTAGGGCTATTTTTGCAATTTATCAAGATTAATACTTTACTAGCATGTATTCCCGCGCGATGCGCGGTAAGTTATTTGTATGATAAGTTCAAGGTTTTTTTTTTGGCACACAATAAATGTAAAGTATTGAGGGTTCATATTGGTAAAGGTTCAAAAATGATTGTTGAAATAGTGAAGTGGAATTTTTTACCAAAGGCATCAGTATTTAGATCTTATTGACCAGACTATCAACTTTCAAAGTCGTATTTTGGAAACACTACTTCAAAATAATATTTTTAGGGTGAAGTAGTGTTTTTATTTTTAATACACGATTTTAATTTAACACAAATGGAAAGTCTTTTCAGTGTAATGGAGGAGAGAAGAAGCAGGATAGAAAATTCACCAAAAAAAACCTATGACTTCTGAATGTTGATTAGTTTGAAAAATAAGTCAAAAAATTAATGAATTGTCAATAAAACCACCAATTTAATATGCATTTGATAAAAAATTCTGGTGAAATGGTCTGCTCCGAATATACTTCATCGGAAAAAGGAATAATGTCTAAAAAAACAAAATTGATCACAAATGAGATGGCTACGTACCCCACAATTCATATCACACATACCACTACCTAGTGACTCCAGTCTACTCCCAATCGCCAAATCAAAAATCAACTTTCCAATTCCAACATTCACCAAATTAACCCATCATGAATTGGAACCATCACCATTCAAATCAGAATATTGTTGTACTTCAATAGATAATTTGGCAAACAAAAACCATTAAATAATAATGGTCATGGAATCATGAAGGTTAACAAACCTGTTAATATGATTAACTGTTTGTCACAATTTTCATGTGTAGTAAACTCATTAAACCTTCTAGATACAATTTATCCTTTGTGGAAAGGAAGCAATGAAAAAACAGAAACCACAAAAGAGGAAAAGAATAAAATAATACAGGTAAACAGGATTTTTGGGATCTACTCAAATATAATTGGCGATTTTTTTTATAGTCTACTTATATATAATTGACGATTTTTTAGTATCTACTTATAACATGAGTCTATTCGGTGACACATAAATATTGTATGGTGTCTTTCAAAAATTTAGGGGGCCTATTTCTAAAACTCATAAAATTCTTACACTAAAAGTGAATTTCAAAATTCTAGGGGCCTTTGCTTTTGAGTTGTATGTACGTGTATATCAATATACATCATATATGTAGTTGATAACACTAAAGGTGTGTTTGATAGCCCAATTAAATGGTGAAAATAAAAATTTTCAGCACTTAATTTTTTTTCAGTGCGTTTGATAATGTATTACTTAATTGAAAAAATAGCAAAAAATTCACTGAAAAAGTTCAGTGAAAATTTTCTGCTGAAAATAATCACTGAATGCAGTCTATTTTAGTTCTTGAAACACTGTTTTTAGTTTTGCTAATACAAATCACTTAAAATTTTCAACACATAATTTACAGTACTTAATTTTTAATGAGTTAATTAGTATAATGTCCATTTTACTCTAGGTTTCTTGCAATAGGCCCAACGTATGAAACAATTTCGTCTGAAGTCCACACCACAAAATTTGGACCAAACTACCCTTTCCATTTCTCATTCAAAACTGCAATTAATAACCCCAACTATTTTAGGGGTTTTCAAAATTCAAATCCCAAATACCTAAATGATAATAAATCACATTATATATGCATCTCTCTCTCTCTCTCTCTTTCTCTCTCTCTCCCTGTTTAGAGAGAGAAAGCTCAGGCCATAGCTCAAATCATCCTCACATAGGACCTCTCCGGCGACCTCACGCTAGTCGACGCAAGCCAGATAAACTCCATGGCGAGATGCTCAGTCTCAAACACGCCGTCGCGCTCCTCCCGGGTACCAAGATCATGGCCGACTTGGACTACTCGAGGACCAAGATCATCGTCGGATCCGCTCTCTGTATCGTCATCGCCGGCGCTAGGCAGAACCCCGGCGAGTCCAGGCTGAACTTGATACAGAGGAACAAGGGTGTTCTTGATTATTGTGCCCCAACTTGCGAAGTACTCGCCCGATTCGATGTTGGTGATTGTTTCGAACCCGGTTGATGTTTTGACTTATGATTCTTGGAAGCTTTCTGGGTTTCAACAACAATGGCAATACCGGATCTGCTCTCTCTCAAGCTATACAATGGAACCCGATTGTATATTATGTTGTGGTTCAAAGGTTGTGGTCCAAAAGGTTGTAGTGTAAAATTTAACACTCATGTTCTTGGTTTCACATGTTATGCTGCGAAATTGTATACTATGTGAATGAAAAATGTGATGTCAATGAAATATTGCAGTCAGTGTAAAAATGAATGTGCAAATGAATTTGTGATAAGACAGTGTTCCTTTTGTTGAATAACTCGAATATGAGTGTGAAATTTAACACTTATATTCATTCTAGTGTGAAATTTAACACAATTTTTTTTGGGTGATGGTGATGAATGACTGTTAGATCACCCAAGAATGGTGAAATACGAAATTAAAAAAGATATGTGTAATATTAAACAGATTCTAACGTATAAAGCCCTACAATTATGGCATTTAGTAACTTAATTCCTAAAATATATGCAAGATTTAGTAACTTACCAAAATTATGGGATTGAGTTTGACCAATTGTAGTATAAAATAAGTTTGGTAACTTCCCAAAATATATGCAAGATTATGGGATTGAGTTTGACCAATTGCAGTATAAAATTTTCACACTAATGAACTAGTTGCAATGTAAAAACAAACCAGTTGCATTGTAAAATTTCACACTAATGAACCAATTGCAGTGTAAAACGAACTAGTTGCAGTGTAAAATTCAATACTCGCATAAATGCATGGTGCATAGTTATAACAGATTAATATGTTATGTGATCAATGATTATTGGTAGAACATACAAAAATGGGATACCCACATAAAAATGGCGTTAGAAATATTCAAAAGACCCATAATGTACAAGGCTAAAGTTATGGGATTTTATTTCCATATATTTGATATGCAAATCAATGGGATAATAGAGTTATTACCATATATATATATATATTTCTATATATGTATGCATGTGTATATGTATAGGGGTAAAAAAGTCACTAAAACTATCTATAATTGGGGATTGTGGGACTAATCTCTAACAACATTCACAATTATAGGGTCTCTCATTGAGAAGTACCAATTGGTGGGTCTATTATAACAAACATTGGTAGAATGGGATTTTCCACTAAATTTTTCATTTTTAATTTTATCAAACGCACCCTAAATTGGGCTTTGGGCCGCTTTGGAGGCCTAACCATGAGTTAAAGGGGGCCTAAACATAAGTTGAGGAGAGGCCTAAATGTAAAATACTAAAAAATCTCACAGTAAAAATGTAATTTCCAAAACTAACGTAGGTTACATATTTTTTAGGAGGGACCTAATTTCAAATATGTAATGTTTTATAGGATAAAAATTTTAATTTTGAAAAATTCAAGACCTAGGCTCACCCTGACCCCCTCAATGCTCCGCCTTTGCATCAAAGGGACCTGATCTTGCCACGAGACTTTCTTCTTGTCGAAATTTGTTTTTATTTTTTTGGCCGGATTTCTTGTCCAATTAAAAGTCACCGATAAAGTAATTATACTTTTCAGCAGATGTGTACGTCTTGACTCAAGAATCTGAAAGAATCACTTGCCAAAACCTCAAATCGACCCTTTTGAATACTCTCAAATCCACCCTTTTGACCATTTGAATGCTCCAAGCAGCCTCTATAGATGAATTCTAAGGAAAGAATGGGGGGGGGGGGGGGATAGTGTTTTTATCAACGAAAAAGCAACAATCCATGGTTGCTCTGCTTTCAACAATTGAAGAGGAAAAAGCAAAACCAATATCAGTAAATGGATTACAGAACTGAGCAGACCATCAAACTATAGGACAAGCATTTACCAACAAAATCAAGGAAACCATACATCACAATATATATATATATATACACAAATCTGATTTAATGATTTAGAGAGAGAAAAGAGACACATAAGAGGTGAAGATGAATAATATGCGCCATAATTTGCATCTCCAAAACAAATATCAATTACCCAAATCTGTATCAACATACAAATAAAATAAAATAAAGATAAATGAGTTCAAATGTAATAATGGCTTCAACAGTAGTGAAACGGACACTACATCGTAAACTGGATAAAGTTATGGTGTACAAAAGCTCAATCGATGATACTCATAGAGAAGGGGTGTGGAAATATGGAGAATTATGGTATACAAAAGCTCAACAACGATTTTTCATGTGATCAACTCATTTTTGCCGGTTGATTTTTATCCCGTGTATATTGAAATATGGAGAGACGTAGGGCTTGGGAAGTGGAAGAGATGAGACATTGAAGGTAAATCGCCTTGTGCCAACTTGTAATGGTCTACGGAGTATTAAGTAAAGCTGTAACTTCTCTTGCAACGTGCTGCCCTCAGATATTCATGGTCTGTTTGGGAAGTGAAGCCGCAATTTCTCTTGCCTAATGGTTTATATATATATATATAGAAAGTAAAGCGATAATTGCACTTGCCACGTGTCACCTTCTCAGATAAAATTGCTAACACTCTCCGCTATTAGATAATAAAATAGATAGATAGATGCGAACATTATGACCTTTGTTCCATTAATACCAACTTCCATGAACGCACTCAACTCTGAGTCCGTTACACATCGGTTTGAGTTTTAGTGTCAATTATGCTTTTAAAATTCGGGTTCACGAGTCAATGTTCAAAGATTACTTTTTCCAAAGTTAATTTTGTCTAGAAGTACTATATTCGATTTCGCGAAGACAACATTTATACACAAAATGACTCCTGTTTAAAGCTTAAGGCAAAAAATGTAATTATACTAAAATATGGAGTTATACGGAAATTTCAAAAACTGTAAAAACTAGGATTTTAGATTGTAATAAACAGTATTACAAGTGCTATGCTCGTAACCGTCACTAAATCCGATGTCGGATGGATTTAAAACGTGAATGTAAAGTTTTGGGGGTCAAAGTGTAATTTTTGAAAGAATAATGCTACATCTGCAATCTAGCTCTTGATTTTAGTGGGTCTCATGTGGGTCCCACATAGGTCCTACACAGGACCCACAAGAATTAATGCCAGAATGTATTGGGTGTAGAATTGAATGTAGATTTAGATGTGGATGTAACATTTTATTTTTGAAAATAAAAGAGATAATTACTTTGACCTTCCCAGACTTTAAGTCTAATTACATGGACCTCCCCTTTGTTTTTTATAATGACACTGACCTCCCTTGAGTATAGCGTCTAGGTAACAATTCCCCCCCCCCCCCCCCCCCCCCCCCACCCCACGTTAGGAAAACGTTAAACCCTTAACCGAAAGTGCTAACATCATCAAATAATTACACTTACCTCCCTCGAGGTTAGGTTATGTCAAAATAACACAAACCTCCCTTGAATTTTTTTTAAAAAAATTATACTATCCCATTTAAAATTTGAAATAAAATTTAAAATTACTCTTATTTTTTAGACATTTTTTTAACCACCGTAGCTGATAAAAAATAACTAGCATAATATTTTTGGGAGCCTCGTTTTGCGTTTTTGTCTGTCTAAGCAAATAATATTATTTGTTGACGAACATATAATGTTTAAATTAAAAACCATAACTTCATCAATTTTTGGCCTTTTTGGATGAATTTTTTAGAAAGTTTTTATTTCATGTATATTTTCGAGATCTATGCATTGGACTTGAAAATTTTACAAAAACAAATAATTTTGCTCACCCAAGCATCCTATTGGGTGAGCATGTGGGACTCACCACTTTACATCTTATGTTTATCCCCATTTTGACCATAAAAAGTAGTGGTCCCACGTGCTCACACAATTAGCAAAATTTGGATGAGCAAAAATGCACTCTTTATGAGTATAGATATTTTTTTTTTATTTAATTTTTTTTTCAGAGATCTACTCAATTTTGAATATTAATTTTACAAGAATGGTATATTTTTATATGATTCATGGAAAAAAATCACTTTATTTATTTATTTATTATTATTATTATTTTTTTTCTACTTTAGCTTTAATTTTAAGATTTTTCTTTTTCTCTAGGATTTCATAGTCAATGTTTGGGTTTTTGTTTGCGTGTATAAACCTAAATCGAACCACAAGTATATATATATATATATATACCATTCAAAAATCATTAATTGTAGGTGTAATAAGCATAAGTGATCGGGAGAGAACATAGCCTATTTATACGCCTTAACATGCGTTTGTTAGTACTTTTTTATCCTGTTTTTGTATATTTTTACTTCGTTTTCTATTTACTGACAGGATTTGGAAGAAATCAAGTATATCAAGTTAAATGAGGTGAAAAAGCAGAGCAAAAAGAAGCAAAAAAAAAGCACCTCGCGCGAAAACCCAGATATCGCTCGCGCGACCCGCTCGCGCGGAAGCCCAGGAAATCGCTCGCGCGAGGTCCCCATATTGCGCTCGCGCGGCCCGCGCGCGTGACCTGTGTAAAAATGGAACATGCGTATTTCACTATACTGAAGACTCCTGTGCAAAGGAAACTGCCTAATTGCGTCCAGACTGTAAAATATAGCAGTTCTAGTGCAATTCGAGTTAGGAAAGCTTCCAAAACTTGTCTAAAATCTATATATACCATATTCTACTTCAATTTAGGGGGGGGGGGGGGGGGGGGGGGGGGGGGGGGGGACAATTATTATACACATAATATACATTATTTTTCAGCCATTGAAGTGGAAAAAGCAAGAAGAAGAAGAAGAAGACCAAGGATTTCCATGGCTTCCTCCATCAACCTCTTGCCGTTCATCAATTCCATGGCCAACTAAACCTAGATCTAGGGTTTCAATGAACCCTAGCCAAGTAATAGGGTTTTATTTATGTTTTTATTTTAGTTTTATTATGTATGGATGACAGTTACATGTTTAGAGGATTTTTATATATAAATCGTACTTCTATTGATTAAATCATTACTTTAAAAGTGTATTCTTGTCTTAGATCTATTTTGACTGTGATGTGCTCAATGATCTATATTTGCTGTGCTTGTATAGATTGTTTACATGTAATGGTGCTTAAATTGAATTGTGCTATCAAGTATCCGAATAGTCCATGCCTAGATTAGACGGATTATACCACAACCTTAGTTTAGTGTGGGATAATTCGTGCAAACCGAAGATGGATTATGTTGGTGCTTGAACCATAGTTATTTTCTTGACGGAGGAATTGGGCTTGTAGCTACAATTCCCCATTATCATCCAACTTAATAATCTAATTGAATGCATAAATATTCCTATTATGAAGCTAGTGGTGGATTTGCAATCCTAGGTTCCTTTAAACATATTTACAAAAACACTTTTAAATTGCTTTCATAGTTTAGATTTATTTTCCTTGTTATTAGTTTAATTAAAAATCAAATAAAAATCTGTTTTTCTTAAATTAGCTAAACTTAGGTTTTAAAGTTAAATCGCGGTAGTATTCAATCTCTGTGGGTTCGACCTTTACTTCCACACTGCAAATCTTTAGAAAAGTAAAGTATACTTTTATATCTTGATTCTGACAACATCAATTTTTGGCGCCGTTGCCGGGGATTGCATTACTACCTTTAGTTTTGGAATCTTAGTTTAGTTAATTCGTAAATAGTAGATTAGGTTTTCTTTTTCTTATTTTTCTTTTTATTTTGAGTTACTAACTTTTCTTTTTATTTTGTAGTTTCTTGAGTCATCAAATTCTAACGTTTCCGGGAGAAATAGCTTAGCGCATCAAAGGAGCTTACGCGAAATTTTTTTTTAAAAAATTAAATAAATTGCTTCTTGTGAAATTCGCTTTAAACCGCTGTAAGTCAGGGCGCTGTGACACACTATTTGCATTAGCTTAGGAGTGATTGTTCACGTGCATTAGCTAGGAAACTTGGGGCGCTGGACTTAACGTGGTCATTGCATTACAGGATAATTTACATGCATCACAATAGTTGAGTGCTTGTTATCTTAGTTGCGTGATTGCTATTTGTTTTGTTTTATTATTTGAGTCAGTTCTTATTTTAGTTTAGTTTTCTTTTTAAGTTTATGTTTGGTACACGTTCTAGTAAACCAGAATTATTTTCTTTCGATCTTGAACTTGAACGTACCCTTAGAGTTAATTGGACTCCTCAACCGTCGTCGTTGTTTCAGGCCGAAATTCAAAGTACACTTAAAAGGTTAAGAAAAACTCGATTTATTGACATAAAACCTATTCCAATGGCCGACGATGGAAACAACGGAAATAATGGAAATAATCCTAATATCCCTCCACCTCCTCCGCTTAAAGACTATTTCATCCCTACGGCCTATACACCACAGACGAGTATCGAATTACCGGAGGTGACGGCATCTCACTTTGAGATAAAGTCATCTACCATCGCGCTACTACCTTCTTTCCATGGTCGTATTAAAGAAGACCCTTATCAGCACTTAGGTGATTTTCAAGATATTTGCTCTACTTTAAAAATCCAACACCTAACTGATGATGAGTTAAAACTGCGCCTCTTCCCATTTTCATTAAAAGATAAAGCGAAGTATTGGCTTCAATCACTTGAGCCAAACACGATTAAAACATGGGAAGCATTACATACGGCGTTTTTACAAAAGTTTTTCCCAATCACAAAAACTAATCAGATAAGAAAATCAATAGCAAACTTTGTGATGCAAGATGGGGAAACGCTTTACGACACTTGGGAACAATTTAATGAATTATTACGCTCATGCCCACATCATCAAGTTCCCAAGTGGCAATTAGTTCAGGTCTTCTACGAGGGACTGGTTCCCTCACTTCGTAATACCGTCGATGCTGTTTGTGCGGGTACCTTCCTACACAAAAGTGCCGACGAGGCCTGGAAAATTTTTGAAACTTTGAGCGAGAATTCGATGCACTAAGCGGTGTCTGACCGTCCTGAGGGGTACCTTCAACCTAAGCGAGAGTTGAAAGTTGAGTCGAGTCAATCAATTGAAATACAAGAATTAAATAGAAAACTTGACCAACTTATGAGGATGGGAACTAGGTCCACTCCACCTTCTTCAGAAGTATGTGCATTATGTTTGAACCTTCTCATAATATCTTTGCATGTCCTTCCGCTTCTCAATTTCCTGAATTCGTGGAGCAACACATAAACTCTATTCAACAATACCCACGAAATAATTATAATCCTATGTCGAATAATTTTTCTAACACTTATCGACCCCAATTTCCACAAAATCAATACCAACACCCTCCTCCTAATCCTAATCCTCCACGGGTGAACGCTTTTGAGGAGACGGTGTTGAAATCCCTTAAGACTATTGAGGCACAAGTATAGGGACATCAGTATTATATTATACAAGTCTAGTAATCGCTTATGTATGTGTGATTTTATTCTTATGCACTGGAGCGTAATTATCATTTAATAGTGGTATAAATGGTAATTGATTAACTATTGTTTCCTTAGTTAAAGAGTATTGACAAGATATAATAATAATAATTAATCAGAGCTAGTAATTAAGAACCTAGGGGTTCCACTCTTAGCTCATGATGATATTTGGATGTGAAGGAACAATGTAATGGGAGATTTGGGATAAAGTTGGAACCAATCGATTGGTACAACAATCGATTACATCACTTGCAATCGATTGGATAAGTAATCGATTGCCCCTGAGGCAATCAATTGGTAAGGCAATCAATTGCCACTTTTGGTAATCGATTGATAGTTAGGTCGGTTCAAAAGTTTATAAATACAGAAACTGCGGGCAGAACATAATATACACGTCTTTTATTCTCCCTAAAGTTTTAGTAATGGTTGTAGACTTCACAAACCCTTCCTAAACTTACCAAATTGTTCTAGAGGGGTTTTCACCAAACCCTAGCCTCCAAGTACATCTAAGAGACACATGAATGAATATCTTTGGCATTGAAAGATCAAGAACATAGCGGAAGCGAGGATCACTAGCAGTGAACAACGCTCACCTAAAGCTGATCGGATTGCTCAATACTTATTGAAACTTGACGAATTTTGGACACAATGAATTTGACATCGAGACGCAGCTACTGTTAAAATTTGAGGTCATTCAGAGATGGTTTAGTCCCTCTGCTAGTCGAATCTTTGATGGGACAAAGTGATCGGAATCGAATCGACCCAACAATCATTGAAGAGTTCTCAAAACGATTCCACAAATCAAAAAGGTATATCTATATCTATGTTTTTGTATGTATATTGATTACAAGTAATACAAACAAGAAGTAGATCTAGTTGTATTAGATTAAATGTTAATCTTTGCCCGTATTCCGCTGCACACTGAGATCCAATTTTCCCTTTAATTGGTATAAGAGCCATCTCGTTTATACTACTTGCAATCGGATTATGAAGTATGATGAACTAGGATTAATCAAAGTTAAATCCTTTTTAAAAAAGGATTCTTTGATTATTAAGATCATCTAGTTTTGATCTTATTCTCTATCCGATTAGTTTAGAACTAATTAGATCAATTCGAAAATGTTTTGGTGCATTTAAAATACATAATTTGGTATTTTTCACGATCTAATCTGGAAAATTGACTCTCTGGTATAGTTCAATCGATTGTTTCTGTTTCCAATCGATTGGATGGGTAGTCGATTGTCATAGTGGCAATCGATTGGGAGTTCAATCGATTAGTGCGTATTGGTTTGTGGCAATCGATTGGTTTAGCCGGCAATTGATTGACTCTAATAAGCAATTGATTGGCTTTACCAGCAATCGATTGCCGTTGGGCAGAATATGTATTTTAATTTTAAAATTGTTTTAAAAATTTAATATTAGTATATTAAGTATTTGTCACACCGGTTCCAGAAATTCATGATTTTAAAAATGCATAATTTGAGATTGTGGAATTATTAATGTTATTAATAATTTGAGTTGAGTTGACGTGGGTCAACGGTAAGGTGTCAGTGAGGACACGAGAACCTGGAATTTCACATTTTGCATTGGCATGACTAAATGACATTTATATGATTTAAATATTATCTGACCTATCTGGTATTTTATAAATAGTAATTTTATCTGTGTTGTGAAAATTCTGGTAATTTTTGATATTGTTATATCAGTTTGAGCACTGTGGTGAGAACGTGAGTGACACGTTAAATAAAAAGGTAGGTTGTGGAGAGATTCCACAGAATTTAGTTTTCGGACGTTATTTTTGGACCCAAACGAGACTTAGTCGAAAACTTTTGTAAATTTATAAATTTCACTCGTAAAGGCATAAAATGAACGTGTGCGACGTTTCATGGGTTAATTAGAAGTTTTGAGAAATCGCGGGGTGGTAAACGTAATTCCTAGAGAGTTTTTCTATAAATAGGTGGGGGGTGAGATTTCATTTCTCACAAACCTCACAAAATATCTAGAGAGAGGAGAGAGAAGGGAAATTTGGTGGCCACAGGCTTTGCGACGCCGATCGACGACCGTTTGTCCGCCAGATTTTCTCCAAATTTCATATTTGAACTCATGGAGGTAAGATCTACGTTTTGATACTATTTAGGCCGTGTTTGGCCAATTTTTTGTAAAAATCTTAATTCTAGACTTTTGGGAAAAATTCAGTAAAACTTGTAGGAATCGTCCCAAATTTGAAATCCGACGTTTAATTAGCCCCCTAGACGATCCTTCAAAGTTTGAAGAGAATCGCACGAGGTATGATATCTAGATCTATGAAATATATGGATTTTCATGTTTTGAACATCAGTTTTGATATCTTTGGATCCGGGCGAAATTCATGTATTAATTAAGCCCGTTAATTATGCACGTGAAATTGTGTGAAAAGCATGTATAACTGTTTATGTGAGCATGTTATGTGTCTACTTGGGTCAAAGGGGAGTTTGGTGCAAATTCATCTGGGCTAAGCTCCTCGAACCTTGAGGATTGGAATTTTGATTGTGATTGTGATGGAATTGGAATTTTGGTTGTGTCTGGATTGGAGGTGGGCCCAACCAGGACACGGTACCTGGTATGGAGGAAGGCCCAACCAGTGTACGAGATGCGTGGGAGAGGTGGGCCTCTTACGGCATCGACCGGATGAATGCGTACCACTCACCCTAGAGACTATTTCTATGTGTTTTAGATGCTTAAACCATGAACTATCATATAAGCATACATTTAGAATTGTGCACTCAGCATATAGCTGAGCAGTGGAGATGTACTCCATTGCAGGTAAGAAGAAAGACAAGAAGAAGCGTGAGGAGTGAGGCCGTTGAGGAACGCCGGGGAATCAATTGTCTATACTTTTGTTCGACTCCGAACTTGTAATAATAACCTTGAATTCGTAGTATGTTGTAGTATAATCTGAACTTAGATTTAGTACTTGTAATCCCTAGTAAACGCTCTTGTATTTATGTTTTGAATGTTGGAATGGAGTGGATATATGTTGGTTTGGATTTGGGAGAACCTTGATTGGGAAAAACTGCAGTTTTGGGTTTTGCTGATGTAAACCAGTCGACTGGTTTTCGATCTAGTCGACTGGATCACTGTGTTGAATTGGTTACTGCTTGTTTCGTCTGAGATTCTGTCGACTTGGTTGAGAAAATAATCGATTGGATGGAGCCCTAGGCCATGACATTCTGCTGGATTAGGGTACCAGTCGACTGGACATTTTTCAGTCGACTGATAATTTTAGGCACCAGTCGACTGGGTCCCCAACACAGTCGACTGGATGGGATGTTATATTTTGAAACCTTTCTATTTGAGATCACCAGTCGACCGGACCCTCGATCAGTCGACTGGACCTCTGTTTTCAAAACTGTTTTCTTTTGATCGGATTCAATTGGCCAAAACTTTTTATAACTCTGATTCTATTGGATTTTTCAACTCAGAGGGTAATGTTTCCTAAAGTTTTAAATTACTCAGGGTTGTTTTAAAGTTCTTTCCACTGCGTATAGTTACATGATGTGTAAATGAGCTTTGGTAGCGTGCCACGTGTCCTATTTCCACGCGTAGTGGGATGGGTCATGATATTTAGTGGTATCAGAGCTATAGGTAACTAGACTTTGGGAACGTTCGACGACGAGTGGAGTGTTGAGTGATTTAACACATATCCTAGATTGCATCTATACATATTAGAGATTTTGATGCATATGTATGTTGTTTAACATACATGCTATTGTTATTGTTGTACATGTATAGTGTTTATACATTGAGAACTACAGGATTGTAATCATGAGTGACGAAGAGCGAAATCTATCGCCACACACTCGACGTATGAATGAAATGGCAGAAATGATGGGGAATATGGGGGAAATGATACGGAATATAGCAGAGCGACTGCCTCCCACACCCCAAATCAAAGTGGAACCAATAACTATAGTGCATGCACCCGAAACTAGAGGCATAAGATCCGTATCCGAACAATTCGCTCGAAAGAAACCAATGGAATTTCATGGGACACCTGATACAACATTGGCAGAACATTGGGTCATGGACATGGAACGAATTTTTTGATCTATTCCGATGTCAGCTAGGGAGAAGATTGAGAACGCAAGTGACGTATTAAGGGGTGAAGCTCAGAACTGGTGGGTAAACATTTTAGATCAAGGAGCACCGATTACCTGGGAAGGGTTTAAGGCAGAATTCAATCGCCGATTCTTTCCGCGAGCCGCCTACAATGCAAAGAAGCGACAGTTTGATAACCTGAAACAGGGAGATATGACTGAAACGGAGTATACTTCTAAGTATAACGCGTTATTGAGGTTTGGTAAGGGTTCAGTGCTAGAAGAGGAAGACAAGGCACGAAAATTTGAAGAGGATTTAAGGGATAATATCCTGTTGAGAGTTACGAACATTCGACTGTTGGAGCAGTACAGCAGACGGTGCTTGTAGCCGAAAGTGGAACAGAGAGATCGAGACAAAATCATCAAGGAAAGCAAAGTCATGAGGGTGGTGACCGAAGTCAGGGGGGATCTTTTAAGAAGTCGTTTTCACGAGGCTCTAGTTCTGGTTTTAATGACTCCAGGAGAGTATCAAGTAATATACCGTTGTGTCCGCTTTGCAACCGACCACACACCGGTCGATATTTTCTGACCAACTTTCAGAACAGATCTACAGGGGAAAACAGTGTGAGTTCTGCGACCTACCCACATCTCAAGTGCTTTGATTGTGGTACCTTAGGACACCGAGCAAAAGATTGCCCAAAGAAGCGTTCTCAACAAGGGGCAACTTCTATGGCTTCCAGTGGTTCGAAGCCTAAGTAATCTAATGACGGGGGACAAAGGACTGAACAACGTCAAGGAAGAGCATATCAGATGAACCCAGGGGATATGGCTGCTTCAGAGACAGTAGTCTCAGGTATGGTGCTTGTATGTTCACACTTAGCACGCATACTTGTAGACTCGGGATCTACGCATTCATTTGTATCGCATGCTTTTGTTGAACATTTGAATGTTAAATCGGCACCATTAGGATATGAATTGTCTATTACTGTGCCACTTAGTAAACCAATAATAACGTCTATGATATATAAAAACTATGAGATCAAGCTAGATGAGAAGTTAATGACCGTAGACCTTATACCGATTGTGGTGAACCATTTCGATGTGATACTAGGAATGGATTGGTTAGCTCTTAACCACGCCACAATAGACTGTGAACGGAAAGAGGTTAACTTTCGATCACCGGTACATGGGAACTTTTGCTTTCAAGGGAGTGGAGTTACACCGCCGCCGTACTTGATTTCGGCTATCCGAGCGGGAAAGTTATTGAAAAAGGGATGTCAAGGATTCCTATGTTCAGTGACTGATGTCTCAGCAACCGAATTAAAAGTAAAAGACATTCCGATAGTGCGAGAATATCTAGATGTATTTCCTGATGACCTACCAGATGTTCTTATTGAGAGAGAGGTTGAGTTCACCATTGAGGTTATACCAGACTCAAGAACCTTATCAAAGGCACCGTATCGTATAGAATGGCACCCATAGAATTGAAAGAGCTAAAAATTCAACTACAAGAGCTACTTGACAACGATTTTATTCGACCAAGTATTTTGCCGTGGGGAGCTCCAGTGTTGTTCGTAAAGAAGAAAGATGGTTCAATGCGTACGTGCATCGACTACCGAGAGTTGAATAAGTTAACAATTAAGAACAAGTATCCACTACCAAGAATCGATGACGTATTTGATCAACTTCGTGGGGCTCAAGTATTTTCGAAGATAGATTTGAGATCAGGTTACCATCAGTTGAAAGTGAAGGCCGAAGATGTTGAGAAAATAGCTTTTAGAACGCGCTACGGACATTATGAGTTCTTAGTCATGCCGTTTGGAGTTACAAATGCACCAGCTGCGTTCATGGATCTTATGAACCGAGTCTCTAATGACTATCTTGATGACTTTGTAATAGTGTTCATCGACGATATTCTTATCTATTCGCCAAGTAAGATAACACACAAGAATCATTTGAGATTGATACTTCAGAGATTGCGAGAGAAATAATTATTTGGTAAATTCAAGAAATGTGAATTTTGGTTGCCTAGCATTACTTTTCTTGGTCACGTGATTGATAAGAATGGAGTTTCAGTTGATCCTCACAAAGTAGAAGCTGTATCAAATTGGCAAAGGCCGACTTTCGTATCTGAAATTCAAAGTTTCTTGGGATTAGCAGGATACTACCGCCGTTTTACTGAACATTTCTCGAAGATTTCATTGCCGATAACAAAGTTAATGAGAAAGGGTGTTATTTTTGAATGGAGTCAGGAATGTGAAGACAGTTTCCAAGAGTTAATGTCACGGTTGACGAGAGCACCGATATTGACAATACCATCTGGAACCGAAGGATTTGTAATCTATAGTGATGCTTCACACAAAGGGTTGGGATGTGTGTTTATGCAAGGTGGTAAAGTAATTGCATATGCTTCTTGACAGTTAAAGACACATGAGGTTAACTATCCGACCCATGATCTTGAATTAGCCGCAGTAATTCATGCTTTAAAAATTTGGAGACACTACCTGTACGGGGAAAAGTGTGAGATATTCACAGACCACAAGAGTTTGAAATACATTTTCACCCAACGGGACTTGAATATGAGACAGTGAAGATGGTTAGAGTTGATGAAGGATTATGATCTTTCGATTGAGTATCATCCGGGAAAGGAGAATGTAGTAGCCGATGCATTAAGCCAGAAGACGCCGAGGAATTTAGCCGATGAGCTAACACAACAAAAAGAATTGATAAAAGAGATGGAACGCTTAGAATTGGATGTGATTCCAGGAACCAATGAAGGCTTAATGATGGCGATCATGGCACACCCAGATATTATTGATGAGATTCAGAAAGAACAATTTAACGATGTCTATTTGTGCAAAATGAGGGACGAGATACCTTTGGGGAGACGACCTGATTTTGTGTTGGAACGAGGGACGTTGAAACTGGAAAATCGATTATGTGTACCGAATGTGAAAGACTTGAAAGAGAGGATTCTAGAAGAAGCTCATAGTACGAAATATTCAGTGCATCAGGGAAGCAACAAAATGTATCGAAACTTGAGAGAAAACTTCTGGTGGAAGGGTATGATGCGTGAAGTCTCTAAGTTTGTATCTGAATGTTCGGCATGTCAATAGGTCAAAGCAGAGAGACAAGTACCCGCGGGCTTACTACAGCCATCGCCAGTGTCGGAATGGAAGTGGGACAAAATCACGATGGACTTTGTTTCTGGATTTCTGCGATCGCGTAACAAGAATGACAAGATTTGGGTTATAGTCGACCAATTAACCAAGTCAGCTCATTTTCTACCAATTAAGACTACTAAGACGTCCAAATTAGCGGAATTGTATGTGAAAGAAATTGTAAGTCTACATGGAGTTCCAGCTGTGATTATATCAGATCGCGACAGTAGTTATACCTCGAGGTTTTGGGGAAGCTTGCAAGAAGCTATGGGTACGAAATTGAGTTTCAGTACCGCATTTCATCCTCAGACCGACGGACACTCAGAGCGTATGATTCAGACCTTGGAAGATATGTTGAGATTGTGTGTATTAGGCTTTGGGAATGATTGGGAGCATCATTTGCCGTTAATTGAATTTTCTTATAATAATGGATTTCAGTCAAGTATCGGAATGGCACCGTATGAAGCGTTGTATGGCCGTAAGTGTCGATCACCGGTTTGTTGGACAGAGGTTGGAGAAACAAGGTTGTTTGGACCTGAGATAGTATAAATGACTATCGAAAAGGTGAAATTGATTCAAGAGTGACTCAAGGTAGCTCAGAGCCGATATAAGAGTTATGCAGACTCGAAACGACGACCAATGACGTTCAAAGTAGGCGACTTTGTTTACTTACGAGTATCGCCTTCGAAAGGTATTGTTCGATTTGGAAAGAGGGGAAAGCTCAATCCAAGATTCATAGGACCTTTTGAGATCCTAGAGAGGGTAGGTTCCGTAGCTTACCGATTGGCATTGTCATCAGAGTTGGAACATGTACACAACGTGTTTCATGTATCAATGCTGAGACGTTGTATGACGGATGCGAGTAAGATTATAATTCCGGAACCGTTACAAATCCAAGGAGACTTAACCTATGTTGAACATCCTGTAGAAATCTTGGATTGCAAAGAACAGGTTTTGAAAACCAAGACTATTCCAATGGTAAACGTATTGTGGCGTAGTCACACTGTTGAAGAGGCTACGTGGGAAAATGAGGAGGACATGAAGAATGAGTATCCATACTTATTCGACGCATGAGGTAAAGTTTGGGCACAAACTTCCTTTTTGGAGGAGAGAGTTGTCACACCGGTTCCAGAAATTCATGGTTTTGAAAATGCATAATTTGAGATTGTGGAATTATTAATGTTATTAATAATTTGAGTTGAGTTGAGTTGACGTGGGTCAACGGTAAGGTGTCAGTGAGGACACGAGAGCCTGGAATTTCACATTTTGCATTGGCATGACTAAATGACATTTATATGATTTAAATGTTATCTGACCTATCTGGTATTTTATGAATAGTAATTTTATCTGTGTTGTAAAAATTCTGGTAATTTTTGATATTGTTATATTAGTTTGAGCACTGTGGTGAGAACGTGAGTGACACGTTAAATAAAAAGGTAGGTTGTGGAGAGATTCCACAGAATTTAGTTTTCGGACGTTATTTTTGGACCCAAATGAGACTTAGTCGAAAACTTTTGTAAATTTATAATTTTCACTCGTAAAGGCATATAATGAACGTGTGCGACGTTTCATGGGTTAATTAGAAGTTTTGAGAACTCGCGAGGTGGTAAACGTAATTCCCAGATAGTTTTTCTATAAATAGGTGGGGGGGGTGAGATTTCATTTCTCACAAACCTCACAAAATATCTAGAGAGAGGAGAGAGAAGGAAGATTTGGTGGCCACAGGTTTTGCGACGCCGATCAACGACCGTTTGTCCGTCAGATTTTTTCCAGATTTCATATTTGAACTCGTGGAGGTAAGACCTACGTTTTGATACTATTTAGGCCGTGTTTGGCCAATTTTTGTAAAAATCTTAATTCTACACTTTTGGGGAAAACCCAGTAAAACTTGTAGGAATCGTCCCAAATTTGAAATTCAACGTTTAATTAGCCCCCTAGACGATCCTTCAAAGTTTGAAGAGAATCGCACGAGGTATGATATCTAGATCTATGAAATATATGGATTTTCATGTTTTGAACATCAGTTTTGATATCTTTGGATCCGGGCAAATTTCATGTATTAATTAGGCCCGTTAATTATGCACGTGAAATTGTGTGAAAAGCATGTATAACTGTTTATGTGAGCATGTTATGTGTCTACTTGGGTCAAAGGGGAGTTTGGTGCAAATTCATCCGGGGTAAGTTCCTCGAACCTTGAGGATTGGAATTTTGATTGTGATTGTGATGAAATTGGAATTTTGGTTGTGTCTGGATTGGAGGTGGGCCCAACCAGGACACGGTACCTTGTATGGAGGAAGGCCCAACCAGTGTACAAGATGCGTGGGAGAGGTGGGCCTCTTACGGCATCGACCGGATGAATGCGTACCACTCACCCTAGAGACTATTTCTATGTGTTTTAGATGCTTAAACCATGAACTGTCATATAAGCATACATTTAGAATTGTGTACTCAGCATATAGCTGAGCAGTGGAGATGTACTCCATTGCTGGTAAGAAGAAAGACAAGAAGAAGCGTGAGGAGTGAGGCCGTTGAGGAACGCCGGGGAATCAATTGTCTATACTTTTGTTCTACTCCGAGCTTGTAATAATAACCTTGAATTCGTAGCATGTTGTAGTATAATCTGAACTTAGATCTAGTACTTGTAATCCCTAGTAAACGCTTTTGTATTTATGTTTTGAATGTTGGAATGTAGTGGATATATGTTGGTTTGGATTTGGGAGAACCTTGATTGGGAAAAACTGCAGTTTTGGGTTTTGCTGACATAAACCAGTCGACTGGTTTTCGATCCAGTCGACTGGATCACTGTGTTGAATTGGTTACTGCTTGTTTCGTCTGAGAATCAGTCAACTGAGTTGAGAAAACAGTCGACTGGATGGAGCCCCAAGCCATGATATTCTGCTGGATTAGGCTACCAGTCGACTGGACATTTTCAGTCGACTGATAATTTTAGGCACCAGTCGACTGGGTCCCCGACACAGTCGACTGGATGGGCTGTTATATTTTGAAACCTTTCTGTTTGAGATCACCAGTCGACCGGACCCTCGACCAGTCGACTGGACCTCTATTTTCAAAACTGTTTTTTTTTATCGGATTCAATTGGCCAAAACTTTTTATAACTCTAATTCTATTGGATTTTTCAACTCAGAGGGTAATGTTTCCTAAAGTTTTAAATTACTCAGGGTTGTTTTAAAGTTCTTTCCGCTGCGTATAGTTACATGATGTGTAAATGAGCCTTGGTGGCGTGCAACGTGTCCTATTTCCACACGTAGTGGGATGGGTCGTGACATTTAGTGGTATCAGAGATATAGGTAACAAGACTTTGGGAACGTTCGACGACGAGTGGAGTGTTGAGTGATTTAAAACATGTTCTAGATTGCATCCATACATATTAGAGATGTTGATGCATATGTATGTTGTTTTACATACATGCTATTGTTATTGTTGTACATGTATAATGTTTATGCATTGAGAACTACAAGATTGTAATCATGAGTGATGAAGAGCGAAATCTATCGCCACACACTCGACGTATGAATGAAATGGCAGAAATGATGGGGAATATGGGGGAAATGATACGGAATATAGTAGAGCGACTGCCTTCCACACCCCAAATCGAAGTGGAACCAATAACTGTAGTGCATGTACCCGAAACTAGAGGCATAAGATCCATATCCGAACAATTCGCTCGAAAGAAACCAATGGAATTTCTTGGGACACCTGATACAACATTGGCTGAACATTGGGTCATGGACATGGAACGAATTTTTTGATCTATTCTGATGTCAAATAGGGAGAAGATTGAGAACGCAAGTGACGTATTGAGGGGTGAAGCTCAGAACTGGTGGGTAAACGTTTTAGATCAAGGAGCACCGATTACCTGGGAAGGGTTTAAGGCAGAATTCAATCGCCGATTCTTTTCGCGAGCCGCCTATAATGCAAAGAAGCGAGAGTTTGATAACCTGAAACAAGGAGATATGACTGTAACGGAGTATACTTCCAAGTATAACACGTTATTGAGGTTTGGTAAGGGTTTAGTGCCAGAAGAGGAAGACAGGGCACGAAAATTTGAAGAGGGTTTAAGGGATAATATCCAGTTGAGAGTAGAGACCTACGAACATTTGACTGTTGCAGCAGTACAACAGATGGCGATTGTAGCCTAAAGTGGAATAGAGAGATCAAGACAAAATCATCAAGGAAAGCGAAGTCATGTGGGTGGTGACCGAAGTCAGGGGGGATCTTTTAAGAAGTCGTTTTCACGAGGCTCTAGTTCTAGTTTTAATGACTCTAGGAGAGTATCAAGTAATATACCGTTGTGTCCGCTTTGCAACCGACCACACACCGGTCGATATTTTTTGACCAACTTTCAGAACAGATCTACAGGGGGAAACAGTGTGAGTTCTGCGACCTACCCGCAACTCAAGTGCTTTGATTGTGGTACCTTAGGACACCGAGCGAAAGATTGCCCAAAGAAGCGTTCTCAACAAGGGGCAAGTTCTATGGCTTCCAGTGATTCGAAGCCTAAGTAAGAGCATATCAGATGAATCCAGGGGATATGGCTGCTTCAGAGATAATAGTCTCAGGTATGGTGCTTGTATGTTCACACTTAGCATGCATACTTGTCGACTCGGGATCTACGCATTCATTTGTATCGCATGCTTTTGTTGAACATTTGAATGTTAAATCGGCACCGTTAGGATATGAATTGTCTATTGCTGTGCCACTTAGTAAACCAAGAATAACGTCTACGATATATAAAAACTGTGAGATCAAGCTAGGCGAGAAGTTAATGACCGTAGACCTTATACCGATTGTGGTGAACCATTTCGATGTGATACTAGGAATGGATTGGTTAGCTCTTAACCACGCCACAATAGACTATGAACGGAAAAAGGTTAACTTTCGATCACCGGTACATGGGAACTTTTGCTTTCAAGGGAGTGGGGTTACACCGCCGCCGTACTTGATTTCGGCTATCTGAGCGGGAAAGTTATTGAAAAAGGGATATCAAGGATTCCTATGTTCAGTGACTGATGTCTCAGCGACCGAATTAAAAGTAGAAGACATTCCGATAGTGTGAGAATATCCAGATGTATTTCCTGATGACCTACCAAATGTTCTTATTAAGAGAGAGGTTAAGTTCACCATTGAGGTTATACCAGACTCAAGACCCGTATCAAAGGCACCGTATAGAATGGCACCCATAGAATTGATAGTGCTGAAAATTCAACTACAAGAGCTACTTGACAAGGGTTTCATTCGACCAAGTATTTCGCCATGGGGAGCTCCAGTGTTGTTCGTAAAGAAGAAAGATGGTTCAATGCGTATGTCTGTCGACTACCGAGAGTTGAACAAGTCAACAATTAAGAACAAGTATCCACTGCCAAGAATCGATGACCTATTTGATCAACTTCGTGGGGCTCAAGTATTTTCGAAGATAGATTTGAGATCAGGTTACCATTAGTTGAAAGTGAAGGCCGAAGATGTTGAGAAAATAGCTTTTAGAACGCGCTACGGACATTATGAGTTCTTAGTCATGCCGTTTGGAGTTACAAATGCACCAGCTGCGTTCATGGATCTTATGAACCGAGTCTCTAATGACTATCTTGATGACTTTGTAATAGTGTTCATCGACGATATTCTTATCTATTCGCCAAGTAAGATAACACACAAGAATCATTTGAGATTGATACTTCAGAGATTGCGAGAGAAATAATTATTTGGTAAATTCAAGAAATGTGAATTTTGGTTGCCTAGCATTACTTTTCTTGGTCACGTGATTGATAAGAATGGAGTTTCAGTTGATCCTCACAAAGTAGAAGCTGTATCAAATTGGCAAAGGCCGACTTCCGTATCTGAAATTCAAAGTTTCTTGGGATTAGCAGGATACTACCGCCGTTTTACTGAACATTTCTCGAAGATTTCATTGCCGATGATGAAGTTAATGAGAAAGGGTGTTATTTTTGAATGGAGTCTGGAATTGAAGACAATTTCCAAGAGTTAATGTCACGGTTGACGAGAGCACCGATATTGACAATACCATCTGGAACCGAATGATTTGTAATCTATAGTGATGCTTCACACAAAGGGTTGGGATGTGTGCTTATGCAAGGTGGTAAAGTAATTGCATATGCTTCTAGACGGTTAAAGACACATCAGGTTAACTATCCGACCCATGATCTTGAATTAGCCGCAGTAATTCTTGCTTTGAAAATTTGGAGACACTACCTGTACGGGGAAAAGTGTGAGATATTTACGGACCACAAGAGTTTGAAATACATTTTCACCCAACGGGACTTGAATATGAGACAGCGAAGATGGTTAGAGTTGATGAAGGATTACGATCTTTCAATTGAGTATCATCCGGGAAAGGCGAATGTAGTAGCCGATGCATTGAGCCGGAAGACGCCTAGGAATTTAGCCGACGAGCTAACATAACAAAAAGAATTGATAAAAGAGATGGAACGCTTAGAATTGGATGTGATTCCAGGAACCAATGATGGCTTAATGATGGCGATCATGGCACACCCAGATATTATTGATGAGATTCAGAAAGAACAATTTAACGATGTCTATTTGTGCAAAATGAGGGACGAGATACCTTTGGGGAGATGATCTGGTTTTGTGTTGGAACGAGGGACGTTGAAATTGGAAAATCGATTATGTGTACCGAATGTGAAAGACTTGAAAGAGAGGATTCTAGAAGAAGCTCATAGTACGAAATATTTAGTGCATCCGGGAAGCAACAAAATGTATCAAAACTTGAGAGAAAACTTCTGGTGGAAGGGTATGAAGTGTGAAGTCGCTAAGTTTGTATCTGAATGTTCGGCATGTCAACAGGTCAAAGCAGAGAGACAAGTACCCGCGGGGTTACTACAGCCATTGCCAGTGTCGGAATGGAAGTGGGACGAAATCACGATGGACTTTGTTTCTGGATTTCTGCGATCGCGTAACAAGAATGACAAGATTTGGGTTATAGTCGACCGATTAACCAAGTCAGCTCATTTTCTACTAATTAAGACTACCAAGCCGTCCAAATTAGCAGAATTGTATGTGAGAAATTGTAAGGCTACATGGAGTTCCAGCTGTGATTGTATCAGATCGCGACAGTAGTTTTACCTCGAGGTTTTGGGGAAGCTTGCAAGAAGCTATGGGTACGAAATTGAGTTTCAGTACCGCATTTCATCCTCAGACCGACGGACAGTCAGAGCGTACGATTCAGACCTTGGAAGATATGTTGAGATTGTGTGTATTAGACTTTGGGAATGATTGGGAGCATCATTTGCCGTTAATTGAATTTTCTTATAATAATGGATTGCAGTCAAGTATCGGAATGGCACCGTATGAAGCTTTGTATGACCGTAAGTGTCGATCACCGGTTTGTTGGACCGAGGTTGGAGAAAGAAGGTTGTTTGGACCCGAGATAGTACAAATGACTACCAAAAAGGTGAAATTGATTCAAGAGTGACTCAAGGTAGCTCAGAGCCGATATAAGAGTTATGTAGACTCGAAACGGCGACCGATGACGTTCGAAGTAGGCGACTTTGTTTACTTACGAGTATCGCCTTCGAAAGGCATTGTTTGATTTGGAAAGAGGGGAAAGCTCAATCCAAGATTCATAGGACCTTTTGAGATCCTAGAGAGGGTAGGTTCCGTAGCTTACCGATTGGCATTGTCATCAGAGTTGGAACATGTACACAACGTGTTTCATGTGTCAATGCTGAGATGTTGTATGACGGATGCGAGTAAGATTATAATGCCGGAACCGTTACAAATCCAAGGAGACTTAACCTATGTTGAACATCCTGTAGAGATCTTGGATCGCAAAGAATAGGTTTTGAGAACCAAGACTATTCCAATGGTGAAGGTATTGTGGCGTAGTCACACTGTTGAATAGGCTACGTGGGAAAATGAGGAGGACATGAAAAATGAGTATCCGTACTTATTCGACGCATGGGGTAAAGTTTGGGGACAAACTTCCTTTTTGGAGGGGAGAGTTGTCACACCGGTTCCAGAAATTCATGGTTTTGAAAATGCATAATTTGAGATTGTGGAATTGTTAATGTTATTAATAATTTGAGTTGAGTTGACGTGGGTCAACGGTAAGGTGTCAGTGAGGACACGAGAGCCTGGAATTTCACATTTTGCATTGGCATGACTAAATGACATTTATATGATTTAAATGTTATCTGACCTATCTGGTATTTTATGAATAGTAATTTTATCTGTGTTGTAAAAATTCTGGTAATTTTTTATATTGTTATATTAGTTTGAGCACTGTGGTGAGAACGTGAGTGACACGTTAAATAAAAAGGTAGGTTGTGAAGAGATTCCACAGAATTTAGTTTTCGGACGTTATTTTTGGACCCAAACGAGACTTAGTCGAAAACTTTTGTAAATTTATAATTTTCACTCGTAAAGGCATAAAATGAACGTGTGCGACGTTTCATGGGTTAATTAGAAGTTTTGAGAACTCGCGGGGTGGTAAACGTAATTCCCAGATAGTTTTTCTATAAATAGGTGGGGGGTGAGATTTCATTTCTCACAAACCTCACAAAATATCTAGAGAGAGGAGAGAGAAGGGAGATTTGGTGGCCACAGGCTTTGCGATGCCGATCGACGACCGTTTGTCCGTCAGATTTTCTCCAGATTTCATATTTGAACTCGTGGAGGTAAGACCTACGTTTTGATACTATTTAGGCCGTGTTTGGCCAATTTTTGTAAAAATCTTAACTCTAAACTCTTGGGGAAAATCCAGTAAAACTTGTAGGAATCGTCCCAAATTTGAAATCCGACGTTTAATTAGCCCCCTAGACGATCCTTCAAAGTTTGAAGAGAATCACACGAGGTATGATATCTAGATCTATGAAATATATGGATTTTCATGTTTTGAACATCAGTTTTGATATCTTTGGATCCGGGCGAATTTCATGTATTAATTAGGCCCGTTAATTATGCACGTGAAATTGTGTGAAAAGCATGTATAACTGTTTATGTGAGCATGTTATGTGTCTACTTGGGTCAAAGGGGAGTTTGGTGCAATTTCATCCGGGGTAAGCTCCTCGAACCTTGAGGATTGGAATTTTGATTGTGATTGTGATGGAATTGGAATTTTGGTTGTGTCTGGATTGGAGGTGGGCTCAACCAGGACACGGTACCTGGTATGGAGGAAGGCCCAACCAGTGTACGAGATGCGTGGGAGAGGTGGGCCTCCTACGGCATCGACCGGATGAATGCGTACCACTCACCCTAGAGACTATTTCTATGTGTTTTAGATGCTTAAACCATGAACTGTCATATAAGCATACATTTAGAATTGTGCACTCAGCATATAGCTGAGCAGTGGAGATGTACTCCATTGCTGGTAAGAAGAAAGACAAGAAGAAGCGTGAGGAGTGAGGCCGTTGAGGAACGCCGGGGAATCAATTATCTATACTTTTATTCTACTCCGAACTTTGTAATAATAACCTTGAATTCGTAGCATGTTGTAGTATAATCTGAACTTAGATTTAGTACTTGTAATCCCTAGTAAACGCTCTTGTATTTATGTTTTGAATGTTGGAATGTAGTGGATATATGTTGGTTTGGATTTTGGAGAACCTTGATTGGGAAAAACTACAGTTTTGGGTTTTGCTGACAGAAACCAGTCGACTAGTTTTCGATCCAGTCGACTGGATCACTGTGTTGAACTGGTTACTGCTTGTTTCGTCTGAGAATCAGTCAACTGGGTTGAGAAAACAGTCGACTGGATGGAGCCCCAAGCCATGACATTCTGCTGGATTAGGGTACCAGTCGACTGGACATTTTCAGTCGACTGATAATTTTAGGCACCAGTCGACTGGGTGTAATACCCTGTATTTTTGTAATATATTATGTGAATAAGACCCTGTATGCTTCTTTTAATACTTGTTTGAGCCTGGCCTTACCCTTGGTATAATTTGGATACCAATCGATTGACAAGTTTTCCAATCGATTGCCTTATTTGGGTACCAATCGATTGGCAAGTATACCAATCGATTGACCTCTATATCAATCGATTGGAGGCAGCTGGGCAGATTCTTTTGCTCTGGCTGGGGAGAGGCCACGTGAACACTTTCCCTCTATATATACCAGCCCATTTTGGGCGGATTTCTGTTTACAGAAATCAGAGAGAGTGAGAGGGAGAGTCTTGTGTGTGTATTTTATATATATACACTCATATATATATATACACACATATATACATATATTTATACACACACACACAGATGGACTGAGAAGAAAGAAGAGAAGAAGACCAGAGAAGAGAGAAGAAGAAAGAAGAGAAGAAGAAAGAAGAAGACAGAGCAGAGGAGAGAGAGAGGAGCCACCATTGAAGCTCCAAGCTTCATTACACACAACCAAACACGCCCTTACCACCTAAGGTGAGTTTTAAACTCACTTGGTAGCTTTACATTGATGTTAGGACTTGTTTTAAATAAAGAAGAGATGCAGAAACCATGTATTCCCGTTTATATGTTGCTGGACAGTCTTCTCTGTGAAGAAGACGAAGTATCAATTGATTGGTACTATTACCAATCGATTGACATCTTTCAGGTCCCAATCGATTGACATTTTGTGCAATCGATTGGCATGGATTGTGATCCAATCGATTGAACCTTTTATCAATCGATTGACACTACTTCTATGCCAATCGATTGAATCCCTTTCCAATCGATTGATGCTACTTTTATACCAATCGATTGAACCTTTATACCAATCGATTGGAAGCTTCAGAATACTATTTTCTTATAATAACTGTTAAGTTGTTTATTTACTATTCAGTATTTTCCCAGCATGCTTTATTATTGTAATACAGACATGATAACGAGTTAATGCAGCGTAGGGTCGTAGTAACAACAAGACTAACGGATAATGTTTATAATGTTAGATAACGGAATAGTCGTGAATCCTTTGGAGTTAACGTTCATTTCATTCAGAGTAGTCGGGCCACATTGGGATTGTCATGTATCGGTGATAGAGTTGAACTTAAGTAGGTTTGCTAAGATTCGGGAAATTTGCGTGGGCGGGCTTTGGTCGATCATATGTTCTTAAAAGCGGTAGACAGACGAAGGTGTCTATGACTTGCGGTGAACCGGACCAATTGCCCTAAGATAGCCAGATGATCTAATCATATGTTCTTAAAAGCGGTAGACAGACGAAGGTGTCTATGACATGCGGTGGACCGTGATCACTGGTAGACGTCGCTAAGTCGTGGCATAGAATGATGTACTATTGCTTAAAGCGTTATATCCCTGACATGCGGTGGACTGTGCATATGTTCTTAAAAGCGGGGGATGGACTAACGTGGTATCCATGACATGCGGTGGACTGTGCATATGTTCTTAAAAGCGGTGGATGAGCAATGGTGTGTTATAGAGTTGAACTACTGTCGAGTCTGTTCCCCTATCAGGACGCGTTGTCGATCTTAAAATGAATAGGACGTCAGTAATCAGATCATTGGTTTGATTAAAGGAGTTACCCTTACTGAATTCTAATTTGGTTACTATTTATAACTTGTGGTAATATCAATAGTCGATACCCTGTTAGTATTTAACTCACTCGGCTTTCATTAAGCTGACGGCGTTTATGCCGCTGGACATTTCTACGTTCCAGCGCACCCTGGTTATGACTATACAGGTAGAGGGCCTGCAGGAGAGGACTACTATGCCGGTGACGGAGTCCCTGTGGAGGATTTTCCCGACGGAGGTCAGACCGAAGAAGACTACTACGCCGAGGACTACCTCTACGCCAACTGAAGACTAGACTAGAATTGTAGCTAATTGTCTTTACCGTTTTAGAACCCTTTTTGTAATCAGGCATATGTTGCCTTGGCATTTGTACTTCCGCTGTCTTATATTTGATTCAAGACTCTGATGTGTTATAGTTAGTAACTTCTGTTGACTTTATGTTACGTTGTGATCAGAACCTAGACTTCATTCTTGTTACACTATTACTCTTGTTGCTTAGTACTGCGTGGTGTGGACAATCATGTGACTTCACCCGTCGCTGCCTTTGGACCCAAAAAGGAAATTTATTTTTCTCTATTTTTGCTGTTCCGGGGCGTGACACTGGGTCCCCGACACAGTCTACTGGATGGGCTGTTATATTTTGAAACCTTTCTGTTTGAGATCACCAGTCGACCGGACCCTCGATCAGTCGACTGGACCTCTGTTTTCAAAACTGTTTTCTTTTGATCGGATTCAATTGGCTAAAACTTTTTATAACTCTGATTCTATTGGATTTTTCAACTCAGAGGGTAATGTTTCCTAAAGTTTTAAATTACTCAGGGTTGTTTTAAAGTTCTTTCCGCTGCGTATAGTTACATGATGTGTAAATGAGCCTTGGTGGCGTGCCACGTGTCCTATTTCCACGCGTAGTGGGATGGGTCGTGACAGTATTCTGAAATATTTATAAATTGTATCATTTTGAAAAATATCTTTTGAAATATTTGGATGTTTAGATTTTAGAAAACCTAATCTTGTGCACCAATGGAGTTTTCTAAGGAATCCTAGATATTGTTGGACAATATGTTTTGTTTCGTCATGGAGCGTAATACATAAATTTAATTTGTGTATGCTTGAAACTTCATAATTCTAAAATATGCATATTTGTGATCGATGCATGTTTTATTTTGAAACATATTTCATGCGTGGATGTGATTGGAATATATTGTGAGTGCATCGTAAAGCTTGAATGAAATATTTAACCCATTTAGTCATTTTTCAATTGTTTACACTGATGATGTTCTCATTTTCTCAAAGTCAATTGATGAACATTGGAAACATTTGAATTCGTTTTTCAATACCATCAAAGCCAATGGTCTTGTTGTCTCAACTTCAAAAATTAGTCTATTTCAGTCCAAAGTTAGATTTTTTGGTCACAATATTCATCGTGGGAAAATCACTCCTATTGATAGAGCTATTCAATTTGCTGATAAATTCCCAGATGAAATTCTAGACAAAACTCAGTTACAAAGATTTATAGGATCTTTAAATTATATATCTGATTTTTATCCTAGTATTCGTTCCAAATGTAAACCTCTTTTTTACAGATTGAAATCCAATCCCCCTCCTTGGTCATCTGTTCATACTTCCATTGCTCAAGATGTCAAAAAATATGTCAAGTCCTTGCCATGTCTTGGCATTCCTTCAATTGATTCATTTAAAATAATTCAGACAGATGCTTCTGAGCATGGTTATGGAGGATCCTCCTCCAAAAAGTCAATGGTTCATCCAATGAACAAATTGTGCGATTCCATTCTGGAATTTGGAACAAGGCACAAAACAATTACAGTACTATAAAGAAAGAAATTCTTTCTCTAGTATTATGTATAAGTAAATTTCAAGATAATATTTTAAATTAAAAATTTCTAGTCAGGATTGATTGCAAAAGTGCTAAATTTATTTTAGAAAAAGATGTCAAAAATTTGGCATCAAAGCAAATATTTGCTAGATGGCAATCTATTTAATCTATATTTGATTTTGATATAGAATATATCAAAGGCAGTAACAATTCAATCCCTGATTTTCTTACTCGTGAATTTTTACAGTGTAAAAATGGAGGACAAGAAGAAGGAGAAGGATGACAAATTAGCAGCTATCCCTGCAACAGTTACCCCTCCAACTGGATTAGTTAACATGTATCAAGTACTTGGATCAATATCCAAGCCCAGTTACCAGTCAGCCTTAGCCAGGCCAAAACAGTCAATACCTAGTCAATGACCCATTTGCTATTAACCTTATTCAAACAATAGTTAACAGACCCATCCAAACCCCCAGAACAGAATATGTAGTAAAACCCAACTCAGCCTACCTATTTTAGATTGAGTCACATCAAAGTCACTATAGAAACCCAGTTGATTTAGTCAAACTCACCTTCCCCCCTGGATGGCATTTCATTCCCAAAAGTCCAGAAAAATCCCTTAGATATTATAGAGATATTTTGTTCTCTACTGAGTCAATTTATGTCAAACCCATTACTGAAAATACCGGTGATAAGTCAATTCCTGAATCAGAAAAGAAAATTCTGTATCACCAGTTGTATATCAAAAAGAATTATTTCCAGTAAAGATTGGGGTTCCCACTGATGCATCCTTAAGTCACTACCCAACCAAATTCAGTATAATTATTTTGATTATATTAATGCTTGGTTCTTTGTTTTCCTCCATCAGACTGAAACATTTTCCCATTCATGGTATGTTAATTTTGACACCAAGTTTAAAAGTCAGATCCCCACATGGTTCCTCCAATGGTGGTCCCGTCATGGCCTAATGCCTAACTTATTCCCAAATGATCTCCAAGACATGGTCAAATATTTCTCCACCAAGTATACAATAAGTGAGCACCATACCCAGTTTTCCATTCTACTCATATTCACAAGTAAGTATAAAGTGCCCTGGATCTTGCAATGGCAATATCAAATTCAAAATAATACTGTTCAAAGACAGTATTCAGTTAAATGGTGGGACAAATTTGGTCATCATCAGATTATTAAACAAGTAAACCTTGAATCCCACCAGTAATCAGTCCCTTTGCTCCAATCACAGGCCCCATGGCCAATTGTACAGTTACTGGTCCCAAAGACAAGTCAAGCTCCAAAGGCAAGTCAAGCTCCAAGCCATCAAATACAAAATTAATGGCTATGGTTCAACAGTTAATTGCTCAAGTTAGTCAAAATGATCAAGATAACAATAGTCACAGTTCTAAAGGATCATGCTCTGTTGCACAGCCTTATGATCCCTATTTTAGTGCAGCATTCTAAGATGCTCAAGACCCCTATGAAGGGAGTCAGGAATAACTGAGCATCCAATGCTCTTTTGGTAAAAAGGATAGTATTAACCATGGTTAATGCAAACGTTTCTCGGTGAAACTCCCATTAACACTGGTTAAAATTTGTAATACCCGCTATTTTTAAATATTTATTTCCCTAGATGATTAGTGTTTTTATGTTGTTATTATAATATTCAGTATTTATAGAACTCGTTTATAAATTTTCAGAATTTTTAGAAACAGAAATTTAGCAGATTTGTGAATATCTGGTATATTTGGACCAGTTATGATTTTCCAACCAAACATGGCCCTAAGGAAATAATTATCCTTTGATCCTTTAACTCTTGGTAATTGCAAGGTGAGGTCCCTCCTTGGTTTCTATATATATGGGACCATTCCATTACATTTATCCTTAGACATATAAGGTTGAGAAGTCATCCTAATGCACACACACACAAACACCAAGAACACCAAGAACACACACACAAACACCAAGAACACCAAGAACACACACACAAACACCAAGAACACCAAGAACACACACAAACACCAAGAACACCAAGAACGCACACACAAACACCAAGAACACCAAGAACACACCTAGTACACCAAGAACACCAAGAACGCACACACAAACACCAAGAACACACCTAGTACACCAAGAACGCTATTTGAAGCCGGAATTTTATATTCGAAGATTCTTCGAGTTTTCTCGGCATTATTATTCTGCGAATTTAGGTGAGTCTCCAACTCACTCAGCTATTTATATTACACTTTGTTATGAATATATGATTATGATTATGTGACGTATATACGTATTATATTACGTATTTGTATTTTTTGTGCGTATAAATACGGTATAAATATAGTATTCTGATATAGTATAATACGGTATAAATATGGTATTCTGATATAGTATAATACGGTATAAATATAGTATTATGATATAGTATAAATACGGTATTCTGGTTTTCAAATACGGTATAAATACGATAAACTGGTATTTTCAAATACGACTGAAATCGAGATGGATTCTTAATGAGGATCAAAAAACTCTTAACTTCCAACATGAATACTTATTTATTTAATCTCACGGAACTTTTATAAAATTCGGTTGTGGACGTACAAAACTGGAAAATGACCAAAATACCCCTGTGCCCTATTTTTACTAGAATCATACACGATGTCTAATATTTCATTCTAGTTTTGGTTTGAATGTTGTTATATGTAATACCATGTATTTTCCTTGTATTGTTATATCCTTTTGATATATGTTGAGATAATAATGAAATTGAAAGGCCGACGTGCATAGTAGTGGGTCTGTCGACCACAATGGTCGATACTATTTATGATTGGTACGTATAAATGCGGTCACGAAGAGAGTAACATATGGGCGAGTTGGCCAGAGTAACACATTGGGCGAGTTGGCCAGAGTAACATATGGGCGAGTTGGCCAGAGTAACACATTGGGCGAGTTGGCCAGAGTAACATATGGGCGAGTTGGCCAGAGTAACACATTGGGCGAGTTGGCCAGAGTAATACATTGGGCGAGTTGGCCAGAGTAACACATTGGGCGAGTTGGCCAGAGTAACACATTGGGCGAGTTGGCCAGAGTAACATATGGGCGAGTTGGCCAGAGTAACACATTGGGCGAGTTGGCCAGAGTAATACATTGGGCGAGTTGGCTAGAGTAACATATTGGGCGAGTTGGCCAGAGTAAAGTATTGGGCGTGTTGGCCAGGATGTATCATGGGCGTGTTGGCCAAAGTATATCGGGGCGTTTGGCTAAATTATGTGTGAGACTGCGTGTCAAGAGTGAACAGACCGTAGGTATGGGACTACGTGTCTGATTAATGTGGACCCAAGAGTCTATGTTATGTGTGAGACTGCGTGTCAAGAGTGAACTGACCGTAGGTATGGGACTACGTGTCTGATTAATGTGGACCCAAGAGTCTATGTTATGTATTGGGAGATTTGGGACGATGTCCATTGTTAGATATTGGGTTGGTGCATACATGCATACGAACGATGAGATGATCCTTTTTATTGATGTTGTCATTATATGCTACATATCTGTAGATACTCTGTTAGTATTTGCATTTACTCGGCTTTCGTAGCTGACGGCGTTTTATGCCGCTGGATATTCAACGTCCAGCTGGCCAGGGCCTTGAGTATGCAGGTGATGCATACATGGATAGGTACCACGAGGAAGGAGCCTACGATGATGGAGGCTATGCTGGTGCTGACTACTACGCAAGTTGAAGGCTGGAAGCTGTGCCGTAGTTAGCTCGTGTTTATGTTTAGAGACTTTTGAAATAGTTACGTTTATTATAGGCATATGTTGCCGTAACACTTTATTTGTACTTCTGCGATACTTATGGTTTGTAATAGTTAGTATTGAACTCTGATTATATATATATCAACCCTAGAACTTTCCAATGTGTGGTTTGAATCATTACTCTGATGGTTTGACTTTGGTTATGGACAATATGGTGACTTTCAACTGTCATGGCCTACGGGTCCAAAAAGGAATTTATTTTCTCTATTTTTGCTACTGCGGGGCGTGACAAAATTACAGTAAAATGGACAAGTCAAATCAACCTTTCAGCCACAGTAATTGACAGGCTTTTTCAGATTTCGCTTGTTTAAACAGTAATAGACAAGAACACTGTAACCCCATGTGATATTCCAGCTTTTCAAAAGTTCTTTACAGCTCATGGTCCATTCACGAGATGCACATGACAATTTTTAAAGGCTATAAATCAACCCGTCATTTCCCAGTTACAGGGAGCTCAACTTTCAGTTCAACTGGCAGAGTTCAATAGAGTTTGTAAAAGAGTTCAAAAAGAGAGTTTTTTTAGAGAGTTCAATATTCAATGAGAGTTTTCAAAAGAGTCTTTTGTTAGTGGTATTGGAGATTCCTTTAATAATTCTCCACTACTTATTTCATAAAGAATTTCTGTAATATTCAGTTCATAGTTTGTAATACTTGATGTATACACTGAGCGATTCAGTGCTTGCTTCCCAGTAATCCAATCTGTAAGTTTTAGTTATTTATTGTCTTCTTTATTTATCTGTGTTTTTCTTCTTCAGTCTTTGCAACTCTGATTCTTAATTAATGTCTGCTTCCCCCACTGGTATCAGAGCAGACATTAATTAAGAATCAGAGTAGCAAAAACTGAAGAAGAAAGACACAGATAAATAAAGAAGACAATAAATAACTAAAACTTACAGATTGGATTACTGGGAAGCAAGCATATGATGACCGTTATTAAATTACCATTAGTAAATTACCGTTAGAAATATTAGTCACGCTTTATTTCTAACGGTAGTAGTCCGTTAGTAAAAATTGTACTAACGGTATATATCCGTTAAAAATGTGCCCTTTTAGTGTAGTCGCCTAAAATAATAAAAACAGTAGCAAGAAATGTAAATCTTTGGGTAAATTTCATTAACTCCTTTAAAATAAACATTTTGTTTAACTGACCTGTTCCATTACAAACTTTATCAGAGGCAGACAAATTTAGTGACAGTACCATATTTTAAAACTAAAGTATCCAAATAATTACCCCCATCAATCTTATGTCATGACAAAATACAATTTTGAGTTTACTTGCACCCTGAATTCTATCATACTCAACACAAAGATGGGTTCAATTCTATTTGCTTAACAAAAAATAATTTTTATTGGGGGACAGGGTGATATGGGGGGATGGAGAGTGAAATTTTGGGAGTCCAAAAGGAAGGCAGTGAAGTCAGTGGGTGACGAATTTTGTGGATAATTCTCCACTACATTAAAAATTAGAAGTTTTTTCATCCCCAGAGGCCGCCGGCCTGAGAAGAGGAACAGAAGATTAGATATGGGGGGGGTCTTGGTGATGCTATTGTAGCATGGTAGTTTCCAGTTTCCACACTATAGCCGGTTTGCATATCAAAACTTCAAAAGCTATGACATTATTGTACTAATTAACTCCCAAGTTAATTGGATCCGAACAATAACGGACAAAAGGAATAAAAATCAACATTAAACTGTCTCTGTCTGATACCTGAGGAAAATGGAGAGAGAGAGAGAGAACATGGCTGTGTGAGGAGACATGTCATTAGCAGCCTTAGTCATATCTATCCCCCCTCTAGAAGGTTTCTCAAGCCACTTTCAACCTTAATTATTCTCTCTCTGTAAAAAATTGATTTATATGTGTACTGTGTGTATATCACATACTTTAATAATGATATCATAGAGTGTCTTGATTCAATGATATTTGAGTACCAATAATAATTCCCATAACAATTCCCATTAGATAGTCGTATTTTACAACACAAAGATAGTAAATTAGAATTCTACTCAATTATATATAAATTAAAATTTCTTAATGTGATAAAAATAATAACTATTATAACCATGACTTAAGAATAATTTACTTTATGTACATTGAAAATTAACTCTCTTTATACATTTATAAAAGTTATTGGTAAGCAGTAGCGAAGTGGCAACGCCTGCAAATTATTTATTTATTTATTTTTAAATATTGATTATGCATATGTAATTTATAGAATTTGTAGAATTATTTTATGTATTGACCTTCCAAACTTTTAACTTTTAAAAAACAATAATGATGTGCTTCCCAAAATATGATTCCCATATACTTTGTCAAATCTATAAAGCAATTGTGATATAATTTACAAATGATATGGTATGACATTTGGGCAAATTTGAAAAGCATAGCATCACTCCTTTGAAAAATTGTTTCTATATGCAGTTATAAAACCTATTGTGAGAAACCATAAGCCAAATGAATATAATACGCAGTAAGTAATGCAAATACCAAATCTTCCAACTCTCAAACATTGCATAGTAAACTTGTAACACCTCGTATTTTTTCTGATATAAATATTTATTTTTAAATATGTTAAAGAAGCAAGCTGAATTTTTACGTGTTATTAATTGACTGTGTGCATTTGTATTTTTATGGTCATTTATTTATTTGTGGTTAATTATTATTTTTAATTGTTATTAATTACTGTATGAAGTTTTATAAAGTTAAGTTAAAGTGGTAAAAGTTTAAATTGACCAAGCTATTGAAAAGTAATGTGTTAATTTTTACCAGTATTTATAAGCACTTAAATGTGTTAAATAATGTAATTGACAGTAAAACTAAGTATCGGGGTCATGGGTACCCATTGGGATACTCATTTTAATATTTTGTACTGCATTTTGGACCCTTATGATGTCTTTTTGTGAGCTCATAAGATAAAAATGAATTTTAAGTATTTGTGTGTTAATAATATATATGGGTGTGTTTATATCTTTTTGCCTACATATATCTAGGTATAGAAAAAAAGAAAAAAAGAAAAAAGAAAATAGAGAACAGACGAGAGAGAAAGAGTGAGAGATAGAGAGAAGAAGAAGAAGAAGAATAAGAAGAATAAGGAGTGAAGGGTTTTGGATTCGTCGTCGCGTGTGAAATCGCGAAGCGTGTTGCTTGTTGTTAGATTCGTACTCGCATCTATTCAACGATTCAAACAAGATGAGTTAAATGTGTGTATTCGGGTATATATATACACGTATGTATATATGTATACGCGAGTGAATAAATTTCTTGCATGTCTAATTTAATTGTTGGTGTTTAATTTAATTTAATTTAATTTTTATTTATTTATTTATTTATTTTTTGCGTTAGAATGCACAGTAGTATTGTCGAATTAATTTATGATATTTGTATGATTTCATGAATTTGATCCTCAGGTAATGATCCTAAGGTATTCGTAAATGGTATGTGGATAGTTAAATGTATAAATACTTGTGTGAAATACTCATGATAATTAGAAAATTTGGTGAAATTCGTTTTTTTTATTATTTATAATTCTAACAATTTTTGAAACTTCAGAAAAAAATTAGAAAATCGTGGATTAGAAATTTAGAATTCTGTTCACGAGTCCTATTTAAAACATGATTCTGCACACTTTTCGTGTTTTGAGTTTTTCTTGATTCTGCACCATTTAGGCAGAAATTTAAGATTATAGACTTACAGTAGCAGTTTTTAGTATGTTAAAACGTGCAAAATTGGAAAAAATGATTCTTTGTGGATTTATTTTATTCGTTAGTATGACTTAATGAAAATTTATTTGGAGATACACGAATTCTCATATAATGTTGAGCTATGAAAAATGGGTGATAGTTATTGACTTGGAGTCCAATGAACTTTTATAATTCTGAGAATGCAAAAATGGTTTCAACTTCCTTCGTGTTCACCGCTCCCAGTTGTGTTATTTTTTTTTGGTAGCTCGACTTGCTGAGTGTACCTTTTTGCCAGTGACTTCGTGATCAAGCTGGCCTAAGCCTTATGCTCAACTTAATTTATAGACGTCTAGGCATATTGATTGGCCGTTTGTGTGTATACCTGGTTTGGTTGATACCCTAACCATTTGGCACCAGAGTGGATGTTAGTCGTATGTCCGAGCACACATGGGATATATGTGTGGGCTGTACCATGGAGGGTGGCCAAGTGGTGAAGTTAGGAAATTGAATAATGAATCGTTCATAAAAGTAAAAGTGTAGTTGTAAATAAATTCCCGAATAGTTAACTGTTCAAATAAATTACTTCTTTGATTGCTGTTAGTTTAACTTCAATTGTTTTTAATATGTAGTTTAGGACTAAGATTTTCATTTTGGTAATATGTTAATAAAAAGATGTTTCGCACATCATCGTCGTATTTTTTTGTAGTTACTAACTTTTGTATTGCAGGATGGTGGGCCCATTAACATTTTACAGGTTTGGCTCACCATAAGTAGATTGGTAAGTATGAAATTCGTAGTAGTTTGAATTTCGGGCAAGAAACTACTTGCCACCACATAAATGGAAACTATTCTATTGTCCAGATATGAGTGTGGAACTACCTGTCTTGGCCCAAGAGTGTTGTAGTGTGGTTTGTAGTTTACGGGTTAAAGTTGGATCCCTAAGACTTGTTGTTTTGTTTAACTCATACCAGTCATGTGACTAACCCGAGTGTGTTATGCATTCGGGGGCGTTTCTATATGAAACGTATTCGAATGTTTTTGTGCAGGTTTAGTATTTGAGAATTTTCTGTGGTGCTGTTGATATCTTGGAGTTGCAGTTGTGTAGAATTGTACTTTATATTTAGTTGTATCTTATTTATTTTTGTTTCTACCACTATGGGCCATATTTGTATTATTGTAATAAAGATTGTATATTGGATATTGGGAACATTGTAATTACTTTGACCAATGGAGGCATAGATTTTATTTTATTTGTTTCTTTCCACCGAACTCAGTAAGGAGTTTTATTTAATGAAAATAAAATTTCTTTTATAAATCGAAATGATGTAATTTTTAAAATGGTTATTTAATGAGTTCGGATATTAGTCTCGATACATTGGGGTGTGACAAAACTGTAATATTTGGTTGTCTAAAAATCGGGGTGTGACAAAACTATAATATTTGGTTGTCTAAAAATCGGGGTGTACAAAACTGTAATATTTCAGATACAGAAAATCATACTCGAAACTGTGTATAAAATAGGTCGAAAAAAAATATCGCTTCCCATGTGTCGTGTCATGTTAGGTAGCTTATGCAGTAACTCACCCCGGCCAATTGCAAATTCTTGGTTTCACCCTCCACTAAGCCCTCTGTCCCTTTTTTTGAGTTCACCTTTGGGAACTTAACTTATTAAGTGGACAAAAAGAATTTACACCTACTTTTCACAATTACCCCTACAATAACTTTTTTAATTTTGTCTCGGTGTAGATTTCAAGGAAGGGTAGTTTTAGAAAGTGGGTAAAAATTGTATACCAATTTAGAAAAGTAGACACTAATTTTAAAACATTCCAAAATAAAATATAAGACTAAAAAAAAGGGACGGACCGACGGAGGGATTAGATATCTATATAATATTGTAGCTCAGTGTGTGTCCAGTCATATTTTTTATGGTGTTTTAGTGTGTGTACACTAAGCACTTGACTTATTAATCTATGGCACATAAGCACTGAACCTATTAATCTATGGCACATAAGCACTGATGTGGCCAAACACAAACCCACGCCAATACACAAACCCCTCAGACTTACCCACTCTCTCACTTTGCACCGCCTCCTCTTCCCCCCCCCCCCCCCCCCCCCTCTCTCTCTCTCTCTCTCTCTCTCTCTCCAGCCCCCACCACTACCGCCACCACTGACAGCAACAACCACCACCAGATTTATCCCTCTCTTCATTTCTTCTCCAGACAGCCACTGATGGATCTGTACCGAAACACGGCCACCAGCTGCCGCCGTCGGCAGCCTCCCGCTTAGTCCACCGCCGACCACCCCCTCAATCCCTCACTGGATGCCGCCGCCACCGCCAGTACTTTCTCATTTAGTTTTTTGTACATCATTTTGAAGTAAAAAAATAAAATTGATTTGGTTGATCTGGTACTCTCTGTTTCATGGAAGTTTTAAAAAATAATTTGATTTTGATTTGTAAAAATTCAATTTTCATCTGCAATTCCTCACATACCTGCAGTTCCTCACATACCTAAGAAAAATGAATCTGCATTTTTTAATGATCTCCTGGATACTTTCACTTTGATTTGTCATCAGACTCATCACCGAGGATGAAGTGCCTTCAAGGCCCTTTTTTTTTTTTTTTTACACTTGCTTTGTTCTTTAAAAAAAAAAAAAAAAAAAAAAAAAAAGAGAGTTGGTTGTTTCATTTGGGTGTTCAATTTGAAAGTTGGGTGTTTCAATTTCAATTGGGTGTTTAAATTTGATTCTTTCGGAATCATATTGCATTACAGAGTTATTTCAACTGGGTGCACAGAGTCTCAGTTGTGTGGCTATGTTTCTAATGTATGTTTGTAAGTGTGTCTGACTATGTGTTTTCAATTGTGTGAGTGTGTGACTCCATGTATGTGTGTGTGTGTGAATTGTGATAGAGTGTGTGTGAGTGTGTTCTCTATGTGCGAGACAGCATTTGCAGGCGTGTGTGTGTGTGTGTGTCAATTTTTGATAGCAATAGCTATGCCCTCAATTTTATTTGATACTTATGTTCTACAGATTATATGTGACCTTGGGTAAATCTTTGTGTATGTGCCTCTGATTTGGTGCATGAAGTTATCCTCAGTATTGTCCAAATCAAAGACGCTGGACTCTTTGAACCAATTGCAGATTTAGCAATCCAACGCGACAACGTATTTGTATGAAAATAATTTGTTTTCTTATTTTTATTTCTGTCTACTTATTTGTTCTATGTACCTGTTGTTTTATGCCAATTACAGGTTTGTGTGGTTCCCTTTGTATGTATTTTTCTTCCTCCTGCGTTTTACTTTTTTTTTTTTTAGCTACTGTATTATGTTTACTAATTTTGTATGTATTAGGTAGTTATGGATTTGCATTTTGGGTTGCTATTTTTGTGGATAAAATTTAGTGTGTCAAAGTACCAACGTAGGCTCTTGAGGCCAAATTATATCTTTTTTGACCAAACTTCCCATAATCTCTCTGTACTTCAAAAATAAAATTAAAAGCTTTGAGTTGTTACTTTGCTTCATCATCTCACTAATACAAAAAATAAAAATAAAAGTTTTGAATTGATTTTAAGTTAAATTCGAGCAAATGGGTATTGAAAGGAATTTCTTTCTTTTGACTTCAAGTTAGAATTTGTAGTTAAGCATGTGATGTTTTCTTTCAATTAGTTTTACATAGGAATTGTATTAAGATGATAAGAAAGAAAAATATTGTAAATAAAATATATGACTGGGCAAAATTTGAGAGACAATTTAGGAAATAATGTAAAGATGGTACCAGAAAGGAGCATGAGGAAAATATCAAAACCAATATTGGATGGGGCAAAATTTTGGAACGAGAGGTTAAGATGGTAAGAAAATAATGAGTAATACTATGCTTCCCAAATTTTGAATCTCACATGCGTTCCAAACACATGTGACAATAGGCCATTGAATTTTGAATGGAGGATATTGAAATCGTTCTAATACTATTTGCATTTGCGCTCACTACCACAAGTGTTTGGAAAACATTTGGAGTACGAAATTTGAGAAGCACATCATCAGTTGAAAAGAATTTAAGGAAAGTATCAAAACAAGTATTTGCTTGAGTAAATTGGAAGACCGGTATAAGAATTAAGGTCAAGATTGTGAAAAAAAGGAAAACAAAGAAAGTGTTAAAACACATTTTTTGACTGGGCGAAATTGAAGGGATAGTTTAGGCCTTTATGAAATAAGGTCAAGATGGTAATAAAAAAAATTAGGAAAGTACTAAGACAAATACTTGACTGGGCAAAATTTGAGTGACAGTTAATCAGTCATGATTATTAGATGATAGATTGGAGGAGTTTTTAAAGTACTCTTTTGATGGATCGATAACCTTATATTTTGCTATCACAATAAATAAGTCCAAAAATTTAAGCAACCAATCAATTTGAATATTTTTATAAGGATTATTTACAAAATTATTTGACAAAACTTATTTTTGGCAAAATGATTGTTTGGTAATGACTATTGGCTTCATTGTTTTTGGGTGAAGGGATGTTTGGCTTTTGGGTTTAGGGCCATTTGCCGATTGGCTTAAGTGTTGTTTGGCTTGATGACTTTTTGCTTAAGGGTTGTTTGGCACTTGGCTTAAGGGTTTTTGGCTTAGAAATATAAATTGTGTAGCAAAATGTTTTGTCGTGATTTATCTAGAAGTGCCAAAGGCACGTAAAATTATCAAGTGTCGAATGCACAGAGAGTTAGTTATTGACCAAATATATGTATGGTTAGAAATGTTTCGTAGTGCCTTCAGGCACGGGCAATAACTAGTTTATCTATATACTACATACATGGATGTAATGAAGAGGGGCTTTGACATTTTTGTTGAGCAGATATAGTGTGTGGGGAACGCAGCACAGCCTCCGCAGTCCCACAACCGCCCCAAAAACCCCACTAGATTGGTTTGCACTTAGCACTATTTCCTGTTTTGTAAAGCAACCCTATCATCCCTAGCCTTCTAAAACAAACATCTATTTTAATTTTTTTTTTTTTTTTTTTTTTGCACTTTTTAAAGTTTTATGGTACTACTAAGCTGCATCATCATCAATTCACCCCTAATGACCAAAAAAAAAAAAAAAAAAATCAATTCACCCCTAGAATTTTATTGCTTTACATTCACGAAGCTCCAATATTTATATGATATTATTTATTTGTTTAATTTATTTCTATCCCTAGTTGTTTTATTGTGCATGTCAGAGAGGGAGGGAGAGAAGGAGGAGGGGGGAGGGGGATATGGTCCACTTGGGTGGGGGTGGTCTCTCCGAAGGTAGGACGGACCTTTGGGTTCACACTTAGCATCAATTTATTTCAACAAGAAGAACATGAACAAAAATTACACCGTAGACTGCAATACGGAAGCAAGATAGATACTAGGTTAATATGACAAAAACCATTTAGTTCGATTAATTAAATAAAGATTCAGATGATAATATATATAGATTTATCTGGGTAGGGAGGTTATATCATGCACTAGGATTGTCCTTGTCAAACAGCTAGCAATAGACAGGGACGGGGCCGCGTGTTGTTTTATGTTGGTTGGTTTGTTCAATTGAATGGTTCTATTTTACAATTAATTCATGTATTCAATCATATAGTGTACTCATATTTTTTGGCGTCAGATTATAACTTAATAGTAAATTTTTGTGATGTTTGAATCTAATCAAATTATATCCTCTGCCAAACTCAAATTTTGTGATGTGAGTTTAGGTTATAGAATTACACCACTGAAAAAAATAAATTCCTTATAGGAATAAATCTATTGAGCCCCTACGGACTTCAAAAAAAAAGAAAAAAAAAAAAGAAGATCTTCCACAAAAATGTTGCTTTTTTACACTGAAAGTGAATTGACTCAATTGACATTACTCGTACCCAACACCATCATAATTTGATCTTCTGAAAAAGAATTAAATTTTAAGGTGTTTGTACCATAAAATAAAATTTGAAGTGGGCCCACAAAATCTGCTGGGGGAATTAAACGTCAGATATTCGTCAAAGCAGGCTGATGCGACATAACAAATGCTATGACCCAATGCGTTTGCCACGTCAATGGTAGAACGGTTACTGGCGGTTGTGTTGAATTAGAAAAGCAATACGTGTGGCATAGGGATCGTGACATGTGCGGTTATGATCAAGACCCACTATTCCCAAATCACAGAGATAGTGGGTGATTTCTCAACTGCTCAATAACGGTTATGATCACTGTGATCTATTTAAGGAAACAGAGAAAAAGGAAGAAGGGATCCCCAATTATCAAGAACTCTAGCATTTTCATATTATTTATTATACTTTTCCTTTACCTTTCAATTACAGTTTCTTTTCCTGTTTTAGGAGTAGATTCGTAGTTAAATCCCAATTAGAAGGCATGATTACCACTTCTGATTGAACTCTATTTGTAGGAGATTTAATAAAAATCGAGATCTATTATTTCTTTTACTAGTCTTGGTGTTTCACACATTTCAAGTCTTTAATCTTTGGTTAAAGCAATTTGAACCTATTGAAAGAGATTACGTCCCTCCATCTCTTTACTTGTCTGATTTGTCAAATTGTTCGTACTTCAAGAGGACATTTGTCTGGCACGTTCGCACTCTCGTATTCTACAGATTTCAAGCCATATAATTTTTGGTACGTCCGATGGGATTGATATGAGAAATTTGGTAGTTCATCATGCCACCAAGACAAAATTTGAAGAAGGCTAAGGGAGTAGTAGTGCAACCAGAGATGGATGCACCAACGGTGGAAGAATAGGTTGAAGGAGGAGTTCATGGCAACACCAGTGATCAGTCTCATATTGGCAGCCATGAATCGCTCCAACAACAACCTGAAGATGTTGAAGGCACTATTGTTGGCCCAGATTAACTGGCCTTGAAGGATTACGCATTCGCAATGCGTTTCAGTTTGGATAATGCATTGCACGATTGGCTCCAAACCAACTTGCAGCAGACTTCCAAGATTGTGAAACCATTCACAGATATGATGCAAAAGATGGGTGACCAAATCACTAAGAGTATTGACTGTCAAATGTCATACATACTAGAAAAATTGGGTCCCGCATCATCCTTGAAGACCAGTGCCCATAAGGATCCTATACAGGTCCCGATCAATCAGGCTCCACAAATGAGTTATGGGAATGTCAAGTTCCTTAACCGTCCTGCAGTTCCTGGTTTCCTTAACCAATCGGGTTCTGGCATGTTTGACCATGCATCAAGTTCGAGTAACCAACCAGTTTCAAACCAGGTTGGTCAAGGTACAGGACCTCCTGAGGTTCAAGGAGTGTTAACTAGTCTTAATGTGGGTACCCATACTACTTTTCAAGTGGGACAAATAATGGTCCCAGTCCATCAGTTTGGCTATTAAGAGGATACTCAACCCTAGATGTCTATATTCTCACCGTGGGAGCCATCTAACCAACTAGTTCTACCAATTGTAGGGCAAACTGCTCAATCTGGTGTCCACATAGCAGACTTACCTCATCCGCAGGCTTATGAGATTGGAGGACACTCCTATTAGCCAATAGGGCAGCCAATGGGGCATCATCAGCCACCAGGTCAGGCTGGGGGGCAACTCCAACAGCCCTTGGGGTAGATTGGGGGACATCGACAACTAGCAGTGCAGGTAGGAATGCAATCCCAACAAACTATGATGCATAATGGAAGGCAATTATAGGCACTTGCAGTAGGTTTTCCAGGTCATCAGCCTGCCGGTAATGAGGTATATAATCCCTAGCAGCCAAATTTTCATGATCAAATCCTTGTCGGGATGTATAAGGACGAAATGGTAGAGGCTATTAGAGAACAGGTTCATAGGCTAGTCAGGGAACAAGTCAATGACCAATTGACAGAATAGTTCAGGGCAGTATTTAGGGTCCCTATCCGTCCTCAATACCAAAAGCCTTACCCGGATTTCATTGACCAAATGTTTGAGTTCCCAAGGTATTTTAGAATACCTGAGTTTACTCTGTTCTCTGGTGGAGATAGGGAGACCACACTAGAACACATTGCATGCTTTACTGCACAATGTGGAGAAGTTTCTCATGTTAAAATTGAGATTAATTGCTAATTCACTCACTAAACCTGCCTTCACTTGGTATGTGAACCCTCCCATAGGTTCAGTTCAAACTAGGCAAGATATGGAAAGAATTTTCCATTGTCAGTTCTATCAGACTGACCCAGATGTGACTATCGCTGATTTGGCCAGACAGAAACAGAGTACATAAAAAACGTAGAAACATATATTGCTAGTTTTAAATCTGATCATAGTGGGTGTAGGGCTAGGTGTCTAGGAGAAGAATATGTGCATCTAGCTATAGATAATTTAAAGTCAATGCTTAGAATGTAGTTTGTAGGCCAATAATTCACAGATTTGTGCCATCTGATTGATGCTGTGGCATGATATGAGAAGGTGGTAGATGATGAAAATCAGAAAAACAGTACAAGGGGAGTAATAGCAATGCTTACAAAGGACATCATCAACCTGCACATCTATTTGAAATTGAGGATGATGATCAGGCTGATGAAGATTACGAGAACGAATATGAATGTGCTGCAGCTGAAATAATAGCTCAGAAGCCATCTTTATGTGATATCTTGTGTGAACCTCCCCGGGTTCAAGGAAAGAACCCTACCAATCAGACTGATAAGCTTGGAAAGAAGTATGACTTCAATCTCACCAGAGCTGATATGATTTTTGATTGGTTAGTAAAGGAAAAAAAATCAAATTGACATATACTTTATCAACAAACAAAGAAATCAAAGGGAAAACTCATTACAAATGGCATAATAAATGGGTATATAGTACTAAAAATTGCACAACTTTTCTGGAGTCCATTGAAAAATGGATTAAAAATGGAATTGTAAAATTCCCTACTGATAAGCCTGCACAATAGGTTGACAAGAACCCATTCGTGGCTGAGGCACATGTCAATATATATCAGCTAATTTTACCAACATGATAAGGCTGCCCATATCAAAATTACATGTTCAAGCTTCTTCCTCCAATGCTGAAAAAAATGAAAAGTGTGGTTTCAAAGCCCAGAGGTTTAAATCCAAATGCACCACCATTCGAGACAAGAGTTGGGATTTACTTCCATGCTGCCAATCCCTATGATTCGCTTGTGATGTTGAGAAGGTCATTACATGAGTTGGCAGAAGCTTGTGAACAACCTGTTGTGGATACCGAAATTTGGGCATTTTTTTTACTCAACAAGCAAATTTATGAAAATGGACATAATCCAATCATTACATCCAAAAGGCAAGCCATTAAAGTCACCCCTAGGCATGCCAAAAATAGAATACACATTCTGTTAGAAACAATGAACACAAATTCTGTAGAAATTCTACTACCCAACAAGAGCAAAACGTCTAGGACATGCCAAAAGCCAAATTTTGTAGAAACCCAAACACTGTAGAACCAAAAACAACCCTTAGGCTGCAGAATTAAAACACACCAGTTTATAAATTCTACAGAAAGAGCCTAATTTCTACACCATACACCCCAACTCAGATCTACCATCCACCTTGCATAGGCCAAAATTTCATCAAGAGGATTTGCAACATCGGAGAAGATCCTAGAAATAGTAGCGTAAACACAAATCCAAGATAGACTGTAAGAAAACTGCAGCAAGAATTGATAGAGTTTTAAGACAATACCCAGCGGATTTGATTTCACCACAATTAGAAGCAGAAAAGTCCTCATACTTAGCTTAAGACATCTAAATTAGAAGCTCTAACAAAGCCATAGCCAAACCAACCAAGCAAAATAGCAGCACCAATGCAAAACTAACAGCAAGAAATCAATAGCATCTAGAGTTCTCGCAATGGCATCATCACCATTGAAGAAAACTCCTTAGCTTCCTGAATATGACACTTTGAAGCAAAAGCCTTCATCAATAATTTTGCAATTGTCACCACCTTATGTTCAAGCCTTCAAAATTCTGTTACTGATGACCTACTCCCAATCAGCCATAACCATCACAAAATTTTCATTACTACACATCAGCATAAGAAAACATACTAGCAGAAGCAATAGCACAATCCTTATGTTCACACCCCAATAAATTCTGTAGCAACACATTCAAAAGCAAACCCCCCAAAAGAACCCAAAATTTTGCATCACGATAGTTAAACACGCACCTAAAAAGAAACACACCCACATCGATTGATTATCATCATACTTTAAAGAGGCAAGGACTACTAACACCCTTTTATGCAAGGCTGACCACGAATCCAAACCTAAGCACACACATACACACACAGTCGAGGCACCAAAGTACTCACAAAATGCCTCAATGGGTCATAATGATTCCCAATATGCCACAATCTCACCCCACACCGTCTATTGATAAAAAGGACTAAACATGAAAAATAAATAAAAATCTGAGTAAGACCAATATCCACATTTGGCGAACCACCAACAAATTCCAACATAAAGGTACCCAAATTCTCATGACACTCGAAAGAGAACACTTTAAGAAAGAGCCAAAAGACTAAGTCTACCCCTAAAAAAAACAAAAAAACAAAATAAAATTTCAGACAATGCCCCAGACCCACACCACGCAAGGAACACTTTACGACATGACATCCTAATATTACTCTTCAATAAAATGACCCCATATCAATCATCTTAACACAACAGAAATAGCACCTCTAACTTCAAGAAGACCCACTTTAACTCGGTTCAAACTAATAAAATCTGACCACTTTACAAAAGAGCTTGACCATTAAATATACCAAAAAAATTTGACAATAAAAGGCGACACACACACACACTCAAGATTCACTACACAAAGCACACACACACACACTCCCCCCAACACCCAGGCTACCATGACAACACTTTGCCACCAAACTTTAAAAAATCTATGTGAGTGAACCCTTTCTTTGCAAGGCCATCTGCAAAGCCATTACTTTCTCTATAGATGTTTACGAACATAACTCTCCCAATTTTTGACAAGCAAGAGTTTCTGAGAAAGACTTCCATGGCCTCAGTTGGACGCCACTGCTATCTTTGAATCTGATTCAATAATAAGTGTCTTTTTCCCTGCCCATCCTGATTCAATAAAGCACAAAAGAGCTTGACGGATTGCTTCAAGTTAAGGCATCTTCGAATCAAGAATACCCAGAGGTCCATAAAAAAGGGCTACCGCCTCTCCCATTTCATCTCTAAGTATGCCTCCACACCCAGCTAGTCCAGGCTTACCCCAAGCTGACCCATCCATATTAAATTTCAACATACCCAAAGCAGTAGCTTCCCAATTCACAAATAACCTAGCAGCTTCATGTTTGGAAATCCTCTGGTTACTCAACTTGACTAGACCTCATACCAGTCATGAAATGAATAACTAAAATCTGATTCCAGAGCCTGGACCCAATGAAAAGATCTAAGTTTAATGATATCTGTAGACACCCTAATTTTGACCTACCATCGAATTTAGGGGAGTGTTACCTCCAGGTCCGATGATGACAATGTTCGACTAATCTAGGGCTTCTAAAGGTGATTCAAGCTCTTCAAAATGCTCTTCAATTTAAAAAAAATTAAAGAATAATAAAGGAAAAAAAAGAACATGAAAGGGATGAGAAAACGGCACACAAAGACTTTCGCGGCAGTCACACGATGCCGCAGCGGCCCTCACAGACTACTGCACCGGCATTTAGTGAGAACCACAATGGCAATCGCTGAATGTCACACAAAATAAAAAGATGGCAGTCCGCAGAGTTGTCCGCGGAATTCATTGAATACCGCATCACTACAAGAAAATAGGGTTTTTGTGACGGAAAAAAACCGTCACAAAAAAGGTGCAATTCTGTCACAAATACTTTTTGTGACGGAAATGCACCTTTTGTGACGGTTTTGTGCCCGACACAAGTTATGAGCGTCACAAAAAGTCTGTGTCGGTCAAATTCCGTCACAAAAAAGTATTTGTGACGAATTTTGTGACGGATTTGTGTGTGACACAAAAAGTAGTGTCACATATACCTATAATTTGTCACGGTTTATTTGTGTCGACCCAAACCGTCACAAATAGTATTTGTGATGGATTAGTGTGCGACACAAATAATAGTGTCACATTTGATTTGAGGCACTTTATTTGTGTCGACCCAAAACCGTCACAAATACTATTTGTGACGGAATAAATAGTATTTGTGACAAAATTTTAAATATTGTGACCACAATTATTACCAAAATCGTCACAAAATATTATTTGTGACGAAAATTTATATATTGTCACAAAAAATCATTATTTCTCCATCACAATAAATTATGCCATACTAATTTTTAACGACAAGAACCACATAAAATTTAAAAGTATATTAACTAAAGATAAAACAAGAGACAATAAAGCATACGTTCATACATAATTGTTTCATAGCTGACATTAGTAGAAATAAAAATAAAATGATAACAGTCTAAATAAAGTCATTACGATCATAATTGATTCAATTAAAAATGGCAAATTATGCTCTAATCCTCAATCCCTTGCCACAACCTGAAACAAAAAACGAAAGTTCAATTAAAAATATAATAATGCAACCCCCTAGCAACCTAAAGAGCAAAACAAGACCAAAAATAAAAATAAAAAAACTATCCAAACAAGCAACACGAACAAAAAAAAAAAAAGGGTAAAGATTCCTAAAAAAAATCGACAGAGTTTCCTCTGTTTCTACAACATCCGAAAATTTTTATAAACCTAAATGAAGATTGTGTTTCTGATTATAAGGAGGCCGGTCAAGTTTGCTCAAGAATACATTCCATTAAGTGGTTTGGTTAACATATAAATACCATTTTTTTATGCTGTAATGTTTGACATAAAGTGCTTGTGCACAAGAGAGATACCACACTAAATAGCTTTCTTATTGAATTTTTCGAATTAATACCATACTAAATGAAGATTGTGTTTCTGATTATAAGGAGGTCGGTCAAGTTTGCTCAAGAATACATTCCATTAAGTGGTTTGGTTAACATATAAATACCATTTTTTTATGCTGTAATGTTAGATATAAAGTGCTTGTGCACAAGAGAGAGAGAATGTGACGCTAGTTTTCAAAGGGTTTCGATGAAGTTGGTGCACAGCCCTTGACATGGTTGAATTAAAAAGCCTTATCCTCACAAGACTGCTTAGTACTAATCAATGGCTGCTGTCTATACAGAGGGGATTTGGAACTATCAGTTGGCGGGGATTTGGAATCATCAATTGGCTGAAAATTTAATGAAATTTCTTAGAAAACAAATGTTATTATCGTAGGAATTTAAAGATTTTCTCATTTGTGTCCTTGGTTGTTAAGAGGGTCAAATGTAATTCCTTCGTAAATCAGTGTGCATACTATTAAAGAAAAGCTAGTAATGAAAAAAAAAAACTGCACATGAGGGAGCACTCATAGCCCAAGCAAGTGATACCAAACTTACCTCTACTACAAAGCGTGCCCAGATCTTGTCATTCCGAGTTTCCATCACTCCCTTCAAGATGGTTAATCCCAATCCTCTGATTATATCAGCTATTTCAAGAAACAAACCTCGTTCTTCACAAAGCATCTGTGGCAAGAAACAAAATTAGTGGGAAAAAAAAATGTTTCAAAAGTCACAAAATAAGGACAGGCCTTGATTAATCCTCAAGTTCTAAAAAAAATGTCAGTGATTACCTCCACAAGCATTTGACGAGGTGGGTTCAGATCCTCAACTATGATAGGGCAGACCATAGATCCTCAACACACCCCAGTTGAAGAATTAAGGTGTTCACATCGTTCACAAATCCCATATTTTTCATAATCTGAGGCAAGCAAGATAAAACAATCAGAAAAGATTCGAAGGGGTTTAGAATTTTAAAATGCTTCTTTAGCATCATGAACAAAATAAGACTATATTTCAGACTATGTTGCATTAGAAAAAGTAGAACTGAAACACAGATCACTAAAATAGGAGATTTTGAACTCTAAATTGATTATCTCACATTATTGCGAAGTCCATATTGGTACCGTGAAACATTATGGCCTTTCTTCCAACCCAAGAGTTTGCTCATGTATTGCGAGTCTTGGTGGGTCAGTGAGACGAGTTCAAAAGTGGGTTCGAGAAGTATTGACAGCTTTTACATAAGAAATAAAGTTGGACTTATGTAACTAATAAACAACTTCAATGCACCAAATATAGTTAGAACTATTTTTGTAACCTTAAAACATGCACACTACATTATCATGATTTTTAAAACTATTTTATATCAGATGACATGTTAAGGAAAGGACCAATATAGTTTGGACATATACGAGAAAATTCGACTAATACAGTTTGGACATATACAATTAAGGCCCAACAAATGCAGTCACGAAGATCGACAGTATCCACGTTGACAGTAATGCCATAAGAAATGCTTTATTCGAGTAGAGTGCATAGCAATTACCTCCAATAGAACAAAGTAGGGAGCCATTAGAAAGGCTTGAGAGAGATTGTACAGAAGGGCTAGTGCTCGTATCTGCATAATATTTTTGAGTTTGGAGGTGTGTAGGAAGCTAGGAAGCGAGTATGCGAAATCCACAACCCAATGGCATATGCAAACCATCATTGACAAAGTCAATTCCTAAACGAAATCCACAACCCAATGGCATATATTTCAAATCCACAAGAATTTGTAAATAACCATGATATTGTATAACACAAGCAAGCTTCACAAAAATAGAAGAACTAACCCACGAACTGAAATAAAGTCACACAGATACAAAACCTTCAATTAACATTTTATTTACGAGATAAAAAAAAAAACCCATATCAAATTCATATACTACCATAAACTTTAAATGCAGGTCTGAGAAAATAAAATTACCTTTTCAAACCAACATTCCAAAATACTGAACCAATTATCACAACAATCATTGTAATAAAGAGAGTAAAAAGTAACAACATACAAACTATCACCTGTGTTGCTCTGAATTTCTGTATATCTTTGCAAAGTCTTGGCCAATTTTCTCTTCAGTCGTAGGTGTACTTATCTCAAGCATCCAAGTTGCTGGGTTGTAACCACTGGGGATAGGAGAGATTCCATCGATTCCCTGCACAAGGAAAAGCAACACGAAGAGCAAATCGGTAGTCACAAACTTAATAGCTCAAATAAATGTTAAGCACGAGAAAACATCACAGGATACAATTTTAAGACCAGTAACAAACAACTGCTCCAAATTCTGGTTTAAACCCATAAAATTGTTCCATCAACATGAAGTTTCGTAAATTAGTCATTACTACTAAGGGGAAAAACTTTTCGTCATGAAACAAGCGTTGCTATTCCCCTTTTTCCTTTTTTCTTTCTTTCGTTCCTTTTTTTTTTTTCCCTTGTATCCCTTTGTTTCTACTCTACAATATATGGGATCACCTATTAAGGACATTGAGTCCTGTTACAGTGGGGCTGAAGTACAACAATACAAGAAAACGTGTAGAATATTATCTCTCCTTAACAATTGAAACAAACTTCATATACGATCATGTATCCCTATCCAAACTTCATATATGTTCGCTCTCGGGATAAGTATGATTCAAGTGCAAATCAATCGTAACAAGTAATACTCGGGTAGGTACGAGGTCGATTTCCACGGGGACTAGACCGGAAGATTATAGTTCCAAGACACGAATACACCACTACCGTAACCAAAAAAAGAAAGAAAAGGTGATTGCTTTGAGAGAATCTAACTCTAAATCTAAAACTAAGCATGCAAGTAAATCTAAGGTAAAACGGCGACTAATTAAGTTGACTAATTAAGCGATAAGCACAAATTAACTATAACAAGCAAGCTAGAATAATGGGTTGTTTAAGACAAAGGGAAATGGGCTAGGGGTCATGCTACCAACCTTGGATCACAAAAAAGTAAGTATAAGGGACTTGGAGGGAACCTCTCAAGTGAACAAAGTTCCTTGGGAGCCAACAATCAAACATGTGGGTTGTCAACCCCACTATGAAAGATGAAGGCTTGAGGGAACTAAGGGCAAATGTTGGATTGGTAATATAGATTCAATAACTTCCATTGCATGACAATGGGGGTAAAGAAACAAGCATATTACAAACCCAACACTCTTCAACCACTCAAGAGGATCCAAAACCATTAGACTATCAAGAAAAACAAGGATCCATAGGTGGGTTCATGACCCCTAACCTAGAAAATTAGCTACACATGGATTTAACTATGAAAATATTAATAGAAACATTAAATGAGAAGGAAGATATCACCATTAATGCAACCAATAACTTCAAGAGAGAGAGAGAGTGAGTGAGCCCAATAAAAAAGCTTCAATAAATGCTCCAAAAAGAAAAGTCCAAGCTTGCAAGTTGAAGAATCTCTCACAAACCCACTTACAAGACTTGAATGTAGCTAATCTATGAACAAGATAACAAGAACTCCTAAAGAAATACAAGGGGGTTAAGAAAGAGAATCTAAGCTGCTCTCTAAATTAGGTCTCCCGTAAAAACGAGTTATAATGGGATATTTATACAAAAACCTCGGAGTGGCAAACTTATAAAATAAAGAGTTCAGAAACAGGGTCATTCGACCGGTCGAGCGGGGCCATTCGACCGGTCGAATGCCCCTCTGTCAGAATGTTATATCAGCACATCAGAAGTGGACCGGTCGAATGGGTCAAGTCGACCGGTCGAATGCCCCTCTGCCTGAGTCTTCACAGCTTCACACACAAGTTTGCACACGGATCACGAGAAAGGCCATAACTCTTCGCTCCGGCCTTCGTTTTAGGTGATGTTTGCGGCTATGCGAGGTAGAGTCGCAGAGCCAGCTTTACCAAGTTACGATCAATTTCCAAATATGTGGTCTTGGAGTCCGAAAACAAGAGAGAAATGGCCGCAAAAGACGAGATCTTCCACCGAGGCTTTGCCTCCCGACTCGGATTGTCAACAAGACCTGCAAAACACTACAATAACCCGTGTAAAAGATGTAACCAGTAAAAATGAGGGTTATGCAAGGACAGTGCGTAACTAATGTACTTAGAAGCTCCGGGAGTGGAATTTTGCGCAATAACAAATCAAAACTCAAGCAAAATAAGTGATAAATCACACCCCCCTACTAGCACATTGCTAGTCTCTAGCAATTAAGCGGAGAAGAGAAAGTTCTAAGGACATTATTTACCCATCTTATTGAAACAGTAAGGAAAAACCGCTTTCGTGGGTGGCACGGTTGCATTTAGCCATTGCAACAAGCCGTTGAACCTCTAGGTTAACCCTAGACGCGGAGTTTTGTCTCCGGAGGGTTCTCAGAATGATACCCACAAACATAAGCTTCCTCAAGATAGCCACCCACAAGTCGAAGAGCGCAAAGCTCAACAAAGTCAAGAGGTTTTCGATGGTTCTTAGCTAAGTGATACACAAGTTCCCAAAAGTCCCCAAACTATCAAGGTTATTCGAAAACTTCATTTATTCCAACTCTCGGACGCTTGTGGCAAAGGTTGCAAGCCCACAAGTAATGGCACGGTGCAATGCATTCATAATCCAAAAATCGATCGAAACCGCGCTTCAACGCAATTCTCACCGGTGAAACCCTCAGAAATGAATCACTCGGAGCGGGTGACACTCTCAAGACATGCGGGCAAAGAGTAATGGAAAAGGAAAACAAAGCCACGCACATGTCATGTGTGAAGAACGTTGATTATGTAAAATGAGTAAAATGAATCTCATGAAAGATACCACGCATTGGAGGTGATGAAAACAACTCTACTTGCTCGTCACGGTCGTCTCAAACTCTGAATCATAATACCAAGGATCAATTAGGATTGGGTAAGGTCGCAGTGGAAATGGGGTGGTGAAATGTTTGGGTTACTCTTGGACCACAGTGTTCGCACAAGGGTTCACAAGACAAGGGACAAGTCGGGAATGATTAATTTCGATGAGGAGCGATGGAGAAGTACCCTTTTCATGAAGCTCTTTTTTTTTTTTTTTTTTTTTTTTTTTTTTTTTTTGAGCTTTTCTTCTCTTGCGGTAACTTCCCCACTAAACACGACTCAATCCCTTAAGATTTTAACAAAACGACCTTGTGCGAACAATCTTCCAGGACTTATTTTAAACCAAGAGATGGTGAAAGATGAAGTGCGATGGAGTGATGGGCTAATGAAAGGAGGTGTATGCGGAAGGGGTAAGAGAAAATGGCGCGGGATGTGACCTAAGATCATTTCCTTAGTGTGATACAATTCATTGTTCTCCACTAATGCGACAAGCAAGTGCAAGTTTGTAATTTCACATGATGATCCTCTAATGCATGATCAAGCAAGAAGATGAGATTGACTACGACTTTAGCACGTTTTTCAACAAAGAGAGAAATGCAAGTAACGCTCAATAAATGGAGGACGGCTCAAAATCTAACAAGGTTCAAGTCTCCACAAGTGTTTCAATCGAACCGCGGATTATAAATGCATTAAACATCGTGCTGTAACAAGTGTTTGCGCAACGTCCACTAATAGTTCAAGATTTGAAACTCATGAAGTTCGCAATAATCGGGATAGTTCTAGGACTTTGTGGGATTCCATGAGTATCACATGCTAAGAACACAAGAAAAAATCAAGAAAGGCGTCATTGCTCGGCACTTTGACTGGGCAACTATGCGTCGATCAAAAGAGACTTGGACCAAGAGTCCAAGAAAAAGAAAAAGGAAGTTTTTTTTTTTTTTTTTTTTTTAACGAAAAGAAAAAAAAAAAAAAAAAAAAAAAAAAAAAAAAAACATGCTTAAAGTGTTACTTGGCAAGAAACAGTGAAGTTCGAACTGAAATTTAGCGACTAGCACACCCCCCTACTAGATCCGTGCATTGTCCACAATGTATGAGCATCGAATAAACGGACAAAAGAGAGGGGACTACGTCACCAGATGGGCGATCCCTGTAAAAAAAAAACAGAAGAGATGATCCTGCACAAGTAAACACTACCAAGCATATCAAAGAGAAAAAGAATGCAAGAAAAAAAAAAAAGAGAACATGAACTTCCATTAAATATAAACAGCAAAAGTTATAGAAGTACATCAAATGCTTAAACGGCGCCGAAGAAATAAAACATAATGATAGAAGAAACGAAACTAAGCGGCCAACATGGCTCTAATTAACCAAAGCAAGAAAACCCGACACAAAACAAGGATCTAGCAACTACAGAGGCGTAGCCAAGTGAGCTCGCTGCTAGTCTAAGAAGCGCCAAAAAGTCGGTATCTGAGGAAAAAGGCCTCAAGGCGGCGGTGCGGAAGGACCAGCACCACCTGCGCGTGCTATAGCGCCCATAAGGGCCCTGAACTGGAGCTCCTCCCTCTCAACCTGCTGGGCCGCAGCCATCTCCATACTGGCCTGGAGCGAGTCGAAACGGGACATAACTCGGGCCTCCATCTCCATCATCTCAGCCCTCGTCTCCCTGAGCTCCCCCTGAGTCGCAAGCAACAGGTGCTCCAGATGAGCAAAGTCAGGAGCAACCGCAGGAGCAGGAACTGGCTGCTCAACCTCGATGTCCTCCTCCTGGACCTGGGGCACATCTCCCTCGGCCGGTGCATCTCCCTCAGCCGCCTGCTGTGCGGCTCGCTGCCGCTTGCGGGCCTGAGCCTGAAAGGCGCTCTTTGACTTGGCCAGAGACACCGCACCTAAAGGATCCTCAATGGAAATGAGGTGATCGTCTGGCTTAGGCTTCACCCCTTCTGAGAGGCAAAGCCGGGTAACGAGGGAGCCGTAGGGGAGGCTAGTGGACACCGTGGTCTTGGCCGAGGCGTTATACATAACCTCAAGAACGAGCCGGGATAGAAAGAACGCGTCCGCAGTGCCAAGTGCGGCCAAGTGGGCGGCATAGTAGTGGCCTAGGGTGGCCTTGTGCGTGGTGAGCAACAAGGTCTGGCGCACTACTATGTGAAGATCTGCATAAGCTCTGGTCAGCGCACTGGCTGGCAACTGGATGCCAGACCAATCGTGGTCGCGGTCGGTGAGCGACCGGTAGACAATGGGAGGCGGTGGAAGGGAGGCAACGGTCGGGTAAGGAGCAACGGCGTCGGGCTCCTCAGGCACGCCCATGAAACGGACAAGGGTGTGAAGAGTGATGGTGAATCGCTTGCCTCGCACGTATGCAAAGAAGGCGTGCTGAGAGTCGGGATCAGGAATGAGGCTTGAATAGAACTCCCGCACCATCTCCTCGTTGACGTGGTGTTCAATGGCCACGTAATCGCCCCAACCACGGGGCTCAAATGCCTCCCTCACTGAATTGGGAAAGGCAATGAGGTCGATGGAGCGCTCTTTGAGGACGACCCGGGTAGAGAAGTAGGCGTCGTGCCATTCCTTGGTCTCCTTGGATCGGAAACCGCGGAAAGGGCGAGGCTTGGGGTCCAATGGGCGAGGGACTCCGGCGGCTTTTGGCTTGGTCATTGTTAGCCGGTGAAAATTGGTGGTGAGGGTGATTGTGGGGGAGAGTTGGGATGGTGGGGATAGGTTAGGGTTTTTGAGGGGAGGAGAGGTGGTGGTTTATGGTGGTGAGTGGTGAATCGGAGATGGTGGGGGAGTGGTGAATCGGAGATGGTGGGGGAGTGGTGGAGAGGGTAAGTGAGGAATAGGGTTTGGGGGGGGAAAAATGGTGGTGTGGGGAGGTTGGTGGTGATGGGCGGCGGTTGGGATGGTGGGGATAGGTTAGGGTTTTTGAGGGGAGGGTGGGCAATCGCCGGAGAGAGAGAGAAGAGAAATGAAGAATAAAAGAGAGGAAAGAGAATTTAAACAGCCCGCGGGTCATTCGACCGGTCGAGCGGGGCAATTCGACCGGTCGAATGCCCCTCTGCCAGAAGCTTTAAAAATCCATAACAAGTCGACCGGTCGAATTGGTCAGTTCGACCGGTCGAATGCCCCTCTGCCAGAAACTCAAAATCAAGAACATGGGAGGGGCAACCAACACACTTTTTTTTTTTTTTTTTTAAGAAAGAGAGAAAAAGAAAGATAACCGATATTGAAATAAAACTAAAACCGACTTAAACAACCCCTCTACGACTACGCCTAGAACAACCTAACGTAAGAGGGACGCGCGGGGTGGGTGTGAACGCACACCTAGAGCAAGGATATGATCGATGGCTCTACAAAAAAGGGAACTTGCCGAGCATACTCGGCACAAAAGAGAACGTGGCACGCGGCTATTCGACCCCGTAAACGGGATCTTCCAACGGAATCGACTCCAACGTGGAGTCAAAGCCTTCCAAAAATGGCTTAAGACGTTGGCCGTTCACTTTGAACACGTTACCCTCCTTTGGGTCAAAAATTTCAATAGCACCATGAGGATAGACCTTTTTGACAATAAAGGGGCCGGTCCACCTTGATTTTAACTTTCCCGGAAACAAATGTAAACGGGAATCATACAAAAGCACCTTTTGTTCGGGTTCGAAGTGCTTTCGCACTATGCGTTTATCATGAAATGCCTTAGTTCGTGCTTTGTAGATCTTTGAACTTTCATACACATCGTTCCGGATTTCTTCTAGCTCTGAGATTTGAAGCTTTCTTTTAGCACCACCCTTATCCGTGTCAAAATTGAGCTTTTTTATGGCCCAAAATGCTCGGTGTTCAAGTTCAACCGGCAAGTGACACGCCTTTCCGTAAACTAAACGGTAGGGAGACATTCCGAGATTGGTTTTGTAAGCCGTCCGATATGCCCAAAGAGCGTCGGTTAGCCTCAAGGACCAATCTTTTCTAGATGGATTCACCGTTTTTTCTAGAATTCCTTTAATCTCCCTATTGGCCAATTCCGCTTGGCCGTTAGTTTGCGGATGGTAAGTGGTTGAGGTCTTATGTGTTATGCCATACTTCTCCATTAGAAGTTCAAAAGGATGATTGCAAAAATGCACTCCTTGGTCACTTATGATGGCCTTTGGAATTCCGAATCGAGACACGATGTTCTCTTTAAGGAATTTCAAAATGGTTTTGTGATCATTGCGCTTGCTCGCAATTGCCTCAACCCACTTCGAAACATAATCAACCGCGACGAGGATATATTCATACCCAAATGAGATAGGAAATGGGCCCATGAAGTCGATTCCCCAACAATCGAAGACCTCGATGACAAGTATTGGGTTCAAGGGCATCATGTTCTTCCTCGTGACACTACCAAGCAATTGACATCTATGACATGCTTTGCAATAATTGTGGGCATCTTTGAAGAGAGTGGGCCAATACAATCCACTTTGAAGGATTTTGGCCGAGGTCTTTTTGGATGAGAAATGCCCACCACATGCTTGGTCGTGGCAAAAAGAGAGAACACTTTGGAATTCATCGTTGGGAACACAACGGCGGATGATTTGGTCGGCACAATATTTGAACATGTAAGGGTCATCGAAGAAGAATGACCGTGCCTCAACCTCAAATTTACGCCTATCTTGGGGGGTCCAATGTGACGGGACGGCTCCCGTCGCTAAGTAATTTGCCAAATCGGCGTACCATGGCAAAGCGGAGATAGAGAGCAAGTGTTCATCGGGGAACACGTCCCTTATCGGAGTCGGGTCCGCAACTTCGACATTCACCGTCAAACGAGATAGGTGGTCGGCAACCACATTTTCAACGCCCTTTTTGTCCTTGATAGACAAATCGAATTCTTGGAGGAGAAGGATCCAACGAATCAACCGGGCTTTAGCATCCTTCTTATTGAGAAGGTACTTTAGAGCCGCATGATCGGTAAAGCAAACGATTTGGGATCCAACCAAGTATTGACGAAATTTATCGAGGGCGAAAACTATGGCGAGTAGTTCTTTCTCGGTAGTAGAATAGTTCATTTGGGCGCTATCGAGAGCCCTACTCGCGTAGTAGATGACATGTGGTTGTCTATCCTTCCTTTGGCCCAAAACCGCTCCCACGGCATAATCACTTGCGTCACACATGAGTTCAAATGGGAGGGACCAATCGGGGGATTGCATTATAGGGGCGGTCGTAAGCAAAGTTTTTAGTTTGTCAAATGCTTCTTGACACGCCTCGGTCCATGCAAAGGGAACATCTTTCCCAAGCAAATTACACATAGGGCGTGAAATTGCACTGAAATCTTTGATGAACCTCCTATAGAAACCGGCATGGCCGAGGAAAGATCTAACGTCTTTCAAACATGTGGGAGGGGGCAAGTCGGCAATGAGCTCGACTTTGGCCTTGTCAACTTGAATTCCTTCACTTGATACGATGTGGCCAAGAACGATCCCCTTTGTCACCATAAAGTGACATTTCTCCCAATTGAGGACTAGATTTTTCTCCTCGCACCTCTCTAGGACTCTCCTCAAGTTCCCTAGGCATTCATCAAAAGAATCACCATATACGCTAAAGTCGTCCATGAAGACTTCTAAGCATATTTCCACCATGTCGCTGAAAATACTAAGCATACACCGTTGAAAAGTCGCCGGTGCGTTGCATAGACCAAATGACATTTTCCTATAGGCAAAGGTGCCATAGGGACACGTGAACGTGGTTTTCTCTTGATCTTCGGGTGCAATTTCTATTTGGTTATATCCGGAATAACCATCCAAGAAACAATAGAATTTGTGCCCGGCCACCCTCTCTAAGATTTGATCGAGGAAAGGTAGAGGGAAGTGGTCTTTTCGGGTGACGGAGTTCAATTTTCGGTAGTCAATGCAAACACGCCAACCGGTAGGGACACGAGTTGGGACGAGTTCGCCTTTCGGATTCTTGACAACCGTCACCCCGGATTTCTTTGGGACGACTTGGGTAGGACTTACCCATTGACTATCGGAAATAGGATAAATGATTCCCACGTCCAACAACTTTATAACCTCGGCCCTCACGACCTCTTTCATGTGCGGGTTTAACCGCCTTTGCATTTGACGCGAGGGTTTGGCGTCGTCCTCCAAGTAGATCTTATGAGTGCAAATAGTTGGACTTATCCCCTTTAGGTCGGCGATTGTCCATCCTAAGGCACTCCGGTGATTTTTCAGCAATTTGATCAAACTCCCTTCTTGATCGGGGTAAAGTAGGGACGAAATCACCACCGGGAATGTTTCTTCGTCTCCCAAGAACGCATACTTGAGCTCTTTTGGCAACTGTTTTAGCTCGAGTTTGGGGACTTCAAGATTAGAAGGCAAAGGAATAGAGTCACGTGGGGGAAGTTTTTCAAATTGAGAACACCACATGACATCTTCTCCGACTTCTTTGGATTCGTGGGATTCCAAGGCATCCTCCACTTCAAGCTCAAGTAAAGAATACTCGAGCAATGAAACACCCTCGGGGTTGGTAGTTTGTGCCGGACATGAATCAAGAAGTTCCTCCAAGCACGTTAAGTTGAAGAACTCGTGCGTAAGAGTGTCAATGAAGTCAACCTCACAAATATCATCATCCTCAAGATCCGGTTGTTCCATGAGATTGTAAACATTAACCTCCGCGGTCATGTTACCGAAAACCAATTTCATGTTCCCATTCCTACAATGTATTTGGGCATTGATAGTGGCTAGGAATGGTCGACCTAGGATGATAGGAATGGGAGACGTCCCACCCTCAACCGGTTGTGTATCCATGACAATGAAATCCGCTGGGTAGTAGAAAGCATCGACTTGGACTAACACATCCTCAACTATCCCTTTTGGTACCCTAATGGAGCGATCGGCTAATTGCAAGACAGTTCGTGTCTCCTTAAGTTCTCCGAGACCCAATTGTAGATAAACCGAATAGGGTAGGAGGTTGACACTAGCACCTAGATCCAAGAGGGCCTTTTCAATTTTGAAATTCCCTATGACACAAGAGACGGTGGGACAACCGGAATCTTTGTACTTCGGTGGGATGTTGTCCCGGATGCATGAGGTTGCTTGTGCCGCCATGTAGGCTTGCTTTTGCACATTGAACTTGCGTTTTCTTGTGCAAAGATCTTTCAAGAATTTAGCAACACCGGGAACATCCTTGATCATGTCAAGAAGAGGAATGTTAATCTTGACTTCCTTTAACATTTCAAAGATTTCTAGGGTCTTGCCCTTGTTCTCCTTCGGTTTCAACCTTTGCGGGAAAGGTGGAGTTGGGACATATTTGGAGATATTTGGCTCAAGAGGCAAATTTGCCTTGGAGGTTGACGTCCCATGCTCAACAACCGGTGGGATGGTTGTTTCAGGATCATTGGGTTTTGACCTCTTTCCCTCTCTGTGCCCGTCACCAAGTTGTTCTTCTAGACTTTCCGTAGGTTCTTCGGGGGCCTCACGGACTTTGTTATCAACAACTTTCCCACTCCTTAAAGTGGTGACGGCTTTAACCTGTTCAGTGGTTGGATCATTTGACCCGGAAACTCCGACGGCCATTTGACCTTTGGGGTTTTGGATTGGTTGGGCCAGAAATTTTCCCTTCTCATTCACATGTTGAGAACTAGCCAATTGGCTAAAAGAATTACGCATTTCATTCATGAATTGAAGCATTTGCGCGGAATTCTGATCAAGCTTTTGAGCTTGTTGATCTTGCCTTTGCATGAGCGTTTGCATTTGGTCCTCAAGAGACTTCTTATGTGGGGGTACATAATGGTTCGATGAGGATGGACCATGGGGAAAAGGAGGAGGTGGAGGGAAATTATTTTGAAAGTGTTGTGGAGGCGGCATTTGTGGTGGTCCATGATTGGGCTCATTCCTCCATCCTTGATGAGGTGGATTTTGGTTTTGGTTTTGATTTTTCCATCCCGGATTGTATGATTCGCCATAAGTGGGATTGAAAGGCTCTTTGTATGTTCCCATGGCATTGGCTTGCTCATGCAAGATTTCTTTGAAAGCAGGGATGGTGGGGCAAGTGTTGGTCGGGTGACCAATCTTCTCGCAAATGGCACAAGTCTCTTCCACGAAAGCCACTGGTTGTGTGGCTTTTTGTGTGGCTTGTGCCGTCGCGGCCTCTTCTTTCGCTTGCTCCATTGATTCCATTTTTCTTTGAAGTTTGGCAATGGTAGAACGTAAGTCATCCTCTTGATTTAGTTCAAGAATTCCGGGAGAAGATGACTTAGTAGAAGGGGTGGCGGTGGTCGGCTTTGCCTTGTTGGCACTCCGATCATGGGGATCCGATGTATCCCAAGCTTGAGTTGTGTCGGCCACATACTCGAAATGTGCCTCTGCCTCATCGGGGGGAAGCATCATGAACTGTCCATGGCACATAGTTTCAATGAGTTGTTTGGAGGCTAGTTGGAGTCCGGCGTGGAACGTCGAAACCAACCTCCATTTCTCGAAATTGTGATGAGGGCACATATTGAGCAAGTCCTTAAACCTCTCCCAACACCTAGTGAATGATTCGAATTCCCCTTGCTTAAAACTTTGGATCATTTGTCTGAGAGTATTTGTGCGATGCATGGGGAAGAATTTCTTTAGGAATTGGGATTGCATTTCGTGCCATGTCCCAATAGAGCGAGGTTTCAAAGAGTTAAGCCATGTTTTGGCTTTGTCTTTGAGAGAAAATGGGAAGAGTTTGAGTCGGAGGACGTCCTCCGAACAATTTTGATCGCTAAATGTAATGCACACATCCTCAAACTCTTTAAGGTGGAGGTAGGGTTGTTCGTTATCCATTCCACGGAAGGTAGGGAGTAGCGAGATCATCCCTAGGCGGTAATGGAATTGTCCAGCATTGTAAGGGAAAACAATGCAAGACGGGGTAGAGATTCTCTCCGGGTGGAGATAGTCCTTAAGGGGACGTGGGTTATCCCCTTGATAGTTCCTCTCACCTTGTTCACTCAAATTGTCGCCCATTTCGGTGGGATCGGTAGATGATTGAAAGAATGAGGATTCAGAAGGTGTCGGGGACGAAGGTGGTGGACGCCAATAAGAGCTTGAGCTCGAAGATTCTGGGTGTTCGACGAAGGGAATGCCGCCGACACCGTTATGCATTAAAATATTGTAGCAGGGTATCCGGGTCCGTTAAAATGCCGGGAGTCTAGTCCCCGGCAACGGCGCCAAAAACTTGTTCGCTCTCGGGATAAGTATGATTCAAGTGCAAATCAATCGTAACAAGTAATACTCGGGTAGGTACGAGGTCGATTTCCACGGGGACTAGACCGGAAGATTATAGTTCCAAGACACGAATACACCACTACCGTAACCAAAAAAAGAAAGAAAAGGTGATTGCTTTGAGAGAATCTAACTCTAAATCTAAAACTAAGCATGCAAGTAAATCTAAGGTAAAACGGCGACTAATTAAGTTGACTAATTAAGCGATAAGCACAAATTAACTATAACAAGCAAGCTAGAATAATGGGTTGTTTAAGACAAAGGGAAATGGGCTAGGGGTCATGCTACCAACCTTGGATCACAAAAAAGTAAGTATAAGGGACTTGGAGGGAACCTCTCAAGTGAACAAAGTTCCTTGGGAGCCAACAATCAAACATGTGGGTTGTCAACCCCACTATGAAAGATGAAGGCTTGAGGGAACTAAGGGCAAATGTTGGATTGGTAATATAGATTCAATAACTTCCATTGCATGACAATGGGGGTAAAGAAACAAGCATATTACAAACCCAACACTCTTCAACCACTCAAGAGGATCCAAAACCATTAGACTATCAAGAAAAACAAGGATCCATAGGTGGGTTCATGACCCCTAACCTAGAAAATTAGCTACACATGGATTTAACTATGAAAATATTAATAGAAACATTAAATGAGAAGGAAGATATCACCATTAATGCAACCAATAACTTCAAGAGAGAGAGAGAGTGAGTGAGCCCAATAAAAAAGCTTCAATAAATGCTCCAAAAAGAAAAGTCCAAGCTTGCAAGTTGAAGAATCTCTCACAAACCCACTTACAAGACTTGAATGTAGCTAATCTATGAACAAGATAACAAGAACTCCTAAAGAAATACAAGGGGGTTAAGAAAGAGAATCTAAGCTGCTCTCTAAATTAGGTCTCCCGTAAAAACGAGTTATAATGGGATATTTATACAAAAACCTCGGAGTGGCAAACTTGTAAAATAAAGAGTTCAGAAACAGGGTCATTCGACCGGTCGAGCGGGGCCATTCGACCGGTCGAATGCCCCTCTGTCAGAATGTTATATCAGCACATCAGAAGTGGACCGGTCGAATGGGTCAAGTCGACCGGTCGAATGCCCCTCTGCCTGAGTCTTCACAGCTTCACACACAAGTTTGCACACGGATCACGAGAAAGGCCATAACTCTTCGCTCCGGCCTTCGTTTTAGGTGATGTTTGCGGCTATGCGAGGTAGAGTCGCAGAGCCAGCTTTACCAAGTTACGATCAATTTCCAAATGTGTGGTCTTGGAGTCCGAAAACAAGAGAGAAATGGCCGCAAAAGACGAGATCTTCCACCGAGGCTTTGCCTCCCGATTCGGATTGTCAACAAGACCTGCAAAACACTACAATAACCCGTGTAAAAGATGTAAACAGTAAAAATGAGGGTTATGCAAGGACAGTGCGTAACTAATGTACTTAGAAGCTCCGGGAGTGGAATTTTGCGCAATAACAAATCAAAACTCAAGCAAAATAAGTGATAAATCAATATATCTGTACAATAGAAGGAGCGCATAATTGACGCAAGCAATACACACAAGTTGCTCAATTTGCTCCAACTATAATAGAAACTAATTGTTTTACATTTATTCATCTATTTGGCTTCACCCATAGATAACAAAAATATGAGGCCAAAAAAAAAATGTATCGTGTCACCTACCACTAGAGTCGAGTCCCCTGTTCTATAAAAATTAACATTTCATCCCTGTGTGGCAACAATGGAAGTAAGATAAGTTAGGACTTAAAACATAATGTGAAATAGGAATCTTTAGAACATACCTCCTCCTGGAGGAGGTGCACGAGAGTAAATTACTCAATCAATCAGTAAAATATAAATGTTACTTACGTTTGGCCCCTGCAAGATTTTTGAATAAACAAGTTATGTATATGTAATTGCAAAAATTTAAATTAATTTACATATTGGTCCCTTTAAATTTCTAGCTTACACAAAATGGTCTATGCCAACATATATATACTATACATCTATGTGTTGAGATGAGTTTAAAAGAAAAAAAAATAAAAAATAAAACTAAAACAAACAATCACAACCACAAAAATTCTCTAAATTGACAAAAGGGTAAGAAAATCTCCAATATCTACACTATAAATCTATGTGTTGAGATGATTTTCTTACATGTAGGGCTCCAATGTACCATGTCTAATCTAACACAGTAAGGATGAAGGGCTGTTTATTGGTAGAACATACAAATTGGATTCCACATATAACACCCTTGCAAGTTATATCTAAGTTCACCCATGGAAACCCACCCTCTTGAATTATTTGAGTCCACTTGTAGTACTTCCAAACTTCTGAGACATGGGGTAAGTTTTTCTAGTTTAGAAAAAAAAAATGAGAAGAAACAACTTTTTTTTTAAGCCAACCATCTATAGTAATATTCAAACCAATATTCGAACTAGTTTTGGGGTAATTTTTAAGTCAGATACTAACTACTATGCACCTAAAAACAGCACACAAGTACAAAACTATTATAAGTGGTTCTTTTCCTATACCACAAAATCGATTCTTTAGTTATATAAATAATCTCCAAAACCAATGATTGAGACAACCCACCAACCTTTATTGATAGTCAAGAGTAGCAAAGTATCACAATCTAAAAGAAACTAAATGAATAGCAGATGGACATGAGAATCTAATATAGATGACTTATGTGGTTGAGCACTTATTTTTTTTCTTTCTTTCAACTTTTCTTGTTCATGTGAAGGACAAATCCATGGAAAAGTGATTTCTATAACTCATTTTCTTTTCTTTGCCTTCCCCTTACATTTTACACACACCCAAGCCATAACCATTTAACCAGCAGCCGAAAAAAAACCCAACTATGAACAGACATTTCATCAAACACCTCAAATGCAAACTAGCAATAACCCCCAATCAACCACAACACAGCATATCCTCAACCACAGCAAATAAACTGATGGTTAGTAAGCAAAGAATATGAGCCACATCTCAGATTCAAATGAACATTACATGAATCTGAAAAATATAGAATGCTAATTCACTGGATAACACTTAGAAGCCTAATTATGAAAAATCAAACTTAGTGGATAAACAAAGCCCTAAATCGTACACCTATACATATACTTACAGTTATATATATATATAGAGAGAGAGGTAGTGAATGAAGATTAGATATCTTTGAAAGAGAGATTTGGGATACATACCGTGAAGAGGCGAAGGTGCACCTTCTGATGACCGGAGATGAGAGAGAGAGAGAGATGACCGGAGCTTAGAGAGGGGTTCTGTCAGAGGCAGTGAGCCCTAGGCGTGGTGGGTTGCGAGAGAGGCTTCCATTTGGGTGAAGAGCTTCTGGACATTCCCTTGCGATTAGATCTCCGATTGTCTCAAATGAAGTGAAGATTTGTGTCTCTGATCAAAGCCCTAGACATGGTGGTTTGGGGGCTTGGGGGAGAGAGGGAGGGGAAAAGGTAGAGAAAGAGTGAGGGATCTGAAATTAGTTTTTTTTTTTCCTGAAAGTGACGATCTGAAATTAGTTTTCTCTTTTTTTTTTTTTTTTTTCCTTTTTCTCTTTTGCCCCAATGTTTCCTGCCTAACAAAAGTAGCAAATGACAAAAAATATTATTTGTGATGGATTAATTGAATTCAAGACAAATAAATACTATTTGTGTCGGATAGTTACATTTTCGTCACAAATAAAAATTTATTTGTGTCGGATAGATACGTTTTCGTCACGAATAAAATTTATTTGTGACGGATAGAAATGTTTCCGTCACGAATAAAAAAGTATTTGTGACGGATACATTTTCGTCACAAAATCCGTCACAAAAACATTTTTTGTGACGGATTTGTATCCGTCACAAAAACTTTCGTCACAAAAGGCCTATTTTCTTGTAGTGCATTGGCATCTAGTGAATGCCGCATCGGTGATTGGTGAGTGCCGTTCCGGCACTTTCCGAGTGCCGCTTCCAACTCCACTGAATGATGCGTTTTTGTAGCACTCTGCTTTGAAATAGTACATTTTGTACCATCAAAAGTACATCCAAAATTAGGGTTTTTGGCCTAAAATTACCAAAATAACCCTTTAAAATTTGCGTATATATAGGAAATGAATATCCCATTACAAGGGATCTAAAATTTTTAGGCTTAAATCTTGTTTTTGAATCTCTTTTATTTTTGAACTTTGAATCTCTCAAATTTTGATAGTTAGAAAGTTAAGAAAATTAAGGAATTGTAAGAGTTGGAAGAAGAGCTTGATTAACCTTTTGGAAGGCCTTCAAAATCACAAAAGTTGAGGATAATTGGAGGGAACCTCTAATCTCAATTAGTTCTTAGCTTGAGTTCAATTACAATATATAGAATTCCTTAGGATCTTTTACACATTTTCAAAAACTCTCTTCCCACCTCATTTCATCCACACCACTAATATTGTGATTGAACTTTCATTTTGTTGATTTGGATCAAAATAACCTAAGGGTTAAGGTTAAATAAATCATAAAGTAAAAGTTAACTTGGATTTTATTTGAACCTTGTTTTCCTTTTCTTTTGATTATGTTCATCTCTTGGGATTTATGAGATGCTCAATATCTCATTGGAGTTCCTTTGAGTTGGCTCTTTTAGATTCTCTATGAACTTATGATTCAAAGGAGAATAGTTATATCTATACATAATTAGAAGGTCCAAGTCTTAATTCATGACTTAGGTCCTCTAATTTGAAGTCTTATGGAATTCTTTCCATGTTCCATCAAGACTCACATGGATTACCCATCTTTTTTTTTATTTTAATTTTATTTAACTCCAATGACCATCAATGGGAAGAAGAATTAGTCTTAGGATGAGTCAACCTCTAGGGGTTTGATTGATAGACTTAAAAAAAATAAGACTCAACAATGGTGCAGTGAATTCATAAACCAATTTTGATCAAGGATTTTTAATCAAATAATGATCCATTGGAATTGAACGAGACCAATTGGACAGTGTTAATAACACAAAGATCTACCACAGTAGATGATCGGCGACGAATAGTTGTCGTTTATAGTCTTACAAATACCCTTTGTTAGCCCATTTCATGTAGTTATTAGTTATTTTTTAATAAGTAATCTAAATTTTGTAGGATTTGGAGTTTTAACGTGAAAATGCACAAAAATCCAATGATTAGTGGCTTTGGAAGTCATTTTGGGCTCAAACGATGATTCTGGTGAAAGCTGAATGCAGTAGCAACCTTGGTAAATCGCATTTTTGGTAAGAAATGATTTGGATTTGAGAAATTTCTCTTGGGATATAAAATGTAGATCTTTGAGTTACGGACGCGTGGCCGCAAACGGCGAGTCAATCCGAGTTCCGAGCAAAAAGTTATCGCAATTCTACGAAAGTCGCGCAGTGCAGCGAAAAGGACATCGCGCGAGCGACCTGTGAAAAAACCAAAAATGCGTATTTAGTTAAATTAAAGTGCCCAGCGAAGGTGGTTTGTGCATATGATGTCCAGAAACCTAAAAATAGCTGTTTTAGTGCGATTTGACTTAGGAAAGCTTCCTAAATCTTTCCAAACTCGATATAAATCCTATTCTAAATCAATTCTGTGATTACACATCATTACACAACATTAGATACATCCATATACAACAAAAACTTCAGCCATTGAATAGAGGAAAGTAAGGAGATGAAGAAGAAAACCAAGGATTCCCATGGCCTCCTCCATCAACCTCTTGCCGTTCATCAATTCTATGGCCAACTAAACCTAGATCTAGGGTTTCAATGAAACCCTAGCCAAGTAATAGGGTGTATTTTATGCTTTTCTTTTAGATTTATTATGTATGGATGATGATTACATGTTTAGAGGATTTTTATAAATAAATCGTACTTCTATTGATTAAATCATTACTTTTAAAGTTTATTCTTGTCTTAGATCTATTTTGACTGTGATGTGCTCAATGATCTATATTTGATGTGTTTGTATAGATTGTTTAATTACATGTAATGATGCTTAATTGAATTGTGCTATCAAGTATTCGAATAGTCCATGCCTAGGTTAGACGGATTATGTCACAACCCTAATTTAGTGTGGGATAATTCGTGCTAACCGAAGATGGATTATGTTGGTGCTTGAACCATAGTTATTTTCTTGATGGAGGAATTGGGCTTGTAGCTACAATTCCCCATTATCATCCAACTTAATAGGCTAAAGTAATTCATAAATATTCCCATTATGAAGCTAGTGGTGGATTTGCAATCCTAGGTTCCCTTCAAATATCTTTAAAATAACTTTAATTGCTTTCATAATTTAGATTTACTTTTATTGTTCTTAGTTTAATTAAAATCAAATCAAAATCTATTTTTCTTAATTAATTAGATTTAGGTTTTAAAATTAAAGCACTGTAGTAATTCAATCTCTGTGGGTTCGACCTTTACTTCCACACTGAAAATCTTTAGAAAAGTAAAGTATACTTTTATATCTTGATTTTGACGAGATCAATTTTTGGCGCCGTTGCCGGGGATTGCAAATTACTACCTTTAGTTTTAGAATCTTAGTTTAGTTAATTCGTAAATATTATATTAGGTTTTCTTTTTCTTATTTTTCATTTTATTTTGAGTCACTAACTTTTCTTTTTATTTTGTAGTTTCTCGAGTCATCAAATTCTAACGTTTCCGGGAGGAATAGCTTAGCACATCAAAGGAGCTTACGCGAATAAATATAAATAAAATAAAATCAATTGCTTATTTTGAAATTCGCTTCAAGCCACTGTAAGTCAGGGCGCTGTGACGCACTATTTGCATTAGTTTAGGGTGAATTGCACTGCATTAGCTAGGAAACCCGGGGCGCTGGGCTTTGACGCGAATCACAGCATAAGGATAATTACATGCATCATAGTAGTACTGTGTGCTTGCTTGTTGTCTTATTTGCGTGATTGCTTTCTGTTTTTGTAGAGTCAGATGTTATTTTAGTTTAGTTTTCTTTTTAAGTTTATGTTTGGTACGCGTTCAAATAAACCTGAATTACATTTTATCGATCTTGAACTTGAACGTACTTTAAGAGTTAGTAAGTCCGCAACCTAAGCTTCTAGAGCTAGGTTGCAAGACGACGAATCAACGCCGATTCCGTCGTCGTTGTTTGAGGCTGAAATTCAAAGTACCCTTAAACGGTTAAGGAGAACTCGAACTTTTAAATCGAACCGATTAAAATGGCTGACGAAAACAATGGAAACAACCCTAATATACCGCCACCTCCTCCGCTTAAATATTACTTTATTCCGACGACTTACATGCCACAAACATGTATTGATTTACCGGAGGTGTCGGCATCTCACTTTGAGATAAAGTCATCTACCATCTCGCTACTTCCTTCTTTTCACGGCCGCATTAATGAAGACCTTTATCAACACTTGGGAGATTTTCAAGATATGTGTTCTACTTTAAAAATTCAAAATCTCACTGATGATGAATTAAAACTACGTCTCTTCCCATTCTCTTTAAGGGATAAAGCGAAGTATTGGCTTCAATCACTTGAGCCAAACACTATAAAACATGGGAAGCATTACATATGGCATTTTTACAAAAGTTTTTCCCAATCACAAGAACAAATCAGATAAGGAAATCTATAACTAATTTTGTGATGCAAGATCCAAACACTTTATGATACTTGGGAAAAGTTTAAAGAATTATTACGCTCATGCCCACATCATCAGGTTCCTAAGTGGCAATTAGTTCAAGTCTTTTAGGAAGGACTTATTCCCTCTGTTCGTAATACCGTCGACGCCGTTTGTGCGGGTACATTCCTACACAAAAGCGCCGATGAGGCCTGGAAATTTTTTGAAACATTAAGCGAGAACTCGATGCATCAGGCTGTGTTCGTACGTTCTGAGGGATATCTTTCACAACTAAACATGAGGTAAAGTTTGAGTCAAGTCATTCAATTGAATTTCAGGTACTATCTAAAAAACTTGACCGACTTTTGATAATGAATCAAATGTCGGGTTCACCCTCTTATGAAAGTTGTGCATTATGTTCCGATCCTTCACATTCTATATTTTCTTGCCCATCAGCATCTCAATTTCTAGAATTTGTGGAGCAACACATAAACTCGATTCAATAATTCCCACGAAATAGTTATAATCCTATGCCGAATAATTTTCCTAATACTTATCGACCCTAGTTTCAACAAAACCAATACCAACACCTTCCTCCTAATCCTAACCATCCAAGGGTTAACGCTTTTGAGGATAAGGTGTTGGCATCCCTTAAGAATATCGAAACACAAGTACAAGCACAAGCACAAATAGTGCACTCTCACACACAATCCATTGCGAAGTTTGAGTCCCAAATGGGACAAATAGCTAATACAATGAGCCATAGAAACGAGGATAAGCTGCCTAGTCAAACTATATAAAACCCTAAGGGACAATATAAGGGTGAGGGTACGAGTGAGCAAGTTAATGCCGTGTCGACTAGGACGACTATTCGTGGGGAAAAAATTATTGAAATTTTGAATGCGAGAGAAAATGAGGTACACATTAACTCGAATAAAGAAAAGGATATGGATAGAGTTAGGAAAGAGAATGAACCGGTCCCAAAGAAGTATATTCCAAAACTACCTTTTTCACCAAACATTGAGGAACCGTCTAATTTATCAAAGAAAAATTCAAAAACGGAAGATATACTCGAGGTATTTAAACAAGTAAAAATTAATATTTCATTCCTCGATACTATTAAACAAATTCCCGCTTACGCTAAATGTTTAAAAGACATTTGTACTCAAAAATGCAAACTACGCAGTCATATTCTGAAAAAGGTATTCCTCACGGAAAAAGTAAGCTCCATTGAAAACACGCTTCTCCAAAGTATAAAGATCCCGGTACACCTACTATTTCATGTGTCATAGGTGACACTATCATTCATCGGGCTCTCCTTGACTTAGGAGCTAGTGTTAATCTCTTACCTTATCACGTCTATAGACAACTAGGACTAGGTGAACTTAAGCCTACGGCCGCTACTATACAATTAGCGGATCGTTCTATTAAAATACCTAGAGGAATCATCGAGGACGTCTTAGTTAAAGTTGATAAATGCTATTATCCTATTGACTTCATGATCCTTGACACTGAACTGGTGCTACATGCTAGGAAACACACTCCGGTCATCTTAGGCCATCCATTCTTAGCGACCGCTAACGCTCGTGTTAACTGTCGGACGGGGGTAGTGAAGGTGTCATTTGGGAACATGAACTTAAAATTAAACATTTTTAATGCTATGGATCAACCTCCTAAACACGACGATTACCTATGTGAGGCGGAATGTGAGGTAAGACGGAATATTGAGCCTAACAAAGAACTGAGTATGGGTGAGGAAAATAATATAATTCGTAATGAGCGGATGAATCCTGACAACCAAGACCCGAATGATGAATTTACTCGAAAGGTAAGAAATTGATTTGAACATAATTCGGGAGAACCGTCGGTCGAATTAATTCAAAGCGATGTTATTTCTGCTTATCACCGGGCTCTTCCAGACATCCTAAGGGGTCCAAAGTCTAATTTTCAACCTCCATAAATCTTAAGCTAGAATGGTCTAGCTAAAGACGTAAAAGATAGCGCTTCTTGGGAGGCAACCCAAGCTTTATTTCGGTCGTTTTCCTTATTTTTAGTCATTTTTGAGTCCTTTTGAGTCTGTTTTGGACATTCTGGACAGGCTTAGGGGTCGGGATAACCTTATTTTGAACTTATTTACCTTGAAATAAAGAAAAAAGGGAAAAAGACCACATCGCCCGTGCGGCCCGCCCGCGCGATATTCTCTCTCAGACAAATTTTTTTCAACTTTTTATTATGTGAGCTCTCTGTTACATCTCGCGCCTAGAATCGCGTGCGTGAGGGGTTCGCTCGCGCGACCCGCTGGCACGATTCTGGCACTTAGAAATTTTTCTAAATAAAATAATAACAGGCCTCAGGTTTACCTCGAGGATGAATTCGCGCGAGCGAGGGTCGCTCCCGCGGTCCGCTCGCGCGAGGTGGGGATTTCTCAAATTTTTCTCTTTGTTCTTTGACCTTTTGTTTCCCAAACCTATCTAGTTGTTTTTTCATTTCTGTTTGTTCTTTTTAGTTCTTTTCGTTTAAGTTTATCGTTGTTTCCATAGTTCTAATTTTGTTTTTTTTTTTTTTATTTCCTTAACGTTCTTTTAATTATAGTTTAGTTTATGATGTTTTAAAAAAAAAAATAAAAAATAAATAACAAAATAAAAAGAAAAAAAACATATGTATTATATTTTAGCCTTTATTTGTTAGTTTAATTTTCTTTTGTTAAGTATTAACAGATGAAATAGTGCTCCATTTGGAGTAATTGAATTTTGATTCCATATTATTGTACGTTCACCTGGTTTGTGTTTGCCGAGATCGAGGTATTATCATTCCTTCTTTACGTACTCTCCTTTCTTTCGTTTTATTGTTTCATTGGGGACAATGAAAGGTTTAGGTTTGGGGGTATGCACACACATGCACATTATTATGCACTAATTTTTAAAAATTTTCGATTCTTGTGCTTAAATAAACAATGTTACCGACGTTTTTGCAATCTCTAGTCGATACATCTTGTTATGTAACTTAGATTGTTATAGAATGGTAAACAAAAGAAAAAAATGTGGTTAAACATTTGCTGATGTCTTGTTGAAATGTTTTAGGTCATGTATCGTTTGAATCGTAGTTTTATATCATAAATTTGCACATAAACCTATGCACTGCACGTAGTTGCTTGAATACATGTCTGATGTGAACTATAATATGATTCGGTTTTCTAGATAACACAAGGTGGAGACTAAGCCAAGTGAGCTTTTGAGCCTATCTTTTCTTTTTAGAGGGTTATAAATACATTTTGTGTTTGTCAAATTTCACTTGAAATAGCGCATTACTTGTTGTTTAGTCTCATTATTCTTGTTTTGGTTGATAGTCAAGTTAAAATATTTGTTACCATGCTAAATAATCTTCCGTTGTAAACGTTGAAGAACCATATAACCATAGGATATGATTTTAGGCCTTATTTGTTTGCTACTGACCGATAAATGATAAATTTCCTTAGTTCGCCCTTTGAGCCATTAAAATGCCATTTTTTCTTTAATTACCATTATCCTGTTTTTGGTCCAATTTGGCCAACTTGGAGTTCACACCTGAAAGATTGATCAACTTTTAGAGGTGTTAAGACGATGTGTGATTGAGAAGAAGAAGAAAATAAGATGATGTTTGGGGTGGTTGCCTTGTTATTTATTGAATATTCGTTTCAAAAGCAACAATGAGGAAAAGAATAGAGAAAAAGAAAAGAAAAGAAAAAACAGAAAAAAAGAATAAAAAAAAAGAAAAAAAAGAAAAAGAAACAGAAGGAGAAAAAATTAAAAGGAGTGAAAAGAAGAGAATGAAATGATGAAGTTAGTGGAAGAGAGAATGAAAGAAATCGAACATGCCTTACAATGCCATTCTGAAAACTACCTAATGAATCCTTTCTATCATTTTTCATTGCCTGAGCCACATTATAACCTTTGAAAAGTCCTATTTGATCCTAGAAACATGGTTTGGATATATAAACGATAGGAGGGGGATTAAAATATGGTAACGATTAATTTTTCTTGATTGTTGGCATCCTATCCATAAGACTACTGTTCTTTCGTGTCATGCGTCTTTTTCGAGTCATATGTGAGCATTTCTCGTTTTGAAAACATATTTCCTTTGCTCCCATATATTAGATAAATTACACATGTTTCTGAGTGTTTCATTTGAGAGTGTAATTAATATTGTGAGATTCGTAGTCGAAGCATAGTTAAATGGTTATCCAAAGTATATTCCATGTTCATGACATGTGCGTGTTCATTTGACTACCACATCACACACGTGCAATTTTATGAGAAACTCTATTAATTTATACGATGCATGTGCTTGAGATTATTTTTCATGACGTAGGTAGATGTTTGATTCCGTTTCTTCTTGATCGTTATTCTATTTCAAATCATCGTTCTATGATAAGTAGTATTGATTGTTTTGTTTTTCGTTTGAATAAAACTTTTTAAATTTATAAGTTAATAAAGATGGTTGTGCGTGACTTGTTGACGAGAACCCTCATGAGACTTCACTCGTTCTACTAGGGACACCTAGGGGTTTAAAAGGCTTGTTGCATATGCTAAATGCAATCGTGATCCATGCGAAAATGGAGTAGTATTTGTAGTAGTAGTTTTATTTTTATGTTCTTTTTGCTCGAGGACTAGCAAAGAGTAGGTTTGGGGGTGTGATCGGCGACGAATAGTTGTCGTTTATAGTCTTACAAATACCCTTTGTTAGCCCATTTCATGTAGTTATTAGTTATTTTATTCTAAATTTTGTAGGATTTGGAGCTTTAACTTGAAAATGCACAAAAATCCAATGATTAGTGGCTTTGGAAGTCATTTTGGGCTCAAACGATGATTCTGGTGAAAGCTGAATGCAGCAGCAGCCTTGGTAAATTGCATTTTTGGTAAGAAATACTTTGGATTTGAGAAATTTCTCCAAAGATATAAAATGTAGATCTTTGAGTTACGGATGCGTGGCCTCAAACGGCGAGTCAATCCGAGTTCCGAGCAAAACGTTATCGCAATTCTACGAAAGTCGCGCAGTGCAGCGAAAAGGACCTCGCGCGAGCGACCAGTGAAAAAACAATAAATGCGTATTTTGTTAAATTAAAGTGTCCAGCGAAGGTGGTTTGTGCATATGATGTCCAGAAACGTAAAAACAGCTATTTTAGTGCGATTTGACTTAGGAAAGCTTCCTAAAACCTTCCAAACTCTATATAAATCCTATTCTAAATCAATTTTGTGATTACACATCAGTACACAACATTAGATACATCCATATGCAACAAAAACTTCAGCCATCGAAGAGAGGAAAGCAAGGAGAAGAAGAAGAAGACCAAGGATTCCCATGGCCTCCTCCATCAACTTCTTGCCGTTCATCAATTCTATGGCCAACTAAACCTGGATCTAGGGTTTCAATGAAACCCTAGCCAAGTAATAGGGTGTATTTTATGCTTTTCTTTTAGATTTATTATGTTTGGATGATGATTACATGCTTAGAGAATTTTTATAAATAAATCGTACTTCTATTGATTAAATCATTACTTTCAAAGTTTATTCTTGTCTTAGATCTATTTTGACTGTGATGTGCTCAATGATCTATATTTGATGTGCTTGTATAGATTGTTTACATGTAATGGTGCTTAATTGAATTGTGCTATCAAGTATCTGAATAGTCCATGCCTTGGTTAGACGGATTATGTCACAACCCTAGTTTAGTGTTGGATAATTCGTGTTAACCGAAGATGTATTATGTTGGTGCTTGAACCATAGTTATTTTCTTGACGGAGCAATTGGGCTTGTAGCTACAATTCCCCATTATCATCCAACTTAATAGGCTAAAGTAATTCATAAATATTCCCATTATGAAGCTAGTGGTGGATTTGCAATCCTAGGTTCCCTTCAAATATCTTTAAAACAACTTTAATTGCTTTCATAATTTAGATTTACTTTTATTGTTCTTAGTTTAATTAAAATCAAATCAAAATCTATTTTTTTTAATTAATTAGATTTAGGTTTTAAAATTAAAGCACTGTAGTATTTCAATCTCTGTGGGTTCGACCTTTACTTCCACACTGCAGATCTTTAGAATAGTAAAGTATACTTTTATATCTTGATTTTGACGAGATCAGTAGATTTTGTTCGATGAGATTTAATGTTTAAGATGGTTTTGTCATGAGTTTTGTGAAGCAATCATAATCTGTCTAGAATTTCAGAACAGTAACACCTTCTTGAAATAAATATATAAGAGCCTTAATCAAGCATTCTTGGCTTCAATTAATTTTTATATGAAGTTCAATGTGTTAATAAGATCCCCTAAAAAGATTTGAGTCATTCGGATTTATTTACTAGTTGTAGAAAATCATACAAAATCTCTGGATAGAGAGTTGTTAAGTTCTGATTGATGTCTGGTTATGATCCAATTCCCAGAGATTGAACCGTTGATCTTTGATTTTTCTTTTTAGGTTAGAAACTAGATTCATAGAGGCATCTTCTGTCCAAAAATCATTGAAATCAAACCATGGGAAGCATGCTTTTTCTATTTTTGAAGTTCTGGTCTGCTCTTTATAATTTTCAAAATTCTGTAATAGATTTGACAAACTTTGTAAATGATGGTTCAAATGACTTTCCTATAACCTAAGGCTTGAAATATGTTTTAATAATGATTAATTAAACTTAAATCCAGAGGCTAAATGATCCTAATCAATGAATAGTTCATAGCTTACTCTTGTTCATATTCATGTATTCATATGCATTCATTCATGTAGATTGATACTTATAATTAGGATTCATTTGGTATTGGGACTAAGTTGCATTTAATTGAACCTAATTTTGAGTTCCTTGTGACCATGTTGGGACTACACCATCTCTATATGGACATTGCATTGGCTCCTAGTTGAGACTTGTATATGTATAGAAATGATGCATTTCCATCTAATTAGAAGAATTCATAATTATGTCAATTCTTTCATACTTGATAGATTTAAGCAAGAAGTTTAAGGATGTTATTTACAATTTCATACTATATCTTGATTAAGGCATGTAGACTGACCATCTGTTTTGTAGCGCTATCGGGATATGATTTTTCAAACTCCTCTTTAGTCTATTTAATTTCTTGATTTATTTGATTTTTTGACTTCATATATGACACCTTAGAATTAGGTATTGCCTTATGTGTATGTATGGATTAGAGACTCCCTTAGGTTTTTATTTATTTGCATGCATCACACGTTTCCATATTCGTGGCTGGATCCCGGGTAAGTTCTCTTGTTCTCTATTGCATATCATATTGCCTGCTAATTGAATTATGTGGTTTTGAATGCTATTTTTATCATTAGAAATCTTACACCCCTTGCGACATGCTTTTGTAATGTATATTTATATGTATGTATAGTTGAGGGCATGCATAGATTAATTATTCGATTAAAAGGATGTTGAGTAGAGGCCTATCGCAAGATAGGATGAGAGGGGGTGTTTTTAGTCCACCGGGCTCTTTCCCCTCTCATTCCAAAATCCCTGGACCTAGAAATCTCTGGTTTTCAAAAAGATCGGTTTGCTTTCAAATGGTTTCTTAATTTTCCTTTTAAAAATTAAGTGGCGACTCGTATTTGTATTCAAAATTTGGAAGGTTTTAAAAAAGTTGTGGGTAAGAGAAATGCGATATCCACAATCTGGCGACTCTGCTGGGATTGGTTGTGCCTACACTACGGGGGCCATGTTTTCTACCAGAGCACCATTTGTCTTATAGGTTGGGATCATGGAGCGTCTAGATCTCTTTATACACCCTTTGTACCTTCGCGGGTCACTTCCCTATAATCGTATGGAGATTCTCCACTTATTCCATTCTGTCGATGCCTGGCTCAATTGGCTCCAGGGCCTCTCTCCTAACGATATCTACTGGGTCTACCCGCAGTGGACTTATTGCTCTATTGCGATATGACTTCCTAGGCAGCCTGGTATCTGGTTAACTGGCTTACATGCTACTACTTTCTATATTCCCGACTGAGTGGTTTGTCAGTACTGACTTCTCCAAGATGTTACTGGGTTTGCCCGCAGTGGAATTATTGTTCTGTTGCGATACGACTTCCTGGGAGGCCTAGTATCTGGTTACCTGGCTTACATGCTACTACTTTCTATATTCCCGACCGAGTGGTTCATCAGTACTGACTTCTCCAATATGTTACTGAGGACCTTACTACAAACTTTACGAGGAATTCGGTTATGCATTCTTCCATTGTGAAGGCTTCCACCGAGGCTTGGTATGACAGGGTGGCGGCCCTCTTCCGGAGAGCTCTTGTTTCACTCATGCCTAATACTGAGTACCTTCTACAGATCTAGACTCTAGTCTAGAGATAGACTTTATAGACATAAATGGATGAAAGTATAACACATGACAAGGCTTTATTCTTACAAAATTTCTGACAAGTCCTGCCTACCATTTTAATGCTTTTGAATGTGATTTTCTTCTTTTTCTTCCGAAAGAATGTTTCTGTATTAGAAAATGTTTTAACATGTTCAATCAAAGTGTTCATTCTTTTGATCCATCTTTTAAGTTTTGAAAATTCTCCTCTCAATGTCTTTTCTTGGCTTTTCATTGCTTTGCTTTGAGTCTTGCTTAGAGTTTTAATCTTTCTATACCATGAATTCTTATTTGTTTCTTTATAGCACTTATTGTGATAGCCATGAGATCTAGAGATGGGTTAAAATATTTGGGTTCTTCGGATAGCAAACGAAGTTTGCCCCTGGTTATGAGGCTTTGACATGGTTCCAAGCAAAGGCAAGTTTGCCCCTAGTTTAGCACAGGGATTTTCTTTAGGTCTTTCATGGACCAAAGTTTTTTTAAGAGCCCGCCTACTTATCCCCGAGTGGGTATCAGGTCTTAAGTAGTTCGGTTTAAGGCTTGACGCATTACACTTGCATATCTCGCCAGTCGATTGCACGAACTATGACCTTGGAGGCTCGGGGCAACCCAATCGGTCAAGTTATCATGGGACCGTGTGATCACCCTTGATCTTGTACCATGTGTTGGTATATAAAGCATCCTATCGGATGTATGTTAAGGGTCCCTTATTTGACAAAACCCAGCATTTGCATGATAGCTTTTATAGAACCTTTCAAAATCTTAGGAAATCGATTCTTAATTAGGATTATATACTAAGGAGTTTTGTATGCCTGGAAGGGGTTATGTGAGATGATGACGATGCTTGCTCGATATAGAATGCAAAATCTCTTAATCACTTTTGAGCAATTCGTCTTCAGGTCCTATGACATTTGAGAACATGCTGAATCTTGATTATAAGATTACACTTCTTATATCTTGTTAGCTAAACATCATTGACCTCGTATGCATCCGAATCCATGAAAATTACGGTGATAATCCGATTATGTGATCCTTCTACACAAAGAATTTTAAATACATCTTTGAAAGCAAACATATTTTTGTGATCTTTATTCCAAAGCATTTAACCGCTCTTTCAAGAATCTTTGAGGATCATTGTTTGACTAAAATTTTAAGCCTTGTTGAGATGTACTTTCACATCCTCATCTTTGAAGGAAAAATCCAAAAATCTTGAGAATTATTTTTGGGAAAAATGCTTTTCAAATGAATTTCAGAGGAAAATTTTAACATCCTCATTCTCAAAAGAATTCTCGAAGAATGTTTTTAAAAGATTTTATCGTGAATTTCAAAACCTTTTAACGACCAAACTTGAAGGGGTAATAAGGGTCACAATGAAGGAGAGCTTAGCAAACTTGACATGGGTGAGGATTTTATGTGATTACGTGTTTATGTGTTAGGATTATGATTTTCTCTTTTCTTTGCCATGTAGAGTAGGCACACAAACACACACTTGCATTTCATCCATGAATCATACGTGCGGTGCATGCATTAAATTATCAAAGCATGTACATTTTTGTACTATCATCATATCAGTATCATTGCATGCATGTAGAATACAAATTCACAACATCCTCTTTCCAATAAAGATCAAAATAATCAAATAATTCCTCAAAAATCCCTTACCATTCAGACCTCCTAAGAATAGATTTTGCATGCGGACCCTTTTATGTTTTGGATCTGTAGAAAGAGTGGAACAACCAGATTCCCTAGTAAGGACACTTCTAATCTTCTTGGGTTCATCTTTCTTGATTAAAGGAGAACAAGGACCATCATGTTGAGTTTAATCTACCAATAACCCACAGAACTTTGGAAGAGAGAGTGAACAAGCTTCAAGTCATTGTTGAACAACAAAATTTGAGGGTGAAGCAACTGGAGAAGGTAACACAGGAGCTCTGTCAATTACTCAAAAAACAAGTGGATGAGGTAGTGGTGAACAAATTAGAGAAAGAAATAATAAATCACTCGGCCAATCTCCAAAACCCATTTCCAATCTCAAGGCTATAGCCATACCCAATCCCCTCGAACCCAAAAGTCAACTCAAACTCAAAAATCAAACCAAGCTCGCAAACCAAGAACCTTCACCAACCTTGGTATACCATTATCCACAACCCTTGGTCACCTCATCAAGAAAGGTCACCTCGAACCCCTAGACCCAAGGCCGCCACCAAACTCCATATCCCACAACTATAATTCATCATTGTACTGTGGTTACCATCAAACCCATGGCCACTGGATCGAGTCTTGTACAAGACTTCGCAATGAAATCCAAGATCTCATTGATCAGAAAATCATCACTCCTTCACTAAATCAACCGAGTGACCTTTGGCACAATAATTTGTAAGCTTTTTGCTCTCTGACCTCAATACCAGCCATCGCTGAGCACCCTCAAGGGATTTGCTGCTTCCATGGGTGCACAACAATCAACTGGCCCTGGCCCAATTAACAAATTTGGAACGGGCATTGACAACACTTGGTATGAGTCAGATGAATACTGTCCTGTTAAAAATTGGGCCATGGACGTGGATCATATTTACAGACACGAGTTGTTGGGAAAAGGCGAACCCAAAGGCCTAAATGATTATAGTGAAGTGATAGTGTTTAGAAATACTGCTGACAAATCAAATGTGGATGCTCTTGGGGACCCAATAAATTGAATATTATCTATGACACTTCAATTGAGACCGAATCTAGTCTAGTATGGTCCAGGATTGAGTCATGTCAAGTAGAAGTCAAATGTCAAGTCCAATCGAGTCTTCAGGTGAGTCTGTTATCAAATTTATTTTCAAGTCTTTTATCGATTCGAATGATGTAATCGTCCTCCTATCCTTGTTGAATAAAATCTCATTGTGCTTGATTCAGTGTACTAAGTCGTGAATGAATGGATCATTAAAAATAATAGTAATAAACAAATAAAAAGGGTCATTTTTTCAAATGATCATGGAAAATACCTTGTTAATAAATCTTTGCATTGAAAAGGATCCCCAAGTGATCAAAATAAATTTTGTGCCAAAACTAAGAAGGAGTAGAGAATTGATTAGCTTTACTTTTAGAATTTAAAGATGCTCTCGCTCAATCTTGGAAAGATAAACTTGAGACTTGAGAATTGCTCACCATCCCCTTCTCCCAAATACCAAGCCTAAAAAACAAGCCTACAGTTCAAAGACATAAACTTAGTCCTTGATGGTAGCCAGATATTTTAAATGAACTTCTTCTTTTTCTTCAAAAAAAAATAAGAAGCTCGCTAGGATGAAAACCCGAAAGGGCGCCTAGGCAAAAGTTAGAGCACGAAAAAAAAAGAAAAAAAAAGAGCTCGCTAGGAAGAAAATCCAAAAGGGCGCCTAGGCAAAACTTAGAGAAAAAATAAGATGCGTGTTGATTTCAAAACCCTGAATCCTAGCCAGTCAAAATCATGAAGAAAATAAGAGATAGTGAGATAAAGAAATGAAAGGAAAGAGATGAGAAAAAGAAAGTTTGAGAATTCTTGAGCACTTTAAAGTACATCATTTGCACATGGATTATCCCAAGGCTTTGTGTTGTTCTAAACAAAGAAAAGAAATTAGAAATATTTGAAAGTATCAATTTGTCTCAAAATTTTATGAGAGGCTCAATGGCTAAGTGAGCCTAAAATAATGTAGAGGCATCTTTGAGAAAAATAAAAAGTGATTTGGAGGGCTGATATTGCTTTGTGAGTGTGATAGATGTGTTATGAGAGTCATAAAGATTGACTGGCTTGTGAAAAGGGGAAAAGAATCAACCACCACAAACAAGAAAAAAACGAAGAAAAAGAAGAAAATAAGAGGGAGAAGCAGTTCATGTTCTCATCATCCTGTTCAAAAGCTACCACAAGGGGTCCGCTCTAGAAAATCTTCCCAAGAAAGAGCACTCATTGGACCCATATGGAATCATGGCTCGAAGATCCCACCAATTCTTGAAGCCTTATTCTTTTAAGACCTCCAGAGTACTTGAACTATGGTTGACCTGATTCCCACCTGAGAATGCGTAGGCAACCTGTTCGATTCGGTCGACACCTTTGTAATGATCTAGCACTTTCTTTCAAACTTTAGCCGAACTACTTTGGACCTGATTCCCATTCAGGAATAAGTAGGCGAGCCTCAATTGGTTCTTGGTCCGCAAAACACCAGCAATATCGTTTGCACCTATAGATCCCTCATTTCAAACAAGGGGCAAACTTCGTTTGCTGAAAACCCATTTTATCATAGAAGTAAGCCCCCAAGTTTCTTTCAAACTAGGGGCAAACCTTGTTTGCCAAAAGCCCTCTATGCTTGAGGTAAGTCCTCAAGTAATTTAGTTTGTCTTGAAAGGATTGAAATAGAGAGCCTTTCATTCTATAAGCTAAAGCACCAATTTGAAGCACATTCTAGATTGGCAAAGAATTCTCTAATTCAAAAGGGAAAGTTTAGATTTATCACCAAAGTACTACCACTTGTAAATTGATGAATAAAAAGTGAGATGATACATTATTCATGATGTAAGCACATTGGTTCATGAAAATACAGAATTTGAGTCAGTCGTCTTGCGTAATTGGCCTTTGCAAGTCTATCCCCCTTTGATGAGCCAATAAATGGTTTCAATTGAGTGGGTTTAAGATGATGAATAAAGATTTGACAAGTCTCTATGAGCATCCCAAGAGCAATACGAGCAGAGGTTTTGAACACTATCATAACATAATGCTAAAGTGACAATAGAAGAAGAGTCTGAGACTAGGGGCAAAGGTGACTTCCCTCTTTTGGCAAGATCGATGTGTTTCTTCCAAAGGTCTACAAATGCAGAAAATCATTCTTTCTATCAGCTCTGTCCAAATTCTTTGAGTCTCAAGACTCCCCAAATTTTGAAAAAATCAACTCCCTGAGTCCGCGGACTATAAAACTTTTGTGAAATCAATTATTTCAGTCTGAAGTAAGCACGAGGAGACTCCCGAACAAGCATTAGTCCTCAATGGCAGCTCCTCTTCATAAGTGTTAGTCCTCAATGTCAACTTCTCTTCATAAGCTTTAGTCCTCAATGGCAGCTTCTTTACAGTAATCAGTTAGGCCTCAATAACAATCCCTGTTACCCTTGTATGACAATCACTGTTAGCAAATTTGAAATGTTTTGAGCATAAATTGACTCTCAAATTTTGAAAATAAGAAAATTCTTTGAGTCTAATTCGACTCCTGTTTTTTTTAGAAAATATGAAAATTCCTCAAGTCTGACCTGACTCCCAAAATTGTGAAATAGAAATTCTTTAAGTCTGATTCGACTCCCAATTTTGTGAAATAGAAATCCTTTGAGTCTGATGAACTCCAGATTTTATAGAGTTAAAATTCCTGTTGTGTCGAATTGCCTCCCGATTTTTGAAAATTTTAAATGCTTCGAGTCTGATCGACTCACAACTTGAAAATAAAAATTCGTTTAGAGTCGGATGCACTCTAAGTTTTGGAAATAGGATTTGTTTTGAGTTTGATCAACTCCTAAATTATGGAAATAAGAAATTCATTGAGTCTGATGAACTCCAAATTTTATAGAGTTAAAATTCATGTTGAGTCAAATTGCTTACTGATTTTTGAAAATTAAAAATCATTGAGTCCGTCTGACTCTCGGTTCATGAAAGTAAATTATTTTGAGACTAACTTAACCCCCAAGCTTAGAAATTGAATTGATTTGAATTTGATCGACCCTCGATTTTGCGAAATAGGAATTGATTTTGACTCTGAATTGATTTTAGTCTGACTGACTCCCAATTATAAAAATTTGAAAATATTCGAGTCTGTTCGACTCCCGATTTATAAATTGAATTGATTTGGATATTAAAATATTTGAGTCCGGTGTGCTCCCGATTTTAGAAACTCGAATCGATTTGAGTCTGATGGACTCCCGATTTTAGAAAATTTGAATAAGATTTGAGTTTGACAGACTCGGAATTTTTGAAAATAAATTAAATGAAACTTGTTTGACTAAGAAGGGAATTTGTTTGAGTCTAATGGACTCTTGATTTTTGAAAATTGAATTAAGTTTGAAGGACTCCGAATTTTTGGAATTGAACTGATTCGAGTCTGACTGACTCCAGATTTTTGAAATAAATTAAGTTGAGTCTGGTTGACTCCCAATTTTGGAATTAGAAATTCTTTTCAGTTCGGCTAACTCCGGATTTTGAAATTTAAAATAATTTTAGTCCATCGGACTCCCGTTTTGAAAATAAATTGAATTGAGTCTGTTTAACTCCCAATTTTGGAGACTTGAATTAATTTGAGTCAGACTAGGTTTCGATTGTGAAAAATTGAATTTGATCGACCCATGATTTTAGACTATGAATTGACTTGAGTTTAATTTGACTCCTGACTTTGAAAAGTTGAATAGAATAGAGTCTAATTGACTCTTGATTTTGAAAATTTTGAATTAGCTTGAGTTTGATTGACTCCTAATTTTGAAAAGTTGAATAGAGTTTGATTGACTCTTGATTTTGAAAATTTGATAAGAATACAGTTGACTCTTAATTTTAGAATTTGAAATGATTTTAGTTCAATCGACTCCCGAGTTTTAAAAATTTGGATTAACTTGAGTCTGATTTGACTCTTGACTTTGAAATGTTGAATCGAATGGAGTCTAATTGACTCCTGATTCTGAAAATTTTGAATTGGCTTATGTTTGATTGACTCCTAATTTTGAAAAGTTGAATAGAGTTTGATTGACTCTTGATTTTGAAAATTTGATAGGAATCCAATTGACTCCTAATTTTAGAATCTGAAATAATTTGAGTCCGATCGACTTCTGAGTTTTGAAAATTTGGGTTAACTAGAGTCTGATTTGACTCTTGACTTTGAAAAGTTGAATCGAATGGAGTCTAATTGACTCCTGATTATGAAAATTTTGAATTGGCTTGAGTCTGATTAACTCCTAATTTTAAAATTTTAAATTGACTTGAGTTTGATTGACTTGAGTTTGATTGACTCCTGATTTTGAAATTTTGAATCAAGTTGAATGGAATTTGATTGATTTTTTATTTTTGAAAATTCGAATTGAATGGAGTCTGATTGATTTTTGATTTTAGAAAATTAATTTGAATCGAGTCAAATTTACTATGAATTTTGAGAATTAAAATTGAAAATTGAAAAGTGAATTCTTGAGATACCCCTGGTGAAAGATCGCATTACCCTGGACAAAGATCGCACATCGAGAGAGCAAACCCGTTTTAGCACCGGGGCCTAAGTCACAAAGTGCCGCCCAGTCGATTGCATCGAGAGAGAAAACCTGCATTGACACCGGGGCCTAAGTCGTGAAGCACCTCCCAGTCGATTGCGTCAAGAGAGCATTCCCGCATTGACACCGGGGCCTAAGTCGCAAAGTGCCACCCAGTTGATTGCATCGAGAGTGCAAACCCGCGTTGACACTGGGGCCTAAGTCACGAAATGCCGCCCAGTCAATTGCATTTATCCGTTTGGTCAAAATGGCTACGAATCCTAGAGAGGACCAACTAACTAGTCGAAGGGACTCCGAGTTCAGTGGGCACCTCACCAAGTAAGATGGAGCGACCATAAGCATTAATTAGCATAGGACATGGAGTGCATCTAGGTACATCGAAATAGCACCATAGCATTTACATGGAGCATGAAATGACAACAACTACCATCATTGCATGAGCATATGCATCATGATAAGATAGGTGCATTCATACATATGACTATTTGTGCTTGTGTGCATGTGTCCCCTTTATTCTCGATCTACGTCCTAGTCTGATTCCCGTTGGGCTACGTATGCAGCTCACCGTTGAGCACGACCAGCATGGACCATGTGCGCGAATATTTTCTGCAACGCGTTTTGTTTTTACCTAAATTTGACAGTATGGTCAAAGGATTGTCTTCACACATGTTTTGACATTCACTTATGAAGCGTTGCTCCACAAGGGGGCAAACTATAGACACCCTGATTTTGACCTACCATCGAATTTAGGGGAGTGTTACCTCCAAGTCCGATGATGGCAATGTCCGACTAATCTAGGGCTTCCAAAGCTGATTCAAGCTCTTTAATTTCAAAGAAAATAAAAGAATATTAAAGGAAAAGAAAGAACATAAAAGGGATGAGAAAGTGGCACACAAAGACTTCTGCGGAAGTCACGCGATGCCGCAGCGGCACATATAGACTGCCGCACCGTCATTCAGTGAGAACCGCAACGGCAATCACTGAATGTCGCGAATGTCTTTAAATGTTGTGAAAATGAAAAGACGGAAGTTCGCGGAGTTGTCCACGGCATTCACTGAATGCCTTATCGACATTTAGTGAATGCCGTGCTGGTGATTGGTGAGTGCCGTTCTGGCACTTGTGGAGTGCCACTTCCAAATCCACCGACTGTTGCATTTTTGTAGCAGTCTGCTTTGAAATAGTACATTTTGTACCATCTAGAGTACATCCAAAATTAGGGATTTTGGCCTAAAATTACCAAAATAACCCTTTAAAATTTGCCTATATATAGGAAATTAATATCCACAAGGGATCTAAAATTTTTATGCTTGAATCTTGTTTTTGAATCTCTGTTTTTGAACTTTGAATCTCTCAAATTTTGATAGTTAGAAAGTTAAGAAAATTAAGGATTTGCAAGAGTTGGAAGAAGAGCTTGATTAACCTTTTGGAAGGCCTTCAAAATCACAAAAGTTGAGGATAATTGGAGCTAATCTCTAATCTCAATTAGTTCATAGCTTGAGTTCAATCACAATATATAGAATTCCTTAGGATCATTTACACATTTTAAAAAACTCTCTTCCCACCTCATTTCATCACACACCACTAATATTGTGATTGAACTTTCATTTTGTTGATTTGGATCAAAATAACCTAAGGATTTAGGTTAAATAAATCATAAAGTAAAAGTTAATTTGGATTTTGTTTGAACCTTGTTTTCCTTTTCTTTTGATTATGTTCATCTCTTGGGATTTATGAGATGCTCAATATCTTATTGGAGTTCCTTTGAGTTGGCTCTTTTAGATTCTCTATGAACTTATGATTCAAAGGAGAATAGTCATATCTATACATAATTAGTAGGTCCAAGCCTTAATTCATGACTTAGGTCCTCTAATTTGAAGTCTTATGGAATTCTTTCCATGTTCCATTAAGACTCACATGGTATTAACCATCCTTTTTTTTTTTATATCTCCAATGACCATCAATGGGAAGAAGAATTAGTCTTAGGATGAGTCAACCTCTAGGGGTTTGATTGATAGACTTAACAAAAATAAAACTCAACAATGGTGCAGTGAATTCATAAACCATCTTTGATCAAGGATTTTTAATCAAATAATGATCCATTGGAATTGAACGAGACCAATTGGACAGTGTTAATAACACAATGATTTACCACTGTAATTTTTGTTTCGATGAGATTTCATGTTTAAGATGGTTTTGTCATGAGTTTTGTGAAGCAATCATAATCTATCTAGAATTTTAGAATAGTAACACCTTCTTGAAATAAGTAAATCGAGCCTTAATCAAGTATTCTTTACTTCAAATAATTTTTTTATATGAATTTTAATGTGTTAATAAGATCCCCTAAAAAGATTCGAGTCATTCGGATTTATTTACTAGTTTTAGAAAATCACACAAAATCTCTAGACAGAGAGTTGTTAAGTTCTGAGTGATGTCTGGTTATGATCAAATTCCCAGAGATTGGGCCGTTGATCTTTGTTTTTTCTTTTTAGGTTAGAAACCAGATTCACAGAGGCATCTTGTGTCCAAAATTCATTGAAATTAAACCATCGGAAAGCATGCTTTTTCTATTTTTGAAGTTCTGGTTTGCACTCTGTAATTTTCAAAATTCTGTAACAGATTTGACAAACTTTACAAATAATGGTTCAAATGACTTTCCTATAACCTAAGGCTTGAAGTATGTTTTTAATAATGATTAATTAAGCTTAAATCCAGAGGCTAAATGATCTTAATCAATGAATAGTTCATAGCTTACTCTTATTCATATTCATGTATTCATATGCATTCATTCATGTATATTTATACTTGTAATTAGGATTCATTTGGTGTTGAGAGTAAGTTGTATTTAATTGAACCTTATTGTGAGTTCCTTGTGACCATGTTAGGACTACACCATCTCTATATGGACATTACGTTGGCTCCTAGTTGAGACTTATATATAAACAGAAATGATGCATTTCCAACTAATTAAAAGGAATTCATAATTATGTCAATTTTTTCATACTTGATAGATTTAAGCTAGAAATTTATGGATGTTATTTATAATTTCATACTATATCTTGATTAAGGCATGTAGACTGACCCTCTATTTTGTAGCGCTATCGAGGTATGATTTTTCAAACTCCTCTTTAGTCTATTTAATTTCTTGTTTTATTTGATTTTTTGACTTCATGTATGACACCTTAGAATTAGGTCTTGCCTTATGTTTATGTATGGATTAGAGACTCCCTTAGGTTTTTATTTACTTGCATGCATCACACATTTCCATATTCGCGGTTGGATCCCAGGTAAGTTCTCTTGTTCCCCATTGCATATCATATTGCCAATTAATTGAATTTTGTGGTTTTGAATGCTATTTTTATCATTAGCAATCTTACACCCCTTTCGATATAAATTTGTAATGTATATTTATATGTATGTATAGTTGAGGGCATTCATAGATTAATTATTCGATTATAAGGATGTTGAGTAGAGGCCTATCGCGAGATAGGATGAGAGGGGGTGTTTTAGTCCGCCGGGCTCCTTCCCCTCTCATTCCATAATCCCCGGACCTTGAAATCTTTGGTTTTCAAAAGGATCGGTTTGCTTTCAAGTGATTTTTTAATTTTTCTTTTAAAAATTAAGTGGCGACTCGTATTTGTATTCAAAATTTGAAAAGGTTTTAAAAAAGTTGTGGGTAAGAGAAATGCGATATCCACAATATCAGCTAGTTTCTCAGCACTCCAAATTTTATTATTGAACCACACATCGTTTCTAGCCAACCAAATTGACCACAAGCCTGCACAACATACTAGTTTCCACCAAGTGTTTAGTTCTTTTGACCACATAGCTCCTTCCCATTGTAAAATGAGAGCATCAATAGACACATTACAAACCCAACAAAGTATCCACCAATTCCAAATCATGTTCCAAACTCTCCAAACCCACTCACAATGAAGTAGTAAATGATTTTCCTCTGCCTCTTTACACCATGGACAGTCTAACTCAGAACCACCAAAAGAGAGGCCTTTTGGAGATAAGAAATCCTTTGTTGGTATTCTTCCTTGTGCCACTAACCATATAAAGCAAATGACTTTTATCGGGGCTTTACATTTCCATCAAGATTTTGCCCAAGAAAAAGTGAGGTCGTTATCACACTTTTCAATGTTAAAAAAGCAGTCATGAATCGAAAAGCTTCCATTAACTACATGTCGCTAAACCAAACAATCCTCTAACCTATTAGTTATTGTGAAATTAATAATAGAATCCTTTAACCTTTTCTCTTCTTCGGGCTCCCACTACCATAGTCTTCTTCGAATGGAGAAATTTCTAGAGGATAATACCTCAAACACCGATGCATTTTTTGCATGAGAAATAGAAAAAAGTCTACTGTAACGTTCAGCCAAGGGCCTATCTGAGCACCATATATCATGCCAAAATCGTAGATTTTTGCCATTGCCCACCATCCATCTGTATCCTTCAAGACCCACACATTGTTTAACACCTTCGTTAACACTTAATTTCATAAAATCTACCTATATTCTTGAGTACTGCTGTGAATTGGACTTAGGAAGCCAATTGTTTGGGTTAATCCTATACTTTTCACAGATAATTTATCTCCATCCCACATTCTGGTCCTTTTCGAATCTCTACCACCATTTTGATAAAAGGGCTAAGTTCATAGATTTTAAAGGAACAATCCCTAAGCCACCTAAATCCTTTCTCGAGCAAACTCTTTACCATCAAACCTTGCTTATCCACTTGGACTTTACACCTCCACCCCAAAGAAAGGACCATCTGATCTTATCCATCTCTTTTGCTACACCTGAAGGGATTTTAAAGATCAACATAAAATAACTAGGTAGATTTGACAATGTTGACTTTATCAAAATTAGGTGGCCACCAAAAGATAGTAGTTTTCCTTTCCATCCTGCTAGTCTTGATTTAAATTTGTCAAGAATCGAGTCCCACACCTTAGCTCTAGAGGGACAAGCACCCAAAGGGACACCCATATATGAGAATTACAAATTACCATATTTACAACCAAAGAAGAGGGCCAAATCTTTGATTGGAACCGTTGATGACCCAAAAGAAAACAGATAACTTTTCTTGTAATTAATCTTTAGCCCAGAGATGAATTCAAACCGAATGAGGATTCTTCTGAAGTTACGCAACATCTCCACCCCTCTGCTATATAATATAATTGTGTCATAAGAAAATTGCAAATGAAACACAGATAATTATGTACACCTTTTACAAGGGCGAGACTTTTTGCCTTCGAGATTAGAGCATGTAAAATCTCAGCCACTAATAGAAAAGGTATGGGGATAGTGGATTACCTTGACGAAGTCCTCTTTGTTTAGAAAATTCTAATGTGGGACTACCATTCACCAAAACTGAGACACTCACTTTTGAAATACATTCATAAATCCATCTGTACCATTTTGCACCAAAACCCATCTTGCCTATATTAGATAGAAGGAAATCCCAATTAACATAATCCTAGGCCTTTTCAAAATCAAGTTTAAGGATCACACCTTCCTTTTTATTCCTTTTCATTTCATCAATAACCTCATTGGCTATGAGGATGCTATCCGTAATTTGATGACCCCTTATAAACGCGCTCAGACATTCACTGATAACTTGCCCAATCACTTTTTTGAGTCTTAAGCAAAGGACCTTTGAGAAAATTTTATACACGGCTGATATGAGACTAATGGGACGGTACTCCTTGAGGTCAATCGAGTTTTAGGTTTAGGGATAAGGGCGATAAAAGATGATTATACCCTATGGTAGTGATCTAGATTCATAAAAGTTAGCAAAACCTTGGAAATTTCAAATTTCAGAATATCCCACGAGTTCTTCACAAAGTTAAAGTTGAAACCATCTGGACTTGGGGCCTTCAATCCATCATAGCTCCAAACAGCTTATCTAATTGTCTCCTCAGCGAATCTATCTACAAACTTTAATGAATCCATCAACATAATAGATTTTAGTTCCAGACCCATGAATGAAGTAGTTACCTGATCCGGTGCCTTAAAAATATTTTTAAAGAAACAAATCACTCCCTTCTTTACATATCTTGGATTCGATATCCATCTTCCGTCCATATAAATCCCTTTTAGAGCATTTCTGGAAGCCCTCATTTTTGATGCACTGTGGAAAAACCTTGTATAATTATCCCCTTCTTTTAACCATCTGATCCGAGATTTTTGCTTCCATAAACATTCATTCTCTCTATGTAGTTTCCAAATTTCTTTGGTAGTGCTGTTCCTATCGACAATCTTCCATTGTAAGATCCCTATCATTCCCAATGAGATCAAATTTTTCTAGTTTGCTTTCAGCTTGTAATAATTTCTCATCAATCCTTCCGAACACCTCCTGATTCCAAACTTTTAGACCTCGTTTTAAAATTTTGAGTTTCCCTACCAGAGAAAGGGCTATACTTTGACTATTATTCATCTTTGACAAACTTGATTTCACAAATTTGGAAAATTTGGGATGTTTAGTCCAGGTATCAAGGAACTTAAACGGGCGAGGACCCCAATTCGCATCCTCAGAGGCTAAAAATAAAGGGCAATGATCATAGAGCACTCTCCTCAACCCTTTTTCGATTAAGCTTGTGAACTTTTGCATCAATTCTGCCATGATTAGAAATCTATTAGGCCGGCTTTTTTTAGTACCCGGGCCATACCAAGTGAATTTTCTACCATAGAGAGGTAAGTCCAATAGATCACCCTTGAAAATAAAGTTATTGAAGGCGCCAAAATCTCTTGTAGCCAAACTGCAACCTTTCTATTCTTCACTGGAGCGAGTTGCAGTAAAATCTCCTGCAAAGCACAAAGGCCTAGACTGTTATGCTTTACGGGCAAGCAGAGCAATCCATGCAGCTTTCCTATCTCTATCCATACATGGGGCATAGATGTTAACAAAATCACAATCAATATCATCTTCATTTCAGTGCCCCCAAATGCAGAAGTAGTTATCAGCACATTTTGATCCTTCTAAAGCAAAAGCATCCTTTCTCCAAATAATGCCCAAACCACCTGAAAGACCCGTGGCTTGAGTCAAAATAAAATCAAAATCATCACAACTCCAAATAAGATGACCTTTTGCCCTATCAAAGTTTTGAATCTTTGTTTCTTGCAGTAGTGCCATGTTAATTTTATTTTTCAAAATCGCCCTTTAACCGCCTTGCATCTTTTCGGTCGTGTGAGGCCCCGAACATTCCAAGATAGAATTTTCATAAGGAAACAAAATTTCAGAAGCACCTCAAGATTAAAGAAAGGTACCTAGACAAGAGGTACTTCTCCCATGTTAAACACCTCATCCATCCCCAAATTGTGGTACTTTAATATGTTTGCTATTTTTGAAATGGCCACCTCATCTGCACAATCAACTTCAGTCCCCAAGATTTTTCCTAAATTGAAAATAACTTTAACTTCTTCCATAATGATAGAGTTTCTTCGCTCAAAATCCCCATCTGATAGTGATGCATTTACCGCCACTGGTTATCTGTTTGCTATTTTGGGGTAGTCTTTCTTCATCTTACCTTTCTTTGTCTTCTTCTTGCTTCTCAACAGGACCTTTGAGCACTATGCATTATAGCAGTCACCAATAAGTTTCCATTTCTTGTTTTTCTGCTGAATGATGTTATCCATTTGAATCAAGTGGTCATTTGAATCTTCCATGGTGTCTGATTTGGGAAGTTCTTCCCCAAACTCAGTCAACGAGTTAAGGATTTGTTCCACCCCTTTAGTACAATCAAAAGAAGACTCAGGAACCCTGTAACCCTCATCACTATTAACATGAGTTGGGCTTTGGCCTAGTCCAGAGGAGAAGCTAGCAGTTAGAGGAGCTAGGCCCAATTTGGAGAACCGCAACCTAACCCATCAAAACTCTTTCACAATCCGTAGTTTCTGACCTGCCTACATTTTGCAAGTCCTATTGTTGAGGACACAAGGTTTTCTAGACATTAAACTCAATGACCCTCAATATAAGGAAACGCCAGTCGCCTATTTCTTCAAAACCTCATCATCACCCCACATAGACCTCCCTATCGATAACACTAGCCCTCAAAATTCCATTACCCAAGATCAATTTTTCCAACACGCAACCATTCATATCCTCCTTGGAACCAGCACAATCAAGCACTCCGACGCTATCATGACCTTCTGTGATTTCCTTTGAAAATGACGCCGACGATGCCGTCAGAGTCTGACCATATATTTTCAAAAAATCAAAACCTCTATTCACCCACATTTTCAAAATCTTCAACCGTTTCTTGGACTCTGATCTGGAAATTTTTTTCATCAATCTTTTTTACTTCTGAAGTAGTGGAAAAAACCATACCATATTTAAAGTATTTTAGTTTCATTGTGTCATCATCCAACCCTAAGAAATACCCCCATAACTCTAAAATATTTGCATATGAATCCACAGACCATGCATAAATTAGAATACCTATGCATTTTAGCCAAACACACCGGGTACAAGAGGAGAACTTTGCATCCCATCTCATTATCATAATAAACCACCTTTTTAATTTGACTAACCGTCCTTCTCAACAGATTTTAATAAGGAATCATCTGCAAAAGAAAGAATAAAAACATTTGTCCCCAAAGTCTTAATTGATATCCCAGATAATCCTTCTTTTTGAATGCAATCTTCCAAATAGTCAATGTTGCAGTGTTTAATTGAGAATCCGACCAAGTTATTTGATAACCATGACTCAATTTTAGCATTTTGTGTACCTAAACACTGTTTAGTGGCTGTAGGGATGTCACTTACCTTTCATTCATTCAGATCAGAATTCCCTTTAACAATATCAGCATATGATCTTCTACCAACATTATTCTTTGTACGCTCCATCACTTTTCTATCCCTGGGTTGCTCCTTAGAGTATATCCATGATTGACCCCCGTGCTTCCATAGAGGCAGTTTTTTTGTCATCGAATCTTATAAACCTAAACCTTTTCCTACCCTTATTTCTTTTTGATGGAATGAACACATCCACCACCTTATGGCATTTCTCAAAAATCCCTTTAATCTATGGCGCATCAACCCTATCTGGGATGTTATTCACAATGATCAAAAATACTTTCCTTTAAGAAAATAACTCTTTCTCTTTCGAACCACCCCTTTTCTTCTTCCTCACTTATTGCCATTCTTCATCATAATCAACATCGTACCCACCTCCTTCTTTCTCCCTTTTACCAAGGGTGTCACACTGATCGTCATCTAAATGATGATGAGTTGGGGTCTTCTAGTACCTATCCATGAGTATGGAAATTTCTTCCCTTCATATTCTCGTACTATTGCTTCGATTCGATTTTTCTCTACCACTTGACTGTTTGGGCATGCTAGGCATTTGGGCATGCCATGTTTGATTCTTAAAAGAGAGAGTCGCCAATTAATTTTTTTTAAGAAAAACTTAGAAACCATTTTAAAAGCTACTTATCTTTTGTGAAATCAAAAACTTCTAGTTCCGAGGATTATGGAATGAGAGGGGAAGGAGCCCGTTGGGACTAAAGCACCCCCTCTCATCCTATCTTGCGATAGGCCTCTAGTCAACATCCTTATAATCAAATTAACAATCTTATTGTGTCCTCAAATAACACATAGATATAGATATACATTCAAATTCATGTTAAAAGGGTGTAAGATTGCTGATGGAAAAAAGATAGACAAAATCCATATAGTTCAAGAAGCATTCGATATGATATGAAAAAGGAACAAGGAAACTCACCAGGATCTAGTAGAGATAGGGAAACATGCGATGCATATGAAAATAGAAAATCTAGGAAAAAAGTCTCTAATCCACATAAACACATAAGGTATTCACCTAATCTAAGGTGTCGTGCGTGGAAAGTCACAATTCAATAACATCAAAATAAAATAAATTCGAAGCTAAATGAATAACTCACCTTGGGTGCGCTACAAAACAAAGGTTAGTCCACATGTTTGAACATGAATAATAAGGATTCTCCTAGATCTAACAATAACAAAGTCTTGAATTTTTCCTATCAAGGAAGTCGCAACGCTTCTATGGACATACAAGTCTCAACGGGAAGATCCAAAGAAACCTTAACCTAGAGCCAATGTAATGTCAACATAGAAGTGACATGACTTCAACATGATTGGAAATGATTCTTGACTAAGTTAACAAATCAAGATTCATCATCGTAACCTAAATTCTAGGATCCCTATCATTGAAGAATTTTTATTAAACATGACAATAATGGATGCATGATAGTAATCAAGGTATGCGCCATTTGATTTAGAGCATTCAATCTCTGGATTTAGGTTCAATTAGTCATAATCAAGACATGTTTCAATCCTTAAGGCCTTATGAAATCTTTTGGATCTAAATTGGTAAAGATTATCAAATCTATCTCAGGAATTCAAGAATTACAGAGAAGAAACATAAACTTAATAAATTGGAAATCAGTGGTTCCCATGGTTTGATTTGGATTATTTGCAGGTATAATATTCCTCTGTTAGTCTAGTTTCTATATCAAAAACGAAATCAAAGATCACATGGTGCAAACTCTGGGATTTAGACTCATATTGGACATTACTCAGATTCAATCAACTCTCTGTCCAGAAATCTTGTGAGATTTATTAAAATTAGTAAATTAACCTTAAACCACTCAAATTTCTCAAAATATTTCGTTAACTCATTAAGTTCATAGGAAAAATATTTTAAAACCCAAATGATTTGCTTATTATTCTGATCCACTCATTTTAAAAGAGGTTCACTATTCTAGAATTCTCGACAGAAAATGGCAAGTCTACAATACCCATGATCAAACTACCTTAATCACATAATTGAGATAAAGCAAAAATTGTAGTGGTAGATCTCTGGGTTATAAATACATTCCAATTGGTCTCATCTAAATCTAACGGATCATGAATATATGAAAAATCTTTGATCACAGATTGTAATTAGAATAACATCAACATTAATAAATTGATGTTCATCATCCAAACCAAACTAGATCTATGATTCTAAGGAGAATATAGATCAAGTATGATTGTAATCAACAAAAATAATACCCACTTATTATAGGAATTCATGGATTAAACCTTGAAGGAACCCCATCATTAGAGAATCTAGAAATGGGTTATAAGGACTTACTCAATCTCATGATTTGAATCTAAAACTCTTGAATTCAATTGAATCTAATAATCAACTCATAAAATAAACTTGATCTATATCCAATTCCTCTTCCAAGTTGATGATCCTTGAGAATTTGAAAGTTCAACTACCATAAGATTCAATGAAACATAAAACGTGATAGGCCTAAAACTATCCGGTCAAGGTCAAATAGCCACGTCATCACGGAAGCCCGGGCGTACAGTGCGGATTGCTCTCCAGGAAGCTCAGCTTGACCACCAAGCCCGTCAGCAATTTTCTTATTCGGTCAGAAGACTAATGGAAAGAGTAAATAGTCTCCTAAACTACTTAGAAAACTCACCATAATTCATACCCATCGATTGTAATTAGATTAGGCTTCCTAATCTAACTCACTTACCATGTATGGGTTGTCTCTTGTGCCTATAAAAGAGGCCACCTACCCTTGTTACAGGGGGTCGCATTCTGACTCTAGAGAATAGCATATAATCAACTCACTAGTACGCATATACCTGGTCAGTTTCTGGTAGTCCCGCCCAATCTGTTGGCTCACCAATAGCCGCCGGTGATCTGTTAGTGAAAGTGCACCGACGCACAACATGGACGTAGATTACCTCATTAATGGGGCCGAACCACACCAAATTCTCCTCTCTTCATCTCTCCCTCATATAATTACTCTTACCCAATTTTTGGCATCATCAGTTTGGCGCCGTCTGTGGGAACATCGATCAAGTTTTCCATCAACAAATCTTTGACTGATCATCATGCCACCGAAGAAGGGTAAGAGAACTGCCAGTGAAGTCGATTAGGAGGACTCACAGCCTGGCCAGCCGACCACCTCTTTGACCTTCGAGCAGGTCACTGTAGTTCTTGCACAACTCCTAGCGGGCCAGCGGCAAACCCAGCAGCAGATTGAAGCACTGCTGGCCCAATAGGATAAGCTCCCCCAAACCAAGCAGCAGCCTGAGAAAGGTGCGCCCAACCGAAAGCCTCCACAGGTCAGGCAACATACCCACACTACACCTGCAACCCCGTCGAGTTAGAGATGGCACAGGGATGATAAACGTAGCCAGGCCCCCAAGCGAACCTGACAATATACCTGGGCTAACCTGCTTCAGGTGGGAGACGCCAGAGACATCATAAATAGTAGGCGTGTTGTCAAAAAGGAGAGGCCAGGACATATGGCCCGGGAATCGGCTGAGGACCCTCCGCCCAGGAGCCGGGGAGAACTTAGGCACACGAACACCTGAAGCTGGAGCCGGGTCCTATCCCCAAGGACAACACACTTCGAAGAAGAGGCCTCGTCATCTGATCTGATCTACCACTCGGACATAGAAAGAAAGACCTAGCGGAAGGGCGTGAAGGCTCAAATCCAGGATCTGCAGAAATTGATCGAGCAACTGAGCCGCAAGTAGAGCCATGATCATACCAACACAGAGACCGAGTCACCCTCCATCATTCGAGTCACTGGATTCCCCATCCCATAGAAGTTTAAGCCACCGCATCTCAACTCTTACGACGGGACGGGGAGCCCAGTGGATCACGTTGTTGGGTTTGTGCCCTCAAACCATTACTTTATATAGGAGACATTGACAATTTAATATATGGATATTAGCTTTACATTTTGGTATGTATGTTTCTTTCATGAGATGATTGTTATCCTTAAGTATCATAGTAAGTAATGCGTGTATGTATGAGATACATACAAGTGAGATACGAATTGCTATTCTTTGTTACTTAGAACATGTCACAGTGGATGTTGAGACTAGGATATCTCATCAGGTTTACACTATAGCATGATTAACTACCATTGGATGGAGTGATCAATCTCAATCACTAGAGTATAACTCTTAGTTAATATGCTAGTGCTTATAGTGCATTGACGGACCTGAGCTTTCCTATTGACACTCAAGGCTGTCAATCAGTCGATAGGAACTCATAACTTGTGTAAGGTACGTGTTCTCAATCTTGAGACGATTATGAACACAGATTGTGGATATGACTGCTTTGACTTACCAATCAGTGAGGTCTATAGAAGATCAACACCTGGGTATCTTGGGTATGTCATATTCATAGGGTTGTGAACATATATTGTCAAGACAGAATCTACCCTCTGTTTCAGAGTAAGCATTCCCTTGAGAATGTCACCAAGTCGATTACTGAGTACTGCAGTCTTGTTGATAAGAGTTATCAACATGTTTGGTAATCATGAGAGGTGAATGGGACTCAAGGAATTCAAGAAGTAATCATGATTCAGGTTGACAGTAACAGTTATCTGACTACCTGAATATGATTATGAATGCTGAAGGTAGAGGGACATTAGTACAACATACAAGTCTAGTTATCGCTTTGGATATGTTCTTTTGCGTTGGAGTTCAGTTATCGTTTTATAGTGGAGTAAACGTTAACTGACCAGTTAGTTAGTTTGCTGATCAAAGAGTTTGGTCATGGTAATTAACAAACTGGTCTGAGCCAACAATTAAGAGCCTAAGAGGTCCCACTCTTAGCTCTGCCAGGATACTTGGAAAGACACTTGAGGAAGTTGTCAAGACAAGTTTGATCGATCGAAGGATGTTCGATCGATTGAAGTCTTGGAAGTCTCGATCGATCGAGAATGGTTCGATCGATCGAAGGTTCAATCGATCGAAGGTCTTCGATCGCTCGAAGTCTAGGTCGATTCTGGGAATCTATAAATATGGCAGCTGCGTTCTGGAAAATGAGTTCGTCGTTTTGAACGTTAGAAGCTGCAGAAACTATTTTAGAGCACCAAACCTTCTCCTTCCTCTCCATTAGGGTTCCCACCAACCCTAGTCCTTCCTGCAAGCATCCATAGGAGTCATAAGAGTGAAGGCCATCTAGTGGAAGCTGCTCGAAGTTCAAGAAAATCAGAATTGGGTTCAAGACACTAAGGTATAACTCTTGTCCCCTCTTGTGCGCATCTATGGAATTAACGAGTAGTAGATCCTGGGCTACCAATCAGTTATTATAACTGAAACTTTTCTGCTGCGCGTTTAAAATAATTTTAAACCTATTTTTTCCATCACACGTTCGTACCTACAAGGCCCAGATGGCATTAGTCACCACCGTCGACGAGTTACTGTGCCTGACCTTTCCCATCACTCTCAAGGAGCCAGCCGCGTAGTGGTTCCACGTTCTTAAACCCCAAACAGTTGATGACTTCAAGACACTGAGCAAGATTTTCATTAGCCATACCCAACTACTGGCCGCCAAGCAATGTAAGGGGGAATCCCTAAATGACTACGTGGACCGTTTTATTCAGCAGAGGCTTTAAATTTTCCACTTGAATGAAACAATCGCTATCATGGCCTTTTGCTTGGGAGTTCAACACACCAAAATTGCTATGTCATTTCATCGTGAGCGATCGGCAACCCTGGTGGAACTCTCAGAAAGGGTCAAAAAGTACATTGACATGGAGGAGTTCCTGAAGTCCAAGCGCACCTGCTTCACAAGAGACGAGTCCCTGAAAGCTAAACGAAAATGTGAGGACTCTGAGAAGGGTCTGGAAAAGAAGCCCAGGCAAGATCAGCAGAGAGGTGGTCGGGATCAGGCCCCGATTACCTTTGTGCCACTTTCCCAGCCAATCCACGAGGTCATGGCCATCGTTGAGAGCCAGAGGCTACTCTAGTAGCCAGCGAAGCTGAAAAGCCCGCCCGGTAAGAGAAATCGGGATAAGTTTTGCCGCTTCCACAAAGACCACGGACATGACACAGAGGATTGGTTTAAGGTTAAGATCGCCATTGAGAAGCTGATTGAGCAGGGCCATCTAGTCGAGTTTGTGGTGGCAGACAGACGACCTCAGCAAGATGCCAGAGCTTTCGAGTAGCCGCGACCCCTCGGGAAAATCAATGTAATCTCTGGAGGAACTTCGGGCGGAGGGGATTCACAGTCGGCCAGGAAGAGACATACTTCGGCATCCCGATCGGATATCTGGCATGTCTGATTCACCAGCTCCCCCCCGATCGATGTGCTAATGTTCTCATCCGAGGACACGCTAGACTTGTATTACCCTTATGATGATCCACTAGTGGTGATGCTCTCCGTAGCAAAATATATGGTTAAAAGGGTGTTGGTGGACACGGACAGCTCCTCTGATATCATGTTCATCTCAGCATTCGATCAGCTCAGGATATCCAGGGATCAGCTCTGACCAGTGGCCACTCCCTTGGTAGGTTTCAATGGGTCTAGCACACAATTGCTTGGTACCATCAAGCTCCCGGTACTTATAGGGACTTACCCCCAACAGACATCTGTACTGGCAAATTTCATAGTTATAGAAGCTCCATCCGCGTACAACGCTATCCTCGAGAGACCAACTCTCAACAAAGCTAAGGCGGTTGTGTTGACGTACAGCCTGGTGGTCAAGTTTCCAACCCCCTAGGGACCTGGAACCTTACATGGAGACCAAGCGACCACTTGGAGCTGCTATGTCATCTCCTTATGTGGAAAGGCCGTCACTGAAAAATTGAACATTCAGGAAATGGACCCAAGGGACCAAAGTAATAAAGTAGGTCCGGTGGAAGAGTTGGAGCAAGTGGTGCTAAACCTGAAGTATCCCAACCGATGCGTTAGCATAGGCACTCTCTTGGAGCTAGGCCTTAAGGAGTAGTTGATCGAATTCCTACAGTAGAGTTAGGATGTCTTCGCCTGGAGCCATGAAGACATGCCTGGGATAGATCCCCGGGTCATGTCTCACCATATCAACGTCAACCCGGACTCCTACCCAGTCAAGCAAAAGAGGCAGGGTATGGCATCTGAAAGACAGGCGGCGGTATGTGAAGAAGTCAAGGAGCTCCTAAAACAAATTTCATCCATGTAGTCCATTATCCCGACTAGTTAGCAAATGTGGTTCTAGTCAAGAAAAGCAATAGGAAGTGGAGAATGTGTCCGGATTTCACTAACCTTAATAAGGCCTACCCCAAGGATTGCTATCCATTGCCTAGGATAGACCTCCTTGTGGATTCCACTGCCGGACATGAACTCCTCTCATTCATGGATGCCTACTTAGGGTATAATCAAATCTGCATGTACCCCGGGGATGAAGAGAAGACCTCCTTCATCACGGACCAAGGAATGTACTGCTACAAGGTAATGCCCTTTGGCCTAAAAAATGCCAGGACAACCTAACAACGCTTGGTCAATCATATGTTCAAGGATCTAATCCAGAAATCCATGGAAGTATACATTGATGGTCTCTTGGACAAAAGCTGAGACGAGTCTGACCATCTTGACCATCTGGCCGGGGCCTTCAACATTTTGAGGAAGTTTGGAATAAGGTTGAACCCAGCCAAGTGCATATTTGGCGTCTCGTCCGTGAAGTTTTTGGGGCACCTAGTCAGCAAACAGGGTATCGAAGCAAACTCCAAGAAAATCCAGGCCATCAAAACATGCGGTCGCCCAGGTCAATCAAAGAAGTTCAGAGCTTGGCCGGGGGGGGGGTCGCGACATTGAACATGTTTGTCTATTGAGCTAACGATTGGTGTCTGGAATTTTTCAAAATCCTCCGCAAGGCCTTTCAATGGTCAGAGGAGTGCCAGGAGGTGTTTCAGGAGCTCAAGAAGTACTTGGCATCACCCCCTTTACTCTCAACATCCGTGCCAAATGAGGAATTGTTCTTATATTTGGCAGTATCACCCTCAGCGATCATCTCGACTCTCATCCAATAAGAACACGGGATACAATTCCCGGTCTACTACACCAGCCGGGCACTTCAAGGCACGGAATGCAGATATTTCTTCATAGAAAAGCTCGCCTTTGCCCTCATTACTTCTGCCCAGAGACTTCGCTAATATTTCCAGGCCCATGCAAACATGGTCCTGACAGATTAGCCTCTCTGCCGGATCTTAAGCAGGCCTAAAATATCCAGAAGGCTCGTCAAGTGGGCCTTAGAGTTAGAGGAATTCGAGGTAACCTACAGACCCCACTCGGCGATCGAGGGATAAGCCATAGCAGATTTTCTCTTGGAGTTCACATACCCAGAAGACCCGATTGAAGAGTTTGACTTGCCCTACCTACCGCCTGGGCTACAAAAAGACATCCCGACCTAGATACTTTACGTAGACGGGTCTTCCAACAAGCAAGGCAGTGGGCTGGGGATCATCCTGACTACTCCTGATGGAATCCAGCTTGAGTATGCACTGAGGTTCGGGTTCTGTGCCTCCAACAACGAGGCTGAATACGAAGCCCTGTTGGTTGGATTATAGTTTTCTACTTCAATGCGTGCACAGCAGGTTTAAGGGTACAGTGATTCCCAGCTTGTGGTTAACCAAGTTAATCAGGCGTATGAGGCTCGGGAAGATAACATGGTAACTTACCTAGCCCTTGTCCAAACGGTCTCGAGAAAGCTTAAGGGTTTCTCGATCACACAAATCCCAAGGGAAGAGAACACTAGGGCCGATCAGTTAGCCCGCCTTGCCTCATTCTCTGAGTGAGACTTGCCCGGGATAAGGATAGAATACTTACCCGAGCTAAGTGTGATAACCTCGGAAGGCATGGAGGTCGAGCTGGTCACCTTAGTCCCCAGCTAGATGGATCCGATCACAACATTCCTCACAATTGGCGCGCTACCTGATGAAAAGGAAGAAGCCCGTTGAGTCAATTACCGAGCAACCAGATATCACATTATTGATGGAATCCTCTACAAAAGGGGGTTCTCTATCCCTTATCTCCGTTATGTCCACCCTACACAGGTCCAGGCAGTGTTGTATGAGATCCACGAGGGATTTTGTGGGAACCACGTTGGAGGCTGGGCAATTTCGCGAAAAGCCTTACTGCAAGGTTATTACTAGCCAACAATGGCCCGGGATTCCCAGAAGTATGTAAAGAGGTATGACAAGTGCTAGAGATACTCCTCTATGATCAATGACCTGGAGAACACCAAACACACATCCTCAGCCCGTAGCCGTTCGCTCAATAGGGCATCGACATCGTTGGTCCCCTCTCGATCATAAAAGGGCAAGTTAAGTTCGCTGTCATCACTGTAGACTACTTCACCAAGTGGGTGGAGGCCCAGCCTTTAGCAACAATTATTGAGAAAAGATGGAAAGTTTCATTGAGAAAAATATCCTGTGCAGGTTCGGCATTCTCCGGGTTCTGGTCAACGATAATAGCAGACAGTTTGACACCCCGCTATTTAGGTAGTTCTGCTCGGGCTATGGAATATCCAATCATTACTCTTCTCTCGAGCATCCTCAAGCTAATGGCCAAGCCGAGGTGAGAAACTAGATAATCCTGCCATCAATCAAACCAGGCTTGAAAACTCCAAGGGCCATTGGGCAAAAGAGTTACCGACCCTCTTGTGGGCCTACCGCACCACCCCCCGAGCGGCAATGGGAGAGACACCATTCTCACTCACCTACGGCATTGAGGCGGTAGTCCCTACGGAGCTCGAGTTACCCACACATCGGGTGGCAAATTTCAGCAAGCAGAACAACGAAGATGCCCTCAGAGCAGAACTTAACTTGGTAGAAGAAAAAATAGACCGGGCATATCTGAAAGTGGCAGCTTACAAACAGAGGGTCTCCCGGTACTTCAATAGCAAAGTCAAGCACCAGAGTTTCTAGGTTGGGGATCTCATTCTAAAGGCGGTAAACTAGTCTACCAAAGTCCTGAGCTATGGGAAGTTATGGCTAAACTAGGAAGGACCATACCAAGTTACGCGGGTCGTCCGTCCGGGCACCTATTGGTTACAAACTCTGGATGAGCATGAACTTTCCCACCCTTAGAATATTCAACGCCTATGAAAGTATTTTCAGTAATGCTCAGACGCGAGTGGGTTAGCACTGGTTATGAAGTTATGTAGCTCTACTTGAGCAGTTATTATAAATTTTTGAAGGAAATAAAGGTTTTCTATTCTTACTACAAGCAATGCTCCCTACCAGTGTTCCATAAAAAAAGACCTCGGGTTCATACCCGAGGCAGAAAAAGACCTCAAGATCACACTCGAGGCACAAAATGACCTCCGGGTCCACACCTGAGGCACAAAAAGACCTCAAGATCATACCCGAGGCACAAAAGGACCTCAGGTTCGCACCCGAGGCACAAAAGACCTCCGGTTAAACCCCGAGGCACCGGCTTTGCTTAGGCCCAACCAATAATGGGGGCAAATCCCCCTAGGTGGTTGATGATAGCAAGCCTCAAAAGACCCTGCAACCACCCACATTTCAGGTTGGTTTCCTACAGTCATACTTTTTGCAAACACCTGACTTAGCAAACGCTTGGGCGCAAGGGCAAGGGAACTACCAGAGCAAAACATGAAATCACACCAGGCACTAATAGGGGATGGAATCCTAGGACATTCCTAACATTCCTAAGTACCTCAGTGCCCAGAGAAATCGCCTGGATAATAAACTCATACACAGTACCGGGCGGGACCTTTAAAATAGGTCCCTATAAGACCAAGTATTCTCTATCGGTTATAGTCCTAAATCTTTTGCTAAGGTAAGGATTTAGATCGGCTAACAATCGGTCGGGTATTGGCAATCGCAAACAGGCATACATGTACAAGTAATAAAAATAGTTGATGAAAAAGATGGCCTCAGAGGACCTTTTCATTAATTGAAAATAAAAACTGTACATTGCCTGGGGCAGTTGTAGTAGCCCGCAACAAAAAAAAAAAAAAAAAAACAAGCTGCTACCACTGGTCGTTCACAATGACCACCTCTTCACCAGTGGCTGCAGTCCCGACCGGTCCAGATTCATCGGCGGCCTCCTCACCGGCTTGATCTTCCTTCCAATAGTCGGACTCTGCCCACGAAAATCCTGAGAAGTACCAGTCCGGGTGGTCTGAAGCAGCCCGGGAGGTCAGATTAACTTAGCCTTTGAGGAAACCCGCCCCAAACTCCTCGTCTGCATCCTTGGCCTCGGCCTCCCAAGCAACGCTGAGCTCGAATAGAGTCACTGACTGGACCTCTGCCTCCTTCTCAGTAGCCTATCTCCCAGCCTCTGCAGCCGCTGTCTTAGCCTCTGCAGACTTTCGAGCAGCCCGCTCGGTTGAAACAAAGTTGCGAGCCTCCTCCAGCTCCAGGGCTAAAGCCCTGGACTTCATCTCAGCCACGGACAGAGCAAAGCCTGTAGATTCCCGGGTGGACTTTTCTACAAACAGAGTCACCTCAGGAGCGGCAAGCTTCTTGGCCACTTCGGGCAGGTGTAGACACCCCGATTTTGACCAAACGTCAAATCCAGGGATTGGTTACCTCTTAAGACCGATGATGATGATTACCGGTAAAATTCAAAAATTTTCCAGAGAATTCAAATTCTTCAAAGATTCTTCAAGAAAAGTTTCAAAATCAAAGAAAAAATCAACGAAGGAAAAATTGGGTATTCGGGAGGAACCTGAGAATACCTTCAAAAGGAATATATATATAGTAATAATAATAAGATACATAAAATAAAAGAGAAGAAAGAAAGAGTTCTGATATATATTGATCGGGAGAGAACAAATCCTAATTATACACCTTAACTCACATTTGTTAGCTGTTTTTATCCTGTTTTTATGTAGTTTTACTTTATTTTCTACTTTCTGTCAGGTTATAGAGGAAAGCAAGGAGATCTGGTTAAATAAGGTGAAAAAGCAAGCAGAAAGAAGTTGGAAAGAGACCCTCGCTAGAGCGGCCCGCTCGCGCGAGATCCCATAATTCGCTCGCGCGACCCTCGCGCGCGACCTGCCCAATTACGCGTTCGCGTGGCCCGCTCACGCGATCCATACAAAAACAAAGTTGCATAATATGCTCTACTGAAGAATCCTGTGCAAACGAGACTGCTTAATGACGTCCGAATTGGAAATTATAGCTGTTTTAGGTAGTTTCGGGATAGGAAAGCTTCAAAAATTCCTTGTAAACTCTATATATATGGGGATTTTATAAGTTTTTAGGGTTACACATACATCTAGGGAGCTATTCATATACATTCATTCAAGGCTTTGAAGGCAAGGGAGAAGAGCAAGTTTGAAGGTCTCTCATGGCTTCCATCCAACCAATCTTCATGCTTTCAACCATCATGAACAACTAAACTCCTAATCTAGGGTTTCAATGAAACCCTAGCTATGTAAAGGGGGATTTTCTGTGCTTTTCTACTCTAAGATTTTATGTTTTGGGATAGTGATTGTATGTTGGTGGATTATTTATATATAATCAGTTTTAATGTTAATAATCAATAGTATTTTGGATCTATTCTTGTCTTAGATTTTTCCTTATGCTTATTGAACTCAATAGTCTTTGATTTCTGTGATTGATAGGAGTATTTACATACAATGGTGCTTATGTGATTGTGACGTTTACATCTTTTATAATCCATGCTTAGGAAAGATGGGTTATGCTACACCCTAGTTATAGGTAGATGATTCATGTGAACCATAGATGGATTATGCTTAGATTGAACTAACAATATTCTCTTGACGATACTATTGGGCTTGTAGCTACAATAAATAGATCATAACTATCCAAACATAGAATTTAGATTAGAAAGTATAGAACCCCAATGCATAGTTAGTGGTGGACTTGTAATCCTAGATCTCATCTCCATATATTTAAATGAACTTTAAATTTTGCATACAAGTTTACTTAGATTTACTTCTAGATTTTATTCTAAAATTTCATAGTCTACTTCATAGTTTAATTAGTAGTAATAATCAAATTCTAAACCAATCAAACTCCCGATTTTCTTATAACTAGCTAGATTAGATTTTAGTAATTAAAGGATTAAAAATTAACAATCTCTGTGGGTTCGACCTTTACTTTCCACACTACAAATCTTTTGAAAGTAAAGCACAAATAAGCATACTTTTATATCTTGATTTTGACAAGATCATATATAAGGAGAAAGTGAAAAGAAAAAGAATTTTGAAAAAGTCTTGAAAAGAAAAGAAAAAAAGAAAAAAAGAAAAAAGAAGTAAAAGGATACATAGGAATGTATACCATGCATATGGGTACATTTTAACAGGGTACTTTGCAAATATAAGTACATAAGTATATACTTTACTAGATAAATTAGGTTTATGTCAATGTATATGTTGAAAATTAAAGAGAGGGCAAAATTCTATTAGCCCCGACACGCGGGAAAGCTGGCGGCACTCATTGAGTGCCGCCCGGCATTCAGCGAGTGCCGCCCGGCATTCAGTGAATGCCGCCGACAACCATCGAGTGCCGCGAACTGTAACAAACTACTTTTCTCACATATTCTAGAAGAAAATTTGCACATGGATTTCCACCCGAATTTACCCATTTAACCTTGTCATGTTGGTCTATATAAACATGCCTTCATTTCTTTAGTTGGGACTTGGAGTCTTACTTTTAAATTTTTCACTTAAAATCTTAGAGAGATACAAGAGAGAGAGAGAGAGATATATATATAATAGGGAGAAAATTGAAGAAATAAAAGTTTTCTTGAAGAATTGGAAGGAGAATTTGAAGATTGTGAAAGAGCTTCCCAAGAAATTGAAGAAATCCTTGAGGTCATAGAGGTAACCTCTCAATCCTTGGTAGAATTAGGTGAATTCAATCACAAGTTCATAGTTCTAGGAACTTTACACATTTTCAAAACCTCTCTTCCTACCCCATTTCATCACACACCACTGAGAGCTTGTGATTGAATTTCATAATGTTTCACTAACTTGGATCCAAAATAGAGCTTTGGATTTATGAATAAAAGAGTTTTGACTTGAAATTTTCAAATAACCTTTGATTTCTTTTCTTTGGTCTATATTCTTCTCAAGTGATCTATGAGATCTTCAATATCTCATTAGATTTCTTTGTGATTGATCCTCTAGTTCCCTATGATCCTATGAGCATTGCATTAGCTAGGAAACCCGGGGCGCTGGGCTTGACGCGGTCATTGCATTACAGGATAATTTCATGCATTATATTAGTCTTGTGTGCTTGCATGCTTGGTTATTAGCGTAGTTTTTTTTTTTTTAATCGAGTCAGTCCTTAGTTTATGTATGGTACTCGTTCAACTAAACTTGAATTGAATCTGCTTAATCTCGAACTTGAACGCACACTTAGAGGCCTTAGGACATCAACACAAGCTCCAAGAGCTCGGTTGATGTTAGACGACGAGTCCACACCGGAACCGTCATCTTTGTTTGAATCAGAAATCCGTAGTACCCGTAACCGTTTAAGAACAACGAAAATGATAAAAATCGAACCGATCCCAATGGACGATTTTGAACATAACCGGAATAATGGAAATAATCAGAATAATGGGGATAATCTTAACATACCTCCACCACCACCATTAAAGGACTATTTCACTCCTACTGCCTACACACCACCGTCGTGTATTGCATTACCGGAAGTGACGGCAACTCATTTTGAAATCAAATCATCAACTATTGTGCTCCTGCCGTCCTTTCACGGGCGTGTTAAGGAGGACCCTTATAATCATCTAGGCGAATTTCAGGGTATCTGTGCGACTTTAAAGATTCAGAACTTAACAGATGATGAGTTAAAAATGCGTCTGTTCCCGTTTTCACTTAAAGATAAGGCGAAGTACTGGCTCTAATCGTTGGAGCCAAATTCAATAAGAACATGGGATGAGTTGCAAACTGCGTTCCTACAAAAATTCTTCCCCATAACTAGGACGAATCAGATTAGAAAACAAATAACTAATTTTACAATGCAAGATGGGGAGACACTTTACGATACATGGGAACAGTTTAAAGAACTCTTACGTTCTTGCCCTCATCACCAGATACCCAAATGGCAGTTGGTGCAAGTCTTCTATGAAGGATTAATTCCCGCCGTCTGAAACATCGTCGACGCTATTTGTGCGGGGACGTTCCTCCACAAGAGTGCCGATGAAGCATGGAAGATATTTGAAACTTTAAGTGAAAACTCTATGCACCAAGCAGTATCCGTACGACCTGAGGGACACCTTATACCTCACCTAAAGAGAGAGGCGAAAGTTGAGTCTAATCATTCATATGAAATCCAAGAATTAAATAGAAAAATGGACCAACTTATGATGATGGGCCGCATGCAAGGGCCACCTCCTTCTGCTGAAATATGCCAGTTATGCTCAGATTCGTCGCATTCGACATTAGCATGTCCGTCCGCGTCCCAGTTCCCGAAATTTGTGGAACAACATATAAATGCTGTCCAACAGTTCCAATGACCTAATTATAACCCCGGGGGTTATAAACCGGACTCGACATGGGGAGCTCACCCGAACCTTTCTTGGAACTCTAATAGTGAGAAACCATATTCGAAACCCGATACGACGAATTTTCCTAATGCGTATCGGCAACAACCTAATCAGTATAAGCAGCCTCAAAATCAACAAAATCAATACCAACAGCCGCCTTTTCGCACTAATCCTCTAAGAGATAAAACTTTCGAAGAAAGCGTGTTAGCGTCATTAAAAAACCTCGAAGCGCAGTCACAATCACAATCTCAACTTGTTAACTCTCACACGCAGGCAATAGCTAAATTGGAATCCCAGATGGGCCAGTTAGCTAATACATTGAATCGACTTAATGAGGGAAAATTACCAACTCAACCTGTGCAAAATCCTAAGGGTCAGTATGAGGTGAGTTCGGCTAGTGATCAAGTTAATGCTGTCTCAACAAGGACCACCGAACATCCTGAGGAGGTCATACCTCCTCCCGAGGCAAGAAAAGATAAAGGTAAAGAAAAAGAAAAGAGTAAAATGGAAGGGAATGTAACTCCAGTTTCGAAAGACGCTAATCCTCTAGTATCCACTAAAACATCTAAAGCAGCGAATCCTTCCGATTATGTGCCCAGAATGCCATTCCCACCGAGCGGGGAAGCCCCGGCTCACTTCACCAGAAAAGCACGAAACCGGAAGATATTCTTGAAATATTTAAAGAGGTAAAAATCAATATTCCACTACTAGATGCGATTAAACAGATACCTCCGTACGCTAAATTCTTAAAGGATCTATGCACTCAAAAGAGAAAGTCTAGAAACCATTTATCTAAGAAAGTTTTCTTAACGGAAAAGGTTAGCTCCATGTTTCATAACAATACTCTAAAATACAAGGATCCCGGTACTCCAACCATCGCTTGTCACATCGGGGATAAATACATTCATCGGGCTCTCCTTGATTTAGGAGCGAGTGTGAATTTGCTCCCCTACTCGGTACATGAACATTTGGGTTTAGGAGAACTGAAACCGACGGCAGCCACTTTACAATTAGCCGATAGGTCAATTAAAGTTCCACGGGGGGTAGTGGAAGATGTTTTGGTAAAAGTTGATAGATGCTACTATCCGGTAGATTTTATCGTTCTAGACACTGAACCCGTCCTAGATGCTAGTAAACAAGTCCTAGTCATTCTAGGACGTCCTTTCCTAGCCATGGCCAATTCGATTATTAACTGTAGGACTGGTGTGATGGATATAACATTTGGTAACATGACCGTGCATCTTAACGTCTTTAATGCATCTAATCAACGACATAGAGATGATGAAGAGGCAGACTGCTATGCCATAGACCTAATAGATGAATTAGTCGAAGAGGCAATGCCTTTTATGTTGACTAAGGAGGCCTTGGAAGCATGCCTATCGCATTTCAATTTTAATGATTTCAACATTGACACGAATATTGAAGATGCAAATACTTTATTGGAATTAGTAAACACGACCAATGCACTTCCATGAAAACCTAAAATAGAGGCTTTACCGCCTCTTGCACATGAACCAGTCATACCATCCATTGAGTGCCCTCCAACACTCGAACTTAAGCCATTGCCGGATTCTCTGAAATATGCATTCCTAGGATCTAAAGCGACCCTTCTAGTCATAATCGCGTCAAATTTAACTGAAATTCAGGAAGTACAGCTAATCGAGGTTCTAGGTAATCATTAAAAGGCGATTAGATGGACGGTCGCCGATCTAAAAGGAATTGACCCGTTCGTTTGCATGCATAGAATAAATTTAGAAGAAAGTGCTAAACCTTCTAGGGAAATACAACGACGTCTCAACCCTAACATGAAAGAAGTGGTTATGAAGGAAGTTATAAAACTATTAGATGCCGGTATTATCTACCCAATCTCCGATAGCAATTGGGTCAGCCCAACTTAGGTTATCCCAAAAAAATCAGGTATTACGGTCGTACCTAACAAAAAAGGAGTCCTTATACCCAACCGGCAAACTACTGGTTGGCGGGTATGTATTGACTATAGAAAACTTAATTCGATGACTCGTAAGGACCACTTCCCTCTTCCATTTATTGATCAAATCCTCGAACGTCTGTCCGGTCAGAGCTATTATTGTTTCTTAGATGGATACTCTGGTTACAACCAGGTGCCCGTTTATCCTGATGATCAAGAAAAGACGACGTTCACATGTCCCTTTGGAACCTTTGCCTACCGTCGTATGCCATTCGGGTTGTGCAATGCACCGGCAACCTTTCAACGGTGTATGATGGCAATTTTCTCAGACATGGTTGAGAAATTTCTCGAAGTATTTATGGACGATTTTTTAGTTTTCGGGCCTACATTTGAGGAATGCCTTAAAAATCTCACGAAAGTCCTCGCCCGGTGCGAGGAAGCTAATTTGGTATTAAGTTGGGAAAAGAGCCATTTCATGGTTCAAGAGGGAATAGTCTTGGGTCACGTTGTTTCCAAGCGGGGTATAGAGGTTGATAAAGCAAAAATTGAGTTAATAGACAAACTTCCACCGCCATCGTCCATTCGTGAAATCTGTTCCTTTCTAGGTCATGCCGGTTTTTAAAGACAATTTATCAAAGACTTTAGCAAAATTTCACGGCCCTTGTGCAACCTACTTTCCAAGGATGTTCCTTTTGTCTTTGACAACGAGTGTCTGAAAGCTTTTGAGACGTTGTGAACCTTACTATCCACGGCTCCGGTAATCCAATCACCCGATTGGTCCTTACCGTTTGAATTAATGTGTGATGCTTCCGATTATGCCGTTGGATCTGTTTTGGGACAAAAAGTTAATAAAATTCTGCACGTAATTTATTACGCAAGTAAAACACTAAATGATGCGCAATTGAATTATACGACTTCGGAAAAAGAATTATTAGCGGTTGTGTTTGCCCTGGATAAGTTCCGCTCATATCTTTTAGGGTCAAAAGTTATTGTTTATACTGATCATGCCGCATTACGTCATCTATTGAATAAGAAAGAAACGAAACCGAGACTAATCCGATGGATTTTACTCCTTTAGGAGTTTAATTACGAAATACGGGACAAAAAGGGTTATGAAAATGTAGTAGCTGACCACTTGTCACGAATTCTTATAGAATCTAATGATCTTACCCCCCTAAAGGATTCATTTCCGGACGAACAATTATTTGCATTATCCACCATCAAGCGTCCATGGTTCAGTGATATCGTCAACTTCTTAGCTACAGGACATATCCTGAATAAGTGGTCTCGTTTAGACAAAGATTGGTTCTTTTCTCAAATTAAACATTACTACTGGGACGACCCACTGTTATTTAAACACTGTTCTGATCAAATTAGACGACGTTGTGTTCCGGAGAGTGAGTTTAATTCTATATTAAACTTCTGTCACTCTCTAGAATGCAGAGGACACTTTGGTGGCCGGCGTACGGCCGCTAAAGTCCTCCAAAGTGGATTATATTGGCCAACACTGTTTAAAGACGCACATGAATTCTGTCAGAACTGTTTACGTTGTCAACAAACAGGTAACATATCACGTCGTGATGCGATGCCCCTGACCCCAATTCTTATTATAGAAATCTTTGATGTGTGGAGCATCGACTTTATGGGTCCGTTTCCCTCGTCGTGTGGTTTCGAATACATTTTAGTTGCGGTCGACTATGTTTCTAAGTGGGTGGAGGCAGTGGCGACGAGAACCAACGACCATAAAGTAGTGGTTCAATTTATAAAAGATAATATATTTTGTCGATTCGGTACGCCACGGGCAATTATAAGCGACGGGGGTAAACATTTCTGTAATCGTTACTTCGAAGCCCTCGTCCGAAAATATTCCGTCACCCATAAAGTAGGAACCGCATACCACCCGGAAACCCAAGGCCAAGTTGAAGTGTCTAATAGAGAGGTAAAAAGTATATTAGAAAAAACGGTACGTCCAGACCGTAAAGATTGGTCACAACGACTGACCGATGCGCTTTGGGCTTATTGCACAACTTTTAAAACTCCTATTCGGATGTCTCCTTACCGACTAGTATTTGGAAAAGCGTGCCACCTACCGGTAGAACTGGAACATCGATCCTATTGGGCCGTAAAAACGCTTAACCAAGATATAAAAGCGGCAGGATGCCATCATAAACTTCAATTGCAAGAACTTGAAGAATTGAGAAAGGAAGCGTATGAAAATTCGAGAATCTATAAAGAACGATCTAAAGCTTTTCATGATAAAATGATTGTAAGAAAGAATTTTGAAGTTGGACAACGCGTATGGTTATTTAACTCGAAATTAAGGTTGTTTTCAGGTAAGTTACGGTCCCGATGGGACGGTCCGTTCACTATAACACAAGTGTTCCCGCATGGGGCGATCGAAATTCAAGATGCAAACGGTGGAACACCGTTCAAGGTAAATGGACAACGACTTAAGCCGTACCGGTTGGAAGAGACAGAAGAAACAGAAATTGAATCTATAGATCTGGTAGATCCGATCTATGTAGACTGAGCCTTGCATCGGTCGAGCTAGCGACGTAAAACTTAGCGCTTCTTGGGAGGCAACCCAAGCTTTAGTTAGAATTTTCTTCAATTTTGTACACTAGTTAGTAGTTTTTGGCCAGTGTCTGAGCGTTAAAACACCCCTAAAGATGAAAATTTCAAATTATATAATATTTATACAAGAAAACAGAAAAGAAAAATGAGAAACCTACATCTCGCGTGCGCAGCCTGCTCGCGCGGTGCGCCCGCGCGAGATTGCCCCTTAGACAAAATTTCTTCTAGTTTTTATAACAAGCCTCAGCTCTTGCTCACGCCTAGAATCGCGCGAGCGAGACCCTCACTGGAGCGGCCCGCTCGAGTGAACCTGGGACTTAGAAAATATTTCTAAATAAACGAAAAGGGAGCCTCAGCTTTCCCTTGTGCCTCAAATCGCAGACGCGAGGTTCTCGCTGGAGCGGTCTGCTCGGGCGGACTTTAGACTTATAAAATTTTTGTATGAAACTATAAACAAAGTCTCAGCTTCACCTCGCAGAGGGATCCGTGCGCGCGAAGCTCGCTCGCGCGAGGTTTCCGTCCCTTTAAATACAGGGCTGAGCCCTAATTTTCAGAAAACCCTTTCCTCTCTCTCTCTCTCTCTCGGCGATTCTCTCTCTCTCCTCTCTCTACCACAAACCACCACCTTCTACCACCACACCACCACCAATCATCATCACTTTACATCGCCATGGACCGCCGCCGAAACACCGAACCCACCAAACACCGCCGCTACCGCCACTGATCTGTCGCCAAAAACCACCCCCTAATCTCGAATCTTTGAGCTGCAGGTATATATATACTAATCCCGAATCTCCTAATTTTCAACATCTATATATATATATATACGTAGATGAATGAGACCCTAATCACTAATTTCTTGGATATTCATACATATGATCACTCACGATTCTTTGATATACATACCACACATACTCTGGAGTCTTTGTGAGTAGATCGATTTAGGGTTAGTAAATTTAGAATTTTTTTTTTCTTCTCTTCCCAAATCTATATTCCTATACTGAGATTACATACAAGTATGTGCCTTGGGAATTTTCGTATGCCCACTTTTGTTTCCCAAAGATGGGTAGACTCATGCAGATTTTCACATAGATATATGGAGCCGTCTATATATGACTCTACACGTGGACTTACAGTTAACTCTACGTGCACACAACCCCTGAATTGAACTAGAAGTATTTTCTATGATTAAGATTAAGACGACATCATGTGTTAATGATTGCTCACTACACACCTACTGAATTGTGTGACATGAACCCTTGTATTCGAACTATACAAGCACTGAGCGACTCTTTTAACAGTGGTCAATAGGGCTGTGAATTTTTGCGCATAGCCGTACGCATGTCCTGCATTCCAACCTTGGGTGGAAATTGAGTCGTTGGTTTCTATACAAAGGGCCATAAACACCTTTGTTGAAAATCCCTCATATTTGTTGACATTTTATCCATTCTGCACATTTGAAATACGAAAGATACTTGTAAACGTAACTTCAATTGCTACGAATTTTCAATTTTTCATTTCTTTGGGCTTATATTGACACATATCTAACCCCTATGTCACGCCATGATTTCTTTTCACAAACCTAGATAATTTAGACGTATACGTCTCTCAAATTATGTCATTTAAGATTTGTGCTTATCTATTTATAATGCGTTATGATGTGCATGCAGTCATATCTTCCCAAAAATTGGTGCCTCTAACTTAACACAATAGTATTGTGCTACTTGATCAAAATTGACACCTGGACTAGGAAACTGCACATCTAAATCCTAAGCGACATAATTCACAAGCGGTGACTAGTGCCTTGAGTGTTCAAATTGGGATTTATCACGTAATAACGATATGTATCAAATGATTTCAATAGTTACGCATCTTAACTATGCTTCTATTAAAATGATTTTAAAAATTTACGTACGTTATATTAGAATTCTGTCTTCAAGCTTAGATTACTTTTTGCAATTGCGTACTATTTAAAGATTTATATACATTGAACACGCGGCAAGTACCCCGTGACTTGCTGCAATGTGTGTGCCCTTGTCGGGACAGTGGGTGGGAAGGGACCGGCTCTTCTCACAGTTGCTGGGTGTTCCCCCGTGAACCCCAATTTCTTTTAAACTATTGCAATGCTTTGTATTGATTGTGTCCCTTGCCGGGATGATTTTTCTTGCAGGTGACCCATTCCCTTTTTTTTCCCCTTTCATTTTCTTTTTCTGGGCAGAGCCGTATTTTAAAGCCCGCATTTCCAAAATTTTTCTAAAAACTTACACCCACCTCTCCAAAATATGATAAAATGAACCGTGAAATCCTCCTCTTCGTCACAACCACCTCAGAAACGATCTAAAGGAAAAGAAAAATAGACAGAACCACCACCACCGCCACCAGACGACCCAAAACCGAACAAACTAGGCCCAAAGTACGCCAACTGAGGCCTCAACTACGAGGCCGCCATAGACGCTGAGTATTTCGCGTCTGATAAAGACACGAAGTGGGGCCATAGCAACCTAGCTGCCCGTAAGTTGGCCCCACAACTTTATTTTAGGAACCCCGATCTAATCAGCTACCCCCGCGTCGTCCGCCTCTTTTGTCAAAACATCCGCTACCATAAACAATCCCTAAGCCAGCACGCCTTCCTGTCCACCACCATTGATGGCCACGACATTACCCTCAACCCAGATAACATCGTTGAAATCCTCCAACTCCCCTCCCATTCTTACCAAGTTCCAAAACTAAACGTCCTCAACAAAGCCCACTCCTTCATACACATTATTCAGGACATGTGTGGCGGCCGCTCTGGGTCGGGGCAATCTATTCAACGATCGCACATGCCCCGCCAGATGTGGTTCATCGACCATGTCTTTAAACATAACCTGTACCCCCTTGGTCATGAGCAGGAACGAACTAAGGAAATTTACCATGCCCTCCACGCTGTTTACCGCAGCGATTGGTTTTAATCGGGCCTGATTATTATGGAGGGCATGCGTCTTGCGGCCCATGCCATTGACCACTCCCTTGATTCTAAGCTTCTTCTGCCCTACCCTCGCACTATCACTGCTATTCTCTGGGCTAAGGCCTTTCCTATTCCTGCCGATGAGCCCATTGACGCACATATTCCAGAGTTCGCTTCAGCTGATTGGAAGCTGAGCTTGGATCAACTAGACCTGGAGGTTAAGAGGGCCCGAGAGCAGGCCCAGGCCCGTCGTGAGCAGGCAGCCCAGCGTCCACCCCCTCCTGAGGATTCCCCGTACACTTGGACGTATGGGGACGTGTGTGCTTTCTGAGGTGAGACGCTACGCTTGCAGTCATACATGAGGTCCTTTTTCCAGCTTCATCATCCTGATCAGCTGGAGGACATTCTTGCTCAGGGAGAGGCAGCTTACCAGTCGGTGTTTCCGCGACAGGCACATCAGGTGGCTGAGGAGGGAGTTGAGGAGCAGGGGGAGGTACAGGGTGAGGAGGAGGAGGCTGGAGATGATGGTGATGATGACGATGGGAGTGACGGTGATGGGGATGGTGATGGTACTACTGGCCAGGGGAGTACGGGGCTGGAGCTGGTTCTGATTGAGGGTGGTGAGGACTAGACTAGGTTTTGGGGGGGTGGAGTGTTTGGACATTTTTTTTCCTTTTTCATGTATTTGGTGGGTGGTTTAGACATTTTCAGAAAGTTTGGCTTGTATATTCTTTTATTATTCCGGTGTTTTTACTTTTCGTCTGTCTATTTATTATTATTAGGATTTTGCTGTACCCGGCTTTGACCGGTTAGTTTACTTTCTGTCTTTTGGTTTACTTTTGAGCAGTTGGTCTGTAATTATATCCTTTTTCTTTTGTGGCTTCTCGTTTATAGTTATATTATTACTGTTGCCTCTAATTCGTCACAACTTGACATTGTTATTCATTACCGCTCCAATTTCATGTTCGGCTATATAATGTCTCATTTATTCACTTGGAAGCAATTGTCATTGAATTACTATTGAATAGCAATCTCACCAACCATTGCACTAGAACCGGGGGTCTCTTTGGTTCAGGTTTGGGGGTAATTCTGTCAAAATTTCAATTTCAATGCAACCTTCCCTTGCTTATGTTTAAAAATTTGACATTAATTACGGCCATACATTCAAGCAAATAGTAATGTTACGTTTCGTACTTTTAACAATTTCAAACTAATAAGGTTAAATTGTGACTTAATTTGTGGTTCAGGTTTTTGTTTTTCCAATATCCGTATAGTACCTCGACCCTTAAATATCATCTACATCCTCATAGCATGGACCATCCAATTTCTCCTCCTTCGTCACCTGATCGGTCTCCGAGTCCGTCGAGTTATTGTTCTGACTCTAGCTCGCTTTCTGATACTCCTATACTGAGTCCTAGGGTAGCCAAACCTGCTGGTCCCGGCTGGTACCGTCGTCAGCCTCGTATGCCTACTTGTTCTGATTCTTCTGCTGAGGATGACCTATTTGGCGATGACCCTACTGTTATTGATGGCCCTTATGGCGCTCCCCTTACATCTTCCGAGTCTTCTTCGTCTGAATCGACCGATTCATTGACCGGTGATGACGACAAGGGTGTGGTTTCCGATTTAGCTGCTAGTTCATTATCTGACCCTGTTGAGTCTACTGTGCCTCCGACTGAGGTTACCTATCCATATAGGGACCTCCCGGATTATGTACCGGACGTTGTTCGACAGCGTCTGGGTCACCCTGACTGGTCCCCTGAGGACATTGCTTCGATATTTGCGCCTTATTCTGGTCCTGAGGATGATAGGGTGGATTTGGGTCCGAGTGTCATAGAGGAGATTGAGGAGGAAGTGAGTCCGGAGTTACATGCTGATTTTGTTGCGATGGGACCACCGTTCGACCCTGCGGAGCACCCGGAGTGGGAGCTAGTTGATTGGTACTTTCGATCTGGTGTACCGCTACCGTCTGACATTTTTCGTGGTGTGGATGTCTTGGTGATCTTCTACGAGGACTACATTCATGTCATTGTCATGTTCCCATCTGCATAGGGACATGCAGTGCTTTGGTTTGGGGGAGTATATGGATATTCTTTTTAGTATTGTCGTTTTATTTTTCATTTTATTTTTAGTACTTCAGATCATTTTGTTCAGTTTCTTCTGTTAGTTCGTTATTTTGTTATTTCGTTCATTTGTTATTTCTTTTAGTATTTTGTTAGTTCGTTATTTTTATTTCTTCATATTGTTCAATGTTGCATTACTTCTGTTTGTAATTAGATTTCATTGAGATTTTGGAATTTAGAGAGTATGTAATTTGATGTCTACCGAATCTATGAAGGTATGTCTTGAGAGTATATATCCTTAGAATCATTGTTTTATATCTTATACTTGCATATCTTGTTGCACGGCACGTAGTCAGATGGATATCTAGTAACATTTGAACTATAATATTATTTGGATGTCTAATTAGTAAAATTGTGGAGACTAAACCTGGTAAGCTTTAGAGCCTTTCATCCTTTTGAGGGTTTTAAATTTATTATGATCGAATCTCTTTGACATTTCGCACTATTTCGTTGATTAGTCTCATTATTCTTTTTATTTTGATTGAGAGTCGAGTCGGTATTATAATTACCATGCTTAAGAAAAAATTATATTTCCCTTAACATTATAACATTGAAGAATCATGTGACTTTGGAAAATGACACTAGGCCATCTGTTCTAATACACCTTTTCGACCTTTGGCCTACCCAATATAAATATTTTTATCCCTTGTTAACCTATTTAAGCCGTTTTTAAATAAGCCATTTCTTTGTTCACCTATTATCCTAACCACTCCGATATGGAGTTCGCCATTATAAATTGACCTAACCCATGTCCAAAAGTAACTAGAGAATAGTTTTCCATAAAGAAATAAGGCTAATAAACGACTACGGAAAAGTGATGGATTGAGTAGTAGAAGAAAAGAAGTATGAAAAAAAAGAGAGAAAATAGATATTGGAAAAGGAGTTGACAGAAAAAAAAAAGAAAAAAAAAAGATATACGAATCTCTTGGAAGAGATAAAGAAAAGAAAAAAAAAGAGAAATAACTAGTCATTGTAGTAAAGCCCTTGCGGTACACATCAATGCTATTTCTAGATACTTACAGACTCTTTGAATCCCTTTTACCCCTCTTTTCTGAACCTTAACCCTCGACCAATGCTACAACCCTTATAAAGTCCTAGTTGATTCTATGGGCACATGATTTGAATATGGAACCGATAAAGGAAAGGGAATATAAACATGGTAGTAATGATATTCACTTGATGATTGATATCTATTCATGAGACTATTTTATTTTCGTCGTGTCGTACGTTGTTCTGTGTCATATGCGAGTTTATTAGTTGCACGATAATTCTTCCTCGCATATATATACATATGAGTGTTTACACCTGTTTCAAAATGATTTCATTTTAGAGTGTAATAACAACGTGAGATTTGTAGTCGAAGCATCACTAGATAGTTATCCGATTTATATTCCAAGTTCAGAGTCGCCGTGTATCCACTTGACTACTAATTCACACACATGCGGGTTTTTGATATATTCTATTGATTCTGGTGATATATGTTTTCGGAATATTTTTCATAGTGTAGGAAGGCATATTATTGTTTTACTCTTGATAATTTAAAAGTTTCATGTGAAGTTGATTTTATAAAAGGAGGATGTTAACATTGAAATATTGTAGATTTTGAATAAAATTTTTATTTTTACAAGTTAATAAAGGTGGTTGTGGTGACTTGTTGACGAGAACCCTCACGAGACTTCACTCGTCCGACTAGGGACACCTAGAGGTTTAAAAGGCTTGTTGCACAGGCTAAGTGCAATCGTTATCCATACGAAAATGGAGTAGTTTTATTCTTTTTGCTCGAGGACTAGCAAAATGTAGGTTTGGGGGTGTGATCGGGAGAGAACAAATCCTAATTATACACCTTAACTCACATTTGTTAGCTGTTTTTATCCTGTTTTTATGTAGTTTTACTTTATTTTCTACTTTCTGTCAGGTTATAGAGGAAAGCAAGGAGATCTGGTTAAATAAGGTGAAAAAGCAAGCAGAAAGAAGTTGGAAAGAGACCCTCGCTGGAGCGGCCCGCTCGCGGGAGATCCCATAATTCGCTCGCGCAACCCGCGCGCGCGACCTGCCCAATTACGCGCTCGCGCGGCCCGATCGCGCGATCCGTATAAAAATCAAAGTTGCGTAATATGCTCTACTGAAGAATCCTATGCAAACGAGACTGCTTAATGACGTCCGGATTGGAAATTATAGCTATTTTAGGTAGTTTCGGGATAGGAAAGCTTCAAAAATTCCTTGTAAACTATATATATATGGGGATTTTATAAGTTTTTAGGGTTACACATACATCTAGGGAGCTATTCATATACATTCATTCAAGGCTTTGAAGGCAAGGGAGAAGAGCAAGTTTGAAGGTCTCTCATGGCTTCCATCCAACCAATATTCATGCTTTCAACCATCATGAACAACTAAACTCCTAATCTAGGGTTTCAATGAAGCCCTAGCTATGTAAAGGGGGATTTTCTGTGCTTTTCTACTCTAAGATTTTATGTTTTGGGATAGTGATTGTATGTTGGTGGATTATTTATATATAATCAGTTTTAATGTTAATAATCAATAGTATTTTGAATCTATTCTTGTCTTAGATTTTTCCTTATGCTTATTGAACTCAATAGTCCTTGATTTCTGTGATTGATAGGAGTATTTACATACAATGGTGCTTATGTGATTGTGACGTTTACATCTTTTATAATCCATGCTTAGGAAAGATGGGTTATGCTACACCCTAGTTATAGGTAGATAATTAATGTGAACCGTAGATGGATTATGCTTAGATTGAACTAACAATATTCTCTTGACGATACTATTGGGCTTGTAGCTACAATAAATAGATCATAACTATCCAAACATAGAATTTAGATTAGAAAGTATAGAACCCCAATGCATAGTTAGTGGTGGACTTGTAATCCTAAATCTCATCTCCATATATTTAAATGAACTTTAAATTTTGCATACAAGTTTACTTAGATTTACTTCTAGATTTTATTCTAAAATTTCATAGTCTACTTCATAGTTTAATTAGTAGTAATAATCAAATTCTAAACCAATCAAACTCCCGATTTTCTTATAACTAGCTAGATTAGATTTTCGTAATTAAAGGATTAAAAATTAACAATCTCTGTGGGTTCGACCTTTACTTTCCACACTACAAATCTTTTGAAAGTAAAGCACAAATAAGCATACTTTTATATCTTGATTTTGACAAGATCATATATAAGGAGAAAGTGAAAAGAAAAAGAATTTTGAAAAAGTCTTGAAAAGAAAAGAAAAAAAGAAAAAAAGAAAAAAGAAGTAAAAGGATACATAGGAATGTATACCATGCATATGGGTACATTTCAACAGGGTACTTTGCAAATATAAGTACATAAGTATATACTTTACTAGATAAATTAGGTTTATGTCAATGTATATGTTGAAAATTAAAGAGAGGGTAAAATTCTATTAGCCCCGGCACGCGGGAAAGCTGGCGGCACTCATTGAGTGCCGCCCAGCATTTAGCGAGTGCCGCCCGGCATTCAGCGAGTGCCGCCCGGCATTCAGTGAATGCCACCGGCAGCCATCGAGTGCCGCAAACTGTAACAGACTACTTTTCTCACATATTCTAGAAGAAAACTTTGCACATGGATTTCCACCCGAATTTACCCATTTAACCTTGTCATGTTGGTCTATATAAACATGCCTTCATCTCTTTTGTTGGGACTTGGAGTCTGACTTTTAAATTTTTCACTTAAAATCTTAGAGAGATACAAGAGAGAGAGATATATAATAGGGAGAAAATTGAAGAAAGAAAAGTTTTCTTGAAGAATTGAAAGGAGAATTTGAAGATTGTGGAAGAGCTTCCCAAGAAATTGAAGAAATCCTTGAGGTCATAGAGGTGACCTCTCAATCCTTGGTAGAATTAGGTGAATTCAATCACAAGTTCATAGTTCTAGGAACTTTACACATTTTCAAAACCTCTCTTCCTACCCCATTTCATCACACACCACTGAGAGCTTGTGATTGAATTTCATAATGTTTCACTAACTTGGATCCAAAATAGAGCTTTGGATTTATGAATAAAAGAGTTTTGACTTGAAATTTTCAAATAACCTTTGATTTCTTTTCTTTGGTCTATATTCTTCTCAAGAGATCTATGAGATCTTCAATATCTCATTAGATTTCTTTGAGATTGATCCTCTAGTTCCCTATGATCCTATGATTTATATGGGAATTAAAGTGAGCCATGATCATCTCTATATGTAGTTGGTTGAATTCAAGTCTTAATTCATGACTTGGGTCTCCCTATTAGGAATCTTATGGAATCCATACTATATTCCATAGAGATTTGAGTAAATTTAGGTCTCATTGAGTCTCCAAGGATCATCAATTTGAGAGGAGAATAGTATATCATGGTTTTATATTCCTCAAGGATCATATGTTTGAGAGAGGATTTAGATGTAAGTTTCATAGTTTATTTGTTGGAATCTAGAGAACTTGAATATTCAAGAGTTCATAAGATTGAGTAAGACCTTAGGATTCTCTTGTTGTGAGATCCATGATGGGAATCCATTAAGGCTAAATCTATGAATCTCTTCATGTTTCATTATTTACTACAATGATCATAATCATACTTGATCCTAGTTCTCTCTAGGATCATAGATCAAGCTTGATTTGAACTATGAACATTAATCTAACAAAGGTGTAGTGAATCCATAAACCAATTGTGATCAAAGATTTTCTATAGGATCATGGTTCATTGGAATTGGATGAGACCAATTGGAGGATGTTCATAACCCATTTATGTACCTCTGTAATTTTTGTTTTGATGAAATTCCATGTCTACGATGGTTTGGTCTTATGATTTCAAAACATACAATTCTCTGTCCAAAATTTCAGAACAGTAAGTCCGTTTCAAAATTAATAAATCAGAACGTTAATTGAGTTTCCCGGGTCTCTAAAATTTTTTTTCTAAGTACCTTAATGTGTTAGGAAGATACCCTAAAAAAATCTAAGTGTTTCTCATTTTTTTTTTACTATTTTTAGAAAATCGTACAAGATCTCTGGACAGAGAGTTGTAGATTCCTGAGTGATGTCTAGTGTTTTCCATATTCCTAGAGATCTAACCATTCAAACCTTGATTTTATTTTTGGGTTAGAAACTAGACTCACAGAGGCATATCATATCCAAAAAGCACTAAGATCCAACTGTTGGAAGTATGGGTATTCTACCTTTTAATTTTGGTCTGCTCTTTGTAATTTAGGAAAAACAGTCACTGTTTTTGTCTAATCTCATTGATTTTAACTTAAATGGTTTCCTAATGTCTTGGGACCCAAATCATGTTTTGAATAATGATAATTTAGCTTAAATCCAGAGGCTAAGTGATCCAAATTAGTGAATAAATTAACATTTCATTATTGTTCATGATCATTCATTCATCCATGTACATTGATGCTTATGATTAGGATTAGTTATTGGATAAAGTTGGTCTTAGTTAAACCAAATTGAACATAACCATGGATTCCTTATGATCATGTTGGGATTATAGCTCCCCTATATAGACATCACATTAGCTCTTAGTTGAGACTTGTGCATCTATAGAGATGCTATGACTCGAACTAATCGAAAGGAATTCATAGTTTTATCAATTCTTCCTCTAATTGATAGATCTGAGCTAGAGATTTAGGATTAATTATTCGATGCCATATTATTGTGTGAAGCATGTGGACTAACTCTTTGTTTTTTAGCGCATTTGAGGTACAATTTCTCAATCTTTCTCTAGTTTGTTCTATTCTTTGATTTTATTGATTTTTGACTCCATGCGCGATACCTTAGCTTAGGTCTTGCCTTATGTGTATATGTGATTAGAGACATTTCTCTTAGGATTTCTATTCTTTGTATGCATTACACGTTTCCCATTTTGCGGCTGGATCCCGGGTAAGTTCTCTAGTTCCCTACTTGCATATCATTTTGCTTGCTACTTGAATTATGTGGATTATGAATGATATTTTATCGTTAGCAATGTTACACCCTTTTCAATATGCTTTTGTAATGTATATGTATATATGTATTAGTTGAGGGCACACTTAGATTATTAATTTGAATAAAAAGGATGATGAGTAGAGGCCTATCACGAGATAGGATGAAAGGGGGTGTTTTAGTCTGCCAGTCTCCTTTCCCTTTCATTCCATAATCCCCGGACCCAGATTATCTTTGGTTTCGCAAAAGATCAGTTTGCTTTCAAAATGGTTTCTTAATTGTCCTTTCAAAAATTAAGTGGCGACTCTTTGATTTTGAATTTGAAATTTAAAAGTTGTTTTAAAAGTTTTAAAAGTGGGCCCAAATACCGGTATCCACAATCTGCCGACTCTACTGGGGATCAAACCCAGAATCTCTGGTTTCGCAGACTAGAATTTCTGATTTTGGGTTCACTCAAGGATTAGACTTGAAAGCATCCTTTTAATCGAATTAATTAATTTTTGTGTGCCTGTTGCATTGCACTTGCATGTCTAGCCAGTCGATTGCACGGAACTATGACCTTGGAGGCTCGGGGCAACCCGATCGGTCAAGCCATCATGGGACTGTGAGGTCACCCTTGATCTCATACCATGTGTTGGTATATGAAGCATCCTATCGGGTGTGTGTCAAGGGTCCCTTATTTGACCAAAACCCGGCCTTTGCATAGTAGCTTCTATAGAACCCTTCGATCTTAGGAAATTAATTCTTGATTAGGATTATGTGCTAGGGAGTTTTGTATGCCCGAAAGGGATTATTTGAGATGATGACGATACTTGCTTGATGAAAGATGTGTAATCCTTTAATCACCTTTTAGCAGTTCCTTCTCATGTCCCACGACATTTGGGAACATGCTAAATCTTGATTATAAGATTAAATCTCGTATATCTTGATAGCTAAGTATCATTGACCTTGTATGCATTCAAATTCATGAAGAGTACGACGACAATCTGATCATGTGATCCTCCTACCCAAAGAATTTTAAATACGTCTTCGAAAGCAAATAGATTTTTGCTATCTTTATTCTAAGGTATTCAATTGCTCTTTCAAAAATCTTTGGAAGTCATTTTTTGATTAAAATTTCAAATCAACCATCTTTAAAGGAGAAACCCAAAATTCTTGGAACCCAAAATTCTTGAAAGATTTTGAAACGCTTTTCAAAGCAAAGTTTCAACCCAAATCCCCTTCTGGTTAAAGATTATAATCCAAAATGTTGAAAATTGTATTTGAAAAATCTCTGCAATTAAAGAAATCATTTTCAAATGAATTTCAAAGCAAAGTTTCAACCCAATCATCTTTCGTTAAAAAATGTTGTTGCCTTCAAAGGAAAGCTCCTTAAGAATTTGAAAGAGCCCATCATCTGGGGAAATGCTTGTCAAATGGATTTCAAAAATTCTAAAATTTTCAAACCTTGAAGGGGTGAAGAGGATCACAATGAAAGGAGAAATTAGCGCACTCGATATGGGTGAGGATTTTATGTGCTTATGTGTTTATGTGTTAGGATTATAATTTTCTTTCTTTGACATATAGAATAGGCACACACGCACACATGCATTGCATTCGCATGACATATATTCAAGAAAATTTCTTTTGCAAATTTTTTTTTTAAAAATAAAGAAAGTTTCTTTGATTTTTTTAAATAAAAGAATAAAATGTGGTTGTAGGCAAAAGATAGAATCATCTACAAACACGATTTGGTACAGAGACTCTACTACGAGGTTAGTAAGAAGAGAGATGGCACAAGAAGCAAATGCAAGAGAGATAGCAGAATTGAGGGCCATAGTGGAACATCAGGCAGGTTAAATGGCTAGGATGATGACCATGATGGAAACAGTAGCACGACAACCACCAGTTGTTGATCCTCCTCCACCTAGTAGGGAGGATGATTGGTTCGATGATCAAGAAAGAGCTGAAATGCCAAGGGCAGAAAAGGAAAAGATAGAGAGAGAAGAGGCTGAGAGAGAGAAGTTGATGACTGAGAAAGTAGAGAAACTGGAAAGGGTAGTCCGAAAGGCCTAAGGAGTAGACACCTACTTGCTGGAACTAGAGGGGTTATACGAAGGGGTTTGTGAAGTATTACCTGCTGGGTTCAAAATGCCTGTGTTTGACAAATTCGATGGGACCAAAAACCCCCGTAGCCATATCAGGATGTGTATAGGGGCTTTTCAGCCAAGCGGCTTGAGTACAACTATGATGGCTGTCATATTTCAACAGACATTAACCGGAGCCGCCTTATCTTGGTATCTTACATTGGAGCCTGGTAAGACCAGAATTTGGGAGGAGGTTGTCAATTCATTCGTAGCCCAGTACGAATATAATCAGGATTTGGATGTTACTGTCAGAGATTTAGAGACTACTCGACAGGGAAATAAAGAATCTTTCGCTGAATATCTGAGCCATTGGAGGGGAAAAGTAGCAAAAAATGGTATAGAGGCCAACCGAGAAGGAACAAATCCGGATGTTAATGAAAAATCTCCAACCCATTTACCAAGAAAAGATGAGGTTTCAGTCCATCAACACCTTTGCTGAAGTGTTCGATGTGGGAACTAGGATCGAGGATGAGATACAAGAAGGATTGATCATGAGAGAAGAGCTGGTGAAAAGGTATAGGCGTCCGAATTATGGGACAGGAGGAGGGAATTCAGGGAGTCATTCAAGTCCTACAGATGTGAATGCGCTAAGCGAACCAAAGAAGAAGTTTGATATAGTCAGAAGTTACCCGAAGAGAGGAGGAGATAAGCCTTTAAAGAAGTTCTCAGACTTTGGAGTGCCATTGTCCACCGCTCTGGATAGGCTACTAGCAAAGGGGCACCTCCACCTATTGGAGCCACGACCAAGACCGAATCCACCACCCCCAAATTTCAAAGTTGATCTATACTGCAAATTCTATCAAGAGCAGGGGCACTCAACCAATCGATGCTTGAGGTTGAGACATAAAATCCAGGATCTGTTAGAAAAGAAGGTAATATCTGAACCACCCACCAACCCGTCGAACATCACCAAGAATCTACTACCAAATCATCATGCAGTACCACCACGCAGAGTTTACTGTTTGGAAAGTGATGAAAGCTCTTTTGATCCATCAACATTGATCACTAAGTTGGGGTGCCCGAGGAAGTTTTACCAGATATAGGGAGATTCGAACATTTGCACTTTGGGCGAACTAATGGATGGAAACAAGGGAAAGGTGATAGGAAAAGCTCCCGCTATGGATTGGTGGGCACCTGAAGATGACAGCTCTATTTGGTATAGATGGGATGACAGTCAGGGCATCAATAAAGTTAAGGATGATCTTTGGTACGAAGGTGAGAAAGAAGATGAAAATTCAGAAGTCACTAAAGCACAGGATGATCTTTGGTTTAAAGAAAAGGTCAGTCATTTAACACGATCAAGAAGGCACTTCAAACCACATGAACTTGAGGAAGACCACTCAGGCCAGGAGTTGGATAAGGGAAAGGGGAAACTGAATAAGGAAGAAGAGGAAGATAGGGTCTTGAGACAGATGAAGAAGACACAAGCAAATATCACTATTTGGGGATTATTAATCGCTTCCAAGCATCATAGACAAGTGGTTCTCGATGCTCTTAATCAATCTGATGTCTCCATCAACATCACCCCAGAAGATCTCGTCGGCATGATCAGTAAGAGCTCAACTCCCGCTATCTCCTTTACTGAAGCTGACTTACTCCCTGGGGGACCCGCTCACAACAAGCTGTTGCACATTACCGTCGAGTGTCTAGGAAATTCCTTGCCCGCTTGTCTCGTTGACAACGAGTCCGCATTGAATGTATGCCCATTCCGAACAGCTAAAAGGATGGGGCTTGATGAATCTACGTTTATACCATCAGAACAAAAGGTAAGGGCCTATGATAATACTCAGCGGGCGATTATGGGAATCATTTTTCAGAATCTCTCTATTGGGACCGGGGAGAAAGAGGCAGAGTTCCAGATTATCGATATTCCTGCATCTTTTAATCTACTTCTTGGAAGGCCATGGCTGGACAGTTTGGGTGCCATCCCGTCAACCATCCATCAGAAGGTCAAGTACATTTGGAAGGGTAAAGTTTATGATGTTCTTGGAGACAGTTGGATACATGCATCTGGGGCTTCATCTAGTGCCCCAGTTTTGGAAGTACAAATACAAGGGGAAGAGACAAGCTTGGGCGGGTTCAAATTCATCAATGTGATAGAAGACAGCAAGCCAAAAGAGTTTTTACTACTCTATTTCGATCAGTATGCAAGCCCATTGGTGGCCGGAATTATGAGAAAGATGGGATTCTTCCCAGGGATGGGTTTAGGTAAGAAGCATCAAGGATTGTCCGAATTTCCAAACATTGTTACGCAAACACATACCCGCAGGTTGGGATATCAGCCGTCAAGGGCGGGAATGAAGAAAAAGAAGAAATCGGCCGATGCACCAATGGAACCATACTAAAAAACTCTCAATAGATACTTCGTCAAAGAAGGAGAGGAGTTTCCATTTTACGGTTTTCCGGAGTCATGGTTGGATAAAGTAGAAAAATTCATGAAGCTGGGGTTTGAGATTTTCTTTGCACATGACTTCTCTGACTATAAGGACCCTTACCTGGAAGTACCCATGAAATCCACCACTATTCAGGATTGGGCGTGTACCTTAGATGGCCTAGCAATGAAGGACCTGTTGGAAGAAGAACACAGGGGGATCGGTAAGGGTAATACCGGGGAAAGCGTGAATAAAGATGGGCCGAACAGAGGTGAAGAAGAGAGCAAGGAAACGGCAGAAAGGGAGAAATTAGAGCTTGGAAAAGAACCGAAAGAAAAAGAAATGGGGGAAATTACTCAGACAGAGGACCTGGAAGAATGCTTCATCACTGATCTTGGAGGACAAAAGAAGAAATAATGGGTTTTTGAGTCTAGTGATAGGTATCCCCCTCACCCAGAGTCTGTATTAGCCCAAATGAGGCGTCTTTCAATTTCTATGTCTGTTGTAATTGCTCCCAAGAAAGTTAATGAGAATATGACTAATTCTGCTTACTCGACTGTACATAATAATTATGATGTATGTGATGAATGTAGTGAAATACCAGACGAATTGCAAAATTTAATTGAAAAGGAAAATGAATCTGCATGTAAAATCATTGAAGGCACTTTAACAATTAATATGGGAAATGACGATAATCCACAAAATATTTCTATCGGCTCCACACTTAGTAATGAGGAAAGCAGAGAGTTAATCAATTTATTAAATTAATTCAAAGATGTCTTTGCATGGTCCTATGATGATATGCCAGGGATTGATCCAGAAATAGTCCAACATCACATTCCCCTTTTCCCAAACTCAAACCCGTAAAACAAAAATTAAGGCGAATGAGGCCTGAATGGGCACTAAAAGTGAAAGAGGAAGTTGAAAAGCAGTTAGGAACTGGATTCTTGATTATCACTGAGTATCCAGAATGGGTCGCTAATATCGTACCAGTCCCAAAAAAGGATGGTCGCATTAGGGTTTGTGTGGATTTTCGGGATTTGAATAGAGCCAGCTCTAAGGACGATTTCCCTCTACCTCACATTGATGTGTTAGTAGACAATACGGCGGGGCATGAACTCTTATCTTTCATAGATGGGTTCTCAGGGTACAACCAGATATTGATGGAACCTAAGGATAGGGAAAATACTACCTTTATCACACCCTGGGGGACTTATTATTATAGGGTTATGTCATTTGGGATTAAAAACGTAGGGGCGACTTATCAAAGAGCCGCCACCACCCTGCTACATGACATGATCCATATAGAAGTAAAGGTGTATGTGGATGACATGATAGTGAAGTCCAAGGAGAGGGAAGGGCACTTAAAGGCACTAAGCAAATTCTTTGAGAGGTTGAGAAAATTCAAAATGAGATTAAACCCGCAGAAATGTACTTTTGGGGTTACCACGGGGAAATTGTTGGGATTTCTGATTACGCAGAGGGGGATTGAAGTAGATCCGACCAAAATTTAAGCCATAACCGATATGCCGTCACCCCGGAATGAAAAGGAGTTGAGGGGATTCTTAGGGAGAATGCAGTTTATCAGTCGTTTCATATCCAAACTCACCATGACATGTGACCCGCTATTCAAGTTGTTGAGGAAAGGGGAAAAGTTTGAATGGGATGACCAATGCCAAAAGGCCTTCGAGAAGATTAAAACCTACCTTCAAAACCTACCTGTCCTATCACCTCCTAAACCTGGGAAGCCTTTATTGATATATCTATCTGTTACCGAAAATTCCATGGGGTGCATGTTGACCCAAGAAGAAGAAGAGGGGCGTGTAGAGAAAGCCATAGATTACCTAAGCAAGAGAATGACTGGGTATGAGTTGAATTATTCGCCATTGGAGAAATCATGTTGGGCTTTGGTATGGTGTACACGTCGCCTTAGGCATTACATGTTAGCCTTCCCCGTCACCCTAATATCCCGAATGGACCCACTCAAATACCTCTTTGAAAAACTTGCCTTAACCAGTGGATCTCACGCTGGACCATGATGCTAGCTGAATTTGATATTAGATATGTCACATCCAAATCTGTCAAAGGGGGAGTCGTCTCCGAATACTTAGCTGACCTTGCCATAAAATCCAAGGAAAGGGGAGAATTTAAGTTTCCCAATGAGGGGGTGATGAAAGTAGAAGAAGACCGGTGGAGAATGTTTTTTGATGGAGCAGCCAATCAGGTAGGATACGGAGTTGGAATCATCCTCATATCACCTAAAGGAGCCCCTACCCCGTTGGCCGTTAAACTTAAGTATAACTTAACCAACAACACAACAGAATACGAAGCATGCATAATAGGGATGGAAGCAGCCTTGGCCTTAAAAATTGACGAGATTGATGTTTTTGGGGATTCGAATCTGATAATATCACAAGTGAGGGGTGATTGGAGAATAAAGCATGAGAAATTGAGACCTTACCATGAATACCTGGAGAGCCTAAAAGTACAGTTTAGAAAAATCTCATTCTATTACCTTCCTCGTGAGGAAAACCAACTAGCTGATTCTTTAGCTACTTTGGCCTCGATGATCCAAATCCCTATAGGAGTTACCATGATTCCCCTATCCATAGAAGAGAGAACCCGGCCCTCATTCGAGACAATCGCAACCATTGAAGAAGAAGAAAAAACAGAAGTACCGTGGTATACAGATGTTTGGAGTTTCATTGAGAAAGAAAAATACCTGAAGGGACGTTAGAAAAGGATAAGAAGGCAATTCGGAGGTTTTCGGCTCAATTTGTGATTTATACAGGAAAGTTGTGGAAACATTCCTATACCGGTTATAACCTGGAATGTCTATATAGAAGGGTAGCAAGAGAAATGATGGAAGAATTACATGAGGGAGTCTGTGGGCCCCACATGAATGGACATATGTTGGCCAAAAAGATAATTCGGCAGGGATACATTTGACAACTCTGGATAAGGATATTGTGAGTATGTTAGGAAATGCCATAAATGTCAGATCCATGCAAATCTTATGCACACCCCACCTTTCCAACTTTACAACATGACCACCCCCTGGCTGTTCCCTGTGTGGGGTATTGATATCATCAGGGAAGTAGTCCCGAAAGCTTTAAATGGACACCGTTACATAATTATGGCACTAGATTATTTCACCAAGTGGGTGGAGGCGGCATCATATGCAACTCTGAAAGCCAAAGATGTGGCAAATTTTATCGAGAAGAACATAGTCTGTAGATACGGGGTGCCAAATGAGCTTATTTCTGATCATGGGAGCCACTTTTAGGGAGAATTTATCCCACTCTTAGAGAAGTACATGATTACCCACCATCAGTCCTCACCATACAGACCCCAGACGAATGGAGTAGTAGAAGCTGCAAACAAGAATGTAAAGGTGATCCTGGGGAAGATGACAGATAAATACAAGGATTGGCATGAGAAGTTACCATTTGCTTTATGGGGATACCGAACTTCCGTAAGAACTTCAACAGGGGCTACGCCATATTCATTAGTCTACGGGATGGAAGCTGTTCTACCAGTTGAAGTCGAAATACCATCTTTGAGAGTTTTGGCAGAATGCGAGGTAACCAAACTTGAGTGGTTGCGGGGGAGATATGAGGAATTGATGCTATTAGATGAGAAGAGATTGGCTGCTATAAATCACACTCGAGGATATCAGAAAAGGATAGCTCATGCTTTCAACAGAAAGGTTCGCCCAAGGAAGCTTGCTGAGGGGGACCTGGTCCTCAAAGAACTTAAAGCGCCTGTTTATGACCCCCAAGGGAAAGTCAAACCCAACTGGGTCAGACCATATATCATTAAGACGCTCCTCTCCGGAGGAGCTGCTTATCTCATGGACCTCGACGGAGTTGAGTTTAAACAATTAGTCAACCTTGATCGCCTTAAGAAATATTTTGGTTGAGACCTTGTCGTTTCAAAACCTCCAGAGTTGATGAACTACACCTGACCTGATTCCCGCTAGGGGATACGTAGGCAACCTGCCCGGTTTGGTTACATAAATAAACTTGCCTAAGAGGCATTTCCCTTCTGACCATAGCTGAACTACTACGGACCTGATACCCGCTCGGGGATAAGTAGGCGGGCCCATAAGGCCCTCGGTCCAAATAAAACCCAACTCTTGATGTAACCCAATATCCTGAGTTTTCTTATGCCAAACTAGGGGCAAACTTGCATTTGCCTAGAACTAGAATCAAAGCCCCTATACTAGGGGCAAACTTCGTTTGCTAAACTAAAGAACCCAAAAAATACCTAAACCCATTTCTGGATCTACTGGCTATCAAAATAGGTACTATGTGAAAGCAAATGAGGATTCATGGTATAGAATGATTAAAACTCTAGAGCAAAACTCAAAGCAAAGTAATAAGAGTTAAGAGAGACATTAAAAGGAAGATTTTCATAACCTGAAAAGATGGAAGAATTTCAAACTATGATTTGACATGATTAAAACATTTTCCTGATATAAAAAAAAGTCTTTTTGAAAATTGCAATACATCACAAAAGCGCAGTAAGAGTCAAGCAGGATTTGTCAGAAGTGTTTAGAATTTGTTTTTCCCTTTTTGTTTGTCTAAAAGCTATTTCTCGACCAAAGTCTGAATCTCAAGAAGTTACTCGGTAGTAGGAACAATTGAAGAAGGGACCCTCCGAAAAGGAGCCAACACTCTGTTATGCCAAGCCTCAGCAAATAATCTCATGGTAGAAGGGCGTAGAGCGCAGCTCCTTGAAAAGTCAACCATAATAGTGTCTGGGACATCCTAAAGCAATCAAAATTGGCAAACCACCCGTCCGGGGATGTAAAAAGTGGTGACATGCAGACCAGGTAACCAACCCCCAGGCATCCGGGAAGCCACACAGTGACAGAGCAGTTAGTCCATCGAGGGCACACCCAACAAATATCCCCACGATACAGGTTCTGAAGCCAAGAAAGCCAGCCCTTAACCATGCAATAGAGGAAACGAACATCCAGGCGATCATAGGGAAGCAGTCTCCCAGCAGGAGGATGAGCAAAGAGGCCTAAATGCTCGAGAAGCCAGATCTGCAAAACATAAGGTGACCCTGAAAGCAACATCGATCCGGTGCTTCGTGCATGATCCAAACCCAGTAAGGTTTCTCCTAGAACAAGCATGATATCACTCCGCATCTCTCGAAGACCGCGGATGATTGGGATAAGGATGTCGGAGGAAGACTGGAATAGGAAATGGGAGAGCATAGTCAAAGAAAGGGCATTGCGTCTGATAATCTGATATCCTCCATCATCGGGATCACCCACGGGAGCATAAATAGAAGAAAGTCGGTCAAAGTCAATACGCCGATCGCGAACAAAAGAGCCGACGGCACCTCGCGAAATATAAAGAAGAGCCGCTAGATCTTAGATGTACCCTGCCTGTATCTAGGAGATGATCAAATTAGCATAGGGGTCGGTATGGAGAATGGCGCTAAATTCCTCAAAAAGCGAGCAAACCTCCTCATGACCGAACCTGCAAAGAGGGGTCCTAACATGTAATGGCAGCTTGGAGTAAGCTCTCATCTAGAGCCATACGGCAGAATGCGAAGAGGTTAGTCAATTTGTGACACTCGAAGTTGAGTCGGTCAATACCGAAAAGGGAATCCATCCACGGGTATAGGATGTCAGAACTTATGGGAGCCATGAAGAAGGAGAAGGAAAACAGAAGAAGATTATGAATATGGAAGGGAAAAAGGGTCTTAGGAGTTTTCAAATGGGTGATTGAAATGAGCAAATGGCACTTTTTATAAGAACAAGGCACGAATAGGCACTCGATGAAAAGCGGCAGCACTCACTGAGTGCAGATCACAGTTACTGAGTGCCGCGCGGCAGTCAGTGAGTGCCGGCCACCCTCTCTGAGTGCCGACCAGAGTTTAAAATGTTCATGGGTTGATTTGTAATCTGAATTAGCCCAAACCTGCATAGAAATTTAAACAAGAGTACCATCATTCCATCATTCAAGCACCATTCATCAATAGGTCAATAAAGTTCTTCATGTTTTGAGTAAATAAAGGGAATAAAGTCTAAAGTCTAAAGCTAAAAAAGGGAAAAAAAGGGGTAATCGAGCATGAGTATAAACAGAATTAAAAAATTGGCACACACGCCACCATGCGCGAATGCTATCAAGACCGCCTAAATAAATCCGCTAAAAAAAAAGAAGTTTGGAGTTCTTGTCCTCACACGGACATAATATAAAGGAAAGAGAGGCCAGCTATCCTCGTCGGTGACGAGGATTTCTTCTAGGTGCCTGCGGAGCTGTCTGACTTCCCCCAGCTCCACCGTCTCTGCCATCTCCACCATCTCCTCCGTTTCTGCCATCTCCACCATCCCCACCATTACTGCCTTGGCCGCTGCCGCCAGCACCTCCTTGATAGCCGCTGCCTTGACTCAGTTGAAACTCTTGAATTTGTCTCCTCAAAGCAGCAAGCTCGGCCTCCTGAAAAGACAAGCAAAATAAAGAATAAGTGAAAAAAGAAAAAACAAAAAAAAAAGAAGAAAAAAAAAGAAAAAAAAAAGAAAAGAGATAAGAATAAGAAGAAAGTGAATAAAAATGGTGATACCATAGCTCTGGCCTGAAGATCAGCAATGGCTCTTGCTCCATCAGCCTGGAAGGAGTTTTGAACACAGTCATCAGTAAAAGGATGAAAATTGAAATTTAAAAAAAAAAAGAGAAGAAGAGGAGAAAACAATAAAAGTTTGTTTCCAAAAAGAGATTTACCCTCCATTCGCGTCCATGAACCCAATGCTGGACAGTATTTGCATATGATAGACCTTTATTTGCATAATTTCTGGGGATTATATCATATTGCAGAGGGATGGGTGGAACATTCTGGGTATAAGGGGCCAGCTGATATATGGTCTCCTGGTCCATGTGCACCATAGGAACATTCCAGTTCCACTGTGGGAGAGTTGGAGGGTCGGCAACCCCAGGGACAGGCTGTAAAAAGAAATTCAAGTCTATGTGAGTATTATTGCAAAATAAAAGGAAAATTTTCAAAGAAAATGAAAAGGATGAAATATCTGTTACCCGGGTAACATCCATAAGAGGAAAGTTGTGCATGAGGGAATTTAGTCTAAAAATTGGGTAGCCGTCTGGATCGTCCAAATAATTTGCAATATTTTCCCCACCTAGAGAAGCAATGAGGTTTCCATGATCCAAAGTCTCAGTGCTCCTCATAGTAGTAGGAGGAGCCCTAGGCACATAAAAGGCAGGGGCAGCAAGTGACTGCCTAGTAACCCTCTCGCCAAGATACCACTCCTGATGCGCCTCCCCCACCATCAGGATTCTCATCCTGGAAAAACCCACAGCAACTTGGATTTCTGTGCTGGCTTCTGGAAGGGCCGCCTCCCAAGGATTCCACACCACATGAACCTCCCGCAGGTTGATAAGCAGGTTTCGGTAGCCTACAAAATTGTGGGCCCCAACCTTTCGTCCTGTTGCTCCTTTCCTCCATTTCAAACCCTGAGGCATGATCGCAGCCTCGACTTCCCGGGTACTGGGAGCCCTTATGCGAAGGTATTCATGAGACCATATCTGTAAAGCAAAGAAAAAATAAAGTAAAAATGAATTCAGTCGGCAAAATAAAATCAAAAGAAATGAAATGAAAAGAATAAAGGGTATATGTTTGGAATATAATAATAAAGTTTTACCTCATAGCCTCTCCAGTACCCACCAGTGGAAGGTGAGTTTCCCCTAGAAACATCACTCATGTGGTTGTAAAGAGTGGCCAGCCCTGCCCCTCCCCAGTTGTACTGGGAGATGCGGTCAATGTTTACAAGGGAAGCCAAATACCCGAGGTTGATCATATCACCCTTCGTGCTCATCAGTGAGCAACCCAACACGTACATGATGAAGGCCCTAGTCATCTGGTTGTCAGTAAAGACCTGACTCTTGAAAGTATCCAGGAACCATTTTGCGGGTACTATAAAATCTCTTGGATGAGCCCCGAGTAAGTTGATAATCTCTTCATGACGAGTCTAGAGATCGTCGTAGCGATCAATGGGAAGGCTGCCGAACGGAATGCCTGTGATCATAGTAAAGTCCAAGGGAGTCATCGTCATCTCCCTAAAGGGCAGGTGGAAAGTATTTGTTGTATCCCACCATCTCTCACCTAAGGCCTGGATATGAGTCCTATCATTCGAACTCTTCTCTAAAAGTAATGCAAAGAGTCCGAATCCGGCATTGTTGACCAAGGTTCTGACCTCGTCAGAAAGATCCTCGTACCACCTTCGGCCATGAGCCATACTCCCATGGCCTTTAAAGACAAATTCTGGAGTCTGCAGGAAAAAGGACACACAAAAAAGAAGTAAGAGAATGAAAGAAAATAAGTAATTAGATTCTTTGTAAAAGAAAAAATAAGTGGTGATCTCTGAGTCTAAGCAACTTAAATAAAGTTCTGATTTCCGAGTTCGAGTAACTCTTTGATTTGAAAATAAAATTTCTTTCGAGCCTATGCGACACTTTGTTTTGAAAATAAGAAAATCCTCGAGTCTAAGCAACTCGTTGTTTCAAGAAATAAAATAAATCTTTTGAGTCTAAGTGACTCCTTGATTTGAAAATAAGAAAATTCTTGAGTCTAAGCGACTCGTTGTTTCAAGAAAATAAAAAAAATTCTTTTTGAGTCTAAGCGACTCCTTGAATTGAAAATAAGAGCATTCTTGAGTCTAAACGACTCGTTGTTTCAAGAAATAAAAAAAATTCTTTTGAGTCTAAGCGACTCTTTGATTTGAAAATAAAAAAAGGGTTTTTCGAGTCTAAGCGACTTGTTAACAATACGTTTTAAGTTCAATAAAAGCATGGTCTATGTAAAATTCGAGTACTTCACAGGGTCGGTGCGACCCTCATTATTAATGGGCAAACGAGATAGAGGAATCCATGAGCATAAGAAATCAATGAATCCAAATAAGGGCAATAAACAAAAGGCACAATGCTGAGCATTGAACCCCAAATCATGGCAAGAAATCAATAAATAAAAAAGGGGGGATATCACAAATAAGTTTAATTACATTCAAATGCACAAAATCATGGGGGCATCCATATATGCATTGTTCATCCTACATTGCATAGCATTACATTATTTCATCATAAGCACAAAAGGATTTGAGAAGTATACCGATCTGTTGAAAGCTCGTGCCGAGATATGCGCCTCGAGGTCGGCAAGTAAAACCGATGAGTTGTGGCTGGGGTGGGGCTTATACTTCTTCTTAGGGGGACCATGGGACCCTGAACCACTAGCCATTGAAGAATCTACAAGCAAAAGAGGAAGAAAGTTAAAATTTTATATGTAATTTGTGGGGAAACATGAAGATGATCCTGATTTTAAGTGTAAAATCAAACAAAGATGCAATCTTGACGGATAGAAAGTGATCTTACCTTGTTTGATTGATGATTCTTGAGTTAGATATCAAGAGGGAGTGAGATCCTAGAGAGAAAATCTGAAATAGGGAGAGAGAGATAATGAAAAGGAAGAAGGAAAATCATTTTTTAACACACTGCTAAACAGGCCGGCACTCGACGAAAAGGCGCCGGCCCTCAGTGAGTGCCGTGCGGCAATTGATGGAGTACCGGACGGCAGTCAGTGAGTGCCGCTCCCCCTCACCAAGTGCCGCCGTGTGTGCTAGGTGGCCCTATTCCTCCTAGTTTTCATATTTATAATAAGTACCACCGAATTTTGCTCCCATGTCCTCAAAGTTTTTCCCTCATTTTGAAAGGACCCCCGAAGTTTGAAAAATGAGTTTTTAAGCCCTTTTGCAAATCAAAATGAGCCCTGATTGTAAGGAATTTTTGTCAAAAAATACCCAGTTTCAACAAATAAACTAAATTGAATCAAATTAACTCCAGATATTTGGAATTTTGATATGATTAGAGTCTGATTGACTCCAGAATCCTGAAATTTTTATTTTGGAGTCTAACTGACTCCGGATTTTGGGATGGTGGACAAATTGGAACCTAATCAGGCTCTGGTTTTTTTGAAAATGAACTTGATTAGGAATCTAATTAACCTCGATTTATCCGAAAGTTGAACGAATTGGAGTCTAATCAGCACCAGATTTTTGGCAATTTAATTTGATTGGAGACTGATTGACTCCAAGTTTTGAAAGATTTGGTTTAATTGGAGTCTGACTAACTCCAGAATTTTGAAGATTGATTTGATTGGAGTCTGAATAACTCCGGATTTTGTAAATTGAATAATTTGGGGCTTAACTGACTCCAGATTTTGAAAATTTTGACTTAAGTCTGCAGGACTCTGAATTTTTTAGAATTTTAATTAAGATGGAATTTGATTGATTCCCGATTTTTGAAAATCAATTTGACTTGAGCATGATTAACTCTGAATTTTTGAAAATTGATTCGATTTAAGCCTGATTGGCTCCAATCTTTTGAAAATTGATTTGATTTGAGCTCAGTTGTTTCCTTATTTTGCAAATTGAAAAAAAGAATCTGTTTGATTTTGGATGTTGAGAATTAGGTTGAATTGGGGTTTTGATTGACTTCATATCTTGAAAATTGAAATGATTAGAATCTAATTAAATCCAGATTTTGAAAATAGATTTGTTTTGGCTCCAGATTATGAGAAAATTAAGCCGATTTTGAATATGATTCTAGAGATTTAAAGCGGATTTGAATTTGAGTAGTTCCAGATCTAGGAAAGTTAATTCAAAGTGGGATCCCGAAAAAGTAACCCCTAGGAAAAGAGGGGAAATTGGGAACTATGAATCGAATCGAATCAGTTTTGACTTTGCCTCGTAAAAAATGCGTGTCCTCGATTTTTGCAATCTTTCAGCGTGCTACCTGATTCGACTATGGAGCGTAAGGCGGGAAACGGCTCAGTCGATCAAATGATTTTGGAGGATTATGGAGTGTAAGGTATGAAGCAACGTGCTGCCTGATTCGACTATGGAGCGTAAGGCGTGAAGCGGCTCAGTCGATCAGATGATTTTGGAGGATTATGGAGTGTAAGGCGTAAACTGACTCAATCTTTCAGTGTGCTGCCTGATTCAACTATGGAGCGTAAGGTGTGAAGCGGCTCAGTCAATCAGATGATTTTGGAGGATTATGGAGTGTAAGGCGTGAAGCAACTCAATCTTTCAGCGTGCTACCAGATTCGACCATGGAGTGTAAGGCGGGAAGCGGCTCAGTCGATCAGATGATTTTGGAGGATTATGGAGTATAAGGCGTGAAGCGACTCAATCTTTCAGTGTGCTACTAGATTCGACTATGGAGTGTAAGGTGGGAAGCGGCTTAATCGATCAGATGATTTTGAAGGATTATGGAGTATAAGGCGTGAAGCGACTCAATCTTTCAGCGTGCTACCTGATTCGACTATGAAGCGTAAGGCGGGAAGCGGCTCAGTCGATCAGATGATTTTGGAGGATTATGGAGTGTAAGGCATGAAGCGACTCAATCTTTCAGCGTTCTACCTGATTCGGCTATGGAGCGTAAAGCGTGAAGCGGCTCAGTCGATCAGATGATCCCTCAAAACACATGGTCCCAAGGATAAAACCATAACCAGAGAATTGAAATATAAGGCGCATTTATGATGATAGGAAGATCAACATGACTCAGGGTCATCACGTTAGGGAACATGAGGCATGAAATTTGAGCATATGCATCACGATAAGATAGGAGTACATCTGTGTGGTTGTTTACGTTTATGTGTTGTCCTTTGCCCGAACTACGTCCTGGTCTGATTCTCGATGGGATATGTAGGCAGCTCACCATTGAGCATGACTAGCTTTTAGCTCTCTGCGCACCTGACTTCTTTTGCAACGCACTTTTGTTTTTACCTGGATTCGACTGCTTGGTCAAAGGCTTGTCTTTCACACAGGCTTCGACATTCACTTGTGATACGCGTTGCTCTACAAGCTCTGCCGAAGAGGGGCAAACTGTAGACACCCCGATTTTGACCAAATATCAAATCCAGGGATTAGTTACCTCTTAAGACCGATGATGACGATCACCGGTGAAATTCGAAGATTTTCCAGAGAATTCAAATTCTTCAAAGATTCTTCAAGAAAAGTTTCAAAATCAAAGAAAAAAATCAAAGAAGGAAAAATTGGGTATTCGGGAGGAACCCGAATGTTGAAGAACACGTGAGGAAATCAGCCTGAGAATACCTTCAAAAAGAATATATATAAATATATAGTAATAATAATAAGATATATAAAATAAAAGAGAAGAAAGAAAGAGTTTTGATATATATATATAAGGAGAAAGTGAAAAGAAAAAGAATTTTGAAAAAGTCTTGAAAAGAAAAGAAAAAAAGAAAAAAAAGAAAAAAAAGTAAATGGATACATAGGAATGTATACCATGCATATGGGTACATTTTAATAGGGTACTTTGTAAATATAAGTACATAAGTATATACTTTACTAGATAAATTAGGTTTATGTCAATGTATATGTTGAAAATTAAAGAGAGGGCAAAATTCTGTTAGCCCCGGCATGCGGGAAAGCCGGCGGCACTCACTGAGTGTCGCCCGGCATTCAGCGAGTGCCGCCCGGTATTCAGTGAATGCCGCCGGCAGCCATCGAGTACCACGAACTGTAACAGACTGCTTTTCTTACATGTTCTAAAAGAAAACTTTGCACATGGGTTTCCACCCGAATTTACCCATTTAACCTTGTCATGTTGGTCTATATAAATAGGCCTTCATCTCTTTTGTTGGGACTTGGAGTCTTACTTTTAAAATTTTTACTTAAAATCTTAGAAAGATATAAGAGAGAGAGAGAGGGAGAGAGAGAGAGAGAGAGAGAGAGAGAGAGAGAGAGAGAGAGAGAGAGAAAATAGAGAGAAAATTGAAGAAAGAAGAGTTTTCTTGAAGAATTGGAAGGAGAATTTGAAGATTGTGGAAGAGCTTCCCAAGAAATTGAAGAAATCCTTGAGGTCATAGAGGTAACCTCTCAATCCTTGGTAGAATTAGGTGAATTCAATCACAAGTTCATAGTTCTAGGAACTTTACACATTTTCAAAACCTCTCTTCCTACCCCATTTCATCACACACCACTGAGAGCTTGTGATTGAATTTCATAATGTTTCACTAACTTGGATCCAAAATAGAGCTTTGGATTTATGAATAAAAGAGTTTTGACTTGAAATTTTCAAATAACCTTTGATTTCTTTTCTTTGGTCTATATTCTTCTCAAGAGATCTATGAGATCTTCAATATCTCATTAGATTTCTTTGAGATTGATCCTCTAGTTCCCTCTGATCCTATGATTTATATGGGGATTAAAGTGAGCCATGATAATCTTTACATGTAGTTGGTTGAATTCAAGTCTTAATTCATGACTTGGGTCTCCCTATTAGGAATCTTATGGAATCCATACTATATTTCATAGAGATTTGAGTAAATTTAGGTCTCATTGAGTCTCCAAGGATCATCAATTTGAGAGGAGAATAGTATATCATGGTTCTAAATTCCTCAAGGATCATATGTTTGAGAGAAGATTTAGATTTAAGTTTCATAGTTTGTTTGTTGGAATCTAGAGAACTTGAATATTCAAGAGTTCATAAGATTGAGTAAGACCTTAGGATTCTCTTGTTGTGAGATCCATGATGGGAATCCATTAAGGCTAAATCTATGAATCTCTTCATGTTTCATTATTTACTCCAATGATCATAATCATACTTGATCCTAGATCTCTCTAGGATCATGGATCAAGCTTGATTTGAACTATGAACATTAATCTAACAAAGGTGTAGTGAATTCATAAACCAATTGTGATCAAAGATTTTCTATAGGATCATGGTTCATTGGAATTGGATGAGACCAATTGGAGGATGTTCATAGCCCATTTAAGTACCTCTGTAATTTTTGTTTTGATGAAATTCCAGGTCTAAGATGGTTTGGTCTTATGATTTCAAAACATGCAACTCTCTGTCCAAAATTTCAGAACAGTAAGTCCATTTTGAAATTAATAAATCGGAACCTTAATAGAGTTTCCCAGGTCTCTAATAATTTTTTCTAAGTACCTTAATGTGTTAGGAAGATACCCTAAAAAGATCTAAGTGTTTCTCAATTTTTTTTTACTATTTTTAGAAAATCGTACAAGATCTCTGGACAGAGAGTTGCAAATTCCTTAGTGATGTCTAGTGTTTTCTTTATTCCCCGAGATCTAACCGTTCAAACCTTGATTTTCTTTTTGGGTTAGAAACTAGACTCACAGAGACATATCATATCTAAAAAGCACTAAGATCTAACCGTTGGATGTATGGGTTTTCTACCTTTCAAAATCTGGTCTACTCTCTGTAATTTTGGAAAAACAGTCACTGTTTTTGTCTAATCTCATTGATTTTAACTTAAATGGTTCCCTAATGTCTTGGGACCCAAATCATGTTTTGAATAATGATAATTTAGCTTAAATCCAGAGACTAAGTGATCCAAATTAGTGAATAAATTCACATCTCATTCTTGTTCATGATCATTCATTCATCCATGTACAGTGATGCTTATGATTAGGATTAGTTATTGGATAAAGTTGGACTTAGTTGAACCAAATTGAACATAATCATGGATTCCTTATGATCATGTTGGGATTATAGCTCCTCTATATAGACATCACATTGGCTCTTAGTTGAGACTTGTGCATCTATAGAGATGCTATGACTCCAACTAATCGAAAGGAATTTATAGATCTGAGCTAGAGATTTAGGATTGATTATTCGATGCCATATTATTGTGTGAAGCATGTGGACTAACTCTTTGTTTTATAGCGCATTTGAGGTACAATTTCTCAATCTTTCTCTAGTTTGTTCTATTCTTTGATTTTATTGATTTTCGACTCCATGCGCGACACCTTAGCTTAGGTCTTGCCTTATGTGTATATGTGATTAGAGACATTTCTCTTAGGATTTCTATTCTTTGTATGCATTGCACGTTTCCCATTTCGCGGCTGGTTCCCGGTTAAGTTCTCTTGTTCCCTACTTACACATCATTTTGCTTGCTACTTGAATTATGTGGATTATGAATAATATTTATCATTAGCAATCTTACACCATTTTCAATATGCTTTTGTAATGTATATGTATATATGTATTAGTTGAGGGCACACTTAGATTATTAATTCGATTAAAAAGGATGATGAGTAGAGACCTATCACGAGATAGGATGAAAGGGGGTGTTTTAGTCTGCCGGGCTCCTTCCCCTTTCATTCCATAATCCCCGGACCTAGATTATCTTTGGTTTCGCAAAAGATCAGTTTGCTTTCAAAATGGTTTCTTAATTTTCCTTTCAAAAATTAAGTGGCGACTCTTTGATTTTGAATTTGAAATTTGAAAGTTTTTTAAAAGTTTAGTGGGCCCAAATGCCGGTATTCACAGCAGGGTAGCCTCAGCCCTGACCGCCAAGCAGCTAACTTATAAAAAAAGACAGCAATTGTTTGTATATCTGACGGAGCAGAAAAACAAAAGATGTGCAAACTAAATGCATAGACGGCTTACCATATGACTGACGCTGTATAGCCAGCCAACTAAGGCCTCAAGCCCCAGCAAAGAACACTTATCCACTTAGCTCTGCAAAAGCCCGGGTTGGACTATCTCCCGGACCTCATCCGCCGTCTCTGCCACTGGCATCGTGGGAGGTCTCCTACGCAGTATCGAGGGAGTGGGCTTGTCCAGACACGGGAACGATATCCCGGCCGGTGCAGCAGTAGGTGACAACTTTGGCGCCATGGCCACGGTGACCCCAAGAGTTGAGGTCCCCATTGCCTCCTTCCCCGTTTGGATCCCTTGAGATATACGCTTCAGTTGCTGGCCCTTAACGGGGTGAGGCTTCTTTCTCTTCTGGCCTGCCCAGGCCATTAATGCCACCTCCGTCTCTTTCAAGGCCTCTGCATCCTTAGGAGCCATCTCTGCATAGTCAGAAAGGATACGCAATCAGTTAGTTAAAATTAAATAACAAGACAACCAAGAAATAGGTGGAGAACTCACCGGAAATGATTGCAGGAAAGACGGGAGCTACGAACCGGTGCTTGATCTTGTAGGAAGTCTTCTGGTCTCGCGTCCGGGTCAACAGCTTATTGACGTCGGTTGGGTCCTCCACCAAGGATAGTATACTTGCCTAGCTCTCGTCGGATAGACCGGCCGGGTTGAGTGATCCCACTGCAAAGGAAAAAAAAGAAGCAGTTAGTTCAGCCATAGCGACAAAGTAAACACAAAGCCGAAAAGGAAATGGTGGCTTACTCCTCAGCTTTCCCTTCCAAGAGGTCCTCAATTATGCCCCCGGTGCCTTTTCACAAAACCTGGGGGTGGACGCTTGGAATAATTTCTTCTTCCACCCCCTGTTGTTGCTCAGGCAGTTCACTATTATCTTTCTTCCCTGCCTTGCCCCGAGTGAGAAGAAGCCGGCTTCCCCGTGCACTAGGAACGGACGGTGTGTCCAGAAGAACTCTTGTAGGGTGAGCTCGTACCCTAAAACCTGGAGCCAGAGGGAGATGGCTCCCATCAGGAACCTCCATCCATTCAGGGCAAGCTGCCTGGGGGAGATCCCGAGATATATCACCATATCCCGAGCGGCAGGGTGAAGAGGAAGATGAAGGCCAGCCAAAAGGGCATCCTTGTATATGGTAACAAAACCCGACTAGTGTATATAAGCCCCACCGTCATGCACCGCCAGGGAAAAGTGGTCGGGAATATCATATCTCTCCCTGATCCAACTTAAGTCAGAGGTACAGAGAGTGCTAACAATCTGCTCACAAGCGAACACTATGTAGGGACTATTCAGCCTCAACTCCTCACTGCCCGACCTTCCAGACACCGAGGCAACTAGGACACCCTGAACCTCATCGTCGTCGGGCACTTGGACGGGGATCCTCCCCTCGATGTGTTGGTGAGATGGGGTCATAAAGGTGGATCTATGCTCGTACCCAGCATTCCTGATCATGACTGCTCGTCCTCCGATTGGGAAGACGAGTCAAAACCGGAGTGACACATCTCTAAGTTCTCTGTGACTGGGTAAGGGAGTAGTTGGCGGCCTATGTATGGGTCTGGAACCCCAAGTCTAACATATATAGGAGGCAAAGCTACGCACCTAAAGGGTAAAGCATATAAGGCCCTCACAGTCTGATAACACTCGTGCCAAGCTGACACAGGAGAACCCGATCAGTTCAACCACTCAGCTACACCTCCTATCCTAATGAAGAACATGAACCTAAGGAAAAGGAAATCCTACTTCTGAGTAAATCCTAGGGGGTTCGTTCTCTCTAGTCTCACTCAGAAAGAAAGAAAAAGAAAGGGCAGAAGAAGGAATGCGGCAAATGGAAACTTGGAAAGGACTTACAAGAATCAACGTAGAAAAGGGCTCAGGAAACTCGACCGGGAAACTCTTGCTCTCAAAATCGCTTAGTTGTTTCTATCACTTGTCAGCAGGAATAAAAGAAATGATAAAGTGTTCCTTACATAAGAAGCACGAGACGACCCAGATTAGATCAGATCCAACGGCTATGGAGTTTTCCCACTAAAATCGTTCGACAAATGTCATCTTGGACACATGAAGCATCGCCTCAAAAGGTAAACGCATTAAATGTGTGATGGGACGGTTTGGTTACCACACAACTAATCGATTACTTTCGCACCAACCTCGTTGGATTCTAACCAGACCAACCACTCATTGACACATGTCAACTGTCGACCCCGGGTTCCTGACAATACCGTTCGGTCCAGCCCCCGGTGACCAAGGGGGTGGGTCCCATCCCGAGCGATGCTCCCGGATAGTTCTCGAGTGGTCTACTAGGGGGTGCAAATTTTCTAACCTTATATAGTAGAGCATCACATCAGTTTTGAAAATGGGGGACAATTGATAGGCCTAAAACTATTCGGTTAAGTCAAATAGCCACGTCATCAGGGAAGACGCCAGTACACCTGAAAGAGGCGCTTATGACTCAGCAATCCCGACCAATCGGTTAAGACTGCCCGGTTTGGGCGCACAGCCCGAGCGTACAGTACGGATTGCTCTCCAGGAAGCTCAGCTTGACCACTAAGCCCCTCAGCAATTTCCTTATCCGGTCAGAAGACTAATGGAAAGAGTAAACAGTCTCCTAAACTACTTAGAAATCTCCCCATAATTCATACCCATCGATTGTAATTAGATTGGGCTTTCTAATTTAACTCACTTACCATGTATGGGTGGTCTCTTATGCCTAAAAAAGAGGCCACCTACCCTTATTACAGGGGGTCGCATTATGACCCTAGAGAATAGCATATAAACAACTCACTAGTACGCATATACCCGGTCTGTTTCTGGTAGTGCCGCCCAATCTGTTGGCTCACCAATGGCCGTCGGTGATCTGTTAGTGAAGTGCACCGACCCATCCATGGACGTAGGTCACCTCATTAACGGGGCTAAAGTACATACAAAACTCATCGTGTCCATCTTTCTCTAAATAACTCTTACCCATATTTTTTTGGCATCATCAAAACGTTTAATGAAAATCCAAATTAATGAACATAAACCATCGACATATGTTTTAGATCCATTAATTACCCATAAATGTAATCTAGATCAACTCTAATTCTCATCTAAATATGAATTTATAGAAAATTAGATGATGTAACTCAAAGGATTCACATGGAATATCGACGATTCCATGAATTCCAAGAGAAAAGCATGACAGAGAAAGATGACATAAAAACCAATTTGAATGATCCAAAGTGCAATTCCGTTTGAAAACCATGTTTTACATAGATTTCATGATCATCTAGATCCAAATCAACAACAATTCTTGAGAATTCAATAACAATTCAAAGTGGTGTGTGAAGAAGGGGATAGAGAAGAGACTTTTTGAAAATGTATAAAAATCCTAGTCAAACCTATGAATTGTGATTGAATTGTAGTAGAAAATGATCTAAGATTAGAAAATAACCTCTGAATTTCCTCAGATTTTTAATGGATATCTTGGGTTTTTGAAGATCTTCAACAATTCTTCATGCCCTTCTTCAAGTTCTCTTCAAAGTCTTTAGGTGAAATTAGCAACCAATCTCCAAAAATGACCAATCACTCTCAATGGAGATATAAGGTCCCTTTTATAGACCAATTGAGGGAGGATATATAAGTAAATTCAAGGTATTTACAACATGCAAAGTGTGACTTTTGAATGTTTAATACACACTTTTATTTCTTGAAACTGAACAGACTATTCCAGGAGGCGGCACTCAGTGAGTGCTGTCCCTTTCAATGTGTGCCATTCAATGGCCTTTTGATTCCTTTTGTTTTCTTTTTCAATTAAATAAACTATTATTTCCCAAATAAATTCTTTCTTTTCTTTTATTTTCTTTTCAAATTTAAATTAACTCCTATTTTCTTAACAAAATTACCCCTTTAGAAGAGATTTTAGAAAGAAGGATTATTTATTATTATAATGCTTTTCATTAGATTTTTCAAACCGATTTTCTTTTAGATATTCAAATAATCCCTCGTTGTCACTTTTCTTTTTTACTCCGTATTCTCCTTAGCATTCTATTTTTTTTCCTTTTAAATTTTGTGGACTTTGAGATCAAAAAGCTTTTTGAAGAGCATGAATACTTTGAATTTTGTCGGGCATTGTCGTCATCAGTTTCAGAGGTAGTAATCCCCTAAATTTGACAGTCAGTCAAAGTTGGATTGTCTATAGTTTGCACCTCTTCGGCATAGCTTGTAAAGCAACGCGTGTCACAAGTGAATGTCAAAGCTTATGAGAAGACAAACCTTTGATAGATTTGTTCAATTTAGGTAAAAACAAAGATGCATTTAAAAAACAGGCACGAAAAAGGTTGGTACTAGTCGTGCTCAATGGTGAGCTACCTACGAATCTAAGGAGAATTAGACCAGGATGTAGTTCAAGCAAGGGATAACACACAATGCACAAATTGTCATATGGATGAATGCACCTATCCTATCATGATGCACGTGCTCATGCAATGATGGTTGCCAATGCAATTCTAAGCCTCATATTTTCATGCTATACATATGCAATGATTCAAAATCATGCTATTTTGATGTACATGGATGCCCTTCACACCTTATACTGCTTATCGCTTTTAATGCTTGGAGCCACTACGGACATAAGGATTGGTTTTTTTTTTTTTTTTTTTTCAAAATTCTAAGTCACTTCAGACTCAAGGATGAGTTCTCAAAAGAACTCAATTTTCTTCAGAATCTAGAGTCCCCTCAACTCAAGGATAAGTTTTCTTCAGAACATAGAGTCACCTCGAATCAAATATTAGTCATCTTCAGAACTTGGAGTCACCTCGATTCAAGGATTAGTTCTCTTCAGAACTTGGAGTCACCTTGACTCATGGATAAGTTCTCTCTAAAGCCTAGATTCACCTTGACTCAAAGATTAATTCTCTTCAAAACACGGAGTCACCTCGACTCAAGGATAAGTTTTCTTCAGAACTCGGAGTCACCTCAACTCATAGATTAATTCTCTTCAGAACTTGGAGTCACCTCGACTCAAGGTTAAGTTCTCTTTAGAACATAAAGTCACCTTGACTCAAAGATTAGTTCTCTTTAGAACTTGAAGTCAACTCGACTCAAGGATAAGCTCTCATCAGAACACAGAGTTACCTCAGCTCAAGGAAAAGTCCTCTTTAGAAACTAAAGTCACCTCAACTTAAGGATAAATTCTCTTCAGAATGCGGAGTCACCTTGACTCAAATATTAGTTCTCATCAGAATGTGAAGTCACCTCGATTCAAGGATAAGTGCTCCTTAGAACCTGAAGTCACCTAGACTCAAGGATAAGTTCTCTTCTGAACCCAAAGTCACCTCAACTTAAGGGTAAGTACTCTTCAAAACATGGAGTCACCTCAACTCAAAGATTAGTTCTCTTCAGAACCCAGAGTCACCTTGACTCAAAGATTAGTTCTCTTCAGAACCCAGAGTCACCTCAACTCAAGGATAAGTTCTCTTCATTACCCGGAGTCATCTTGACTCAAGGATAAGTTCTCTTCAGAACACGGAGTCACCTTGACTCAAAGATTAGTTCTCTTCAGAACCTGGAGTCACCTCGACTCAAGGATAAGTTCTCTTTAGAACCTGGATTCACCTTGACTCAAGGATAAGTTCTCTTCAGAGCACGGAGTCACCTCAACTCAAAGAATTAGAATTTTGAAAATCAAACCCAATTTGACTCAAAAGAATTTAAATTTTTGAAAAATTGGAGCCAATTCGACTGAGAAGAATTTGAATTTTTGAAAATCAGAGCCAATTCGATTCAAAAATTTGAATTTCAAAAATTAGAGTCGATTTGAATCAAATGAATTTAAATTTTTTAAAATTATAGCCAAATCGACTCAAACGGATTTGAATTTATAAAACTGATGTCGATTTGACTCAAAAGAATTTGAATTTTGAAAACCAGAGCCAATTCGACTCGAAAGAGTTCAAATTTTCAAAATAAATAGAGGTGGTTTGACTCAAATGAATTTAAATTTCAATTTAAAAAAATGGAGTCAATTCCACTCAATAGAATTAAATCTAAAAAATTGGAGTTAATTTGACCCAATAGAATTGAATTCTCAAAAATCAGAGTCAATTCGACTCAACATAATTGAATTTTTAGGAATCAGAGTCAATTCGACTCAATAGAATTGAATTTCAAAGATCAGAGTCAATTCAAATCAAAAGAAATGAATTTCAAAAATCGGTGTCAGTTCAACTCAACAAAATTGAATTTTCAGAAACGCAGTCAATTTGACTCAGCATAATAGAATTTTTAGAAATCAGAGTCAATTCGACTTAGCATAATTGAATTTTTAGAAATCAGAGTCAATTCGACTCAATAGAATTGAATTTTTAGGAATCGATGTCAATTCGACTCAACAAAATTGAATTTTACAAAGGCGGAGTCGCTTAGACAAAAAAATTGAATTTTTACAAAGGTGGAGTAGCTTAGACTCGAAGAACTGAATTTCACAAAGAAGGGGTTGCTTAGACTCAAAGAATCAATTTTTTTACAAAGGTGGAGTCGCTTATACTCAAAGAGTTGAATTTTTACAAAAACTGGAGTCACTTAGACTCAAAGAATTGAATTTTTACAAAGATGGAGTCACTTAGACTCGAAGAACTAAATTTCACAAAAAGGGAGTTGCTTAGACTCGAAGAATTGAATTTTTACAAAGCTAGAGTCGCTTAGACTAAAAGAGTTGAATTTTCACAAAATCGGAGTTGCTTAGACTCAAAGAATTGAATTTTTACAAAGGTGGAGTCGCTTGGACTCAAAGAGTCGATTGATTGATGATGATGATTTGTGCTGGATTGACGAGGTACTTTGACACCAAAGTGAGATCGTTTTGATGAGCTTGTCACGAATATGGATTTACCACAGCTCATGAAATGGATTTGCCATGGATGTAGGTTTTTTTTGGAAAGAATGATTTTCTGTATTTGCGGACCCTTGGAATAAATACATCATTCTGTCAAAAGAGGGAAGTCACCTTTGCCCCTAGTCTTGGACTCTTCTTATATTACCACTTTACCATTATGTTGTGATGGTGTTTGAATCATCTGCTCTAATTTCTTTTGGGATGCTCATGGAGAATTTTTAAATATTTATTCATCTTCTTAAACTCACGCATATGAGACCATTATTGACTCATTGAAGGAGGACAGATAACAAAAATAGTTACACAAGACAACTGATTCAAACTCTATATTATTATGAATCAATGTGCTTTCATCATGAAAAATGTGTCATCTCACATTTTATTTATTTATAATTTTATCCTGGCAGTGCTTTGTTGATAGGTCTAAACTTTGAAGACCTCTCCCTTTTGATATAGCTAATTCTATGCCTATTTATAGTGTGCTTCAAATTAGTACCTTAGCTTATAGAATAAAAGACACTCTTGAGGTAGGATTCCTTCTGTCGAATGGACAAACCAAAATAGGGTATCTACAATTTGCCCCTCTTTGACAGAGCTTTGCAAGCAACGCGCATCATAAGGGAGTGTCAAAGTATGACAACCTTATAGTGAGTCAAGAAGACTTTCGGAAGAAAATTGAGAAAATCAACATATGCAAGCACACAAAGAAAATCTCAAAAATCAAGTGGTCGTGCTCAAAGAACTACCTACGTATTCCTTTGCAGGAAATCGGACCAACCATAGTTCAATGAACATACCACTTGCAAGCAATAATTCAAGTAAAATATAATGCATGGTATGAGACTTAAACTACTACTCTCATGCAACATACTCGAGGATTGTTCCATCTAGAACAATGGATGATTATGAGAGGTATCTAATCTAGGATGATTCAATAGGGTGTCCAATCTAGGATGATTCAACGGGAGTTTCCAATCTAGGATAATTCAACATGGGTGTCCAATCTAGGATGACTTCTTGATGGGTTTGCCTCAATCTAGAGGACTTCACGATAGATTTGTCTTATCTTGAGGGCTTAATGATAGATTTTCCTCATCTTGAGGGCTACACGACATCTTTGGATGTAGGTCTTTTAGCTAACTAGAGACAAAGAGGCCTCTAGTGCCACTTAAGGCGAACTAGATCTAAAATATGCAGTGATGAGCTAGTTATGACGAACATAACGAGTGTTTGCAACAACAATAACGTGTTTGCCTCATCTTGAGGGCTTCATAATAGGTTCTGTGCATAGTAGAGCCTTGAGAGGCGAACTGCCATTCCAAGTCATGTGAGGATGAATGGCCGCTCCCTCTCAATACTTGAGAGGAACAACATTCCTACTAACCTTTTACTAACAATTTTCATCCCAAATTACTCCTCAGAGATCTGGATCATCATCTCTCATTCCGTGCTAGGAAAGAATGGGTACGCTAACAACTTCAACTTAACAACTTCAACTTCTATTTTCTTTTTTCTTCTTTTTTAATGCAAATGCTATGCTTTAAGAATCTAATGCATGCCTATGAATGAATGTATGCTCTAGTTATGATCTATATCATGTTTTCTTCATAAATGGGGCAAAATTAACTTGCTACATGCTTATTTCACAGTGCTCTAAAAATTTACACACCAAGAGTTCTTAGAAATGCTTAACTCACCATTTTCACTCCTTTTAATCATTCTAGGAATCAAAAAAGTCACTCAAGGGTCACAGATGCCTCACCAAGGGATACAAATGGTACAAGAAGCTTCCATCGACTGTGAAGACCAACATAAAAAATGTTGGATTCGGAGAGTTTATGAAATTACTAGTCCAGGGAACCAATGATGGAGCTCAACTTCTTAGCTTAGCAGAGCGATGGTGGGATTCCACCAACACTTTCCACTTATTGTTTAGGGAGATGACCATGACCCCAAAAGATTTTAACGCAATCAAGTCTCCAAGCTAGAGGACAAGTTCTTATTGTTAATCCCAACATAACTCAAGAGCGATGTATTAAGCTTTTGGGGTTGTATCCAATAAAAATAGCGAGTGCAGCTGTTGTACATATGTGGTTCCATGAAGCATTCAAACTATATAACATGTTTACAACGGACTAGCTCACATGGACTTTCTTGATGTATGTTCTTAGATGCTCTCTCCTTAGTACTCGAGGTGACCGAATTCATCTTTCGATCCTTGAATGCCTGTTTAAAATACCAGAGATCCAAAAATGAGATTGGGGTGGTGCCGGCCTAGCTATTCTGTATGCTCAAATGGGGGAGGTTTCCAGGCCGGATTCATCATCATTATGCGAGTTTTGGCAAGCTTGGGAGGTAATTGTTTCACTCATTTCTTCTTTATTGCAAATTCCTCCTCTATTATAATTTCTTTCTAATAGTCCTAGTTTCCTTGTTTTCTTTCTTGCAAGATTAGAGTTATGAGTACTTCAGGATGTAAGCCCCTACACCTATAAATTCATATGTGGCCACCTTCCCACATGGATTAAAATGGAAAAAAGAGTATATGGGACCGAAGATCGGGGCTCACAGCTTCAGTAAATGCAGGGATTTCCTCTTAAACCTTACAACAGATGTAGCTAATTGGGATCCTTTGGCCAAATTCGCTCGTCCTATCATGAAACTCCTCAGGATGCTGATTTTTCTATCCCAAAATCAATTTCTACTCTCTGGGCCTTATGCTTCTGCTGGTATCTAGGAGGGCAAGTTATACAGTAAACTAGTCTTTGGGATCATTTTGTCGTTCCAGGCTATCCTCCTGCTACTATGTTGACATCAAATGACCTTAGAGGTATTGCTTTTAGGGGGGATATCGTTGGGACTCTTGCAGTGGATTGGTTATGGCAATGAGAGGACTATAATGGGTTCAGGATTTCCTTCTTGATGACAAATTTCCATTCAATGGAAACTCTTGAGGTAAATTCTATATATAATGCTTCTTTTTCTTTTGGCTTTCTCCTTTTCCTTTGACTCCCCTCCTATCATGCCCCAGTGTAGCAAAGTAGGGAAAAATTAAAATTTCCACCTTTGGACCCATGGATACAAGACTGGTTTGAGGATCGCGTGCTTGTCCATATAAGAAAGAATCAAGATAAAAGTAATAAACAATAACTGAAGTAGTAAAAATAAGCATGGTGGTTCTAGGATAATATTAAACAACATCCGAGTCGTAAATCCATTATTATAACCCAACGAAATGAAAAGGAAATATAATAACATCCAAGGAATAAAGCCCTACAACATAGTAGTAATAATAACATCTGCATCTAGTGCCTCAACTAATAACAAAAGATACACAAACAAAAAGTCTGCACTTCCACCTACTACCCATAGCCTTCCTTGGTATACTCCTTGTCTGGGTATTTACCTCTGCAAGATCTGGATGTTTGATTGTCTAGGACATGAAAGTAGTTAGCTTTACTGCAAGCCGAGTGAGTAAACCTACTACAATGAACGGGCTTAGAAAACCCTTGTTAACCCGTTAAGAAACCAAAAAGTTCCAATTTTTCTTCGTTTATGAAAACATGTCTTTAAGTCTCAGTTATTCTAATCTCAGGGTATTGCCTACATTTAGGAAATGTCCAATGGTAATACTCAAATATTTGAAACATAATTGACGATAACTAATCACTTTGGACTATCGGTCCAACCATTACAAACTCAACACTTTAGTTTGAACCATAGGTTCAATCTTTATGACTCGACTCTTTGGATCACTGATCTAATCTTTGGACTGTATGCCCAATCTTTCTCAAACAAAACTCTTTGCATGCATTTGGCACAAGTGCCATTGGCTTGGAATATTGTCGCTTTTCGATCATGGGTTACCATCTTGTCATCGAGCCCAATGGCTAATTGACATCTATTGTCCTGTCATCATGCCAAAATAGCTAATTGACATCTGCCTTATAGCCTCATTACTTGGTAATCTCAATCTTATTCCATTCGGCCTTGGTTAATTTGTCATCTTCCCCAAACTGGCCACTTTCTTGTTGTCAACCCAGACTCTTTACTCTTTTTCAAACTAACCAAGCAAAGGAATGACACGCAAGGAATAGACTGATGGATAATTAACATTTTTGCATTTTCCACATCATTAACAACTAATGTGCATGATATAAGATGTTAAAGCACATTATTCTTGGGGTTGCGTACTTAAGTACGTCACATTTACTATTCTCATTGCTCTCGTACATCGTTCGCATAAGTTCCACTCGTTAATCATAATATCAAGTTAAGCAGACATCTACTTTTTATCCTTATAAAAGGTATACATTACTAAGGTACTACTCCAATAACATAAGGTACAGTTTATAGCAAGCACACAGAAGCATATATATATATATTCAGGATAACCCAAGGTATAACTATCACAGCTCATGGTAAACTATCATAGATCATGGTACAACCAACCTTAACATAACTCTTTTTATACATATAACAAACCATTCTAACATATACTACCTAGCCCGAGTGCTCGTGCCTCTCGAGTGTTCGCACTTGGCCCGTTCAGTAAGTTCGAGCACTCATACTTGGTTCGAGCACTCGGGTTCAGTAATTTTAAAATAGTGATAGTTTTAGCAATTCATATGTAGCTTTGATATCCATGCATGTTACATGCATGGCTCTTGATTATTAATGTAGATGAAGAAATATGATGGATATGTGTGTATATGTACTTAAGCTTCAAGAACTACTAAAAAATTATCTTGGATCTTCATGCATGTCACATGCATGAGTCTGGATTATGAATTAAACTTAGGAAAACATAATTTTGAGTGAGTAAGTATACTCACTAGGATCTAGATGATGATCTAGTGCTAGGATAAAGAAAATATGTATGTATATGCTTGATCAAGCTTCCAAGACCACTTCAAAGCATGATCAAGGCCTTGATCTTCTTCTAAACTTCTTTGGTCCTCAAGTCATCAACTCCAAAACTTCATTGCATTGAAATGAGAGTGTTTATGTGCAAAGGAAAGTGTGTGTGAGGTGTTTAGGAAGTCATGAAAGCATATATAAGTGTGTGTTTGTGTATGAAATGCATAAGAACTCTCATACTTTCTCTTAAAGACACTCACAGAGTTTCTACGCCCAAAATGTTGAGAAATGCTGGTATTTATAGACTTTATGAGACACAAGGGAAAAATAGTCATTTCATATGTTTTTAGATCGAGTGCTCGAGCTCGCACCTCGAGCGATCCCAAAGTCCAAGCTTGGGCCTCCTGGTTCAGCAATCCTTCTTTTGTTTTAAGGATTCAAAGGCCCAAGTATACATCCATAAGTGCTAATCATCAAAGCTAATCCATACAAAATCGTAACTAACATATACGGATACAGAAATACCAAAATAAATCCATACACTGATAAATACAGGTAAAAGGGTCGGTGTTACATCTGTCCGCCACCCAACAAAAGATTTTGTCCCCAAAATTTGAGCTAACACTCACTAAATAACCTCGGGTACTTCTCTCGCATAATAGACTCCATCTCCCAAGAAGCTTCGCATTCGTCGTGACATTTCCATTGAACTTTTATCAACGGAATCTCCTTATTCCTCAATATCTTGATCTCTCTGCCTATGATGCGTACTGGTCTTTTGGTATACATCACTTTGTTGTCCACCTCGATGTGTTTGAAGTCGATCTTGTGCGTTAAGCTGTTCATGTACTTCCTTAGCATGCTGAAGTGAAGCTTGTTGTGTGCTCCAGACATCTTCAACGGTAGTGCTAACCTGTAAGCGACCTTTCCCATGCATTCAAGAATCTCGAATGGTCCAATGTAGCGAGGCGAAAGCTTTTCTCTCTTTTGTTCGAATCTAACCACTCCTTTGATTGGAGATACCTTTAGCAGAATGTGATTTCCAATCAGAATTCTATGTCCTTTCGATGCTTGTCTGCATAACTCTTCTGTCAGCTCTAGGCTGCCTCCATCCATTCCATGATGATGTTGATCTTTTAATTAGTCTCCCGAACCTTTTTTAGTCCCAAGAGCATGCCAACTCCAGCTTCTGCCAAACAAAGAGGCGAGCGACATTGTCTTCTGTAGAGTGCTTCAAACGGTAAAGCACGAATCACGATTAGAAATAATCGAAATAGGCACACCATGTAGTCGATCAATCTGTTGCAAGTAGAGTCGGCTCATCTTCTCGACTAGATAAATTATATTATACGTGATGAAATATGTTGAGTTTGTGAGTCGGTCCATGACTACCCAGATAGCATCATGGTTTTATTGCAACCTTGGCAAACCCACGACAAAGTCCATGGAAATGTGCTCCCACTTCCATCCTCGTACTGGAAGCAGTTGTAAAAGTCTCAACAAATTTTTATGCTCAGCCTTGACTTGCTGGCACGTAAAACACTTCAAAATGTACTTCGCAACGTCCCTTTTCATGCCTTCCCACCAAAATTTTCTCTTCAAATCCTTATACATTTTTGTACTTCCTAGATGAACTGTCAATCTTGACGTGTGTGCTTCATTCATAACTTCTTCTCCTAATCCATCATCCTTTGGCACACAAAGTCGGCCTCGACATCGGAGGCATTCGTCTTGCCCAATTCTCCATTCTTCCATATCCTTAGTTGTAGCTTTCTCAAACCATTATCATAATCCTTCATTCTTCTTCTGAGCTTCATTAATTCTACCAATATGAGTTGGTTTAATGAAAAGGCACCCCAAGTGTCTTCCTTCTTCTAAATTAGTGGCTCAGAAATCAAATTCAGCTAAATCCTCCAATGCTTGCCACTCTCTGATCATCAAATAAACAATCCTACTATAGGGTTTCCTACTCAAAGCATCAGTAACTATATTTGCCTTATCTGGGTAGTATTGCAAAGTGAAGTTGTAATCTTTAAGCAACTGCATCCAATGCCGATGCCTTATATTCAGCTGCTTTTGAGAGAATAGGTCAAACTTCTCTTCAAACAGATAATGTCTCCATGTCTTGAGAGAAAAAAAGATAGTTGCTAGCTCTAAATTGTGTGTTAGGTAGTTTACCTCGTACGGTTTTAATTATCGCGATCCATATGCAATCACTTTTCCTCCTTGCATAAGCATGCATCTGAGTCCTTGATAAGAATCATCACTGTAGATGGTAAATCTCTCTCCATCATTTGGTATGGTAAGCACTAGCGCTGACGTCAACCTCTCCTTCAACTCATGAAAAGCGCATTCATGCTTGTCTAACCATTCATACTTTGAATCCTTCTTCATCAAGCTAATCAAGGGAGTGGCTATCTTCAAAAATCATTCTACAAATCTCCAATAGTAACCTGCTAATCCTAGATAACTCAGCACTTTTGAGGCATTAAATGGCCCATTCTAACTTAAGACCGTGTCAATCTTAGATGAGTCTACTACAATTCCCTCTAAAGAGACCACATGAATTTGACTTTTTTCATCCAGAAGTCACACTTGCTCAACTTAGCATACAATTGATGATCCTTGAGCAACTATAGCACAATCCAGATATGCTCCTCATGTTCCTCTTTTGTCTTTGAATAAATCAATATATCATTGATGAATACGATCACAAAGTGATCCAAGTATGGTCAAAATACCTTATTCATCAGAGCAATGAATACTAAATGGGTGTTAGTGAGTCTGAACGACATCACTAAGAACTCATAATGACCATATATAGTCCTGAAAGCCATCTTTGGTTTGTCCTCAAATCGAACGAGCAGCTAATGGTATCCCGATCGAAGGTCTATCTTCGAGAACATCGTCGCTCCCTATAACTGGTCGAATAAGTCATCTATTCGAGGGAGGGGATAAATATTCTTGATCATGACCTTCTTTAACTCTCGATAGTCAATACAAAGTCAGAGCGATCTATCCTTTTTCTTCACAAACAATACAGGCACTTCCCAAGGAGATGTATTTGGCCGAATGAATCCTAAATCCACCAACTCTTGAACTTGCTTGTTCAACTCTTGTATCTCCATCGGGGGCCATCCAGTACAAGATTTTAGAGATCGAAAATGTTCTTGGTGCCAATTTTATATAGAAATCGATTTCTCACTTCGGTAGTAATCTAGTGATATCTTGAAATTCTTTTAAAAAGACTTGAACCACGAGTATTTGGATCATAGAATCCTCAGTGCTAGAACACTCCACGGCGGCCAGACGTCTGGTTAGAAATGCATTACCCTAGGGATGGCACTAAAAATAGAAAGGGGCATTCCCAGGTACGGAGAACATGATTGACTTACTAGTATAGTCTAACTTGGCCCGATACTTCGTAAGCCAGTCTATTCCAAGAATTACATCGAATTCCTTCATGATCAACATGATGAAATTAGCAGGAAGAGCTCGACCTTCTATGGTTAGAGGGCAGCCTTTGCACACCTTACTCAACTTAATTGACACTTCTAGGGGCAAGACAGCGTTAAGAGCATCCTTAAGCATCTGGGGCTCTAATCCCAACTCCAGAACAAGTCTAAAGGCAATAAATGAATTCGTAGCTCCCATATCAAATAAAACTCTAATTCGACTACCATATATCAGGAGAGTACCTTCCATATTCTACGGTGCCTCCTCTTCTTCATAGTCGGCTTCTTCAGGAATGATCGCGTTGAGCTTGACCTAAGTGGTCACTCTATAGTATCCACTTGGAGGTGCTTGGCAATCTCTAGCAACATGTCCTGGTTTGCCACAGTTACAGTAGACGATGTTAACGCGAAGACTCTACTTTGGGCACTGGCAGTCTTTGGCAAGATGCCCTAGTGTCCCACAGTTCTAGCAATTTCCTGGCATTCCTCTGGTAGTAGCAAGTTGTCCTTATGGTGTAGCAGGTTGATTACAAGAAAAGTTGTTTGAGGCTTCTTCTCCCTATTCCAGGTCCTCTTTGTCCCTTGAGAGCGGCCCAGGGGTCTTGGCGTGAACTTTTTCCTCACAAGGGGCTGGGTAGCCGGTTGCTTGGACCTTGACATCCATCTTTTTCCAACCCGAACGCCAATCTCACAAATGCCCCGAATGTCATATTCAAATGCCCCAATGTCATGTGGTACAGATGGGAATTCAACTCTCTGTGGTATCTCTTGATCTTCTTCTGCGGAGTATCTATCTGATGCTAGGCAAAACGAGACAACCTCTTGAATTGTGCAGTATACTTGCACACCATCATGTTGCCTTAGTTCAAGTCCATAAACTATCTTTCTCTTTGGTCTCTCTCTTTTTTAGGGAAGTAATTCTCCAAGAACTTCTCTTTGAACATAGTCCGTGTCATCTTCTCTAATGCTTCAACTCCTATCGTTGCTTTCTCGGACACCCACCAATCATGAACAGTATAGGTGAGTTGGAATGTAGCTAAATGACGTTTCTCTTCTTCATTGCACCTCATCCTCTAAAAAAAAGTCAATATTTCTCAGTCACTTCTCAGCTTGCCAGGATTCACTAATTCTATCAAACTTATTGGGACGCAGAGCTCTAAATCTCTCGAGTATCTTGTCTCTGGTGATCAGCAGTGGCAGTGCAGCTTGATGGTTAGCCCGATTGTGGTTATTGTTATTATTATTGTGATTTCCTCGATGATCGTCGTCAATAAACTCCAAGCGTTGTAGAAATGACTCGAAAAGCTCCAATAGGATCCATGTTCTCGAGAATGGGGGCCTTCCTCATTGATTCCTTGCGTTTCTTGTTTCGTCGGCCAAAACATCAACCTGAACAATCGACTCAATATTACCCACCAGTTCTTGAAGCACGATATAATGATCATAAGATAAGAGTATCAACACCCGAAATAGTTAACATAAATATCTAGTAGGGATGAGCACTTAGAAATAATAACAGGCAAAAGCATGTTGTTGATGACATATACGGCCAAAAACATTTACAGTATGGTATGGTAAGTGTATTTATATCACATTTACACATATACCACTACCATCAAAATCATATACAACAAACACACAAAAGAAAGTGGTCCACATGCCCTAATCAATTGAAATAGAAAGAGAATCTAGATCCTAGGGTTCCGATCCCAGATGTCCTCTGGTGGCACCCAGTCAAGCCACAAATCAAACTCATTGTGGATATCGCAATTTTCTCTTACCCACAACTTTTGCTAATAAAATCTTTTCAAAATTCAAATTCAAATTCAAAAATGAGTCGCCACTTAATTTTTAAAAGAAAAATTAAAAAACCATTTTAAGCAAACTGATCTTTTGGAAACCAGAAATTTCTAGGTCTGGGGATTATGGAATGAGATGGAAAGGAGCCTGGCGGACTAAAACACCATCTCTTATCCTATCTCGTGATAGGCCTCTACTCAACATCCTTTTAATCAAATTAAAGTCTAAGCATGTCCTCAACTAATACATACGTATAGATTTACATTACAAAAGCAAGTCTAAAGGGTGCAAGATTACAAATGATAAAATATCATTCAAAACCAAATAAGTGATAAGCAAGCACTATGATATGCAATAGGGTACAAGAGAATTTACCCGGGATCCAGCTACGATTTTGAAATATACAATGCATACAAGAAGTAGAAATCCTAATAAAAGGTCTCTAATCACATATATACACATAAGGTGAATCTTAATTCTAAGGTGTCGCGCATGAAGTCAAAAATCAATGAAATTAAGAAATAATTAATCCTAAGAAGGGTCAAGAGATCATACCTTATCGGCGCTACAAAACAAGGATTAGTCCGCATGCTTTAGAAAGGATATATAATATCAAATAACCACCCTTAAATGTTTAGCATAATTCTATCAAGTAGAAGGAGTGACACAATTATGAATTCTAATACCAATCTATATTGATGAATGTGTATGATTACATAGATATGAACAAGAATGAGCTATTAGATTATTCCTTGATTTGGACCATTTAGCCTCTGTATTTAAGCATAACTAATCATTGTTAAAGCATGGTCTAAGCCCTAGGTCATGGAAAGATCATATGAGCCATTATTTGCAAAGTATACCAAATCTGTCCAGAGTTTCTGAAAATTACAGAGAACAAGTCAAGGCTTTGAAATTTTGAAGAGCATAGTTCCCATGGTTTGATGTCAATGATTTTTGGACACAAGATGCCTCTATGAGTCTAGTTTCCAACCCAAAAAGAAAAATCAAAGGTCAACGGTTCAATCTATGGGAATTGGACAAACACTAGACATCTCTCAGGACTTCACAAGTCTCTGTCCAGAGTTCTTGTATGATTTTATAAAAATAGTAAATAAATCAGAAAGACTGTAATGTTTTTATGAGATATTATTAACACATTAAACTTCATTGAAAAAATTATTCGGAGCCAAGAATGCTTCATTAAGGTTCTGATTTACTCATTTTGAAACTGATTTGCTGTTCTGAAACACTGGACAGAATATGGTTGTCTCACAAAACCTATGACCAAACCATGTTATTCATGAGATCCTACTAAAACAAAAATTACAGTAGCAGATCTTTGTGTTATTGAAACTCTCCAGTTGGTTTCATTGAATTCCAACGGTCCAATATTTAACTAAAAATATTTGATCAAAGGTGGTTTGTGAGCTCGCTGCACCTTTGTCAAATTTTACTTATGTGAAGTCTGTCTCTTAAGCCATGGAGATTTGCTTAACCCAAACTTTATGGTCATTGGAGATATAAGAATAACTTATAACTTATGAATTCCAAAAGGATATACAGAAGATCCCATGAAATCCCAAGTTAGAGAATCCAAGTCATTGAATCTTGGGTCCATCTACTTGTTTACAAATGATGATTAATCTTTGGCCCTCATGTGAAGCATAAGCTTCCATGGGATCAAAAGATCAAACACAAGAGTTTTCAAGAGAAATATTGAAGATCTCCAAGAATCTCAAGAGAAAAGTGCAAACAACAAGAAGAAATGAAATAAAGAAAACTAAAGGAGCAAGTGCTCTAAATCCATCAAAGAATCTCTTGGAAGAAAACTTGTTTACTTCAAATTCATAGATGCTTTTGACCCAAACTAAGAAGAAATAAAAGAAAACTAACAAGATTAGAATATCACCTCCAACTATCCTCAAACTTCTATAGTCTTAAGATCTTCCAAGCTCTTCTTCAAGCTCTAAAAAAACTCTATTTTCCTAAAATTCTCTTTATTTTTTTCTTGAAATTCCCCTCTCCCAAAAATGTGTAGTAGTTGTCCCTCTTTCCATTGAAGATACTCCTCCTTATATAGGTAAATTTCGAAGGGGTATTTAAGAAAATTCGCAGTGGAAACCCTAATCCCGTATGTCCTTTTGAAGGTACAATACGTACTATTCCAAAATTGGAAGACACAAAATACAGGATTTGGTGGAGATGGAAGCGGCAATCAATGAATGTTGGACCGGCACTCACTGATTGCCGGCGTGGCATTTACTGAATGCCGATGCGGCATTCAAAGAATGCCGCGGACTGCCGTATTGTCTGGAATTATGATTTTTGCAGAATTCGATGCATTTTTGCGGCTATCAGTGACTGTCATTGTGGCACTTACTGACTGCCGTACGTCAATCAGAGAGTGCCGCACTAGCAACCTGTGACTGTTGCAAGCTGTGCAATGTGCCATTTTCTTCTATTCTTTCTTTTTCTTTTCAAAATGTTTTCTTTGAAGAATTTTCCAAAACTGGTAGTTTACACCCTAATTATCCTGATCACCAGGTCTTTTCTTTTTCTGTGAAAATTTTATCGCGATCGGAGAACCTTCCAAAGAGCCTGAAACACTTCAATTTTATCGAACTTTGTCATCATCAGACATGGAGGTGATACTCCACTTAATTCGATTGTTTGGTCAAAATCGAGGTGTCTACAGTTTGCCCCTCTTCGACAGAGCTTGTGGAGCAATGCGTTTCACAAGTGAATATCGAAGCCTGTGTGAAGATAAGCCTTTGACTAAACTATCGGATTTAGGTAAAACAAAATAAGTTGCAAAACAAAATAGGCGCGCGGTAATGGTTCATACTGGTCGTGCTCAATGATTAGCTGCCTACGTATCCACTCAGGAATCAGACTGAGACGTAGTTCGGGCAAGGGTCTAACACACAAGCACAAGTAGTCATACGGATGAATGCACCTATCCTATCGTGATGCACGTGCTCATGCAATGATGGTTTCCAGTGCAATTTTCATGCTTTGTAAATGACTTGATTTGAGATCGTGCAATTCCTGACAATTTTAGATGCAATCCATGCACTATGCTACTTAATGCTCGTGGTTGCCTCACTTGATAGGAGAGCTATCTTTGGAATTCAGAGTCTATTTGACTAATGAGCTTGTCCTCTCTAGGATTCGTAGCCATTTTGGCCAAATAGATAAACGCAATAAACTGGGCGGCGCTTCGCGACTTAGGCTCCGGTGTCAATGCGGTGTAGACACCCGATATTATCGGCTATCAGATTTAGGAGACCCATAGCTTGGTGGTTCACAATGATTGAAAAAGACTCAAAAAGGACTACTAGAAGTTAGTTCTATCTCCCAAAATGCTTAGAATGACCAAAATGCCCCTGAAAGCCCAAAAACTCCCAGATTTGGACCAAAAGCTTTGGAAACATACTACGTCATAACAAAAGTACTAAAAATAAGTTTTCAAGCAAAATCAGAAGAAATCATTGGCTCCCAGAGACCCCCAGAAGTCCTAGAAGTTCTCGGAAAGTCCTCGTTGACCGGTTTGACCAAGGTTGACCAAGGTTTGACCGAAATTGTCCAAATTCTTCAGAAAGTTCCAGGATCATTCTAGATCATGTGGAAAGTACTAAAATGAGTTTTAAAAGAAAATTGGACGAAAACGTCAGCTCTTGGGAGCTCCCGGAGGTTCCCGAAACTTCCCGGGAATCCCAGGTTTGACCGATTTGACCTAAAACTTGACTTTGAAACCGGAGCATCGTATTATTTTTCAAACATTTTTCATGAATACTAGAATTCAATTGCTTTCCAATGGTATATCGCACATAATTCCCTGATTTAAAACGAATTTATTATGAATTTCTGAAGGTGAAAAAGGCGACCAAATCAGCTTTTATCGCGAATACCGCAAAACTTTTCAAAGTGACCTATCTCTAAACTATTTTTTTATGTAAATTAGACTCCATTACCTTTCCAACTATATATTACAACCTCAGTTTGGAGTTCATACACATTTTCTGTGAATTTCGGACGAAATAGGGCCTTTTCGCGAAGAATTATCTGGACATCAGAGGAGCAGTGCAGCCGCGGCACTAGCCCACTGCCGCTGTGGCACAGGCCCACTGCCGCCGCGGCACTCTCCCCCAGAATGGTCCATTTTTGTAATTTATTTTGGGGGTCCTTTTTGATTAATTAAAAACCGGAACGACGTAGTTCCATGTTAACAGATGTTTGGAACTAATGGGAACACTTCTTAAACCCCAAAACCACCCAAAATTGGCCTATATAAACCCCCCTTGACTTCTGATTTAGGGGTGGCAAATACAAAGCTTAGAGAAGATATAGAGAGAAAGTTGTAGAAGATAAGGTTAGGAGAGTGAAAGTGAGCTTCTTCCTTTGATTTTCAACTAAAAAGTGAGTTCTAAACTTTGTTTTCTACTTCATTACTCCCATTACTTCACATTCAATACACCCAACCACCATTTTAGTGAGCATTGGTGAGATAGGGAGCTTCTTCCATGTCTAAAGTCACCACATATGAGTGAAACACCAAGCTATAAGTCCAAAATCTCCATGAATATCATCTATTGATTACTTACTTGCTTGTTAACATATTATGCTAGCTTATCCCTCCTTAATTCCATTTCTTTTTTATTTTCTTTATTTACTTACTAGTCTATTATCATCTAAATGATGACATGAAGTTTGAGGTGAGTGAATCCTTATGGATAGTAGCTCTTGACCTCAATAACATGTTTGATAGATGATGATTTCAACTTCAATACATTCCTATGTATTCTTGAAGTTGTCTTCAAAAAATGAAAACAATGTCTCCAACAATCTTGGAGGTTCTTGATATGGGTTCAAATGTTGATATTTCAAGTGGTCATAATCTCCATTTAAGTGCTGAAAATATACTTTTAAAATCTCTATTTTAAAACCCCTCTTAAACCCCTCACTTTGATTTCAATGAATAAAACCCTAGTTCTTCCCAAAATCTTCAAAACACTGAACAATCTAAGTTCAAAGATTTCTCTAGGGCTCAATACTCCAAGTATTAACATGTGACCACTTAGAAAGTCTTCTTAACTTATTAGAGAACACCCATGATTTTTGATTTAACTTGGAAATACTTGGAAGTGGTCCATTTGGACCCAAACAATCTCTCCAGATATTCTATTTTTACTGTCACATCAGCTTGGTTGACTTTCAACTTGTCTTTCAGAACACGTTTTCAAAAAGCGTGGTTCCAAATTATTTTTTCCTTGAACTTCAATGTCTTAGTAAACTTTTTGTATAAGATGGGCCTCTAGATTGTTTTGTTTCATTTTCTAAGACATTTCAACATTTCAGTCGACAGTACAAACTCTATTTTTGAGTAACCTCTATTGTTTATATGATTTCTCTCAATCTGTAATAGTTATTGAAGATTGGCTTTTTGATTTGTGTTCTAGACACAATAAGGATGAAAATATTCCTAACCCTAGTTTTCATTTTCCACATAATCAAGTCACTATTCTGTCCACTATTCACAGCAAGTATACTTTTACTTCCATCCTTTGATTTGATGCTTACATGCACTCCAAATTTGTTCATATCTTAGGAAGTAGTCCATACTACATTTGTAAATATCCCATGATGATTTTCTCCATGCATTCATTCATATTTTTAGACTTCTAAGTCACTTTAGAAAGTCCATGTACACAAACACACAGCAACCTTTGCACATTCTAGGATCATACATTGCATTCATGCAAGATTTGGGGCTTTTGTGACTCCTAATCTAAGAGGATTATAAGGAATGGACTAGACCACATGTTCATGCTCCCCCTCGATCTAATAATCCTTTCTCATCTGTCCCGGGGATTGAGAAATCTTCTTTTCTCAAAGATTAACATGCATCATTCTTTCTTCGATTATTTATTTCAAGAACAATCCATGTCCCCTCCTAGATTAGGAAAACTTTATTACTTGATATGTGATTAGACGACTTTTCCTAGTTTTGTTTGTGTGATCTTTCACCTTTGCATTGTGTGATATTTGACTTAGATCTTATGAATGATATCTTATCTTTTGATCTTCCATTTCAAAATTCTTGTGTGATGTAATGTACTATCATAGTATTAATTGTCGAACCAAACATAGTATAAGATGATTATTTGGATGCTAATTGAGGCCTGTTGAGAGATGGGGCGAGTTGAGGGTGTTTTTGTCATGACAAAGGTTCCTTCCTCTCTCGTACCAAAACCCCAAGCCAAGTTCTTTGGTTATGAAGGACCGGTGCCCATCATCTATTTGGGTGAGTCAAATTGGGTTTCTTAGTTCCCTAAAGACCATGTGGCGACTCTGTACCTGTTTTCAATAGACCTTTTCCTTTCCTTCTCAAAACAATTTCAAAACAAACAAGAAGTGGGATTATGGGTGTCCACAATCTGGCGACTCTGCTGGGGACTTGTTATTTTCAAAACAAAATAATACAGAGGTTTGACTCATAAGAAGCATCCTTAAAATCATCTTTTTACTGTGTCTGGTTTACCGCATTGCACTCCTGCATTTCCCCCTCCAACTGTGTCTGAAATGCGGCGTTGACATTGTTCAGGTCTTGCTGTGCTAGGGCACAAGTCACCGTTGATACTGTACCTTCCAAGGTATATCAAAAAGAGCAAACACTTCCGTACTGTCTCTCTGACGGTATATTGGAACTCTCGTCAACGGACCCTCTTTGACTAAACCCAGCCTTTGCATATAGATTCCTATAGAACCTTTTATAGGACTTTTTATTTATCTTTTCAGATAGGACAATGTGATATAACTGCTGTATGCCCTGGTGGGATTACTTGCACGGTGTAGACGTTTATGTAGCATAGAACAAAACCCCTTTCTTGTGATTCCAAGGCAATCACTCACATGTGATCACATTGAGTTGAGCTGCCTAGGCACCATGACAAGGATGTTTGCTCCATGCTCACGAAGATAGGCACCGCAAACCTTGTTTGCCAGTCCTAAGACATAGGAGTATGAAAACCTGCTAGACAGTATGATCACCATCATCACATGCTCCTGTCATGTAACCTATTTCTCCCAAAAACTCTGTCCAGATATCCCAGATGTAACCTGTTTCTCCCAAAAACTCTCTCCAGATATCCCAGATGTAACCTGTTTCTCCCGAAAATTCTGTCTTGATATCCCAGATATAATTTTTTTCTCCCAGAAACTCTGTCCAGATATCCCAGATATAACCTGTTTCTCCCAAAAACTTTGTCCAGATATCCCAGATGTAACCTGTTTCTGTTTCTCCCAGAAGCTCTGTCCAGATATCCCAGATATAACCTGTTTCTCCCATAAACTCTGTCCAGATATATCCTAGATATAACCAGTTTCCCCCCGGAAACTCTGTCCAAACTTCCCAAAATGACTTGGAAACCCCTGTTAACCCCTGATGATCATACGGAAAGGTAAGGTTAGCACACTCTATATAGCTAAGACCTTATTTGCTTAACTGCTATCTGCTAGAAGTAGGAGCACCATATAGATCAGGGCTTACATCTGCATGTTTTTCTCATTTGCATGCACTATTCCCGTCAGTCCACACGCACTATTTCAATCAGTCTGTACACAAGTCAGTCCACGTCTATTAACATCACTATCATTTGTCTATCTAAAGTCATCGCTGTCAGAATCTGATATAATCCTCTCGAATCTGTAGGGTCACTATAGATTCTCAAAGTCAGCAGCTGGGATCCTCGTCCTGGGTCAGAAATTTAGATAACCGTCTAGTCAGAATCAACCCGACAAGTTATTTCAGCATGAATCAGGAAGAGTTGGAAAACAAGGTTACTGAGTTGGGAGCAACCATAAGCCAGCAGTCCGATAGTCTAGCCCAGGTCTTAAAGTTTATGGAGGAATTAAACAGCAGTAGCCACGGTGCCCAACTGGGTTTGGACCGCCTCCTGAGAATGATCGTGAAGAAGACTGGTTCCAAGGGGCCCCGTCGCGTACGTATGAGAAAAAGCTCCAGTAGAAAATGGATAAAGTGGACAAACTTGAGAGTGTGTTAAGGAAAACCAAAGGGATTGATGATTACATGCTAGACCTGGAAGGCCTCTTTGAGCCTGTTAAGCTAAAATTGCCAGAAAACTTCAAAATGCCTACCATTGATCGTTTTGATGGAACTGGAAATTTGAAGAGTCATCTGAAGTTGTGTATGAGCATCTTTCAATCAATGGGTTGCACTCATGAGCACATTGCGATGCTGTTCCCACAAACTCTTGCAAAGTCTACACTGTCATGGTTCCTTACCTTGTAAGCTTCCAAAACTCGGGCATGGGAAGACATCATTCGAGTATTCGTTGATCACTATTCTTACAATCAAGAGCTGGATGCCACAATCAAGGATTTGCAAACTACTCGGCAAAACAACAATGAATCCTTCGCTGCTTTCTTGAGCAGATGGAGGAATAAAGTGGCCCAAATAACACACCGACCGGTTAAGAAGGAACAGGTAAGGATGTTAATCCGAAGTTTGTAGCTGCTCTATCATGAGAAACTGTTCTATCAATCCATCTCCACCTTTGAGGAGTTATTTGAAGTTGGGACTCGAATTAAAGATGCTATCAAGGAAGGAAAGATTAAGAAGGAAGAGCCCCCAAGTCAGCCGAAAAGGCCTAATTACTCCCGCAACACTCTGGATGTCAATGCTCTTAGCAGTCAACCCATGGCATACCCTCATAGGCCATACCAACCCCCCCCCCCCCCCCCCCCCCCCCAACCAAGCTAACTCCTCTAATTGCCCTTTCCAAAAAAAAGCCCCCTCGTAATTTCGTCAAGCTAGAAGTCTCACTTTTTCAGCCTTAGACTGCCTCCTCAATCCATCTCCACCTTTGAGGAGTTATTTGAAGTTGGGACTCGAATTAAAGACGCTATCAGGAAAGGAAAGATTAAGAAGGAAGAGCCCCCAAGTCAGCCGAAAAGGCCTAATTACTCCCGCAACACTCTGGATGTCAATGCTCTTAGCAGTCAACCCATGGCATACCCTCCTAGGCCATACCAACCCCCCCCCCAACCAAGCTAACTCCTCTAATCGCCCTTTCCAAAAAAAGCCCCCTCGTAATTTCGCTAAGCTAGAAATCTCACTTTTTCAGCCTTAGACTGCCTCCTCAAAAATGGCCACCTCCAACTCCTTCAGCCTCGAAACACCCTGCTACCACCCAATTACGATATGTCCAAAAGATGAACATACCACCAAGCCCCTGGCCACCACACCGATGATTGCATGCGCCTTCGCAATGATATCCAAGACCTCATTGACCAGAATATCATTAAGCCCCTTCCCAAGCAGCCTCATGTCACCCAAAATCCCCTACCGAACCCCCAAAATATCAGCCTCATTGAATATGACCCCACTAGTTTTGATCCTTCTACCCTCATAATCCCTATAGGATTTCCCTTAGCCTGCATTGACATCCCGGATTCTACAGAAGTCCATCTGATTGAAGGAGAAGATGATGGGTGGCAGCAGCAGCTAGATGATGAACAAGATTTGTTCTTCCTAGAAGAACATGATCTAGGTGCAGTAGATCTCAAATAGACGATCCTAACAAAGAAAGTGACACCTCCATATGGGATGAGCCAGAAAAACCCTTTGTGGGAACATATTGCAAGTGGTTCAAAAAAGACGGGACTGTGGAAGGACCTACTCCTGCTGAGATTGATCATCTGACTAGGTCGGGTCACCATTATCAGCCTCCATAACCAGTCACGGAAACCATGGAGAAAGGGCCAGTCAAGGACAAGGGGAAAGGAAAAATGGACGAGATCATCAAAAAGGACAACGAATTGATAAAGCAGTTGAAGAAAACTCTGGCATATCTCTCGATGTGGGACATCATGGTAACATCTTACAGGCACAGACAAGCCGTGTTGAATGCCTTGGCTAGAATTGAGGTCCCCATTGATGCTGCACCGGAAGATATGGTGGCTTTCTTAAGTACACGTACCCCTGATCTGGTCATCACCTTCTTCGATGAGGATTTGCCACCGGAAGGATCTGCGCATAACAAAGCTCTGTACATTACCGTCGGGTGCAAGGGGCAGTAGGTGCCATTCTGTCTAGTCGATACAGGCTCCGCCTTAAATGATTGTGCTCTAAGAACCGCCACTGCCTTGGGGGTTAACATCCTGGACATCAATCTATCTGTGCAATCAGTGAGGGCCTACGATAACACCAAGAGAAATGTAATGGGGACTGTTTCTCTCATATCCGAGTAGGGTCTTTGGTTTGCACTGAACTCTTTCAAGTCATGGATATACCTACCTCATTCAACTTGCTGATTGGGAGTCCCTGGCAGCATGTCAACAAAGCGGTGTCATCTACTGTGCACCAAATAATCAAATACATTCACAAGAAAGAGGTAAAAATCATCCTTGGAAACAGTTGGGGAAATGAGGCCTTTCCAAACTACGTTCCCGTCTTTGAAATCCAAATTCCTAAACTAGAAGAAGGAGAAATCGGAAGATTCTTTATGGAAAAGATCCATATGATTAGTGATGGAGACAGGTTCCCTGAGGTCCACTCCGCGGTGATCAATATCGTCCACAAAATGAACTACTTCCCTGGAATGGGATTGGGCCGACGCCAACAAGGGATTTGTGAGTTCCCTCAGATCAAAGGACAAAAGGGCACTTTCAGATTGGGGTACAAGCCCACCGAAGAGGACATCGAGCTACAAAAGCCATGGAAGAAGAGAGTGAGGAGTCCCTCACCGTAATGCAAGACCTTGAATGGGCAATTCATCAAAGAAGGGGATGACTTCCCCTACTTAGGGTATCTTGAACCTTGGATCCATCAGACCACCAGAAAAAGGCACCCTGGGCTTGAAATCTTCGCTGACTGCGAAAGGCCCGCCTATCAAGATCCGTTCTATCCAGAAGAAGTTACGAAAACCCCATAGGAAGACTGGTTGAAGTATCTAGACACTGAGGATATCGAGAAGATGTGGGAAGAGTTCGCTGAAGAGAAGGAAGGAAAGAGGGCCAAGAGCCAAGATGATCAGATCATGCCAACTAAGGAGAGTCTGAGCAACCACGCTGTAGAGTCATCTATATGTGTCTCCCTATCCCCTATTCCCCCGGAGTTTGTACTTCCTATTGTCGAGTGTATACCAAAATCGGCCACTATGGGCCCATCACTGTCTGATGTAATCACTCTACCTGTCATGAATGAAATGAAAGACGATTCTGCTTACTTCTCTGTGTCTAACACTTGTGAATGCACAGATCCCTCCGAGGATTTCCCAATTGAACTTAAGCAATCAATTAAAAAACCACCTGCTTATGAAATAATCGAAGTTACTTTACCAATTAACCTAGGTGAAAAAGATAATCCACAAATTGTGTAAATTTACTTAACACTTAATAAAGAAGAAAAAGAAAAATTGAATCTCTTGCCAAAAGAATTCAAAGATGTTTTTGCTTGGTCTTATGAGGACATACCTGGAGTCGACCCCGACATTGTCCAACATCGTATTCCCCTCCTCCCGAATTCTAAACTTGTCAAGCAGAAACTGAGGCACATGAGGCCAAAATGGGCACTGAAGGTCAATGAAGAGGTAGAAAAATAGTTCAAGGCAGGGTTCATCATTATTACAGAGTATCCAGAATGGGTTACCAACATCGTGTAAGTCCCCAAGAAGGACGAAAAAGTTCGTGTGTGTGTTGACTTCCATGATCTAAACAAAGCCAGCCCAAAGGATGACTTCCCGCTTCCCCACATCGATGTCTTGGTGGATAACACCGCAGGACATAAGCTACTATCATTCATGGATGGCTTTTCGGGGTGCAATCAGATTCTAATGGCACCAGAAGACTGGGAAAAGACGACATTTACCACACCTTAGGGCACCTACTATTATTGGGTAATGCCTTTCAGACTCAAGAACACTGGAGCAACCTACCAAAGAGCCGCCACCACTCTGCTGCATGACATGATTCACAAAGAGGTGGAGGTATATGTGGATGACATGATCGTGAAATCCAAGGATAGAGAAGGGCACTTGGTGGCACTAGAGAAGATTTTCGAAAGATTGCGCAAGTACAAGATGAGGCTGAATCCGAAGAAATGCACTTTTGGTGTGACCTCTGGGAAGCTCCTAGGTTTTTTCATTACACAAAAAGGGATAGAGGTCGATCCCTCCAAAATCAAGGCAATTCTAGAAATGATGCCGCCACAGAATGAGAAAGAAGTGAGAGGATTCCTCGGAAGGATCCAATTCATCAACAGCTTTATTTCTAAGCTCACAACTACATGTGATCCCTTGTTCCGGTTACTTAGGAAAGGAGAAAAGTTCCAATGGGATGACCAATGCCAAGCCGCATTTGATAAAATAAAAGCCTGCCTTCAAAAACCGCCCGTCCTTTCACCACCCACTCCTCACAAGCCCTTATTACTTTACCTATCTGTCTCCGAAAATGCCATGGGGTGCATGTTGGCCCAAGAAGGGGAAAAAGGCTACTCTGAAAAAGCCATATATTACCTTAACAAGAGGATGACTAGGTATGAGCTCAATTACTCTACCCTTGAAAAAACATGTTGGGCCTTAGTCTGGTGCACCCGCCGATTAAGGCACTACATGCTGGCCTTTCCAATTATGCTCATATCCTGCAAGGATCCTCTACAATACCTCCTTAAAAAACCCACCCTAACCGATCGTATATCCTGTTGGCTACTCTTACTATCTGAATTCGATATCAAGTATGTGACAAGTAAATCGGTATAAGGGAGAACTATAGTTGAGCATCTTACGGAACATGCTGTCGATTCTGAAGAAAATGGAGACTTCCCATTCCCGGACTAGAATATCATTCAAATCAAAGAAGAATAGTGGATGTTGTACTTTGATGGGGCAGCCAACATGAAAGGATATGGAGTAAGTATGATCCTGGTGTCGCCAAATGGGGACCACACCCACTAGCAGTCAAGCTCAATTATAACGCCACCAACAACACTGTTGAATACGAGGCATGCATTCTGGGGATGGAAACGGCCATAGAATTGAGAGTTCAGAAGTTGAATGTCTTCAGAGATTTAAATCTCATTGTGTCACAAGCCAGAGGATAATGGAAGGTGAAAGAAGAGAGGTTGAAGCCCTACCATGACCATCTCGATGGACTCAAGAAACAGTTCAAGAGCATAACATTCTTTTACCTACTCAGGGAAGAGAATCAGTTAGCAGATTCGTTGGCTACCCTAGCCTCCATGATCAAAATCCCTGTAGGGGTAAAAATGATGCCTCTAGTAATCAAGCAAAGATACGAACAGTCATTTAGCTTGATCGCTGCAATCGAAGAAGAAGAGAATGAAACACCATGGTATCAAGATGTCTAGACCTTTATAGAAAAGGGAACATACCCCCAAGAGTCTACAGAGAAAGATAAAAGAGCAATTCAAAGGTTCGCAGCACAGTTCATCATTTGCGGCTGAAAATTATTGAAGAAAGGGTACAATGGTCACAAACTGACTTGCTTATTCGGGAAGGGCGCCAGAAGGATGATGGAAGAAATACATGAAGGGGTATGCGGTCTACACATGAACGGTCACATGCTGGCCAAAAAGATCATAAGACAAGGGTACTATTGGACAACGTTGGAAAAAGATTATTGTGAATACGTAAGAAGGTGCCACAAGTGCCAGATCTATGCAAACATGATGCATGTACCGCCATCTCTACTCAATAGTATGACCCCCCCGTGGCCATTCTCAACTTGGGGAATCGATGCATTTTTGTGGCCATTGACTACTTCACAAAATGGGTAGAAGCCACATCCTACAGCAAGTTGGGGGCTAAGGAAGTGGCCAAATTCATCAAGAGAAATCTCATCTGCTATTATGGAGTCCCCCATGAGATCATTTTGGACAACGAAAGTCATTTCAAAGCAGAAGTCAGGGATCTATTTGAGGAATACAAAATCACTTATCACAAGTTGTCACCATAAAGACCGCAAACTAATGGGGCAGTCAAAGCTGCAAACAAGAATGTCAAGGCCATACTGTAAAAATCGGCCGATACTTACAAAAACTAGCACGAGAAACTACCATATGTGCTTTGGGGATACAGAACATCGATAAGGACGTCTATGAGAGCGACTCCTTATTCATTGGTGTATGGCATGGAAGTATTAGTTGCAGTCGAAATAGAACTACCATCCCTGCGTGTGATGGCGGAAAGTGAAATTTTAGAATTTGACTGGTTAATGGAAAGGTACGAAGAATTGGCTCTCATAGATGAAAAGCACCTAGCAGCAGTCGACCACATTCGAATCTATCAAAAGAGGATAACGCATGCTTTTAACAAGAAAGTTCGTCCGAGGAAAATTGTCAAGGGTGACCTTGTCCTGAAGGAACTACGAGCTCCGATCATTGACCCACGTGGGAAGTTCAAACCTAAATGGGTTGGCCCTTACATCGTCAAAACTATCCTTTCCGGAGGAGTGACCTACCTCATGGACCTCGATGGTGTCGAATTCAAAGAACCAATCAACGTGGATCGGCTCAAAAGGTACTATGCTTGACTCTAGCCCATTTCTTTCAAACCTTACCCTGAACTACGCTCAACTTGATTCCCACTCGGGGATACGTAGGCACCCGCATTGGTTCAGTCGCTTCACTCGTAAAAATAGCCCATCTCCTTCAAACCTTGCCCTGAACTACGCTCAACTTGATTCCCACTCAGGGATACGTAGGCAATCGCATCGGTTCGGTCGACACCATCGTAATTAACCCCCCCTTTTTCAAAGGCTTGGCTCGAACTACGTAGGACCTGATCCCCGCTCCGGGGTTCGTAGGCAGACTTTCAGAAGAGAAAAGAAGGATGGCTCGCTAGATCGAAAATTCGAAAGGACGCCTAGGCAAAAATTAGAGTTAAATCCAAAGTGAGCAATAAAAAAAGCGAGAAAAGAGCTCGTTAGGTCACCTAACTGGTGCCTAGGCAAAAATTATGAGCGTATAAGAGAAATAAAGTCGCGGTCCTTACCATAACCCAGAAATCACCCTTCACACTCGGGGCAAACTTCGGCCATCTGCCTCGTTTGCCTGAACCTCTTCTAAACTAGGGGCAAACGTCGGTCATCTGCCTCGTTTGCCTCATAACCATACATCCCAAACTAGGGGCAAACTTCAGCCACCCGCCTCGTTTGCCTCTAATCGTCCTAGCATGCCCAAACAAGTACCAAAAGCGAACATCTGACCAAAAATCGTACTACAGATGTTTTCCAAAAAAACCAAATGCATAAAATAAGGTTCTCCAAGTAACCAAGATTCGTCGATAAACAAACTTCGAATATTACATAAGCAGGGATAAATGAAAACACAAAAAGTTCTTTCAGAAAGTAATTTCAAATATCAAATACACTTGGAGGAAAGAAGCAGAATCAGTCAAGTCTAGTGTCTTTTATTTCTTCAAAGGTCTTTAGAAGTAGGCTTTTACTCGGCAGACCCATCTACTGATGAAAGCAGCAATAGTAATAGCTCTGACTCTGGAAGCAAAGACCCTCTCAGTGAACCCCTGGGGGACCTCTTGAGCTCGCCCGAACTGTCTGGCCAATCGACGAGGATGATAGAAAGAAGTCTGTCTCAGACCCATCAACCACACTCTCTGGTAATCCCTGAGGCTGGTGGTCATAGCATGGAGGCCCCAATGCCCCACAATCCAGTAAATGTCAGCCTCAGATCAAGCACCCATCATGCTAACCCAATCGACAGAAGTGTAATTAGAATAAAGCACCGCCCTGCGGAAGTCAACTGGTGGCACACTTCCAGTCCATAACTGAAGGCGCTCGTAGAGCCAAGCCTGTAACACCAAAGGCGCCCCATAAAGAAGGAGAGTTCCTTGATTAGAAGCACGATCCAAACCATTCAGAGTTTTGGCCAGAACTATGGCCATGGGGTTCTTACTTAATTTTAGTCCGAGGCACACGTGCACCAAGTCAATGGAAGTACTTGAGAATAGAAAGTGCAAAGTCATGCATAATATCAGAGCAGCCCCGCGGGTAGCATCATATATGCTAGGATTCCCAAGACTAGCATACCGGGCAATGATGGAAGCAATGTCAAGAACCTCACCATGAATTAGTCGACGGGAGATAACAGCGGAACAGTTCAAGTATTTGGCCAAGCCTCGCTTAGGACTGGGGGTATCAGCAAAAGGATGAATCAGGTCAGAGTCCGGATCGAAGCTGAGGATAGCACAGAACTCCTCAAACATGGGGTATATCTACAGGCCGTTAAAATTGAAGACATGATTTACCACACCCAATGGGCAATGGCAGCACGCATGAACTTAGCGTTTAAAGCCATCTGGTGAAGAGAGAATAGCTCGGTCAAGCAGTAGCTAAAAAGGTTGATCCGTTCCACGTCATCCATGATGTTTAGTCAAGCTGTGAGTTGAGCGGGGTTTATACAATGCCATGTTTTCTATCGAGGCTTTAGCAAAATTTGAAATTTCGACAGCACATCCCCATTTCACGGACTATCCCACCTGTAAGGCAAACACACTCACTATCACAAAGCTACTCATCACAGTAACATCAACAATCACAGAATCACAATGCACATATATCATCACACGATCACCAACTAAAACAAGCACACAATCGCGCCTTAAAATCGGAAATTATCCGGCTCAAAAGGCAAAACATCACAAAACTCTGTCAAAGGTAACACATCGTCCTATACATCATCTTACACATTGTCCATAATTCACTAGTACAACCCAAATTAAGACATAAAATGGGGATAAAACAATGTCCCTGCTTAGAAGGCCTCAGTCCTCCTCCTCTTCATCCTCTGTCGGACCACCCGGAGTGTATGTCGGCGATGGCCTCCTCCTGCCGCCCCTGCACCTTGGCCTGATTCTCGACGAGCTAGCACTACCTCGTCGACACTGCACATTGTTTTATCCCCACCAGGAAGCAACAAAAACACAAAAACAGAGTTGAGTTAGAAATTTACCAAGGATGTTATTTGACTGGAGGCGAATTACCGCATACCATCCATCTGCCAAGGGTGAAATATAGGGTTAGAACTTCATAACCATAAGGACCGCAAAATTAGAGGCATACCCGATGGTCCCGCGTAAGGACCAAAGACCGTAAGCTAGCTGCCAAGGCGTGACCCTCCTCAGCATAACTTCAAGGGATGTTGAGGACGCCTACTGGCTAGGTGGGATAACCGCACATGACTCGCGGTACCTCCATGACCTGCGGAGAGCCATCGGCATCCAAAACATTAACGGTCCAATCCCAAGGAGGGATAGGATCAGAAGCTGGGAGAGCCTGTCTCCTATACATCTTGCAAAGCTGTAGGCACAAGACAAGTTATGAAAAGATAAGTCGAAAACATAAGTGACGAATAGAGACAAAAACGTAAAAGAAACTCACATCCAGGAGTGGAAAGTTTGGCATCAGAAAGCGTCCATGGTAGGTTTCATATCCTGTCTCACAGCGAAAATGATCCCAAACATCAGTACTGGCCAAAGCTGCCAGTAAAGCAGCACCAGAGAAATCATCAGCGTCCATCACAAGAAGGGCATGAGGAACGTGGTACCTTAGACCACCAACCACCTCCCGAGATACCCGCTCACCAAGTTACCACTGCCTATGCTCGGTACTCTCCATCAGAAGTCGGCAAGAAGCAAGAGGTCTCATCGCCTGTATCTCCTCAGAGGCAGCATAGGAAACATGCTCCCAGGGTATCCAATCAACGCTAGCAACCGTCAACTCGGATAAGAAATTTCTCAGAAGAACAATCCAGTGGGCCCCGCTCTTGACCCCAACAACATCCCTTCCCCATCTCAAGCCTCGAGAGAACAAAGGTACAGGAGCCATGCCATCCTCATCTTCACCCAACTCATCGGCGGGGGTATGTAGACACCCCATTTTGTCGGCTATCAGATTTAGGAGACCTATAGCTTGGTGGTTCACAATAATCGAAAAAGACTCAAAAGGACTCCTGAAAGTTGGTTCTATTTCTCAAATCCTCAGAATGACCAAAATGCCCCTAAAAGCTCGAAAACTCCCAGATTTGGACCAAAAGTTTTGGAAACATGCTATCTCGTAAGAAAAGTAAGAAAATGAGTTTTTATGTAAGACCAGATGAATTCGTCAGCTCCCAGAGACCCCCGGAATACCCGAAGTTCCCGGCAAGTCCCCGTTGACCAGTTTGACCAATGTTTGACCAAGTTTGACCGAAATCGTCCAAATTTGTTGGGATCATTCTATATTATGTGGAAAGTATTAAAATGAGTTTAAAAAGAAAATCAAGCGAAAACATCAGCTCTTGGGAACTCCCAGAGGATTCCAGAACTTCCCGGGAATCCTAGGTTTCACCAGTTTGACCAGAATTTGACTTTAGAATCGGAGCACCATAACAATTTTTAAATATTTTTCATGGATACTAGAGGTCAATAGCTTTCCAACGGTATGTCGTACATAATTTTCGGATTTAAAACGAGTTTATTATGAATTTTTGAAGGCGAAAAAGGCGATCAAATCGACTTTTATCGCAAATACCGCAAAACTTTTCAAAGTGACCTATCTCCGAACAATTTTTTTTTAATGTAAAATAGACTCCATTACCTTTCCAACGGTATATCACAACCTCAATTTGGAGTTCGTATGAATTTTTTGTGAATTTATGACAAAATAGGGCCTTTTCGCGAATACCGGAACCTCTGGGGGGCCAAGTGCAAAGTTTGATAAAGTTGTAGAGAGAAAGAGAGATAGAGATAGATTTAGAAGTGAGAAAGGAGCTTCCTCCTGCTATTTTTCTATAGAAAGTGAGTTTTAATCTTGTTTTCCTCCACCATTCTTCTATATATTTCATCATCAATACACCCAACCACCATTTCTCTAAGCATTTTTGAGTTAGGAAGCTACTTCCATGTCCAAATGTCAACATCTATGAGTGAAACACCAAGCTACATGTCCAATATCACATTGATTATAATCTATTGATTGTTATTTACTTGCTTGTTCATATTATGTTCATCTCTTCCTAACCTCATTTCTTTTTTGACATTTTTATTTACTTACTAGTTCATCATCCTCTAAATGATGACATGAAGTTTGAGGTGAGTGAATCCTTATGGATAGTAGCTCTTGACCTTAAAAACATGTTTGATAGATGATGATTATAACTTCAATACCTCCAAGGTATCCTTGAAGTTATGTTCAAAATAAAAATGAATCTCTCTAATAATATTGGGGTTCTTGATGATGAGTTTGATGTTGATATTCCTAGAGGTTATAATCTCTATTTGATGTTGAAAATATACTTTCAAAACCTCTATTTCAAAACCCCTCTCAATCCCTCTCATTTTGTTTTCAAGAAAGAAAACTCAAGTTTTTCCCAAAATCTTCAAAGCAGTGAGTCAAAAAGAGTGAGTGATCTTAGTTCAAAGATTTCTCTAGAACTCAATACCCAATGTATGGATACAAGACCATTGGAAAGTCTTCCTAACTCATTATAGAACACCCATGATTTTTGGTTTGACTTGGAAATACTTGAAAATGGTCCATTTGGACCCAAACATGCTCTCCAGATATTCTGTTTTTACTGTCACAGCAGCTTGGTCTAATTTCAACTTGTTTTACAGAAACCTTTTCCAAAAGGGGTGGTCCTAACTTATTTTTCCTTTGAACTTCAGTGTCTTAGGGAACGTTCTGCATAGTATGGGCCTCTAGATGTTTTGTTTTCATTTTCTAAGAGTTTTTGACATTTCAGTCGACAGTACGAACTCTGTTTCTGAGTAACCTCAATTGGTTATATGATTTCTCTCAATCTGTGATAGTTATTAAAGATTGGATTTTTGGGTTATGTTCTAGACACAATAAGGAAGATACCCATAAAAAATCATGCATTGATAACAATCCTAACCCCTCTTTTAAATTTCCGAAATATCATGCTACTGTTCTGTCCACTATTTATAGCAAGCATACTTTTACTTCCATCCATTGATTTGATGCTTACATGCACTCCAAATTAGCTCATGTCTTAGGACGTAGTTCATACTACATTTTTACATATCCCATGTTGATCTCCTTCATTCATTCATACACATTCTAGACTTCTAAGTCATTCTAGGAATCCATGAACACAAAACACACTACAACCTTGGCACATTCTAGATACATACATTGCATCCATGCAAAGATTTGGGACTTTTGTGACTCCTAATCTAAGAAGATTATAAGGAATGAACTTGATCATATGTTCATGTTTCCCTCGATCTAGTCTTCCTTTATCATCCGTCCCGGGTATTGAGAAATCTTCTTTCCTCAAAGATTAACATGCATCATACTAGCTTGCTAAGCATATTTTGATTTCTTTGATTATTTGCTTCAAGAACAATTCATGTTCCCTTAGATTAGGAAAACTCGATTACTTGATATATGATTAGACAATTTTTCCTAGGTTTATTTGTGTGATCTTTCACTTTACATTATATGATATTTGACTTAGATCTTATGAATGATATCTTATCTTTAGATCTTCCATTTGAAATTTTCTTATGTGATGTAATATACTATCATAGTATTAATTGTCGAACTATACATAGTATAAGATGATTATTTGGATGCTAATTGAGGCTCGTCGAAAGAGGGGGCGAGTTGAGGGTGTTTTAGTCATGACAAAGGCTCCTTCCTCTCTCGTACCAAAACCCCGAACCAAGTTTTCAACAGACATTTTCTCTTTCTTTGATCAAAATCAAATTTCAAACAAAAACAACAGCAAGAGGTGGAATTCTGTGTGTCCACAGAGTAGGAGCCAACAATTTCAGGTACTCGAAGCTCAAGAGCTACACGGAAAAGTGAAAGTCAGACAACAGAAATAAGAAGGGACCAAAAGAAAAGGAAAAGTCACAAGTCATACCTCCCAAGCTCGCCAAAATCCTCCAGTGGATTTAGTGCCACCACAGGAAACCTTGCCCATATGCTTGTAAAGGTGGGCCAGGGCAGCACCACCCCAGTCATAAGAAGGAATCTCATCAATGTTCGTCAAGCAAGAAAGGAGCCGCAAGCTCACCCGATCATTCCATGTCTCAAAAATTGAATAACTGAGAACATACAGGAGAATGACCCGTAGCAGCTGGTGGTCAGTCAGAGTGTGTTCCCCCTACCATAAGCCCAATAAAGCCATGCGCAAGGGAAGCGAGGCCCCTCCAGACTTGGAAGAACAGCCCCAATCAGCATCTCAACGGTCTCAGGATCAATCTCGTAGAAATAATCCAGGATCAGGTGCTTCCCGCCAACTCTCAAGCCAGTGATCATGGAAAAATCGAAGGGCATCATCGTCATGTCACCGAACGGTAGGTGAAAAGTGTTCGTCGTATCCCACCATTTCTCTGCAAGAGCATGAAAGTGGGTTAAGTCATTAGTGCTCTTTAAAACTAGACAGACAAAGCTACCAAACCCGGCATCGTCTACCGTTTTCTTAATAGCAGGCAAAAGTTGGGTGTACCACAGAAAAGCATGGGCAAGACTACCGTGCCCCTTTGTGGATACCGGGATTCCACCGCTTCGTTTTGTTTTTGGAACTTATTTGATTTTTGAATCAAGGAAAGTGAAAAAGTCTGTTGAAAACAGATACAGATTCGCCACTTGGTCTTTAAGGAACCAAGAAACCTAATTTGACTCACCCAAACGGATAAAGGGCACCGGCCCTTCATAACCAATGAACTTGGCTCGGGGTTTTGGTATGAGAGAGGAAGAAGTCTTTGTCACGACTAAAACACCCTCAACTCGCCCCGTCTCTCGACGGGCCTCAACTAGCATCCAAATAATCATCTTATACTATGTATTGTTTGGCAATTAATACTATGATAGTATATTACATCACATAAGAATCTTGAAATTAAAAATCAGAAGATAAGATATCATTCATAAGATCTAAGTCAAACATCATACAATGTAAAGTGAAAATCACACAAATAAACCTAGGAAAAATCGTCTAATCATGTATCAAATAATCAAAACTTCCTAATCTAAAGGGGGCATGAATTGTTCTTGAAACAAATAAATCAAAGAAAACGAAGATGCTTAGCAGGCTAAAATGATGCATGTTATTCTTTGAGAAGAGAAGATCTCTCAACCCCGGGACGGATGAGAAAGGATGATTAGATCGAGGGGAGGCATGAACGTGTGATCATGATCATTCCTTATAACCTTCTTAGATTAGGAGTTACAAAAACCCCAAATCTTTGCATGGATGCAATGTATGTATCTAAAATGTGCCAAGGTTGTAGTGTGCTTTGTGTTCATGGATTCCTAGGATGACTTACAAGTCTAAAATGTGCATGAATGGATGGATGAAATCAATATGGGATATGTACAAATGTAGTATGAACTAATTTGGAAGGCACATAAGCATCAAATCAAAGAATGAAAGTTAAAATGTGCTTGCTGTGAATAGTGGACAGAACAGTAACATGATTTTGTAAAAATGGAAAAAAGGGGTTAGAAATGCTTTCAATGCATGATTTGTTATGGAGATGTTCCTTATTGTGTCTAGAATACAACCCAAAAAGCTAATCTCTAATAACTATCACAGATTGAGAGAAATCAAATGAACAACAGAGGTCACTCAGAAACAGAGTCTGTACTGTCGACTGAAATATTGAAATATCTTAGAAAATGCAAACGAATGATCCAGGGGCCCATGTTATACAAAAAAGTTCCCTAAGACATTGACGTTTAAGGGAAAAATAAGTTGGGACCACCCCTTTTGTAAAATATTTCTGAAAAAGAAGTTGGAAGTTAGTCAAACTGCTGTGACAGCAGAGGCAGAATGTTTGGAATGAATGTTTGGGTCCAAATGGACCATTTTCAAGTTCTTCCAAGTCAAACCAAAAATCATGGGTGTTCTCCAATGAGTTAGGAAGACTTTCCAAGTGGCCTTGCATCTATATGTTGAGTATTGAGTTCTAGAGAAATCTTTGAACTCAGCTCACTCACTGTTTTGACTCACTATTTTGAAGATTTTGGGAAAAATAAGGTTTTCTTTCTTGAAATCAAAATGAGAGGGATTGAGGGGGGTTTTGAAATAGAGGTTTTGAAAGTGTATTTTCAATACTCAATAAAGATTATAACCACTTAAAATGCCAACATTCAACTCATCATCAAGAACCTCCAAGATTGTTGGAGAAACTTATTTTTATTTTGAACATAACTTCAAGAATACCTTGGAGGTATTGAAGTTATGATCATCATCTATCAAACATGTTTTTGAGGTTAAGAGCTACTATCCATAAGGATTCACTCACCTCAAACTTCATGTCATCACTTAGATGATGATGAACTAGTAAGTAAATAAAGAAAATCAAAAAAAGAAATGAGGTGAGAAGAGATGAACAATATATAAACAAGCAAGCAAATAGATAGCAATCAATGGATGATATTCATGATGTATAGAACTTGTAGCATGGTGTTTCACTCATATGTAATGACATTGGACATGGAAGAAGCTTCCACTCTCTTAAATGCTCACTAAAATGGTGGTTGGGTGTATTGAATGTTGAAGTAAATGGGAGTAATGTAGTAAAAACAAAGTTTAGAACTCACTTTTGTTTTGAAAATCAAAGAAGAAAGCTTCTTTTCTCTCTATTCTCACCTTATCTCTACAACTTTCTCTCCCAAACTTTCTCTAAACTTGCATTTTACTCCCCCAAAATGAAGAGCAATGGGGGGTTTAAATAGGCCAACTTGGGGTGGTTTTGGGATTTAGAAAGTATTCCCATTGGCTCCAAACATCTGAAATCATAAAACTATGTCGTTTTGGTTTTTAATTAATCAAAATGGGACCACAAAACAAATTACAAAAATACACTGTTCTGGAGGGAAGTGCCGCGGCGGCACTGGGCCAGTGCCGCGGCGGCACTGCTCCTCCTTTGTCCAGATTATGCTGTTTAGGCCCCCAGAGGTTCCGGTATTCGCGAAAAGGCTCTATTTTGTCCGAAATTCATAGAAAATACATACGAACTCCAAATTGAGGTTGTGATATACCGTTGGAAAGGTAATGGAGTCTACTTTACATAAAAAATAGTTTGGGGATAGGTCACTTTGAAAAGGGTTTGCGGTATTTGCGATAAAAGATGATTTGATCGCCTTTTTCGCCTTCGGAAATTCAAAATAAATTCGTTTTAAATCCAGGAATTATGTGCGATATACCGTTGGAAATCTATTGACCTCTAGTATCCATGAAAAATATTTAAAAATTGTTCCGTTGACCCGATTCCAAAGTCAAATCTTGGTCAAACTGGTCAAACCCGGGATTCCCGGGAAGTTCTGGGAACCTCCGGGAGCTCCCAGGAGCCGACGTTTTCGCTCAATTCTCTTTTAAAACTCATTTTAATAGTTTTCTAATGATTCCGGTGAATTCAGATGATTTCGGTCAAACTTGGTCAAACTTAGTCAAACCTGGTCAAAACTTGGTCAAACCGGTCAACGGGGACTTTCGGGGAACTTCCGGGACTTCCGGGGGTCTCTGGGAGCTGATGATTTCATTCGGTTTTACTTTAAAACTCATTTTATCATTTTTCTCATGACATAGCATGTTTTCAGAGCTTCGGGACCAAATCTGGGAGTCTTCGGGCATTTTGGTCAATCTGAGCATTCTGAGAGACAGAGCTGACTTCCAGGAGTCCTTTTGGGTCTTTTACGATCATTGTGAACCACCAAGCCATGGGTTTCCTAAATTTGATAGCCGACAAATGGAGTGTCTACACCCTTCAAGACCACCTCTGGCACCTACACACATAAAAAAAATGACAAAAAATGAGCACAAAATCACTATTCACAACCTAGAGTCCAATTTCACAAAATCAACAGACGAGCACCAAATGGACTTCCCAACGACCTCTAGGCGCACACTACAGTTCACTAAACTAGCACAATGCACATAATTGTCAAAAATTTTACATACCTGACTTGCTAAAGTCGCAGCCGAAAGATGACGTTGAGGGTCACGTAAAATCAATTCCGGGGGTTGACTCTCGGCTCTCACCCGTTCCTTGGCCTTCTTGGAGAGCCTCCTCGAGCTTGAAGCCATGGATCTACAAAGAAAATGGAAGTGAGAACCAAACTTTCTTCTTGAAAATTAGAGGAAACTAAAACACCAATCAAAATTCCAATCATGGGTAAAGATTACTGACCTGAGCGTGCACAATCTGCGTTTTGACGGATTTTGGCTCCAAAAACACCCCAAAATGGCCAAAAATGAGCATTTGGAGCTCAAAAACACAAGATATGTAAACATGGAGACCAACCACCCAGTGCTGCCATGGCACTGGCCAACTGCCGCCACAGCAGTGGCCCAGTACCACTGCGGCACTGCTCCCCGCGGGCCCTGCCTTGCTCGGTTTTGCTCCGTTTCAGCCTATTTTGGCTCGTTTTGGCCTTTATCAGTCCATTTTTGCCCCTGATCAGCCCCAGTGGACCATATTAGTTGAGGTTTATAAGGCTTTATCCCCAGTAGATCCAACTTATCCCCAGAGGATAGTTACAGAGAAAAAAACAGCTCTAAGAGGCCCGAACTGGCTTTTTCAGAATAACCATCGCAAAAGTTGATCAACCATAAGAGATTCAGATCTGAGTCCTGGTTTTCGATTGACAGTCAAGAAAGACTCTCAGAAAAGCCCTCCATTTCCCCAGAGGACAATTACAAAAAGAAATTAGCTCCCGAAGGCCCTAACCGGCTCTTTCGGATTGAGCCCTGGAAGGTTCGATCACGTGTGAGATTCAGAGATGGGTCCTGGTCCCTGGTCGAGAAGCAGTCGAAGAGAGGTTTTCAAAGAAACCAACACTATCCCCTGAGGATAAAATCAAAAACATATCAGCTCCCGGAGGCCCTAACCGGCTCTCTTGGATTGAGCATTACAAGATTTGATCAACCGTGAGAGATTCGATGATGGATCCTGGCTCTCGGACAAAGAAATTCGATCAACCGTGAGAGATTCAAAGATGGATCTTGGTTCTCGGTCGACAGTCAAGAAAGATTCTCAGAGAGCCCAAAACCACCCCCAACGGATAGATACAAACAGAAATCGGCTCCCAAAGACTCTAACCAGCTCTTTTAGATTAAACATAGCAAAATTTGATAAACCATGAGAGATTCAGAGATGGAATGAGAGATTCAGAGATGGATCCTGGTTCTCGATTAGAGGTCGTGAGGGGTTCTCAGAAAGAATTCCCCAATATCCCCAGCAAAAAATAAATGGAAAATCAGAACCAACTTTTATGGCCCTGTGCCCGTTGATAAGCTTCATCATCTATCATGTCACCGTGAGCTTCCTCACTTGTCATCTACCGTGAGCTTCCTCAGCTGTCAGTTATCGTGAGCTTCCTCTCTTATCGAGAGCTTCCTTACTCCGTTTATCTTACCTGTCAGTGAGCCACCTCACATACCATAAACTTTCTCGCCAAATCGGTCACCGTGAGCTTTCTCATTTGTTGTGAGCATCCTCACTTCAGTTATCATAAATTTCCCCAGTTATCGATCTTTGTAAGCCCTCTCACCTCTCGATTGTTATCCTCAAGGGCCTTGTGTCTGATCCACTTGCTGGCACACTTTCTAAAATTCAAAAAGTTTTCCCCGAGACCCAGAGTCTCCCAAGCCTTGATGTCCTTATCCAAGTCAGCCACCACATCAAAGTCATAAACACTAGCACAACATAAAGTCTACTCGGAGTGGCATACACCCCACAACATTAGCTTATGCTAGGATCAGAACACTAGATGTGTACACACCCGTGCATTGCATCCTCATAGCATAGCATCTGTCTGTCTTGTTATGATTTGTTCTTTTGTGTCCTAAACTACATCCTGGTCTGATTCCCCTTGGGATACGTAGGCAGCACTCGCAGAGCACGATCAGCACTAGCCTCAGCATCATCCTTGCATCTTTTGAAATGCTTTTCTCCTAAATCTATAGCCTCCAAAAAGACCTATCTCTTCAAAAGTTTGGCACTCGCTTGCGACATGCGTTGCCTCGCAAGTTCATGCCAAAGAGGGTCAAACTGTAGACACCCCATTTTTTCGGCTATCAGATTTAGAAGACCCATAGCTTGGTGGTTCACAATGATCGAAAACGACTCAAAAATGACTTCTGGAAGTTAGTTTTATCTCCCAAAATGCACAGAATAACCAAAATGCCCCCGAAAGCCCAAAAACTCCCAGATTTGGACCAAAAGCTCTGGTAATATACTACGTCAGAAGAAAAGTACTAAAAATAAGTTTTCAAGCAAAATCAGAAGAAATCGTCAGCTCCCAGAGACCCCCAGAATTCCCGAAAGTTCCCGGAAAGTCTCCGTTGACTGGTTTGACCAAGGTTTGACCAAATTTGACCAAGGTTTGACCAAATCGTCCAAATTCTACAAAAGGTTTCGGGATCATTCTAGATCATGTGAAAAGTACTAAAATGAGTTTTAAAAGAAAATCAGACGAAAACGTCAACTCTTGGGAGCTCCCGGAGGTTCCCGAAACTTTCGGGAATCCCAAGTTTGACCGATTTGACCTAAAAGTTGACTTTAAAACCAGAGCACCGTATCAGTTTTCAAAAATTTTTCATGAATACTAGAGGTCAATAGCTTTCCAAAGGTATATCGCACATAATTCCTGGATTTAAAATGAATTTATTATGAATTTTCGAAGGTTAAAAAGGCGACCAAATCGGCTTTTATCGCGTATACCGCAAAACTTTTCAAAATGTCCTATCTCTGATTTATTTTTTTTTATGTAAAGAAGACTCCATTACCTTTCCAACGGTATATCACAACCTCATTTTGGAGTTCATACGCATTTTTGTGAATTTTGTATCAAATAGGGCCTTTTCATAATACTAGAACCTTTGGGGGCCTAAATGGAATTATCTGGACATCAGAGGAGTAGTGCTGCCGCGGCACTGGCCCTCTGCCACCGTGGCACAAGCCGAGTGCTGCCGTGGCACTCTCCTCCAGAATTGTCCATTTTTGCAATTTATTTTGGGGGTCCATTTTGATTAATTAGAAGCCGAAACGATGTAGTTCTATGTTAATAGATGTTTGGAACCAATGGGAACACTTCTTAAACCCCAAGACCACCCCAAATTAGCCTATATAAACCCCCCTTGACTTCTCATTTAAAGGTGGCAAATACAAAGCTTAGAGAAGATATAGAGAAAAAGTTGTAGAAGATAAGGTTAGGAGAGTGAAAGTGAGCTTCTTCATTTGATTTTCAACTAAAAAGTGAGTTCTAAACTTTGTTTTCTACTTCATTACTCCCGTTTACTTCACATTCAATACACCCAACCACCATTTTAGTGAGCATTGGTGAGATAGGGAGCTTCTTCCATGTCCAAAGTCACCACATATGAGTGAAACACCAAGCTATAAGTCCAAAATCTCCATGAATATCATCTATTGATTACTTACTTGCTTGTTTACATATTATGCTTATCCCTCCTTAATACCATTTCTTTTTTATTTTCTTTATTTACTTACTAGTCTATCATCATCTAAATGATGACATGAAGTTTGAGGTGAGTGAATCCTTATGGATAGTAGCTCTTTACCTCAAAAACATGTTTGATAGATGATGATTTCAACTTCAATACATTCCTATGTTATCTTGAAGTTGTCTTCAAAAAATGAAAACAATGTCTCCAACAATCTTGGAGGTTCTTGATATGGGTTCAAATGTTGATATTTTAAGTGGTCATAATCTCCATTTAAGTGCTGAAAATGTACTTTTAAAACCTCTATTTAAAAATCCTCTTAAACCCCTCACTTTGATTTCAAAGAATAAAACCCTAGTTCATCCCAAAATCATCAAAACAGTGAACAATCTGAGTTCAAAGATTTCTCTAGGGCTCAATACTCAAAGTATTAACATGAAACCACTTGGAAAGTCTTCTTAACTTATTAGAGAACACCCATGATATTTGGTTTGACTTGAAAATACTTGGAAGAGGTCCATTTGGACCCAAACATTCTCTCCAGATATTCTGTTTTTACTGTCACAGCAGCTTGGTTGACTTTCAACTTGTCTTTCAGAAAACATTTCAAAAAGCGTGGTCCCAAATTATTTTTCCCTTGAACTTCAGTATCTTAGTAAATGTTTTGTATAATATGGGCCTCTAGATCTTTTGTTTTCATTTTCTAAGATATTTCAACATTTCAGTCGATAGTACAAACTCTGTTTCTAAGTAACTTCTATTGTTTATATAATTTCTCTCAATCTATAATAGTTATTGAGGATTGGCTTTTTGATTTGTGTTCTAGACACAATAAGGATGATCTCCTTAAAAAATCATGCATTTAAAACATTCCTAACCCTACTTTTCATGTTCCACAATATCAAGTCACTATTCTGTCCACTATTCACAGCAAGTATACTTTTACTTCCATCCTTTGATTTGATGCTTACATGCACTCCAAATTTGTTCATATCTTAGAAAGTAGTCCATACTACATTTGTACATATCCCATGATGATTTCCTCTATGTATTCTGTCAATCAGATTGGGAGAAAATATATATCTTTTCTTATATTCATCTCTCTAGGAGGCACAATTTATATACACACCTTACAAGCTAATTTAGGAAACAAAATAAAGAGAAAACCTAGAATATCCCACTAATACAACTATCTAATATTTACAACACTCCCCCTCAAGCTGGAGAGTAGATGTCAATCATTCCCAGCTTGCCACATATAGAGTCAATGGCACCTTTGGAAAGAGCTTTGGTGAAGATATCTGCAAGCTGACAGCTGGAAGGAACAAATGGAGTCGAGATTTCTTTTGACTCCACCTTCGCACGCACGAAATGACAATCGACTTCTATATGTTTAGTTCTCTCGTGAAAAACGGGATTACTAGTAATATGAATGGCAGCTTGATTGTCACAGTAGAGAGGAGTTGGGTCTTGTGCACGAAACCCAAACTCACATAAAAGGCTTCTCAACCATGTGAGTTCACACGTGGTATGGGCCATGGCCCGATATTCAGCTTCAGCACTGGAACGAGCAACCACAGATTGTTTCTTACTCCGCCAAGTTACTAGGTTGCCACCAATGAAGGTGCAGAAACCAGTGGTAGATTTTTTGTCTGATGGTGAGCTGCCCAGTCAGCATCAGCATATCCTTCGATGCGAAGATGTCCTGAAGATCGATAAAGAAGTCCACGTCCTGGGGCATTTTTGAGATATTTTAAGATGCGAATGACAGCATCCAGATGAGGAACTCTTGGAGAGTTCATGAACTGGCTTACAATACTAACAACATATGAGATGTCAGGACGAGTGATAGTGAGGTAAATAAGTTTACCTACGAGCCTTCTATACATCTCTAGATTGTCAATAAAATCACCCTCATCAGGTAATAGTTTCAAGTTCACATCCATGGGAGTAGAGACCGGTTTACAGCCAAGATAACCAGTTTCCTTTAAGATATCAAGAGTATATTTCCTTTGAGATAGACTGATACCAACTTTGGACCTTGCTACCTCAATACCAAGAAAGTAACGAAGCTGACCCAAATCCTTCGTAAGAAAACTCGAGCCAAGATGATGAATAAGAGTTTGGATGCCTTTCTTGTCACTCCCTGTGATGACAATATCGTCAACATAAACAACAAGAATCACAATACCAGTGTTTGTCTTCTTAAAGAAGACCGAGTGATCTGCTTGACTGCGAGTCATTCCATGTGCAACAACTGCCTTACTGAACTTGTCAAACCAAGCCCGTGGAGACTGTTTGAGGCCATAAATAGATTTCTTGAGATGACAAACACACTCCCCCTGGGACTCAAACCCGGGCCGCTGAGCCATATAAACAGTCTCTGTAAGATCGCCATGAAGAAAAGCATACTTGACATCAAGTTGATGTAGAGGCCAATCCAGAGAAGCAGCAAGAGAGATAATAATACGAACAGAATTTAACTTGGCAAAAGGAGAGAATGTCTCTGTGTAGTCAATGCCATAGGTCTGAGTAAATCCTTTAGCAACCAAGCGAGCTTTCAGGCGATCAACAGTACCATCAGGGTTTTGTTTGACAGCAAAAACCCAACGACAACCAACAACTTGGGCCCCAGCCGGTGTAGGGATAAGATCGCATGTGTGATTCAATCTTAGAGCACACATTTCCTCCTCCATTGCTTTCTTCCAGCCAGGGTGAGAAAGAGCTTCCCTATAAGACTTTGGAGATGATAGTGATAAAGAGAAAGCTCTAAAAGCAGAAGACAAGTGATTTAGAGAGACAACATGAGAAATGGGATGGTCAGTACAAGTACGCTTACCTTTTTGAATGGCAACAGGGAGATCAAGATCAGAGTTGTTATGCGAAGGAGATAGATCTACAGACGATGAGGCGGGTGGAGGATCCAAGGTAGTAGAACCTACAAAAGTAGGGGCAGGAGTAGCCGAGGTAGTTCGTGGACAACGACGAACAAAATGCCGAGGATAAGGAGGCATACTATGATGATCGTGGACAATGGTAGGAACCACAGGGTCCATAGAAAGGGGCTCTGGCATTTGTGCCCCTTCAGTAGAGTAATATGCAGTGTCTTCAAAGAATGTAACATCAACACTAACAAAGTGTTTACGTAAAGTGGGGCTATAACAACGATATCCCTTTTGAGTGCGTGAATATCCAAGAAAAATACATTTATAAGCACGAGGATCAAGCTTGTCACGATTGGGACCATGATTATGAACAAAGCATACACAACCGAAAACCTTTGGAGGGATAGAAAAAATCTTTTTACCTGGGAACATGGTTCCAAAAGGAGATTTCCCTTTCAATATACGTGAGGGCATTCTATTCAAGAGATATGCTGCAGTAAGAACTGCATCAACCCAAAAGTGTTTTGGTACATTCATTTGAATCATAAGAGCACGGGCAATAGCAAGAACAGGGCCATTTTTCCTTTCAGCAATTCCATTGTTAGGTAAGTAACAGACAGTGTTGGGGAAGATATGTAAATATCGGGGAATTTTGGGGCAGATCTATAAATATAGAGATTTTTGGGGCAGAATTATAAATATCAAAAAGTTTGGGGGTATTTCCGAAATTTCAGAAAGTTCTGTGGTGGTTTTGTAATTTCAGAAAATTTGGGAGTAGTTCTGAAATTTCAGAAAGGTCTGGGGTGGTTTCTGGAATATATATGTGGTGAATGTTGGGTCTATATGTGGTTTCTCAAACAAAAGAGTCAAAAGAAGCAGATACAGATCTGTCTCTTCTCAACAAGAAGCAAATCGTGGAGCTTCAGATCTACAACAAAACATGGAGAGAGGGAAAGAAGCAGCAAATAGTGGCCAACAACACAGGCAGCAAGAGCAAGGTGGAATCACGATCAGGCAGCAAGACCAAACAACACAGATTGGTGATGGGTTCACGATGACCAGAGATAAAGTCGTGATGGGTTCACGATGACCAGGTATGTTCGCTGGAAGTTAGAGAAAGAGAAGATGTTAGGGTTCCCGCTCTGATACCATGTCAATCGGATTGGGAGAAAATATATATCTTTTCTTATATTCATCTCTCTAGGAGGCACAATTTATATACACACCTTACAAGCTAATTTAGGAAACAAAATAAAGAGAAAACCTAGAATATCCCATTAATACGGCATATCCCACTAATACAGCATATCCCACTAATACAGCTATCTAATATTTACAACACATTCATTCATCTTTTTAGACTTCTAAGTCACTTTAGAAAGTCCATGTACACAAACACACAACAACCTTTGCACATTCAAGGATCATACATTGTATTCATGCAAGATTTGGGGCTTTTGTGACTCCTAATCTAAGAAGATTATAAGGAATGGACTAGACCACACGTTCATGCTCCCCCTTGATCTAATCTTCCGTTCTCATCCGTCCCGGGGATTGAGAAATCTTCTTTTCTCAAATATTAACATGCATCATTCTTTCTTCGATTATTTATATCAAGAACAATCCATGTCCCCTCCTAGATTAGGAAAACTTGATTACTTGATATGTGATTAGACGATTTTTCCTAGGTTTGTTTGTGTGATCTTTCACCTTTGCATTGTGTGATATTTGACTTAGATCTTATGAATGATATCTTATCTTTTGATCTTCCATTTCAAATTTCTTGTGTGATGTAATATACTACCATAGTATTAATTATCGAACCAAACATAGTATAAGATGATTATTTGGATGCTAATTGAGGCCCGTCGAGAGAAGGGGCGAGTTGAGGGTGTTTTAGTCGTGACAAATGCTCCTTCCTCTCTCTTACCAAAACCCCGAGCCAAGTTCTTTGGTTATGAAGGACCGGTGCCCTTTATCCGTTCGAGTGAGTCAAATTGGATTTCTTGGTTCCCTAAAGACAAAGTGGCGACTCTGTATCTATTTTCAACAGACCTTTTCCTTTCCTTTTCAAAACAAACAAGAGGAGGGATTCCACGTGTCCACACGCGGGTTTTGCTCTCTCAACGCAATGGACTGGGCAGCGCTTCACAACTTAGGCCCCGGTGTCAACGCTGGTTTGCTCTCTCAACGCAATCAATTATGCGGCGCTTTGCGACTTAGGCCCTGGTGTCAACGCGGGTTTGCTCTCTCAACGCAATCGACTAGGCGGTACTTCGCGACTTAGGCCCCGGTGTCAACGCGGGTTTGCTCTCTCAACTCAATCGACTGGGCGGTGCTTCACGACTAGGCCCCGGTGTCAACGTGGGTTTTGCTATCTCAACGCAATCGACTAGGCTGCGCTTTCGCGACTTAGGCCCAACGTCAACGCAGGTTTGCTCTCAGTATCCTACACCCATCTGGCCCCGTCGAATAGGTCTGCTCATGTCATTCTTTCAAAATCGAGAGTCAGTCATCCTAAATTCAATTCAAATTCCAAAATTAGGAGTCAAATAAACTCAATTCAATTTTTCAATTTTTAAAACTGGGAGTCCACCAATCTCAATTTTTATTCAAATTCTAAAAATCTGTAGTCAATGATACTCAAATCAACTCAAATTTCAAAATTAGGAGTCCATCTGACTCCATTCAATTCAATTTTCAAAACTCAGGAGTCAATCAGACTCAAATCAATTTAATTTGGTTCGATTTCAAAAATCGGAGTTAGTCAGACTCGATTTAATTTTCAATTTCTAAATCCGGGAGTCAATCTAACTCAAATCAATTCAATTTCACAAAAATCGGAGTTAATTTGACTCAATTCAAAATTTCTAAAGTCTAGAGTCAATTCGCATCAAGATTTCAATTTCACAAAAACCGGAGTCAATTTGACTCCTTTCTATCATCAAGATCCTATCTTTTGGTTAAATTCATGATTCAAAACTACATCATTTCATGTGTTGCTATGTTTTCCTCTTAAGCCTTTCAAAAAACTTGATTCTCTCACTCTTTCTTGCAGATCTGTTCCTATGTAATACCCTGTATTTTTGTAGTATATTATGTGATGAAGACCCTGTATGCTTCTTTTAATACTTGTTTGAGCTTGGCCTTACCTTGGTATATTTGGATACCAATCGATTGACCTGTTTTCCAATCGATTGCCTTATTTTGGATACCAATCGATTGAACTTTATCCAATCGATTGCTTTTGTCAATCGATTAACACTTATGCCAATCGATTGGAGGCAGTTGGGCAGATTCTTTTGCTCTGGCTAGGGAGAGGCCACGTGAACACCTTCCTTCTATATATACCAGCCCATTTTGGGCGGATTTCTGTTTATAGAAATCAGAGAGAGTGAGAGGGAGAGTCTTGTGTGTGTATTATATATATACACTCATATATATATATACACATATGTATACATATATTTGCACACACACACACACAGAGATTGAAGAGGAAGAAGAAGAAGACCAGAAAGAAGAAGAAAAGAAGGAGAAGGAGAAGAGAGAAGACAGAGAACTAGAGAGAGAGGGAGGAAGACCACCATTGAAGCTCCAAGCTTCATTACACACAACCAAACACGCCCTTAACGCCTAAGGTGAGTTCTAAACTCACAGGGTAACTTGTCATTGATGTCATGACTTGTTTAAATGAAGAAATGGAGAAGAAACCATGTATTCCCGTTTATATGTTGCTGGACAGTCTTCTCTGTGAAGAAGACGAAGTATCAATCGATTGGTACTCTTACCAATCGATTGACATCTTTCAGGTCCCAATCGATTGACATTTTGTGCAATCGATTGGCATGGATTGTGATCCAATCGATTGAATCTTTTATCAATCGATTGACACTACTTCTATACCAATCGATTGAATCTTTTTCCAATCGATTGATGCCACTTTTATACCAATCGATTGAACCTCTATACCAATCGATTGGAAGCTTCAGAATACTATTTTTCTTATAATAACTGTTTAGTTGTTTATTTACTGTTCAGTATTTTCCAGCATGCTTTATTATTGTAATACAGACATGATAACGAGTTAATGCAACGTAGGATCATAGTAACGACAAGATTAACGGATAATGTTTATAATGTTAGATAACGGAATAGTCGTGAATCTTTTGGAGTTAACGTTCATTTCATTCAGAGTAGTCGGGCCACATTGGGATTGTCATGTATCGGTGATAGAGTTGAACTTAAGTAGGTTTGCTAAGATTCGGGAAATTTGCGTGGGCGGGCTTTGGTCGATCATATGTTCTTAAAAGCGGTAGACAGACGAAGGTGTCTACGACTTGCGGTGAACCGGACCAATTGCCCTAAGATAGCCAGATGATCTAATCATATGTTATTAAAAGCGGTAGACAGACGAAGGTGTCTATGACATGCGGTGGACCGTGATCACTGGTAGACGTCGCTAAGTCGTGGCATAGAATGATGTACTGTTGTTTAAAGCGTTATATCCCTGACATGTGGTGAACTGTGCATATGTTCTTAAAAGCGGGGGATGGACTAACGTGGTATCCATGACATGCGGTGAACTGTGCATATGTTCTTAAAAGCGGTGGATGAACAATGGTGTGTTTATAGAGTTGAACTACTGTCGAGTCTGTTCCCCCATCAAGACGTGTTATCGGCCTTAAAATGAGTAAGACGTTAGTAATCGGATAATCGGTTTGATTTAAAGTAGTTACCCTCACTGAACTCTAACTTGGTTACTGTTTATAACTTGTACTAAATTCAAAAGTTGATACCCTGTTAGTATCTAACTCACTCAGCTTTCATTAAGCTGACGGCGTTTATGCCGCTGGACATTTCTACGTTCCAGCGCACCCTGGTTATGACTATACAGGTGAAGGGCCTGTAGGAGGGACTACTATGCCGGTGACGGAGTCCCTGTGGAGGATTTCCCCGACGGAGGTCAGACCGAAGAAGACTACTACGCCGAGGACTACCTCTACGCCAACTGAAGACTAGACTAGAATTGTAGCTAATTGTCTTTACCGTTTTAGAACCCTTTTTGTAGTCAGGCATATGTTGCCTTGGCATTTGTACTTCCGCTGTCTTATATTTGATTCAAGACTCTGACGTGTAATAGTTAGTAACTTCTGTTGACTTTATGTTACGTTGTGATCAGAACCTAGACTTCATTCTTGTTACACTATTACTCTTGTTGCTTAGTACTGCGTGGTGTGGACAATCATGTGACTTCACCCGTCGCTGCCTTTGGGCCCAAAAAGGAAATTTATTTTTCTCTATTTTTGCCGTTCCGGGGCGTGACATCCTATGGCTAGCGGTTCAGGCTCCCCAGGACCTCCAAGGAAGAGACATAAGCCCTCCCCAAGTCATGATCCTTCACTCCTCCTCGCTGACCCTGAATTGTGCCTCTCACCACACGCCTTTATCAAAGGGGTAAAACTCTAGATTTCACTTCGCATTTCTAATTCTCTAATTGATCAATGCAATGTATGATGCTTAATGCATGTATGAACATGTTTTAATCTTGCGCACTTTGCGGATTTTTTATTCCCTTAAGACATTGTTATGAACATGTTTAGGACATTAGGACTACATGTAGGATTTATACTTTTGCTTATCTTTATCCTAGTTTCATTGATTTTGTGCCGAGACTATGCCCCAAAATTTCATCATTATTGTCACGCCCCGACGTAGCATAAATATGGAAAGCGTTTAATTTCCTTTATGGACCCGTAGGTCGCGACAGTTTGAAGGATCGATTCCGTCCCAAACGTCGAACAACATAAAACCATAAATCAGAGTAGAGCAATCAAGGCTTACAAAATTTTTCTAACTTAATAAATAATACAGCACGGGTCATCTAAAGGCACAGACCGCCTTAAATCAGAACAATAACTTAGTGTCTATTACAGTCATCCTTATTACAAAGCAGTCTATAACTTAAAACATACGAAAATAAATTCTATTCCCAGCAGTTGTTTCTCAATTTGCATAGTCGAAATGCTCAGCCTGATCATAACCTGAAAAACCTGAACACGAATGTCCAGGATGCATCAACGTCGTCAGCTTCAAGAAGTTGGTGAGTATTAAAAACATAACTTTGAATGTAAAACATATTCATTTACCATTTTCCAATTCTCATTTAAATCCACAAGTTTATATTTAAGATAAAGAGTTCGTTTTAGAAAACAACCACAATATTATAAATTCACATATATGTGACCGTGTATGAGAACAATGCACCATCTCATCTTACCGACTCTTTTCTCTCGACCAAATCCAACATCCCACCACAACACACCGGTATCTTTGAAATGCTAAGATAGCCACACTTTAGCACAGGGGTGCCAGGGAATGTCCAGTTTGCCTCACACTTTGGTCCGGGGTACCAGGGAGTGTCCATTGCCTCACACTTTGACTACCTAATCCGCCATGCAAATACCGGAGGAACCCTCACGCAGTATCCAGACTCGGGTATCAGGGAGTGTCCGTAGGCCACACTTTAGCACTTCCATGGGTGCCAGGGAATGTCCAAGTTTGGCTTCACACACTTTGACGCTACCATGGTCGTCAGGGAGTGTCCAGTTTTGCCACCGTCGCATTTCAAAGACACCCTCGCCGCAATCTCAATCACAACACACTTTGGTACTCACATACCAGGGAGTGTCTACATCACATTTCAACCGCACTCACTATACCACACTGACCATTACTCTTTTCCACACTGACCAACATTCACACTCACCATGCATGTACAACTGACACCACATGTATGTCATGAAACTTTAAAATATGAGGCAATTAACGGAATTATATAATCGACGTGCGCACGGGGATTGATAAGTCACAATTCATTGTTTTAATCGTCCACACATAATCAAATAGAATTCTGCTTTAATAAATTTTCCAAACAGAACTTTAACAGTATATAAATTTTACCCCAAACAGTCCCTTATCACAAAACAAGCAGAAACTAGAAACTGCCAGAAGTCGCGCGCGCAGGCCGCTCGCGCGAAAGGTCGCTCGCGCGGGCTGCTCGCGCGACCTACCTATTTTTCCTTTTCCTTATATAAACTCTTCTATCTGCCAGCATACAGGGAGATCGCGCGTGCGGATCGCTTGCTCGAATCGCTCGAGCGGTCCGCTCGCGCGATATGCCAAAATTCCATTTTCCTTTATAAAACTTTTCTGTCTGCCTGGGAATACAAACCTCGCGCGCGCGGGTCGCTCGCGCGGGTCGCTCGCGCGGGCCGCTTGCGCGACCCTCACTCGCGTGATCGCACGCGCGAGTCTTTGCAGAGTCTTCATCTTCCTCGTGAAACTGCTCTATTTCAGTTTTGGGGTCTATTTTTGACCCAGATCAGATTCGGAAGGAAATATATCATACAATATATGAATCTCTTTGGTTTTTCACAAGGATTAAGAATCTATAACTAATTTAACGTGAATCAAACCATATATCTCTAATTTTATGAAAAATTAAAAGTTGTCAAAACTAAATTTCATATATACATTTTCATATGAACAATTTAGGCCCCAATACTTTAAACATAGTCTAATTACACCATAATCTTTCATTATTATCTAAGAAAACAGATTTTGGTTGAGATTGAAAAATCTTGATTTCAAAGCTATGGAGTTCATACGTGAAATCAACCATGGTATTTCATGATTCAAGCACACAAACAGTAATTGAACTATGAAAATACATTCTAGGTGAGTTTAAAATACTCACTGTGATTAATGGTGTAGAGATTGTTGAGAAAGATATGAGATATAGAAATTTCCACCACAATCTTTGGCTATGGTGATGAGCTTTCTCTCACTAAAATCTGAAACTATGAACTCACAGCTCTCTCTTTTCTCTCTGTGTTTACAGAAGTAATGAACTTAATGTGTGTGTGAGTGTAGTGTATGTATATAGAGGACCAAACTTGGCCACCAAGTTCCACCTTGAAGACTCAACAAATTGGATTGATTTCTAATTTCCTAATTATCAAATTCACCAATATACCACAGTTTATATTGCAGATTATACACACGTATATACACTCCTACAGATTGGAAGGGCCAATTTAGAGTAGTAGGGGTTAATCTCATGTGTTTGGGAAATTAGCTTATGCCCTAGAGACAACATACTCACTATAAGCATTCCCAAACAAGGCACAAGCCAATGATGAGTTGCCATAAATAGCAATAAAGCAAATGTCATGTCTTTGCTTTACATCACTTCCAAAATCTGTGGAAGTTTAGCACGGCGCGGACAGTTTTGAACATAAACTGGTATTTTTGTGACACGGTGTTCACCACAAAAATACAGAAAATTTGTTTTAACTTAAGAATCGATTTCCCGGTTTTATAAAAATACTGCTTGAGTTAAAAGAAAGCATTTCCACCGTTTTGAAATACAGATTTTGAAATCCACACAGGTATTACTAACTTTATAAAAATTTTAATTTGACCCCAAAAGAATTTTAATTATGAAATAAAACAAGAAATCAGATTTAACATATAAGAATTGTAAATAAATAAAAAAAATGAGATCAACAATACAGATTAATCATAGAAATTATTTTTGAATTTAAATATGTCAAATGCAAGTACACGAAATTAAATGGAAATGCAGGTTGTTACAATTATTATTCACTCAGACCCCAAATCTCACATTTTTCATCCACGGAGACACTCGGACTCAACAATTCAAATTTATTCAATTTTCTGACAAAAGGAGTCACACAGACTCAAAAATTCAATTTTCTGACAAAAGGAGTAACGCATACTCAAAAATTCAAAGGTAGTCACATGGACCCAAAAATTCAATTTTCTTACACAAGGAGTCATGCAGACTCAAGAATTCAATTTTCCGACAAAAGGAGTCACGTAGACTCAAAAATTCAAAGGGAGTCATGTGGACTCAAAACTTCAATTTTCTGACAGAGGGAGTCCGAATTTAATATTTTACAAGACAAAGGGAGTCATGCGGACTCAAAAATTCAATTTTCTTACACAAGGACTAAAAAATTCACATTTTTAAAACAAAAGCGTCATTTGGATCCATGGACCCGCATTTCCACAACAACGGAGTCACTTGGACTCAACAAAATTCACTTTTTCTCATCTTACATAAATAGAGTCACACAGACTCAACAAAAATTCAATTTTTATACAAATAGAATCACACAGATTCAATCAAATTCACATTTCATACAAATGGAGTCAGACAGACTCAAGAAACATATCTATATATATATTTTAAAATTTTTTTATACGAATGGAGTCACATGGACTCAACAAATTCACTTTTTATACAAATGGAGTCACACGGACTCAAAGAATTTCTTATTTCACAAAATTGGGAGTCGAATCGAAATCAAAGAGTTTTCAAAATTTTCTAAAAACAGGAGTCGAATCAGACTGAAAGAATTTCCATTTCACAAATTTGGGAGTCGAATCAAAATCAAGGAATTTTCAAAATTTTCTAAAAACAGGAGTCGAAAGAGACTCAAAGAATTTCCATTTCACAAATTTGGGAGTCGGATCAAACTCGAGGAATTTTTAAATTTTCTAAAAATAGGAGTCGAATTAGACTCAAAGAATTTTCTTATTTCCAAAATTTAGGAGTCGATCAGACTCAAAACAAATCCTATTTCCAAAATTTGGAGTCCATCCGACTCAAAATAAAATTTTTATTTTTAAGTTATAAGTCAATCAGACTCAAAGCATTCAAAATTTTCAAGAATCGGGAGGCAATTCGACTCAACAAGAATTTTAACTTTACAAAATCTAGAGTTCATCAGACTCAAAGAATTTCTATTTCCAAAGTTTGGACTAACGCTTATGAAGAGGAGCTACTATTGAGGACTAACGCTTATTTAGAAGTCTCCTCGTGCTTACTTCAGACTTAAAGAATTGATTTCACAAAAGTTCGGGAGTCTGCGGTCTCAAGGAGTTGATTTTTTAAAAATTTTAGGGAGTCTTGAGACTCATGGAATTTGGACAGAGCTGATAGAAAGAATGATTTTCTACATTTGCAGACCTTCGGAAGAAACACATCGATCTTGTCAAAAGAGGGACCTTTGCCTCTAGTCTTGGACTCTTTTTATATTTTCACTTTAGCATTATGTTGTGATAGTGTTCGAAACCTCTACTCATATTGCTCTTAGGATGCTCATGGAGACTTGTCAAATCTTTATTCATCATCTTAAACCTACACAATTGACACCATTTATTGACTCATCAAAGGGGGACAGACTTGACAAAGCCAATTACAGAAGACGATTGACTCAAATTCTGTATTAATATTATGAATCAATGTGCTTTAATAGTGAATAATGTATCATATCACTTTTCATTCATCAATTTACAAATGATAATGCTTTGATGATAAATCTAAATTTCCCCTTTTAATTTAGCGAATTCTTTGCCTATCTAGACTATGCTTCAAATTAGTGCTTTAGCTTATAGAATGAAAGGCACTCTATTTCAATCCTTTCAAAACAAACTTAATTACATGAGGACTTGCCTTAGGCATAGAGGGCTTTTGGCAAACAAAGTTTGCCCCAAGTTTGAAGGAGACTTGGGGTTTACTTCTATGATAAAAGGGGTTTTCAGCAAATGAAGTTTGCCCCTAGTCTGGAATGAGGGATCTACAAGAGCAAATGATATTGCTGGTGTTTTTTGGACAGAGAACCAAGTGAGGCTCGCCTACTTATTCTTGAATGGGAATCCAAGTCCATAGTAGTTTGGCTAAAGTTTGAAAGAAAGTGCCAGATCATAGCAAAGGTGTTGACCGAACCGAACAGGTTGCCTACGTATCCCCGAGTGAGAATCAGGTTGAGCGTAGTTCAAGTACTCTGGAGGTCTTGAAAAAATAAGGCTTCAAGAATTGGTGGGCTTTTCGAGCCATGTTTTCATTTGGGTACAATGAATGCTCTTTCTGAAATGGGTCGCTTGTGGTAGCCTTCGAACAGGATGATGAGAACATGAACTACTTTTCCCTTTTATTTTCTTCTTTTCTTGTCTTGTCTTCTTTTTTCCTTTTCTTTTCTTTTTGTTTGTAGCGGTTGATTCTTTCACCTTTTCACTAGCCAGTCTATCTTTGCAACTCTCATAACACATCATCTTTTAATCATACTCTATCATGCTCACAAAGCAATATCAGCCCTCCAAATCACTCTTTATTTTTCCCAAATATATCTTTGCATTGTTTTAGGCCCACGTAGCCATTGAGCCTCTCACAAAATTTTGATACTAATTGATACTTCCAAATCTCTCTTTTCATTTCCAGTTTCTTTTCTTTGTTGAGAACACAAAGCCTTGAGATAATTCATCTACTAATGATGTACTTTGAAGTGCTCAAAAAAATCTCAAAAAATCTCAATCTTTTTTACTCTCTACCTTTTATTTTCTCTTTCTTTTCTTTTCTCTACCTCACTATCTATTATTCTCTTCATGATTTTGACTAGCTAGGATTCGGATTTTGAAATGGACACGTGTCTTTATTTTTGCTCTAACTTTTGCCTAGGCACCCTTTCAAGTTTTCATCCCAGCATGCCTTTCTTTTCTTTTCTTTTATTTTTCTCGTTTCTTTTTTGTGCTGTAACTTTTGCCTAGGTGCCCTTTCGGGTTTTCATCCTAGTGAGCTTCTTTTTTATTCTCATTTTTTTCTTGAAGAAAAAGTTTATTTAAAACATCTAGCTACCATCAAGGACCAAGTTTATGGCTTTGGACCATGGGCTAATCTTTTAGGCTTGGTATTTAAGAGAAGGGGATTGTAAGCAAGCCTCAAGTTCTAAGTTTGTCTTTCGAAGATTGAGAGAGAGCATCTTTAAATTCTAAAAGTAAAGCTAATCAATTCTCTACTCCTTCTTGGATTTTACACAAAATTTGCTCTGTTAATTGGGGATCCATTTTCATTGCAAAGATTTATCAAAAAAATATCTTCCATCAAAAAGTGATGTTATTAATTTTTTTTTAACGATCCATTTATTCACAACTAGGCACATCTAAAAATGACATTTTATTCAACCAGCTGCAGATTACATTATTTGCCTCGATGGACTTGATAAAGACTTGACAATAGACTTAATGGAAGATTGACAAAACAAACACAACTTTGACACTTGATACTTAACACTTGACTCTAACTCGGACATGACTCGATTATCGAACTAGACTCAGCTTGGCCTCAACTGGAGTGCTACATATGATTTTCAAATTATTGGGTTCCTAAGAACAACCACATTCACTTTAACAACAGTGTTTCCAAACGATATCACCTCACTAGAATCATTTGAACCTTCAGGTTCGCCACTCTCCAACAACATGTGTGAAAAAACATATTCTCCTTTAAATCAAGAAAGACGAACCCAAGAAGGTTAGAAGTGTCCTCCCTAAGGGATCTAGTTGTTCCATTCTTTCTACAAATCCAACAATCATAGAGAGATAAAAGGTCCGCATGCAGAATTTATTTTCAGGAGGCAAGAAATTTTGAGGAACTATTGGATTACTTTATGAATTTGTATTCTATATGCATGTAATGATATTCACTAATATGATCAGAGTGCAAAAATATACTTGCTTTGATGATTTGATTATGGCTAACTGCATGCACCGCACACATGGCACACGGATGAAGTGCAAGTGTGTGCGTGTGCCTATTCTATATGTAAAAGAAAGGAAAATTCTAGTCCTAGCACATAAAACACATAAGCACATAAAATCCTCACTCATGTCAAATGTGCCAATTTCACCTCTCATTGTGATCCTCACTACCCTTTCAAAGGTCGGGTATTCAAAATTTTTCAAAATTCATTTGAAAAGCATTTCTTTAAATGACGAGATCTTTAAAAAATAATTCTCAAGGATTTTGAATCTTTTATTTAAAAATGAGGATGCAAAAATATTTCTCAATAATTTTGCTTAGAAATTTATTTGAAGAGCATTTCTTCCAAAAACAATCCATCGAGGGCATTCCCTGAAGGTTTTCATGATTATCTTGCTCCGTGAAGAGGGCGGACAGCTCATTCTCAGTTTGGTTAGGTTCAGGGACACCAGCAGTGACTCATTGCAATTAATGAGGATTGAAGGGTCTACATCAGAGCTCACTAGCTTGGGGGTTAATGGCGTCAGGAGAGGATGAAGGGACTTCTTCAGCAACCTAATTATGCCCAAATTTTTTTGGATTTTTCCTTAGAAGATGATCATGTGAAAATATACTTTAACAAAGATTAGTTTGGGGCTTTAATAAAAAAAGTGAGCTCCAAAGATTTGAAAGTGTGATTTTCTGAAAAACCTTAGGGTAAAGATGGCAAAAAAAAAACTTGTTTGCTTACAAAAATGGATTTAAAATTCTTTGGATAGAAGGGTCACATGATCGGATTATCACCGCACTTTTCATGAATTCAGATAGATACAAGGTCAATGATGCTTAGCTAAACATGATATAAGAGATGTAATCTAATGATCAAAATCTAACATATTCTCAAACGTCACGGGACGTGAAAAAAAATTGCTTAAAAGTGATTAAGAGATTATACATCTTTTATCAAGCAAGCATTGTCATCATCTTAAGTAATCTGTTCTGGGCATACAAAACTTCCTAACACATAACCTTAATCAGGAATTGATTTCCTAAGATTGAAAGGTTCTATGGAAGCTTCCATGCAAAGACTAGGTCTTGGTTAGATAAGGGACCCTTGAAACACATCCGATAGGATGCTTCATATACCAAATCATGGTACGAGATCAAGAGTGATCACACAGTCCCATGATAACTTGATCGACCAGGTTGCCCCGAGTCTCCAAGCTCATAGTTCCGTGCCATCGACTGGTGAGACATGCAAGTGCAATGTAACAGGCACACAAAAATTAATTAATTTGATTAAAAGGATGCTTTCAAGTCTAATCCTCGAGTGAACCCAAAATCAGAGATTCTGGTCTGCAAAACCAGAGATTCTGGGTTCGATCCCCAGCAGAGTCGCCAGATTATGGATATCACAATTTTCTCTTACCCACAGCTTTTGCATTTAAAACCTTTTCAAAATTCAAATTCAAATTCAAAAATGAGTCGCCACTTAATTTTTAAAAGGAAAATTAAGAAACCATTTTAAAGCAAACTAATCTTTTGGAAAGTAGAAATTTCTAGGTCTGGGGATAGTGGAATAAGAGGGGAAGGAGCCCGGCGGACTAAAACACCCCCTCTTATCCTATTTTGCTATAGGCCTCTACTCAACATCTTTTTAATCGAATTAAAAATGTAAGCATGCCCTCAACTAATACATATGTATAAATATACATTACAAAAGCAAGTCTAAAGGGTGTAAGATTGCAAATGATAAAATATCATTCAAAACCAAATAAGTGATTAGCAAGCAATATGACATGCAATAGGGTACAAGAGAACTTACCCGGGATCCAGCTGCGATTTTGAAATATGCAATGCATACAAGAAGTAGAAATCCTAATAAAAGGTCTCTAATCACATATATACACATAAGGTGAATCTTAATTCTAAGGTGTCGCACATGAATTCAAAAATCAATGAAATTAAAAAATAATTAATCCTAAGAAGGGTCAAGAGATCATACCTTATCGGCGCTACAAAATAAGGGTTAGTCCGCATGTTTTAGAAAGGATATATAATATCAAATAACCACCCTTAAATGTCTAGCTTAATTTTATCAAGTAAAAGGAGTGACACAATTATGAATTCTAATACCAATCTATATAGATGAATGTCTATAAATACATAGATATGAACAAGAATGAGCAATTGGATTATTCCTTGATTTGGACCATTTAGCCTCTGTATTTAAGCTTAACTAATCATCATTAAAGCATGGTCTAAGCCCTAGGTTATGGAAAGATCATATGAGCCATTATTTGCAAATTATGCCAAATCTGTCCAGAGTTTCTGAAAGTTACAGAGAACAAGTCAGAGCTTTGAAAATTTGAAGAGCATAGTTCCCATGGTTTGATGTCAATGATTTTTGGAAATGAGATGTCTCTGTGAGTCTAGTTTCTAACCCAAAAAGAAAAATAAAAGATCAACGGTCAATCTCTGGGAATTGGACAAACACTAGACATCACTTAGGACTTCACAACTCTCTATCTAGAGTTCTTATATGATTTTTTAAAAATAGTAAACAAATCAAAAAGACTTTATTCTTTTTATGAGATATTATTAACACATTAAACTTCATAGAAAAAATTATTCGGAGCCAAGAATGCTTGATTAAGGTTTTGATTTACTCATTTTGAAACTGATTTGTTGTTCTGAAACTCTGGACAGAATATGGTTGTCTCACATAACCTATGACCAAACCATGTTATCCATGAGATCCTACAAAAACAAAAATTTCAGTGGTAGATCTTTGTGTTGTTGACACTCTCTAGTTGGTTTCATTCAATTCCAACAGTCCAATATTTAACTAAAAATCCTTGATCAAAGGTGGTTTGTGAGCTCACTGCACCATTTTCAAATTTTACTTATGTGAAGTCTATCTCTCAAGCCATAGAGATTGGCTTAACCCAAACTACTTCTCCTTCCATTTGATGTTCATTAGGGATATAAGAATAACTTATAACTTTTGGATTCCAAAAGGATATAGAGAAGATCCCATGAAATACCAAGTTAGAGAATCCAATTCATTGAATATAGACTTGGGTCCATCTACTTGTTTACTAATGATGATCAATCTTTGACCCTCATGTGAAGCATAGGCTTACATGAATCAAAAGATCAAACTCAAGAGTTTTCAAGAGAGATATTGAAGATCTCTAAGAATCTCAAGAGAAAAGTACAAACAACAAGAAGAAATGAAATGAAGAAAGCTAAGAGAGCAAGTGCTCTCAATCCATCAAAGAATCTCTTGGAATAAAACTTGTTTACTTCAAATTCATAGATGCTTTTGACCCAAACTAAGAAGAAATAAAAGAAAACTAACAAGATTAGAGTATCACCTCCAACTATTCTCAAACTTCTATAGTTGTAAGATCTTCCAAGCTTTTCTTTAGGCTCTCAAAAAACTCTCTTTTCCCAAAATTCTCTTTGTTTTTTTTCTTGAAATTCCCCTCTCCCAAAAATGTGTAGTAGTAGTCCCCCTTTCCATTGAAGATACTCCTCCTTATATAGGCAAATTTCAAAGGGGTATTTCAGTAAATTCGTAGTGGAAACCCTAATCTTGTATGTCCTTTTGAAGGTACAAAATGTACTATTCCAAAGTTGGCAAACACAAAATGCGACATTCGGTGGAGATGGAAGAGGCACTCAATGAATGCCAGACCAGCACTCACTGATTACCGGCCCGACATTTAGTGAATGCTGATGCGGCATTCAAAGAATGCCGCGAAAAACTCCGCGGACTGCCGTATTGTCTAGAATTCTGCTTTTTGCGGTATTTGATGCATTTTTGCGGCTATCAGTGAATGCCGTTACGGCACTTACTGACTCCCATACGGCAATCAGAGAGTACCGCACCGGCAACCTGTGACTGCCGCAAGCTATGCCATGTGCCAAAACTAGTAGTTTACACCCTAATTATCCTGATCACCAGGTCGTTTATTTTTCTGTGAAAATTTTATCGTGATCGGAGAACCTTCCAAAGAGCCTGAAAACACTTCAGTTTTATCAGACTTTGCCATATTGTTTGGTCAAAATCAGGGTGTCTACACTTGTCAACCATCTTGTAAAATAGATCATCCTCAGGCAGAACATCTGGTATCTGTCCGCCTGTGGGTAACCAACCTTCGTCAACTACATGCTACGGTGGAACCAGTCCTGCAGCAAAACCCTGGGGGTACCTAAATCACCTTGATCTCCTCACTGTCGGCATCATCCATAGGCATGACCTTTCCTTCTTGACCATCATCCTCATCCTCGTTCTCATCGGGGTCCTCCTCTGGCTCTCCCTCTTGCTCATCATCATGTCCTCCCTCATGTCTATCCTCGTGGTCGTGCTCATGCCCATCCACGTCTCCCTTAGGCTCGTCCTCTTGATCATCATCATGATCTCACTCATCCTCGAGCTCATCATCAGAATCATCCTCAACCTCATCCTCACATCCGTTACCCTCCTCTATAGGGTCCTCCTCTGGGTCGGCGTCAACATCATCATCATTGTCCTGCTCTGGCTCAAGTATGACTGGTGCTGGAGGTACTGATTGTATAGGTGGTGGTGGCTAAGCGGTATGTACAGGTGGCATGTGTATGACTTGGGCTAGAATCTCCTAATAACGCGGAATGTCCTGTAATATAGCCTCCATCTCCTAATTGACTCGTAAGAGAGTGAGTACTCAGTGTAAAGCCTCGGTACGTACCCTCTCCAAGTCTTGGACAACATCAATGTGTATAGTTCTCTAAAAGTCATCCTCAACCAGACGTTGTACACGTGATCTAACCCGCTGGAGATATAGCTCCGGATTAGCGAGCTAAAGGTGGTCAGGAAATAAGAAGTATCTTCCTAATGCATCCTCCATGAAAACAGGCTCCATGCTAACATGAAAATAAAACTGTCTTATAGTCAGTACTAGCGCAAGGTATATCTTAAGGATAAAAAATGTGTAGGACAATCAACGAGTATGACTAAAACAACCTAGCTCTGATACCAAAAATCCTTGTCATGTCCCGGCGTAGCAGTGTAGGGAAAAATTAAAATTTCCACCTTTGGACCCATGGATACGTGACTGGTTTGAGGATTGCATGCTTGTCCATAGAAGAAAGAACCAAGATAAAAGTAATAAACAATAACTGTAGTAATAATAAGCACGGTGGTTTTAGGCTTGCATAATAATAAACATTATCAGAGTCTTAAATCCATTATTACAACCCACAAAAATGAAAAGGAAATATAATATCATCCTAGGCGTAAAGCCCTACAACATAGTAATAATAATAACATTGGCATCTAGTGCCTCAACTAATAACTAAAGATACATAAACAAAAAGTCTTCACTTCCACTAGCTAGCTTGCAAACCCATAGCCTTCCTCGGTGTACTCCTCGTTGGGTAATCTACCTCTATAAGATCTAGACATTGGTTGTCCATGACATGAAAGTCGTCAGCTTTACTGCAAGCTGAGTGAGTAAACCTACTACACAGAATGGACTCTAAAAACACTTGTTAATCTGTTAAGAAAGCAAAATGTTCTAATTTTTCTTTGTTTATGAAAACATGTCTTTAAGTCTCATTTATTCTAATCTCGGGGTAATACGTATGCTCATGAAGCATTCATGGTAATAATTGGATCTTTAAAACACAACTGACATTGATAACTAATCAGTTTGGACTATCGGTCCAACCTTTACAAACTCAACACTTTAGTTTGAACCATAGGACTCTTTGGATCACCGATCCAATCTTTGGACTATATGCCCAATCTTTTTCAATCATGACTCTTTGCATGCATCCAGCACAAGTGTTGTTGACCTGGAATATTACCGTTTTCGAGTCACGGGTTACCATCTTTTTATTGAGCCTAATGGCTAATTGACATCTATTCTCTTGTCATCGTGCCCAAATGGCTAATTGACATCTGCCTTAGGCCTCATTACTTGGTAATCCTAATCTTATTCCATTTAGCCTTGGTTAATTTGTCATCTTGCCTAAATTGGCCACTGCTTGACGTCAGCTCATTGACTATTAACCATCTAAACAATTGAACCCAGACTCTTTACTCTTTCTCGAACTGACCAAGCAAATGAACGCACACAAGGAATGGATATGAACATCTTCTCATTAACATTTTTGCATTTTTCGCATCATTAACAACTAATGCGCATGGTACAAGATGTTAAAGCACATTATTCTTGGGGCTACATACTTAGTATGTCACATTACTATTCTCGTTGCTCTCGTACATCGTTCGCATATGTTCTACCGGTTAGTCGTAATATCAAGTGAAGAAAACATCTATTTATTATCCTTATAAAAGGAATACATTACTAAGGTACTACTCCAATAACATAAGGTACAACTTATAGCAAGCACACACAAGCATATATATATATCTAGTACAACCCAAGGTACAACTATCACAACTCATGTTATACTACAACAGCTCATGGTATAACCAACCTTAATGTAACTCTCTATATATATAACCAACCATTCTTAAAAATACTACCAAGCCTGAGCACTTGCGCCTCTCAAGCTTGGCCCATCCAATAAGCTGGAGCGCTCACGCTTGGTCTGAGCATACAGGTTTAGTACTTTCAAAACAGTGACAATTTTAGTAACTCATATATAGCTTTGATCTCCATGCATGTTACATGCATGGCTCTATATTATTAATATTACTTTATAAAACATGTTTTTGAGTGCATAAATATACTCACTTAAGATCTAGATGATCTTGATGATCTAGATGAAGAAATATGATGGAAATGTGTGTATTTATATACTTAAGCTTCAAGAACTACTCAAATATTATCTTGGACCTTCATGCATGTCATATGCATGAGTCTAGATTATGAATTAAACTTAGGAAAACATAATTTTGAGTGAGTAAGTATACTCACTAGGATCTAGTGCTAGGATGAAGAAAATATATAGGTATATGCTTGATCAAGCTTCCAAGACCACTTCAAAGTATGATCAAGGCCTTGATCCTCCTCTAAACTTCTTTGGTCCTCTCAAGTCTTCAATTCCAAAACTTCATTGCATTGAGATGAGAGTGTTTATGTGCAAAGGAGAGTGTGTGTAAGGTGTTTAGGAAGCCATGCAAGCATATACGAGTGTGTGTTTGTGTATTGCATAAGAACTCTCATACTCTTTCTCTGAAAGACAATCTCTGTGAATGCCAAGTTTCTACTCCCAAAGTGCTGAGAAATGCTATTATTTATAGACTTTGTGAGACCCAGGGGAAAAATAGTCATTTCATCTATTTTTAGATTGAGCATTTGCCCTAGTTCAAGGGCTCCCAAAGTTCGAGTGCTCAGGCCTCTTTGTTCAGCAATCCTTATTTTGTTTCAAGGATTCGAAGGCCCAAGTATAAGTCCATAAGAACTAATCAGAAAAGTTAATCCATACACATTCGTAACTAACATGTACAGATACAGAAATACCAAAAAATATCCATACATTGATAAATATAGGTAAAAGGGTCAGTGTTACACCTCCTATACTGACCTATTCCGAATAGGGTGGCTCTTCTATGGGCAGTGTTGGGAGCTCAAGTACGTATTTGCACGGGAGTGGATCCAGCGTCTATTATGATACTCCTCCTAAGTCTTTTGATCCTCATCTGCCTCCGGTTGATTAGACCATGCCTTCTATGTATGATAGTGACGACGAGGTTCCTATTCGTATTCTCGAGTTACTTCCTCAAGATTTCTAAACTCTTCCTCCTGATGTGAATAAATGTCTAGATGATATATTGAGTAACACAATCGACAGGTGGCTAGCATGAGATCCTGGATTCGTAAGCTAGAAATCAAGGTAACTACGTACATTGCCCATTGTTTATGAGTTCTTTACCTCTAGTTTCCTCTCTTTTCCTCTCTATTCTTCAACAGCTCAAGACGACAATCCTTTTTCTTTAAACATGAACTGCCCAGTCCGATGCGAATGAGGCGAGCCTGGTGAGCTTAGCATTTTTACATATTTAAGATCCTAAAAATAGTAAAACAAATTAGTAAACATGCATGTATGTACTCTCTTTTATTCCCTTTTTCTTAAAAATGGATTTCTTATTTCTTTCAGCAAGCCAAATTGCAGGCTAGTGAGCTTGTGCGGCATGACCTGAGTTCATATAGGGATCATTATCTCGCCGTGCTAGGACTAGAGCAGCACCAGAGCCTAGGAGACGCTCCACCTCTCACAGGATGATCATTGAGGAGGATGACACTACAAAGTCAGATCTGGCTCCTCTGAGGAGATCCTATTAGGCATAGAGGGGTAGTAGACGTCCACGAGACTAGATTTTCTCTTTAGTAGACATTCATATGGATGATTGTATGACATAATATTAGATTTGATTCACGGATGCTTCTTTTCTTTTTTATCTTTCATTTGGACCACTAGTTGGCTTGCATGAGTTTGTATGCACCCTCTAGGGAACTTTCATATCATTTATGACTCTTTTATGTATGAGATTGGATGGATTTGATTCACTTTACAACTCCTTAATCCACTTAAAAACACTTTTCAATAAGGAAGACATCGCATTTGGCTCGATCGGGGACTTAAAAACCATCGAAAATGCAACCAGAAGCGAACGATAATAGGAGACAACTATCAAAGGCAATAGTGGCATGCAAAAAGAGGGGGTGCAGCCCTTAGGAGTACTGTTTAGCCTTCGGGGAGTGACACTATGGTATTCGGACCATATTTTGCAAATTTTGACATTTTTGGGAAGTTTTTAACTCATATTTGACTTTGAACTGCCTAATATGTCCAAAAACCGAACTAAGACCCTATTTGTAGTATGAAAACTCCCAGAACTCTTCCATAAACTCAAAGAAAATTCTCTTTCAATGGAGAACACAATGATGTAAGCTCTCTTTCCGTGGATAGATGCATTCCAAAAACTAACATGTACAGATACAGAAATACCAAAAAATATCCATACATTGATAAATATAGGTAAAAGGGTCAGTGTTACACCTCCTATACTGACCTATTCCGAATAGGGTGGCTCTTCTATGGGCAGTGTTGGGAGCTCAAGTACGTATTTGCACGGGAGTGGATCCAGCGTCTATTATGATACTCCTCCTGAGTCTTTTGATCCTCATCTGCCTCCGGTTGATTAGACCATGCCTTCTATGTATGATAGTGACGACGAGGTTCCTATTCGTATTCTCGAGTTACTTCCTCAAGATTTCTAAACTCTTCCTCCTGATGTGAATAAATGTCTAGATGATATATTGAGTAACACAATCGACAGGTGGCTAGCATGAGATCCTGGATTCGTAAGCTAGAAATCAAGGTAACTACGTACATTGCCCATTGTTTATGAGTTCTTTACCTCTAGTTTCCTCTCTTTTCCTCTCTATTCTTCAACAGCTCAAGACGACAATCCTTTTTCTTTAAACATGAACTGCCCAGTCCGATGCGAATGAGGCGAGCCTGGTGAGCTTAGCATTTTTACATATTTAAGATCCTAAAAATAGTAAAACAAATTAGTAAACATGCATGTATGTACTCTCTTTTATTCCCTTTTTCTTAAAAATGGATTTCTTATTTCTTTCAGCAAGCCAAATTGCAGGCTAGTGAGCTTGTGCGGCATGACCTGAGTTCATATAGGGATCATTATCTCGCCGTGCTAGGACTAGAGCAGCACCAGAGCCTAGGAGACGCTCCACCTCTCACAGGATGATCATTGAGGAGGATGACACTACAAAGTCAGATCTGGCTCCTCTGAGGAGATCCTATTAGGCATAGAGGGGTAGTAGACGTCCACGAGACTAGATTTTCTCTTTAGTAGACATTCATATGGATGATTGTATGACATAATATTAGATTTGATTCACGGATGCTTCTTTTCTTTTTTATCTTTCATTTGGACCACTAGTTGGCTTGCATGAGTTTGTATGCACCCTCTAGGGAACTTTCATATCATTTATGACTCTTTTATGTATGAGATTGGATGGATTCGATTCACTTTACAACTCCTTAATCCACTTAAAAACACTTTTCAATAAGGAAGACATCGCATTTGGCTCGATCGGGGACTTAAAAACCATCGAAAATGCAACCAGAAGCGAACGATAATAGGAGACAACTATCAAAGGCAATAGTGGCATGCAAAAAGAGGGGGTGCAGCCCTTAGGAGTACTGTTTAGCCTTCGGGGAGTGACACTATGGTATTCGGACCATATTTTGCAAATTTTGACATTTTTGGGAAGTTTTTAACTCATATTTGACTTTGAACTGCCTAATATGTCCAAAAACCGAACTAAGACCCTATTTGTAGTATGAAAACTCCCAGAACTCTTCCATAAACTCAAAGAAAATTCTCTTTCAATGGAGAACACAATGATGTAAGCTCTCTTTCCGTGGATAGATGCATTCCATGGCTTGGATCGGGTATACTTCCAACATTATGATTTGGATAGTCTATTTTCTCTTCGTCTAGTAAAGATGAATAAGGACTTCGTTGTGGTTGCAATATCTTGTAGGATTCTAAATACAATGTGTTAGGATATAATTATGAAGAACGATGCCCAACCCTTGAAGAATTTTCAACTATGCTTGGCTACAACCCAAAATCTGAAACTGTGCTTCCTTTTCAACATTCTAGGTATTCCTATTTTCTTTCTATGTTAAGTGGACTGCCTCTACCTGAATGTAGTGAATTCATCATGGGAAATCATGTCATGCTACTTCCTCTATTTAGGTTTTTTTCCTCGGACAATCCTACTATCGCCCGTGAACACAAACGAGGTATCCTTGCTCTGTGCATGATGGCCTTCTTTTTTTTTCTATGACTGAACTACCACCGCGGACGTGCGACTCATCACTATAGCTCTGGATGTAGACAAGGGAAAGAATCGCATGATGATGTGCCTGGCTAAATCATTAACTGGTCTAGACAATGTCTCAGCAGGTTCTTTGGAAATTTTTTACAGATCCTCCATCGTGCTGTAGGTATAGCTAGTCGAACAAACAAGACTCATGAGCCCTCGTAAGAATCCTTATACGTATGCTTCTATCTACCATGCTCGGATAGTTCATTGTTCTTATGAATCTTTACGGGATTGGACTATCTGGTTCAATGGCCTTAATCTCGAAGACATTGAATGAAATATTCAGTGGTGGGACATTGACTCCTCTTCCTTTATTACGGCCTCAATTTTTGGAGTTAGTTTCCTTGGCCTCGTCATGTTGTCATTTTATCTTCCTAGTTTGATTCTTCATCAGTTCAATCACCCTCAAGAAGTGCCAATGCATCATGGGATTCACATGAAGGGTGTTTTAAAAGCTACAGATGTTCCTTACTTCAAGAGATGCTGGGAAGCACGCTGTTTCATTGATCACAACAAAGGAGCTTCATATCTTACCCCATCCAAGTATTTGACCAAAGCCATGCAGAAAGACAAGAAGCAGCACAAGAAGTGACAAAGAGAATGAAAGAAACTCCAATTTTGCTTTACACCAATAGTAGTTTTAGGATAGCATAGTATTTTCCATTTTTTAGGACTTTAATCTTCTAGCTCTTTATTATGGCAAATAAAACTTTAACAAAAAAATTCTTTAATTTTGAGAATTCTCCTTATTTTGTCTACTTCTGATCCTTTACTTGCTCTTTGTTATGCCATTCTTATTATGCTCAACTTATCAGTTAAAGATTCTTTTATTTTGGTCTTTTGATTGCATGCCTGAATCTTTTCCCCAAAATCTACATCAATGTTAGGTTCAAAAGCGTGGCTAGCCCATTTGAAAGAGGGGTTAGGTTTCAAGGTAGGGGTTGCCCCTAGCATAGGGTCAGACAAGGAAAATTAAGATTAGAAGGACTTGTCCCTAGTGTAGCAAATGAATGTGAATATCTTAAGGACTTGGATCGATCCTGTTACCAGGCTGCCTATGGATGGACATTCTTGTTATAGGCTCTAGCTATCCTCTATTGGTATTCTCGAACATATGCTTCCAATCTCATCTCATCTATCAATGCTAGCTCTTCACACCTCTCTTTCAACCATTACAATTCCTTTACTTAACATTTGACCATTAACCTTAAGGATGGTATCTCAAGTTCTATCAGTAAGACGAACTACATTCCATAGACCCACAAATATGGTATGGCTCTGGTGGATGTCCTCACAGATGTTCTATAACCCCACAGTGCAAATGGTAGCTTTTGGTGCCAGTCCTTATATGTATCTGCCATTTTCTATAGTATTGCTTTCACATTCTTATTTGCAGCTTCGACTACCCCATTGGTCTGCGGCCTTTAAAGTGCGACCCATTATCGGATATTATCTCATGAGGAACACTATACCTATAGATGATGTTATGCTTAATGAACTTGGCTACGTCTTTAGTTTCTACCTTTGTGTAGGATGCTACCTCTACCGATTTTGTGAAATAATCAATAGACACCCCAATGTATCTATTCCCATTCAACGACTTCAGTATCACTTCTGCAATTATATCAATTCCCCATACCAAGAATGGCCAGGGTATAGTGAGACAATAGAGTTCTAATGGTGCGATGTGCATAAGGTATGCATGGATTTGACAATGGTGGCATCTTCTCACGTATTTACAATAGTCATGCCTTATGGTTGACCATTAGTATCCTTGTCTTACTATCTTCTTCGCTAGCATATGTCCATTCATGTGGGGACCTGTGGTTACCACAATTTTTCTTACCCACAGCTTTTCTAAAAAAAATCTTTTTCATTTTCAAAACACAAAACACGAGTCGCCGCTTAATTTGTAAAAGGAAAAAATTAAGAAACCATTTAAAAGCAAATCAATCTTTTGCGAAACCAAAGATAAACTGGGTCTGGGGATTATGGAATGAAAGGGGAAGGAGCCCGACGGATTAAAACACCCCCTCTCACCCTATCTCACGATAGGCCTCTACTCAACATCCTTTTAATTAAATTACTAATCTAAATGTGCCCTCAACTAATATATATATAGTATATATATTACAAAAGCATGTCTAAAGGGTGTAAGATTACGAATAATAAAATATCATTCAAAACCACGTATTTCGAAATAACAAGCAAGATGATGAGCAAGTAGGGAACTAGAAAACGTACACAGGATCCAGTCACGAATATTAAACGTGTAATGCATACAAATGAAATTAAAACCTAAGAAATGGTCCCTAATCGCATATATACACTTAAGGTAATACATAATTCTAAGGTGTCGCACATGAGGTAAAAAAAAATTAATAAAATTAAGAAATTAAATAAGCTAAAGAGGGGGTTTGAGAAATCATACCTTAAAAGCACTACACAACAAAGGGTTAGTCCAAATGCTTCAAACAAGATATCAAATAATTTATCCTAAGCTTCTAGCTTAAATCTTTCAAGTATGAAAGAATTGGCATAATTATGAATTCTTAGTACAAAGTGGACTCTAATTACAAGTATAAATCTATATGGGTGAATACATGAAAATGAACAAGAGTGAGCTATGAAGTTATTCATTGATTTGGATCCTTTAACCTTTGAATTTAAGTTTAACTAATCATTATTAAAGCATGGTTTAAACCCAAGAAGGTAGAAAGGTCATTTGAGCTATTATTTTACAAAGTTTACCAAATCTGTCCAAAAAATCTGAAAATTACATAGAGCAAATCAAAACTTCAAAAATTGGAAAAGCATAGTTCCCATGGTTTGATGTCAATGAATTTTGGACACTAGATGCTTCTGTAAGTCTAGTTTCCAACCCAACAAGAAAAATTAAAGATCAACGGTTCAATCTCCAGAAATTAGACAAACAATAGACATTACCCAGAAATTTTCAACTCTATGTCTAGAGATTTTGTATGATTTTCTAAAAATAGTAAACGAATCAGAAAGACTCTAATCTTCTTTAGGGGATCTTATTAACACATTTAACTTCATATAAAAAAATTATTTGGGGCTAAGAATGATTGATTGAAGCTCTAATTTACTTACTTCAAAAAGGTGTTACTGTTATGAATTTCTGGACAGATTGTTATTGCTTCACAAAACCCAAGACCTAACCACTTTAAACATGAAATCTCATTAAAAAACAATCAATGGTAAAACTTTGTGTTATTGATAATCGCCAGTTGATTTCATTTGATTCCAACGGTTCGTTATTTAACTACAAATCTTTGATAACAAATAGTTAGTGAACTGCGAGGAATCCCTGCCCATCGAACTTATCAAAAACTGGCATTTTAAAACCGACAAGCAGTGTCTCATGGACCCCATCGTACAGACCTTCTAACTCGAACAGATAAGTGTAGACCCCTTGAGCCTTACGCATCACCTTTTCTAGTTTCTCTATCTTCTCAGTCATTATCCTCTCTTTGTCAGTCTTTTCCCTTTCCACCCTTTCCCTTTCTGCTCTAGGAACCTCAACACGGGGAATTCTGGGTCATCGTACCAACCGTCTTCCCTAATTGGAGGATCATTGATTGGTGGATTTACAATCGGTGGTGGGCGTGCTATTGCTTCTACCATGACCATCATTCGGTTCATATTCTCAGCCTCTCGCCTCATCTATTTTGCTTGTTGTTCTACCAATGTCCTTAATTCTACTACTTCCCCATCATTCCTTTCGTCTGCAATCTCAGTATTTTCTTCCTTTCGTACTAACCTCATTGTGGGACCTCTAAACCAGATCGTGCCCGAACTTGATGCTATTTTGGCCCTACAAAAGAATTTTTAATGACTTTATTTCTTTTTATCATGATTTTGAAAGATACCTGGTGAATCCTTTTTTATGAATGGTTCATAAGTCACATGGATGCAATATATGTGTGTATATGTGCCTACTCTAAATGGAAAAGAAAGGGAAAATTCTAGCCCTAACAAATAGTCATATAAGCATATAAGATCCCTACTCATGTCAAATGCGCCAATTTCTCCTTTCATTGTGATCCTCATTACCCTTTCAAGGATTGGGTATTTAAAATTTTTTAAATTCATTTGGAATGCATTTCTTGGATGATGAAATCTTTTGAAAACAATTCCTGGGAATTCTTTTGAAAATGATGATGTTTGGACATTCCTCAACAAAGATGACTGAAATTTTGCTTTAAAATTCATTTGAAAAGCACTTCTCCTGAAAATAATTTCCAAGATTTTTGGATTTCCATTTGAGGAAGTGAAAACATTTTTTATTAAAAATGATCAAGTTGAAACTTTGCTTTGAAATTCATTTAAAAAGCGTTTCTTTCAAAAATAATTCCCACAATTTTTGGATGTTTCCTTTGAAGATGATCATGTGAAAATATATTTTAACAAAGATTAGTTTAAAGCTTTAACAAAAAATTGAACTCCAAAGATTTTTGAAAGAGCGATTGAAAACTTTGGAATAAAGGTGGCAAAAATCCGTTTGCTTTCAAAGATGATTTAAAATTCTTTGGGTAGAAGGATCACATGATCGGATTATCACCGTACATTTCAGGAATTCGAATACATACGAGGTCAATGATACTTAGCTAAACATGATATAAGAGATGCAATCTTATAATCAATATTCAGCATGCTCACAAATGTCATAGGACATGAAGAGGAATTGATCAAAAGTGATTAAGAGGTTACACATCTTTCATCAAGCAAGTATCGTCATCATCTCAAGTAATCCCTTCCGGGCATACAAAACTCCCTAGCATATAATCCTAATCAAGTATTGACTCCCTAATTTTGAAAGGTTCTCTAGAATCTATCATGCAAAGGCCAGGTTTTGGTTAAATAAGGGACCCTTGACACACACCTGATAGGATGCTTTATATACCAACACATGGTACAAGATCAAGGGTGATCACACAGTCCCATGATGGCTTGACCAACCGAGTTGCCGAGCCTCCAAGGTCATAGTTCTGTGCAATCAACTGACGAGACATGCAAGTGCAATGCAAAGGGCACACAAAAATTAATTAATTCGATTAAAAGGATAATTTCAGGTCTAATCCTCGAGTGAACCCAAAATTAGAAATTCCGGTTTGTGAAACCAGAGATTCTGGGTTCGATCTCAGCAAAGTTGCCAGATTGTGGATATTTCAATTTTTATTACCCACAGCTTTTTAAAAAAAAAAAATCTTTTTCATTTTCAAAACAAAAAACACGAGTCGCCATATATTTTTTAAAAGGAAAAAATTAAGACCTCATTTTAAAAGCAAACCGATCTTTTGCAAAACCAAAGATAAATTGGGTCCTGGGATTATGGAATGAAAGGGGAAGGAGCCCAGCGGACTAAAACACCCCTTCTTACCCTATCGCACGATAGACCTCTACTCAACATCCTTTTAATTAAATTAGTAATCTAAATGTGCCCTCAACTAATACATATATATAATATACATTACAAAAGCATGTCTAAAGGGTGTAAGATTACGAATAATAAAATATCATTCAAAATCACATATTTTGAAATAGCAAGCAAGATGATGCGCAAATGGGGAACTAGAAAACTTACCTGGGATCCAGCCGCGAATATTAAACGTGTCATGCATACAAATGAAAACAAAACCTAAGAAATGGTCTCTAATCGCATATATACACATAAGGTAATACCTAATTTTAAGGTGTCGCACATGAGGTAAAAAAATCAATAAAATTAAGAAATTAAATAAGCTAAAGAGGGGGTTTGAGAAATCATACCTTAATAGCACTACAAAACAAAGGGTTAGTCCAAATGCGTCAAACAAGATATCAAATAATTAATCCTAAGCTTTTAACTTTAATCTATCAAGTATGAAAGAATTGGCATAACTATTAATTCTTAGTACAAAGTGGACTCTAATTACAAGTATAAATCTATATGGGTGACTACATGAAAATGAACAAGAGTAAGCAATGAAGTTATTCAATGATTTGGATCCTTTAACATCTGAATTTAAGTTTAACTAATCATTATTAAAGCATAGTTTAAATCCTAGAACATAGAATTGTCATTTGAGCTATTATTTACAAAGTTTACCAAATCTATCCAAAAATTCTGAAAATTACAGAGAGCAAATCAAAACTTCAAAAATTGGCAAAGCATAGTTCCCACGGTTTGATGTCAATGAATTTTGGACACAAGATGCTTCTGTAAGTCTAGTAACCCAAAAATAAAAATCAAAGATCAATGGTTCAATCTTCGAAAATTAGACAAACAATAGACATCACCCAAAAATTTCTAACTCTCTGTCTAGCAATTTTGTATGATTTTATAAAAATAGTAAACTAATTAGAAAGACTCTAATCTTTTTATGGAATCTTTTTAACACATTAAACTTCATATAAAAAATTATTTGCGGCCAAGAATGATTGATTAAAGCTTTGATTTACTGTTCTGAAATTCTAGATAGATTGTTATTGCTTCACAAAACCGAAGACCAAACCACTTTAACTATGAAATCTCATTAAAACAAAAATCACAGTGGTAAAACTTTGTGTTATTGAAAATCTCTAGTTGGTTTCATTTAATTCCAATGGTTCGTTATTCAACTAAAAATCTTTGATCAAAAATGGTTAGTGAACTAACTACACCTTTTGTCAAATATACCTTTTACTTGTTAACTTTGGCTATCAAGCCATTGAGTTAGGCTTAGGTTACTTTTCCTCCCACTTGGTGGTCCTTGGAAACTAATGACACTTGTATTTATAGACCTCAATGAAGTATGAAGAAACTTCATGAAATCTCAAAATAATGAACCTAAACCATGATGGTAAGTTTAGATTCATTGACCAAACATACAAATATCAACCTTTGTTAAAATATAAGTGGATAGAATGGTTTGGTGATTTGTTCTTTCACCCTAAGATTGGGGGATCAAACCTTGTTATCTACATATTATTACCAAGAGTCAGTTAGCCTAAGTGGAAGGGGGTTTGGCTGCTTAAGCAAGGGTCTCAAGTTCGAGTCCTTGTGTTTGCAAAAAACTATGTTGGGAGAGGTCCCCACTTCGGTGCCCGACAGTATCTCGGAGGATTAGTCCAAGGCTGAAGGTCTGGGGATACCTTGGGAAACCAAAAAAAAATCATCCATAGCCCTCTCATGAATTATGAGTTCACAAGAAGATTAAGGGATTTCAAGTCTAAGGGGCTCAAGAAAGACATTGAAAGTCTTAGGACTCCTAAGAGATGATTATAATCAAAGAAAAGGAAAGATAAGAAAAGGGAACCAAGACTCAAGTAATATCTAAATTAACTTCGTGATTTATTCAACCTTAAAACTAAGGTCATATTGATCCAAACCAATAGAATAAAAGTTCAATCACAACATTAGTATGTATAAATAACCCTAAGGAGTCCTATATATTGTGATTGAACTTGAAATAAAGACTTAGTAACTTAGAGGTTACCTCCAACTATCATCAACTTCTTGGTTGTTTTTAGATATATTAAGGCTAATCAAGCCCTCCTTCTAGCTCTTCCTCTTAAAAACTTGCTCCTAATTATGTTTTAGAAAATCTTAAGAGGTTAAAAACAAAGAAATTTAAGAATCTAAGCCAAGATACTAGACAATTCAAGATTTTTTGTAATGGGATATTCATCCCATATATATAGGCAATTTTTTAAGGGGTATTTCAGTATTTTCATAGCAAAAACCCTAATTTTGGACGTCCTTTTGAAGGTACAAATGTACTATTTCAAAGCTGGCAGCCACAAAAACACGACACTCAGTGGAGTTGGAATCCACACTCAATGAGTGCTGGATTGGCACTCACTGATAACCAACGCAGCATTCAACGAATGCCGGTGCAGCACTCAATGAATGGCGCGGACAACTCCCCAGACTGCCATTTTTCTGGAAGTTTGAATTTCACGACATTTGATGTATATTCGCGGCTTTCACTAACTGCCGTTGCGGCACTTACCAACTGCCGTACGGCAATCCGAGAGTGCCGCAAATATAATCCATGTGCCATTTTTCTTCTATTTTTCCTTTTCTCTCTCTTTTACTTCTTTTCTCTCTTTTGTTTGAATTAAAGAGCCTTTTAAAGAGCTTGGATCACCTTTTGGAAGTCCTAGATAAGTCAAACATTGTCATCATTGGATCTAGGGGTAACACTCCCCTTAATCCGACATCTGGTCAAAATTAGGGTGTCTAGATTTTGCCCCTCTTCGACAGAGCTTGCGAAGCAACGCATTTTGCAAGTGAATGTCGAAGCCTGTGTGAAGACAAACCTTTGACCAGACCATCAGATTTAGGAAAAACAAAATAGATTGCAAAAGAAAACAAGCGCACGGCGATTTTCATGCTAGTCGTGCTCAACGGTGAGGTGCCTACGTATCCTACTCAGGAATCAGATTGAGATGTAGTTCGGGCACATGTCAAACATACACAAGCACAAGTAATCATACGGATGAATGCACCTATCTTATCGTGATGCACGTGTTTCATGAAATGACGACTGTCAATGCAACTTTGTGCTCTATAAATGATGTGATTCTAAAATGTGCAATCCTGATGTTTTTAGATGTAATCCATGTCTTATGCTACTCAATGCTCATGTTATTTCTCTTCAAGATATGCGGCCATTTCCGTCGAAAGGATAAATGCAATTGACTAGGCGGTGCTTCGTGACTTTAGCCATGGTGTCAAGACAGGTTTGCTTTGAAAATCCACAGCCCTTCTGCCCCGTCGGACATGCTTGCTCTGAAAATTTACAGCCCTTCAACCTCGTCAGATATGTTTGCTCTGAAAATCAGCAGCCCTTTGGCCCCGTCGGACATGTTTGCTCTAAAAATCCACAGCCCTTCGGCCTCATCGAATATGTTTGCTCTAAAAATCCGTAACCCTTCGGTCCCGTCAGATATGTTTGCTCTGAAAATTCGCATTCCTTTGGCCCCGTCGGATATGTTTGCTTTGAAAATCGGCAACCGCTCGGCCCCGTCAGATATGTTTGCTCTGAAAATCCACAGGCATTCATCCCCGTCGGATATGTTTGCTCTAAAAATCCTTTTCGAATTTCCAAATCAAGAGTTAAACAGACTCTAATTCTTTCAAGTTTTAAAATCAAAAGTCAAACAGACCCGATTTCTTTCAAATTTCAAAATTACGAAGATTCCTAATTTCCAAACGATGAGTCAAAACTGGGAGTCGACTAAACTTAAAGAATTCATCATTTTGCAAAAATAGTAGTTATTTTAACCCAAAACCATTCAAATTCTAAAATTGGGAGTGAGTTAGACTTAAAGAATTTCTATTCACAAAATTGGGACTCTACTAAACTCAAAGGATCCAAAGTTTTGACAAAATAGGAGTCAATTTGACCCAAAACAATTCAATTTCTAAAATTGGGAGTCAGTTTGGTCTCAGAAATCACCTTCGAGGACCAAAACGCATAAAGAGGGCAAATTCTGGGGGCTTAAATTTAATTTTTGGGACCCAATTTGAATTTTGGGGGAAAAATCAAAGGTCTCTTAACCGTCTCAAATGTGGCACATGCTTAATATTGTGGCAGCCCGTGACTACCGCGCGACACTCGTGGAGTGCCGCTGCGGCACTCAGCAAGTGTCGCACGGCAGTCTGTCAACTGCCGTGCACGTTTTTCGAGTCCCGCGTTAAGCGGGCAGACTACTTATATGCTTGGTTTTACTTTATTTCACTCATTCCTCTCAAATCCTCTCAACCAAAATCCCTCTGGAGATTTTTCTCTTTTTCTTGCATTGATCTAGTAGGACTAGCAGGTCAGTTTCTCTTGATCAAAATCTCATTATTCTCTTTACTTTTGTTGTTTTTCTCGATTTCTTTCAAAGGTTTGATTTTGAGTTCCTTCTCTCTTGATATGTCATGGCTAGCGATTCGGGTAGCAGGAAGAAGGCCAAGTATAAGGCTATGCCCCATCCTGACCCCACATTCCTCCTTCGAGACTCGGACAAACATCTGTTTGTCCGAGTGCTTAGGCGAGAGGTATACAATGACATGCTTTATTTCAATTGTGCTCTCGAATGTATGCGCCCGTTTCAAGACTCTAAATGCTTTGATCGCTTTTCTCATTCTTTTTCACTTTCTGTGTTCTTCATTTCATCATGAACATGAATGTTATGCTTATGGAATTTTCTGAGTGTCTTACCTGCCCATTTATTCATTCACTGTTTGATTTCATTATTACTCACTATTACTTGTCATCACCCACTCATGCTTTTTTGGCTTTCTCTCAAGAATCAAAATTTTCATGGATATGAATGCTATGCTTACGAATTTTTCGAGCGTTCCAATTACTCTTTTTGTCTATTTATTTATTTTCATTGCCTTAGTCCTTATTACATCTCTTTTTCAAATTTTCTTATAAAGCCCATGAATGTAATGCATGCTAGCCAGACTGCGTATGAATGCGAATATTATATCTGTGGAATTTCCAAGTGTTTCAATTACTTTCTTCACCCATTAATTATTCATTCATTCTCTATTATTGCTTTTATGTTTTTGTATATTTTTTTTACTTATTACTTATTTCATCTTTTCACCTATTCATTCACTGACACTGAATCTTATGATTTTTGCAGCTCCAGCCCAACGTACTAAAGGGGCATGGCAGCCTGGCACACAACTTAGTATGGTTTGACACACTGAACGCGACCGTGCAGGGATGCATCAGGGCGGCGGGCTTTGGGGACTTCGTCAAGTTTTTGACAAAGAGCTCCAATGACTTGAGGTAGATTCATACCCTTGCTGAGTGTTGGTGGGATACCACCAACACATTCCACTTCGAGTTTGGGGAGATGACGATGACCCTACTCGACTTCAGTATGATCACTGGGATCCCCTTCGAGGGGGAGCCCCTGGTCACAGCCAAGTGGTTTATTGATACGTTCAGGGACAAGAAGGGCTTCTTAGATGAGCAGATGGCTTGGGACTTCATTATGTACATGCTTGGATGCTCCCTATTGAGTACTAGGGACGACATGATTTCTGTAGCGCTGGTGGGGTCCTTGGAGCGCATGGATCAGATTTATCAGTATGACTAGGCCGGTGCAGGATTAGCCATCCTGTACAAGCATATGGGAGAAATTTATCGAGATCGACCTTGCTCCACCGGTGGCTTCTGGAGGGCGTGGGAGGTACACCTCTTCCCTTTTTTCATTTTTATTTCTGAATTAAACCTTGCATTCTTTTGATTTATTTATTTATGAATGTTGAAACTTATGTTTCTTCTCTTTTCTTTCTTGTAGATTTGGTCCTACGAGTATCTACAGATGATGTCACCCGAGACGTGATGAGTGGACGACCTCATTAAACCCCAGGGGCTGTAATGGCAGAAGGAGCGAGTCAGGTGGAAGACCGGGGCTCATGACTTTATTTTGTTCAGGAACTTCCTGACGAATCTGAGGGAGCTGCACGTCAGATGGCAGCCCTGGGTGGAAATGCTTCCTATTGCTCCTCAGGGGATATGTCAGTCAGGTGGGTACGACCCGATGAGATTATTGCTAGATCGCCCCGACGCTCGGGAGTGGTATTTAGGAGAGAGAGTGACCAGGCAGTCGCAGATGGCTCTTGGGTATTTTATGTCGCATCCTCCACCCGATTCGATGAGAGCTACCGAGATCCTGCAGGGTCCTACGCTCACGGTTTTCCTGGATGGGCTCTCTATTCAGGACTTTCTGGAGCCCCCTGATGAGTACACAGCTTTCTGTGTTGCCAAGTTGATAAACAACTTCCACTTGATGGAAGTAACCCATGTGAGTTCCTTTGATTCTTCAACCATTCTTTCTAGATCTTTTCAAATTATGCTAAATTTTTCTCTTCTTTCTCATTACAGCCTATTCCCGCCGTAGGTCGGACTCCAGCTTTGCTGCCATGGGAATGGAGCATCAAGATGATTTCTTATGGCGAACAGGGTACAATCGACGTCCCTCGATATCACATGGGTGCCCCCACCATCCCACTACAATATGACCATGTCCCTAGAGATTTTGCAGAGGAGGGTCTAGTCTACACTCATAGCGTGAGAGAGTAGGTCCACGGTCGAGAGTGGAGGGTAATCTTTTGGAACCTGCGTTTGACCTTCGCACTCTTATTCTGATGTTCTAATCCTTCCTTTACTGATTCAGGCTGATGGAGCATGGGCAGCTGCTGAGGCTCATGCGAGAGCCATGGTAAAATTCCCACTGACCTTTTACTAACATTTGTCTTTAACATTTTCTTAATTTTCTAAATAAAAATTTGATCATTCAATCTCTTCCTTCGCCTAGGAGGAAGAGAACAGGGCTCTGGTTCTGCAGGTGAAAGAGCTTCAGCAGCAGCTTCAACAATTTGGGATAGGCCTCAGCGGAGCTCATGGAGGTGCTGGACATGGTGGAGGTAGCAGTTGTGGCAAAGGTGGCTGAGGTGGAAAACGCAGAGGTGGAGGTGGCAGGAGTGGCACGGAGTCAGAGGAGGAGCCTCTCAGACGTGTCACTCATCAGACTCGTGGCCGGGGCTGGGGTTGACCTTTTTTATTTTTTGGTTTTCCTGATATACGCATGAATGACTGTATATATACTTTTTATTTTTGATGACAGCTCCTGGGCCGAGATAGGACAGGCATCTATATACTTTTGCTATGACTGCTTTTACCTTTTCTTTTACTACTGCTCATCGTATGTATGACCATAGCTTGGTCCTTCTTACTTTTTTTTTTTAATTTTCTATGAAAAATGAACCCTTTTGCTTTTATTACTTTTTCTTTTACATGAATGAATGAATGAAATGAATACGACCATGGCTTGGTCTTGTTGTACGTGATGCATGATGCACACATTTTATTATTTTTGTTCAGTTTTCTATTTGTAAGTGGGCTAAAAATATTACAAACGAATCCTGGCCAAAATAAAACTCCATACGGCACTCGATCAATCATGCACGGCACTCAGTGATTTCCACAGCGGCAGTCCATGACTGCCGTGCGACATTCCAATGAGTGTCGTTGCAGTGTATCGAGTGCCGTCCTATGTTCTGGCAGATCTACTTCTATTTATATCCTCCTTTTCTCAAGACTCCGTAAAACACTCTCCTCTTCCATTCACTTCCGTCTTCTTTTTTCTCAAATGGTCCCCATTAGTTTCCAAATCCTCTTCCCATGGATGGATACTATCTCTGGCATTGACAGGCTCAACTTCGAGTATTTCAGATTGAACCACCTCTTCTCCTCCTGGCGGATGATTTTGAACGAAAGTTTGCTTCAGGCTGCCATTCATTGTTGGGATCCATTTCTCCATGTCTTCCGCTTTGGCTTCCAGGAGGTTTGTCCTTTGTTCGAGGAGTTTAGTGCTATCTTGCATACAGATCCTTCTGCGGATTTGACAGTTCCTCCGGCGCAAGCCAGGTATGTTTAGGACCTCGTTGCTCTTCTTCATAAATCTCAAAATGTAGCAGGCTCTTTTGTTCGTGACAGGCAAATTGATTTTGAGCGTCTTTCCTCCGTCTATGCTCCTATGGGGGACCGTTATTACAGTGGGTATCAGATCATTCGATGCAGTGCTTTATTGATGGGTATGCTCTCTTACTTCCTCTTTCAACCAGCTTTTGACGTACTTATACCTATTTCTTATGGTTTGCAAGAGAAGAAGAGTGCTGTCATGTTGGTCCTTGGTGAGACCTTGATGGGACTGGATTGTGCCCACGCCGCTGAGGCCATGTTATACTCGGAAGCACCTTTTGTCATACAGGTTTGGCTCATGGAGTGCCTTGATCTTTTCATACACCTTTCCCACCTTCGAGGGTCACTTCCCTACGACCGTATGGAAACTCACCATCTATTCCATTCTGCCGATGCTTGGCTTGATTGGCTCCAAGGCCTTTCTCCGGGTGACATCTGCTGGACCTGCCCGTAGTGGTCTTATCGCTCTATTACTATGCGACTTCTGGGGCGGCCTGGTATTTGGTTACCTAGCTTGCATGCTTCCACTTTCAATGCTCCTGACTGGGTGGTTCATCAATATGGACTTCTCCAGGATGCTACTGAGGACATTACTGCAGATTTTGCGAAGAATTTGGTCATGCAACCTTCCAACGTGAAAGCTTTTGCTGAGGCTTGGCATGATTGGGTGGCTGCTCCCTTTTGGAGGACCCCGGCTTCAATTGTTCCTACTACTGAGTATCTTTTGCAGATCCAGACCCTGGTCGAGAGACAGATGCCATAGACATAGACAAATGAAAGCAAAACAGGATAAGGCTCTATCTTACAAAACATCTGACAAGTCCTGCATATTTCCCTGCGCTTTTGAATGTGATTTTATGATTTTTCAAAGAATGCTTATGTTTAGAAAATGTTCTATTATGTTTAATCAATTGTATTCCCTCATTCGATCTATCCTTAGGTTATGAAAATCCTCCTTTCAAAATCTTTTCTTGGCTCTTCGTTACTTTGCTTTGAATATTGCTTATAGCTTTAATCATTCTATACCATGAATTCTTGTTTGTTCCTTTACAGTACTTATTTTAATAGCCAAGGGGTCCAGAGATGGCTTAAGGTATTATCTGGGTTCCTCGGTTTAGCAAACAAAGTTTGCCCTTTGTCTTGGGGCTTTGAAGTGGTTCCGGGCAAATGCAAGTTTTCCCCTAGTTTAGCACAGGGATTTTCTTTGGGTTTTTTTATAGATCGAAGGCTTTCGAGAGCCCGCCTACTTATCCCCCAGTGGGTATCAGGTTCGCAGTAGTTCGGTTTATGTTTTGATGGAAGGTGTCGCTTGGGCAAATTATTAATGACCGAACCGAGCAGGTTGCCTACGTATCCCCGAGTGTGAATCTGGTCAAGCGTAGTTCATCAAGGTAGGAGGTTTTGAAAGGGATGGTTTTAAGCAAAATATTTCTTGAGGTGATCAAGGTTAATCGTCTGTTTAAATTCAACCCCGTCCAGGTCCATAAGATAGGCCGCCCCTCCAGACAAGAGAGTCTTAATGATGTATGGCCTGACCCAGTTGGGTTTGAATTTTCCTCTGGGGTCATAAACAGGCACTTTCAGTTCTTTGAGGACTAGGTCACCCTTAGCAAGCTTCCTTGAGCGAAACTTTTTTGCTGAAAGCACGAGCTATCCTCTTTTGATATCCTGGCCCCAAGTATGCTTTATTGCAGCTAACCTCTTCTCATCGCGCAACATTAACTCATCATACCTTCCCCGGATCCATTCTAGTTTGGTTACTTCGCACTCTGCTAAAACCTATAGAGATGGTATTTCTACCTCAACTGGAAGGACAGCCTCCATCCCATAGGCCAAAGAATATAGCGTAGCTCCTATAGATGTTCTCACAGAGGTTCGGTATCCCCACAGTGCAAACGGTAATTTCTCGTGCCAATCCTTGTACGTGTCTGTCGTTTTCCCCAAGATTACTTTTACATTCTTATTTGCTGCTTCCACCGCCCCATTTGTTTGCTGTCTATACGGAGATGACTGATGATGGAAGATCTTGTACTTTTCTAATAGTGGGATGACTTCCCCTTGGAAGTGACTGCCGTGATCTGAAATAAACTCATTTGGAACCATGTATCTACAAATTATGTTCTTCTCTATAAAGCTCACTACATCTTTAGCCTTCAGAGTTACATATGATGCAGCTTCCACCCACTTGGTGAAATAACTAATCGCCACAATTATGTACCGGTGTCCATTGGAGGCTCTCAGAACTATCTCACCGATAATATCAATACCCCATACCAAAAACGGCCAATGCATGATCATGCTATAGAGTTGGGAAGATGGGGTATGCATCAGGTTTGCATGGATCTGGCACTTATGGCATCTCCTGACGTACACACAACAATCTTTGTCCAAGGTTGTCCAATAATACCCTTGCCGAATTATCTTCTTTGCCAATATATGCCCATTCATGTGGGGTCCACAAACTCCTTCGTGTATTTCCTCCATCATTCTCTTAGCCTCCCTTCTATATAAACACTCCAAATTATACCCGGTATAGGATTTCTTCCATAACTTATCCACATAGATCACAAATTGTGCTGAGAACCTTTCGATCATCTTCCTATCCTTTTCTGGAGCTCCATCGAGGTACTCTCTTTCTTTAATTAATTTCTAAACATCATCATACCAGGGTGCCTCTCCTTCATCTTCTAGTACTATAATCATCTTAAATGACGGTTGATTCCTTATCTCTATGGATAACGGGATCATGGTGACTCCTGAAGGAATTTATATCATCGAGGCTAAGGTTTCTAGGGAATCGGCTAACTGGTTCTCTTCACGGGGAAGGTAATAGAATGATATCTTCTTGAATTGCACTTTTAGACTCTCCAGATAGTCGTGGTAAGGTCTCAACTTCTCGTGCTTCACCCTCCAATCACCCCGTACTTGGGATATGATCAAGTTGGAATCTCCGAAAACATCATTCCTTTCAACATTCAAGGCCAACGCTACTTCCATTCCAACTATACAGGCTTTGTACTCCGCTATGTTATTGGTTGAGTTGTACTTAAGCTTGATGGCTAATGGGGTAGGGGTCCCGTCTAGTGCTATGAGGATGATTCCAACCCCATAGCCCAGTTGGTTAGCCGCTCCATCGAAATACATTTTCCACAAATTCTCTTCTATACCCATCACTCCTTCATCTGGGAATGGAAACTCACCCTTCTCCTTAGATTCTATCACAAGATCGGTAAGGTATTCGGCGACAGCTCTCCCTTTCACAAATTTGGCAGTGACATACTTGATGTTGAATTCAGCTAGCATCATGGTCCACTAGGAAATTCTGTTGGTTAGGACAGGTTTTTCAAATAGGTATTTAAGTGGGTCCATTCAGGAGAATAGGGTTACGGAAAGGTTAACATGTAGTGCCAAAGGCAACAGGTACACTAGACTAGGGCCCAATAGGCTTTCTCTAAGGGTGAATATTTCAGCTCGTATCCGGTCATCCTCTTGCTCAAAAATGGCTCTTTTCACATGCCCCTCTTCTCCTTCTTGGGCCAACATAGACCCCATCGAATCTTCGGACACAGGAAGGTATAGCAATAAAGGTCTTCCAGGTAAGGGCGGTGATAGGACAGGTGGATTTTGGAGATAGGTTTTGATTTTGTCGAAGGCTTGCTGGCATAGGGTATCCCATTCGAACTTTTCTCCTTTCCTAAGCAGCTTAAATAGCGGGTCGCATGTCAGGTTGAGTTTTTAGATGAAGCGGCTTATGAAATGTATTCTACCCAAAAACCCCCTCAATTCCTTCTCAATCTTCGGTGGCTGCATTATAACTATGGCCTTTATTTTGGTCGGGTCCACCTCTATTCCCCTCTGAGTGATAAGGAATCCTAATAACTTTCCGGTGGAGACTCCGAAGGTGCACTTCTGCGGGTTTAGCCTCATTCTGAATTCTCTTAACCTTTCGAAGATCTTTCTTAATGCCTCCAAATGTCCTTTTCTCTCCTTAGATTTCACATTCATATTATCGACATACACCTCTACTTCCTTTTGGATCATGTCATGCAACAACAGAGTAGCGGCCCGCAGTACGTTGCGCCTGCGTTCTTGAGGCCAAACGGCATCACTCTATAGCAGTATGTATCCCATGGTGTGATGAAAGTAGTTTTTTCTCTATCCTCGGGCGCCATTAGAATTTTGTTGTAACCTGAGAACCCATCCATGAAAGACAGGAGTTTGTGCCCTACAGTATTGTCGACTAACACATCAATGTGGGGTAAAGGGAAATCGTCCTTAAGGCTGGCTTTGTTCAAATCTCGGAAGTTGACACCAACCCTAACACGACCATCCTTTTTTGGAACCGACACAATATTGGCAATCCACTCTGGGTACTTGGTGACCATCAAGAATCTGGCTCTCAATATCTTTTCAACTTCCTCTTTAACCTTAGTGCCCATGCAGGCCTCATTCGCCTCAATTTTTATTTTACAAGTTTTGAGTTAGGGAAGAGGGGGATATGATGTTGCACTATTTCTGGATCGACACCTGTCATATCGTTGTAAGTCCATACAAAAACATCTTTGAATTTATGTAATAGTTTGACCAATTCTCTGCTTTCTTCATTACTAAGTGTAGAGCCAATAAAAGCATTTTGAGGTTTATCTTAATTTCCTAGATTAATCGTTAGAGTGTCCTCAATGATTTTACATGCAGGTTCTTTTTTTTTTCAATTAATTTTTCCAATTCGATTGGTATTTCATGATCGTCACATTCATCACATTCATTAAGCGCATTTGAGTAGGTAGGATTAGTCATACTTTCATTGATTTTGTTTTTGGGATCGATTACAACAAACACAGAAATTGAAAGACACCTCATTTGGGCCATTACAGACTCTAAGTGTGGAGGATACCTATCACTAAACTCAAAAGTCAACTCCTTCTTGCTTTCTCCTTCTAGCTTAGTAATGAAGCATTCCTCCTGATCCTCTGTCTTCGTAAGTTCTTCCATTTTTTCTTTTTCTGGTTCTTCTTCGTCATCCCCCTTGTCTTCCTCTTGTGTATCTTCTACCAATCCCTCAGCATATTTTCTTCACCTTTGCCTTCCATGACCCCTTCTTAGCCCGTTCCCTGGATTTTTGTACTTTCTTCGCCTAACAGGTTCTTCATGACTGAGCTATCTAGAGCACCAATCCAATCTTTAGTAGTAATTGACTTTCACAGGCACCTGAAGATATGGATCTTGATACTCAGAGAATTCATGGGGGAAGAAGATTTCAAACCCTGGCTTCAAACAATTGTCTTTCTGATCTACCCATGGTTCTGGGAAGCCACAAAAGGGGAAATCCGCTCCCTCCTTCACAAAGTATCCGTTGAGCATCTTCAGGTAAGGGTCCAATGGTGCATCAGCTGCTTTCTTCTTCTCTCTCGGCCCCTTCTTCGTTGGTTGATAACCCAGACCATGAGTATGAGTCTGAGTGGGGATTCTTGGAAATTCTAGCAGACCTTGATGATTCTTAACCAACCCCATACTTGGGATGAAACCCATCTTTTTCATAATCCCAGCGACCAATGGGCTCGCATATTGATCAAAATACAGCAGCAGGAACTCTCTCGGCTTCTCTCTGTAATACCCGCTATTTTTAAATATTTATTTCCCAATATGAATAAGTGTTTTTATGTTGTTATTATAATATTCAGTATTTATAGAACTCGATTATAAATTTTCAGAATTTTTAGAAACAGAAATTTAGCAGATTTGTGAATATCTGGTATATTTGGACCAGTTATGATTTTCCAACCAAACATGTCCTAAGGAAATAATTATCCTTTGATCCTTTAACTCTTGGTAATTGCAAGGTGAGGTCCCTCCTTGGTTCCTATATATATGGGACCATTCCATTACATTTATCCTTAGACATATGAGGTTGAGAAGTCATCCTAATGCACACACAAACACCAAGAACACCAAGAACACACACACAAACACCAAGAACACCAAGAACACACACACAAACACCAAGAACACCAAGAACGCTATTTGAAGCCAAAATTTTATATTCGAAGATTCTTCGGGTTTTCTCGGCATTATTATTCTGCGAATTTAGGTGAGTCTCCAACTCACTCAGCTATTTACATTACACTTTGTTATGAACACATGATTATGATTATGATTATGATTTATATTAATTATGTGATACTTATACGTATTATATTACGTATTTATATTTTTTTGACGTATAAATAGGGTATTCTGATATAGTACAGTACGGTATAAATATAGTATTATGATATAGTATAAATACGGTATTCTGGTTTTTCAAATACGGCATAAATACGATAAACTGGTATTGTCAAATACGACTGGAATCGAGATGGATTCTTAATAAGGATCGAAAACTCTTAACTTCCAACATGAATACTCATTTATTTAACCTCACGGAACTTTTATAAAATTTGGTTGTGGACGTACAAAACTGGAAAATGACCAAAATACCCTTGTGATCTATTTTCACTTAAGTCGACTGAAATCAAGATATTTCTTAATAAGGATCGAAAACTCTTAACTTACAACATGAATACTTATTTATTTGATCTCACGCAACTTTTATGTTTTCGGATCCTGACTTATAAACTGGAAAATGACCAAAATACCCCTGTGCCCTATTTTTACTAGAATCATACACGATGCCTAATATTTCATTCTAGTTTTGGTTTGAATGTTGTTATGTGTAATACCCTGTATTTTCCTGGTATTGTTATATCCTTTTGATATATATGAGATAATGACGAGTTTGAGAAGCCGACGTGCATATTAGTGGGTCTATCGACCGCAGAGGTCGATACTATTTATGGGTGCGCGTGAATGCGATCACTAAGACCGTATGATGTTGAGTGTGGAATCCCAGGTGCTGGGACAGGTTCGGGACTTCGTGTCTGGTCGACGTATGATAGAGTTGGACTACGTGTCGGATATGGGAGGCTATAGTAGTAGGACTTCGTGTTGAGTATTATGTATTGGGGCAGGTGGCCGTAATGTTCTGAGAAACAAAAGTGTTGTGTGCTGGGTAACAAAAGTGTTGTGTGCTGAATAACAAAATTGCTGTGTGCTGAGAAACAAAAGTGATGTGTGCTGAGTAACAAAAGTGTTGTGTGCTGAGTAACAAAGTGTTGTGTGCTGAGTAATAAAAGTGCTGTGTGCTGAGAAACAAAAGTGCTGTGTGCTGAGAAATAATAGTGCTGTGTGCTGAGAACTAATAGTGCTGTGTGCTGAGAAATAATAGTGCTGTGTGCTGAGAAGTAATAGTGCTGTGTGCTGAGAAATGATAGTACTGTGTGCTGAGATGTAATAGAGCTGTGTGCTGTGATATGAGCTGTGTACGGTAATAATTGCTACGTGTTGTATCATATTAGGGCTATGTGTCGTAGTAACCATGTCAGGGCGGGTTGGCCGAAACGTTGGGACTGCGTGTCAAGAGTAAACAGACCATAGGTATGGGACTACGTGTCTGATTAATGTGGACCCAAGAGTCTATGTTATGTGTGAGACTACGTGTCGAGGATAAATGAGTCATGAGGCGTTGGGCTACGTGCTAGATGGGAAAGGGGATGACGTCCGTATTATATCTTGGATTGGTGCATACATGCATACGAACGATGAGATGATCCTTTTTATTGATGTTGTTGTTATATGCTACATATCTGTAGATACTCTGTTAGTATTTGCATTCACTCGGCTTTCGTAGCTGACGGCGTTTTATGCCGCTGGATATTCAACGTCCAGCTGGCCAGGGTTATGAGTATGCAGGTGATGCATACATGGATAGGGGCCACGAGGATGGAGCCTACGATGACGGAGGCTACGCTGGAGATGACTACTACGCAAGCTGAAGACTTGGAGCTTGCTATTGATAGTTTATGCCTATGTTTTAGAGACCGTTGTAATAGTTAAGTTTGTAATCGGCATATGTTGCCGTAATACTTTATTTGAACTTCTGCGATACTTATGGTTTGTAATAGTTAGTATTGAACTCTGATTTTATATATCAACCCTAGAACTTTCCAAAGTGTGGTTTGAATCATTACTCTGATGGTTTGACTTTGGTTATGGACAATATGGTGACTTTCAACTGTCATGGCCTACGGGTCCAAAAAAGGAATTTATTTTCTCTATTTTTGCTACTGCGGGGCGTGACACTCTCTCTCTAACATGTTGATAAATTCGAACCCTCCAAGACTTGTCTCCTCTTCTTGAAACTGTACCTCTAGAACCGGCGCGCTTGACGAAGCTTCATATGGACGGACCCAACTGTCCCTGATAATGTCACAGACCTTGCTTTTCCAAACATACTTGACTTTTTGATGAATTATAGATGGTATGGCACCCAGACTGTTCAACCACGCCTTCCTAGTAGCAAATTAAAAGAAGCAAGGATGTCAATGACCTAAAATTTGGCTTCTTTTTCTAAATGCCTAACAGCGAGGTGGAGAAGAATTATTCCCATGACTGTCCTCTGAGTGTTGTCATACGCTCTCACCTTCTGCTCAGACATTATGAACGTTGATTCATCCAAACCCATACGCATAGCTATTCAAAATAGACACACATTTAAGGCAGACCTGTTATCAATGAGGCAGGCAGGTATAGTGTTTCCCAGGCATCCAAACCCTCCCGAAGGTAGTTCTTTTGATAAAAAGGTAATAGCCAGATTTGGAATTCTGCCGATCATTCCTACGAGGTCCTCTGGTGTTGTGTCGATGGAAACATCAGACTGATTAAGAGCATCAAGGACTACCTGCCTGTGGCGCTTAAAGGCGATCAACAAACCCCATATGGTGATATTGACCTGGGTTTACTTCCTCTGCTTCAAAACCCTATCTTCCTCTTCTTCTTTATTCATCTTCTCTTTTCCCCTGTCCAATTCCTCCCCAGGTGATCTTCTTTTAGCTCATGCGGTTTGAAGTGTCGGCCTGGCCGGGTTAGATGACTGATTTCTCCATTGCCCATAAATTATCGATTTTTGAAATGACTTTCAAATTCTCCATCTCGGTTTCAATCTTTTCGTCACTCATATACCACAGGTCATCTTCCGCTAGACCCACATCGGTACTGTTAGTCTCCTAAACCCACCAATCTGCTTGCTTTGACATTCCCTCTCCACATTCTCTTAACTAATTCCCCAGAGTACAGATCATCAGTTCGTCCGGCAATTGATATGGCTTCCTTGGTGTCCTGGCTTTAGTGATTAGCCTAGACGGATCGAAGGTTGTCTCTTCTATCCCCAAGAAATAAAGACCTTGTGGCAGTGGTACAATATGATAATTCGGCAGCGGATTTCTGGCAACATTAGGAGTTTTGATAGGCAGCTCAGATATCACCTTGTTATCAATGATGTCCTGAATTTCATGCCTCAGCCTTGTGCACTGATTCATAGAGTGACCCTTTTGTTGGTGAAATTTGCAATAGAGATCTTCTCGGAAGCTCAGTGGAAGCAGACTTGGTGAAGGTCGAGGTTCCAATGGGTGAAGATGCCCTTTCACCGTTAGCCTAACGAGAGCGGTTGACAGTGACACTCCCAAATCTGAAAACTTCCTTGGTTGTTTGTCGCCTCCTCTTCTTGGTTTTATGTCAAATTTTCTTTTCGGTCCACTGAATGCGCTAACATCGGTGGGACCAAAGTGACCCCCCGAATGTCCTCCATTTAATCCATAGTTCGACCTTCTATACCTATTCAGTTGTTCTTCCTTCTTGATTACCCCTTTTTGGATTGCGTCTTATATCCTCGTTCCCATGTCAAAGACTTCAGTGAAAGTGTTGATTAATTGAAACCTCATTTTTTCCTGATACACTGGCTATAGGTTCTTTATTAACATTCGGATCTGATCTTTTTCGGGCGGCCTCTGCACCATCTTGGCTGCCTTTCCCCTCCATCTGCTCAACTATACAGTGAATGATTCTTTGATCCCTTTCCTGGTGGTTTCCAAATCTCGAATTATGACATCCAAGTCTTGGTTGTACTCATACTGTGCCATAAATGCTTTGATCACCTCCTCCCAGACCCTAGTCTTGCTTGATTCAAGTGTGAGATACCAAGATAGTGTAGCTCTGGTTAAAGTCTACTGAAATAAGATGGCCATCATGGTGGTGCTCAATCTGCTAGGTTGGAAGGCCCCAGTAAACAACCTCACATGACTGTGAGGATTCCTTGTCCCATTAAACTTACTGAAAATTGGCATTTTAAAACCAACAGGCAGCGTCTCACGGACCCATCGTACAGACCTTCTAACTCCATCAGATAAGTGTCGATCCCTTGAGCCTTACGCATCACCCTTTTTAGTTTCTCTATCTTCTTAGTCATTATCCTCTCTTTGTCAGTCTTTTCCCTTTCCACCCTTTCCCTTTCTGCTCTGGGAACCTCAGCCTAGGGCATTTCTGGGTCATCGTACCAACCTTCTTCCCTAATTGGCGGATCATTGGTTAGTGGATTTACAGTCGGTGGCGGGCGTGCTATTGCTTCTATCATGACCATCATTCGGCTCATATTCTCAGCCTGTCGCCTCATTTGTTTCGCTTGTTATTCTACCAGTGTCCTTAATTCTGCTACTTCCCCATCATTCCTTTCGTCTACGATCTCAGTGTTTCCTTCCTTTCTTACTAACCTCGCTGTGGGACCTCTAAACCAGACCATGCCAGAACTTGATGCAATTTTGGCCCTATAAAAGAATTTTTAATGACTTTATTTCTTTTTATCATAATTTTGAAAGATACCTGGTGAAACCTTTTTTATGAATGGTTTATATGTCACATGGATACAATGCATGTGTGTGTGTGTGTACCTACTCTGTATGCAAAAGAAAGGGAAAATTCTAGCCTTAACAAATAGTCACATAAGCATACAAGATCCTTACTCATGTCAAATGCGCCAATTTCTCCTTTCATTGTGATCCTCATTACCTTTTCAAGGATTGGGTATTTAAAATTTTTGAAATTCATTTAGAAAGCATTTATTGGATGATGAAATCTTTTAAAAACAATTCCTGGGAATTCTTTTGAAAACGATGATGTTTGGACATTCCTCAACAAAGATGACTGAAATTTTGCTTTAAAATTCATTTGAAAAGTACTTCTTCCGAAAATAATTCCCAAGGTTTTTGGATTTCCCTTTGAGGATGTGAAAGCATTTCTTATTAAAAATGATTGGGTTGAAACTTTGTTTTGAAATTCATTTAAAAAGCGTTTCATTCAAAAATAATTCCAACAATTTTTGGATTTTTTCCTTTGAAGATGATCATGTGAAAATATATTTTAACAAAGATTAGTTTGAAGCTTTAAATCAAAAAGTGAACTCCAAAGATTTTTGAAAGAGTGATTGAAAACTTTAGAATAAAGATGGCAAAATCCGTTTGCTTTCATGGATTTAAAATTCTTTGGATAGAAGGATCACATGATCGGATTATCACCGTACATTTCATGAATTCGGATACATATAAGGTAAATGATGCTTAGCTAAACATGATATAAGAGATGTAATCTTATAATCAAGATTCAGCATGTTCTCAAATGTCATTGGACATGAAGAGGAATGGCTCATAAGTGATTAAAAGGTTACACATCTTTCATCAAGCAAGTATCGTCATCATCTCAAGTACTCCCTTCCAGGCATACAAAACTCCCTAGCATATAATCCTAATCAAGAATCGATTCCCTAATTTTGAAAGGTTCTATAGAAGCTATCATGCAAAGGCAGGGTTTTGGTTAAATAAGGGACCCTTGACACACACCCGATAGGAAGCTTTATATACCAACACATGGTACAAGATCAAGGGTGATCACACAGTCCCATGATGGCTTGACCGACCGGGTTGCCCCAAACCACCAAGGTTATAGTTTCGTGTAATCAACTGGCGAGACATGCAAGTGCAATGCAACGGGCACACAAAAATTAATTAATTCGATTACTGCAAAGCCAGAGATTCTAGGTTCGATGCCCAACAGAGTCGACAGATTGTGGATATTGCAATTTTTCTTATCCACAACTTTTTTTTTTAAATCTTTTTTATTTTCAAAACACAAAACACGAGTCGCCACTTAATTTTTAAAAGGAAAAAATTTACAAACCATTTTAAAAGCAAACCGATCTTTTGCGAAACCAAAGATAAATTAGGTGTGGGGATTATGGAATGAAAGGGCCTTAGCTCGGCGGACTAAAACACCCCCTCTCACCCTATCTCACGATAGGCCTCTGTTCAACATCCTTTTAATTAAATTACTAATCTAAATGTACCCTCAACTAATACATTTATACAATATACATTACAAAATGTCTAAAGGGTGTAAGATTACGAATAATAAAATATCATTCAAAACAACAAATTTCGAAATAGCAAGCAAGATGATGTGGAAATAGGGAACTAGAAAACTTACCCGGGATCCAGATGCGAATATTAAAGATGTAATGCATACAAATGAAAATAATCCTAAGAAATGGTCTCTAATCACATATATACACATAAGGTAATACCTAATTTTAAGGTGTTGCACATGAGGTCAAAAAATCAATAAAATTAAGAAATTAAATAAGCTAAAGAGCGGGTTTGAGAAATCATACCTTAATAGCGCTACAAAACAAAGGGTTGGTCCAAATGATTCAAACAAGATATCAAATAATTAATCCTAAACTTCTAGATTAAATCTATCAAGTATTAAAGAATTGGCATAATTAAGAATTCTTAGTACAAAGTGGACTCTAATTCCAAGTGTAAATCTATAAGGGTGAATTCATCTAAATGAACAAGAGTAAGCTATGAAGTTATTCATTGATTTGAATACTTTAACCTCTGAATTTTAGTTTAACTAATCATTATTAAAGCATGGTGTAAACCCTAGAACAGAGAAAGGTCATTTGAGCTATTATTTACAAAGTTTACCAAATCTGTCCAAAAATTCTGAAAATTACAGAGAGCAAATCAAAACATCAAAAATTAGAAAAGCATAGTTCCCATGGTTTGATGTCAATGAATTTTGGACACAAGATGTTTCTGTGAGTCTAGTTTCCAACCTAGAAAGAAAATTCATAGATCAACAGTTGAATCTCCGAAAATTAGACCAACAATAGACATCACTCATAAATTTTCAACTCTCTGCCTAGAGATTTTGTATGATTTTCTAAAAATAGTAAACGAATCAGAAAGACTCTAATCTTTTGGATCTTATTAACACATTAAACTTCATATAAAAAATTATTTGGGGCCAAGGATGATTGATTAAAGCTCTGATTTACTTACTTTAAAAAGGTGTTACTGTTCTGAAATTCTGGACAGATTGTTATTGCTTCACAAAACCCAAGACCAATCTACTTTAAACATGAAATCTCATTAAAACAAAAATCACAATGGTAAAACTTTGTGTTATTGATAATCTCCAGTTGGTTTCATTTGATTCCAATGGTTTGTTTTTAACTAAAAATCTTTGATCAAAAATGGTTAGTGAACTCACTGCACCTTTTGTCAAATATACCTTTTACTTGTTAACTTTGGCTATTAAACAATTGAGTTTTGCTTAGCTTAAGTTACTTTTCCTCCTGCTTGGTGGTCATTGGAAACTAATGACACTTGTATTTATAGACCTCAATGAAGTATGAAGGAACTTCATGAAATCTCAAAATAATGAACCTAAACCATGATGGTAGGTTTAGATTCATTGACCAAACATACAAATATCAACCTTAGCTCTCTCATGAATCATGAGTTCACAAGAAGATTAAGGGATTTCAAGTCTAAGGGGCTCAAGAAAGACATTGAAAGTCCTAAGAGATGATTATAATCAAAGAAACGAAAAGAAAAGGGAACCAAGACTCTAGTAATATCTAAATTAACTCCATGATTTACTCAACCTTAGATCTAAGGTCATATTGATCCAAACCAATCGAATAGAATTTCAATCACAATATTAGCATGTATAAATGACCCTAAGGAGTCCTATATGTTGTGATTGAACTTGAAATAGAGACTTAGTAACTTAGAGGTTATCTCCAACTATCCTTAACTTCTTGGTTGTTTTTAGGATATTCCAAGGCTAATCAAGCCCTACTTCTAGCTCTTCCACTTAAAAACTTGCTCCTAATTATGTTTTAGAAAATCTTAAGAGGTTAAAAACAAAGAAATTTAAGAATCTAAGCCAAGATACTAACCAATTCAAGATTTTTTGTAATGGGATATTCATCCCATATATATAGGCAATTTTGGAAGGGGTATTTCACTATTTTCGTAACCAAAACCCTAATTTCAGACGTCCTTTTGAAGGTACAAATGTACTATTTCAAAGTTGGTAGCCACAAAAATACGGCACTCAGTGGAGATGGAAGCAGCACTCAATGACTACTGGATCGACACTCACTGACAACCGATGCGACATTCAATGAATGCCGGTACGACACTCAATGAATGTCATGGCGGACAACTCCGCGGACTGCCTTTTTTCTGGAATTCTGAATTTTGCGGCATTTGATGTATATTTATGGCTTTCACTGACTGACGTTGCGGCACTTACCAACTGCCGTGCGGCAATCAGGGAGTGCCGCAGCGACAACCTGAGAGTGCCGCAAATATAAGCCATGTGCCGTTTTTCTTCTATTTTTCCTTTTCTCTCTGTTTTTCTTCTTTTCTCTCTTTTGAAGAGCCTTTTGAAGAGCTTGGATCACCTTTTGGAAGTCCTAGATAAGTCGGACATTGTCATCATTGGATCTAGGGGTAACACTCCCCTTAATCCGACATTTGGTCAAAATCGGGGTGTTTACAGGACCATTTGCCCCAGCTTGAATTTCCTCTATCACTACAAGGAAAAAAGGATTTTTATGTCACTTAAAAAGTGACATAAATAGGTATTTATGTCACTTTTTTTTCTAGTAAAAAGTGACATAAATGGAGGTTACATAAATGTTTTAAAAGTGACATAAATGTTTTATAAAAGTGACATAAATGTTTCATAAAATCAACACATATGTTAATAAAAAGTGACATAAATACCATTTTATTTATGTCACTTTTAACCCAAAGTGACATAAAAGTAGAAAAGTGACATAAATACCAAACAAAATTATTACATCAAAGTCTTAAAAGTGACATAAATACTTTAAAAGTGACATAGAAACAATAAAAGTGACATAAATACTTTATAAAAGTGACATAAATACATGATAAAAGTGACATAAATGTATAATTAGTTATGTTTTTTTTTTTTAAAAAAAAGACATAAATATTTTAAATAATATTGATTCAATACCACCCTGTACAAAATTAAATCAAGCTCAATAATATATTCCAAGCAATAAATTTCATACATTAATCTCAATATCAACCAATTGGAATCAACAAAAAATATATATAATCGATCCCCGTGTACTAAACTAATAACATACACATGTTATGTTCATAAAAAAGTACTACCAAAACTATAGAAAGCAACAAAAAAAATTAACCCAACAAAAAAATCGCATCCCCTGCCTTAAGCCTTTTTGCACCAACAAACATACTCCAACCAGCCGTGAGGAGGTGTCGCTTTGACTGCACTATATAAAAAGGAGAAACACAGAATAAATTTAGGAAAACATTTAAATGTCACCAAAAGAAATGATATTATGATGCTCTCTACACTTTTAATGTCTACTGCAGAAAAATCACTGCAACAAAAAAGCAACCAATTACTTAAGCCCCTTAGTTATAGATCTCTTACCTAAAAAAACAAGCTCTAGATCAAGCATTTATCAATGAAGTAAATTGTTGTGCTTTCATGACATGATAAGAAAAGAATAGTAGTAATGAGAATAGAAATATTTCAAGCATCCTCGCCTCGGTAAATATGACAAAAAGTATAGGTATTATCTTGCAAGTCTCAGACAACAAGCTCTTGAGTTGGAGGCTAAATCGAATAATCCAAAAATTAACAAATAGAAAGAGTCCAAAATAAATCATGTACTCTAGTCTCTAACAACCTTACTTTCCAATCACAAATGCTATACTAAATTTACAAAATGTTTACCAAAAGAGAATCAAAGCGCAACACCTATTCGCAAAAATACAGGATAAAATCAGACCTGTCAAACCAGCATAAAATATTGGTACATACAAATATAAAAACTTTTTGAAGTCTAAGATCCCCAATAATATGCTAATTGTATCTCTAAACAAATATATATATAATAAATCTCAACACAAACTCTGAATGTACTTAAATTTTCCACAACGTACATCCAATTATGAAGCTTGTTAAAAAAAAGGTCACTTATCAGGAAAATAAAAAGGAAAAGAGACGAGTCATTGAAAAGGTAATCAATACAGTAGAAGCTTGTACATAAACGTATTAGCTCAACCATCTATTTATGCATGACAATTCCAATTTGTGCGTATCCCAAAGTCTATGTATCATAAACGTATTAGCTCAACCATCTATTTTCTCAAACTCAAGTATTTCGTTATGTTAGTATACTACTACCAGGTTTGTCACCAAAAAATTACTTATAATATTTTTTTTTTCAAAATTTGGGGTGGGCTATAGCCCGGCGCAAGGGGCCCTAGCAGCTACAAGACTCAACAAATCACAAGGCATATTAGGTCTAGAGAAGACCTTTTAGTTCTTGCCTTGGGACACGAGATGATGCAATTCCATCGTACAACACATGTTTTCGTCTTCACTTAAGATTAGTGATGATTTATCAAGACCCCAGTCTATATTGTTCGATTTTGCTCATTGCTTGCCAATTTCATTTTGACAAAATATGGGTACCAAACTCTAGTCACATATATTTTTGTTATCATTTAGAGCAGTTGATTCAACTGGATGTAGTTTTGAAAGTGCACTCGGGACATATTTTCATTGGAACTCGAAAGACAAAATAGACAAAATAACAAGGTAACCAACCTTTCAAAACTCCTCCTTCAGAACTTAGTTTGAACCCATTATCCTCAATAAATTGATTGAGGCTTCTGATATTCCTCAAGTGAGATTTTAGCCGATGAGTAGATTTAGTTACATGATTCACCGCATATCTATTGACAATGGTCCAGGTAGCGTATTCACTTTCCCTAAATGTTCATGTGCCAAAAAAGAGACGGATATAAAATAAGAGATTTGACTAGCATAGTAACCGCAAAGCTCAGAAAAGACAGTTATGGCATCAGATTATTCTAGGATAGAACAAAGCTAATACAATTTTTTTCCATAGAAAACTCACAACATACGTTTCCCAATGAGGCTTTGTTTGATTCATGGATCTAGAGTGGGAAAAGAAAGGAAAAAATTTAAGGAAAACACTTTCTTTGTTTGGTTAGCAAGGAAAATAATGAGAAAGGTAGAAAAGAAAATAAATAAACATACGAGTCAGTTTCCTTTCTATTTTTTCTTTTCTTTTTCTAAATCCACAGAACCAAACAAAGCCTAAATACCACATCATGACGTTAATGTTTGAAATTAATGCTTAAGATATGGTATCCTGTCAACCATTACGAGATGTGTGAGATACATTGAGATATGCAGTATGCACATACCAATATAACTTGAAACCGATTACCTAGCTAGTTGTTGAAAATCGGAATATAAGGGCTTTTCCCATATTAAAGATCCCAGTGAACTTGCAAGAGCCGCGTGTTTGTATCCACTACCAGATATTTCGGTGTATTTCCTAATTATTTCCTGCATGCAGGAAGCAACAGTTTTAGGCAAAATATTACTATAATGGAAGAATTTATTGAAAGTCCAAAAAAATAAATTGGAGAAAATGAAAATGATGATAAAACCCAAGACAAGAACACAAAATCTATAACAAAATGAAAACTAGATAAGCAAATAGAATAGAAACCAAATGAGTCTACGCCTCTACGGTAACTTCTAACGCAGATAAGCAAGGTCAAAAGGAAAACCCATATAAAGTTTCCTTTAGCTTCAACGCATTCCTCAATGTTTCCACGGTTCTTAAAAATCAATTAGCACTTCACCCCCCCCCCCCCCCCCCCCCCCCCCCCCCCCCTCTAATCAACTTCCAGTTTTATAGACTAGCAGTCGGGGCACATGCGCATTGTGTGTGCAACGCATTGTATTAGTTACGTATTAAAACTTAAACTGAAGTGCAATGGGAATTGAGGTATGGTCCATGCTTATATTTCAAATAATAAACAACACAAAGGTGCAGAAAAACAGAAGGCTATTTACGTTAGGCTATTTGCGGATTTTGTGATTTACAGAATAACTGGTTATTTTATTTACTTTTACAGTGCTTTTCGCGTTTCTTGAATTTCCAAATCTAGTTCCAATAAGAGCTTAATTTCTTGAAGTTTTCAATTTTGGTGAATTATGGTCCCTATTTATTCTGAAATTTTATCTAATGCACTCATTAGATTGCATAAGTGGCTTAATTCTCAATAAATTAAACCACTATGATAAGTTCAGTTCAATAATCTGCTATACCATAGGTATTGCCCACCACCATCAGCCAAAACTTAAATTTTATACAAATACCTAAGCTTAATTTTACTTTTTTATATTATCAATCACCAAACATTCTCTCTCTACTCTTTTAACACAACAAATTCAACAATGTATCAACCAGTTCCCAAAAGTAACCATGCACATGCACTACACAGTGGTGTTTTCATTTAGGCACATTCAGAAACTGATATACATAATTCCAATATATTTTTTCAAAGCTCAATGAAAAAACTTCTTAAAAAATGGAAAATTGTAGAATAGAAAATATTCAATATTTTTTAACATGGCAGCAGCATACATACCACAGAAAGATTGGGGGAGGCTACAAAAAGGTTGAAATTTGCAAGCAGATATGTACGTCTTACCATAGGTCGCTAAGATTGTTTGCTACAACTCCATCTTCAGTTTTTCTATTTCCTGAAACAATGTGAGTCAAATAGACAAATTCCAAGCAAAATTAGCAAATTATAATTAATCCAATTGCAATGTCCTTGAAAAGGATTGATATGATTTTGCTTACCATTAAAACGATTGAAGCATTCAAGTTGGTGAGACTCTTACCATCTTGAACATATATATGCTCCTTTAATCTGTCACCACAACCCAAAAAACCAAATATATGCATATGTAAATAGATAGCCAAAGACACACCTGATCACCTCATACGTAGAAGTAGTAGTTCAAAAGAAACCAATCTGGGATGTGGGTATGCAGTTTGTTTTTCAAATAGATGACAGTGAAATGGGTGAAGACGTGGGTGGTTTTTTATTTGAAAATTTTGTTTGAATCTAAAACATAGTAGGAGAGAGAAACGATAGGAGAGTGCTGACTAAGAAGTGAGAAATAGGATAGATTTTGTTATTTGACAGTTTTAGGACTTTTATAAAAAATTAATATTATTTGAAAATTTTGTTGGTTTTGATGTAAATATAAGTGGCAGACCCCTTCTTTTTGGTACCCCTACCTTTTGCTTTATATATTAGTATAGATATGTAAAGAGAGAGAGAGAGAGAGAGAGAGAGAGAGAGAGAGAGAGAATAGAAATTTTTTTGTGATAATGTAAGTGCAGTGTAGGAATTATCCAAACTATTAGACATATTGTAATTATGTTGATAATGTAAGTGCAGTGCAGTGCGGATTTTAATGTGTGGGGCACATGTAAAGGAGTGTCTATATGTGTCCTAAGTAATCCCAATCTGCAAAGCCACATTTACTTTTGAAGGTCCTATTTACTCCTTTTTCAAAATACCCATTTATTAGTCTAAAGAATCCAAGTTGTACTCATCGTTAAGAGGCCCAAATCAGTTTTGGCTTCTACTTTGGTCAGACCTACATGTGCCAAAGAGTGTATTAACATGTGTTTATTGTGTCAACATAATTGTTAAGAAAAAAAAAGTAGAATGTGGATTTTAATGTGTGTGTCACATGTAAAGGAGTGTCTCTATGTGTTGTCGGATATGTGACCCTTCTAAAATGTGCTTCCTAATTTTTACACATATCTGTTAAGAATAATATGTTTAACAAATGAATGTATCGCTAACCTTAAAAACACAGCCAAATCCTCCTTTCCCAATGAGTGTTATTCTTTTATTTCCTCCATCTGCAATGAAATATATAACAAACTCACAAATTAAATATAACCAACATGGGGAAAATAAGACATTTTTCCCCAAAAGGAAAACTCTGTCAAATTAAGAAAATGTTAGAACAACAGAGGCTTCTTATAGTTGCACAAATCTAAGGGCTCAAGTCACCTTCTTCCTACCAAATAACTAAATAACTCATTACTTAATGTTGGTCCTACCTATGCACAGTTTGATGTGTCACTCATGCTACATGATTTAGTTGCAATTAGACACAGCTCAATGACAGAAACTACAATTTATTGTTGAAGGAAAAACTGAAACCAACACCCATACAATTGATTGGCCCATTACTCATCACTCAAAAAAATGCTAGATCTAAAATTTGTATATGACTAGAGTCTAGCATCTGGAATAATATGTTTTTTTTCCCTATGAATTGATTTTAGTATGTGCATCGTGTAACTATACTACGTTTGTAGTTGGATTAATTCTTCTTTGTATCCTCATAAATCTACAATCAAATGATACATGTAAAAATTCAATTATCCATGTGGATGTAGTGGTGTGAATACCCAAGTTAAGGGAGTTCCAACTACCAAATTTTGATAGCCATTAGAAACAGATTGATAGTACTATGCCATATTTCTTCTCTTGAAATCTTCCAGTACTCACTCAAGTGCCACTAATATCAAATCATATTACTCCATTTAGATGATTAGGATATGCACACCTCATACTTGTACAGTGATCTAGCTTGTGGATTAGTTTCAACTGCAAGCAAGCCATTTCATGTAAGTAAAAGTAGAACACTTCACTACTTTATAACTGCAGAACTTTTTGAAGTGTAAATAATTTAAAGAAATGGTGATCTCACAATTCCCAGGATCTATATAGGCAATAGAAACAAGAAATCCAGGACCCATGTATACAAATAAGTTTTTGCAGATTTTTTCCTGCAAGAAAGGCCATCAATGAAGTGAGTTCCATTAATACTCCAATAGAACTACAGAAGTTCTCGGTGAAAACTTAAAAATAAAAAAATTACAGCTGTAATTCTGGACAGCAACCATCTAATAACACCCATCATATTAATTAAATTGTTAAGCTTAAAAATGATGGCCATTCAACACTGATAGATATCAATTAATGAAACAATTTGGAGGCCCACATTGCAGGGAGGTTTGACAAAAAGAAGTTTTTTGCCACTCCTAGCCAAACTAATTGTCACATTCAACAATCAACATCCAAACTATTTAATAATCTAGCCAACATTGAAAGATACAATAGAAACAAACCAATTAATACAATCATCCTAAGTTTCAAACATTTTGAAAGCACTGTGATTTACTTGACTGACCCTACTTTCAATTTAGACTAAAATGCTCATGTAGAAAACTAGGGACGAAGAGAGCAAACATGGTGAAATGCATGATGTCCCAGTTGATGTAAGAAATAAGCTACAGTTTGGGATAGCCTGAAACATATTACATTGTAAGCTCCTTGGGCCACATTCAGATTTCAAAGCTTTTCTCAATATCAATAGACGGTATTGCCAAAAAAGACAGAGAACTCTGCTTCCAAACAAATTTTGGAAAGACATGATTTCATAACTCAGACATGATTATTTTTCTATGTTATTAGACAATTCCAACTAAGACAACTGTGATCATTCTTCAAAGCTTCTTTCAAATCAAATAGAAGTCAAATCAACCTGATTTTGAACAAATTCCCAGTCTCAAAACATGAGCTCTCTTTCCAAGACTAGTGCTCAAATGTTTCATAAAGAAAATGAAAAAAAAAATAGAAGAAGAAGAAGAAGAAGTAGAAGCATAATTAACACAACATATTCTATGTTTCTATGCACTGTAGTAATAAATGTAAAAATTTGAACATCAATCTTAATTCCAAGTGACAAAGGAGGCATTTTGAATGTCGTAATGTGTCATATTTATGGAAAGATATAATTAACCTTGTCCTGGTCCTACATATAAGAAATCCCACATAAGAAATTAAAAAAAAATAAAAATATCAATTCTCCACCAAAATTGATTTAACAAAATATCAGAGACTTACAAGACATGATATACGAGAGCCCAACCACGCAAATGATGAGAAATACAATCCGCTTCTTTGCTTCCTCGATGAGGTCCCGAACCATCACTGCCTATTTTTGGATGCTTATTTTAGAGCTCAAATGAACAATCACATTACAATACCCATAAAAAAATAATATAAAAAAAAAAACAAAAGTTATCGATTCAGATCTGACGAAAACAGCCAATAATGGAATGTGATTTTGAATGTAGATCTTACCTGAATGCCATGTTCAAGAAAGTAAAGCTCCCAACAGGCATTTCTGACCTGAATACCAGCCTGACCAATGTGGATTGAAATGCACTCTTTCATTTGTCTCAAATCTGGATGGAATTGATGTATTAGAGAGAGAACGAAAGAGAGACCAAGATCGAGAGAGAGAATGGGGAAGACAACCAAATCATAGTAGAAATCGAGAGTTAAAGATGAAAGAAAATTGGATATAGTGACAGTAAAATTCATCTTGATAGCGAACGGTGCACGAGTAACACTCGAGGATACTAGCACTATCCCGATTCCGTATCCCTTCTGATTAGCGGCTCCATCAAAGTACACCTTCCATGCATCACTAGCAAAAGCCACAAGATCCTCATCGGGGAACGGGAACTCTTTAGCGTCATCCTCTTCAACTACGTGGTCAGCTAGAAATTCTGCTAATGCTCCCCCTTTGACGAATTTTCTCACGACATATTTTAAGTCAAATTCAGCGGGCATCAAAGTCCATCGGACAATCCTTCCTATCAACGTGGGTTTATCAAATTGTTACTTTAAGGGATCCCTTAGATCTATGATACACACCAAAAAAGATAGCATGTAGTACCTAAGTCGGTGGGAAGCCCAAACCAAGGCCGAGTAGGTTTTCTCTAGTGGTGTATCTGAGTTCATATCTTACCATCCTCTTACTAAGGTAATATATAGCTTTTTTCACATGATCCTCATCATCCTCTTAATGTAGCATACATTTCATGGCATCTTCGGTCACTAATATGTATATGAGCAAAGGTTTGCCTTCGACGGGTGTGACAGGATTGGTGGGTTCTGTAGGTAGGTTTAGATCTTTTCAAAGTCTTTCTGGAAAGGTTTACTCCACTCAAATTTCTCCTCATTCTTTAATAATTTGAACAACAGCTCATAGGTTGTGGTAAACTTCGAAATGAAGCGGCTTATGAATTATATCTTCCCCACGAAATTCCTTACCTCTTTCTCTAACTTTGGTGGTTTCATTTCTAGAATAGCTTTGATCTGAGCTGAGTCTATCTCTATGTCTCTCTTGGTAATCAGGAATTCGAATAGCTTCCATGCAGTTACTCTAAATATGCATGTCTTGGGATTCAACCTCATTCTAAATTCCCTCAACCTTTCAAAGAATTTCCTTAGGACTCCTTGGTGATTCTTTCTATCTTTTGCTTTTATTATCAGGTCATCCATATACACTTCTACCTCCTTGTGGATCATATCATGCAATAACATGGTTACAGTCCTTTGGTACATTACCCGACATTCTTTAACTTGAATAGCATCACTCTATAGCAAAACGTACCCCAATATGTGACGAAGGTAGTCTTTTCTCTATCCTTTGGTGCCATGAGTATCTAATTGTACCCTAAAAATCCATCCATAAATGATACCAGTGTATGTCCTGCAATATTGTCAACTAGAATGTTGTAGACACCCTATTTTGTCGGCTATCAGATTTAGGAGACCCATAACTTGGTGGTTCACAATGATCGAAAAGGACTTAAAAAGGACTCTCGGAAGTTAGTTCCATCTCTCAAAATACTCAGAAAGTGGTACAAATGACCAAAATGCCCCTGAAAGCTCAAATACTCCCAAATTTGGATCGAAAGTTCTGGAAACATACTATGTTATAAGAAAAGTAAGAAAATGGGTTTTGAAGGAAAAACAGATAAAATCGTCAACTCCCAGGGACCCCCAAAAGTATCGGAAGATCCTGAAAAGTCCCTGTTGACCGGTTTGACCCAGGTTTGACTAGGGTTTGACCGAAATCAACTAAACTCACCTAAAAGTTCTGAGATCATCCTATTATGTGAAAAATACTAAAACGAGTTTTAAAAGAAAATCAGACGAAAACGTCAGCTCCTGGGAGCTCCTAGAGGTTCCTAGAACATTCTAGAGATCCCAAGTTTGACCGATTTGACCTAAAAGTTGACTTTAAAACTGGAGCACCATATCATTTTTCAAAAAAATTTCATGGGTACCAGAGTTCAATAGTTTTCCAACGGCATATTGCACATAATCTTTGGATGTAAAATGGATTTATTAATTATTTCTGAAGGTGAAAAAGGCGATCAAATCGGCTTTTATCGCGAATACCGCAATACTTTTCAAAGTGAACTATCTTTAAACTATTTTTTATGGAAAGTAGACTCAATTACCTTTCAAACGGTATATCACAACTTTGGTTTGGAGTTTGTATGCATTTTCTGCAAATTTTGGACAAAATAGGGCCTTTTCTCGAATACCAGAACCTCTGGGGGTCTAAATAGAATAATCTAGGCGTTTGAGGAGCAGTGCCACCACGACACTGGCCCACTACCTATGCGGCACAGGCCTAGTGCCACTGCGGCACTCTTTCCCAGAAGCCCATATTTTGAAATTTTATTTTGTGGCCCCAAATTGAATAATTGAAAACCAAAACGACATAGTTTTATATCCACAGATGTTTGGGACCAATAGGAGCACTTTTTAAATCACAAACTCCCCCCAAATTGGTCTATATAAACCCCCTTGACTTCTCATTTTGGTGGTGGCAATTGTAAGTTTAGAAAAGTTTTAGAGAGAAAGTTGTCGAGATGAGGTTAGAATAGAGAGAAAAGAAACTTCCTTCTTTGATTTCTCAACAAGATAGTGAGTTCCCAACCTTGTTTTTACTTCATTACTTCTCTTTACTTCACATTCAATACACCCAACGACCATTTTTGTGAGCATTTAAGAGATAGGAAGCTACTTCCATGTAACACCCCAACCCGCCTCGGGCGGATTAGGATACGTGTAACAAAGCCAACGTGTCAAAACACCCTTAATTTACTAAGAAAACACAAATTAGACCTCATAAAAATAGCTTTAGTGACACAAAATAGCCCCAAGGGCAAAATTGTAATTAAATAAGTATATCCAAATTTTACACCAAAAGATAGGTTTTTGAGTCCCGGTTCCAACGCAAAAAAGGCGTGCAAATCCGAGTTTTGTAGAAGGAGATATGCTAGTTTCCGTAAAAGTCAGCAGCTGCCAGAAACAGGGGCGGATCGATCCGCCCTTCAAGGCCGGATCGATCTTGTTTGCAATTTTTCTAGAAGAATGTCCTCGAGAAGGGGCAGATCGATCCCCCATTAAGGACGGATCGATCCAGCTTCCCCAGAACAATTCCCAACTGTTAAAAACTTCATATTTGCAAGTCCAAAACTTAACCAAACTTAACCAAACTTTGTAGAAACATCAAAGATCAATGCCAAAACATTTCCAAAAACTTTTTAAAGATTTATACAATATATCCAAGGGTGATAAAACCATTTAGACATTCAAGTTCCACCAAAATGACATGAATATGCATCAAAATAACATTTTTCCCAAATTACTCACAAGCATTCAACCTAAAGATAGACACTAGTTAAATTTTACAACAAAATTACCCACATTCTTCCAAACTCTCCTTTCAACCATGAGTAACTTGAAGGCTAACAAATTCAACACTTACCAAAGCCACATTCAACATCAAATCCCAACTTAATATATTACAAGTTCTCCAAACCATTAGCTATACAACATTTTCATTACCCAAAGTTACAACCTGTGATCCAAACACCTAAACTTATGAACATATTCGTATATATGTGTATATATATAGCTCCCATGCCCACCCCGTCGCGCGGATCATTTCCTCTCGTTCTCCCATTCGGTACCTGATTCGAGGTGAAAAGTGCATATTTATAGTGTATTACATGGTATTTTATTCATACTTGTATCCCCAAAGTCCCTACATTTAGGTGCATTCTAATAACAATGTTCTTTTTATTGTGTTAATGGTAAAACATATGTTTATGCACTGTTTTACAAGTATTAGAATGTAAATCAATGAAGTGAAGCTAAAGAAAAGTGATTCTGGTGAAGAGAACAACAGAAGCAGCTGATAAAATGCCAATTTTGACAATGAAGACATCAGATTTGGAAGAGTTTCCTAGAAATACAAAATGTATATCTTTGAGTTACGGTCGCGTGGCCGTAAACAGGAGGTCAATTTAAGGTCCGAGTGAAAAGTTATGGTCATTCTCCCATCGGTGCGCAGAGCTATCAAAATCAGAGAAGTTCAAGGGCTTGAGGATAGTTCAACCGATTGAAACTTCGATCGATCGAACTAAGTTCGATCGATTGAACTTTATTTTCCCCCAAAAGTTATGTACTGTCTACATAAACCCTATAAATAAGTCGTTTTGATACCAGACGAAGGGATGATGCACCAGAATGCAAAAAATAGCAGTTTAGGGTAGTTTTAGGGTTAGGTTAGGAGTAGATTAGGTTAGATTCATGTTATTCTTCATCTTTTCCATTGATTTATTGAAGATTATTGAAGATTAAAGTTTAGTTCAAGATTACTACAAGATTATTTCAGATTATTTCCAGGTTTTTCTGTTCCTTTATCGTATTTGATTGTTTATTGTTATAGTTGTTATGATTATTTGGTTTTACTGCTTCTGCACTAGTTTTACTATGTTTCCATAGTTTAGACGTTGGAAATATGTGATGAAATATTGATTTTGAGCCTCTGCCATGTATAATATAGAAAACCTAGGCTCGATCGATCGAAGACAGTTCATCTTTTTTCCTTTTCTTTAGGTTACAACTTAGTAGACATTCTTCCTATACCTTCCCTGTGGGATCGGCCAGGACTTATCCAGTATTACTTGCACGATCACCTACACTTGGGTGTTGCACAAGAGCTCACAACTTTTTAGTCCTGTCAGTTCCCGCGATGGTTATTCAATAACCACAACAAAAAACATATTTTCGTTTAAGCTTTCACTAAGTGAGGAAACTAATCATGCTATTGGAATGCTCAATATGTAAATGCAACAATTATCATAAACAACAATGTAACGATCTCCGGAATGTCAAGTCATTCCAGCCACCATCCCCGGGTCATTCTCACCCCAGATCTTTCTCACCTTTAGGCGCATATTGCGCATCACACACTCTCTTGTGACCCCGAAGGCTTCACCGGCATTCCATTGTGGTCGTCACCACGCCACACTCATTGAGGGCTTACTATCCCTTACATATGGGACCTATAAATGGTGACCACTACTTGACTTTCCTTTGATGCATATAAGCACATAAGCAACTTTAACATATAAGCATAGCAATTTCGAATTATTGACATGCTTTTTACCCAAATTCATCAACATGTACATACATAAGCATGAATTAAGCAACTACTAATAACAATTATCACATGAACTTAACTAAACACCCAATTTTCAGATTAGAACACTCACATCTTCGATTTACTAGCGATTAAGCTCCTAGAATCCAATTTTAAGCTAGATTCAACCCAACTCTTGCTAAAGGATCAATCCTACATAGGTTGGTACCATAAACATCGTCTATCAAGAACGGTCGCTGGGAAAACGTTGCTGAAAATGAAAATAAAAGACATGCATTCGATCCCCTTACCTCCACGAGTCCAAATATGGTCTCGGTTCATAAATCCAACACCGGACGGCGAAGAAACGGCAAGAAGCGTCACGTAGATTTCCATCGCCGACTCGAGAGCTCTCGTTCTCTCCTCACTGTGTTTTACAAGAATGAGACATATGCATCTCATGCATATGTGTTGTCATGTGATTTTCCTTAATTCCATTTACCTCCCCCCAATTTCCTTAAGCTTGATTATGAAACCCTCATGTTTATTACGTTAACTACCCATCTTTCTGAAAAGGATTTAAGCTAAGTCCCGCGTGGGTCCCAAACGTGATCCTACATAAATTATGAGGTTGCTATTAAACCTACTAATTATCAATTTTATTCAAATACGCCCTCACATAGGTACCCAAATTTGTCCCCTTAGCCTATCATAAGACATAATAATATTTTTAAACATTTAAACAAGTATTCATCTAAGCATATAATGACATCAAATGCATATATTTTAATTAGACCCTCGTTGGGCCACACATTTGTACCAGTCTTGCCTTTTACAGAACTTTGATCTGTGCCCGTATTTGAAGCCCTTTTCACATGTGGGTTCATAACCCCACCTTAAATCATCTCATGCATTAATTATCTTTAATTAACACGTATTATTATCACATTAATCTTCTTTTTCGGGTACGGGTGTTACATTTATCCCTCCCTATTAAGAAGTTTGTCCCCAAACTTATTCTTACCTTATTAGTCGAATAAGTGCGGGTACTTCTCTCTGATCTAATCTTCTCGTTCCCAAGTTGCCTCTTCAACGCTGTGATTACGCCAAAGAACCATGACCAATGGGATTGTTTTCGTTCTCAACACTTGATCTTTTCTATCTAGAATCCGTACTGGATGCTCAACATATGTCATATCTTCTTGGACTTTCAATGGTTCTGGATCAAGAATATGACTCAAATTCGACACATAACATCTAAGCATGGATACGTGGAATACATTATGAACATGTGACAACTCTTGTGGCAAATTCAATCTATAGGCTACTAGTCCCATCTTTTTAAGAATTAGGAAGGTCCAACATATCTTGGACTTAACTTACCCTTTATACCAAATCGAGTAATGCCCTTTAAAGGTTAAACCTTCAGGAACACATAATCACCAACCTCAAATTCTAATGGTCTTTTACCTGTATCTGCATAACTTTTGTAGCGACTTTGTGTCACTTGCAACCGTTGCTTAATCAACTTAACTTTATCGGTGGTGCTTTGTACAATTTTTGGCCCTAGAAGTTGCTTTTCCCCAACCTCTGTCCAACACATAGGCGATCTATATTTCTGACCATACAATGCCTCAAAAGGCACCATTCCAATGCTTGTCTTGAAACTATTATTGTAAGAAAACTCAATTAGTAACAAGTGAGTTTCCCAATCAGTTTTGAAATCCATAACATGGACTCTAAGCATATCCTTTAGAATCTTATTAACACATTCCGACTGTCCGTCAGTTTGCGGGTGAAATGTTGTGCTAAAATGCAAAGCTATCCCCATTGCTCTTTGTAATCCTTCCCAGAACCTGGACACAAAATGTGTATCACGATTCGAAATAATAGATACCGGTGCCCCGTTCAATCTTATAATCTCTTTAACATAAAGTTCTGCTAACTTCGTCAGTTCTATGGTCTTTATCGATCGGCAAAAAGGGGGATGATTTAGTTAACAGTCAACAATTACCCAAATGATATCATTAGATCTAGGAGACCTCGGCAACCCAGACACAAAATCCATCGTAATGTGCTCCCATTTCCATTCCGGTATTTCCAATGGTTGTATCTCCCCAGTGGGTCGTTGATGCTCAAGCTTTACCAATTGACATGTCATACATTTGGCTACATACTCAGCAACTTCACTTTTCATTCCACTCCACCAATAGACCTCCCTCAAATCTCTATACATCTTTGTACTTCCCGAATGCACAGAATACCGAGTACTATGAGCTTCTTCCAAAATTCTTCTTTTTATATTGCCAATATTAGGCATACATAATCGATTAATGTACCATAACACCCCATTATGCAAACTAAACTCCGGCAGCTTACCTTCAGGTCATTCATCTACAACTTTCTTCAAGTTTGGATCCAAGAGTTGATTTATTTTAATCTTTACAATCAAGTCAGGTTGTGCTATAATTGCTGCCATCAATCTGCCTTCAACTCTAGGAATAACTTTCAATTCCAGTCATTCAAACTCTTTCACCAACCCTTCATGTGCCGTCAAAACACATGCTAAACTTTCTGTTGATTTTTGACTCAAAGCATCGGCGACCACATTCGCCTTACCCGGATGAAATTAAATTTTCAGATCGTAGTCCTTCATTGACTCCAACCATCTTCGTTGTTGCATATTCAAATCCTTCTGAGCAACCAAATACTTTAGGCTCTTGTGGTCAGTGAAAATTTCACAAATTTTCCCGTACAAGTAATATTGCCAAATCTTTAAAGCAAAAATTACCGCAGCAAGTTCCAAATCATGGGTTGGATAATTCTTCTCATGGCTTCTTAATAGCCTTGAAGCATATGCTATCACCTTGCCCCCTGCATAAGAACACATCCAAAGCCTTGATGAGAAGCGTCACTATAGATGCTAAATCCTTTGGTGCCTGTCGGAGTTACAAGTATTGGAGCAGAAGTTAACTTACTCTTCAATGTCTAGAAGCATTCCTCACATTCTTTTCCCATTCAAATGGAACATCTTTTCACATCAATGTTGTCATCGGAATCCCAATCTTCGAGAAATCTCGAACAAACCTCCTACAATATCCAGCCAATCCCAAAAAACTACAGATTTCTGACACATTGGTTGGACTCGCCCAATTAATAACGGGTTCTATTTTTTGTGGATCAACTGACACTCCGTCTTTAAAAATTACATGACCAAGAAAGGTAACACTTGACAACCAGAATTCACTTTTCTTTAATTTTTCGAACAACTACTTTTCTTGAAGTCGTTGCAATACCATTCTCAAATGCTTATCATGTTCTTCTAGACTTTATAAGTAAATAAGAATATCATCTATAAAAACAATGACAAATTCATCAAGGTACATTTTAAAGACCCTATTCATTAAGTCCATAAACGCAGCTGTAGGTAGATAATCACCTGGCCATATCTGTACTTAGCAATCTGGATTACTTTATTGCATATTTCGTACAATCTCGATTAGAATTGTATTACATTTACAGTTGGGAGACAAATAAATCGAAGAAATTAAAATTGAAGAAAAGTTTAAATTTTTATTTTTCAAACTGTTAAGAAAGTTTTAAGAAATTTTTCTGAACTTAATTGGTAGAACAACTTTGAATAGTCATTTCTCTTTCGCTGTTATCAAGCAATGATACATTTATATTAATCTCATCTTTTTATGGATTAAGTTCACGCATTTCTCTAATTCCACTAGGATGATAACAGTTGTTGACTGTTCATGTATCTAACATCCTATTGCACTAGTTGGTAGCTATGTTGAAAACCTAATAAAGAATTAATACGACTATTGGGCTGAAAGAACGAGTAGTGGAAACTGTTAACCCTTAGGGAGTTTTTTTGAGCCAACCTTTATTTCTGAGGGAATTTTCATATAAAATCGTAGTGTTTTTCTTGAATACACGTATTAAAATTCGTTGAATAGTCTCTAATTCTTCATTTTGGCTGCTTATTAGAGGAGAACGTTCAGGATTTGCCAACTTAACTCAATGAACATTGAAGTGTTAAAAACTAAGAAGTTGAGAAAATGATTTAAGCCATCGTTATTCGCTCTTTACCTTTCCATATACCTGTATCAACATTCCGGAATATGCGTTGTTCTCAACTCCACACCTAGTAAATACTGCCAAGTCTATTATGAAAATCCAAATCCCTAATCTTACGCGTTGACTTCAATGAACCCCATTGCACATCTAATGTGATTAAATTGTTGAAGTGTGTGACGAGGAGGGAGTGAATGTGGGAGGGACTGCATAAAAGAGAAAAGAAAAGACGAAGGAGTCCAGGTTAAAAAAAAAAAAAACATATATGAGAATAGAGGATGGTTGGAATAGAGTGAAGTAAAATTGCTAAACTCAATCACATGCTAAAGATGTGCGATTCTTACCCCTCTCATTTCTGTCCTACTATATAAAAACCGAAAAGTCAAAGATGCGCGGATCATTTCCTCTCGTTCTCCCGTTCGGTACCCGCGTTGGTTATTCAATAACCATAACAAAAAACATATTTTAGTTTAAGCTTTTGTTTAGTGAGGGAACTAATCATGCTATTGGAATGCTTAATATGTAAATGCAACAATTATCATAAACAATAATATAACGATCTCTGGAAAGTCAAGTCATTCCAGCCATGACCCCCGAATCTTTCTCACCTTTAGGCGCATATAGCGCATCACACATTCTCTTGTCACCCCGAAGGAGTCACCGGCATTCCATTGTGGTCGTCAACACGCCCCACTCATTGAGTGCTTATTGTCCCTTACATATGGGACCTATAAATGGTGACCACTACATGACTTTCGTTTGATCCATATAAGCACATAAGCAACTTTAACATATGATCATAGCAATTTCACATTATTGACATGCTTTTTACCCAAATTCATCAACATATACATACATAAGCATCAATTAAGCAACTACTAACAACAATTAACACATGAACATAAAAAAAACACCCAATTTTCGGATTAGAACACTCACCTCTTCGATTTACTAGCGTTTAAGATCCTAGAATCCAAATTTAAGCTAGATTCAACCCAACTCTTGCTCTAGGATTAATCCTACATAGTTTGGTACCATAAACATCGTCTATCAAGAACAGTCGCCCAATAAACATTGCTGAAAATGAAAATAAAAGACATCCATGCGATCCCCTTACCTCCACGAGTCCAAATATGGTCTTGGTTCGAAAATCCGACGCCGGACGACGAAGAAACGACAGTGAACGTCTCGTGGATTTCCGTCGCGGACTCGTGAGCTCTCGTTCTCTCCTAAACTCAATTCCTACTGTGTTTTACAAGCATGAAACATATATGCATCTCGTGCATATGTGTTGTCTCATGTGACTTTCCTTAATTCCATTTACCTCCCCCCAATTTCCTTAAGTATTACTATGAAACCCTTATGTTAATTATGTTAACTACCCATTTTTTCAAAAAGGATTTAATCTAAGTCCCGCATGGGTCCCAAACGTGGTCCCACATAAAATATGAGGTTGTTATTAAACCTACTAATTATTAATTTTATTCAAATACGCCCTCACATGGGTATCCAAATTTGTCCCCTTAGCCAATCATATGATATAATAATATTTTTAAACATTTAGACAAGTATTCATCTAAGCATATAATGACATCAAATGCATATATTTTAATTAGACCCTCGTTGGGCCCCATATTTATACCAGTCCTGCCTTTTACAGAACTTTCATTTGTGCCTGCATTTGAGAACCTTTTCACATGTGGGTTCATAACCCCACCTTAAATCACCACATGCATTAATTATCTTTAATTAACACGTATTATCATCACATTAATCTTCTTTTTCGGGTACGGGTGTTACATTCCATGTCCAAACTCACTATATATGAGTGAAACACCAAGCTACAAGTCCAATATCTCAATGACTATCTATAGACACTCCATTTTTTCAGCTAACAGATTTAGGAGTCCACAAGCATGTCAAACCTCAATGATTAGAAAGATCGGATTGGCCCAGAATCTCAGAAAATGACCAAAATGCACTTAACAACCCAAAACTTCTTGGATTGGCCCAGAATCTCATAAATAATTCGATGTCGTTAAAAAAAAGGATTTTAAAAGATTAATATTTGAAAACGTCAGCTTGCAGAGACCCCTAGAAGTCCCGGAAGTTCTCGGAAAGTCCCCGTTGACCAGTTTGACCAGGGTTTTGGTTTGACCAAAATCATTCGAATTTGCCCAAAAGTTTTGAGATCATCTTAAATTATGTTAAAAGTCTTAAAAAGTGTTTTAAAAGAAAATCAGACGAAAACGTCAGGCTCCGGAGGCTCTCAGAACTTCCCAAAATTTCCTAGAAGTGCATGGTTTGACCAATTTGACTGCAGGTTTGACCAATTTGACTGCAAGTTTGACCAAAAGTCAAAATTTCCTTTTTGACATTGCAATATTTTTATCAAATACTAGAGATCAATAGCTTTCCAACGGTATATCGCACATAATTTTTGGATCTAAAATGAATTTGTTATGAATTTTTGAAGGTGAAAAATGCGATCAATTCGACTTTAATTACGAATACCGCAAAACATTACAAAGTAACCCAACTCCAAACTATTTTTTATGGATATTAGACATCAATACCTTTCCAACAATATATCACAATCTTAAATTAGATTTTGTTTGAATGTTTTGTTAATTTCAGACGAAATAGGGTCATTTTGCGAATTTTGGGAGTTCTGGGGGCCTAAATTCTAAATCTGGTCAACTGAGGGGTTGTCTGCTATGGCCGCACTAGCCCACTGTCACATCGGTAGTGGCTAAGTGCCACGGAAGCACTCTGAGTGTTTTTCAATTTTTTTTTGTAATTTTTAGTTAATTTTTGGATTTTAATTCAAATTTCCAACAAATAAAACGATATAGTTTTGATATTCTGAACTTTATGGACCAATGAGAGACTTTTTCTAATCCCAATTACCTCCCCAAATTGGCCTATAAATGAGAACCATTTGCTTCCATTTGGGGAAGAACTTGGAAGATATTAGAGAGAGATATAGAGAGTTAGGGAGTAATAGAGAGAGGAATAGAGATTTTCTTCTTTAAAATCCAATCCAAATGTAAGTTTCATTTAGTTTTCTCAAAAAAAAAACTTGTGTTTTCAAGATTTCAATCCATTTTATTTACATTCTTTGAGTTTTCAATGAGTTAGAGAGATGAACACACATATATACACATATATGAGAGGTTGAATGCTTGTTGTTCCACCATTGATAAACTATTGATTATATGCTTGTTTCTCTTTCCTAATCCCATTTCTTTTTATTTTTATCATACTTGCATTTCCCCTTCTCAACCCTATTTCTATTTTGGTTTCTTTACATCCTAGCATAATTTCTTCTCAACCCCCTGGGGATATCGCAATTTTTCCTACCCACACCTTTTCTTTTAAAGTTCTTTTAAATTTCAAATTCAAAACAAATGAGTCGCCACTTAATTTTTAAAAAGAAAATTAAGAAACCATTTTAAAGCAAACTGATCTTTTTAGAAACCAGAGATTAACTAGGTCCGGGGATTATGGAATGAGAGAGGAAGGAGCCCATCGGACTAAAACACCCTCTCTCATCCTATCTTGCGATAGGCCTCTACTCAACATCCTTTTAATCGAATTATTAATTTAAATGTGCCCTCAACAAATATATATGTATATGTGTACATTACACAAATATGTCAAAATGGTGTAAAATTACCAATTTACAAAATATCATTCAAAAGCTACGTAATTCAAGTAGCAAGCAATATGATATGCAATAAAGAACAAGAGAACTTACTCGGGATCCAGCCGCGAATATTAAACGTGCAATGCATGCGATTTAAATAAAAACTAGGAAAAGAGTCTCTAATCCATATATACAAGTAAAGCAAAACCTAATGTGGATACCGGGATTCCACCGCTTCGTTTGCTTTTGAAATTTGTTTGATTTTTGAATCAAGGAAAGAGAAAAAGTCTGTTGAAAATAGATACAGAGTCGCCACTTGGTCTTTAAGGAACCAAGAAACCTAATTTGACTCACCCAAACGGATAAAAGGCACCGATCCTTCATAACCAAAGAACTTGGCTCGGGGTTTTGGTATGAGAGAGGAAGGAGCCTTTGTCATGACTAAAACACCCTCAACTCGCCCCGTCTCTCGACGGGCCTCAATTAGCATCCAAATAATCATCTTATACTATGTATGGTTCGACAATTAATACTATGATAGTATATTTCATCACATAAGAATCTTGAAATTGAAAATCAAAAGATAAGATATCATTCATAAGATCTAAGTCAAATATCATACAATGTAAAGTGAAAATCACACAAATAAACTTAGGAAAAATCGTCTAATCATGTATCAAATAATCAAGACTTCCTAATATAATGGGGGCATGAATTGTTCTTGAAACAAATAAATCAAATAAAACAAAGATGCTTAGCAAGCTAAAATGATGCGTGTTATTCTTTGAGAAGAGAAGATCCCTCAACCCCCGGGACGGATGAGAAAGGATGATTAGATCGGGGGGAAGCATGAACGTGTGGTCATGATCATTCCTTATAACCTTCATAGCTTAGGAGTTACAAAACCCCAAATCTTTGCATGGATGCAATGTATGTATCTAAAATGTGCCAAGGTTGTAGTGTGCTTTGTGTTCATGGATTCCTAGAATGACTTAGAAGTCTAAAATGTGTATGAATGGATGAATGAAATCAACATGGGATATGTACAAATATAGTATAAACTACTTCCTAAGATATGAACTAATTTGGAATGCATATAAGCATCAAATCAAAGAATAAAAGTTAAAATGTGCTCGCTGTGAATAGTGGACAGAACAGTAACTAGATCTTTGGAAAATTGAAAAGAGGGGTTAAGAATGCTTTCATTGCATGATTTGTTATGGAGATGTTCCTTATTGTGTCTAGAATACAACCCAAAAATCCAATCTTTAATAACTATCACAGATTGAGAGAAATCATATGAACAATAGAGGTCACTCAGAAAAAGAGTCCGTACTGTCGACTGAAATGTTAAAATATCTTAGAAAATGAAAACGAATGATCTAGGGGCCCATTTTATACAGAAAGTTCCCTAAGACATGGAAGTTTAAGGGACAAATAAGTTGGGACCACCCCTTTTGGAAATGTGTTCTGAAAAAGAAGTAGGAAGTTAGCCAAGCTGCTGTGACAGCAGAGGCAGAATGTTTGGAAGGAATGTTTGGGTCCAAATGGACCATTTTCAAGTACTTCCAAGTCAAACCAAAAATCATGGGTGTTCTCCAATGAGTTAGGAAGACTTTCAAAGTGGCCTTGCATCTATATGTTGAGTATTGAGTTCTAGAGAAATCTTTGAACTCAGCTCACTCACTGTTTTGAAGATTTTGGGGAAAATAAGGTTTTCTTTCTTGAAATAAAAAATGAGAAGGATTGAGGGGGGTTTTGAAGTAGGGGTTTTGAAAGTGTATTTTCAATACTCAATAAAGATTACAACCACTTAGAATGCCAACATTCAACTCATCATCAAGAACCTCCAAGATTGTTGGAGAGACTTATTTTTATTTGAGCATAACTTCAATACACTTCAAGGAGACCTTGGAGGTATTGAAGTTATGATCATCATCTATCAAACATGTTTTTGAGGTCAAGAGCTACTATCCATAAGGATTCACTCACCCCAAACTTCATGTCATCATTTAGATGATGATGAACTAGTAAGAAAAATAAGAAAAATCAAAAAGAAATGAGGTGAGAAGAGATAAACAATGAATAAACAAGCAAGTATATAATGATCAATAGATGATATTCATGAAGTATTGAACTTGTAGCATGGTGTTTCACTCATATGTAATGATATTGGACATGGAAGAAGCTTCCACTCTCTTAAATGCTCACTAAAATGGTGGTTGGGTGTATTGAATGTTGAAGTAAATGGGAGTAATGAAGTAAAAACAAAGTTTAGAACTCACTTTTGTTTTGAAAATCAAAGAAGAAAGCTTCTTTTCTCTCTACTCTAACCTTATCTCTACACCTTTCTCTCCCAAACTTTCTCTAAACTTGCATTTTTACTCCCCCAAAATGAAGAGCAATGGGGGGTTTAAATAGGCCAACTTGGGGTGGTTTTGGGATTTAGAAAGTATTCCCATTGGCTCCAAACATCTGAAATCATAAAACTATGTCGTTTTGGTTTTTAATTAATCAAAATGGGACCACAAAACAAATTACAAAAATACACTGTTCTGGAGGGGAGTGCCACGGCGGTACTGGGCCAGTGCCGCGGCGGCACTGCTCCTCCTTCGTCCAGATAATGCTGTTTAGGCCCCCAGAGGTTCTGGTATTCGCGAAAAGGCCCTATTTCGTCCGAAATTCATAGAAAATGCATACGAACTCCAAATTGAGGTTGTGATATACCGTTGGAAAGGTAATGGAGTCTATTTTACATAAAAAATAGTTTGGGGATAGGTCACTTTGAAAATATTTGCGGTATTTGCGATAAAAGTTTATTTGATCGCCTTTTTCGCCTTCGGAAATTCAAAATAAATTCGTTTTAAATCCAGGAATTATGTGCGATATACCGTTGGAATGCTATTGACCTCTAGTATCCATGAAAAATGTTTAAAAATGTTCTGGTGCCCCGATTCCAAAGTCAAATCTTGGTCAAACTAGTCAAACCCGGGATTCCCGGGAAGTTCTGGGAACCTCCGGGAGCTCCCAGGAGCCGACGTTTTCACTCGATTCTCTTTTAGAACTCATTTTAATACTTTTCTAATGATTCCGGTGAACTCGGACATTTTTGGTCAAAGTTGGTCAAGCTCTGGTCAAACCTGGTCAAACTTTGGTCAAACCGATCAACTGGGACTTTCGGGGAACTTCCGGGACTTCCGGGGGTCTCTGGGAGCTGGAGCTGACGATTTCTTCCGGTTTTACTTAAAAAGTCATTTTATCATTTTTCTTACGACATAGCATGTTTTTAGAACTTTGGGACCAAATCTGGGAGTCTTCGGGCTTTCAGGGGCATTTTGGTCAATTTGAGCATTCTGAGAGATAGAGCTGACTTCCAGGAGTCCTTTTTTACGATCATTGTGAACCACCAAGCTATGGGTCTCCTAAATCCGATAGCCGACAAAATGGGGTGTCTACAGTTTGCCCCTCTTTGGCAGGAACTTGCGAGGCAACGCATGTCGCAAGCGAGTGCCAAAGTTTTGAAGAGACAGGACTTTTTGGAGGCTACAGATTTAGGATAAAAAGCATTGCAAAAGATGCAATGATGCTGAGGCTAGTGCTGGTCGCGCTCTGCGTGAGCTGCCTACGTATCCCAAGGGGAATCAGACCGGGACGTAGTTCGGGGTACAAAGGAATGAATCACATATGTACACACGCAACAACCAAGCGGATGCTATGCTATGAGTATGGTATGCAATGCGGGGATGTGATACGAGTTGTGTTATGAATCATATTATGCCTACTGTATGATCCTAGTATGTTGTAGGGTGTGCCACTCTGAGTGGGCTGGTGTCGTGCTGGTGCTTCTGACTATGATGCAGTTATTGACCCGAATAGGGATACCAAGATTTTAGAAGGCTCTGAGTCTAGGGGCAAACTTCTGAATTTTGGGAAGTGTGCTTCGTAAGAGAACGTAATTGGGTGTGGGGTCTTAGAGGACTATAATCGAAGATGCCTTTTGGCAAATAACCGACGGACACGGGGGCCCTGGAAATTAAGAGACGGACACAGAAGTCAAGGGATGATCGTGAAATCCTGAGATGTCACACGATGAACATGGAAGCCCCATGGCATATTTTGAATGAGAGCGATGACGATGTTAGAATCGAGATGATGAGTCGACAATGGACTACTGTGATTGAACTGACGGTGTATGAATCTGCTGAAGATTAATCTGAATCTGCTGGGGATGAAACGACTCTTTCTGGGATCTCTCTTCAACTGCTTCTTTTGATCGAAATTTGATTCATCAAGATCTTTTGGTGCTCAATCCAAAAGGGCCAGTCGGGGCCTCCGGGAGCTGGTATCTTTCTGCTTCTGTCCTCGGGGGATGATGCAGGGTTCTCGGGGAATCTCTTTTCTTGATCGAGAACCAGGACCCATCTCGAATCTCTCACAGTTGATTAAATTTTGCGGTGCTCAATCCAAGAGGGCCGGTCGGGGCCTCCGGGAGCTGATATCTTTCTGCTTCTGTCCTCGGGGGATGATGCAGGGTTCTCGGGGAATCTCTTTTCTTGATCGGGAACCAGGACCCATCTCTGAGTCTCTCACGGTTGATCAAATTTTGCGATGCTCAATCCAAGAGGGCCGGTTGGCGCCTCCGGGAGCCGGTATCTTTTTGCTTCTGTCCTCGGGGGATGATGCGGGGTTCTCGGGGAATCTCTTTTCTTGATCGGGAAACAGGACCCATCTCTAAATCTCTCACGGTTGATCAAATTTTGCGACGGTTGTTCTGAAATAGCCGATTCGGGTCCTCGGGAGTCAATTTTTCCCAGTTTCTGCCTGCTGGAGGTAGTTTTGACAACTTTTAACCTGCTTGGGATAAAACCTTACAAATCTTGATCGGAATGGGCCACCAGGGCTGATCGGGGCCAAAAAATAGGCTGAAAAAGGCCAAAACAGGTCAAAACGGAGCGAAAAGGAGCAAAACGGAGCAAAGCGGGGCCCGCAGGGAGTAGTGCCGCGACGGCACTGGGCCACTGCCGCGGCGACAGTTGGCCAGTGCCGCGGCGGCACTGGGTGACCGGACTCCATCTTTGAATATATCGGGTTTTTGAGCTTTTGAAGCTCATTCTTGGCCATTTTGGGGGTGTTTTTGGAGCCAAAAATCGCCAAAACACAGCTTGTGCACGCTCAGGTGAGTAATCCTACCCCGTAGTTGGAATTTTAATTGGTGTTTTGGTTTGCTCAATTTTGCAAGAAGAAAGTTTAATTTTGACTTCCATTTTCTTTGTAGATCCATGGCTTCGAGCTCGAGGAGATCGTATAAGAAGGCCAAGGAACGGATGAAAGCCGAGATGCAAACCCCGGACTTGATTTTACGGGACCTCAACATCATCTTTCGGCTGCGGCTCTAGCGAGCTTGGTATGTGAAACCTTTGACATTTTAGGACTATTTCCATGTATTGTGCTAGTTTTGTGAGCCGTAGTGCGCACCTAGAGATCGTTAGAAGTTCGATTTGTGCTCAAATGTTGATTTTGTGAATTTGGACCTCGGGTCATGAATAGTGATTTTGTGCATTGCTTTTGTCGTCTCTGGTATTTGCAGGTGCCGGATGTAGCACTGAAGGGCCACGGTAGCCTCGCTCATGCTTTCCTGTGGTATACTCAACTCTCGCCCACCGTTAAGAGGATGGTCGATGACGCCGGGTTCAGAGGCTTTGTCCGTCTGGTTTCGAAGAGCAGCAATGATTTGGCACACTTTTATGCTTTGGCTGAGAGGTGGTGGGACACCACCAATACTTTCCACCTGCCGTTCGGCGAGATGACCATGACGCCCTTCGACTTCTCTATGATTACCAGTTTGACGGTAGGCGAAAAATACATGATTCTGGATTATTTCTATGAGATCGACCCTGAGGCTGTAGAGATGTTGATTGGGGTTGTTCCCCCCAATTTGGAGAGACACTGGTTTCCATGTGGATGGCTTTACCGGGTTTATGGCAGAGGGAATCATAACCTAAACAATTCCCAGCTTTTGAGGGTGTATCTTCTGTATGTCCTCGGCTGCTCGATCTTTGCGACTCGGAATGACCGGGTGAACTTGAGACTTCTCTCTTGCCTGGCGACCATCGACGAGATCCCTTCTTACGACTGGGGTGGTGCTGCCTTGGCCCATCTTTACAAGCACATGGGTGAGGTTTCCCGAGGTGATGTTAAATCCACGGAGGGATTTTGGCGAGCTTGGGAGGTATGTGCTGCATTTTGCTTTATATTCCTTGACTTGGCTTTTGATTTTTGTACTCTTTCTGACTTTCCTCCTTGTCTTTGCAGCTTTGGAGCTTCGAGTACCTGAAGATGTTAGCTCCATCCCCTGCAGATGAATCAGGCGAAGACGAGGATGGCATGGCTCCTGTGCCTCTGTTCCCACGAGGCTTGAGATGGAGGAGGGATGTTGTTAGGGTGACGAGCGGGGCCCACCGGATTGTTTTGCTCAAAAACTTCCTAACCGAGCTGACGATTGCTAGCGTCGATTGGACACCTTGGGAGCGTGTCGCCTATGCTGCCCTGGAGGAGATTCAAGCGGTCAAGCCTCTTTCCTCTTGCCGACTCTTGATGGAGAGTACCGAGTGCAGGCAGTGGTTTCTTGGTGAGAGAATGTCTCGGCAGGTGGTTGGTGGTTCCAGGTATCGGGTCCCTCATAATCCCCCTACGATGGATGCTAGTGACCTTTCTGGTGATGCCCTGCTGGCGGCCTTGGCTGGCACTGATGTTTGGGACCATTTCCTCTCTGAGACCGATTACGAGGCTTACCGTGGTCGTTTCCTGATGCCCAACTTCCCACTCCTGGAGGTGAGTTTTATGTTTTTGTTTTTATCCATTGCCTATGTTTTTTTATTTTTATTTTCTTAACTTGTTTTGTGCCTACAGCTTTGCGAGATGTATAGGAGACAGGCTCCTTCGACTTCTGATCCTATCCCTCCCTGGGATTGGACCGTCAACGTCCTAGGCGCTGATGGCAGTCCCCAAGTGATGGAGGTGCCGCGAGTCACATGTGGGTACCCTACTCAGCCAGCGGGCGTTCTCAATGTTCATTGGAGTTACGCTGAGGAGGGTCACGCCTTGGCGGCTAGCCTACGGTCCTTGGTCCTTACACGAGACCATCGGGTATGTCTCTAATTTTGTGCTTTCTTAAGATCATGAGGTACTAACCCTGGATTTTACCCTTGACAGATGGATGGCATGCGGTAGTTTGCTGCCAATCAGATGGCGTCTTTGGTAAGTCCCTGACTCGACTCTGTTTTTGTATTTTTTTGTTGTTCCCCTAATGATTGCCTTTATTTTATTTTTGTGTGCAGTACCGGGGAGGCGGAGCTGGCTCATCAAGGATTGGTCCAAGGTGCAGGGGCGGTAGGAGGAGGCCGTCACTGACATACACTCCGGGCGGTCCGACGGAGGACGAAGAAGAGGAGGACTGAGGCTGCCCCTCAAGCGAGGACTTTGCTTTATTATTATTATTATTATCAATTTTTTATTTTTTTTTATGTCTTCGATCGGGTTGTACTGGTGATGTGACTGTTTGGACAGTGTAGGATGATGTGTGGAACATTTTGTGACCTTTAACAAATTATTATGATGTTTTGCCTTTTAGGCCGGATAGCTTTCGGTTTGGAGGCGCGGTTGTGTGCTTGTTTTAGTTGATGATGATACATGTGCACTGTGATTGTTGGGTGTTACTGCGATGGGCAGTTTTGTAATAGTGAGTATTTTTGCCTTGCAGGTGGGATAGTCCGTGAAACGGGGAGGTGCTGCCGAAATTTTGAATATTCCTAGAGCCGCGACCGAAAACATGGCTTTGTATGATCCCGCTCAGCTCACAGCTTGGCTAAACATCACGGATGGTGTGGAACGGATCAACCTCTTTAGCTACGGCCTGACCGAGCTATTCTCTCTTTGCCAGATGACCCTGAACACTGAGTTTTTGCGCCCTGCCATTGCTCATTGGGACCTGGTGAACCATGTCTTCAATTTCAATGGCTTGGAGATATGCCCCTTATTTGAGGAGTTCTGTGCCATCCTCGGCTATGATTCTGATTTGGACCTGATTCTCCCTTCTGTTGATACCCTCAGCCCTACGCGAGGCTTGGCTGAGTATCTGAATTGTTCCATCACTGTTTCCCGCCGGCTGCTTCAAGGTGAGGTTCTCGACATTGCTTCCATAATTGCTCGATATGCCAGTCTTGGGAATCCCAGCGTGTATGATGCTACTCGTGGGGCTGCTCTGATTCTATGTATGACTTCATAATTCTTATTTTCGAGCACTTCTAGCGACTTAGTGCATGTATGTCTCGGGCTGAAGGCAGGTAAGAACCCCATGGCCATGGTTTTGGCCGAGACCCTGAATGGTTTGGATCGTGCTTCAAGCCAGGGAATGCTTCTACTTTCTGGGGAGCCTCTGGTGTTACAGGCTTGGCTCTACGAGCGTCTTCAGTTTTGGACCGGTAATGTGCCGCCAGTCTATTTTCGCAGAGCTTTGCTTCATACTCATTTTACTTTTGCTGATTGGGTGGGTATGATGGGCGCCTTATCTGAGGCTGACATTTGCTGGATTGTGAGGCGTTGGGGCATTTATGCTGTGACCACCAGTCTTGGGGATTTTCAGAGGGTGTGGCTGATGGGACTGAGAGAGACCTCCTTCTATCATCCTCGTCGATTGGCCAGACAGTATGGGCAAGTTCAAGAGATCCCCCGGGGGTTTACTGAGAGGGTCTTTGCTTCCAGAGTTAGAGCCACTACCATTGCTGCTTTCATCAGGGGCTGGGCCAGCCGTGCAAGGGCCTATTTCTAAAGACCTTTGAAGAAATAGAAGACACAAAGATAAAACTAGACCTGACTGATTCTGCTCATTCCTCCCAGTGTCTTTGAACATGTGTGATTGCTTTTCGAAAGACTTTTTATTTTTTTTTTATCTTTCCTGCTTATGTAATATTCAGAGTTTGTTTATCGGTGAACCTTGGTTACTTTGGGAATCTCATTCTATGCATTTTAGCTTTAAAAACATTTTGCAATCGAGATTTCAATTAGATGTTGATTTTGGTACTTGCTTGGGCATGCTAGGACGATTAGAGGCAAACGAGGCGGGTGGCCGAAGTTTGCCCCTAGTTTGGGACATATACGGTTGTGAGGCAAACGAGGTAGATGACCGACGTTTGCCCCTAGTTTAGAAGAGGTTCAGGCGAACGAGGCGAGTTGCCGAGTTTGCCCCTAGTGTGGAGGGTTATTTCGGGGTTATGGTAAGGACCGCGACTTTATTCTCTCAAATGCTCATAATTTTTGCCTAAGCACCAGTGAGGTGACTTAGCGAGCTCTTTTCTCTCTTTTGTTATTGCTCACTTTGGATTTTAGCTCTAATTTTTGCCTAGGCGTCCTTTCGGATTTTCGACCTAGCGAGCCATCCTTTTTTTGAAAGTCTGCCTACGTACCCCCGAGCGGGGATCAGGTCCAACGTAGTTCGGGCCGAAGCTTGAAAGAAATTGGGTTGTGGGTAGAGCGACCGAACCGATGTGGTTGCCTACGTATCCCCGAGTGGGAATCAGGTCAAGCGTAGTTCAGGGCAAAGCTTGAAAGAAAATGGTTATTTTTGTTGGTGGAGCGACCGAACCGATGTGGTTGCCTACGTATCCCCGAGCGGGAATCAGGTCGAGCGTAGTTCAGGGCAAGGCTTGAAAGAAAAGGTTATTGAATAGTCAAGCATAGTACTTTTTGAGACGATCCATGTTGATTGGTTCTTTGAATTCGACACCATCGAGGTCCATGAGATAAGTTGCTCCTCCGGAAAGAACAGCCTTGACGATGTAAGGGCCGACCCATTTAGGTTTAAACTTCCCACGGGGATCAAAGATCGGAGCTCGCAACTCCTTAAGGACAAGGTCACCCTTGACAATCTTCCTCGGACGAACCTTTTTGTTGAAAGCACGGGCTATCCTCTTTTGGTAGATTCGAACATGGTCGACTGCCGCTAGGCGCTTTTCATCTATGAGGGCCAATTCTTCATACCTTTCCCTCAACCAATCTGATTCCGAAATTTCACACTCTGCCATCACGCGTAGGGACGGTAATTCTATCTCGACCGGAAGTACCGCTTCCATCCCATACACTAGTGAGTAAGGGGTTGCTCCTGTGGACGTCCTTATCAAGGTTCTGTATCCCTAAAGTGCGAACGGTAGCTTTTCATGCCAGTCTTTGTAAGTATCGGCTGATTTCTGCAGTATGGCCTTAACATTCTTGTTTGCAGGTTTGACTGCCCCATTAGTTTGTGGTCTGTACGGTGATGACTTATGATAAGTGATTTTGTATTCCTCGAACAGATCCCTGACTTCTGCCTTGAAATGACTTCCGTTATCCGAAATAATCTCATGGGGAACTCCATAACGGCATATGAGATTTCTCTTGATGAATTTGGCCACTTCCTTGGCTCCTAACTTGGTGTAGGATGCAGCTTCTACCCATTTTGTGAAGTAGTCTATGGCCACCAGAATGTATCGATTTCCATTTGAAGCTTTCGGAGTGATTTCACCGATAATATCAATTCCCCAGGTGGAGAATGGCCAAGGTGAGGTCATGCTGTATAGAAGGGATGGTGGTACATGCATTATGTTTGCATGGATCTGGCACTTGTGACACTTTCTCACGTATTCGCAACAATCTTTCTCCTGTTGTCCAGTAGTACCCTTGTCTTACGATTTTCTTGGCCAGCATGTGACCGTTCATGTGCGGGCCGCATACCCCCTCGTGTATTTCCTCCATCATTCTTCTGGAGCTTTTCCCAAACAAGCAAGTCAGGTTGTGACTGTTGTATCCTTTCTTCAGTAGTTTCCCACCGCAAATGATGAATTGCGCTGAGAATCTTTGAATGGCCCTTTTGTCTTTTTCGGTAGATTCTTGGGGGTACGTTCCATTTTCTAGGAAGTTCCAGACATCCTGATACCACGGTGTTTCATTCTCTTCTGCTTCGATTGTGGCGATCATGTTGAACGAAGGCTCGTAGCTTTGCTCAATTACCAAAGGCATCATCCTGACTCCCACATGAATTTTGATCATGGAGGCTAAGGTAGCCAATGAATCAGCTAGTTGGTTCTCTTCCCTAGGCAAGTAGAAGAATGTTATGCTCTTAAAGTGCTTCTTGAGTCCATCGAGATGGTCATGGTAGGGCTTCAACCTCTCTTCCTTCACCTTCCATTCCCCTCTGGCTTGTGACACGATGAGATTCAAATCTCCGAAGACATCTAGCTTTTGAATTCTCAATTCTATGGCCGCTTCTATCCCCAGAATGCACGCTTCATATTCAGCAGTGTTGTTGGTGGAGTTATAATTGAGCTTAACTGCCAGTGGGGTGTGGTCCCCGTTTGGTGATACTAGGATTATTCCTACTCCGTAGCCTTTCATGTTGGCTGCTCCATCAAAGTACAACTTCCATTGTTCTTCCTTGATTTCCATGATATTTTCGTCCGGGAATGGGAAGTCTCCACTTTCTTCGGAGTCAATGGCGTGTTCCGCAAGATGCTCAGCCACGGTTCTCCCTTTTACCGATTTGCTTGTAACATACTTGATATCGAATTCGGATAGTAGAAGTAACCAACGGGATATACGACGGGTCAGGGCAGGTTTTTCGAGGAGGTATTTTAGAGAATCCATGCAGGATATGAGTACAACCGGGAAGGCCAGCATGTAGTGCCTTAGTCGGAGAGTGCACCAAACTAAGGCCCAACACGTTTTTTCAATGGTAGAGTAGTTGAGCTCATACCCAGTCATCCTCTTGCTGAGGTAGTATATGGCTTTTTTAGAGTGGCTTTCTTCTCCTTCTTGGGCCAGCATGCAACCCCATGGCATTTTCGGAGACGGATAGGTAAAGGAATAAGGGCTTATGAGGCGTTGGTGGTGAAAGGACAGGCGAATTTTGAAGGTAAGCTTTTATTTTGTCGAAAGCGGCTTGGCATTTAGGAGGTCTAGGAGTGGTATTACTTACCAATCCAATTTATTCTGCCTTTTTGTTGGGATTGGTTCTTGGTTATCCCATTGGAACTTCTCCCCTTTTCTCAACAATCGGAACAGAGGATCGCACGTAGTTGTGTGTTTGGAAATGAAGCGGCTGATGAATTGGATTCTTCCGAGGAACCCCCTTACCTCTTTTTCATTCCGTGGTGGTGTCATTTCCAGGATTGCCTTGATCTTGGAGGGATCCACCTCTATCCCCCTTTGTGTGATGAGGAAACCCAGGAGTTTACCGGAGGTCACACCGAAAGTGCATTTCTTTGGATTCAACCTCATCTTGTACTTACACAACCTTTCAAAAAACTTTTCTAATGCCACTAGGTGTCCTTCTCTATCGTTGGACTTCACGATCATGTCGTCTACGTAAACTTCTACTTCCTTGTGAATCATGTCATGCAGCAGAGTGGTGGCAGCTCTTTGGTAGGTTACCCCAGCATTCTTGAGTCCGAAAGGCATTACTCTATAACAGTAGGTCCCCCAGGGGGTGGTGAATGTCGTCTTTTCCCGATCTTCTGGTGCCATAAGAATCTGATTATACCCTGAGAAACCATCCATGAATGATAGTAGCTCATGTCTTGCGGTGTTATCTACCAAAATGTCAATGTGGGGAAGCGGGAAGTCATCCTTGGGACTGGCCTTGTTTAGATCACGGAAGTCGACGCACACACGAACTTTTCCATCCTTCTTTGGGACTGGCATGATATTGGCAACCCACTCCGGATATTCGGTGACAATGATGAATCCCGCCTTGAATTGCTTTTCCACTTCTTCCTTGACCTTGAGTGCCCACTCCGGCCTCATGCGCCTCAGTTTCTGTTTGACACGTTTTGAATTAGGGAGGAAGGGAATATGATGTTGGACAATGTCGGGATCGACCCCAGGCATGTCTTCGTAAGACCAAGCGAAAATATTTTTGAATTCTTTTAGCAAGAGGGTTAATTTTTCTTTTTCTTCTTTATTAAGAGTTGAGCCAATTTGCACAATTTGGGGATTATCTGTTTCACCTAGGTTAACTGATAAAGTATCTTCGATTATTTCATAAGCAGGTGGTTTTTCAATTAGTTGCTTAAGTTCAATTGGGAGATCCTCGGAGGGATCTGTGCATTCACAAGTATTAGACACAGAGGAGTAAGCAGAATCGTCTTTCATTTCATTCATGATAGGTGAAGTGACTACATTGGACAGTGGTGGGCTTACAGCAGCCGACTCTGATACAGACTCGATAATCGGCAATACAGACTCTGGGGGAATAGGGGATAGGGAGACACAGACAGATGACTCTACAGCCTGGTTGCTCAGATCCTCCTCAGTTGGCTTGATCTGATCATCTTGGCTCTTGGCCCTCTTTTCTTCCTTCTTCTCAGCGGATTCCTCCCACATTTTCTCGATGGCTTCAGTGTCAAGGTATTTCAACCAGTCTTCCTCCGGGATTTTCTCAATTTCTTCGGGATAGAACGGATCTTGATATGGAGGCCTCTCGCAGTCAGTGAAGATTTCGAGCCCGGGGTGCCTTTTCCCAGTGGTTTGATGGATCCAGGGTTCGGGGAACCCGAAGTAAGGTAAGTCATCCCCCTCTTTGATGAATTGTCCATTCAAGGTCTTGCGGTATGGTGGGAGACCCCTTACCCTTTACTTCCATGGCCTCTGTAGCTCGATGTCTTCTTCAGTGGGCTTGTATACTAGCCCAAAGGTACCTTGCTGTCCTTTGATCTGAGGGAACTCTCGAATCCCTTGCTGGCGCTGGCCCAATCCCATTCCAGGGAAGTAGTTCATTTTGCGAACGATGTTGACAACCGCAGAGTGGATCTCAGGGAACCTGTCTTCATCATTGATCATGTGGACTTCTTCCATGAAGAATCCCCCAATTTCTCCTTCTTCTAACTCAGGTATTTGGATTTCAAAGACGGGAGCGTAGTTCGGGAAAGCTTCATTACCCCAACTATTACCGAGGATGATTTTCACTTCCTTCTCATGGATGTACTTGATCATTTGATGCACAGTGGACGATACGGCTTTGATGACATGCAACCAGGGCTTTCCAATCAGCAAGTTTAAAGAGGCAGGTATGTCCATGACCTGAAAGACTTCGGTGCTCACCAAAGATCCTACCCGGATTTGGAGAGAAACGGTTCCCATCACATTTCTCCTGGTGTTATCATAGGCCCTCACAGATTGCACAGATGGTGTGATGTCAAGGACATTGACCCCTAAGGCGGTGGCAGTCCTTAGGGCACAAACATTTAAGGCTGAGCCCGTATCGACTAGACAGAACGGCACCTGTTGTCCCTTACATCCCACGATGATATATAATGCCTTGTTATGTGCGGATCCCTCTGGTGGCAGGTCCTCATCAGAAAATGTAATGATTGGGTCGGGGGTAAGTGCGCCCAAGAAAGCTACCATATCCTCCGGCGCGGTGTCGATGGGGACCTCTATTCCAGCCAAAGCATTCAACACGGCTTGCCTATGCTTATAGGATGTTACCATGATGTCCCACATTGAGAGATGTGCTTGGGTTTTCTTCAGCTATTTTATCAATTCATTATCCTCTTCGATGATCTCATCCATCTTACCCTTTCCCTTGTCTTTAACTGGACCCTTCTCGATGGCTTCAGTAGTAGGCTGCAGAGGCTGGTAGTGACGGCCTGACCTGGTCAGGTGATCAATTTTAGCAGGAGTAGGCCCTTCTACAGTCCCATCCTTTTTGAACCAATCACAATCCGTTCCCACATATGGTTTCTCCGGCTCATCCCAGATAGAAGCATCACTTTCATCATTGGGATCATACCATTTGAGGTTTACCGCCCCCAGATCGTGCTCTTCCAGAAAGAACAAGTCTTGCTCATCGTCTAGCTGTTGCTGGCACTCGTCATTCTCCCCTTCAATCAGATGAATTCCCATAGAATCCGGGATGTCAATGAAAGGCAAGGGTTGTCCTAGGGGGGTGATATAAGTGGCAGGGTTGAAGGGTACGGGGCTGGACTCAATGAGGTTGACATTTTGGTGGTTTGGTAGAGGATTTTGGGTGATATGGGGCTGCTTTGGTGGCGGCTCAATGATGTTCTGGTCAATGAGATCTTGAATGTCATGGCAGAGGCGCACGCAATCATCAGTGTTGTGGCCCGGGGCTTGGTGGTAGGTGCACCGTTTGGACATATCGCAGTTTTGCGGGAGAGGGGTGTTTCGGGGTTGGAGATGGCCCTTTTTGAGGAGGCGGTCCAAAGCTGAGGAGAGAGAGATTTCTAACTTGGCAAAGTTGCGAGGGGGCCTCTTCTGAAAGGGGCGATTGGAGGGGTTTGCCTAGCTGGGGGGTTGGTACGGCCTAAGAGGGTACGCCATGGGTTGGCTGCTAAGGGCTTTGACATCCGGGGGATTCCGGGAGTAGTTAGGCCTTCTGGACTGACTCGGGGGCTCTTCCTTTTTTATCTTTCCTTCTCTGATAGCGTCTTCAATCCGGGTTCCGACTTCAAACAACTCCTCAAAGGTGGAGATGGACTGGTAGAATAATTTCTCATGGTAGAGGGGCTGCAGATTCCGGATGAGCATCCTTACCTGTTCTTTTTCAATTGGCCGGTGGGTCACTTGGGCTACCTTGTTCCTCCATCTGCTTAGAAATGCAGCGAAGGATTCATTGTTGTTTTGCCGGGTTGTTTCCAAATCCCTGATGGTGACATCCAGCTCTTGATTGTAGGAGTAATGATCGACGAAGACTCGAACGATGTCTTCCCACGCCCGGGTCTTGGAGGCTTCCAAGGTTAGGAACCATGATAGGGCGGACTTTGCAAGAGTTTGTGGGAACAACATCGCAATGTGTTCGTGGGTACAACCCATGGACTGGAAGATACTCATACATAGCTTCACATGACTTTTCGGATTCCCAGTTCCGTCAAAACGGTCGATGGCAGGCATCTTGAAATTCTCTGGCAGTTTCAGCTTGACAGGCTCGAAGAGGCCTTCCAGGTCTAGCATGTAATCATCGACCCCTTTGCTTTTTCTCAGTACGCTTTCTAGCTTATCGACCTTGTCCATTTTCTCTTGGAGCTTTTTCTCGTACGTGAACGGTGGGACCCCTTGAAACCAGTCTTCTTCCCTATTATTCTCATGCGGGGGAGGTTCAAATCCTGGTGGTGGAAACCCGGGTGGAGGTTGCGGCTGCTGCTGCTTTAGTTCTTCCATGAGCTTCAGAACTTGGGCTAGGCTGTCGGACTGCTGGCTTATGGTCGCTCCCAGTTCAGTAACCTTGTTTTCCAACTCTTCCCTATTCATGCTGAAGTAAGCTGTCGGACTGATTCTGATCAATCGATTATCCGAACTACTGACCCACGAAGAGGACCCTGACTGCTGACCTTGGGAATCTATACTGACCTGACAGAGTTTGAGAGGACTAGATTAGATCTTTGACAGTGATGACTTTAGACAGACAAAGACAGTGATGTGGACCGACTCGAGACAGTGCATGCAGATTGATGGGGAGTGGTGCATGTAAATGGGACAAGCATGCGGATGTAAGCCCTAATCTATATGATGCTTCTATTTCTAATAGATAGCAGTTAAACAAATAAGGTCATAACCATACAGAGTGTGCTAACCTTACTTTCCAGTATGACCACCAAGGGATAACAGGGATTTCTGGGATACTTCGGGTAATTTTGGACAGAGTTTCTGGGAGAAACTGGTCAACATGGTTATATCTGGGGTATCTGGACAGAGTTTCTGGGAGAAACTGGTTAACGTGGTCATGTCTGAGATATCTGAACAGAGTTTCTAGGAGAAACTGGTTAATATGGTTATATCTGGGATATCTGGATAGAGTTTCTGGGAGAAACTAGTTAATATGGTTATATCTGGGATATCTGGACAGAGTTTCTGGGAGAAACTGGTTAATATGGTTATATCTGGGATATCTGGACAGAATTTCTGGGAGAAACTGGTTAATATAGTTATATCTGTGATATCTGGACAGAGTTTCTGGGAGAAACTGGTTAACATGGTGATAGTGATCATACCGTCTAGCAGGTTTTCATACTCCTATGTCTTAGGATTGATAAACAAGGTTTGCGGTGTATATCTTCGTGAGCATGGAGCAGATATCCTTGTCATGGTGCCTAGGCAGGTCAACTCAATGTGATCACATGTGAGTGATTACCTTGGGGATCATAAGAAAGAGGTTCTGTTCTATGCCACATAAGCGTCTACATCGCTCAGGTAATCCCATGAGGGCATACAACAGTTATATCATATTGTCCTATCTGAAAAGATAAATGAACAATCCTATGAAAGGTTCTACAGGAATCTATATGCAAAGGCTGGGTTTAGTCAAAGAGGGTCCGTTGACGAGAGTTCCAATATACCGTCAAGGAGACAGTACGGAGGTTTTTACTCTTTTTTATATACCTTGGAAGGTACAGTATCAACGGTGACTTGTGCCCTGGTACAGCAAGACCTGAACAATGTCAGCGCCGCGTTTCAGACACAATCGGAGGGGAAAATGCAAGACTGCAATGCGGTGAACCAAACACAGTAAAAAGGTGATTTTAAGGATGCTTCTTATGAGTCAAACCTCTGTATTATTTTGTTTTAAAATAAAAATCCCCAGCAGAGTCGCCAGATTGTGGATACCGGGATTCCACCGCTTCGTTTGCTTTTGAAATTTGTTTGATTTTTGAATCAAGGAAAGAGAAAAAGTCTGTTGAAAACAGATACAGAGTCGCCACTTGGTCTTTAAGGAACCAAGAAAGCTAATTTGACTCACCCAAACGGATAAAGGGCACCGGCCCTTCATAACCAAAGAACTTGGCTCGGGGTTTTGGCACGAGAGAGGAAGGAGCCTTTGTCATGACTAAAACACCCTCAACTCGCCCCGTCTCTCGACGGGCCTCAATTAGCATCCAAATAATCATCTTATACTATGTATGGTTCGGCAATTAATACTATGATAGTATATTGCATCACATAAGAATCTTGAAATTAAAAATCAAAAGATAAGATATCATTCATAAGATCTAAGTCAAATATCATACAATGTAAAGTGAAAATCACACAAATAAACTTAGGAAAAATCGTCTAATCATGTATCAAATAATCAAGATTTCCTAATCTAAAGGGGGCATGAATTGTTCTTGAAACAAATAAATCAAAGAAAACAAAGATGCTTAGCAAGCTAAAATGATGCGTGTTATTCTTTGAGAAGAGAAGATCTCTCAACCCCCGGGACGGATGAGAAAGGATGATTAGATCGGGGGAAAGCATGAACGTGTGGTCATGATCATTCCTTATAACCTTCATAGCTTAGGAGTTACAAAACCTCAAATCTTTGCATGGATGCAATGTATGTATCTAAAATGTGCCAAGGTTGTAGTGTGCTTTGTGTTCATGGATTCCTAGAATGACTTAGAAGTCTAAAATGTGTATGAATGGATGAATGAAATCAACATGGGATATGTACAAATATAGTATGAACTACTTCCTAAGATATGAACTAATTTGGAATGCATATAAGCATCAAATCAAAGAATAAAAGTTAAAATGTGCTTGCTGTGAATAGTGGACAGAACAGTAACTAGATCTTTGGAAAATTGAAAAGAGGGGTTAGGAATGCTTTCAATGCATGATATTTTATGGAGATGTTCCTTATTGTGCCTAGAATACAACCCAAAAAGCCAATCTTTAATAACTATCACAGATTGAGAGAAATCATATGAACAATAGAGGTCACTCAGAAAAAGAGTCCGTACTGTCGACTGAAATATTAAAAAATCTTAGAAAATGAAAACGAATGATCTAGGGGCCCATTTTATACAGAACGTTCCTTAAGACATGGAAGTTTAAGGGACAAATAAGTTGGGACCACCCCTTTTGGAAATGTGTTCTGAAAAAGAAGTAGGAAGTTAGCCAAGCTGCTGTGACAGCAGAGGCAGAATGTTTGGAAGGAATGTTTGGGTCCAAATGGACCATTTTCAAGTACTTCCAAGTCAAACCAAAAATCATGGGTGTTCTCCAATGAGTTAGGAAGACTTTGCAAGTGGCCTTGCATCTATATGTTGAGTATTGAGTTCTAGAGAAATCTTTGAACTCAGCTCACTCACTGTTTTGACTCACTGTTTTGAAGATTTTGGGGAAAATAAGGTTTTCTTTCTTGAAATCAAAAATGAGAAGGATTGAGGGGGGTTTTGAAGTAGGGGTTTTGAAAGTGTATTTTCAATGCTCAATAAATATTACAACCACTTAAAATGCCAACATTCAACTCATCATCAAGAACCTCCAAGATTGTTGGAGAGACTTATTTTTATTTGAGCCTAACTTCAATACACTTCAAGGAGACCTTGGAGGTATTGAAGTTATGATCATCATCTATCAAACATGTTTTTGAGGTCAAGAGCTACTATCCATAAGGATTCACTCACCCCAAACTTCATGTCATCATTTAGATGATGATGAACTAGTAAGAAAAATAAGAAAAATCAAAAAGAAATGAGGTGAGAAGAGAGAAACAATGAATAAACAAGCAAGTATATAATGATCAATAGATTATATTCATGAAGTATTGAACTTGTAGCATGGTGTTTCACTCATATGTAATGATATTGGACATGGAAGAAGCTTCCACTCTCTTAAATGCTCACTAAAATGGTGGTTGGGTGTATTGAATGTTGAAGTAAATGGGAGTAATGAAGTAAAAACAAAGTTTAGAACTCACTTTTGTTTTGAAAATCAAAGAAGAAAGCTTCTTTTCTCTCTACTCGAACCTTATCTCTACAACTTTCTCTCCCAAACTTTCTCTAAACTTGCATTTTTACTCCCCCAAAATGAAGTGCAATGGGGGATTTAAATAGGCCAACTTGGGGTGGTTTTGGGATTTAGAAAGTATTCCTATTGGCTCCAAACATCTGAAATCATAAAACTATGTCGTTTTGGTTTTTAATTAATCAAAATGGGACCACAAAACAAATTACAAAAATGCATTGTTCTGGAGGGGAGTGCCGCGGCGGCAGTGCTCCTCCTTCGTCCAGATAATGCTGTTTAGGCCCCCAGAGGTTTCGGTATTCGCGAAAAGGCCCTATTTCGTCCGAAATTCATAAAAAATGCATACGAACTCCAAATTGAGATTGTGATATACCGTTGGAAAGGTAATGTAGTCTACATTACATAAACAATAGTTTGGGGATAGGGCACTTTGAAAAGTTTTGCGGTATTTGTGATAAAAGCTGATTTGATCGCCTTTTTCGCCTTCAGAAATTCAAAATAAATTCGTTTTAAATCCAGGAATTATGTGCGATATACCGTTGGAAAGTTATTGACCTCTAGTATCCATGAAAAATATTTAAAAATTGTTCCGGTGCCCCGATTCTAAAGTCAAATCTTGTTCAAACTGGTCAAACCCGGGATTCCCGGGAAGTTCTGGGAACCTCCGGGAGCTCCCAATAGCCGACGTTTTCGCTCGATTCTCTTTTAGAACTCATTTTAATACTTTTCTAATGATTCCGGTGAACTCGGACGATTTCGGTCAAACTTGGTCAAACTTTGGTCAAACCTGGTCAAACTTTGGTCAAACCGGTCAACGGGGACTTTCGGGGAACTTCCGGGACTTCCGGGGGTCTCTGGGAGCTGACGATTTCTTCCGGTTTTACTTAAAAACTCATTTTATCATTTTTCTTATGACATAGCATGTTTTCAGAACTTTGGGACCAAATCTGGGAGTCTTCGGGATTTCAGGGGCATTTTGCTCAATCTGAGCATTCTGAGAGATAGAGCTGACTTCCAGGAGTCCTTTTTTACGATCATTGTGAACCACCAAGCTATGGGTCTCCTAAATCCGATAGCCGACAAAATGGGGTGTCTACACCTGATTCTAAGGTGTCGCGTGTTAAGTTGAAAAATCGATAAAATAAAGATAAACTAAAGAGGAGTTCGAGAAATCATACCTTAATAGCGCTACAAAACAAATGATTAGTCCACATGATATACAATATATAAAGTTGGATCTTAAATAACAATCCTAGACTTTTAGCTTAAATCTTTCAAATGTAATTAAATCTAAAGCAACCAAGTCCTAATTATAAGTGTCAAGCCATATGAATATGTACATGAAAAGAATAAATTGTTGGAGTACTCAATGATTTAGATCACTTCAACTTTGAATTCAAGCTTAACTAATCATTATTAGAACAAGGTTTGAAGCTTAGGTCATAGAAAAGTCATTTGGACCATTATTTACAAAGTTTGTCAAATCTGTCATAAAATTCTGAACATTGCAGAGAGTAGACCAGATCTTTAAGAAAATAAAAAGCATGCTTCCCGTGGTTTGATCTTGATGATTGTTGGACACAAGATGCCTCTGTGTGTCTAGTTTCCAAATGAAAAAGAAAATCAAAGTTTCAACGGTTAGATCTCTGGGAAAAGAACAAGCACCAGACATCACTCAGAGATGTACAACTCTCTGTCCATAGATTTTGTTTGATTTTTTAAAACTAGCAAAAAGATCAGAAATGCTTTGTTCTTTTTAGGGTAGCTTCCTAACACATTAATCTACTTAGAAAAAATTAGTTTGGGTCACAAATACTTGATTAAGGTTCTGATTTACTTATTTCAAAAGGGTGTTGCTATCCTGAAACTCTGGGCAGATTGTAGTGTCTTCACAAAACTCATGACCAAACCACTTTAAACATTAAATCTCCTTAAAACAAAAATTACAGTGCTAGAACTTTGAGTTATAGACATTTTCCCGTTGGTTTCATTCAATTCCAACGGTTAGATTTCCAACTAAAAATCCTTGATCAAAAACAGTTTATGAATCCACTGTTTCATTATCAAGTTCAACTTTATTTGTTAACCCCCAACTATTAAACCATGAAGTTGGGTTTAAACCAAACCACTTCTCCTACCACTTGATGGTCATTGGAGATCAAGACATGACTAAAACTCAATAGTTTTCAAGGAATAGAAGGAGACTTCATGAAAACTCAAGCTTAGAGGACCCAAACCATGGTAGGGGTTTGGATTCATCTACTTGTTCTTAATAAAATGATGATCAACTTTAAATCTCATGTGAATCATAAGCTTACATGAGACTAAAAGATCAAACTCGTGAGATTCAAGTGAGATATGGAAGATCCCCAAGAGTCTCAAGGGAAGAGCATAAACAAGAAAAAAAGAGAAGAAGAATCAAAGAACTAGCTCATGAACTTTAAGAGGATATAAAGAAGATCCCATGAAATTCCAAGTTAGAGAATCCAAGTCATGAATATGGACTTGGATCCATCTATTTGTTTACAAAGTGAAGTGATGATCAAACTTTGACTCCCATGTGAAGCATAAGCTTACATGAGATTCAAAAGATCAAACTCAAGAGCTTTTAAGAGAGATATTGAAGATCTCCAAGAATCTCAAGAGAAAAGTATAAACAAAAAGAAGAAATGAAATCAAGAAAACTAAGAGAGCAAGTGCTCTAAATCCATAAAAGAAAACTAACAAGAGTAGAGTATCACCTCCAACTATCCTCAAACTTCTAAATTTTGAAGGTCTTCCAAGCTCCTCTTTCAAATTCTTCTCCCAATGTTCTCTCTTCTACCCAAATGTTCTTTTCTCAAAAGTTCTCCTAAATTCATCTCAAATTTCCCCAATATTCATTTTTTTTGTCTTGGTCCCCCCTTTCCAATGAAGATACCTCTTCGTATATAGACAAAAACACCTAGGTAATTTCAGTGAATTCGGAGTAAAAAACAGGTGTAAATGCCTCATTTGGTGGTACAATACGTACTTCCTGAAAATAGACAGACTGCTGCACAGGGCGGCATTCAAAAATCTTTTGCGGTAGTCAGTGAATGCCACTGCGGCACTCCGTGAATGCCGCGGCGGCATTCCATGACTGCCGCGCGGCACTTATTGAGAGCCGCTGAAAATTATTAATGGTCGCGTTTTAGTCAGCCTTACTTTATCAGTTTTTTTGTTTTTATCTGCATACACATACGTATTGTACCATAAAATACGGACTGTTAAAGCAAATGGCAGTCAGAAATTGTCGGCGGCACTCGGTAAATGCCGGACCGGCATTCTGTGAGTGCTGTCCAGCACTCACCGAATGCCGTTCGGCATTCACTGAGTGCCGCAAAATTCTTCCGTGTGCCGGTTTTTGTTGAACTTCCCCTTTTAGGTCTTTTCCTTCCTCCTTTTTCTTATTTTCGAAGATTTTTCCAAAAGTGATGTTTTATACCTGAATTCTGCTAAATACCTGGTATTTCAATCTGTGAAAATTTTACCGCGTTTGGAGAACTTTCTGAAGAGCTTGGAATACTTCAAATCTTTCGGTCATTATCATCATCGGACATGGAGGTGACACTCTCATAAATTTGACGTTTGGTCAAAATTGGGGTGTCTACAGTTTGCCCCTCTTCGACAGAGCTTGTGGAGCAACGCGTTTCACAAGTGAATGTCGAAGCCTGTGTGAAGACAAGCCTTTGACCAAACTGTCAGATTAGGTAAAAACAAAATGCGTTACAAAAAGAGAACATGCGCGCGGCAATGGTTCACGTTGGTCGTGCTCGATGATCAGCTGCTTATGTATCCATTCAGGAATCAGACCAAGAGGTAGTTCGACCAAGGGTCAAACACACACAGGCGCAAATAGTAATACGGATGAATGCACCTATCTTATCGTGATGCACGTGCTCAAGCAATCTCGTGCTCCATATAATGTCTCAGCAACATATTGTTCTTTCTTAGTATCAAAAATGCAACCTATGCCATTCTACTTATGATGTCATTCCATTCTGGGAAAGTCACAACCGTCATAGATGCGCTTCCTATGCTTAATTCTCTGACATTCTTCAAGAGTCATCTAATCGACTAGATGCGCTTCGCGCCTTATACCTTGGTGTCGAATCAGGAACCACGCTTTTTGAAAAGACTGAGATGCGTTTTGTGCCTTATACTCCAGTGTCAAACCAGGTAGCACGCTGAAAGACTGACAAGCGCTTCGCGCCTTATACTCCGATGTCTTCCAAGAATCATTTGATCGACTGAGATGCGCTTCGCGCCTTATACTCCGGTGTCAAACCAGGTAGCATGCTGAAAGACTGAGATGCGCTTCGCACCTTATACTCCGGTTTCTTCCAAGAATCATCTGATCGACTGAGATGCGCTTCGCGCCTTATACTCCGGTGTCAAACCAGGTAGCACGCTGAAAGACTGAGATGCGCTTCGCGCCTTATACTCCGGTGTCTTCCAAGAATCATCTGATCGACTGGATGCACTTCGCACCTTATACTCCGTGTCAAACCAGGTAGCACGTTGAAAGACTGAGATGCGCTTCGCGCCTTATACTCCGGTGTCTTCCAAGAATCATCTGATCGACTGGGATGCGCTTCGCGCCTTATACTCCAGTGTCGAGCAAGTTTGCTCTGAAAAATCCGCAGCCCTTCGGCCCCGTCGGATTTGTTTTCTCACAATGATCCGCAGCCCTTCGGCCTCGTCAGATTTGTTTTCTCACAATGATCCGCAGCCCTTCGGCCTTGTCGAATATGTTTGCTCTGAAATCGGGGTCAATCAGACTCAAATTCATTTCAATTTTCAAAACTTGGAGTCGAACAGACTCAAATTCATTTTATTTTTCAAAACCTGGAGTTGGACAGACTCAAATTTATTTTATTTTTCTGAATTGGAAGTCAACCAGACTTAACTCAATTTAATTCAAAATTTGGAGTCAGTCAGACTCGAATTAGTTCAATTCCAAAAATCTGGAGTCCTTCAGACTTAATTTGATTTTCTAAAATCGAGAGTCTATTAGACTCAACAAATTCCCTTCTTAGTGGAATAAATTTCATTCCATTTACTTTCAAAAATTCGGAGTCAAGTACTTCAGACTCAAATTATGTCAAATTTCTACATCGGGAGTCCGATGGGCTTAAATTATTTCAAATATCTAAAGTCGGGGGTCCAATGGACTCAAATCCACTTCAATATCCAAAATCGAGAATCAATTAGACTAAATTTAATTCAATTTTCCAAAATTGGCAGTCAATCGAGCTTAATAAAAAAAAATTCAAAATTTCGATCAGGAGTCAGTCAGACTCAAATAAACTCAATTTCACCAAGTCCAAAGTCGATTCGACTCAATTTGAGTTCAAATTCAAATGCTAAATTAGGAGTCGCCTAGACTTCGACTTAATTCTGAAATCAGGAATCAGCCAGACTCAAACAAATTCAATCTCACCAAGCCCAGAGTCAAATTGACTCAAATCAAATTCAAATTCAAATTCAAATCCTAAATCAGGAGTCAATCAGACTTTGATTCAATACCTATTTCGCAAAATCGGACAAAACCAGGAGTCAATCGGACTCAAAGAAATTTAAATTCACAAAATTTGGACTTAAAGAATTTCTATTTCACAAAAGAATTTTTACAAAATTGGGAGTCAATCGAACTCAAAGAATTTCTATTTCACAAGATTGGGAGTCAACCAGACCCAAAAGAGTTTCTAATTTCCAAAAACATAAGCCTATCAGACTCAAAAGAATTCCTGATTTCAAACCATAAGTCAATCATGCTCAAAAGAATTTCTAATTTCAAAGTCGGAGTCAAACAGACTCAAAATCATTTCAATTTTCTAGAACATGAGTCAATTGGACTCGAATCGGATTCTATTTCACAACAACGAGAGTCAATCAGACTCAAATCTAAAATTGGGAGACGATCAGACTCAAAGAATTTCAAATTAAAAAATAGAGTCAATTAGACTCAATTCTATTTGAAAACTCTAAAATCTGGAGTCAATCAGACTCAAATGAATTTTTCTAGAATTAGGAGTCAATCAAACTCAATTCAATTTCTAAACTCGGGTGCTAAGTTAGACTTTCATGAATCGGGAGTCAGACGGATTTATTGATTTTAATTTCCGCAATCGGGAACCAATCAGTTTCAACTTAATTTAACATTAAAATCTAGCAATAGTTAGATCCATTTTAGCCCAAACATTTGAAAGTTCGGAGTCAGTTAGACTCAAAGAATTCAATTCCAACAAAATTCGGAGTTAAGCAGACTCACAAATTCAAAGGGGCGTCACGTGGACCCAAAAATTCAATTTTCTTATACAAGGAATCAATAGATTCACATTTTAAAACAAAAGAGTCATTCGGATCCATGGACCTACATTTCCACAATAACGGAGTCACTAGGACTCAAAAACTCGCATTTTACAACCGCGGAGTCATTCAGACTCAAAATTTGCATTTTTCGACAACAGAGTAACTCGGACTCAATGAAATTCATGGAGTCACACGGACTCAACAAAAATTCACTTTCCATACAAATGGAGTCATACGGACTTAAAGAATTTCTTATTTCAAAATCGAGGGTTAACATTTCAAATTTTCTTAATCAGGATCAATTTTGACTCAACAAGAATCTCAAATCTCAAAATTGGAGTCAAATCGCCTCAACAAAACTTCCAATTTTCAAAATCAGGAGTCAATCAGACTCAAAGAATTTTTCTTTCACAAAATTGGGAGTTGATCGGACCCAAAGAATTTCTTCTTCACAAAACTAGGAGTCAATCAGACTCAATTGATTTCAAACTCATGAATCTGGAGTTAGTTAGACCCAAACAAATTCAAATTCTCAAAATTCGGAGTCTGGAGTCGGTTCAACTCAACTCAATTCCCATTTCCAAGTTGGGAGTCGATTCGACTTGAAGCAGTTCCTATTTCCAAAGGGGAGTTGCACTGACTCAAATAATTCACATTTTACAAAAGGAGAGTCATATGATCTTAAAAATTTCACATCTCTTAAACACGGATTTATACGGACTCAAAAATTCACATTGTATAAACCCGAAGTCACATGGACTAAAAAAGAATTTATATTTTACAAAGACGGAGCCACGCGATTTCGAGAACTCAGTATTTTACATAAATGGAGTCCCATGGACCCAACAAATTCATATTTTTCACAAACGGAATCACACTGACTCAACAAATTCACATTTTACGCAAACGGAGTTATGCAGACTCAAGAGTTCATATTTTACATAAATGGAGTCAAGTGGATTCAAGAATTCATATTTCACGCAGCAGACTCAAAAATTCATATGCAGACTCAAAATTTTGTATTTTACAAAGACGGGGTCACGCGGACTTGAAATTTCATTTATTTATTCGAACAAAGTCACTCAGACTCAACCAATTCACTTTTTACAAAAAACAGAGTCATACAGACCCAACAAACTTTACTTTTATACAAATGGAGTCACACAGACTCAAAGAATTAGTTTTACAATGATGGGAAGCCCTCAGACTCAAAGAATTGATTTTACAAAAATGGGGAGTCCTTGGACTCAAAGAATTTGAACGGAGCTGACAGGGTTTGTGCTGCCCTAGTAGTCTCTTAAAAGCATGATTTCTGCACAGCAGACCATTTGGAAGAAACGTAATGGTTGTGTTAAAAGAGGGAAGTCACATTTGCCCCTAGTCTTGGACCAATCTCATATTTCCACTTTTAGCATTGTGTTTTGATAGTGTTTTAAACTCCTGCTTGCATTGCTCGTGGGATGCTTATGTAGACTTTTCAAATCTTTATTCATCATGTTAAACCCACATATTTGAGATCATTACTGACTTATCAAGGGAGGACAGACCTGACATAGCCAGTTATTCAAGATGACTGACGGATATTCTACATTTATGAATCAATGTGCTTTTATCATGAATAATGTATCATGTCACCTTTCGTTTACTCATCATCTTACAAGTGGTAGTACTTTGCTGATAAATCAAAACTTTGAAAACTTTCCCTTTATTGAATTCTTTGCCTATCTAGAGTATGCTTCAAATTAGTGCTTTAGCTTATAGAATAAAAGACACTCCATTTCAAAGCGTTTCAAAAACAGACTTGGTGACTTGAGAACTTGCATTTTGGCAAACAGAGTTTGCCCCTAGTTTGAAAGAGACTTGGGGCTTACTTCTAGGGTAAAATGGGGCTTTCAGCAAATGAAGTTTCCCACTAGTCTTAAGGGCAAATAGGCTCATCCCAAGGGCCTTGAGAACATGTTGGTACAGGATGCTTGCAATGCATTTACTCCCAGTCTAGAGGTAATCATCATGAATGTGATGGTGCTGAAGTGTGATGTCCCAATGCTGATCGACAAACTTTGTTTGCCGCTAGTTTGGCAATACATATGTGGTCCTAGGCAAATGCAAGTTTGCTCCTAGTTTCAACTTATCCCTGAATAGGAATCAGGTCCAAGGTAATATGGCCAAGGCCTAAAAGAGCACACCATATTATGACGATGGTGGTGACCGAACCAGATAGGTTGCCTACATATCCCCGAGTGGGAATCAGGTCGAGCGTAGTTCAAGTACTCTGGAGGTCTTGAAAGAATTAGGCTTCAAGAATTGGTGGGCTTTTCGAGCCATGTTGCCATTTGGGTCTAGGGAGTGCATGTCACTTGTGGTAGCCATTGTGTAGCATGATGAACTTCTTTTTCCTTTATTCTCTTTTCTCTTTTCTTTTCTTCTTTTTTTATTTGACGGTTGATTCTTTAACCTTTTCACTAGCCAGTTAATCTTTACAACTCTCATAATACATCGTGTTTAATCATACTCTATCATACTCACAAAGCTGTATCAACCCTTCAAATCACTCTTTATCTTTTTCAAAGATATATCTCAATTGTTTTAGGCCCACTTAGCCATTGGGCCTCTCACAAAATTTTGAGACTAAATGATTGAGCCCAGAATGACTTCCAAAGCCACTAATCATTGGATTTTTGTGCATTTTCATATTAAAGCTCCAAAACCTACAAAATATAGAATACTTATTAAAAATCACTTAATAACTACATGAAATGAGCTAACAAAGCGTATTTTTAGGACTATAAACGGCAACTATTCGTCGCCGATCACACCCCCAAAACTACTCTTTGCTAGTCCTCGAGCAAGAAGAACAACAAAAAAAATAAAAAATTAAAATTAAAATTAAAATTACTACTATAAATACTACTCCATTTTCGTACGGATCACGATTGCATTTAGCATATGCAACAAGCCTTTTAAACCCCTAGGTGTCCCTAGTTGGACGAGTGAAGTCTCGTGAGGGTTCTCGTCAACAAGTCACCCACAACCATCTTTATTAACTTATAAATTTAAAAATTTTTATTCAAACGAAAAATAAAACAATCAATACTCCTTATTATAAAACAATGATTTGAAATAGAATAACAAACAAGAAGAAACAGAATCAAACGTTCACTTACATCATGAAAAACAATCTCAAGCACATGAATCGTATAAATCAATAGAATTTCTCATAAAATCGCACGTGTGTGATATGGTAGTTAAATGAACACGCGCATGTCATGAACTTGGAATATAACTCGGATAACCATTTAACTATATCTCGACTACGAATCTCACAATGTCAATTACACTCTAAAATGAAACACTCAGAAACATGTGTAATTTTTTTAATATATGGGAGCAAAGAAATATATTTCCAAAACAAGAAATGCTCACATATGACTCGAAAAAGACGCATGACACGAAAGAACAGTAGTCTCATGGATAAGATGCCAACAATCAAGAAAAATTAATCATTACCATATTTTAATCCCCTCTCCCATCGTTTTCATATCCAAACCATGTTTTCCAGGATCAAATAGGACTTTTCAAAGGTTGTAATGTGGATCAGACAATGGAAAAGGATAAAATGGATATATCAAGTAGTTTCAGAATGGCATTATAAGGCATGTTCGATTTCTTTCATTCATCTCTTCTACCAACTTTCATCTTTTCTTTCTCTTTTCTTTTCAACCTTCCTCTTCTTTATTTTTCAATATATTTCTTTTTTCCTTTTCCTTTTCTTGCTTCTCAAATGATTATTCATCGAATACCAAGCAACTACCCCAATAGCATCTTATTTTCTTCTTCCTTTTCAACACATCACCTTAACACTACTAAAAGGTGACAAATCTCTCAGTTGTGAACTCCGAGTTTGTCAAGTCGGAGCAAAAACAAGGATAATGGTAATCAAAGAAAGAAATGGCATTTTAACGGCTCAAAGGGCGAACTAAGGAAATTTATAATTCTTCGGTCGGTGGTAAACAAAGAGGGCCTAAAATCATTTCCTATAGTTATATGGTTCTTCAACGTTTACGACGGAAGATTATTTAGCATGGTAACAACTATTTTAACTTGATTATCAACCAAAACAAGAATAATGAGACTAAACAACAAATAGATGCGCTATTTCAATGAAATTCGACAAACACAAGATGTATTTATAACCCTCTAAAAAGAAAAGATAGGCTCAAAAGCTCACAGGGTCTAGTCTCCACCATGTGTTATCTAGAAATCCGAATCATATTATAGTTCACAACCAACATGTATTCAAATGACTACGTGCAGTGCATAGGTTTATGTTCAAATTTATGATATAAAACTACGATTCAAACAATACATAACTTAAAACGTCATATCATAACTTCAGCAAATGTTTAATCACATCTTCCCTTGTTTACCATTCTATAACAATTCAAAGTTCTCTATCAAAAAGTATCAAATTGATATTGCAAAAACGTCGGTAACATCGTTTATTTAAACACACTTATTGAAAAATTTTAAAATTTTGCTTAAACTAATGTGCATGTGTGAGTGCATACCCCCAAACCTAAACCTTTCATTGTCCCCAATGAAACAATAAAACGAAAGAAAGGAGAGTAGGTAAGAAAGGAACGATAGTACCTTAGTTTCGGCAAGGACAAACAGGTGAAGGTATAAGAATATAGCGATAAAGTTCAAATGTACCTGTTAATACTAGAGAAAAGAAACTAAACAAATAAAAGATGAAAAACAACTAAAAGAAATATAAATAAATTAACCTACTCTATACGATATAACAAAACAAAGAAAACAAAATAAACGTAAACTAGAAAAGAAAATAAAGCATACGATAAAAGAAAATAAAACATAACCAGAATTATGACAACAATCAAAAACCTGATGGAAAAGGACCTACGAAACAAAAACAGAAATGGAAAAACTACCTGAGCAGGTATGGGGGAAGGATACAGAAAAGAAAAGCAAAAATCAAGAAAAGGAGAAATCGCGCGAGCGGCCGTCGCGCGCTCGATTTCCAATTTTTTTTTATTTTTTTTCACAAAATCGCGCCAGCGAGGTTCCTCGCGCCCGCGAAAACAGGCGCGAGTAAATGCTGAGAGCTCATATAAGGAAAAAGAAAGAAAAAAACACTAAGGCACATTCTCGCGCGAGCAGGCCGCGCGAGCGTCGTCTCGCGCGAGCGGGCCGCGCGCGCGAGAAGGGTTTTTCCCATTTTTTTTTGGCTAAAATTATGTATATAATATTAAAATAAATTAATTCCAACCCCCAAACCTATCCAGAATGTCCAAAACAGACTCAAACAGACTAAAAAATGAACGAAATAAAGCTTGGGTTGCCTCCCAAGAAGCACTAACTTTTACGTCTTCAACTAGACCGTTCTAGCTCAAGACTCACGGAGGTTGAAAATCAGACTTTGTACCCCTAAGAATATCAAGTAGAGCTCGGTGGTAAGCAGAAATCACGTCGCTTTGAATTAATTCGATTGACGGTTTGTCAGTATGTTCAAATCGATTTCTTACCTTCCGAGTAGATTCAGCATTAGGGTCCGAGGTATTAGGGTTCATCCACTCATCATCCGCTATATCTTTGTCGTTACTCACATTTATTGCTTTGTTAGGCTCAGTATTCCGTCTTACCTCACCTTCCGCCTCACATAGGTAATCGTCGTCTTTAGGAGGTTGATCCATAGCATTAAAAACGTTTAATTTTAAGTTCATGTTCCCAAACGACACTTTCATTACCCCCGTCCGGCAGTTAACACGTGCGTTAGCGGTTGCTAAGAATGGACGCCCTAGAATGACAGGAGTGTGTTTCCTAGCATCTAGCACGGGTTCAGTGTCAAGGACCATGAAGTCGACAGGATAATAGCATTTATCAACCTTAACCAAGACGTCCTCGACGATTCCTCTAGGTATTTTAATAGAACGATCCGCTAATTGTATTGTAGCGGCCGTAGGTTTCAGTTCACCTAGACCTAATTGTTTATAGACGTGATAAGGTATGAGATTAACACTAGCACCTAAGTCAAGGAGAGCCCTATGAATGACAGTGTCACCTATTACACATGATATCGTTGGCGTACCAGGATCCTTATATTTTGGAGGTGAGTGTTGAAATATAGAACTTACTTTTTCTGTGAGGAAGACCTTTTTCGGAGTATGACTCCACAATTTGTGCTTTTGAGTACAAAGGTCTTTTAAACATTTAGCGTAAGCGGGAATTTGTTTAATAGCATCGAGGAATGGAATATTGATTTTAACTTGTTTAAATACCTCAAGTATATCCTCAACCTTAGACCCTTTCTTGGGCAAATGTGACGGTCCCTCAACGTTTGGTGGATATGGCATTCTCGGAATATGATTAGTCAGGGCCGTTTCTTTTTCTTTCTTATTTTTATTCGTTTCCTCACCCTCCTTATTTGAGTTATTATTTATATTTTTCTCACTCGTATCCGGAATTTCAACAACTTCCTCTTCTCTAATAGTCGTCCTAGTCGAAACAACGTTCACGCTCTCACTCGACCCCCCCTTTTCGTATTGTCCCTTAGGGTTTTGAACAGTTTGCGCAGGCAACTTCCCCTCGTTTCTATGACTCACCGCAGTAGCTATTTGTCCCATTTGGGACTCAAGCTTCGCAATGGATTGTGTATGAGAGTGCACTATTTGTGCTTGTGCTTGGACTTGAGTTTTTATATTTTTGAGGGATGCCAACACCGTAGCCTCAAAAGCGTTATCCCTTTGAGGGTTAGGGTTAGGAGGTGGGTGTTGGTATTGATTTTGTTGATATTGGGGTTGATAAGTATTAGGAAAATTGTTCGACCTAGGAGTATAATTATTTTGTGGGAATTGTTGCATAGCATTTACGTGTTGCTCCACAAATTCCGGATATTGAGATGCAGAAGGACATGCAAAGATATTATGGGACGGTTCGGAACATAATGCACATACTTCTGAAGAGGGTGGATTAGACGTTTTGTTCATTTGCATCAGTCGGTCAAGTTTTCTATTTAATTCTTGTATTTGCATTGACTGACTTGACTCAACTGTCACCTCTCGCTTAGGTTGAAGGTATCCCTCAGAACGGATAGACACCGCTTGGTGCATCGAATTCTCGCTCAAAGTTTCAAAAATTTTCCAGGCCTCGTCGGCGCTTTTGTGTAGGAAAGTTCCCGCACAAACGGCATCGACGGTATTCCTAACAGAGGGAATAAGCCCCTCGTAGAAGACTTGAACCAATTGCCACTTGGGAACCTGATGGTGTGGGCATGAGCGTAACAATTCTTTAAATTGTTCCCAAGTGTCATAAAGAGTCTCCCCATCTTGCAATCACAAAATTAGTTATATCTTTTCTTATCTTATTTGTACGCATAATAGGGAAAAACTTTTGTAAAAAGGCGGTGTGTAAGGCTTCCCATGTTCTAATTGTGTTTGGCTCCAAAGATTGAAGCCAATATTTAGCTTTGTCTCTTAAAGAGAATGGGAAGAGCCGCAATTTTAATTCATCATTATTTAGGTTTTGTATTTTCAAAGTAGAGCATATACCCTGAAAACCCCCTAAGTGTTGGTAAGGGTCTTCATTTAGACGGCCATGGAATGATGGAAGTAGCGAGATGGTAGACGACTTTATCTCAAAGTGAGATGCTGTCGCCTCCGGTAATTTGATACCAGCTTGTGGCGTGTACGTCGTAGGAATAAAATAGTTTATAAGTGGAGGAGGTGGCGGTATATTAAGATTATTCATATTAGCTCCGTTGTTATTTTGGTTGTTTTCGTTATTATTTTCAATGTCTGCCATTTTAATTGGTTCTATGTTATTAAAGCGTGGTTTCTTTAGTCTTGTAAGAGTACTACGTATTTCGGACTCAAATAAAGACGTTGGTTTCGGTGTCAAATCGTCGTCTATTAAAAACCTTGTTCTAGAAGTTAAGTTTGAAGACTTGTTAAGTCTTAATGTACGTTCAAGTTCAGAGTCAAAAGGTTTTAATTCCGGTTTATTTGAACGTGTACCTAACATAAATTAAAAGAAAGTAAACTAAAAACAAAAACTGACTCAACTAAAAAAAACAAATAGCAATCACGCAACTAAGATAACAAGCACTCAACTACTGTGATGCATGAATATTATCCTGTAATGCAATGACCGCGTCAAGCCCAGCGCCCCGGGTTTCCTAGCTAATGCAGTGCAATTAACCCTAAACTAATGCAAATAGTGCGTCACAGCGCCCTGACTTACAGTGGTTTAAAACGAGTTTCACAAGAAGCAATTTATTTTACTTTATTTATATTTTTATTTGCGTAAGCTCCTGTGATGTAATTAGCTATTCCTCCCGAAAACGTTAGAATTTTGATGACTCGAGAAACTACAAAATAAAAAGAAAAGTTAGTAACTCAAAATAAAATGAAAAATAAGAAAAGAAAACCTAATCTAATATTTACGAATTAACTAAACTAAGATTCTAAAACTAAAGGTAGTAATGCAATCCCCGGCAACGGCGCCAAAAATTGATGTTGTCAATATCAAGATGTAAAAGTATACTTTACTTTTCTAAAGATTTGCAGTGTGGAAGTAAAGGTCGAACCCACAGAGATTGAATTACTACAACTCTTAATTTTAAAACCTAAATCTAATTAATTATGAAAACGATATTTTGATTTGAATTTTAATTAAACTAATAACAATGAAAATAAATCTAAATTACGAAAGCGATTTAAAATTGTTTTTATAAATATGTTTAAGGAACCTAGGATTGCAAATCCACCACTAGCTTCATAATAAGGAATATTTATGAATTACTTTAGCCTATTAAGTTGGATGATAATGGGGAATTGTAGCTACAAGCCCAATTCCTCCGTCAAGAAAATAACTATTGTTCAAGCACCAACATAATCCATCTTCAGTTAGCACGAATTATCCCACACTAAACTAGGGTTGTGGTATAATCCGTCTAATCTAGGCATGGACCATTCGGATACTTGATAGCACAATTCAATAAAGCACCATTACATGTAAACAATCCATACAAGCACAGCAAATATAGATCATTGAGCACATCACAGTCAAAATAGATCTAAGACAAGAATAAACTTTGAAAGTAATGATTTAATCAATAAAAGTACGATTTATTTATAAAAATCCTCTAAACATGTAATCATCATCCATACATAATAAAACTAACATAAAAACATAAATAAAACCCTATTACTTGGCTAGGGTTTCATTGAAACCCTAGATTTAGGTTTAGTTGGCCATAGAATTGATGAACAACAAGAGGTTGATGGAGGAGGCCATGGGAATCCTTGGTCTTCTTCTTCTTCTCCTTACTTTCCTCCCTTCAATGGCTGAAATTTTAGTTGTATATGGTTGTATCTAATGTTGTGTAATGATGTGTAATCCTAAATTTGAGTTAGAATAGGATTTATATAGAGCTTGGAAGGATTTAGGAAGCTTTCCTAAGCCAAATCGCACTAAAACTGCTATATTTTGTAATCTGGACGTCATATGCACAAACCACCTTCGCTGAGCACTTTAATTTAACAAAATACGTGTTTTTGATTTTTGCACAGGTCGCTCGCGCGACCCGCTCGCGCGAGGTCCTTTTCGCTGCACTGCTCGACTTTCGTAGAATTGCGATAACTTTCTGCTCGGAACTCGGATTGACTAGCCGTTTAAAGCCACGCGTCCGTAACTCAAAGATCTACATTTTATATCTCTGGAGAAATTTCTCAAATCCAAAGTATCCTTTGTCAAAAATACAATTTTTCGAGACTTCTACTGCATTCAGCTTTCACCGGAATCACCATTTGAGCCCAGAATGACTTCCAAAGCCACTAATCATTGAATTTTTGTGCATTTTCATATTAAAGCTCCAAAACCTACAAAATATAGAATACTTATTAAAAATCACTTAATAACTACATGAAATGAGCTAACAAAGCGTATTTTTAGGACTATAAACGGCAACTATTCGTCGCCGATCAATGATACTTTCAAATCTCTCTTTTCATTTCTAATTTCTTTTCTTTGTATAGAACAACACAAAGCCTTGAGATAATTCATGTGCCAATACTGTTCTTTGAAGTGCTCAAGAATTCTTAATCTTATCTATTCTCTGCCTTTTCTTTTCTCTTTTCTTTCCTTTCTCTTCCTTACTATCTCTTATTCTCTCCATGATTTTGACTGGCTAGGATTAGGATTTTTGAAATCAACACGCATCTTATTTGTGCTCAAACTTTTGCCTAGGTGCCCTTTCGGGTTTTCATCCCAGCGAGCTCCTTTTACTTTCTCCTTTTTTTCTTATTCTTTTTCTTTTTTTTTTTGGACGAAAGGTTCATTTAAAATGTCTGGCTACCATCAAGGACCAAGTTTATGGCTTTGGACTGGTTGGGCTCATCTTTTAGGCTTGGTACTTCAGAAAAGGGGATGGTGAGCAAGCTTCAAGTTCCGAGTTTATCTTTTCAAGATTGAGCAAGAGCATCTTTAAATTCTCAAAGTAAAGCTAATCAATTCTCTACTCCTCCTTGGTTTTGGCACAAAATTTGCTTTGATCACTTGGAGATCCTTTTCAATGCAAAAATTTATTAACAAAGTATTTTCCATGATTGTTTGAAAACATGATTTTTTTCTTTCTTCTTTTTTTCTTGGCTTAATGATCCATACATTCACGACTTGGCACACTAAATCAAGCAGAATGCGCTTTTATTCAACTAGCAGAGAATTATACCACCTAACTCGATTAACTCGATGAAGACTTGACAATAAACTCGATAACAGACTAACTAGAAGACTCGACTGGACTCGACATTTGACTCCTACTTGATTACAAACTGGACTAGACTCGACTTTGGTCTCAATTGGAGTGTCACAGATGATCTTCAATTTATTACATTTCCAAGAGCATCCACATTCGCTTCAGCAGCAGTATTCCCAAACACTATCACCTCACTAGCATCATTTGAGCCTTCGGGTTCACCACCCGTGTTTGCGGAAACATTATCCATCCTATGGCCGATTTCTCAGTTAAGTGGCCCTTCTTTGAATCATTAAGCTCCACAAGCTAATCAACCTTAACATAATCCTTATCATTATCTTCTCTCTTCTCACGCTTGAATTGCCAACCCAAACTGTTCTGGATTTGGTGCTATCTCGCCTACAGTCATGTTTCATTTTTTATTTTTTTAATCAATTTTGATTGATTTCAAAAGAAAGTTCATCTTGTTATTATTTTTCACATTTTCTTTTGCAAATGCTTAGTGAAATGTTCATGAACGGTTCATATGTCACACGGATGCAATGCATGTGTGTGTGTGCCTATCCTATATGCCAAAGAAACAAAAAACTAATCCTAACACATAAAACACATAAGCAGATCGATAAAATCCTCATTCATGTCAAATGCGCCAATTTCACCTCTCATTGTGATCCTCACTACCCTTTCAAAGGTCAGGTGTTCAAAATTTTTTGACAGACATTTCTTAAAATGATGAGATCTTTCAAAAACAATTCTCAAGGATTTTGAATGAGAATGTAAAAAATATTTCTCAATAAAGACGATTGGATTGAAATTTTGCTTTGAAATTCATTTAAAGAGCATTTCTTCCAAAAACAATTCCCAAAATTTTTGATTCTTCCTTAGAAGATGATCACGTGAAAATATACCTTAACAAAGATTAGTTTGGAGTTTTAATCAAAAAGTGAACTCCAAAGATTTTTTGAAAAAATCGATTGAAAATTTTTGGAATAAAGATGGCAAAAATCCGTTTGCTTTCAAAGATGGATTTAAAATTCTTTGGGTAGAAGAATCACATGATTGGATTATCACCGTACTTTTCATAAATTTGGATACATACAAGGCCAATGATGCTTAGCTAAACATGATATAAGAGATGTAATCTTATAATCAAAATCTAACATTTTCCCAAATGTCATGGGACATGAAGAGGAATTGCTCGAAAGTGATTAAGAGATTACACATCTTTCATCAAGCAAGCATCGTCATCATCTCAAATAACCCCTTCCGGGCATACAACACTCCCTAGCACATAATCCTAATCAAGAATTGATTTCCTAACTTTGAAAGGTTCTATGGAAACTACTATGCAAAAGCTGGGTTTTGGTCAAATAAGAGACCCTTGACACACCTCTGATAGGATGCTTCATATACCAAATCATGGTACGAGATCAAGGGTGATCACACAGTCCCATGATAACTTGACCGACCAGGTTGCCCCGAGCCTCCAAGGTCATAGTTCCGTGCAATCGACTGGCGAGACATGTAAGTGCAATGCAGCAGGCACACAAAAATTAATTAATTCGATTAAAAGGATGCTTTCAAGTCTAATCCTCGAGTGAACCTAAAATCAGAATTCTGGTCTGCGAAACCAGAGATTCTGGGTTCGATCCCCAGCAGAGTCGCCAGATTGTGGATATCGCAATTTTTCCTACCCACAGCTTTTCTTTTAAAGTTCTTTTAAATTTCAAATTCAAAACAAATGAGTCGCCACTTAATTTTTAAAAGGAAAATTAAGAAACCATTTTAAAGCAAACTGATCTTTTTAGAAACCAGAGATTAACTAGGTCCGGGGATTATGGAATGAGAGAGGAAGGGGCCCGTCGGACTAAAACACCTTCTCTCATCCTATCTTGCGATAGGCCTCTACTTAACATCCTTTTAATCGAATTATTAATTTAAATGTGCCCTCAACTAACACATATGTATATGTATACATTACACAAACATGTCAAAATTGTGTAAAATTACCAATTTACAAAATATCATTCAAAAGCCACGTAATTCAAGTAACTAGCAATATGATATGCAATAAAGAACAAGAGAACTTACCCGGGATCCAGCCGCGAATATTAAACGTGCAATACATGCGATTTAAATAAAAACTAGGAAAAGAGTCTCTAATCCATATATACAAGTAAAGCAAAACCTAATTCTAAGGTGTCGTGCGTTAAGTTGAAAAATCGATAAAATTAAGATAAACTAAAGAGGAGTTCGATAAATCATACCTTAATAGCGCTACAAAACAAAGGGTTAGTCCACATGATATACAATATATAAAGTAGGATCTTAAATAACAATCCAAGACTTCTAGCTTAAATCTATCAAATGTAATTAAATCTAAAGCAACCAAGTCCTAATTATAAGTGTCAAGCCATATGAATATGTACATGAAAAGAATAAATTGTTTGAGTACTTGATGTTGTCAAAATCAAGATATAAAAGTATACTTTACTTTCTAGGGATTTGTAGTGTGGAAGTAAAGGTCGAACCCCCAGAGATTGCAAATACTACAGTGCTTTAATTTTAAAACCTAAATCTAATTAATTAAGAAAACGATTTTGATTTGATTTTAATTTAACTAATAACAATAAAAATAAATCTAAACTATGAAAGCAATTAAAAAGTGTTTTTGTAAATATGTGAAGGTAACCTAGGATTGCAAATCCACCACTAGTTTCATAATAAGGGTATTTATGAATTACTCTAGCTTATTACGTTGGATGAATATGGGGAATTGTGGCTACAAGCCCAATTCCTCCGTCAAAAGAATAATCACGGTTCAAGCACCAACATATTCCATCTTCGGTTAGCACGAATTATCCCACACTAAACTAGGGTTGTGACATAATTCGTCGAATCTAGGCATGGATTATTTGGATACTTTGATAGCACAAATCAATAAAGCACCATCACATGTAAATAATCTAAACAAGCACATCGAGAATAGATCATTGAGCACATCACAGTCAAAATAGATCTAAGACAAGAATAAACTTTGAAAGCAATGATTTAATCAATAGAAGTACGATTTATTTATAAAAATCCTCGAAACATGTGACTGTCATCCATACATAAAAAAACTAAAATAAAAACATAAAATACTCCCTATTACTCGACTAGGGCTTCATTGGAACCCTAGATCTTTGTCTAGGCTGCCATGGAAGTGGAGATCGGCAAGTAGTTGATGGAGGAGGCCATGGGAATCCTTGGTCTTCTTCTTCTTCTCCTTGCTTTTTCCTCTTCAAGGGCTGGAATTTCAGTCTATATGGCTGTATGTGTTTGTATGTATGGGTGTGTAACCCTTCAATTGAAGTAAAATAGAGTATATATAGAGTTTACAACAAGCTTTGGAAGCTTTCCTAACCCGAAACGAACTGAAACTGATATATTTTGCAGTCTGGACGTCATTCAGCAGTTTCGTTTGCACAGGAGTCTTCAGTATACTGAAATACGTATATTTGCTTTTTGTACGGATCGCGAGCCCGTCATTTAGTGGGTCGCGCGCGCGAATTCTCGCGCGCGAATTCTGGATTATCGCGCGAGCGGGTCGCGCGCGCGAGTTGGCTTTTTCAGCTTCTTTTCTTATGCTTTTTCACCCTGTTTAGCCTGGTATACTTGATTTCTTCCAAATCCTGTCAGACAATAGAAAATAAAGTAAAAATATACAAAAACATGATAAAAAGGTACTAACAAACGTGAATTAAGGCGTATAATTAGGATTTGTTCTCTCCCAATCACACCCCCAAACCTACATTTTACTAGTCCTCGAGCAAAGCTAAAAATTAAAAACTAAACTACTCATAAAAATCTACTCCATTTTCGCATGGATCACGATTGCATTTAGCATATGCAACAAGCCTTTTAAACCTCTAGGTGTCCCTAGTCGGACGAGTAAAGTCTCGTGAGGGTTCTCGTCAACAAGTCACCCACAACCATCTTTATTAACTTGTAAACTTAAAAAGTTTTATTAAAAAAAAAACATAACATTCAATACTCCTTATTATAAAACAATGATTCAAAATAGAATAATGAACAAGAAGAAACGGAATCAAACGTTCACTTACATCATGAAAAGCAATCCCAAGTACATGAATCGTATAAATCAATCGAGTTCCTCATAAAATTGTATGTGTGTGATGTTGTAGTCAAATGAACACGCGCATGTCATGAACTTGGAATACAACTCGGATAATCATCCAACTATGCTTCGACTACGAATCTCATAATGTCAATTACACTCTAAAATGAAACACTCAGAAACATGTGTAATTTCTCTAGTATACGTGAGCAAAGGAATTATGTTTTCAAGACAAAAAACGCTCACATACAACACGAAAAAGACGCATAACACGAAAGAACAGTAGTCTCATGGATAGGATGCCAACAATCAAGAAAAATTAATCATTACCATGTCTTAATCCCCTTCCCATCGTTTACATATCAAAACCATGTTACCTAAGATCAATTAGGACTTTTCAAATGTTTTAACGTGGCTCAGGTAATGAAAAAGGATAGAAAGGAATTCATTAGGTAGTTTTCAAAATGGCATTGTAAGGCATGTTCGATCTCTTTCATTCTTCTTCTACAAACTTTCATCTTTTCTTTCTCTTCATTCCTTTTCATTCATTTTTCTTCTTTTCTTTCATTTTTTCAACCTTCCTCTTCTGTATTATGTTTCTTTTCCTTTTTTCTTTTCTTGCTTCTCAAATGATTATTCATCGAATACCAAGCAACTACCCCAATAGCATCTTATTTTCTTCTTCTCAATCAACACATCGCCTTAATACTACTAAAAGTTGATCACTCTTCCAGTGGTATACTCCAAGTTGATCAAGTTGGAGCTTTTAAAGAGGATAATGGTGAACAAAGAAAAAGAGGCATTGTAACGGCTCAAAGGGCGAACTAAGGAAATTTTATCTTTTATCGGTCAACAGTAAACAAAGAAGGGCCTAAGATCATTTCCTAGGGTTATATGATTCTTCAACATTTACGACGGAAGATTATTTAGCATGGTAACAAATATTTTACTTGACTATTAACCAAAACAAGAATAATGAGACTAAACAACAAGTAGATGCGTTATTTCAATGAAATTCGACAAACACAAGATGTATTTATAACCCTCTAAAAAGAAAAGATAGGCTCAACAGCTCACAGGGTCTAGTCTCCACCTTGTGTTATCTAGAAATCTGAATCATATTATAGTTCACATCAAACATGTATTCAAGTGACTACGTGCAGTGCATAGGTTTATGTGCAAAACTATGATATAAAACTACGATGCAAACGATACATGACCTAAAACATTTCATCATGACTTCAGCAAATGTTTAATCACATCTTCTCTTGTTTACCATTCTATAACAATCATATTTACATAACAAGAAGTATCAAATCAAGATTGCAAAAACGTCGGTAACATCGTTTATTTAAACACACTTATTGAAAAATTTTAAAATTTTGCATAAAATAATGTGCATGTGTGCATACCCCCAAACCTAAACCGTTCATTGTCCCTAATGAAACAATAAAATGAAAGAAAGGTGAGTACGTAAGGAAGGAACGATAGTACCTCAATCTCGGCAATGACAAACAGGTGAACACAAAGGAATATGTTAATAAAGTTCAATGTTACCTGTTAATACTTAATAAAAGAAAACAAACAAACAAAATAATAAAAGCAGCTAAAAGAATTATAACTGAGCTAAACGAAACGAAACGAAATAAACTATAAGACTTAAAGAAAGTACAAAAAAAAAAACAAAAAACAAAATAATAAACTATAAAAGAAAGTAAAACATATCTAGAACAAAGAAAACAACAAACGACTCGATCTAAAAGTACCGAATAAACAAAAATAGAAAAGTAAAACCTATCAGAACAGGTGTGGAGGACTGATAGAGAAAACAAAAGAAAATATCAGAAAAATGGGGTATCGCACGAGCGGCGTCGCGCGCGCGAATCCCAAATTTTTTTAATTTTTTAATTTTTAATTTTTATTATTTTTTTTAATCAATATCGCTCCAGCGAGCCACCTCACGCCCGCGAAACCAAGCGCGAGGAAAACCTGAGGGCTCAGAACAAAAAGAAAACGAAAATTTCACTAAGACACATTCTTGCGCCAGCGGGCCGCGTGAGCGACGTCTCGCGCGATCGAGCCGCGCACGCGAGATTGGTATTTTCTCTCAGTTCACTTATTTTATGTATATAAATTAAAAATAATTTTACTCCAAACCCCAAACCTGTCCAGAGACTCAAAAATAGACCAAAATGACCCAAAAACATGCAAAAATCAAAGAAATGAACGAATTAAAGCTTGGGTTGCCTCCCAAGAAGCGCTAACTTTTACGTCTTCAGCTAGACCGTTCTAGCTGAAGACTCACGGAGGCCGTAAATCGGATTTTGTACCCCTTAAGATGTCAGGAAGAGCCCGATGGTAAGTTGAAAGCATGTCGCTTCGAATTAATTCAATCGACGGTTCATCCTGATTAAGGTCAAGTCGATTTTTCACCTTTCGAGTAAATTCATCGTTAGAGTCTGTTGTATTCAAATTCATCCGCTCATCACTCACCGTATTATTCCCCTCATTGATATTTATTATTTTATTAGGTTCAACAGTTCTTCCAATTTCTTTACCTTCCACATATTGATAATCATCGTCTTTAGGAGGTTGATCAGCAGCATTAAAAACATTTAATTTTAATTTTATATTCCCGAACGACACTTTCATCACCCATGTTCTACAATTGACACGTGCGTTGGCCGTAGCTAAGAATGGACGACCAAGAATAACAGAAGTGTATTTTCTAGCATCTAGCACCGGTTCGGTGTCAAGGACCATAAAATCAACAGGATAAAAACATTGATCAACTTTAACTAAGACGTCTTCGACGATTCACCTAGGTACTTTAACCGAACGATCCGCTAATTGAATAGTAGCGACCGTAGGTTTAAGTTCACCTAGTCCTAATTGTTTAAGAGGTTAACACTAGCTCCTAAGTCAAGGAGAGCCCGATGAATGATAGTGTCACCTATGACACATGAAATCGTAGGCGTACCGGGATCCTTATACTTCGGAGGAGCGTGTTGAAAAACTGAACTTACTTTTTCCGTGAGGAAGACCTTTTTAGGAGTATGACTGCGTATTTTGCGTTTTTGCGTACATAGGTCTTTAAGACATTTAGCATAAGCGGGAATTTGTTTTATAGCATCGAGGAATGGAATATTGATTTTAACTTGTTTAAACACCTCGAGTATATCCTCAGTTTTTGATTTTTTCTTTGAAAAATTATACGGTTCCTCAACATTGGGTGGAAAAGTTAACTTTGGAACATAGTTAGTTGGGACCGGTTCTTTATCTTTCTTATTTTGACTCGTCTCCTCACCCTCTTCTTTATTCGATTTAACGTCATTTTGATCCGGAATCTTAACAACTTCATCTTCCCGAATAGTCGTTCTAGTCGATACGACGTTTACTTGTTCACTCGACCCCTTAATCTCGTATTGTCCCTTCGGATTTTGAATAGTTTGCGCAGGCAACTTCCCCTCGTTCCTACGACTCATTGTATTCGCTATTTGTCCAATTTGGGACTCAAGCTTCGCAATGGATTGTGTATGAAAGTGCACTATTTGTGCTTGTGCTTGGACTTGAGTTTCAATATTCTTAAGGGAAGCCAACACCGTCTCCTCAAAAGCGTTAGTCTTTGGGGGGTTAAGATTAGGAGGATGGTGTTGGTATTGATTTTGTGGAAACTAGGGTCGATAAGTATTAGAAAAATTAGTCGACCTAGGATTATAATTATTTTGTGGGAATTGTTGCATAGCATTTACGTGTTGCTCCACAAATTCGGGAAACTGAGATGCCGATGGGCATGTAAAGATATTATGTGACGGTGCAGAACATATTTGACACAATTCATGAGCGGGTGCGGTTGTCGCTTGATTTATTGTCATAAGTCGGTCAAGTTTTTTAGATAATTCCTGAAATTCTATTGAATGACTTGACTCTGACTTCACCTCTCGTTTTGGTTGATTAAGATATCCCTCAGAACGTACCGACATAGTCTGATGCATCGAGTTCTCGCTTAAAGTTTCAAAAATTTTCCAGGCCTCGTCGGCGCTTTTGTGTAGGAAAGTTCCCGCACAAACGGCATCGACGGTATTACGGACAGAGGGAATAAGTCCCTCGTAGAAGACCTGAACAAGTTGCCACTTAGGAACCTGATGATGTGGGCACGAGCGTAATAATTCTTTAAATTTCTCCCACGTATCGTAAAGCGTCTCCCCATCTTGCATTACAAAATTTGTTATGGATTTCCTTGTCTGGTTTGTACGCATAATAGGGAAAAACTTTTGTAAAAATGCGGTGTGTAAGGCTTCCCATGTTTTGATTGTGTTTGGCTCAAGTGATTGGAGCCAATGCTTCGCTTTGTCTCGTAAAGAGAATGGAAAGAGCCACAATTTTAACTCATCATCAGTTAGATTTTGGATTTTCAAAGTAGAGCATATATCCTGAAAATCTCCTAAGTGTTGATATGGATCTTCATTTAGACGGCCATGGAAAGATGAAAGTAGCGAGATCGTAGACGACTTTATCTCAAAGTGAGATGCTATCGCCTCCGGTAATTCGATACCGGCTTGTGGCGTGTAAGTAGTAGGAATAAAATAATTTATAAGTGGAGGAGGTGGCGGTATATTAAGATTATTTATATTAGCACCGTCGTTTTGATTGTTATTGTTATTTCCACCGTCAGCCATTTTAATCGGTTCGATTTTAAAAGTTTGAGTTTTCCTTAACCGTTCACGGGTACTTTGAATTTCGGCCTCAAACAACGACGACGGAATCAGAGTTAATTCGTCGTCTTGTAACCCAGCTCTAGAAGCTTGGGTTGTGGACTTACTAGTTCTTAAGGTACGTTCAAGTTCAAGATCGAAAGATTTTAATTCTGGTTTATTTGAACGTGTACCTAACATAAACTAAAATAAAGACAAAGAAACTAAAAACAAAGACTGACTAAACAAAAGAAACAAATAGCAATCACGCAAATAAGACGACAAGGAAGCACACAGTACTACTATGATGCATGAATATTATCTTGTAATGCAATGACCGCGTCAAGCCCAGCGCCCCGGGTTTCCTAGCTAATGCAGTGCAATTAACCCTAAACTAATGCAAATAGTGCGTCTTAGCGCCCTGACTTACAGTGGTTGGAAGCAAATTTCAAAGGAAGCGATTTTGTTTTTTTTTTTTTTTCGCGTAAGCTCCTTTGATGCGCTAAGCTATTTCTCCCGGAAACGTTAGAATTTCATGACTCGAGAAACTACAACATAAAAAGAAAAATTAGTAACTCAAAACAAAAATGAAAAATAAAAAAAGAAAACCTAATCTAATATTTACGAATTAACTAAACTAAGATTTTAAAACTACAGGTAGTAATTTACAATCCCCGGCAACGGCGCCAAAAATTGATGTTGTCAAAATCAAGATATAAAAGTATACTTTACTTTCTAGGGATTTGTAGTGTGGAAGTAAAGGTCAAACCCCCAGAGATTGAAATACTACAGTGCTTTAATTTTCAAACCTAAATCTAATTAATTAAGAAAACGATTTTGGTTTGATTTTAATTAAACTAATAACAATAAAAATAAATCTAAACTATGAAAGCAATTAAAAAGTGTTTTTGTAAATATGTGAAGGGAACCTAGGATTGCAAATCCACCACTAGTTTCATAATAAGGGTATTTATGAATTACTCTAGCTTATTACGTTGGATGAATATGGGGAATTGTGGCTACAAGCCCAATTCCTCCATCAAAAGAATAATCATGGTTCAAGCACCAACATATTCCATCTTCGGTTAGCACGAATTATCCCACACTAAACTAGGGGTGTGACATAATTCGTCTAATCTAGGCATGGATTATTCGGATACTTGATAGCACAAATCAATAAAGCACCATCACATGTGAATAATCTAAACAAGCACAACGAGAATAGATCATTGAGCACATCACAGTCAAAATAGATCTAAGACAAGAATAAACTTTGAAAGCAATGATTTAATCAATAGAAGTACGATTTATTTATAAAAATCCTCGAAACATGTGACTGTCATCCATACATAATAAAGCTAAAATAAAAACATAAAATACTCCCTATTACTCGACTAGGGCTTCATTGGAACCCTAGATCTTTGTCTAGGCTGCCATGGAAGTGGAGATCGGCAAGTAGTTGATGGAGGAGGCCATGGAAATCCTTGGTCTTCTTCTTCTCCTTGCTTTTTCCTCTTCAAGGGCTTGAATTTCAGTCTATATGGCTGTATGTGTATGTATGTATGGGTGTGTAACCCTTCAATTGAAGTAAAATAGAGTATATATAGAGTTTACAACAAGCTTTGGAAGCTTTCCTAACCCGAAATGAACTAAAACTGATATATTTTACAGTCTGGACGTCATTCAGTAGTTTTGTTTGCACAGGAGTCTTCAGTATACTGAAATACGTATACTTGCTTTTTGTACGGATCGCGCGCGCTGGTCGCGCGAGCGTGTCATTTGGCAGGTTGCACGCGCGAGTCGCGCGCGCGAATTCTGGATTATCGCGCGAGCGAGTTGGCTATTTCAGCTTCTTTTCTTCTGCTTTTTCACCCTGTTTAGCCTGGTATACTTGATTTCTTCCAAATCCTGTCAGACAATAGAAAATAAAGTAAAAATATACAAAAATAGGATAAAAAGGTACTAACAAACGTGAATTAAGGCGTATAATTAGGATTTGTTCTCTCCCGATCAGTACTCAATGATTTAGATCACTTCAACTTTGAATTCAAGCTTAACTAATCATTATTAGAACAAGGTTTGAAGCTTAGGTCATAGAAAAGTCATTTGGACCATTATTTACAAAGTTTGTCAAATCTGTCATAAAATTCTGAACATTGCAGAGAGTAGACCAGATCTTTAAGAAAATAAAAAGCATGCTTCCCGTGGTTTGATCTTGATGATTGTTGGACACAAGATGCCTCTGTGTGTCTAGTTTCCAAATCAAAAAGAAAATCAAAGTTTCAACGGTTAGATCTCTGGGAAAAGGACAAGCACCAGACATCACTCAGAGATGTACAACTCTCTGTCCAGAGATTTTGTTTGATTTTTCAAAAATAGTAAAAAGATCAGAAATGCTTTGTTCTTTTTAGGGTAGCTTCCCAACACATTAATATACTTAGAAAAAATTATTTTGGGTCACAAATACTTGATTAAGGTTCTGATTTACTTATTTCAAAAGGGTGTTGCTATTCTGAAACTCTGGGCAGATTGTAGTGTCTTCACAAAACTCATGACCAAACCACTTTAAACATGAAATCTCCTTAAAACAAATATTACAGTGGTAGAACTTTGAGTTATAGACATTTTCCCGTTGGTTTCATTCAATTCCAACGGTTAGATTTCCATCTAAAAATCCTTGATCAAAAATAGTTTATGAATCCACTATTTCATTATCAAGTTCAACTTTATTTGTTAACCCCAACTATTAAACCATGAAGTTGGGTTTAAACCAAACCACTTCTCCTACCACTTGATGGTCATTGGAGATCAAGACATGACTAAGACTCATAAGTTTTCAAGGAATATAAGGAGACTTCATGAAAACTCAAGCTTAGAGGACCCAAACCATGGTAGGGGTTTGGATTCATTTACTTGTTCTTAATAAAATGATGATCAACTTTAAATCTCATGTGAATCATAAGCTTCCATGAGACTAAAAGATCAAACTCATGATATTCAAGTGAGATATGGAAGATCCCCAAGAGTCTCAAGGGAAGAGCATAAACAAGAAAAAAAGAGAAGAAGAATCAAAGAACTAACTCGTGAACTTTAAGAGGATATAAAGAAGATCCCATGAAATTCCAAGTTAGAGAATCCAAGTCATGAATATGGACTTGGATCCATCTATTTGTTTACAAAGTGAAGTGATGATCAAACTTTGACTCCCATGTGAAGCATAAGCTTACATGAGATTCAAAAGATCAAACTCAAGAGCTTTTAAGAGAGATATTGAAGATCTCCAAGAATCTCAAGAGAAAAGTATAAACAAAAAGAAGAAATGAAATCAAGAAAACTAAGAGAGCAAGTGCTCTAAATCCATAAAAGAAAACTAACAAGAATAGAGTATCACCTCCAACTATCCTCAAACTTCTATATTTTGAAGATCTTCCAAGCTCTTCTTTCAAATTCTTCTCCCAATGTTCTCTCTTCTACCCAAATGTTCTTCTCTCAAAAGTTCTCCTAAATTCATCTCAAATTTCCCCAATATTCTTTTTTTTGTCTTGGTCCCCCCTTTTCAATGAAGATACCTCTTCTTATATAGACAAAAACACCTAGGTAATTTCAGTGAATTTGGAGTAAAAAACAGGTATAAATGCCTCATTTGGTGGTACAATACGTACTTCCTAAAAATAGACAGACTGCTGTACAGGGCGGCATTCAAAAATCTTTTGCGGCAGTCAGTGAATGCCGTTGCGGCACTCCGTGAATGCTGCGGCGGCATTCTATGACTGCCGCGCGACACTTATTGAGAGCCGCGGAAAATTAATAATGGTCGCGTTTTAGTCAGCCTTGCTTTATCAGTTTTTTTTGTTTTTATCCGCATACACATACGTATTGTACCACAAAATATGGACTGTTAAAGCAAACGGCAGTCCGGCACTCACAGAATGCCGGTCCGGCATTTACTGAGTGCCGCAAAATTCTACTGTGTGCCGGTTTTTGTTGATCTTCCCTGTTTAGGTCTTTTCCTTCCTCCTTTTTCTTATTTTCGAAGATTTTTTCCAAAAGTGATGTTTTATACCTGAATTCTCCTAAATACCTGGTATTTCAATCTGTGAAAATTTTACCGCGTTTGGAGAACTTTCTGAAGAACTTGGAATACTTCAAATCTTTCGGTCATTATCATCATCGGACATGGAGGTGACACTCTCCTAAATTCGACGTTTGGTCAAAATTGGGGTGTCTACACCCCCATTTCTATTTTGGTTCATTTTCATTTGCATAATCTATCCCCTATCTCATATCTATTTTGATTTCTTTGTCATTTGTTCATCTCTTCTTATCCCATTTCTTTTTTATTTTTCTTTGATTACTAGCTAGTTCATCATCATCTAGATAATGACATGGTATTTGAGGTGAGTGAATCCTTATGGATAGTAGCTCTTGACCCAAAAAACTTGTTTGATAGATGATGATTCTAACTTCAATACATTTCTATGTATTATTGAAGTTATGTTCAAAATAAACAATACTCTCCCAACAATATTGGGAGTTCTTGATGATAAGTTTGATGTTGGTTTCCCAAGTGGTTTCAATCCCCTTTTAGTGCTGGAAATGTGCTTTCAAAACGCCTATTTCAAAACCCCTCTAAAATCCCCAAAATTTGGATTCCAAGAAATAAACCTTGCTTTCTCAAGAAAATCTTTAAAATAGTGAGTTCTTCAACTTTAAAATATTATTCTGAGTTCAATACTCAATGTATGGATACAAGACCACTTGGAAAGTCTTCCTAACTCATTAGAGAACACCCATGGTTTTGGTTTGACTTGGAAATACTTGGAAGGGTTCCATTTTGGCCCAAACATTCATTCCAGACATTCTGTTTTTACTGGCACAGCAGCTTGGTTGAATTTCAACTTGTTTTCCAGAAAACATTTTCCAAAAGAAGTGGTCCAAACTCATTTTTCCTTTAACTTCAGTGTCGTGGGGAACTTTCTATTTAATATGGGCCTTTAGATGTTTTGTTTTCATTTTCTAAGATTTTTCAACATTTCAGTTGATAGTACTAACTTTGTTTCTGAGTAACCTCTCTTGTTTATATGATTTCTCTCAATCTGTAATAGTTATTGTAGTCTGGCTTTTTGATATGTGTTGTAGACAGAATAAGGATGATCTCCATAAAAAATCATGAATTAAAAACATTTCTAACCTAACTTTTCCATTTTTACAAAATCAACTCATTGTTCTATCCACTATTCACAGCAAGCATGCTTTTACTTTCATTCTTTGATTTGATGCTTACATGCACTCCTAATTAGCTCATATCTTAGAAAGTAGTTCATACTATATTTGTATACATTCTATTATAATTGTCTTCATACATTCATGCATATTATATGGTTTCAAGTCATTCTAGAAAATCCATGACTACAAACACACTACTACCTTGCACATACTCGGTGCATACATTGCATCCATGCAAGATTTTGGGTCTTTTGTGACTCCTATTCTAAGAAGATCGTAATGAATGAAATCGATCACCTGTTCATGTTCTCCCGATCTAATCTTCTTTCTCATCCATCCCGGGAATTGAGAGATCTTCTTTTCTCAACAATCAACATGCATCAAATTAGCTTGCTAACTATATCTTCAATTTCTTGGATTATTTGTTTCAAGATCAATTCATGTCTTCTTTAGATTAGGAAAACATGATTGCTTGATATGGATTAGACGATTTTTTCTAGGTTTGTTTGTGTGATGTTTCACTTTTACATTGTGCGGTATTTGGCTTAGATCTTATGAATGATATCATATCTTTTGATCTTCCACTTCAAAATTCTTATGTGATGTAATATACTATCATAGAATTATTTGTCGAACCAAACTTAGTATAAGATGACTATTTGGATGCTAATTGCGGCCCATCGAAAGATGGGGCGAGTTGAGGGTGTTTTAGCCATGGCAAAGGCTCCTTCCTCTCTCGTACCAAAACCACGAGCCAAGTTCTTTGGTTATGAAGGGCTGGTGCCCTTTATCTATTTGGGTGAGTCAAATTAGGTTTCTTGGTTCCTTAAAGACCAAGTGGCGACTCTGTATCTGTTTTCAACAGACCTTTTCTTTTCAATTCTTCAAATCAATTTCAAAACTAAAGGTGGAAACCCGATTTCGCGTGTCCACAATCTGGCGATTCTGCTGGGAGATTTTTTATTTTCAAAACAAAATAATACAGAGGTTTGACTCATAAGAAGTGATCGGGAGAGAACAAATCCTCTTTTTACGCCTTAACGAGCATTTGTCAGTACCTTTTTATCCTGTTTTTGTATATTTTTACTTCGTTTTCTAGTTTCTGACAGGTTTTGGAAGAAATCAACTAAACCAGGCTAAACAGGGTGAAAAAGCATAGTTGAAGAAGCTGAAAAAGCCAAGTCGCGCGAGGGACCCGCGCCCGCGAAATCCGAGAATCGCTCGCGCGATCCGCTCGCGCGAGAACCCCAGAATCGCTCGCGCGATCCGCGCGCGCGAAGGTCCAATTGTCGCGCTCGCGCGACCCGCTCGCGCGATATGTGTAAAAAGAAAAGTTGCGTATTTCAGTGTACTGAAGACTCCTGTGCAAACGAAACTGCTGAATGACGTCCAGATTGTAAATTACATCAGTTTCAGTCCGTTTCGGGTTGGAAAGGTTTCCAAAACTTGTTGTAAATCTATTTATACCTTATTTTACTTCAATTAGAGGGTTGGCAATTATTATACACACATTCTACAACCATACTTCCAGCCATTGAAGGGAGGGAAGCAAGGAGAAGAAGAAGAAGACCAAGGGTTTCCATGGCCTCCTCCATCAACTACTTGCCATCTATCACTTCCATGGACGGCTAGATCGTAGATCTAGGGTTTCAATGAAGCCCTAGACGAGTAATAGGGTTTTATTTATGTTTTATTTTAGTTTTATTATGTATGGATGACAGTCACATGTTTAGAGGATTTTTATAAATAAATCGTACTTCTATTGATTAAATCATTGCCTTCAGAATTTATTCTTGTCTTAGATCTATTTTGACTGTGATGTGCTCAACGATCTATTCTTGCTGTGCTTGTTTAGGTTGTTTACATGTGATGGTGCTTTATTGATTCGTGCTATCAAGTATCCGAATAGTCCATGCCTAGGTTAGGCGGATTAGATCACAACCCTAGTTTAGTGTGAGATAATTTGTGCTACCCGAAGATGGATTATGTTGGTGCTTGAACCATGATTATCTTCTTGTCGGAGAAATTGGGCTTGTAGCTACAATTCCCCATATTCATCCAACGTAATAAGCTAAAGTAATCCATAAATATTCTTATTATGAAGCTAGTGGTGGATTTGCAATCCTAGGTTCCCTTAAACATTATTTAAAACAACTTTAATTGCTTTCATAGTTTAGATTTATTTTTATTTGTTAGTAGTTTAATTAAAATCAAATCAAAATCCGTTTTCATAATTAACTAAAGTTAGGTTTTAAAATTAAGTCGCTGTAGTTAACCAATCCCTGTGGGTTCGACCTTTGCTTTCACACTACAAATCTTTTGAAAAGTAAAGAACACTTTTTATATCTTGATTCTGACAAGATCAATTTTTGGCGCCGTTGCCGGGGATTGCATTACTACCTTTAATTTTATAATCGTAGTTTAGTTAATTCATAAATATTAGATTAGTTTTTATTTTTCTTATTTTCTGTTTTTGTTTTTAGTTACTAACTTGTATTTTTTTATTTTGTAGTCAACGTTTCCGAGTGGAGCAGCTAATTACATCAAAGGAGCTTACGCAAATAAAAATATAAATACAATTAAATAAATTGCTTCCTTTGGAATTCGCTTTAAACCGCTGTAAGTCAGGGCACTGTGACGCACTATTTGCATTAGTTTAGGGTTAATTGCACTGCATTAGCTAGGAAACCCGGGGCGCTGGGCTTGACGCGGTCATTGCATTACAGGATAATATTCATGCATCATAGTAGTACTGTGTGCTTGATTGTCGTCTTACTTGCGTGATTGCTATTTGTTTCTTTTGTTAGTTAATTTTTGTTTTTAGTTTACTTTCTTTTAGTTTATGTTAGGTACACGTGCAAATAAACCGAAATTACAACCTTTAAACTCTGAACTTGAACGTACATTAAGACTTAACAAGTCTTCAAACTTAACTTCTAGAACAAGGTTTTTAATAGACGACGAATTGACACCAAAACCAACGTCTTTATTTGAATCTGAAATACGTAGTACTCTTCAAAAACTAAAGAAACCACGCTTTAATAACATAGAACCAATTAAAATGGCGGACATTGGGAATAATAACGACAATAACCAAAATAACAACGGAGCTAATATGAATAATCCTAATATACCACCACCTCCTCCACTTAAAGATTATTTTATTCCTACGACTTACACGCCACAAACATGTATTGAATTACCGGAGGCGACGGCATCTCACTTTGAGATAAAGTCGTCTACCATCTCGCTACTTCCATCTTTCTATGGCCGTCTAAATGAAGATCCTTATAAACACTTAGGAGATTTTCAGGATATATGCTCCACTTTGAAAATTCAAAATCTTACTGATGATGAATTAAAAATGCGGCTCTTTCCATTCTCATTAAAGGACAAAGCTAAATATTGGCTCCAATCTTTGGAGCCCAACACAATTAGAACATGGGAAGACTTACACACCGCATTTTTACAAAAGTTTTTCCCGATTATGCGTACGAATCAGATAAGAAAATCTATAACAAACTTTGTGATGCAAGATGGGGAATCACTCTACGACACGTGGGAAAAATTTAAAGAATTATTACGTTCGTGTCCACATCATCAGGTCCCTGAGTGGCAACTTGTTCAGGTCTTCTATGAGGGGCTTATTCCCTCTGTTAGGAATACCGTCGATGCCGTTTGTGCGGGAACTTTCCTACACAAAAGCGCCGACGAGGCCTGGAAAATATTTGAAACTTTAAGCGAGAATTCGATGCACCAAGCGGTGTCTGTCCGTTCTGAGGGATACCCACAACCTAAGAGGGAGGTAAAGTTCGAGTCAAGTCAATCAATTGAAATAAAAAAACTATCTAACAAACTTGACCGACTTTTAACAATGAACCAAACGACAGCCTCACCCGCTCGTGAAATTTGTGCATTATGTTCTGATACTTCACATTCGATACTTGCATGTCCATCGGCGAGTCAATTTCCGGAATTCGTGGAGCAACACATTAATTCTATTCAACAATACCCACGAAATAATTATAATGCAACTACTAATAATCCGGATGCGCCATGGAGAAACCATCCTAACTTCTCGTGGAAAAATAATAATAATAATCCTAATGAGGCGACTAATTTTCCAAATGCGTATCGACCTCATTTTCAACCTAGTCAATACCAACACCCGCCTCCTAATTCGAATCCTTCAAGGGGTAACATTTTTTAGGAAAAGGTGTTGGCATCCCTTAATAAAATTGAAACGCAAGTACAGGCACAAGCACAAATAGTGCACTCTCATACACAATCCATTGCGAAGCTTGAATCCCAAATGGGACAACTAGCTACTGTAGTGAGTCGTAGAAACGAGGGGACGTTGCCTAGTCAAACAATTCAAAACCCTAAGGGACAATATGAGGTTAAGGGGTCGAATGAGCAAGTAAACGCCGTCTCAACTAGGTTGACTACACGAGAGGGAGAGGTAATAGAAATTCCGAATGAGAATGTGAAAGATATGAATAGCAACTCTAATACGACGAAGGGTGAGGACGTGAGCCAAAATAAGAAAGAAACAGAATCGGTCCCAACGAATTATATTCCGAGAATGCCATATCCACCTAATGTTGAGGAGCCGTCTAATCTTACAAATAAGAAGTCTAAGGTTGAGGATATACTCGAGGTATTTAAACAAGTCAAAATAAATATTCCTTTCCTCGATGCTATTAAACAAATTCCCGCTTATGCTAAATGTCTAAAAGACCTTTGTACGCAAAAACGCAAAATACGCAGTCATACGCCTAAAAAGATCTTTCTCACGGAAAAAGTAAGTTCAATTTTCCAACACGCTCCTCCGAAATATAAGGATCCAGGTACGCCTACGATTTCATGTGTCATAGGTGACACTATCATTCATCGGGCTCTCCTTGACTTAGGAGCGAGTGTTAACCTTTTACCCTATCACGTCTATAAACAATTAGGACTAGGTGAACTCAAGCCCACGGCCGCTACTATTCAGTTAGCGGATCGTTCTGTCAAAATACCTAGAGGAATCGTCGAAGATGTACTAGTAAAAGTTGATCAATGTTTCTATCTCGTTGATTTTATGGTCCTTGACACCGAACCAGTGCTAGATACGAGGAAATACACTCCTGTTACTCTTGGTCGTCCATTCTTAGCCACGGCCAACGCACGTGTCAATTGTAGAACAGGGGTGATGAAAGTGTCATTTGGGAATATAAAATTAAAATTAAATATTTTTAATGCTATTGATCAACCTCCCAAAGACGATGATTATCTAGGTGTGGAGGGTAGTGAGGTTACACGGAATATTGAGCCTAAGAACGTAATAAATATAAGTGCGGGGAATAATATAGAGGATGATGAGTGGATGAATCCTAATACTTCGGACCCTAATGTTGAATCTACTCGAAAGGTAAGAAATCGATTTGAAAATACTGATAAACCGTCGATTGAATTAATTCAAAGCGACGTAATTTCTGCTTACCATCGAGCTCTGCCTGACATTCTTAGGGGTACGAAGTCTGATTTTCAACCTCCGTAAGTCTTGAACTAGAACGGTCTAGCTGAAGACGTAAAAGTTAGCGCTTCTTGGGAGGCAACCCAAGCTTTATTTCATTCGTTTTTCTTATTTTTGGACGTTTTTGAGTCATTTTGGTCAGTTTGTGAGTATTCTGGATAGGTTTGGGGGTTGGAATTAATTTAGTTTAATAATATATACATAATTTTAGCCTAAAAGTGAAAATTACCCTTCTCGCGCGCGCGGCCCGCTCGCGCGAGACGTCGCTCGCGCGGCCCGCTGGCGCGAGATTGTGACTTAGTGGAATTTTCGTTCTTTTCCTTTTAGTATGCCTCAGGTTCTTCTCGCGCCTGATATCGCGGGCGCGAGGTAGCTCGCGGGCGCGAGATAGTGATTAAAAAAAAAAAATCCAGGAATTCGCGCGCGCGACGGCCGCTCGCGCGATTCTCCCATTTTCCTGTTTTTCCCTTTTGTTTCCTATATCTTTCCCCCTACCTATTTTATTTGTGTTTCTTTTCTGTTTGTGTTTATTTGGTTTAGTTTAATTCGTGTTCGTTGTTTTCCTTATTATTACATGTCTACTTTTTCATTTTATTTCTTTTCCATTTGTTAGTTCAGTTTAGTTTACATTAGTTTTTAAATTTCTATTTTATATTTCTGTTTCATTTACTTTTAATATTCTTTTGTTAGTTCTTTTCGTTTATCTAGTAGTCACAGGTAACATTGAAATTTTTTGACATATTCCATTGTGTTCACCTGTTTGTCATTGCCGCGATCGAGGTATTATCGTTCCTTTCTTACGTACTCTCATTTCTTTTATTTTATTGTTTCATTGGGGACAATGAAAGGTTTAGGTTTGGGGGTATGCAATCACACATGCACATTAGTTTATGCAAAATTTTTAAATTTTTCAAAAAGTGTGTAAATAAACGATAGTACTAACGTTTTTGCAATATCAATTTGATACTTCTTGTTCAATAACTTTGAATGGTTATAGAATGGTAAACATGAGAATATGTGGTTAAATATTTACTGAAGTCATGATATAATGTTTTAAGTTATGTATCGTTCGAATCGTAGTTTTATATCATAGATTTGCACACAAACCTATGCACTGCACGTAGTCATTGGAATACATGTTGGTTGTGAACTATAATATGATTCGGATTTCTAGATAACACATGGTGGAGACTAGACCCGGTGAGCTTTTGAGCCTATCTTTTCTTTGTAGAGGGTTACAAGTACATTGTGTTTGTCGAATTTCATTGAAATAGCGCATCTACTTGTTGTTTAGTCTCATTATTCTTGCTTTGGTTGATAGTCAAGTAAAATCTTTGTTACCATACTAAATAATCTTCCATCGTAAACGTTGAAGAACCATATGACCATAGGAAATGATGGTAGGCCCTCTTTATTTGCCACCGACCGATAAATGAAAAAAATTTCCTTAGTTCGCCCCTTGAGCCGTTAAAATGCCTCTTTTTCTTTGTTCACCATTATCCTCTTTAAAAGCTCCAACCTGATCAACTTGGAGTATACCACTAGAAGAGTGATCAACTTTTAGTAGTATTAAGGCGATGTGTTGATGAAGAAGAAGAAAATAAGATGTTATTGGGGTAGTTGCTTGGTATTCAATGCATAGTCATTTGAGAAGCGAGAAAAGAAAAAGGAAAAGAGACAAAATAAAGAAGAGAAGGTTGAAAAAAAAATGAAAGAAAAGAAGAAAAATGAATGAAAAGGAATGAAGAGAAAGAAAAGATGAAAGTTTGTAGAAGAAGAATGAAAGAGATCGAACATGCCTTACAATGCCATTCTGAAAACTACCTAATTAATCCGTTCTATCATTTTTCGTTGCCTGAGTCACATTACAACCTTTGAAAAGTCCTAATTGATCCTAGGAAACATGGTTCGGATATGAAAACGATGGGAGGGGGATTAAAACATGGTACTGATTAATTTCTCTTGATTATTGGCATCCTATCCACGAGACTACTATTCTTTCGTGTCATGCGTCTTTTTCGAGTCATATGTGATCATTTCTTGTTTTGAAAACATATTTCCTTTACTCGCATATACTAGATAAAATTACACCTGTTTCTGAGTGTTTTATTTTAGAGTGTAATTCATTGTGAGATTCGTAGTCGAGACATAGTTAGACGGTTATCCGGGTTATATTCCAAGTTCATGACAAGCGCGTGTTCATTTGACTACCACATCACACACGTGCAATTTTATGAGAAACTCTATTGATTTATACGATTCATGTGCTTAAGATTGTTTTTCATGATGTAGGTAAATGTTTGATTCTATTTCTTTATGTTCGTTACTCTATTTCGAATCTTTGTTGTATAATAAGGAGTATTGAATATTATTTTTTTTGTTTGAATAAAACTTTTTAAATTTCTAAGTTAATAAAGATGGTTGTGGGTAACTTGTTGACGAGAACCCTCACGAGACTTCACTCGTCCGACTAGGGACACCTAGAGGTTTAAAAGGCTTGTTGCATATGCTAAATGCAATCGTGATCCATACGAAAATGGAATAGATTTTTATTAGTAGTTTTTATTTTAGTTTTGCTCGAGGACTAGCAAAATGTAGGTTTGGGGGTGTGATCGGGAGAGAACAAATCCTCTTTTTACTCCTTAACGAGCATTTGTTAGTACCTTTTTATCCTGTTTTTGTATATTTTTACTTCGTTTTCTAGTTTATGACAGGTTTTGGAAGAAATCAACTAAACCAGGCTAAACAGGGTGAAAAAGCATAGTTGAAGAAGCTGAAAAAGCCAAGTCGCGCGAGGGACCCGCGCCCGCGAAATCCGAGAATCGCTCGCGCGATCCGCTCGCGCGAGAACCCCAGAATCGCTCGCGCGATCCGCGCGCGCGAAGGTCCAATTATCGCGCTCGCGCGACCCGCTCGCGCGATATGTGTAAAAAGAAAAGTTGCGTATTTCAGTGTACTGAAGACTCCTGTGCAAACGAAACTGCTGAATGACGTCCAGATTGTAAATTACATCAGTTTCAGTCCGTTTCGGGTTGGAAAGGTTTCCAAAACTTGTTGTAAATCTATTTATACCTTATTTTACTTCAATTAGAAGGTTGGCAATTATTATACACACATTCTACAACCATACTTCCAGCCATTGAAGGGAGGGAAGCAAGGAGAAGAAGAAGAAGACCAAGGGTTTCCATGGCCTCCTCCATCAACTACTTGCCATCTATCACTTCCATGGACGGCTAGATCGTAGATCTAGGGTTTCAATGAAGCCCTAGACGAGTAATAGGGTTTTATTTATGTTTTATTTTAGTTTTATTATGTATGGATGACAGTCACATGTTTAGAGGATTTTTATAAATAAATCGTACTTCTATTGATTAAATCATTGCCTTCAGAATTTATTCTTGTCTTAGATCTATTTTGACTGTGATGTGCTCAACGATCTATTCTTGCTGTGCTTGTTTAGGTTGTTTACATGTGATGGTGCTTTATTGATTCGTGCTATCAAGTATCCGAATAGTCCATGCCTAGGTTAGACGGATTAGATCACAACCCTAGTTTAGTGTGAGATAATTCGTGATACCCGAAGATGGATTATGTTGGTGCTTGAACCATGATTATCTTCTTGTCGGAGGAATTGGGCTTGTAGCTACAATTCCCCATATTCATCCAACGTAATAAGCTAAAGTAATCCATAAATATTCTTATTATGAAGCTAGTGGTGGATTTGCAATCCTAGGTTCCCTTAAACATTATTTAAAACAACTTTAATTGCTTTCATAGTTTAGATTTATTTTTATTTGTTAGTAGTTTAATTAAAATCAAATCAAAATCCGTTTTCATAATTAACTAAAGTTAGGTTTTAAAATTAAGTCGCTGTAGTTAACCAATCCCTGTGGGTTCGACCTTTGCTTTCACACTACAAATCTTTTGAAAAGTAAAGAACACTTTTTATATCTTGATTCTGACAAGATCAAGAAGCATCTTTAAAATCATGTTTTTACTGTGTCTGGTTCACCACATTGCACTTCTGCATTTTCCCTCCAACTGTGTCTAAAACGTGATGCTGACATTGTTCAGGACTTGGTGTGCCAGGGCACAAGTCACCGTTGATACTGTACTTTCCAAGGTATATCAAAACGAGTAAAAACTTTCGTACTATCTCCCTGATGGTATATTGGAACTCCCGTCAACGGACCCTCATTGACTAAACCCAGCCTTTACATATAGATTCCTATAGAGCCTTTCATAGGACTGTTCATTTGTCTTTTTAGATAGGACAATGTGATATAACTAATGTATGCCCTAACGGAATTACCTACGTGGTGTAGACACTTATGTGGCATAGAACAAAACCTCTTTCTTATGATCCCCAAGGCAATCACTCACATGTGATCACATTGAGTTGACATGCCTAGGCACCATGATAAGGATGTCTGCTCTGTGCTCATAAAGATATACATTACAAACCTTATTTGTTGGTCCTAAGAAATAGGAGTATGAAAACTTGCTAGACAGTATCATCACCATCATCATCTGCACCCGTAATTTTTTAGTTTCTCCCAGAAATTCTATCTAAATCTCCCAGATTTTCCAAAAATCCCAACGACTCCATCCAACCTACCTAGAAATACTTGTTTCTCCCAGAAAGTCTATCCAAATCTTTCAGAAATGCCTAGAAATTCTTGTTTCTCCCAGAAACCTTGTCCAAATCTCTCAGAAATGCGCAGAAATACATGTTTCTCTCAGAAAATATGTCCAAATCTCCCAGAAATGCCCAGAAATACCTATTTTTCCTAGAAACTCTATCTAAATCTCCCAGATTTTCAAAGAATCCCAACGACTCCATCCAACCGACCCAGAAATACTTGTTTCTCCCAAAAACTCTATCCAAATCTCTTAGAAATGGCCACAAATACCTATTTCTCCCAGAAATTCTGTCCAAATCTCTCATAAATGCCCAAAAATACCTGTTTCTCCCAGAAACTCTGTCCAAATCTCCCGAATATCCCAGAAATTCGATGTTTCTTCCGAAAAACTCTAATTCTCTCCTACTCGTGATCATACTAGAAAGAGAAGTTGGCACACTCTGTATGGCTAGGACCTTACTTGGTTAACTGTTATTTGTTAGAAGTAAGGGTATCATATAGATTAAGGCTTGCATCTGCATTCTTGCATCATTAGTATGCATACACTGTGATGGTCGGTCTGTACACGAGTCAGTCCTCACTTGTCAAAATCTAACATGCAATCTTTTGACCTCTATATGTCAGTATAAGTTCTGACCACCCAAGATCTGCGTTGTGGTCAGAGGATTAGAGAGCCACCTTATCAGAATCACTCTGTCGAAAGCTAGCTTTATGGATCCGGAAGGTTTGGAAGCGAGAATGACAGAAATGATCAGGCAACAGTCTGACCGTTGGCCCAAGTTTTAGCCTTTATGGAAGAATTGAGGCAACAACAGCCACAATATCTACTAGGATTTCTACCACCGCCACTAGGGTTTATTCCACCACCACCGCATGGACTTATACCACCTCCTACCATCGTACCAGAAAATATATATGATGACTGATTCAATGGGGCCCCACCGCCTGTACTTAACAAGAAAATTCAAGAAAAACTGGATAAGGTCGACAAGCTTGAGAACTTACTGAGAAGGAGTAAAGGGGTCGACGATTACATGTTAGATCTAAAAGGATTTTTGAGCCCAACAAATTTAAGCTACCTAAGAAATTCAAGATGCCTGAAATTGATCATTTTGACGGAACTTGGAATCCGAAGAGCAATGTAAAGTTTTGCATGAGTGTTTTCCAATCAATAGGCTGTTCCCTCAAACCTTCGCCAAGGCTACTTTATCCTAGTTTTTGACCTTAGAGGCTTCTAAGATGCGCACTTGGGAAGATATAGTCCGAGTCTTTATTGATCATTACTCCTACAACCAAGAGCTCGATGTCACCATCCAGGATCTGGAGACTACCCGATAGAACTTCAATGAGTCCTTCGCTGCGTTCTTGAGCAAATGGAGGAACAAAGTGGCCCAAATGACCCACCGACCAGTTGAAAAGGAACAAGTCCAGATGTTGATCAAGAATCTATAGCCGATGTACCATGAGAAACTATTCTACCAGTCCATCTCAACATTTGAATAGCTATTTGAGATTGGGACTAGAATTGAGGATGCAATCAGGGAAGGGAAGATCAAGAATGAAGAATCACAAAGCTAGTCCAAGAGGCCTGACTACTCCCGAAACCCTTCGGATGTCAACACCCTTAGTAACCAACTCATAGCCTATTCTCCCCGACCATAGCAGCTCACAAACCAAAACAGCTCACCTAGCTACCCTTACCAAAATAGGGTAACCCGTGAATTTTCCAAGCTAGATATCTCCGCCTCCGTAGCCTTAGGCCGCCTGCTAAAAAAGGGGCACCTCCAATTCCTTCAGCCTGGTATCAATCCCCCACCACCTAACTGTGACCTATCCAAACATTGCACCTACCACCAAGGCCTAGGCCATGACACCGACAGGTGCATACGTCTTCGCTATGATATCCAAGACCTCATTGACCGAAGAATTATCGAGCCACCATCCATCCAACCCCATGTCACAAAATATTAGCTTCATTGAACCTAAGCCCTTGGTCTATCCATTCAAATGATCCCCTTTGCTGAGGCCAATGATTGTTGAATCTGCACGGTAAAGTGATGGTGTTTGGAACCTCTACTAAAAATAGTATAATAAAAAGAATAAGCAAGTTACCGTGACACTCCATTTGAGACCAAGTCGAGTCTGTTCTATGTTTTGAGTCTATTTGAAGTTTGATCTTGTAGTTGAGTCTGTCTGTCATTGAGTTGTTATGGGTCTGTGTCGAGTAATGCAATCCTTCTCTTTTGATGAAATGAAATCTCATTTTGCTTCATCTAATGTGTCTTGTCGTAAATGCATGAATCATTGAACTGAAGTGCCACTTTTCAAATTACCATGGATATTACTCTGCTACAATTTTTTTTGCATAAAAAAAAAAGAATCCTGAAAAGGTCAAAGTTAATTTGGCGCTGACCCCGAAGAAGAGCCGAGAATTGAATAGTCTTACTTTAAGAATTTAAATATGCTTTTGCTCAAATCTCAAAAAGACATACTTGAGACTGATTTGGGGCTTGCCCAACACATTTTTCCACCATTTCAAAGCCTTGGGCCCAGCCTAATTGATAGCCATGGGAATCTGTTCGGACTTGGTCCTTGATGGTAGCCAAACATTTTAGTGAGTTTCATCTCCACTTTAAAGAAAAAAAGAAAAAAGAAAAAAGAAAAAAAAAGGAAAAGAGAAATGGTCGCTAGGTTGAAAATCCGAAAGGGCACCTAGGCAAAAGTTAAAGCTAAAAGGTATTGATTTCCAAGATCTAATCCTAGGCAATCAAAATGATGGAGAAAATGAAAGAAAGAAAATTTTGGTGATACAGATAATTATACACTTCAAGGTACATCATGAAAACATGCTTAGATTATATTTCAAAAGGCTCAGAATGACCACAAACAAATTCTAGGAGCTTACATGCATATTCTGGAATTCTGATCGAAAAATCTCACATGAATTAACTACATGAAAAGCAAAATTGGCTGGCTAAGCGTAAGTGAAAAGGATCAATCCTCAAAATAAAAAGAAAGAAAAGAAAAGAAAAGAAAAGTAAGGGAGACCGAAACTGAATCTTCTTATTCAAGGCTACCAGAAGTGACCTAAGTTTGAACTTATTTGATGATTGGTTTGAAAAACCCTCATACCTCTCCTTTCCAAAAAGCCTTGCCTTGGACTAAGCTTGACCTGATTCCTACTCGAGGATACGTAGGCAACCGCATATGTTCGGTCGACACCATCATAATCAACCCCCTCTTTTTCAAGACCTTTCCTTGAACTATGCTCGACCTGATTCCTTCTCGGGGATACATAGGCAACACCATCGGTTCGGTCATCCTGCCCACATAAAGACAACCCCATTTCCTTCAAGCCTCACCTTGAACTACGCTCGACCTTATTCCCACTCCCGAATAAGTAGGGAACCGCCTCAGTTCAATCGATACCAATATTAACCCCTCTTCATTCAAGGTCCAGGCCCGAACTACGTTGGACCTGATCCCCGCTCAGGGGTACAAATGCAGACTTTCAAAAAACAAAAAGGATGGCTCGCTAGGTCAAAAATCCGAAAGGATGCGTAGGCAAAAATTGTAGCTAAATCAAGAGTGAGCAATAACAAAAGAGATGAAATAGCTCGCTAGGTCACTTCACCAGTGCCTAGGCAAAAGTTATGAGCATATGATAGATTAAAGTCACGGTCCTTGCCTCAAGCCAAAAAACACCTTCCACATTAGGGAGAAACTTCAGCTACCCGCCTCGTTTACCTAAGTTTTACTATCTACCCTTCATACAAGGGGCAAACTTCGGTCACCTACCTCATTTGCCCAAAACCTCCAATAAACCATCATCCAAACTAGGGGCAAACTTTGGTCACCCACCTCGTTTGCCTATGAATTCTACTTCCTACACCTCAAACTAGGGGCAAACTCCATTTGCCTACCATGATCCCTTCACACCAAGGGCGAGTTTTCATGTCACCAATTTATTTACAAAATTTTGACATAGAGCATCTTTTATTCTAAAAGCTAAGACACTAATTCCAAGCACTTCCTGAGAGAAGTAGAGAATTGATTAGATCAATAGGGAAAAATTTTCAAAAACCAAATTTATTAGCAAAGTGCTATTATATTAAGATGAGGAGTGAACATAAAAAATGTGTGGTACATCGTTTATGACAAAGACATTTTGAATTATGCTAATTTGGGCACTTCGTGTCATTACTTCTGTCAAGTCAATCCTTCTTTGGTTGAGTCAGTAATAATCTGACCAAAGTGTGTCAGAGAACAAGGTTTCATACAAACTAACCCCACTTTCCTTGTAATCATCATTCCTGTGAAGTCCATTCGTCCTGATGGTCTCAAATGTGTGGATTTAAGGTGATTCCCAATTATAAAAACTGTGGATACAAGCAGAAGTACCAAACATCATTACTACACCAGTCAAGGTTGCAACATGATAAGTGTCCTAAGTATGAGTAGCATAAACTCGTAAGTGGTTGCAAACTATAAATTGATAGTTGTTTCTCAAGGCGGCTGATCGAAGGAAATATTACCAACACCAAGAAATTATTACTGATCCAATCAGAGTCTAGATGAGTTGATGAGGTGTGTTGATGAGATGTGTTGTTGAGGTGTTTTAGGGCCCAGTCCAGATGTGTTAATAAGGAGTTTTGTTAAGATGTATTTTTGGGGTGGTTTAGGGCTCAAAGTTCAGGTTTGCTGATGAGATGTTTTGTTAGCGTATTTTAATGCCCAGAGTCCAGATGTTTTGACAAGATGTATTGTTGAGTTATTTTAGGGCCCAGAGATTAGAGGAGCATCGAGGAACATCAGAAGAGTTGAGAAGCATTGTTAGAGCATCGAGGAACATCAAGAGAGTTGAGAAGCATCGAGGAACATCAGAAAACTTGAGAAGCATTGTTAGAGTATAGAGGAACATCAGAAGAGTTGAGATGTATTGTTGAAGCATCGAGGAACATTAGATGTGTTGAGAAGCATCATTGAAGGAGCATCAGATGTGTTGAGGAGCATCAGAAGAGTTGAAAAGCATCATTGAAGAGTCGAGGAGCATCATTAAAGATTTGAGGAACATCTTTAAGATTTGAATAACACCGTTGAGAATCAAGAAGCATTGAGAAGCACCATCAAAGATTTGAGGAACAACATAAGCGCCGTTGAGAATTGAGGATCATCATCGAAATTTGAGAAGCACTATTGAGAATCTGAGAGTCGCCGAGTCCATAGTATCACGATTAAGGGGAGCACGAGTCGAGTCAAGAGGGTCACTTCACCTAACATAAGAAATTGTGCATAACATGACACATAGCCCATCGGTCGCGGCACACACAAATCACAAAGCCCACTAGGAGTTGCAAATACACCACGAGCACTCTTTTGAGCACCGCAGTATCACTTTGAGCACCACACTCTTCCTTGGGCAATACCCCCGTGTCAGGATCCCTCATAAGTCTATTAGTCATAGTGAATCGTAGATCACGAAGCCCACTGAGAGTGGCGAACATATAGAACACATGTACTAGGACCACAAGAATTTTAGAACACAACACAAGCACGACACAACTCCACTCGGAGTGGTATACCCACAGCAACAGCTCATACTAGGATCAGAACACTAGATATGATAGGACTCAGGACACAATTCATATCACATCTATACATTGCATATCATTCTCATAACATAGCATCATCCCTGCATAGCATCTACTTGATTGTTGTGTATTTGCATGTTTTTGTTTCTTTGTGCCCCGAACTATGTCTTGGTCTGGTTCCCCTTGAGGATACGTAGGCAGCTCTCGCAGAGCGCGACCAGCACTAGCCTGAGCATTGGTTTCTATTTCTTGCATTTTTTTTGCAACACACTTATTTTTATCCTAAATCTTTAGCCTTCAAAAGTCAGGCCTCTTCAAGGCTTTGACATTTGTTTGTGACATGCGTTGCCTCGCAAGTTCATGCCAAAGAGGGAAAAACTGTAAACACCCTATTTCGTCGACTAACAGATTTAGGAGGCCACCAGCATGTCAAACCTCGATGATTAGAAAGATCAGATTTTCAGAGATTGCCTCTAACTCTCAAGAATTCAAAGAAATGACCAAAATGCCCTTAAAAGCCTAAAACTCTCTGGATTGGCCCAGAATCTCAGAAATCATTTGATGTCATTCAAAATAAAAAAAAAGTATTTTAAAAGATAAATATTTGAAAATGTCAGCTTGCAGAGACCCCCAGAAGTCGCGGAAGTTCTCGGAAAGTCTCTGTTGACCAGTTTGACCAGGGCTTGACCAAAATCATCCAAATTCGTCCAAAAGTTCCGAGATCATCTTAAATCATGTAAAAAGTCTTATAAAATGTTTTAAAATAAAATCAGACAGAAACGTTAGGCTCCGGAGGCTCCTAGAAATTCTCAAAATTTCCTAGAAGTGCACTGTTTGTTCGATTTGACTGCAAGTTTGACCAAAAGTCAAAATTTCCTTTTTGACGTTGAAATATTTTTATCAAATGCTAGAGGTCAATAGCTTTCCAATGGTATATCGCACATAATTTTTGGATCTAAAACGAATTTGTTATGAATTTCTGAAGGTGAAAAATTCGATCAATTCGGCTTTTATCGCAAATACTGCAAAACTTTCCAAAGTGACTCAACTCCAAACTTTTTTTTATGGAAATTAGACCTCAATACCTTTCCAATGGTATATCACAATCATAATTTGGATTTTGTATGAAAAATTTTGAATTTTGGGCAAAATGTGGCCGTGTCGCAAATATCGGGAGTTCTGGGGGCCTAAACGCAAAATCTAGTCAACCGGGGAGTTGAATGCCACGGCGGTACTGGTCCACTGCCACTACGGTTGTGGCCAAGTGCCGCGGCAGCACTCTGAGTGTTTTTTTTAATTTTGTTTTGTAATTTTTAGTTAATTTTTGGGTTTTAATTCAAATTTCCAACAAATAAGACGACATAATTTTGATATTCTGAACCTTATAGACCAATGAAAGACTTTTTCTAATCCCAATCACCTCCCCAAATTGGCCTGTAAAGGAGATCCATTTGCTTCCATTTGGGGAAGAACTTGGAAGCCATTAGGGAGAGATGTAGAAAGTTAGGGAGAAATAGAGAGAGGATTGGAGATTTTCTTCTTCAAAATCCAATCCAAATGTGAGTTTCAATTAATTTTCTCAAAACTAAACTTGTGTTTTCAAGCTTTCAATCCATTTTATTTACATTCTTTGAGTTTTCAATGAGTTAGAGAGATGAACACACATATATACACATATACAAGAGGTTGAATGCTTGTGGTTCCACCATTGATAAACAATTGATTATATGCTTGTTTCTCTTTCGTAATCCCATTTCTTTTTATTTTTCTTTATCATACTTGCATTTCCCCTTCTCAGCCCTATTTCTATTTTGATATCTTTACATCATACCATAATCTCTTCTCAACCCCCATTTCTATTTTGGTTCATTTTCATTTGCATAATCTATCCCCCATCTCATTTTTATTTTGATTTCTTTGTCATTTGTTCATCTCTTCTTACCCCATTTCTTTTTTATTTTTCTTTGATTACTTGCTAGTTCATCATCATCTAGATAATGACATGGTATTCGAGATGAATAGTAGCTCTTGACATCAAAAACATGTTTGATAGATGATGATTCTAACTTCAATACATTCCTATGTATTCTTAAAGTTATGTTCAAAATAAACAATACACTCCCAACAATATTGGGAGTTTATGATGATGAGTTTGATGTTGGTTTCCCAAGTAGTTTAAATCCCCTTTTAGTGTTGGAAATGTATTTTCAAAACCCCTATTTCAAAACCACTCTAAAATCCCCAATATTTGGATTCCAAGAAATAAACCTTGCTTTCTCAAGAAATCTTTAAAACATTGAGTTCTTCAACTTTAAAATATTATTCTGAGTTCAATACTCAATGTATGGATGCAAGACCACTTGGAAAGTCTTCCCAACTCATTAGAGAACACCCATGATTTTTTGGTTTGACTTGGAAACACTTGGAAGGTTCTATTTTTCCCAAACATTCATTCCAGACATTCTGTTTTTACTGTCACAGGAACTTGGTTGACTTTCAACTTGTTTTCCAAAAAACTTTTCCAAAAGAAGTGGTCCCAACTCATTTTTCAACATTTCATTCAACAGTACGAACTCTATTTCTGAATAACCTCTCTCGTTTATATGATTTCTCTTAATCTGTAATAGTTATTGTAGTTTGTCTTTCTTGATATGTGTTCTAGACACAATATGGATGATCTCCATAAAAAAATCATGAACTAAAAATATTTCTAACCTCATTTTTCCATTTTTACAAAATCAACTCACTGGTCTATCCACTATTCACAACAAGCTGCTTTTACTTTCATTCTTTGATTTGATGCTTACATGCACTCCAAATTAGCTCATATCGTAGGAAGTAGTTCATACTACATTTTTATACATCCTATAATAATTTTCTTCATACATTCATGCATATTATATGGTTTCAAGTCATTCTAGAAAATCCATGACCACAAACACACTACTACCTTACACATACTAGGTGCATACATTGCATTCATGCAAGATTTGGGGTCTTTTGAGACTCCTAATCTAATAAGATCATAAGGAATGAAATCGATCACCTGTTCATGTTCTTCCAATCTAATCTTCATTTCTCATCCATCCCGGGGTTTGAGAGGTCCTCTTTTTCAACAATCAACATGCATCATTTTAGCTTGCTAAGCATATCTTCGATTTCTTTGATTATTTGCTTCAAGAACAATTCATGTCCCCTTTAGATTAGGAAAACTTGATAACTTGATATGTGATTAGACAATTTTTTCTAGGTTTGTTTGTGTGATGTTTCACCTTTACATTGTGTGGTATTTGGCTTAGATCTTATGAATGATATCTTATCTTTTGATCTTCCACTTCAAAATTCTTATATGATGTAATATACTATCATAGTATTATTTATCGAACCAAACATAGTATAACATGATTATTTGGATGCTAATTGAGGCTCATCAAAAGACGGGGCGAGTTGAGGGTGTTTTAGTCATGGCAAAGGCTCCTTCCTCTCTCATACCAAAACCCGAGACAAGTTCTTTGGTTATGAAGGGCCGGTGCCCTTTATCCATTTGGGTGAGTCAAATTAGGTTTCTTGGTTCCTTAAAGACCAAGTGACGACTCTGTATCTGTTTTCAATAGACCCCTTTTCTTTTCATTTCTTCAAATCAATTTCAAAACTAAAAATGGAAAACCGATTCCGTGTGTCCACACTATCAACTCTTGATTGTTATTTACATGCTTGTTTATATATATATGTTCGTCTCTCCCTACCTCATTTCTTTTTTATTTTTCTTTGATTACTTACTAGTTCATCATCATCTAGATGATGACATGCTATTTGAGATGGGTGAATCTTTATGGATAGTAGCTTTTGACCTCAAAAACATGTTTGATAGATGACGATTCTAACTTCAATACATCTCTATGTATTCTTAAAGCTATTTCAAAAATGAAAACAATGCTCTCCAACAACCTTGGAAGTTCTTGAAGTGAGTTTGATGTTGATATTCCAAGTGGTTGTAATCTCCTTTTAGTGTTGGAAATGTGCTTTCAAAACCTCTATTTCAAAACCCCTCTAAAACCTCAACATTTGGATTCCAAGAAAATAATCTTTGTTTTTCTCAAGAAAATCTCTAAAACAGTGAGTCATCTAACTTTAAAATAACATTCTAAGTTCAATACTCAAAGGATGACCATGAGACCACTTGGAAAGTCTTCCTCACTCATTATAGAACACCCAAGATTTTTTGTTTGACTTGAAAACATTTGGAAGTGTTCTATCTTGACCCAAACATTCCTTCTAGACATTCTATTTTTCTGTCATAGCAGCTTTGGTTGACTTCCAAATTGTTTTTCAGAACACTTTCACAGAAGGGGTGGTCCCAACTCATTTTTCCCTTGAACTTCAGTGTCTTGGGGAACTTTCTGTATAATATGGGCTTCCAAATATTTTGTTTTCATTTTCTAAGATTTTTCTACATTTCAGTCGACAGTATAGACTCTGTTTCTGAGTAACCTCTCTTGTTCATTTGATTTCTCTCAATCAGTAATAGTTATTATAGTTTAGCTTTTTGATATGATACTAGACACAATATGGATGATTTCCATAAAAATCATGACTTAAAAACATTTCTAATCTCAATTTTCCATTTTTGCGAAATCAGCTCACTATTCTATCCACTATTCACAACAAACATGTTTTAACTTTGGTTCTTTGATTATATGTTTACATGCATCCCAAATTAGCTCATCTCTTAGGAAGTAGTTCATGCTACATTTGTACACATCCTGCAATAACATTCCTTCAATCATTCATGCATATTTTAGATTTCTAAGTCACTTTAGAAAGTCCATGCATACAAACACACTACAACCTTTGCACAATCTAGGATCATACATTGCATCCATGCAAGATTTAGAGTTTTAGTGAGTCTTAATTTAAGAAGATTATAAGGAATGAACTTGATCATACGTCCATGCTGCCCCTCGATCTGATCTTCCTTTCTCATCCATCCCGGGGATTGAGAAGTCTTCTTTTCTCAAAGAATAACATACATTATTCTAGCTTGCTAAGCATATTTTGATTTCTTTGATTAATTGTTTTAAGAACAACTCATGTCCCCCTCCTAGACTAGGAAAACTTGATTACTTGATATGTGATTAGATGATTTTTCCTAGGTTTGTCTGTGTGATCTTTCACCTTTGCATTATGTGATACTTGGCTAGATCTTATGAATGATATCTTATATTTTGATCTTCCATTTCAAGATTCTAATGAAATGTAATATACTATCATAGTATTAATTGTCAAACCAAACATAGTATAAGATGATTATTTGGATGCTAATTGAGGCCCGTCGTGAGACAGGGCGAGTTGAGGGTGTTTTAGTCGTGGCAAAGGCTCTTTCCTCTCTCGTACCAAAACCCTGAACCAAGTTCTTTGGTTATGAAGTGGCGGTTCCCTTTATCCGTTTGGGTGAGTCAAAATTTGGTTTCTTGGTTCCTTACAGACCCAGTGGCGACTCTGTATCTGTTTTCAACAAACCCTTTTTCCAAATTAATTTCTATTTGAAAACAAAAGGAAAATCAATTTCGCATGTCCACAATCTAGAGACTCTGCTGGGGAATTTAATTTTCAAAACAAAATAATACAGAGGTTTGACTAATAAGAAGCATCCTTAAAATCATCTTTTTATTGTGTTTGGTTCACCATATTGCACTCTTGCATTTTCCCCCCTCCGACTGTGTCTAAAATGCGGCGGCTGACATTGTTTAGGTCTTGCTGTACCAGGGTACAAGTTACCGTTGATACTGTACCTTCCAAGGTATATTGAAAAGAGTAAAGACTTCTGTACTGTCTCTCTGACGGTATATTGGAACTCTCGCCAATGGACCCTCTTTGACTAAAGCTGGCCTTTGCATATAGATTCCTATAGAACCTTTCATAGGACTGTTCATTTATCTCTTCAGATAGGACAATATGATATAACTGCTGTATATCCTAACGGGATTACCTACGCGGTGTAGATGCTTATGTGGCATGAGGCAGAACCTCTTTCTTATGATCCCTAAGGCAATCACTCACATATGATCACATTGAGTTGACTTGCCCATGCACTATGACAAGGATGTTTGCTCCATATTCACAAAGATATACATTGCAAATCTTATTTGTTGGTCTTAAGATAAAAGGAGTGTGAAAACTTGCTAGACAGTATGATCACCATCATAATAACCAGTTTCTCTGCCCAGATGTCCCAAAAATACCCGGATATAACCAGTTTCTCCCAGAAACTCTGTCCATCTCACACAGATATAACCAGTTTCTCCCAGAAACTTTGGCTAAATCCCCCAGATTGCCCAGATATGACCAGTTTCTCCTAGAAACTCCATCCAAATCTCTCAGAAATGCCCATTTTTCCTAGAAATTCTAGAAAATCCCTAGAATCCCCTAATTATCTTGGAAATTCTTTTTTCTCCCATGGTGCATGCTGGAAAGTAAGGTTAGCACACTCTATGTGGCTAGGACGTTACTAGCTTAACTGTTATCTGTTAGAAGTAGGAGCATCATATAGACTAGGGCCCGCATCCGCATGCTTGTCTCACTTGCACGCACCATTCCTCTCAGTCTGCATACACTGTCTCAGTCAGTCTGTACACGAGCAGTCCACGCTTGATAACATTACTATCATTGTCTATCTAAAGTTGTCACTGTCAGAATCTGGTGCAGTCCTCTCAAATCTGTAGGTTAGTATAGATTCCCAAAGTCAACAGTTGGGATCCTCATCTTGGGTCAGAAATTTAGATAATCGTTTGTTTAGGATCAGCCCACCAAGTCATTTCAGCATGAATCAGGAAGAGTAAGAAAACAAGGTCACCGAGTTGGGAGGAGCAGCCATAAATCAGCAGTCCGACAGCCCAGCCCAAGTCCTGAAATTCATGGAAGAACTGAAATAGCAGCAGTGACAATACCAGCCTGGGTTCCCACCACCATCACCAGGGTTCATGCCACTACCACCGCCAGGGTTCATACCACCTCCCATCCCTGTACATGAGAATGGCAGAGAAGAAGAATGGTTTCAAGGGGTCCCGCCACTTGCTTATGAGAAAAAATTTGAAGAGAAGATGGACACAATTGATAAACTAGAGAGCGTATTGAGTAAAAGCAAAGGGGTCGATGACTACATGCTAGATCTGGAAGGCCTTTCTGAACCTGTTAAGCTGAAACTGCCAAAAAACTTCAAGATGCTTGCCATTGATCGCTTTGATGGAACTGGGAATACAAAAAGTCATGTGAAGCTATGTATGAGCATCTTCCAATCCATGGGTTGCACCCACAAACACATCGCGATGATGTTTCCACAAACTCTCGCAAAGTCGACACTGTCATGGTTCCTTACCTTGAATGCCACCAAAACTCGAGCATGGAAGGATATTGTTCGGGTGTTCATCGATCACTATTCCTACAACCAAGAGCTTGATGTCACCATCAGAGATTTGGAAACTACACGGCAGAACAACAATGAATCGTTTACTGCATTTCTGAGCAGGTTGAGGAAAAAAGTGGCCCAAATGACTCATCGACCGGTTGAGAAAGGACAGGTAAGAATGCTAATTCGGAAACTACAACCACTCTTCTATGAGATATTGTTCAATTAGTCCATATTCACTTTTGAGAAGTTGTTTGAAGTGGGTACTTGGATCAAAGACGCCATCAGGGAAGGAAAGATTAAGAAGGAAGAGCCCCCAAGTTAGTCAAAAGGCCTAACTACTCCCGGAACTACCCGAATGTCAATGCCCTTAGCAGCCAACTCATACCATACCCTCTCAGACCATACCAGTACCCTAACCAAGCCAACTCCTCTAATATCTCATTCCAGAAAAACCGTCCCCGCAACACTGCCAAATTAGAAATCCCCCTCTCCTCAACCTTAGATCGGTTCCTCAAGAAAGGCTATCTCCAATTACTCAAACCACGAAACGCACCACTACCTCCGAGTTGTGATATGTCCAAACACTGTGCCTACAACCAAGCCCCTGACCACAACACCTATGATTGCATGCACCTCTGTCATGATATCTAAGATATTATTGACTAGAATATCATCGAGTCACCACCAAAGCAGCCCCATGTCACCCAAAATCCCCTGCCAAACTAGCAAAATATCAGCCTCATCGAGTCCGACCCCATATCTTTCAACCCTATCACCTATATCATCCTCTTAGGACATCCCCTATCCCTCATTGACATCCCAGAGTTTGGGGGAATTTATATGATTGAAGGGGAGGACGATGAGGACGATGACTGGCAACAACATCTAGATAATGAGCAAGATTTATTCTTCCTTGAATAACATGATCTAGGGGCGGTAGACCTAAAATGGTATGATCCCGACAATAAAAGTGATGCCTCCATTTGGGAATAGCCAGAGAAACCATTTGTGGGACCAGATTATGATTGGTTCAAAAAAGATGGGACTATAAAAGGACCTATTCCTGCCAAAATTGATCATCTAACTAGGTCGGGTCATCATTATTAGCTTCCACAGCTTGTCACTGAATCCATCAAAAAAGGGCCAATCAAAAATAAGGGAAAGGGAAAGATGGATGAGATCATCGAAGAGGACAATGAGCTGATAAAGCAGCTAAAGAAAACCCAAGCACATCTCTCAATGTGGGACATCATGGTAATGTCACATAAACATAGGCAAGTCGTGTTGAATGCCTTAGCTAGAATTGAGGTCCCCATCAATGCATCACCGGAAGATATGGTGGCTTTCTTAGGCACTCTCGCCCCTGATCCAATCATTACCTTTTTCGATGAAGACTTGCCACCGGAAGGGTCTATGCACAAAAAAGCTTTATACATCACTGTTGAATGCAAGGGGCAACAAGTGTCGTTTTGATTGGTTGATACAGGTTCCTCTTTGAATGTTTGTGCTCTGAGAACAGCCACCGTCTTAGGGGTCGATATCCTGGACATCACTCCATCTGTGTAATCCATGAGGGCTTATGACAACACCAAAAGAACTGTGATGGGGACTGTTTCTCTCCAAATCTAAGTAGAGTCTCTGGTTTACACGGAACTTTTCTAAATCATGGATATCCCTACTTTATTCAATTTGTTAATTGGGGAGGACTTGGCTGCATGACAACAAAGCTGTATTATCCACTATGCACCAAATCATCAAGTACATTCATGAGAAAAAGGTGAAAATCATCTTCGACAGTAGTTGGGGAAATGAAACCTTTCCAAGCTACGCTCCCGTCTTTGAAATCCAAATACCCAAAATGGAAGAAGAGGAGATGGGAGGATTCTCCATGGAAGAAGTTCACATGATTAGTAATGCAGATAGGTTCCCTCAAATCCACTCTATGGTTGTCAGTATCGTCCGTAAAATGAACTACTTCCCTGGAATGGGGTTGGGCCAACGTCAACAAGGAACCCATGAGTTCCCCCAGATTAAAGGGTAGCATGGTACTTTTGGGTTAGGGTATGAACCTACTGATGAAGACATTAAGCTACAAAAGCCATGGAAGAAGAGAATGAGGGGTCTCCCGCCATACCACAAAACCCTGAACGGTCAATTCATCAAAGAAGGGGACGACTTCCCCTATTTCAGGTTTCTTGAACCTTGGATCCATCCGACCACCGGAAAGAGGTATCCTAGACTTGAGATCTTTGCTGACTGCGACAGGTCCCCTTATCAAGATCCATTCTATCCAGAAGAAGTTGTCAAGACCCTAGAGGAAGACTGGTTGAAGTATCTGGACGCCGAAGCTTTTGAGAAAATGTGGGAAGAATTTGCTGAAGTAAAGGAAGAAAAGCGGGCCAAGAGCCAAGATGATCAGATCATGCCAACTGAGGAGGGTCTGAGCAACCAAGCTGTAGAGTCATCTGCCTGTGTCTCCCTATTCCCTATCCCCCTGGAGTCTGTATTTCTAATTATCGAGTCTGTAGCAGAGTCGGCCATTGTAGGCCCACCACTATATGATGTAATCAATCCACCTATTATGAATGAAATGAAAGACGGTTCTACTTATTCCTATATGTCCAACACTTGTGAATGCACAGATTCCTTCGAAGATTTCCCAATTGAACTAAAATAACTAATCAAAAAACCACATCCTTATGAAATAGTTGAAGATACTTTATCGGTTATTCTAGGTAAAAAAGACAATCCATAAATTGTGAAAATTGGCTCAACGCTTAATAGAGAAGAAAAAGAAAAATTGACTCTTTTGATAAAAGAATTCAAAGATGTTTTTGCTTGGTCTTACGAAGACATGCCTGGGATCAATCCCGACATGGTTCAACATCATATTCCCCTTCTCACTAATTCTAGACCCGTCAAGCAGAAACTTAGGCACATGAGACCGAAATGGACTCTCAAGGTCAAAGAAGAGGTAGAGAAGCAGTTCAAGGCAGGATTCATCATTGTCACAGAGTATCCAGAATGGGTCACCAACATCGTGCTGGTCCCCAAGAAGGATGGAAAAGTTCATGTGTGTTGACTTCTGCGATCTAAATAAAGCCATTCCAAAGGATGACTTCCCACTTCCACATATCGATGTCCTGGTAGATAACACTGAGGGTCATGAGCTATTGTCATATATGGATGGCTTCTCAAGGTACAACTAGATTTTAATGGCACCAGTGGATCAGGAAAAGACGACATTCACAACACTATGGGCGACTTACTGTTATAGGGTAATTCCTTTCGGGCTCAAGAATGCTGGGGCAACTTACCAAAAGGCCGCTACCACCCTGCTATATGACATGATTCATAAGGAAGTAGAAGTATACGCGGATGATATGATTGTGAAATCCAAGGATAGAGAGGGATACTTGATAGCGCTGGGAAAATTCTTCAAAAGATTACGCCGATACAAGATGAGATTGAATCCAAGAAATGCACTTTTGATGTGACCTCTAGGAAACTCCTGGGTTTTCGCATCACACAAAGAGGGATAGAGGTCGATCCCTCCAAAATCAAGGCAATTTTAGAAATGGCGCTGTCGCAGAATGAAAAAGATGTACGAGGGTTTCTTGAGAGAATCCAATTCATCAGTCGCTTCATCTCCAAACTCATAACTACATGTGATCCCTTGTTCTGACTAGTGAGGAAAGGAGAGAAGTTCCAATGGGATGACCAATTCCAAGCCCCCTTCGACAAACTAAAAGCCTACCTCCAAAATCCACTCGTCCTTTTACCACCTACCCCTCATCAGCCCTTGCTTCTTTACCTATCTTCTCTAAAAATGCCATGGGTTGCATGCTAGCCTGGGAAGGAGAATAAATCCACTCCGAAAAATCCATATATTACATTAGCAAGAGGATGACTGGGTATGAGCTCAACTACTCTACCCTCAAAAAAACGTGTTGGGCTTTAGTCTGGTGCACTCACTGACTAAGACACTACATGCTAGCCTTTCTAGTTGTGCTCATATCCCACATGGATCCTCTAAAATACCTCCTCAAAACACCCGCCCTAACCGGTCGTATATCCCATTGGCTACTTTTGTTATCTGAAACAAGCAAGTTGGTAAAAGGGAGAACAATAGCTTAGCATATTGCTAGACACGCTATTGGTTCCAAAAAAAGTGAAGACTTCCCATTCCTAGATGAGAATATCATGGAAGCTATACTTTGATGGGGTAGCCAACATGAAGGGCTACGGAGTAAGAATGATTTTGGTATCACCAAATGGGGACCACACCCCACTGGCGATCAAGCTCAACTATAACTCTACAACAATACCGCTGAATATGAAGTGCGCATCTTGGGAATGGAAGCAGCCATATAATTAAAGGTTCAAAGACTAGATGTCTTCGGAGATTCAAACCTCATTGTGTCACAAGCCAGAGGAGAATGGAAGGGAAAAGAAGAGAGGCTGAAATCCTACCAAGATCATCTCGATGGACTCAAGAAATAGTTCAAGAGTGTAACATTCTTTTACTTGACCAGGGAGGAGAACCAATTGGAAGATTCATTGGCTACCTTAGCCTCCATGATCAAAATCCCCATAAGAGTCAAAATGATGCCTCTGGTAATCAAACAGAGATATAAGCCATCATTCAACATGATCTTTGAGATGACTAAAAAGTTGTGCACTCTTGTACAACACCCAAGTGTAGGTGATCGTGCAAGTAATACTGGATAAGTCCAGGTCGATCCCATAGGGAAGGAATAAGAAGAATATATACTAAGTTACAACCTAAAGAAAAGAAAATATCAATATACGGGTGGAGGTTCTAATGAATCCTAATCAATTAAATTAAACTAAATAATAAACTAAAGTTTAAAGAAACATAACTAATTAAACAGATAAATTAAAGGTGTTGGAAATATGTGAATCCACATTGATCCTAACCATCTACCATGCACATTCATTAATGTTCTATGGAGTTCATTCCTTTTCAGCATTTCGTGTTTTTCTAAAGATATAGAATCAATAGCCCTTCCATGACCGGGACTATATCATAACAGTTGATTTAAAATACTTGGTGGACAGTTTCAAACAATGGTTATTACTTGCACTCTAAATGGTGTTACCATTCAAAGTGGTTTTCAAAAGTCATTGAAGAAAATAGCCTTAAGGCTTTAAGTTCTAAAAATTGTTGTGACAAACTGAGATTATAGGGGCAATTTGATAACAAATTTCTAAAATAGAAAGTCATGGAATACTTAAAAGAATCATCTCAGGAATCAACAGGTTCGACCAATCGAAGCGCTCTCGATCGATCGGACAGCATCATCCTTCAATCGATCGAAATATCTTCGTTCGCTTGACTATGGCTCTGGTTCGATCGATCGAACTGTCTTCGATCGATCGAGCCTAGGTTTTCTATATCATACATGGAAGAGGCTAACAATCAATATTTCATCGCATATTTCTAATGTCTAAACTACGGAAACATAATAAAACTAGTGCAGAAACAGTAAAACCAAACAATCATAAGTACTAGACTCATAACCAATCAAATAAAGAAAATAGAAAATAAAACTTGGAATAATCTGATTATAACTTGTAATAAACTTGAACTAAACTTTAATCTTTAATAATCTTCAATAAATCAATGGAAAAGATGAAGAATAACATGAATTTAACCTAATCTTCTCCTAATCTAACCTTAAAACTACCCTAAAACTGCTGCTCTCTGCGTTCTGGAGTGTCCTCTCCTCGTTTGATGTCAAAATGACTTATTTATAGGGTTCCTACAGAGCTTACGTAACTTTTGGGAGAAAATAATGTTCGATCTATCGAGCTTAGTTTGATCGATCGAAGGTTCGATCGATTGAACTCTCCTCAAGCCCTTGAACTCTCTGATTTTGACACCTCTGTACACTGATGGGAGAATGGCCATAACTTTTCACTCGAACCACGGATTGACCTCCTGTTTGCAGCCACCTGAGCATAACTCAAAGATTTATACTTCTTATCTTAGGGAAAATCTTCCAAATCTGAAGTATTCATTGTGAAAAATGGCATTTTCTCAGCTGCTTCTATTGTTCTCTTCACCAGAATCACTTTCTTTAGCTCCACTTCATTGATTTACATTCTAATACCTATAAAATAACGTATAAACATATGTTTTAGAATTAACACAATAAAAAGAACATTGTTATTAGAATGCACCTAAATGTAGGGACTTTGGGGATAAAAGTATGCATAAAATACCATATAATACACTATAAATATGCACTTTTCACCTCGAATCACACCCCCAACTAGCTCGTTGCTAGTCCCTAGAAATGAAGCGAACTCCTGCATTATTTATTTAAACTCTAAAAATTGAAAACAAAAGAAAGTATAAATCCTAACTCACTTTTGCAGGAATCGCGATTGCATTTAGTGCATGCAACAAGCCTTTAAACCCCTAGGTTCCTTAGTGGTCGAGTGTTGTCTCGTGAGGGTTTACAGTGAATCTACCCTCAAAATTCATGTTTATGGTAATGGTTCTCATTTAAATGTTTTCAAGAAATTTTTTTCCTCTCACTTAGCAATATAGTTAAGCTCAACAATCTCATGAAACTCTCTAGTAAGCCATAGCAATGCAACACACGCATTACAATTAATCTACTATCAAAGTCATTAGAGTGTTCCATACCTACTAATCTTCAATTGTGTGTATGAATGGACAACCAAAATAAAAAAAACTTTAATTTCAAAGCTTGCATAACCTAAGATACTATCAAGACGTTCATTTTGACTCAAATCTCACCGGGATTACACTCTCAAGATGAAATCACTCTGAATTAGGTGTAAATCACTCATGATATGGAAGCTATAAAGAGTAAATGTAAATGGAATCTAATGCTTCTCATATCTAAATAGAATAACGGAAATTTTATAGTGCACAAAGTCTCATAAAAGGATACTTTTCACTAGGAGAGCGAGATACCGCGGAGAACTCTCTCATTACCTTAACTTCAAATCCAATTTACTTAAAATCATCAGGACTTTGAAAAAGAGGCGTTAGGTGCAAGAAGAAAGAGTTTCATGATTTGCAATTAGGTGAAAGGATGTGATTGGAATACCTACTACATTGTACGCTTTTCAAACTTCCCCACATATCCAATCTCTCTCTTCTTCTCTTTTTTTAATTTTTTTTTCTTTTCCATACTCTTCTTTTTATTATTTTATTTTTCTTTTTTCTTTTGTAACAACCATTGACATTTTTTTTCTTTTTATTTTCATGCTTTTCTTTTCTTTCTTTTTCTTTTTTTTTTTTCTTTTTTTTCATAATTTTTTTTCTTTGCCAACTTTCCCTTATTCACACAACCAAACTTCTTGTCAAGAAAACACATCCCAATCACTCCTAGACAACGAAAAGAAACTCGAACTCGTAATACGGAGTTACGTATGAACTTTAGGATTGTGAAGACAAGGCGAATATGGTGAAGGCTCAAGAGAGTGAATTCAAGGAATAGCATAGAGGTAGGCCAATGTTGTATTTTGCGTGTATGGTCAAAAGATGGCCTAAATCATCTTCTAAGTTAATAGGATTACTCATTGTAGTAAATTCGATCCATACCTCTAGATTTGGTAAATCCTGAACGTTCTCTTCTAGTAATCAGTCAAAATGAAGAAGAAAAATGAGACTTACAACGAATTAATACGCTTTTCAAAAAGTAAGAGTAATTTTATAAAACCCTCAAAAACAAAAGAATGGCACAAAAACTCACTTGAGTTATTAGTCTCCACTACAAACTCTAAAGACACCTAAATTATGCTTACTAATCCATTTTAGCTAAGTACAAGGTTGTCACAACGTGCTCAAAGTTGTTTGAAGATTAAAAGGCATAAAATATACTATAACTAAGATAGTAAACAAACTACCATAGTGTATCATATAGTAATAACATACAGAAAGTAACACTAATGCATCATAACTAACTACCTTAACTAAGAGAGAAATACAAGAACCATTAAAAATTTTAAAATTTTTGCAATTTTGATTTACTGGGTCATGTTGCTAAGTAGGTATATGACACTAAAGCATAAAAAGAAAGACCCGAGGCATGCAATGACTCATTCCCCCCAACTAAAACTAAACATTGTCCTTAATGTTCTAAACTAAGCACATGGACATGTAAAGTAAAGCGAGATAAGGAAGGATGTTACCTCGAGGCGCTAATATCCAGATTTTTTTTTCTTTTATTTCTTTGGTAAGTTACTTGAAAAATCATTAGTAGCAACAAGGAAAAATAGAGAATATAATACAACTACTCAGTAAATAAATTCGGTTAATCAAGATTTTTATCATAAAGTAATAACTGAAATTTTTTAGGATCTTCCCAATGAAAGAATTTAACATTGAGAAGACTTTTGGGATCCTCATAAAAATGCAACTCCCCCTAACTAATGTCAGGCTCAAGGTCAGAGGAGATGATGCAAAACCTATGGCCTCTAAATTTGTTGGAGACAATTATAAGAGATATACCACACTTTTTAGGAATTATACTCAAGGAAAGATCTTTGGTGTTGGTATTTTTTATAACAACCTCTATTTTTTTATTATCAAAAGCAGGTGGAGGCCATGGTTCAATAAAAAGCAGGGTCTAAGTGATGTTCTAATGAAGCTTTACTACCCTCCTCTTGTTCTAGAACAGAATCTATGGAGAAGTGATCATATATATGAATTGGATTTCTGTTCTATGTACATTGATTTGGACTAGACATGGATGAAGCTATCTATTTGGGCCTCAATATCATTATTACTCAAGAAGGTCAAGCAGTCTAGAAGATTACTAGCTTCCTGTTGAAGTTTAAGATCATCTAATGTGAGCCTGAAAGTTTCTAAGTCCTCTCTCAAAGAATTTTGAAAAATAAAATTTTGCGAAATACATGTGCTAGAATCCTTACCATCCTCTTCCACAACACATTCTATTTGTTCAATATTAGGGTACATATGATTTTCAAACTCGGGATGAGAGCATTGATTGATAGAGAGGATAGGTGATGGGCAACTTGGTGACACCACCTCTTCGGCCGAAAGAGGTGAGGGTTCATGAATATCACATGAATCTAAATTGGATTTAAAATTTTCAATAATGTCCTCCCTAGGGTCACTATCAAAGGTAGGGGTAGAGTCAACAGGAGAATCATCATTTCCTAATTGCGTATAGTCACCTAAACTCTCATTATCTGTAAAAACCTCATTCTCATCTGTGTAACTTTCCTCACTATATATGTCATCTATTGAGGTGCTCTGGACAAAGGAATTGTGTAATTTTATCTAGGCAGTGAAGGAGTTGATGTCTGGGGTTGTATATCGAGTAGAAGATGGTTCTACAACTTCATGCTTAATGGTTTGGTTTTGGAGTTCTTGTTGGGTTATGACTTTCTCGAGTGAGCTGTTAACCTCATTCGGTATAAACCTATCATAGTCCTCTAATTCCATTCCATTATTAGTGTCTTGAAATTTAGGTTGTAATGTTGAAGGATTGGTATAATCTTCTAAAGGTGCCAGCATATGCTTGTTGATATCTAATTTCTAATTTATCAAGTGCATTATCTAGCCTTTTCATTTCACTAAGTAGCAATTTTAACAAACCTTTATCCTCAACTTGGTTATTCTCCTCATTATTACTATATGAAGTTTTGCCCCATTGTTGTTGGTAGTAATTCCCATCCCATTGTGTTTGTGGACAAGACTCCCCAGAAGGAAAGTCTTGGTGCATTTGGTAATCGTGAGAACTACTACTATATCCTACACTATTATCTTGGTTATATCCCCATTGCGGTTGATGGAACTCTCCATATGGAGGTTCTTGATACGTTTGATAATACGGGGGACTACCACTATCATTTCCCCATTGTGGTGGTTGGTTCCGCTCAGGTTGATAATCTGCGTCATAAGTGGGTGCTTGCCAACTTGGGGGATAGTTTTCATTACCTAATGTGTACCTATTGGTGGCATTTGTGTTGTATGGAGGATAATATGGATATGACATATTTACCCAAAAATTTTAAACAATAGAATTTTATTTATTTATTTATTTTTATCTTGTGAAAGAAAAAAGTCCAAAGTTTTTTTTTTTTTTTGAAAAGTAAGAAAAATTGGAAATAACTTAGTAAAATCCTAACCTAGTTGCCTTCCCCGGCAACGGCGCTAAAAACTTTACACGACTAAAAAGTTGTGCGCTCTTGTGCAACACCCAAGTATAGGTGATCGTGCAAGTAATACTGGATAAGTCCAGGTCGATCCCACAAGGAAGGAATAGGAAGAATATATACTAAGTTACAACTTAAAGAAAAGAAAATATTAATATACGGGTGGAGGTTCTAACGAATCCTAATCAATTAAATTAAACTAAATAATAAACTAAAGTATATAGAAACATAACTAATTAAACGGATAAATTAAGGGTGTTGGAAATACGTGAATCCACATTGATCCTAACCATCTACCATGCACATTCATTAACGTTCTATGTCCTTTTCAGCATTCCGTATTTTTCTAAAGATATAGAATCAATAGCCCTTTCATGACCGGGACTACATCATCATAGTTGATTTAAAATACTTGGAAGATCGTTTAAAACAATGGTTATTACTTGCACTCTAAATGGTGTTGGTATTCAAAGTGGTTTTCAAAACTCATTAAAGAAAATAGCCTTAAGGCTTTATGTTCTAATAACTGTTGTGACAAACTGAGCTTATAGGGACAATTTGATGACAGATTTCTAAAATAGAAAGTCATGGAATACTTAAAAGAATCATCTTAGGAATCAACAGGTTCGATCGATCAAAGCGCTCTCGATCGATCAGACAGCATCATCCTTCAATCGATCGAAATATCTTCGATCGCTTGACTATGGCTCTGGTTCGATCGATCGAACTGTCTTCGATCGATCGAGCCCAGGTTGTCTATATCATATATGGAAAAGGCTAAGAATCAATATTTCATTGCATATTTCCAATGCCTAAACTACGGAAACATAATAAAACTAGTGCAGAAATAGTAAAACCAAACAATCATAACTACTAGACTCAAAACCAATCAAATAAAGAAAATAGAAAGTAAAACCTGGAATAATCTGATTATAACGTGTAATAAACTTGAACGAAACTTTAATCTTTAATAATCTTCAATAAATCAATGGAAAAGTTGAAGATTAACATGAATCCAACCTAATCTACTCCTAATCTAACCTTAAAACTACCCTAAAACTGCTGTTTTCTGCGTAATGGAGCGTCCCTTCCTCGTCTGATGTCAAAACGACATATTTATAGGTTTCCTGCTGAGTTTACACAACTTTTGGGAAAAAAAAAAGTTCAATCGATCGAGCTTAGTTCGATAGATCGAAGGTTCGATCGATTGAACTCTCCTCAAGCCCTTGAACTCTCTGATTTTGACAGATTTGCACACTGATGGGAGAATGGCTATAACATTTCACTCGGACCTCGGATTGACCTCCCGTTTGTGGTCACGCGACCGTAACTCAAATATTTACATTTGATATCTGTGGGAAAACCTTCCAAATCTAAAGTCTTCATTGTCAAAAATGGTGTTTTCTCAGCTTCTTCTGTTGTTCTCTTCACCAGAATCACTTTCTTTAGCTCCACTTCATTGATTTACATATAAAACAACGTATAAACATATGTTTTAGCATTAACACAATAAAAAGAACATTGTTATTAGAATGTACCTAAGTGTAGTGACTTTGGGGATAAAAGTATGCATAAAATACCATATAATACACTATAAATATGCACTTTTCACCTCGAATCAATCTTCATAATTAAGGAAGAAGAAAAGGAAGCACCGTGGTACCAAGATATATGGGACTTCATAGAAAAAGGAATGTATCCCCAAGAGTCTACCGAGAATAACAAAAGAGCAATTCGAAGATTCGCTACACAGTTCAGCATTTGTAGGGGAAAGCTATTAAAGAAAGGGTATAACGGTCACAACCTGACTTGCTTATTCGGGAAGAGCGCCAGAAGGATGATGGAAGAGATACACAAAGGGGTATGCGGTCGACATATGAATGGTCACATACTAGCTAAGAGTCGTAAGATAGGGGTACTACTAGATAACATTGGTGAAAGATTGTTGTGAATATGTGAGAAGGTGCCACAAGTGCTAGATCCATACAAACATCATGCATGTACCGCCATTGCTGCTCTGTAGCATGACCTCTCCATGGCCATTCTCAACCTGGGGATTCGATATCATTGGAAAAATTATTCCAAAAAGCCTCAAATGGGAATCGTTACATTCTAGTGGCCATCAACTACTTCACAAAGTTGGTTGAAGCTGAGTCCTACACTAAATTTGGAGCCAAGGAAGTGGCCAAGTTCATAAAAAAAACAAAACCTCACATGCCGCTATAGAGTCCCCCATGAGATCATCTCGAATAACGGAAGTCACTTCAAAGTAGAAGTCAGGGATCTGTTTGAGGAATACAAAATCAATTATCATAAGTCATCACCATACAAACCGCAAACCAATGGGGCTGTTGAAGCTACAAACAAAAATGTCAAGGCCATACTGCAGAAATTAGCTGATACTTACAAAGATTGGCATGAGAATCTACCATTTGCACTATGGGGATACAAAACTTCGATAAGGACATCTACAGGAAAGACTCCTTACTCACTGGTGTATGGGATAAAAGCAGTGCTCCCCGTCGAGATAGAATTACCATCCTTGCGAGTAATGGCTGAAGGTGAGATCTCGGAATCAGATTGGTTGAGGGAAAAGATACGAAGAATTTGCACTCATAGATGAAAAGCACCTTGCGGCGATCGACCATTTCCAAATTTATCAAAAGAGAATAGCCCGTGCCTTTAACAAGAGTGTTCGTCCAAGGAAAATTGTCAAAGGTGATCTTGTCCTTAAGGAGCTGCAAGCCCCAATTTTTGATCCACACAAAAAGTTCTAACTCAAATGGGTTGGGCGTTATATCATCAAAACTATCCTTTCAGAAGGAGCAACCTACCTCATGGACCTCGACGGTGTCGAATGCAAAGAACCAAAAACCTTGATCGCCTAAAAAAGTACTATGCTTGATATTTCCCATTTCTTTCAAAACCTTGCCTTAAACTACGCTTGACTTGATTCCCACTCAGGGATACGTAGGCAACCGCATCGGTTCGATCATCCCACCCATAAAAATAACCCATTTCTTCCAAAGCTTTGCCTTGAACTACGCTCGACCTGATTCCCATTTGGGGATACATAGGCAACTGCATCGATTCTGTCAACACCATAATAATCAAACCTTCTTCTTTCAAAACTCTAGCCTGAACTACATTGGACTTGATCCCCGCTCAGGGGTACATAGGCAGACTTTCAAAAAGAAAAGAAGGGTGGTTGGCTAGGTCAAAAATCTAAAAGGACGCCTAGGCAGAAATTAGAGCTAAATCCAAATTGAGAAATAACAAAAGAGATAAAAGAGCTCGCTAGGTCACTTCACCAGTACCTAGGCAAAAGTTATGAGCATCTGAGAGATTTAAAGTCGCATTCCTTACCATAACCCAGAAACCACCCTTCACACTAAGGACAAGCATCGACCACTCGCCTCATTTGCCTATACCATCCCTAAACTAGTGGCAAACTTCGGTCATTTACCTCGTTTGCCTTACAATGACCCATATCCCAAACTAGGGCAAACTTCGGCTACCCGTCTCGGTTGCCTCTAATCACTCTGGCATGCCCAAACAAGTACCAAAAGTAACATCTAATCAAAATCTTGCTACAAAATGTTTTTAGAAAACCAAAATGCATAAAATAAGGTTCTTAGAGTAACCAAGGTTCACTGATAAATAAACCTCAAATATTACATAAGCAGGAATGGTTAAGAGATAAAAGTCTTTCAAAAGCAATCACAAATATTATAGACACTTGGAGGATGAAGCAGATTCAGTCAAGTTCAATTTCATTTTTTGTCTTTTATTTCTTTAAAGATCTTCAAAAATAGGCCTTTACTCGGTAGGTCCAACCATTGATGAAAGCAGTAATAGTGACAGCTCTGACTCAGGAAGCAAACACCCTCTCAGTGAATCCCTGGGGTACCTCCTGAACCCACTTGTACTGCCTAGCCAATCGACGAGGATGATAGGAAGAAATCTCTCTTTAACCACATTCTCGGGTGTCACAAGACTGGTGGTCACATCATGAAGACCCCAACGCCCCACAATCCATCAAATTTCTGCCTCAGATAAAGCATCGATCATGCTAACCCAGTCGGCAAAAGTATAGTGAGGATAAAGCACAGCTTTGCGGAAGTAAACCGGCTACACACGGCCCATCCACAACTAAAGGCGCTCATATAGCCAAGCCTGTAACACTAAAGGCACCCCTAAAAGAAGAAGAGTTCCTTGGTTAAAGGCATTATCCAAACCATTTAGGGTTTTGGCCAGAATCATAGCCATGGGCTTCCTACCCACTTTCAGTCCAAGGCATACATACACCAAGTCACTAGAAGTACTCGAGAACAGGAAGTGTGAAGTCATGTACAGGATCAGAGCAGCCCCACGGGTAGCATCATACATGCTAGCATTTTCAGGATCAGCATACCGGGCAATGATAGAGGCCATGTCAAGAGCTTTCCCATGTATTAGTCGGTGAGAGACCGTAATTAAACAGTTCAGATATCCAACCAAGCCACTCATAGGACTGGGGGTATCAGCTAGAGGAAGAATCATGTCTGAGTCTGGGTTGAAGCCGAGGATACCACAGAATTCCTCAAACATGGGGCACATCTCTAGGCCATTGAAATTGAAAGCATGATTTATCCGGTCCCATTGAGCGATAGCAGCACGCAAGAACTCAGTATTCAGACAGCTCAGTCAAGCCCTAACTGAAGAGGTTGATGTGTTTGACACCATCTGTAATGTTTAGCCAAGTTGTGAGTTGAGCAGGATCATACAATGCCATATTTTCCGTCGCGGCTTTAGCAAAATTCAAAATTTTGACAACCTCCCCGTTTCACAGACTATCCCACTTACAAGACAAACACACTCACTATCACAAGTCTACTCATCACAGTAACATATACAATCACATTGCACATATATATATCGTCACACGATCACCAAATAAAACAAGCACACAACCACGCCTCCAAATCGGAAGCTATCCAACCCAAAAGGCAAAACATCATAATATCCTATCCAAGGTGGCAAATCATCCTACACATCATCCATCATTCACAAAGTACATTGATACAACCTAATCAAAAACTTAAAATGGAGTCAAAACAAAAGTCCCCGCTTTGGAGGCCTCAGTCCTCCTCCTCTTCATCCTCCAACTGGCCACTTGGAGTGTACGTCGGCGATGGCCTCCTATCACCTCTGCACCTTGGCCTGGACCTTGACGAGCCAGCACCACTGCCAAGACATTGCACACATAAATAAAATATTTAAAAAAATTAGCTACCAGCTATCAGAAGTACGAAAACAAAGTAGAGTAAGGAACTTACCAGAGACGCCAACTAACTGGTGGCGAACTGTCGCATGTCGTCCATTTGTCAAAACCTCATAACCTTAAGAAGCATAAAACTAGAGACATACCCTGGGGTTTTACGTAAGGACCAAAGACCTTAGGCTAGCTGCCAAGGTGTGACCCTTCTCAGCATAACTCCAAGGGACGTTGAGGACACCTACTAGTTGGGTGGGATACCCGCACGTAACTCGTGGCACCTCCATGACTTGGGGGGAACAATAGGCACCCAAAATGTTGACGGTCCAGTCCTAAGGAGGGATGGGGTCAGAAGCTGGAGGAGCATGTCTCCTATACATCCCGTGAACCTGTAGGCACAAGACAAGTTGGGGAAAAGACGAGTCAAAAACATAAGTGATGAATAGAGACAAAAATGTAAAAAAACTCACATCCACGAGGAAAAAATTGGGCATCAGAAAGCGGCCACGGTAAGTCTCGTAACTAGCCTTAGAATGGAAATGATTCCAAGCATCAATGCAAGTCAAAGTTGTCTACAGAGCAGCATTAGAAAGGCCATCGGCATCCATTATGGGAGGGTTATGAGGAACATAGTACCTCGGACCGCCAATGTCACGCCCCGGAGAAGCAAAAATAGATAAAATAAGTTCCTTTTTGGTCCCGTAGGTTCGTGACTGGTGAATAACCGCATTGTCATCTACTCAAACCAACAAATACAACGATAGGGAGGATGCTATTCATAAAACATATCTTATTAACATAATCAGAGGCTACAACGGAAATGTAAAAGGGTTGGAAGCAACATGACAAGCGGGGGTATTTGTAAAATACAACCGCACTAAAAGAGGAAAATACACTAGAAAAGTCTACAATTCCCCTGTTTATCTGCAGTTTGAATTACAATACTAGTTTTTGCACAAATTGATTAAACTATGATAAGTGGTATTGTTTTAGGTCGAGGCTATATATAATCGTTTTGTTTACGTCTCAAAGGACGCCCAACTTTGTTTCATCAGTTTTCATAGAGAGTAGAGAGTTTCCTTGTGGTTTTTGTAGGTTTTTAGCAAGATTTACCATTGTAGCTTGGATTCTTGAGGTTTAATAGTAGTTGTTTCCTCCAGGTTACTTCGTTTTATTTCTGTTTACATTCTGCACTTATTCGTCCGTAGTTTAACCTTCAATATTGTAGTATTACATGCTAGATAAATTAAGTTAAAACCTTCAATATTGTGCGCTCTTGTGCAACACCCAAGTGCAGGTGATCGTGCAAGTAATATAGTACTGGAAGTCCAGGTCGATCCCACAGGGAAGGAATAGGGAGAATGTCTACTAAGTTAAAACCTAAAGAAAATAAAAGAAAATAAGAATATAGAAGTGGAGTTTCTACGAATCCTAATTAATTAACTTAAACTAAATAACAAACTAAAGTATAAAGAAACATAACTAATTAAACGAGTAAATTAAAGGTGTTGGAAATACGAGAATCCACATTAATCCTAATCATCTACCATGCATATTCATTAACGCTCTATGGAGTACATCCCTTTTCAGTATTCCGTATTTTTCTAAAGATAAAGAATCAATAGCCCTTTCATGACCGGGACTACATCATCACAAGTGAATTAAAATACTTGGAAGACAGTTTAAAACAATGGTTATTACTTGCACTCTAAATGGTGTTAGCATTCAAAGTGGTTTTCAAAAGTCATTGAAGAAAATAGTCTTAAGGCTTTAAGTTCCAAAAACTGTTGTGACAAACTGAGCTTATTGGGACAATTTGATGACAGATTTCCAAAACAGAAAGTCATGGAATACTTGAAAGAATATCTCAGGAATCAACAAGTTCGATCGATCGAAGCGCTCTCGATCGATCGGACTACATCATCCTTCAATCGATCGAAATGCCTTCGATCGCTTGACTATGGCCCTGGTTCGATCGATCGAAATACCTTCGATCGATCGAGCCCAAAGTTTCTAAAGGTTGCATGGAAGAGGTTGGGAATCAATGTTTCATCACATATTCCCAACGTTTAAACTACGGAAACATAAATAAACTAGTACAGAAATAACAAAACATAGCAATCATTAACATCTAAAGCAATAAACAATCAAATAAAGAAAAAGGAGAAGAAAAACCTGAAGATAATATGAATATAACTTGTAATCAACATCAATCTTGAGTTTAACAATGGAAAAAGAGGAAGAAAACTTGAATCTAACCTAATCTACACCTAATCTAACCCTAAAACTACCCTAAAACTGCTGTTTTCTGCGTTCTGGAGCGTCCTCCCTTCGTCTGGCGTCAAGACGGCTTATATATAGGGTTCCCACAGAGTTTACGCAACTTTTGGGTGAATATAAAGTTCGATCGATCGAGCTTAGTTCGATCGATCGAAGGTTCGATCGATTGAACTCTTCTTCAATCGCTTGAACTCTATGATTTTGACAACTCTGCGCACTGATGGGAGAATGGCCATAACTTTTCACTCGGACCTCGAATTGACCTCCCGTTTGCGGCCACGCGACCGTAACTCAAAGATCTACATTTCATATCTCTAAGAAAATCTTCCAAATCTGAAGTCTTCATTGTCAAAATTGGTGTTTTCTCAGCTGCTTCCGTTGTTCTATCCACCATAATCACTTTTCTTTAGCTCCACTTCATTGATTTACATCCTAACACCTATAAAACAATGCAAAAACATATATTTAAGCATTAACACAATAAAAAGAGCATTGTTATTAGAATGCACCTAAATGTAGGGACTTTGGGGATAAAGTATGCATAAAATACTACATAATACACTAGAAATATGCACTTTTCACCACGAATCACACCCCCCAACTAGCTCGTTGCTAGTCCCTAGCAATGAAGCGAACTACAGCAATGTTTAATTAACTCTAAAAATTGAAAAAAAAGAAAATAAAAATCCTAACTCACTTTCGCAGAAATCACGATTGCATTTAGCGTATGCAACAAGCCTTTAAACCCCTAGGTTCCCCCTAGTGGACGAGTATTGTCTCGTGAGGGTTTGCAGTGAATCTACCCACAAAATTCATGTTTAAGGCAATGGTTCTCATTTAAATGTTTTCAAGGAATTTTCCTCTCATTAACAATATAGTTAAGCTCAACAATCTCATGAAACTCTCTAGTATGCCATAGCCATGCAACACACACATTACAGTTAATCTACTATCAAAGTCATTAGAATGTTCCATACCTATTAATCTTCAAGTGTGTGTGTGAATGGACAACCAAAATACAAAACTTTAATTTCAAAGCTTGCATAACCTAAGACACTATCAAGACGTTCATTTTGACTCAACTCTCACCGGGATTACACTCTTAAGATGAAATCACTCTGAATTAGGTGTAATAATTATCACTCATGATATGGAAGCTGTAAAGAGTAATTGTAAATGGAATCTAATGCTTCTCATATCTAAATAGAGAAATGGACATTTTAGTGCATAAAGTCTCATGAAAGGATACCTTTCACTAGAAGAGCGAGATACCGCGGAGAACTCTCTCATTACCTTAACTTCAAATCCAATTTACCTAGCATCATTAGGACTTTGAAAAAGAGGTATTCGATTAAGAAGAAAGAGATTCGTGATATTCAATTGGGTCAAAGGATGTGATTGGAATGTCTACTACATTTTTTTTGAAACTTCCCCCACATCTCCAATCTCTCTCTTTTCTTCTTCTCTTCTTTTTTTCCTTTTCTTTTTCATACTCTTCTTTTTATTTTTTATTTTTCTTTTGTAACAACCATTGGCACTTTTTTTTTCTTTTCATGCTTTTTATTTTTTTTTCATTTTTTTCATCATTTTTTCTTTGCCAACTTTCTATTATTCACACAACCAAACTTCTTCTCAATGCAACACATCCCAATCACACATAAATAAAGAGCTGAGGCTTGAACTCCTAATTTGGAGTTAGGTATAGACTGTAGGATTGTGAGGACAAGGAAAATATGATAAGCTCAAGAGGTGAAGTAAAGGAATATCATGGAGGTAGACTAAGGCTATATTATCCATATATGGTCAAAAGATGGCCTAAATCATCTTCTAAGTTAATAGGATTATTCATTTCAGTAAGTTCAAGAGCTCTAAAGTTGGTAAATCCTGAACGTTCTCTTCTAGTGATCAGTCAAAATGAAGAAGAAAAATGAGACTTTCAACGAATTAATACGCTTTTCAAAAAGTAAGAGTAATTTTATAAAAGCCTCAAAAGCAAAGAATGGCACAAAAGCTCACTTGGGTTATTAGTCTCCACTACAGTCTCTCAAGACACCTAAGCTATGCTTACTAATCCATTTTAGCTAAGTACAAGGTTGTCACAACGTGCTCAAAGTATTTGAAGATTAAAAAGCATAGAACATACTATAACTAAGATAGTAAAGAAACTACCATAGTGTATCACATACTAATAACATACAGAAAATAACACTAATGCATCATAACTAACTACATTAACTATGAGAGAAATACAAGAACCATTTTATTATCTTTAAAAATAAAAAAAAATTAAACATTTTTGCAGTTTGCAGATTTTAATTTACTGAGTTACATGTTGCTAAGCAGGTATATGACACTAAAGTACAACAAAAAGATATGAGGCATGCAATGACTCACTCCCCCCCAACTAAAACTAGACATTGTCCTCAATGTTCTAAACTAAGCACATAGAAATGTAAAGTAAAGCGAGGGAAGGAAGGATTTTACCTCGAAGCGTTAATATCCACTTTTTTCAAGCTACCTGCAAGATCATTAGTAGCAACAAGGAAACATAGATACAACTACTCAGTAAATAAATTCGGTTAATCAAGATTTTTATCATAGATTAACAACCGAAATTTTTTAGGATCTTCCCAATAAAATAATTTAACAGTGAGAAGAATGTTGGGATCCTCATAAAAATGCAACTCCCCCCAACTAATGTCATGCTCAAGGTCAGAGGAGATGATGCAAAACCTATGGCTTCCAAATTTTTTTGGGACAGTTATAAAAGGAATATCACACTTTTTAGGAATTATATGCAAGAAACGATCTTTGGTGTTGGTATTTCCTATAACAGCCTCTATTTTAATACTAAAAATAGGGGGAGGCCATGGATCAATAAAAGGGGCAGGGTCGAAGTGATGTTCTAATGAAGCTTCACCACCCTCCTCTTGTCCTAGAACAGAATCTATGGAGATATAATCATAGGAATTGAATTTCTGTTCTATGCACATGGTTTTGGACTGGACTTGGATAAAGCTATCTATTTGGGCCTCAATGTCATAATCACTCAAGAAGGTCAAGCAATCTAGAAGATTGCTAGCTTCTTGTTGAATTTTAAGATCATCTGAAGTGGGCCCAATATTTTCCAAGTCTTCTCTCAAAGAATTTTGAAAGTTAAAATTTTATGAAGAACATGTGCTAGTGTCCTTACCATCCTCTTCCACAACACATTCTGTTTGTTCACGAATGGGGTACACATAACATTCGAGCTCAGGACGAGAGCTTTGATTGATAGCAAGGATAGGTGATGGGCAACTTGGTGACACCACCTCTTCGGTCGAAAGAGGTGAGGGTTCATGAATATCACAAGAATCTAAATCAGATTTAGATTTTTCAATTATGTCCTCTCTAGGGTCACTTTCAAAGGTAGGGGTAGAGTCAACAGGGGACTCTTCCTTTCTTAATTACGTGCAATCACCTAAACTCTCATCATCTTTTAAAACCTCATTCTCATCCTTGTAACTCTCCTCACTATATATGTCATCTATTGAGGTGCTCTGGACAAAGAGATTGTGCAGTTTTATCCAGGCAGTGAAGGAGTTGATGTCTGGGGTTGTATGTTGAGGAGAAGATGGTTCTACAACTTCATGCTCAATGGTTTGGTTTTGGAGTTCTTGTTGGGTTATCACTTTCTCAAATGAGTTGTTAACCTCACTCGGTATGAACCCATCATTGTCCTCTAATTCCATTCCATTGTTAGTGTCTTGAAGTTCAGGTTGTAGCGTTGAAGGACTGGCATAGTCTTCTAAAGGTTGGTGATCGGGAGAGAACTAATCCTAATTATATGCCTTTACCGCGCATTTGTTAGTACATTTTATCCTGTTTTTGTATATTTTTACTCTGTTTTCTAGTTTCTGACAGGTTTTGGAAGAAATCAACTAAACCAGGCTAAACAGGGTGAAGAAGCAGAAGAAAAGAAGCTGAAAAAGACAAGTCGCGCGCGCGACCCGCGCCCGCGAAATCCAGAAATCGCTCGCGCGATCCGCTCGCGCGAGACCCCCAATAACTCGCTCGCGCGATCCGCGCGCGCGAGGGACCAATTGTCGCGCTCGCGCGACCTGCTCGCGCGATATGAGGAAAAATCATAGTTGCGTATTTCAGTGTACTAAAGACTCCTGTGCAAACGAAACTGCAGAATGACGTCCAGATTGTAAATTACATCAGTTTCAGTCCGTTTCGAGTTGTAAAGGCTTCCAAAACATGTTGTAAATCTATATATACTCTATTTTACTTCAATTAGAGGGTTGGCAATTATTATACACACATTCTACAACCATACTTCCAGCCATTGAAGGGAGGGAAACAAGGAGAAGAAGAAGAAGACCAAGGGTTTCCATGGCCTCCTCCATCAACTACTTGCCGATCTCTACTCCTATGGCAGCTTAGATCATTGATCTAGGGTTTCAATGAAGCCCTAGATGAGTAATAGGGTTTTATTTATGCTTTTATTTTAGTTTTATTATGTATGGATGACAGTCACATGTTTAGAGAATTTTTATAAATAAATCGTACTTACATTGATTAAATCATTGCTTTCAGAATTTATTCTTGTCTTAGATCTATTTTGACTGTGATGTGCTCAACGATCTATTCTTGCTGTGCTTGTTTAGATTGTTTACATGTGATGGTGCTTTATTGATTCGTGCTATCAAGTATCCGAATAGTCCATGCCTAGGTTAGACGGATTAGATCACAACCCTAGTTTAGTGTGAGATAATTCGTGCTACCCGAAGATGGATTATGTTGGTGCTTGAACCATGATTATCTTCTTGTCGGAGGAATTGGGCTTGTAGCTACAATTCCCCATATTCATCCAACGTAATAAGCTAAAGTAATTCATAGATATTCCTATTATGAAGCTAGTGGTGGATTTGCAATCCTAGGTTTCCTTTAAATATTATTTAAAAACACTTTTAATTGCTTTCATAAGTTAGATTTACTTTTATTGTTATTAGTTTAATTAAATTCAAAATCAAATCCGTTTTTTCCTAATTAATTAGACTTAGGTTTTAAAAGTAAGTCGCTGTAGTAATCAATCTCTGTGGGTTCGACCTTTACTTCCACACTGCAAATCTTTAGAAAAGTAAAGTATACTTTTATATCTTGATATTGACAACATCAATTTTTGGCGCCGTTGCCGGGGATTGTATTACTACTCTTAGTTTTATAATCGTAGTTTAGTTAATTCGTAAATATTAGATTAGTTTTTATTTTTCTTATTTTCTGTTTTTGTTTTTAGTTTCTAACTTGTTCTTTTATTTTGTAGTCAACGTTTCCGAGTGGAGCAGCTAATTACATCAAAGGAGCTTACGCAAATAAAAATATAAATACAATTAAATAAATTGCTTCCTTTGGAATTCGCTTTAAACTGCTGTAAGTCAGGGCGCTGTGACGCACTATTTGCATTAGTTTAGGGTTAATTGCACTGCATTAGCTAGGAAACCCGGGGCGCTGGGCTTGACGCAGTCATTGCATTACAGGATAATTTGCATGCATCATAGTAGTAGTGTGCTTGTCGTCTTCTTTGCGTGATTGCTATTTGTTTCTTTTGTTTAGTTAGTCTTTGTTTTTAGTTTCTTTTCTTTTGTTTTAGTTTATGTTAGGCACACGTTCAAATAAACCGGAATTAAAACCTTTAGACTCTGAACTTGAACGTACATTAAGACTTAACAAGTCTTCAAACTTAACTTCTAGAGCTAGGTTTTTAATAGACGACGATTTGACACCAAAACCAACGTCTTTATTTGAATCCGAAATACGTAGTACTCTTCAAAGACTAAAGAAACCACGCTTTCATAACATAGAACCGATTAAAATGGCAGACATTGGAAATAATAACGACAACAACCAAAATAACAACGGAGCTAATATGAATAATCCTAATATACCACCACCTCCTCCACTTAAAGATTACTTTATTCCGACGACTTACTCACCACAAACATGTATTGAATTACCGGAGGCGACGGCATCTCACTTTGAGATTAAGTTGTCTACCATCTCGCTGCTTCCATCTTTCCATGGCCGTTTAAATGAAGATCCATATAAACACTTAGGAGATTTTCAAGATATATGCTCTACGTTGAAAATTCAAAATCTTACTGATGATGAATTAAAAATGCGGCTCTTTCCATTCTCATTAAAGGACAAAGCTAAATATTGGCTCCAATCTTTGGAGCCAAACACAATTAGAACATGGGAAGACTTACACACCGCATTTTTACAAAAGTTTTTCCCGATTATGCGTACAAACCAGATAAGAAAATCAATAACCAATTTTGTAATGCAAGATGGGGAATCACTTTACGACACGTGGGAAAAATTTAAAGAATTACTACGCTCGTGTCCACATCACCAGGTTCCTAAGTGGCAACTTGTTCAGGTCTTTTATGAGGGGCTTATTCCCTCTGTTAGGAACACCGTCGATGCCGTTTGTGCGGGAACCTTCCTACACAAAAGCGCCGACGAGGCCTGGAAAATGTTTGAAACGTTAAGCGAGAATTCGATGCACCAAACGGTGTCTGTCCGTTCGGAAGGATATCTTAATCAACCTAAGAGGGATGTAAAATTCGAGACAAGTCAATCAATTGAAATTAAAGAACTATCTAACAAACTTGACCGACTTTTAACAATGAACCAAACGACAGCCTCACCCGCTCGTGAAATTTGTGCATTATGTTCTGATCCTTCACATTCGATACTTGCATGTCCATCGGCGAGTCAATTCCCGAAATTCGTGGAGCAACACATTAATTCTATTCAACAATACCCACGAACTAATTATAATGCAACTACTAATAATCCGGATGCGCCATGGAGAAATCATCCTAACTTCTCGTGGAAAAATAATAATAATAATCCTAATGAGGCGACTAATTTTCCTAATGCATATCGACCTCAGTCTCAACCTAATCAATACCAACAACAGCATCCTAATTCGAATCCTTCAAGGGGTAACATTTTTGAGGAAAAGGTGTTGGCATCCCTTAATAAAATTGAAACGCAAGTACAGGCACAAGCACAAATAGTGCACTCTCATACACAATCCATTGCGAAGCTTGAATCCCAAATGGGACAACTAGCTACTGTAGTGAGTCGTAGAAACGAGGGGACGTTGCCTAGTCAAACAATTCAAAACCCTAAGGGACAATATGAGGTTAAGGGGTCGAATGAGCAAGTAAACGCTGTCTCAACTAGGTTGACTACACGAGAAGAAGAGGTAATAGAAATTCCGAATGCGAGTGTGAAAGATATGAATATGAACTCTAATAAAGAGAGGGGTGAGGACGTGAATCAAAATAGAAAAGACAATGAACCGGTCCCAACAAATTATATTCCAAAGTTACCATATCCACCTAATGTTGAGGAGCCGTCTAATCTTACAAATAAAAAGTCTAAGGTTGAGGATATACTCGAGGTGTTTAAACAAGTCAAAATAAATATTCCTTTCCTCGATGCTATAAAACAAATTCCCGCTTATGCTAAATGTCTAAAAGACCTTTGTACACAAAAACGCAAAATACGGAGTCATACTCCTAAAAAGGTCTTTCTCACGGAAAAAATAAGCTCTATATTCCAACACGCTCCTCCAAAATATAAAGATCCAGGTACGCCTACGATTTCATGTGTCATAGGTGACACTATCATTCATAGGGCTCTCCTTGACTTAGGAGCTAGTGTTAATCTCATACCTTATCACGTCTATCAACAATTAGGATTAGGTGAACTCAAGCCTACGGCCGCTACTATTCAGTTAGCGGATCGTTCTGTCAAAATACCTAGAGGAATCGTCGAGGACGTGCTAGTAAAAGTTGATCAATGTTTCTATCCTGTAGATTTTATGGTCCTTGACACCGAACCGGTGCTAGATGCTAGGAAACATACTCCTGTCATCTTAGGCCGTCCATTCTTAGCAACCGCCAACGCACGTGTTAACTTTCGGACGGGGGTAATGAAAGTGTCATTTGGGAACATGAACTTAAAATTAAACGTATTTAATGCTATGGATCAACCGCCTAAAAACGACAATTCCTTAGGTGAGGTGGAAGGTGAGGTAACACGGAATATTGAGCCTACTAAAGAAATAAATGTGAGTGGGAAATATAATATATCGGACGATGATGAGTGGATGAATCCTAATTCCGTGGACCCTAATGCGGAATCTACTCGGAAGGTAAGAAATCAATTCGAACATAATGACAAACCGTTAATCGATTTAATTCAAAGCGATGTTATTTCTGCTTACCATCGAGCTCTACCTGACATCCTTAGGGGTACACAGTCCGATTTACGGCCTCCGTGAGTCTTATGCTAGAAAGGTCTAGCTAAAGACGTAAAAAGTTAGCGCTTCTTGAGAGGCAACCCAAGCTTTATTTCATTCGTTTTTCTTATTTTTGGACGTTTTTGGGTCTGTTTGTGTCTGTTTTGGACATTCTGGATGGGTTTGAGGGTTGGAATTAAGTTATTTTAAATAGTATATACCAAATTTTAGCCAAAAATTGGAAAACACCAAACTCGCGCGCGCGGCCCGCTCGCGCGAGACGTCGCTCGCGCGGCCCGCTGGCGCGAGTTTGCCCCTTAACGTTTTTCTTTGCTTTTCTTTTTATGATGCCTCAGTAGTTACTCGCGCCTGGAATCGCGGGCGCGAGGTACCTCGCTGGCGCGGGTTTTTTTTATGGTTCAAAAAAAAAAAAAAAAAAAAAAAAAAAAAAAAAAAAAAAAAATCTGGGAATTCACGCGCGCGGACCGCTCGCGCGATTCCTCATTTTCTTGATATTTTCTTTTTGTTTTCTATATCAGCCCCCATACTTTGTCTGATATATATTTTACTTTTCTGATTTTCTTTCGTCAGTATTTTTAGCTCTAGTCCTTTGTTAGTTTTGTAGTTCTGATTCTGTTTTATAGTTTATTATCTTTTTATAGTTTATTTATTTTAGTTTAATTTATTTACATTTCTTTTAGCTGTGTTTAATATATTTTTGTTAGTTTCTTTTCGTTTATCTAGAAGGCACAGGTAACATTGAACTTTATAACCATATTCCTTTGTGTTCACCTGTTCTATGCTTGTCAAGATCGAGGTATTATCGTTCCTTCTTTACGTACTCTCCTTTCTTTCGTTTTATTGTTTCATTGGGGACAATGACAGGTTTAGGTTTGGGGGTATGCACACACATGCACATTAGTTTATGCAAAATTTTAAAATTTTTTCAACAAGTGTGTGTAAATAAACGATGATTACCGATGTTTTTGCAATGTTAATTTGATACTTCTTGTTAAATAACTTTGATTGTTATAGAATGATAAACAGGAGAATATGTGATTAACCATTTACTAAAGTCACGATGTAACGTTTTAAGTTATGTATTGTTTGAATCGTAGTTTTATATCATAGATTTGCACATAAACATATGCACTGCACGTAGTCATTGGGATACATGTTGGTTGTGAACTATAATATGATTCGGATTTCTAGATAACACATGGTGGAGACTAGACCCGGTGAGCTTTTGAGCATATCTTTTCTTTTTAGAGGGTTATAAATACATTGTGTTTGTCGAATTTCATTGAAATAGAGCATCTACTTGTTGTTTAGTCTCATTATTCTTGTTTTGGTTGATAGTCAAGTTAAAATATTTGTTACCATGCTAAATAATCTTCCGTCGTAAATATTGAAGAACCATATAACCATAGGACATGATTTTAGGCCTTCTTTGTTTACCACCAGCCGATAAAAGATAAAATTTCCTTAGTTCGCCCCTTTGAGCCGTTAAAATGCCATTTCTTTCGTTGATCACCATTATCCTCTTTAAAAGCTCCAACTTGATCAACTTGGAGTATACCACTGGAAGAGTGATCAACTTTTAGTAGTATTAAGGCGATGTGTTGATTGAGAAGAAGAAAATAAGATGCTATTGGGGTAGTTGCTTGGTATTCAATGCATAGTCATTTGAGAAGCGAGAAAAGAAAAAGGAAAAGAACAAAATAAAGAAGAGAAGGTTGAAAAAAAATTGAATGAAAAGGAATGAAAAGAAAGAAAAGATGAAAGTTTGTAGAAGAAGAATGAAAGAGATCGAACATGCCTTATAATGTCATTCTAAAACTACCTAATGAATCCTTTCTATCCTTTTTCATTACCTGAGCCACAATGCAACCTTTGAAAAGTCCTATTTGATCCTAGTGAATATGGTTTGGATATAAAAACGATGGGAGGGGGATTAAAACATGGTAATAATTAATTTTTCTTGATTGTTGGCATCTTATCCATGAGACTACAGTTCTTTTGTGTCATGCGTCTTTTTCGAGTCATATGTGAGCATCTCTCGTTATGAAAATATATTTCCTTTACTCACATATATTAGAAAAATTACACCTGTTTCTGAGTGTTTTATTTTAGAGTGTAATTGATATTGTGAGATTCGTAGTCGAAGCATAGTTAGATGGTTATCCGAGTTATATCCCAAGTTTATGACATACGCGTGTTCATTTGACTACCATATCACACACGTGCGATTTTATGAGAAACTCTATTGATTTATACGATGCATGTGCTTGAGATTGTTTTCATGATGTATGTAGACGTTTGATTCTATCTCTTTATGTTCGTTATCCTATTTCAAATCTTTGTTGTATAATAAGGAGTATTGAATATTATGTTTTTCGTTTTTAATAAAACTTTTTAAATTTTAAGTTAATAAAGATGGTTGTGGGTAACTTGTTGACGAGAACCCTCACGAGACTTCACTCGTCCGACTAGGGACACCTAGGGGTTTAAAAGGCTTGTTGCATAAGCTAAATGCAATCGTGATCCATACGAAAATGGAATAGATTTTTATTAGTAGTTTTTATTTTAGTTTTGCTCGAGGACTAGCAAAATGTAGGTTTGGGGGTGTGATCGGGAGAGAACTAATCCTAATTATATGCCTTTAACGCGCATTTGTTAGTACATTTTATCCTGTTTTTGTATATTTTTACTCTGTTTTCTAGTTTCTGACAGGTTTTGGAAGAAATCAACTAAACCAGGCTAAACAGGGTGAAGAAGCAGAAGAAAAGAAGCTGAAAAAGACAAGTCGCGCGCGCGATCCGCGCCCGCGAAATCCAGAAATCGCTCGCGCGATCCGCTCGTGCGAGACCCCAATAACTCGCTCGCGCGATCCGCGCGCGCGAGGGACCAATTGTCGCGCTCGCGCGACCCGCTCGCGCGATATGAGGAAAAATCATAGTTGCGTATTTCAGTGTACTGAAGACTCCTGTGCAAACGAAACTGCAGAATGACGTCCAGATTGTAAATTACATCAGTTTCAGTCCGTTTCGAGTTGTAAAGGCTTCCAAAACATGTTGTAAATCTATATATACTCTATTTTACTTCAATTAGAGGGTTGGCAATTATTATACACACATTCTACAACCATACTTCCAGCCATTGAAGGGAGGGAAGCAAGGAGAAGAAGAAGAAGACCAAGGGTTTCCATGGCCTCCTCCATCAACTACTTGCCGATCTCTACTCCTATGGCAGCTTAGATCATTGATCTAGGGTTTCAATGAAGCCCTAGATGAGTAATAGTATTTTATTTATGCTTTTATTTTAGTTTTATTATGTATGGATGACAGTCACATGTTTAGAGGATTTTTATAAATAAATCGTACTTACATTGATTAAATCATTGCTTTCAGAATTTATTCTTGTCTTAGATCTATTTTGACTGTGATGTGCTCAACGATCTATTCTTGCTGTGCTTGTTTAGATTGTTTACATGTGATGGTGCTTTATTGATTCGTGCTATCAAGTATCCGAATAGTCCATGCCTAGGTTAGACGGATTAGATCACAACCCTAGTTTAGTGTGAGATAATTCGTGCTACCCGAAGATAGATTATGTTGGTGCTTGAACCATGATTATCTTCTTGTCGGAGGAATTGGGCTTGTAGCTACAATTCCCCATATTCATCCAACGTAATAAGCTAAAGTAATTCATAGATATTCCTATTATGAAGCTAGTGGTGGATTTGCAATCCTAGGTTTCCTTTAAATATTATTTAAAAACACTTTTAATTGCTTTCATAAGTTAGATTTACTTTTATTGTTATTAGTTTAATTAAATTCAAAGTCAAATCCGTTTTTCCTAATTAATTAGACTTAGGTTTTAAAAGTAAGTCGCTGTAGTAATCAATCTCTGTGGGTTCGACCTTTACTTCCACACTGCAAATCTTTAGAAAAGTAAAGTATACTTTTATATCTTGATATTGACAACATCAGTTGGCTATCAAATGCTTGTTGATATCTAGCTCCTAATTTATCAATTGCACTCTCTAGCCTTTTCATTTCACTAAGCAGCAATTCTAACATACCATTATCCTCAACTTGGTTATTCTCCTCATTATAACTATATGAAGTTTCACCCCATTGTTGTTGGTAATAGTCCCCTTCCCATTGTGTTTGTGTAAAAGACTCCCCAGAAGGAAAGTCTTGGTGCATTTGGTAATCGTGGGAACTACTACTATATCCTACATTATCATTTTGGTTATATCCCCATTGCGATTGATAGAACTCTCCAGGTGGAGGTTCTTGATACGTTTGATAACATGGGGGACTAACACGATGGTTTTCCCATTGTGGTGATTGGTAGCACTCAGGTTGATAATGTGCATCATATGTGGGTGCTTGCCAACTCGGGGTATAGTTCTCATTGCCTAATGTGTACCCATTCGTGGTATTTGTGTTGTATGGAGGGTAATATGGATAAGACATGTTTACCCAAAATATTTAAACAAAAGAAATTTTTTTTTTCTTGTGAGAGAAAAAGCCCAATGATTCTTTTTTTTTTTTTTTTTTTTTTTTTTTTTTTTAAGTAAAAGAAGAAAAATGGAAAAACTTAGTAAAATCCTAACCTAGTTGTCTTCCCCGGCAACGGCGCCAAAAACTTGACACGAGAATAATCTTGTGCGCTCTTGTGCAACACCCAAGTGCAGGTGATCGTGCAAGTAATATAGTACTGGAAGTCCAGGTCGATCCCACAGGGAAGGAATAGGGAGAATGTCTACTAAGTTAAAACCTAAAGAACATAAAAGAAAATAAGAATATAGAAGTGGAGTTTCTACGAATCCTAATTAATTAACTTAAACTAAATAACAAACTAAAGTATAAAGAAACATAACTAATTAAACGAGTAAATTAAAGGTGTTGGAAATAGGAGAATCCACATTAATCCTAACCATCTACCATGCATATTCATTAACGCTCTATGGAGTACATCCCTTTTCAGTATTCCGTATTTTTCTAAAGATAAAGAATCAATAGCCCTTTCATGACCGGGACTACATCATCACAAGTGAATTAAAATACTTGGAAGACAGTTTAAAACAATGGTTATTACTTGCACTCTAAATGGTGTTAGCATTCAAAGTGGTTTTCAAAAGTCATTGAAGAAAATAGTCTTAAGGCTTTAAGTTCCAAAAACTGTTGTGACAAACTGAGCTTATTGAGACAATTTGATGACAGATTTCCAAAACAGAAAGTCATGGAATACTTAAAAGAATATCTCAGGAATCAACAAGTTCGATCGATCGAAGCGCTCTCGATCGATCGGACTACATCATCCTTCAATCGATCGAAATGCCTTCGATCGCTTGACTAAGGCCCTGGTTCGATCGATCGAAATACCTTCGATCGATCGAGCCCAAAGTTTCTAAAGGCTGCATGGCAGAGGTTGGGATTCAATGTTTCATCACATATTCCCAACGTTTAAACTACGGAAACATAAATAAACTAGTGCAGAAATAACAAAACATAGCAATCATTAACATCTAAAGCAATAAACAATCAAATAAAGAAAAAGGAGAAGAAAAACCTGAAGATAATATGAATATAACTTGTAATCAACATCAATCTTGAGTTTAACAATGGAAAAGGAGGAAAAAAACTTGAATCTAACCTAATCTACACCTAATCTAACCCTAAAACTACCCTAAAACTGCAGTTTTCTGCGTTCTGGAGCATCCTCCCTTCGTCTGGCATCAAAACGGCTTATATATAGGGTTCCCACAGAGTTTACGCAACTTTTGGGTGAATATAAAGTTCGATCGATCGAAGGTTCGATCGATTGAACTCTTCTTCAATCGCTTGAACTGTAGATAGAACAACAGAAGCAGCTGAGAAAACGCCAATTTTGACAATGAAGACTTCAGATTTGGAAGATTTTCCCAGAGATATGAAATGTAGATCTTTGAGTTACGGTCGCGTGGTCGCAAACGGGAGGTCAATCCGAGGTCCGAGTGAAAAGTTATGGCCATTCTCCCATCAGTGCGCAGAGCTGTCAAAATCATAGAGTTCAAGCGATTGAAGAAGAGTTCAATCGATCGAACCTTCGAACGATCGAACTAAGCTCGATCGATCGAACTTTATATTCACCCAAAAGTTGCGTAAACTCTGTGGGAACCCTATATATAAGCCGTTTTGACGCCAGACGAAGGGAGGACGCTCCAGAACGCAGAAAACAGCAGTTTTAGGGTAGTTTTAGGGTTAGATTAGGTGTAGATTAGGTTAGATTCAAGTTTTCTTCCTCCTTTTCCATTGTTAAACTCAAGATTGATGTTGATTACAAGTTATATTCATATTATCTTCAGGTTTTTCTTCTCCTTTTTCTTTATTTGATTGTTTATTGCTTTAGATGTTAATGATTGCTATGTTTTGTTATTTCTGTACTAGTTTATTTATGTTTCCGTAGTTTAAACGTTGGGAATATGTGATGAAACATTGATTCCCAACCTCTTCCATGCAACCTTTAGAAACTTTGGGCTCGATCGATCGAAGGTATTTCGATCGATCGAACCAGGGCCATAGTCAAGCGATCGAAGGCATTTCGATCGATTGAAGGATGATGTAGTCCGATCGATCGAGAGCGCTTCGATCGATCGAACTTGTTGATTCCTGAGATATTCTTTCAAGTATTCCATGACTTTCTGTTTTGGAAATCTGTCATCAAATTGTCCCAATAAGCTCAGTTTGTCACAACAGTTTTTGGAACTTAAAGCCTTAAGACTATTTTCTTCAATGACTTTTGAAAACCACTTTGAATGCTAACACCATTTAGAGTGCAAGTAATAACCATTGTTTTAAACTGTCTTCCAAGTATTTTAATTCACTTGTGATGATGTAGTCCCGGTCATGAAAGGGCTATTGATTCTTTATCTTTAGAAAAATACGGAATACTGAAAAGGGATGTACTCCATAGAGCGTTAATGAATATGCATGGTAGATGGTTAGGATTAATGTGGATTCTCGTATTTCCAACACCTTTAATTTACTCGTTTAATTAGTTATGTTTCTTTATACTTTAGTTTGTTATTTAGTTTAAGTTAATTAATTAGGATTCGTAGAAACTCTACTTCTATATTCTTATTTTCTTTTATTTTCTTTAGGTTTTAACTTAGTAGACATTCTCCCTATTCCTTCCCTGTGGGATCGACCTGGACTTCCAGTACTATATTACTTGCACGATCACCTGCACTTGGGTGTTGCACAAGAGCGCACAAGATTATTCTCGTGTCAAGTTTTTGGCGCCGTTGCCGGGGAAGACAACTAGGTTAGGATTTTACTAAGTTTATCCATTTTTCTTCTTTTACTTAAAAAAAAAAAAAAAAAGAATCATTGGGCTTTTTCTCTCACAAGAAAAAAAAAAATTTTCTTTTGTTTAAATATTTTGGGTAAACATGTCTAATCCATATTACCCTCCATACAACACAAATACCACGAATGGGTACACATTAGGCTTTGAGAACTATACCCCGAGTTGGCAAGCACCCACATATGATGCACATTATCAACCTGAGTGCTACCAATCACCACAATGGGAAAATCATCGTGTTAGTCCCCCATGTTATCAAACGTATCAAGAACCTCCACCTGGAGAGTTCTATCAATCGCAATGGGGATATAACCAAAATGATAATGTAGGATATAGTAGTAGTTCCCACGATTACCAAATGCACCAAGACTTTCCTTCTGGGGAGTCTTGCACACAAACACAATGGGAAGGGGACTATTACCAACAACAATGGGGTGAAACTTCATATAGTTATAATGAGGAGAATAACCAAGTTGAGGATAATGGTATGTTAGAATTGCTGCTTAGTGAAATGAAAAGGCTAGAGAGTGCAATTAATAAATTAGGAGCTAGATATCAACAAGCATTTGATACCCAACCTTTAGAAGACTATGCCAGTCCTTCAACGCTACAACCTGAATTTCAAGACACTAACAATGGAATGGAATTAGAGGACAATGATGGGTTCATACCGAGTGAGGTTAACAACTCATTTGAGAAAGTGATAACCCAACAAGAACTCCAAAACCAAACCATTGAGCATGAAGTTGTAGAACCATCTTCTCCTCAACATACAACCCCAGACATCAACTCCTTCACTGCCTGGATAAAACTGCACAATCTCTTTGTCCAGAGCACCTCAATAGATGACATATATAGTGAGGAGAGTTACAAGGATGAGAATGAGGTTTTAAAAGATGATGAGAGTTTAGGTGATTGCACGCAATTAGGAAAGGAAGAGTCCCCTGTTGACTCTACCCCTACCTTTGAAAGTGACCCTAGAGAGGACATAACTGAAAAATCTAAATCTGATTTAGATTCTTGCGATATTCATGAACCCTCACCTCTTTTGACCGAAGAGGTGGTGTCACCAAGTTGCCCATCACCTATCCTTGCTATCAATCAAAGCTCTCGTCCTGAGCTTGAATGTTATGTGTACCCCATTCGTGAACAAATAGAATGTGTTGTGGAAGAGGATGGTAAGGATACTAGCACATGTTCTTCACAAAATTTTAACTTTCAAAATTCTTTGAGAGAAGACTTGGAAAATATTGGGCCCACTTTAGATGATCTTAAAATTGAACAAGAAGCTAGCAATCTTCTAGACTGCTTGACCTTCTTGAGTGATTATGACATTGAGGCCCAAATAGATAGCTTTATCCAAGTCCAGTCCAAAACCATGTGCATAGAACAGAAATTCAATTCCTATGATTATATCTCCATAGATTCTGTTCTAGGACAAGAGGAGGGTGGTGAAGCTTCATTAGAACATCACTTCGACCCTGCCCCTTTTATTGAACCATGGCCTCCCCCTGTTTTTAGTATTAAAATAGAGGCTGTTATAGGAAATACCAACACCAAAGATCGTTTCTTGCATATAATTCCTAAAAAGTGTGGTATTCCTTTTATAACTGTCCCAAAAAAATTTGGAAGCCATAGGTTTTGCATCATCTCCTCTGACCTTGAGCCTGACATTAGTTGGGGGGAGTTGCATTTTAATGAGGATCCCAACATTCTTCTCACTGTTAAATTATTTTATTGGGAAGATCCTAAAAAATTTCGGTTGTTAATCTATGATAAAAATCTTGATTAACCGAATTTATTTACTGAGTAGTTGTATCTATGTTTCCTTGTTGCTACTAATGATCTTGCAGGTAGCTTGAAAAAAATGGATATTAACGCTTCGAGGTAAAATCCTTCCTTCCCTCGCTTTACTTTACATTTCTATGTGCTTAGTTTAAAACATTGAGGACAATGTCTAGTTTTAGTTGGGGGGGAGTGAGTCATTGCATGCCTCATATCTTTTTGTTGTACTTTAGTGTCATATACCTGCTTAGCAACATGTAACTCAGTAAATTAAAATCTGCAAACTGCAAAAATTTTAAATTTTTTTATTTATTTTTAAAGATAATAAAATGGTTCTTGTATTTTTCTCATAGTTAATGTAGTTAGTTATGATGCATTAGTGTTATTTTCTGTATGTTATTAGTATGTGATACACTATGGTAGTTTCTTTACTATCTTAGTTATAGTATGTTCTATGCTTTTTAATCTTCAAATACTTTGAGCACGTTGTGACAACCTTGTACTTAGCTAAAATGGATTAGTAAGCATAGCTTAGTGTTTGCTTGTAATTTGCGCGGGCGTGCCAGAACCAATGGTGGTTCGGTGTGTGTATGTGCAAACTAATTTCCTATATTGCTTGAGTGAGTGATACTCAAGGCTTGGTGAATCTAACTTCTAAACAGGGTGATTGTGTGTAGTGAGTAGGAAGTACCCTCACTGAAAGTCCTTTAGCAGTACTGAAAAAAGTGTCAAGTTTAACAGGTAAACAAAATCACAAACGGTTTAATAAAAACAGATTTTATTAAATGCTTGGAAAGATTAAAACAGATCTTAGGAACACACCAGAAAAGGTTGGATATTCAAAAGAACAAAAGAAGAAAAAATAATAACAAAAGGCAGACCTAATTGTTACTAAAGCTGAGAAAAACAAAGACTTGAAGAAAGTGCTCTGAATGCTTCGAATGTGCTGGATGCTGAATGCTGTGTATGCTGTTTTTGAAAGAGACGCAGAGTCCTTTGCTTGGAGGGCCTGCCTCAATATTTATAGCAGCCAAGGTTGATTTCTGCTTGGACTATGATTCCTTATCTTACGCCCCAAGCTGTTAATTGATTGGTTAATTGAAGAAATCCTTTTATATCAATGATTCCTACCTTATCAAGAACTTGATTGCATCAATCCCTTTTATTTAGGGATCAGACGCATCAATCCAGCTGGCAACAAACAATTCCTTTCCTGAACGGACTCTTGTTTCTAAAACTCTTGAAAGTGATGTCATTCTGCCAGCTGTGAACAGCACCGCCTTCCTTTCATCAATCGGCCTCATCATTGCTCCTCCTGGATGAATCGGGCTCAATCAGCTTCCATGCCCAATCATCTTTCTTCAACCGCCCATATCCAATCGGACTTAGATTCTGACTTTACCTCTCATCTTCATTACGCAATGTCCGATTGGCTATCCTGCTGCTGCTTTCCACCAACGGGCTTTCAACATGATAAGTTATGTTTTCCCATAGCCCGATGAACTTTACCACAATCCCATATCCCATTGGGCTCTACTTGTCAGACCAATCGGCCTTAACCCAATCATTGGTCTTATGTCTGTACTTGAGCCCGATAAGTCATTCACTCCTTAGCCCGGCCTCTCCTCTAACATAAATCGGACTCAAAACCCATTGACGGTTTTTGGGTGCAAACAATTGCCCCCAAAAGGTCATATCAAACATCCCGCCTTGATTGATGTGACGTTTTGAATTTTAAACTGGCCACGCGTCAAGCACGCAACAACTTGTCAGATTATGGAGAATCCCACCAGTCACTCCACATTTAATGCGTGATTATGGCGTCGTGATATTTAAATATCGCCCAACTTTCGAAACTCCCTACAACCTACTGGAGGTGTTGACAGATATTGCTTGATTCCTTCAAAGGCTTGTTGATGGCTGTCTTCCCATTTGAAGTCTTCATCGGTCTTGATCTTCAATAGTGGGGTCCATACTTGGGTCTTCCCTGCACAGTTTGATATGAATCTTCTCAAGAAATTGATCTGCCCCAGCAATCTCTGAAGCTCTTTCTTGTTAGCAGGTGGCTTTGCTGCCTGGATAGCCCGAGCCTTATTCTTATCAATCTCTATCCCCCTTTGATGTACTAAAAACCCTAAAAAGTTCCCTGCTGTAACGCCGAACGCACATTTGAGAGGGTTCATCTTTAGTCCGTGAGCGCGCATTCTTTCAAATGCCTTTTCCAAATCCCTCAAATGATCGGTGTCACCTCCTGATTTTACCACCACATCATCTATGTAAACTTCCATGAACTGTCCGATCATGTCATGGAAGATTGAATTCATTGCCCGTTGATATGTGGCTCCAGCATTCTTCAGCCCGAAAGGCATGACAACCCACTCAAAGGTTCCAATTGCCCCCGGGCACCGAAAAGCAGTCTTCGGGACATCCTCTTCGGCGATGTAGATCTGGTTATATCCCGAATGCCCGTCCATAAATGACAGAATTTTGTGTTTAGCGGCCGAGTCGATTAACTGATCAGCCATAGGCATGGGATACTCATCTTTCGGGGTAGCTAGGTTTAAATTCCTGAAGTCAATGCAAACCCTTAGCTTCCCATTCTTCTTTACTACTGGCACTACATTCGAGACCCATTCAACATATCAGGCTGTCCGAATGAAGCCGGCGTTCAGTAGTCGCTCGATCTCTTCTTTCACCTTCAATGTCACCTCTGGTGACATGCGCCGAGGTTGCTGTTTGAACGGCCTAAACCCCGATTTAATTGGTAATCGGTGTTCCACCAGTTCTCTAGATAAGCCAGGCATCTCATCATATTCCCAGGCAAAACAATCTTTGTACTTGTGAAGGAGTGCAATTATCTCGGCCTGATACTGAGGATCCAGCATCTGACTTACATAAGTAGGTTTGTGCTCTCCTTCCCTGCCTAGGTTGATTTCCAAGAGAGGGTCTTGGACATCGGCCTTGAGATCATCCAACTTTGCCGTGGCCGTTTCCAACTCGTGTATCTGAATCTCTTCTTCTCTCGGCGCTTCCTCTTCGTAAATACAATCAACCAGGTTGATCATTCCGTCGCAAGGGCCGATTTCCAACCTTCTATCGGCCAAGAATGCACACCATCTGGCCATGCTGGCCCTCAAGGCCTGCAGCTTCCTTTCTTCAATTATCGGAGTCCCCATGGACATCTTCTTGTTCAACGATCTCAATCGGCCTTGACTCTTTTGTCCGACTGAGATTATGGAAATATACTTTGAAGTCCGACGTACTTCCTTTAAGGAAGGTCGCTGAATTTGGTCTTCCCATTTTGTTGCACCCTAGCAACTTAACTGGTCCAATGTCATCTTCATACAAAACTGCATCGGCCGTCTGCACCCGGGCTACAAATGGCTTGGTGTCTGCCCCTACTACTTCTACCTCATCACCCCTCCAGAAAATCAACAACTGATGGAGTGTGGAGGGAATACAATAATTGGGGTGTATCCAGTCTCGGCCTAATAATGCATTATAGGCCGCCGAAGTTTCCACAATGAAAAAAGCAGTCATGACCGTTTTACTGCCAACGGTCAGTTCAAGTGGTAGGATACCCTTTGTTCTCGAAGGTGCCCCCGTGAAGCTCTGGACATTCATTTCGGTCGGAATTAACTCCGACTCAGACTTTTGCAGGATCCTTAACATAATTTGGGGCATGATGTTAATGGTAGATACCCCGTCCACAAGAATCCTATTTATTGGGGCGCCTTCGATATGCCCTTTCACATACAAAGGCTTTAGGTGCTGGGACATCTGGTGTGTTGGCTTTTTAAACACCACTTTAACCGGTCCAGTCTTCATTCCATCCTCAGTCTGATGTCCTTTCGGCCTCAAGATGGTGATCTTAGGCCGATCGGTCTAATTGTCAGTGGTGTCTACATTTTTACTCGTGGCTTCTACCACTCTAGGCTTAACGGTCTCTCCCCCGTTTCAACAGATTTCTTCCATCATGGCCGAGTCCTTAGCTGGGCCTTCTACTACATCCCCTTCCATGGCCGATGGCTGGTCTGGCTTGGCTATGAAGGACATAGGTAGGGTGAATACCATGTTGGATGACAAACCTAATGGAATCGTCCCGAATTGTATTGGCAAAAAACTTGAGTACGACACATCATCATCGGACTCAATCATCTTGTCCAAGGTAACTCCACCTTCTTCCTGTGGTCTTTCCTGTCGGACCTTTTCCTTTGGATGCTCAGTGACAACGCGCATCGCCCTCGTGGTGAGTCCTTGGTTATCGGACACCTTCAGCTCTGTGGGAGCAGGATGGTTTCCTGCCTGACACTCTCGGTCGGCCTGTCTCATCCTCTGATACCTCCTTTTCTGAGACTTACTATATTGTGGCCGTGCTGGAAATTTAGAGTGTTCAGTTCTGTGCCACTTTTGATCTTGCACCCGAGGTGGTAGCACCATCCTCGGGCTCCTGCCAGAGGTTGTTGCTTGCATCTGAGGCCCTGGGACCGTCTGGGAACTTCTTGCCCCCAGTCGGCCATATTCGCTTTGGCCGACTCGCTGCACCAACTGATGTTTTGCCCGCCATTTGGGCTTGGCCTGACCTTGCCATGGTATTGACAATCTCTCATGTACAGATCGTCTCGGGCTTAATTCCCGGTGTTCATAGCTTCTCAGCCTCTTGCTCAGGCTCGAGACTTCCTTCTTAACGTCAGCTTTACACCTCGGGCATAAGCCTTGTTTGATGATTTCCAACTGTCTCCGTAGATCTGCTATCAAATTGTCCGTATTGGATTTGGCCGTTTCTTCCTCGGCCTTTCGGGCTTCTGCCTTGCGTTCTTGATAGCTCTTTTGGAGGTCATGAATTGTCACCTTCGGCCCATCAGTAGCCGAAACAGCAATTTGCTTACCCTCCCTTTGTTTTGGAACCTCTCCATCAGACAAGTCTATCTTCGGTCTCGGCCTTGAAAGCTTGGTTAAATCGGGCATCACCATGTTAGTGCCCGTAATCTGAGGAAAAGGATTTGAATCGATCCCCATAGCTTTGTCCGAGAATTTGAAGACTCCCTTCTCTACGTTTTCCTGTATGAAATTGCGAAAAACAACACAATTGTTAGTAGAATGCTTCCAAGAGTTGTGCCATTTACAGTATTCTTTATTTTTCATGTCATCGGCCTTAGGGATCCGATGACCTTCACTTAGCTTGATCACTTTATCGGCCAACAAGGCATCGAATATTTGATCCGCCATAGTGATATCAAAAGTGTAGCTTTTTCCTGCCTCGAACACCATTTTCTTTGCAGCGGCATTGTTGTTTACTGGCTTATTCAAGGCGTTACATACGACAGGCCGTTTGCAAATTAACTCGGCCATATCGCTTTCTACTTCGAGGTCACATTCTGCCAAATGGACCTCGTAATTTGGGTCTTTATAATATGTTCCCTTGGAGGAGTTCTTCTTCTCCTGCTCGTCCAAAAGAATGCGCTCGTAGCGACCGGCCCATGTGGTAAGCTCGAATAGGTCACGGAAGTCAGTTCCCTCAAACCTCTTGCGAAGTTCGAAAGACATGCCCCCCATGGCCATCTTTGCATACTCTTCCTCAGGCAAAACTGTCTTACACCGATATTTTGCCTTTCGGAAACGGGCTATGTAGGTTTCCACGGTCTCGCCTACTAGTTGCATCATTCTTGACAAATCTGCCAATGACGTCTCGGGCTCAGTACTATAGAACTGGCCGTGAAATAATTCTTCCATCCCTTGCCAAGTTAACACAGAATTGGCTGGGAGATTTACGTACCACAAAAATGCCATGCCTGTTAGCGAATTTGGGAATAGTCTTAACTTTAATGGGTCACTGTGACCCACATGGCTGCATTGAACAATAAAACGGCCGATGTGCTCAACTGAGGATTGTTCATTCTTTCCTGAAAACATAGTGAAATTTGGTACTTTGTACCCCTGAGGAAATATGACTTGGTCAATTTCAGGGGGGTACGGCTGTCTGTACGTCGGCCTTTCTAGTCTTCGCATAAACGGGCCATACTCCTCGTGTATGGCCGCTACCAGTTCTTCCCTATTTATGGGTTGGGCTACGGGCTGAACATTCCTTATCGGGGTTACCAACGGTGGCGGTCCGTGCTGTTGGTTATGGGCCTGATGAGTCCAAAACCTACCGTTGTTCCTTTGCCCCCCATGGCCGTGGCCTAGGGGCAGTGAGTGGCCGACTGAACTGTCAGTGTGGCCTGTTGACCTACCAAAACCTGGAGTCGCCGATCCGTTGGGATCGGTAACTGCTGAACCGCTTGCCATATCGGTCTGTGACACCGACTGCCTGCCTGAGCCATTACCCTCTCTTAGGTTTGGACAGACATACGGCGGGTCCTTCGGCTTATCGGACTCAAGCAAAGTGCCCGAGCCTGATCCGTTGACCTGTTCTTTGTTGCTTCCGGCCTTATAGGTTTCAACCAGCCTTCCGATTGCTTCCGTCAGGCGGTCTAACTTTATATGGGTGGTCCTGGTTTCTAGGACCAAATCAGCCTGACTCTTATGAACATCGGCCGTTTGGTCTATGACCGACTTAAGATTGCCCATAGAGCCTATAAGGGCGTTGTACTCCTGCCACATGGGCTCTACGTTGGCTCTCACGGCCTCTGATATTGCCTCGAGAGTGACGCTGCCATCTTGGGGAGAATGGCCTGTGCTCTCCTCCACATGTGGATCTGTGGGCTGATCGTCCTGGCCGTTCTTCGTCGTCTTATCTCTCTTTGGTGGCATGATTTGACACTGTTGGTCCCACCGGGCGTGCCAAAATGTTTGCTTGTAATTTGCGCGGGCGTGCCAGAACCAATGGTGGTTCGGTGTGTGTATGTGCAAACTAATTTCCTATATTGCTTGAGTGAGTGATACTCAAGGCTTGGTGAATCTAACTTCTAAACAGGGTGATTGTGTGTAGTGAGTAGGAAAGTACCCTCACTGAAAGTCCTTTAGCAGTACTGAAGCGCACAAGCTAAAAAGTGTCAAGTTTAACAGGTAAACAAAATCACAAACGGTTTAATAAAAATAGATTTTATTAAATGCTTGGAAAGATTAAAACAGATCTTAGGAACACACCAGAAAAGGTTGGATATTCAAAAGAACAAAAGAAGAAAAAATAATAACAAAAGGGCAGACCTAATTGCTACTAAAGCTGAGAAAAACAAAGACTTGAAGAAAGTGCTCTGAATGCTTCGAATGTGCTGGATGCTGAATGCTGTGTATGCTATTTTCGAAAGAGACGCGGAGTCCTTTGCTTGGAGGGCCTGCCTCAATATTTATAGCGGCCAAGGTTGATTTCTACTTGGACTATGATTCCTTATCTTACGCCCCAAGCTGTTAATTGATTGGTTAATTGAAGAAGTCTTTTTATGTCAATGATTCCTACCTTATCAAGAACTTGATTGCATCAATCCCTTTAATTTAGGGATCAGACGCATCAATCCAGCTGGCAACGAACAATTCCTTTCCTGAACGGACTCTTGTTTCTAAAACTCTTGAAAGTGATGTCATCCTGCCAGCTGTGAACAGCACCGCCTTCCTTTTATCAATCGACCTCATCATTGCTCCTTCTGGATGAATCGGGCTCAATCAGCTTCCATGCCCGATCATCTTTCTTCAACCGCCCATATCCAATCGGACTTAGATTCTGACTTTACCTCTCATCTTCATTACGCAATGTCCGATTGGCTATCCTGCTGCTGCTTTCCACCATCGGGCTTTCAACATGATAAGTTATGTTTTCCTATAGCCCGATGAACTTTACCACAATCCCATATCCCATCGGGCTCTACTTGTCAGACCAACCGGCCTTAACCCAATCATTGGTCTTATGTCTGTACTTGAGCCCGATAAGTCATTCACTCCTTAGCCCGGCCTCTCCTCTAACATAAATCGGACTCAAAACCCATTGACGGTTTTGGGTGCAAACACTTAGGTGTCTTGAGAGACTGTAGTGGAGACTAATAACCCAAGTGAGCTTTTGTGCCATTCTTTGCTTTTGAGGGTTTTATAAAATTACTCTTACTTTTTGAAAAGCGTATTAATTCGTTGAAAGTCTCATTTTTCTTCATCATTTTAACTGATCACTAGAAGAGAACGTTCAGGATTTACCAACTTTAGAGCTCTTGAATTTACTGAAATGAATAATCCTATTAACTTAGAAGATGATTTAGGCCATCTTTTGACCATATATGGATAATATAGCCTTGGCCTACCTCCATGATATTCCTTTACTTCACCTCTTGAGCTTATCATATTTTCCTTGTCCTCACAATCCTACAGTCTATACCTAACTCCAAATTAGGAGTTCAAGCCTCAGCTCTTTATTTAGGTGTGATTGGGATGTGTTGCATTGACAAGAAGTTTGGTTGTGTGAATAATAGAAAGTTGGCAAAGAAAAAATGATGAATAAAATGAAAAAAAAAAAAAAAAAAAAGCATGAAAACAAAAAAAAAAGTGCCAATGGTTGTTACAAAAGAAAAAAAAATAATAAAAAGAAGAGTGTGAAAAAGAAAAGGAAAAAAAGAAGAGAAGAAGAAAATAGAGAGATTGGAGATGTGGGGGAAGTTTAAAAAAAAATGTAGTAGACATTCCAATCACATCCTTTGACCCAATTGAATATCACGAATCTCTTTCTTCTTAATCGAATACCTCTTTTTCAAAGTCCTAATGATTCTAGGTAAATTGGATTTGAAGTTAAGGTAATGAGAGAGTTCTCCGCGGTATCTCGCTCTTCTAGTGAAAGGTATCCTTTCATGAGACTTTATGCACTAAAATGTCCGTTTTTCTATTTAGATATGAGAAGCATTAGATTCCATTTACAATTACTCTTTACAGCTTCCATATCATGAGTGATAATTATTACACCTAATTCAGAGTGATTTCATCTTAAGAGTGTAATCCCGGTGAGAGTTGAGTCAAAATGAACGTCTTGATAGTGTCTTAGGTTATGCAAGCTTTGAAATTAAAGTTTTGTATTTTGGTTGTCCATTCACACACACACTTGAAGATTAATAGGTATGGAACATTCTAATGACTTTGGTAGTAGATTAACTGTAATGTGTGTGTTGCATGGCTATGGCATACTAGAGAGTTTCATGAGATTGTTGAGCTTAACTATATTGTTAATGAGAGGAAAATTCCTTGAAAACATTTAAATGAAAACCATTGCCTTAAACATGAATTTTGTGGGTAGATTCACTGCAAACCCTCACGAGACAATACTCGTCCACTAGGGGGAACCTAGGGGTTTAAAGGCTTGTTGCATACGCTAAATGCAATCGTGATTCCTGCAAAAGTGAGTTAGGATTTTTATTTTCTTTTGTTTTCAATTTTTAGAGTTAATTAAACATTGTTGTAGTTCGCTTCATTGCTAGGGACTAGCAACGAGCTAGTTGGGGGGTGTGATTCGTGGTGAAAAGTGCATATTTCTAGTGTATTATGTAGTATTTTATGCATACTTTATCCCCAAAGTACCTACATTTAGGTGCATTCTAATAACAATGCTCTTTTTATTGTGTTAATGCTTAAATATATGTTTTTGCATTGTTTTATAGGTGTTAGGATGTAAATCAATGAAGTGGAGCTAAAGAAAAGTGATTCTGGTGGATAGAACAACGGAAGCTGCTGAGAAAACGCCAATTTTGACAATGAAGACTTCAGATTTGGAAGATTTTCCCAGAGATATGAAATGTAGATCTTTGAGTTACGGTCGCGTGGCCACAAATGGGAGGTCAATCCGAGGTCCGAGTGAAAAGTTATGGCCATTCTCCCATCAGTGCGCAGAGCTGTCAAAATCATAGAGTTCAAGCGATTGAAGAAGAGCTCAATCGATCGAACCTTCGATCGATCGAACTAAGCTCGATCGATCGAACTTTATATTCACCCAAAAGTTGCGTAAACTCTGTGGGAACCCTATATATAAGCCGTTTTGACGCCAGACGAAGGGAGGATGCTCCAGAACGCAGAAAATAGCAGTTTTAGGGTAGTTTTAGGGTTAGATTAGGTGTAGATTAGGTTAGATTCAAGTTTTCTTCCTCCTTTTCCATTGTTAAACTCAAGATTGATGTTGATTACAAGTTATATTCATATTATCTTCAGGTTTTTCTTCTCCTTTTTCTTTATTTGATTGTTTATTGCTTTAGATGTTAATGATTGCTATGTTTTGTTATTTCTGCACTAGTTTATTTATGTTTCCGTAGTTTAAACGTTGGGAATATGTGATGAAACATTGATTCCCAACCTCTGCCATGCAACCTTTAGAAACTTTGGGCTCGATCGATCGAAGGTATTTCGATCGATCGAACCAGGGCCATAGTCAAGCGATCGAAGGCATTTTGATCGATTGAAGGATGATGTAGTCCGATCGATCGAGAGCGCTTCGATCGATCAAACTTGTTGATTCCTGAGATATTCTTTTAAGTATTCCATGACTTTCTGTTTTGGAAATCTGTCATCAAATTGTCCCAATAAGCTCAGTTTGTCACAACAGTTTTTGGAACTTAAAGCCTTAAGACTATTTTCTTCAATGACTTTTGAAAACCACTTTGAATGCTAACACCATTTAGAGGGCAAGTAATAACCATTGTTTTAAACTGTCTTCCAAGTATTTTAATTCACTTGTGATGATGTAGTCCCGGTCATGAAAGGGCTATTGATTCTTTATCTTTAGAAAAATACGGAATACTGAAAAGGGATGTACTCCATAGAGCGTTAATGAATATGCATGGTAGATGGTTAGGATTAATGTGGATTCTCGTATTTCCAACACCTTTAATTTACTCGTTTAATTAGTTATGTTTCTTTATACTTTAGTTTGTTATTTAGTTTAAGTTAATTAATTAGGATTCGTAGAAACTCCACTTCTATATTCTTATTTTCTTTTATTTTCTTTAGGTTTTAACTTAGTAGACATTCTCCCTATTCCTTCCCTGTGGGATCGACCAGGACTTCCAGTACTATATTACTTGCACGATCACCTGCACTTGGGTGTTGCACAAGAGCGCACAAGATTATTCTCGTGTCATATTTTTGGCGCCGTTGCTTCTCTCGTGCCCACACCATGGGTTTGAGAAATGGCGGACTATTAGCTTCTTTTATCAAGGATTGAATGGTGAAACGAAGAAGTTGGTAGAAACTATGAGTTCTGGACCATTTCTGCGTAAAAACACCGAAGAGGCTGAAGCCCATTTTGAATGGTTAGCCGAATACGCTCATGAATGGTCAAATTCTGACAATGTCTCACGCTCACAGATATCCTGTGTAGAAGATAAAAGCCTATACCAACTAACTAGTGAAGATCACCTCATGACTAAATATGCAGAACTAGCAAAGAAGGTAGAGGAGTTAAGCATGAAAGGAGAGAGCTCTAGGCAAGTTATGCCTGAGGAACCATGCGGCACATGCAACATGTTGGGACATACAACTCAATATTGTCCCAATGTGCCGTATTTTCAAGAGCAGACCCCGATGGAGATGAATGCTATGCAAGGTTTTCGAGGGGCGGGGAATTCCAACAATAACTTTCAAAGTAACAATAGATGGAATCACCCCGGTTTTGATTGGAGAAATAATGCTGGGACCCAAAATCAATATCAATAGCAGCCCTACAACAACAATCAATATCAAGGGCAAAACAATAGGCCGTCCCATCAATACAATCAAAACAGAACCAATAACTACAACCAAGCTCAACCCTCCAATGCACCACAGACCAATACCTATGTGCCTCCGCACAAGAAGGTACAAGAAGAAGAGCCACTTGCTAATGCCAATCTAACGCAGCAACTCATACAGATGATGAGTAGAATGTCTGCCATGTTAGAAAGGATAGATGCACGGCAAGAGGGTTCAGGAGGAACATTCCCTGCCCAACCATTTCCGAACCCCAAAGGACATAACAATGGTCCTAACAATCAGGAACATGCTAAAGCCGTGACTACACTGAGAAGTGGAAAAATCATTGAGAAAAGCATGCCTCTGTCTACACCCGAAGTGTACAAGAAGTGGTGGATAATGAGCTTGAGCAACCATCTACTCAAGAGGAGGAGCCGTCTACTAAAGACGGCGCAATAAAGGCAAACATTGAAGCTCCAAGAGTAGAGGAAGAAGTTGAGCGAAGGCCTGGAAAGGAGTCTGTGAAGGATGAACCACCAAAATGCCCTTTTCCTGCACCTTATCCTCAACGATTGAAGAAACCCAAGAATGAGACAAAGAATCAGGAGTTTCTGGAATTGTTTAAACAAGTCAAAATTAACCTTCCACTCCTAGATGCTATCAAGCAAGTGCCGGCCTATGCGAAGTATCTCAAAGATCTATGCACGGTCAAGAGGAGGCAAAGCGTGAAGAAACATGCTTATGTCGCATGCCAAGCAAGTGCGATCATTCAAAATGAGTTGCCTCCAAAACTCAAAGACCCTGGTATACCTACTATTTCATGTAGAATTGGGAATCAAAGGATAGATAACGCACTCCTCGATCTAGGAGCAAGCATGAACCTGCTGCCATATTCAGTCTATAAACAGCTAGGGTTGGGTGAACTCAAACCCACCCGAGTTGCTTTGCAATTGGCAGATAGATCTGTGAAGTACCCTAGAGGGGTGTTAGAGGACGTCCTTGTCCAAATAGACTCTTTTGTCTTTCCGGTTGATTTTGTGATATTGGACACAGAACCTGTGTCAAATCCTGGTGAACATATCCCGGTTATCTTTGGACGTCCATTCCTCAACACTATTGATGCCACAATCAAGATTAGAAGTGGTATCATGACTATCGTATTCGGGAACATGACATTGAATGTAAAAATTTTTTCTAATCCCCGACCTGAAGAATACGATGATGAGGAAGAAATTCATTACATAGACACGGTCATTGAAGATGAAGTTGACTTGGTCGACTACAAAGACCCGTTGGAAGTTGTGATGACTCAATTTGGCGATATCTATCAGCCTGCGGAGTCAACTCCATTAGATGCCGACCTAAACCAGACGTGTCTTATGATGGATACGATAGAGGAGGATAGAGCAGAATGCATGTGGGTAATGCCATATGAACAATTGCCTCCTAAAACCAAGCTGGCAATGCCGTCTAGTTTTCAATTTCCAGAGTTAGAATTAAAGGAGCTACCCAAAGAGCTAAAATACGCATTCCTAGGGACTGGAAAAACTTATCCTGTGATCATCTCATCTGCTTTAACTCATGAACAGGAAGGTAAGCTAGTGCAAATGCTGACCAAGCATAAGGATGCTATGGGATGGACAATTGCGGACCTCAAAGGCATAAGCCCATCCATATGCACTCATAAGATATATCTGGAGGAAGACGCTAGACCCTCAAGGCAAATGCAAAGGCGTCTGAATCCCAAAATGCAAGAAGTAGTTAAAAAGGAAGTGCTCAAATTACTTGATGTTGGGATGATTTATCCGATATCTAATAGTCCATGGGTCAGTCCAACCCAAGTGGTTCCAAAGAAAGCAGGCATAACGGTCATCCCCAAATAAAGATGGTGAATTGGTACCAACACGTGTTCCCACTGGATGGAGGATGTGTATTGACTACAGAAAGTTGAATACTGTGACCCGAAAGGACCATTTTCCTTTGCCATTCATGGATCAAATGCTAGAACGTGTGGCAGGTCACAAGTATTACTGCTTTTTGGATGGATATAGTGGATACAACCAAATTGAAATTGCTCCTGAAGATCAGGAGAAAACCACATTCACTTGTCCATTTGGTACATTTACCTACCGTCGAATGCCATTTGGCTTATGTAATGCACCGGCTACCTTTCAGCAGTGCATGCTAAGCATTTTCAGTGACATGGTCAAAAACATCCTCGAAGTCTTTATGGATGATTTCTCAGTATTTGGCCATAGCTTTGAAGATTGCCTCAGCAATCTCGAGCAGGTATTAATGCGATGTGAGGACAAACACCTAGTTTTGAATTGGGAAAAGTGTCACTTTATGGTGACTAAGGGAATAGTCCTCGGCCATATAATCTCCGATGAAGGAATCCAAGTGGATAAGGCCAAAATCGACATAATCTCAAATCTACCTGTCCCCCGTACAGTGAGAGACATCCGTTCATTCTTGGGGCATGCGGGATTTTATTGTCGGTTTATCCAGAATTTCAGTGCAATCTCTCGACCTCTTTGTCAACTTCTTGTCAAAGATGCACCATTCGAGTGGTCAGAAAGTTGCCAAAAGTCCTTTGAGGATCTAAAAGAGCTCCTCACCTCCGCACCTATAATACAGGCACCCGACTGGAGTTTTCCTTTCGAATTAATGTGCGATGCTAGTAATTACGCCATTGGCGCGGTCCTAGGCCAGAGAAAGGACAAGAAGCCATATGTGATATACTATGCCAGCCGAACTTTGAATGAAGCTCAAATGAATTATACAACTACTGAAAAGGAGCTGTTGGCTGTAGTATTCGCCTTGGATAAGTTTAGGTCTTATCTGATAGGGTCACCAATAGTCTGTTTTACAGATCATTCGGCCCTCAAGTATCTATTGTCTAAGAAAGACGCTAAATAATGGCTCATTCGCTGGATACTCTTACTCCAAGAGTTTGATCTAACAATCAAAGATAAGAAAGGAGTAGAGAATGTGGTTGCGGACCATTTATCACGGTTGACTTTTGTCGACAATACTGAATCCCAATCCATTAAGGATGAGTTCCCGGATGAATAGCTACTGGCAGTAAGTAGTCTGCCTTGGTATGCGGATATTGTGAACTACCTTGTCACGGGAGAAACACCGAATCATTGGTCAAACCAAGACAGGAAACGGTTCCTCTCGTTCGCGCGTCATTTCTTCTTTGATGACCCATATCTTTTCAAGTACTGTGCTGATCAGGTTATCAGGCGTTGCGTCCCCACTAAGGATATAACCGTAATTATAGCATCATGCCATTCTGAGGCATGCGGTGCCCACTTCGCGTCACAGAAGACCGCGCAAAAAGTTCTACAAATCAGTTGTTACTGGCCCACAGTTTTCAAAGATGCATATTCCTTTTGCAAGACATGCCAACGCTGTCAAAAGCTTGGAACTATTTCTTAAAGGAATTCTATGCCTTTAACCCCTATCATCACAATTGAGATATTTGATTGTTGGGGCATAGATTTTATGGGCCCATTTCCCAAGTCTAATAACTGTGAATGCATACTCCTTGCTGTAGAGTATGTGTCAAAATGGATTGAAGCAATACCAACGAGACGCAATGACCACAGAACGGTCATGTCCTTTCTAAGAGAGCATATCTTGTCTCATTTTGGAACTCCGAAAGCTTTACTAAGTGACCAAGGCAAGCATTTCTGCAACAGGCCTTTGGAGTCACTTCTCAAGAAATACGGAGTCCACCATAAAATTGCTCTTGCCTATCATCCACAGTCCAACGGGCAAGCAGAATTGGCTAACCAAGAAATCAAGCATATTCTCGAAAAGATGGTTAGCTCCAACCGAAAAGACTGGGCATACAAGCTAACTGACGCTTTATGGGCATACCGTACTGCCTACAAGACGAATCTAGGTATGTCCCCGTATAGATTGATTTACGGGAAAGCTTGCCACCTTCCTGTTGAAATTGAACATAAAGCTTACTGGGCGACACGCTCATTGAATTTTGATATCCAAGAGGGAGGTCAGTTACGCAAGCTCCAACTTGCAGAACTAGAAGAAATACGACGAGATGCGTATGACTCTGCAAGGTTGCATAAGGAAAGGCTGAAGGCTCGCCATGATCGTACGATCTTTCGTAAATCATTTGAGCCAGGGCAGAAAGTTTTGCTGTATGACTCTCGCCTCCACCTTTTCCCAGGAAAGCTCCGTTCCCGTTGGACAGTCCCGTTCATTGTAAAAACTGTCTTTCTACACGGGGCGGTTGAGCTCGTCAATCCAAAGAACGATGATTGTTTCAAGGTCAATGGCCAGAGGTTGAAACCGTTCTTGGAGAACTTCTAAACTGAAGTTGAGCACATCCAGCTGGATGAGCCCAACTACTCTCCCACTTAAATTCCAAAGTGGAATTCCATTTTGTTGTTGTATTCCTTATCTTTTTAGTTCTTTCTTTTGTTTTTAAGTCTTTTTTTGTTCTTTTGTGTTTGTGATCTTGTTCTAATCCGTTATACCTTAAACCACTCTATTGCAGGTGCATAGATGCGAGGTGATGATGTTCATTCTATTGGTTCATGGGCTGATTCAGAATGTCGTTGTGGTACCTGGACTGAGGGTGAACTCACACCCTGCCCCTTGCTTCATCAAGACCCTGAAGCTCACGCTCTCATTGATGCTAAGGGTACATTCCATACCCACCGGCCCTCCTTGACATCAATCCATATGAAAATATGGGATTTCAGGATGACGATCATGTGGATGAGGAAGAAAACCTGTACATGGGAAGAATGGTGGATGATGCACTCATGCACAATGGGAAAATGATGATATGTGGGAGCCATGGGAAGATCATGACCTCCAGGATGTCGTCCCAGAACGTCACAATGCCGTCTTTGTTTTTGTTTATGACTTCCTTGTTCCCGAGTTGGTCCCATACCGCTATGTGCACCTGAGTTTTCTGCTATTCAGGCTCCAATGCCCCTTACCATCTAGTGTAATTTGGGATTCTATGCCAATAGTGAGGTTGGAACATAGTCACATTTCTTTGTATTTTGTTTCTGTTCCTTGTTTTCTATTCTTGTTTAATCAGTGTTTCTTGTGTTCCGTTATCTTAATATCAGTTTGTTTTATCTTTTGTCTTCTTCCTTGTCCAGGATTGTCACTATGTTTCTCAATGGTATTCCGGTATTCCTTCCACATCAACTGGTTCATGATTTTGGGCCCTACATAAGGCCCCCACACACTCCGCCGCAAGAGGACAGTCTGTTACGCAACTACACTCCCTTATCCGTATCTCCATCCGGATCACCTCTTGCAGGGGATTTCAATTCTTTTGAGACGCCAGACTTGCTCGATGATATCATTGCTGCTTTCCGATTGTTCTGGGAAAGGGAATCATCAAGTTTGGACTCCACTTTTGAAAATTCGGCAGATCCTGAAGCGATTGTGGAAGAGGAAACCTTCATGCTCGAAGAATAGTGCCGCATTTCAGTTGTTTCCATTCATTTCAACTTTCGTTTATCAATTGGAGTGTAATCCTTGACAGAATTTTATTGGTTTTTAGTTTTATTTTTGGTTTTCTCTAGTTAAATAAGGTTTTAAATACCATTAGGGAGAATATTGTTGCAATATGGATGCTATTCAAAGGATTTATTTCTATCACATTGCAATTTTCAATTATGAGGATGAGTTTTGGCTTACATGTTCTGTCAAATGCATTGTTTTTCATTTTTTCTGGTTGTCCAGAACATTGGTAGCTTGTTGGGGGTGCTAAATTTCCTAATTCAAGGTCAATATAAAATTTAGGAGTTCGATCGATCGAGAGAGTTCGATCGATCGACCGTATCAGATATTCGAGCGCTTGAAGAGACTTCGATCGATTGAACGTTCAATCGATCGAGACTGGTGTCAAAACGAGGCGTCGTTCTGAAGTTTCATAAAATTTCATTTTCTCTCACACCCCCTCAATCGCTCGAGAACAGAGAAGCATCCCACAAGTATTGGCCTCCCGTGTCGTTATATCGTGATTCACGATGCTCCGGGCTCCTCTGGTCATTAGTGGCACTGCGGGCAATCGTCCCCTTGTGCGTCTATCGAGGTGAGACCCCACGTTACCCCTCATAGTTTTTGTCTTTTCATTTGTGAATGGGGATGCCCCCATTGATTGTTTAACTAGTATTCTTAGTTTTCTTGTCGTTTTGTGTGTATAAGGGCTCTTTCTATTCTCGAAAGATGTCACTGCATATTCACTGTGCTCGATCGATCGAGCTGGGTTTGATCGCTCGAACCCAGCCCTTTCCCAATCGATCGACAGAATCTCAAGCGATTGAACCCAGCCCTTTCTCAATCGATCGAACATTGTTCGATCGCTCGAGCACAAGCAGTTTTAGTTTCTTTTCTTTTCTTTCTTGTTTTGATTTCTATTCTGTGTTTCTTCTATTTTCAGGGACCCACGTTGAATCCTATCACGGGCTATCATAAATCCAAACCTCTAGATCTCATTATACCGGACCCCATACCCGATCATGGGTTTCGGAGTACCAAAGAGCGTGCTTGGTTTAGCCGCTCTTTTCAGACGCACTAGGTGATGCTCGAGCGGCCATTGGAGTCCGTATGGCTTGCCGCTCCATGGTTCCTAGCATGGATCAGAGCCATGCCATTGTGGTACGACATGCTGATCCAGATAAAGAAGATTAATATCCACTGGGTTCGTGAAGCGTGCTCGTCCATGATCAAGGATCCCGCGGCCCCGTTTACATACCGATCATTCTTTCGCGGGCGTGAGATCATTTTCAGTCCTGCCACAGTCTTTGCAGCTCTGGGGGTTCCTGAGGTCCCTGACTGTTTCTATCCCTCATTACCAGGAGCCCCCGAGATCCCGTCCACCACCATTATCCGTGAGCTTATAGGGGATGCTGTTCAGTTCTGGAACGACGAGTCAAATATCGAGGACAAGTTTTTGACTGAGAATTACCATCTCCTCCATCTGGCATTGGCCAACTGTATTCTGATGACGTCCTACCACGAGAAATTCGCGTCGTGGTATGCCCGTGCTCTGTACTCCATTGGGACAGGACAGCGTGTCTGTTTGTCTCGCCTTTATATTGACTTTTTTGTTCAGCCCACGCGGTACATTGCCGCCAAGCGCCATCTGAAGGGCGCTTGGCCTATTCATAGGGTTATTGAGCGGGCCGGACTAGTCCCGTTGGCCACAGATTCCATTCTTCAGGCCTCGAGTCGATTTGGTGAGACAGCGGCCCGCCGTTTTGATGCTCAGAAAAAGAGAAAAGCAAAGGGTAAGGCGCCAATGAGGGTGAAGAGGAGACGTGGAGGAGGCACGGACATCGAGGGAGCCACTTCTGGGATGCCCACTGAGGCTGAGGAGCATGATTCAGACGAGGAGGACGATCCCGTTCAGGAGGTAGCACGTTTTGAGCTGAGACAGAGATCTCAGGCTCCAGCCCAGGGAGAGTCTTCATCTGCACCCCCTCCGACTATTCACGACTTACTTTTGGAGGAGAGGGCAGCCCGGATGAGACTCGAGGGCAAGGTTGATCATATATCCTCGATGCTTACTACCCTGTTGGTCCAGCTAGGGTTTGACCCGATCATACCCCCATCTTCCACACCATCTGCACCTCCACCACCCACTACTGGCCCATCTTCCTCTGCACCTACTGGTCCCTCTACTTCCGATCTACCGGTTAATCCTTTGGCACCATCGACATTCGCCACACCCACTGCTTCGGAGACATCACTTCCACCTGCTCCTGTCATGGCCGATACATCAGTCACTACTACAGTTGCCACGATGAGCGATCCGGCTACCGCTACTACTGCTGTCAAGGGTGGAGTTATGGATGCTCCCGATTTATTGATAGAGATTTTGTCTGATGTTCCCGATGAGGGGTAGTCATTTGGTGTAGTTTTAGTTGATTTCTGGATGTTATGGGTTGGTGTGGGATATTGTGGTTGGTTATGTTTTTGTTGGGTATTTTTGGACACTGCTAGGTTACTTTGGGTTTGGTTTGGTTGTACTTCCCTAATCACTATTTTTTTTAGTTTCTTTGCTATATCTTTACAGTGATAGGTTATGTTATTATATATGGATCTTGTGCTTTATATTTCTATTTATTTTTATTATGATCCTGTCCGCTTGGAGATTGTTTGCTTATTTACAGATTGTTATGAGCGCAGTTTTTACACGTTGCTTTATCAGGTGATATCCCGCTATCTATCTATTTGAAAATCAACTTCTGAGGTCATCACAATTTTCAGTGGGGGGTAGGATGTAGATAGACCATCACCTGTGCATATCTATACTTAGCAATCTGTATCACTCCATCTATTGCAAATCTCCATTATAATTCAAAAAAAAATAATAATAAGTTAACCAAGTTTTGGAATTAAATTGGTAGAAAAATTTTGAATTTTTCTCTCCTATTTTAGCTATTATCAAACAATGACATATTCATATTCATCTCATCCCTTTATGACTTAAGTGCACGCGTTTTTCTAACTTCACTAAGAGGAATGCATTTGTTAACCATTCTAGTATCCAAATCAGTTGCACATGTTAAGAGTTATGCAGAAAACTGTAAATAAAGTTAATATGACTTTTATGCTTCAAGGAATAACTAGTGGAAACTAACAACCCTTAGTGAGCTTTAGAACCTAATCTTCAATTTTGAGGGAATTGTCACATTAATTCGAATTGTTTTTCTTGAATATACTTTAAATTCGTTGGATAGTCTCAAAATTCTTCATTTAGGCTGCTTATTAGAGGAGAACGTTCAGGATTTACCAATTAAAACTCAATGAACACTGAAGTGCTAAAACTAAGAAGTTAAGAAAATGATTTAAGCCATCGCTATTCATTTTGTTTATACCTATATCAACATCCAAGAACCTTCTAACCCACACTAATTGAATATTGCCAATAAGCAAGTCTAAAACCCCTCATCTTATACTTTAACCGTTATAACCTGATTGCACATCTAATGTGACTAAAAAAATTGTTGAGGTATGTGACGAGAAGGGAACAGTGGTGGAAGTGATTGTATAAAAAGAAAATATGCAAGGAGATGTTGAATATTTAAAAAAAAAATGGTGGGAATGAAGAAGAAATAAACTAGTCTCCATCACATGTTAAGGATGTGCAATTTCTTACCCCTCTTATCTTTATCTCACTAAATGAAAGCCGAATTGTCTAAGCCTTAATGATCCTTGATGATGTAGTTTGAATATGAAAGTGCAAGTTGAGTTATCCACGGTATTTCGCTCCTCTAGTAAGTAGTATTCTTTTCATGAGACTATATCACTCTAAATATTCGTCCTTTATCGAGTTCGGTGTGAAACACTAGTAGCCAGAACATCACTCTTATTAAAGTTTTCACACCAGGAGCGATCATTTCCCAACAAGTTTCTGTGAGATGTTCATTTTTGAGTGCAAACCCATGTGAGAATTGAGTTGAAACTACAAGTTCCAAGAATATAATAGTCTAAACAATTCTAAATAAAGTTGGATGCATAACTGTTGATTTCACACACACACACGGATACATGAATGTAATGCATATGTATATTTATTTTGGTGACATGAGGAACATGTGGATTTCGTCATGGTTTGTATGAGGTTGATATGTTATGTGGAGCTAAATTGATAGTTGAATGGGAAAGAATGTTTATAAGTTTTTCTATATCTTTTTGAGCTTAAAATTTAGAATTTTGTGGGTAGATTCACTGCAAACCCTCACGAGACAACACTCGTCCACTAGGGAAACCTAGGGGTTTAACGACTTGTTGTATTTGCTAAATGTAACCGTGATTCCTGCGACAGTGAGTTAGGAAGTTTCCTTTATTTTATTAGATTAGTTGCTTTAGTCTTATTTTTGTTATTTTAGTCAGTGTAGTATTAGTAAGCTTGTTTTATTTTTGCTTTATTGCTAGGGATAGCAAATCGCTAGTTGGGGGTTGTGACAAGCGGGGGTATTTGTAAAATACAACCGCACTAAAAGAGGAAAATACACTAGAAAAGTCTACAATTCCCCTGTTTATCTGCAGTTTGAATTACAATACCAGTTTTTGCACAAATTGATTAAACTATGATAAGTGGTATTGTTTTAGTAGTTATTTGTGCAGATTACTGCTGCTGTATGTAAGATTGAAGAATGTTGATAAAAGGAAGTGCTTGAACCTGATGAAGACAACTCAAAGCTGAAATACAGGGTTCGAGCGATCGAGACAGTTTCAAGCGATCGACGTTTCGATCGATCTAGTGTCGTTCAAGCGATCGAAGTTTCTGAAAGTTCAATCGATCGAGAGAAGTTCAATCGATCGAACATGCCTTTTATCAGATTATACACGCACGCAGCAGAAACGGGTTTTTGAACCATAGCATTAGGTCGAGGCTATATATAATCGTTTTGTTTACGTCTCAAAGGACGCCCAACTTTGTTTCATCAGTTTTCATCGAGAGTAGAGAGTTTCCTTGTGGTTTTTGTAGGTTTTTAGCAAGATTTACCATTGTAGCTTGGATTCTTGAGGTTTAATAGTAGTTGTTTCCTCCAGGTTACTTCGTTTTATTTCTGTTTACATTCTGCACTTATTCGTTCGTAGTTTAACCTTCAATATTGTAGTATTACATGCTAGATAAATTAAAATCCTTGATTTTTTTAGTTTTCATGAAAAACTTGCAAACAAACATGACTTTAATGAACTTTTACGTTAAAAATACATCTGAAACTTCCCAGATCATGTCTGAGTAGTCCGGGGTTGGGAAATCGCGATGAAACTGTGATTTCAGACCTCTGCCATGCAGTATTTTTATTTCTGTATGCGATCGATCGAATGTAGTTCGATCGATCGGACCAGAGACATAGTCGAGCGATCGAAGATATTTCGATCGATCGAGAGATGAAGAAGTTCGATCGATCGAAAGCGCGTCGATCGATCGAGGTCTCAGATTCTTGAGGACATCTAATACAGTATCCCAAGACTTTCTGCTTTACTGATTCGTTATCAAACTGTCCCCAAACGCTCAGTTTGTCAAAACAGTCTTTAAACTTTAAGCCTTAAGGCATTTTCTTTCAATATATTTTGCAAACCACCCTCAATGCTAACACCATTGTGGGTAAGAGTCTTAACTATTGAATTAAACCACATTTGTGTATTTCAAACTTAATTCTGATGATATAGTCCCGGTCATGAAAGGACTATTGATTCTATATCCTTAGAGAAGTACGGGATACTGTAGAAGTTGCCCTCCGTTGAGCTTAATTGCATTTGCATGGTAGATGGCTGAATCATAGTGGATTCGCGTGATCCCAACACTTTCTGTTATTAAGAAAAACCATTTTCAAATCTTGCTTTAGTTAAATAGTTAATCATTAGTTTATTTAATTTAGTTGCTTTTAAGTTAGTAGTTGTTAATTGTAGAATTTTGTGTTCTACACTTCCCTTTAAATATTGAATTTTCTTTTCTTTTAGAGTCTAATCTAAGTAATTTAATTCTCATCCTTCCCTGTGGGATCGACCTGGTCTTACCAGTTACTACTTGCACATTCACCTACACTTGGGTGTTGCACAAGAGCGCACAAGATTATTCTCGTGTCACAACATATTCCCAAGTACCAATTATAAAAGTCTACTAAATCAATTACAAGAGCTGGCTTAGAGTCTGAAGTCTATAACAATAATTAACAGAAGTACAACATATATACAAACTAATTAATACAAAGCAACTCGCCTTCATCTTCAAGCCTTTAGCTCCAAGTCCGACGGAACATCAGTCTCCGTCCACAAGGCCTACCAAGCTCTAGACATTGGAATGCCCAAGGCACAAACACCCATCAACTTTGAATACAAAGTTGAGTGAGTACACTAAACAACACTCCTCACCGTTATTGTTCAGCATCTTAAAATGCGGTTAATCTCTTAACAATGATGTCACTCACAGACATAGCAAAGGTCTCATGAAACTATACATAAATTCAATGATAGAAGGAAATATATTAAATGAAATCAATAATAAAGATCATGGTATAAATATCTCATCACGTATTCACCAAATCCATGCATGTAACCCATACAAACACCCATGCATCTACCTTTATGTCGGGATGCTGAATCCACGTCTCAACATCATCTTTACTAACCATTCTCAAATTCATATCCATTTTCGTATCCATTCACCATATTCATACTCATATTCATCTCTGTAACCATTCGTCGATACAATAATGCCAATCAGAATCACCCGACTAGGCAGTAGGTCCCATAATCCCTTGATAGGGTTATCGGTTATCTACATGGTACCATATATCTGTAAACAATAGAATGACACATCGGACGTCTTCAATGATGTGTATACCCTCACTGGTCGTCTACACAACTGAGAATACATTAGAGCACTAGCCGGACGTAATCGTCAATGGTACACTGGACGTCTTTAATAGTGCATATGCATCACTAGACGTCTTCAATAGGGAGAGGCGCACTAGGAACTCTAATCATCCCACGTCCACCCGACTCGCCAGTCGTTGATCCCAAAGATCCAAAGTACACATATCTTATATCCCACATAAGCCACAGTTCCCATTTCTCATCATATTTCCTTATCTCTACACATTACTATCCCATGTATGCTGACCACATGTCGTGAAATGCATTACCCAGATACAAGAATTACCACGTGCTTTGTACTCATCATATCTATTCATTACTGATTATTAACATGCAGTTGTGTTCTATTCTACTATTCATTTCAGCAATATCATTGTATAATAAGTAAACAGTTCATCTCATATCAACAGTTAACACAGAATAATTCAACTTGTAATATTAACGATCACTGCATATAAGTGTAGTCCTGACATAGCACATATGTATCTTATCCATATATCGTAATAACACATATGGTATAACTATTAACAAGTCTGATATATCATAAGCATAAAACAATATACAAATAGCATTCTGTTCATATCCAATTGATTGGAAAAAATGCCAATCGATTGAGCAAAATGGCAATCGATTGAGATTCATGGCAATCGATTAGGAAATTATCTAAACCATTGGATCCAATGGCAATTGATTGGACTCTGTGTTCTTCCTCAAAACTGTTGGTTTTATATATAAAAATGTTGGGGGTTCTTTCCTCTTCCATACACATTATTAAACATATATAAACATCTCAAAAATAATCCCTTGAGTGAGTTAATGAAACTCACCTCTCTCTGGCGTTCCGGTGATAGCGTCTCGAGCTCCGCAGCAGCGGCTTTGGTGAGTTCTCTCTCCTCTCATTCTTCTCTCTCTGTCTGTCTTTTTCTCTTTCTCTGGTCTCCTCTTCTCCTTCTTCTTCTTCTTCTCTTTTTCTAACCCGAGAGTGTGTGTGTATGTGTATATACAATATATATGAGAGTATGTATATCTCTCACTCTCTCTCAAACACACATACAACAAACATATATGAGTATAAGGGGAGAGGTATATATAGGGAGGGGAAACAATCAAAATCACACAAAACCAATGAGGTGGCCAAGTTCTGATAATGCCAATCGATTTGTACCAGGTTCTGATCGATTGGTATGTGCCACATCATGGATCAAGGTCGGCAGCAAGGAAATCGATTGGTAAACTATCCAATAAATTAGAATAGCAATCGATTGGGCTCTCAATCACACCAAAGACTAAGAAAGGTACTAGGGATACATATATACCTAAAAATACAGGGTATTACTGTTGGGTTTATGCCCTCAAACCATTACTTTATGTATGACATTAGCATTTTAATATATGGATATCAGTTTTACATTTCATTATGTATGTTTCTTTCATGAGATGAATTTCAATCCTTAAGTATCATAGTAGGTAATTTGTGTGTGTATGAGATACATACAAGTGAGATATGAATTACCATCCTTTGATACTTAAAGCTTATCACAGTGGATGATGAGACTGGATATCACATCAGGTATACACTATAGCATAATTAACTACCATTGGATGGAGTGACTAATCTCAATCACTAGAGTGTTACTCTTAGTTAATATGCTAGTGCTTATAGTGCATTGACAGACCTGAGCTTTCCTATTGACACTTAATGCTATGAAACAGTCAATAGGAACTCATAACTTGTATAAGGTACGTGTTCTCAATCTTGCGATAATTATGAACACAGACTATGGATATGGCTGCTTTGACTTACCAATCACTGAGGTCTATAGAAGATCAACACCTGGCTATCTTGGGTTTGTCATGTTCATAGGATTGTGAACATATATTGTCAAGCCATAATCTACCCTATGTTTCAGAGTAAGCATTCCTTTGAGAATGTCACCAAGTCGATTACAGAGTACTGCAGTCTTGTTGATAAGAGTTATCAACATGTTTGGTAATCATGAGAGGTGAATGGGACTCAAGGAATTCAAGAAGCAATCATGATTCAGGTTGACAGTAACAGTTATTCGACTACCTGAATATGATTACGATTGCTAAAGGTAGAGGGACATTAGTACAACATACAAGTCTAGTTATCTCTTCCGATATGTTCTTTTGCGTTGGAGTTCAGTTATCGTTTTATAGTGGAGTAAACGTTAACTGACCAGTTTGTTAGTTTGCTGATCAAAGAGTTTGGTTACGGTAATTAACAAACTTGTCCGAGCCAATAATACAGAGCCTAGGAGGTCCCACTCTTAGCTTCGCTAGGAAGCTTGGAAGGGCACATGAGGATCATGTCAAGGCAGGTTCATTCGATCGAATGAGTCTCGATCGATTGAAGTCTAGGCAGGTTCGATTGCTTGAGGGTTGTTTGATCGATCGAATACACTTCGATCGCTCGAAGGTTAGGTCGGGTTTGGGAATCTATAAATAGGGCAGCTGCATACTGAATGTTTTTAATCGTCATTTTTATGCATAGAAGCTACAGAAACTGTTTAGGTTTCCCTAAACCTTCCCTATCCTCCCTATTAGGGTTGCCACCAACCCTATTCCTTCTGGCAGACATCTGCAGGAGTTATAAGAGTGAAGACAGCCTAGTGAAAGTTACTGCACCATCAAGGAGAAAGAAGTTTTCAGAATTGGGTTCAAGACCTGAGGTATATTTCTTCTCCCTCTTGTTAGTACGCATCTATGGAATTGACGGGTAGTAGATCCTAGGCTACCAATAAGTTTTTATAACTTGACTTTTCCACTGCGCATTTAAAGTTTTAATTTAAACCATTTTTTCCATCAATTGGTATCCGAGCCACGCTCGTTTGGATCTATAGATGCATTTTGGAACACTGGTTTTGATTTGCATGTAGATTTTAGGACTGTTTTTGAAACTACATCGTTACAGATCTATTTCTGCAGTGTTATCGCCACAGAATACAAATCTGTGATTGCATTGGATGCATGTTGGATTCGATCGATCAAAGTAGGTTCGATCGATCAAAGATGCTCTATGCTCAAGTGATCGAACAGATTTTGATTAATCGAACATTGGATATGTTCGATCGATCGAATGGCATTCGATCGGTCGAGACAGATTCTCTGCCAGGTTGTTCTTTTCACAGTTTTAAATGTTTTAAAAATTATATGTTTTAATTTTAAATTATTCTGCAAATTTTTCCAAATCATTCTGTGAAATAGACAGTTCAAGCAATTGAACAATGTTCAATCGATCGAAGGTTCGAGCAATCGAACGGTCTTCGATCGATCGAACTATGACAGTGAAGTTAGATGTTGCTCTAAGTTCTAATTCAGTATATAAAGAGTTTATGTACTGTGTGAATCAATTAGCGGTTCCAAATGTTATATATGCGTGGATGTGTGTACGACTAACCGTCTTGCAACAAGCTTAGTCGTTATCTCCCATGGCACCAAGACTTTTAAATTTTGTATTTAATTGTTTGCGATTGGTGTATATTATGTTTTATTATTGGTTTGGTTTAAGGCATATGTAAATGGCACTGCGACTTCAATCCTATGAAAAAGAAAGTCGCACCGGTTTCCCTAGCCTTTTATATTATAGTTATTTTTCTATTTCTAGATAAATTATATGCTTTGAAAGAAGCATTAGGACCAATGTATTAGAATTAGAAATCCCATGGAGATGGAGCAAGCCGTTGTCCATCAAGATGGAGCTGGAGGCGACCAAACCAAGAAGGAGGTTCTATGGAGATAGAGCCATGGGTGATAGAGGCATATGAATGACTTTGTTTCATTTTAGTTTTTTGTTTTATGTGCTTGGTTTGTGATTGGCTTTTTACATTGTTACTACTTGCATGCACGTAAAACAAGTTTTCTAAAATAAAATTCAAAAACCATTTCAATGCATTATTAAACATTGGATGCTTATGGGTAATGTGTGAAAATATTTTTTTTCAAAAAGCAAAATCCTTATTTACTAAATCTACTAGGAGAGGGTCTTATTAATCACACTCACGATCTTCCATTAATGGTTCACTGTAAGATGAGTGGTGCATTCTCTGTCACCTCGCCAAGGGTGATCATTTCATATGGAGGGTGCATTACTCATTGGTTACTAGATGTGAACTTCCTTTGATAGGATCAATCAGATGTGTTAGAAGGTGACCACCAAACGGAGGCGCTACTTGAGACGGTTGTGATTGGATCTTAGTTAATGGTACACACTAGCTAAACTATGGATAAGAGATCCCACACGGGGCATTATTCAGAAACTTATAGATCAAAAAGGTTCAGGAGTCATAACTTAATTTGCAAGAGTTGTATAGCGGACAAGTCATGATTAATCGAAAGATTAAACATTGACCACCACACGGAGGCTTTGTTCTATCGTTTTGATATTCCGACGACTTTGTTTTAAAATAAGAGTTTTTAAGGATTCTTTTATTTCAAACTGTCAAATTCTGATATCCAAATTTATTTTGTTTGATTTTCAGTAATCATAATGTCTGGATCTGCATTTAGTCCACTTGCCACCATACTCACTCAAAACAAGTTAACTGGAAACAACTACACTGAATGGAAACGTAACCTTGACATCGTGTTAATTGCGGAGGATCACATATATGTCCTCACCATCCCAAGCCCTGAAGAACCCGCGGTAAATGTTTCGGCAACTACCAGACGCGAGTTCGATAAATGGAAGAAGTCGAATGGAATGGCTCGTTGCTACATTCTGGCCTCAATCACTGGCGTGTTGCAACACCAATTCCAAACAAATGATTCTGCCAGTGACATTATCACATCCCTGAAAAAGATGTTTGGGGAGCATGGCAGGCCTGCCAGACAGGTAGCCATGCAGAAGATAATGAGTACAAAGATGTCGGAAGGGACTCCAGTCAAGGAACATGTTTTAAAAATGATTGGTTATTTAAACAAGCTGGAGACCCTGGGTGCCAACATTGAAGCATAAACCTAAGTTGATGTGATCCTCAATTCGCTATTGCCTTCATTCGCTCAATTCAAACGTAATTATAATATGAATCAAATGAATTTCTCAATGAGCAAATTAATGAGTTCTTTACTCATAGCGGAAGGGGTGATCAAGCTTGGGGTCAACGTTTTGAACGTTGAGAAAATCGCTTATTCTTCCCGATCTACACTGAAAGGAAAGAAAGGGAAGAAGAAGGCTGGCACTGGTGGTTCAAGTGTTGGACCGGTTCCTAAGATTGCAAAATCTAAGGGAAAAGGTAAGGGTAAAGAGAAGATGGGTGGCCAAGGCAAAGGAAAGTGTTTCCAATGCGGTGATAAGGGCCACTGGAAGAGGAACTGTCTAGAATTCTTAAGTACAAGAGTTCAGGTATGATTGAATCACATGTGAATGAAGTAAGTTTTATAATGGATACTTCAAACACTTGGTGCATTGATTCTGGTGCGACTAACCATATCTATAATTCATTGCAGGGGTTCAGATCAATCAGGAGGTGCAGTGATGGGGAAATTGTACTTACTCTAGCTAGGTTCTAGTGCAGCCGTTTTTGCGGTTGCTATAGGAGTCGTAGCTTTAGAATTTCTGGACAATAAAGTTTTGATTTTATCAAATGTACTTTACGTCCCTTCAATAAGACGTAATTTAATTTCAGTTTCAAATTTATCGAATAATGGTTATTCTTTTCATTTTGGAACAGAAGTTGTTATTAAAAGAAATTTTTGTTTTATATGTTCTGGTGTTAAAACTAATGGCTTATATGTGATTACTCCCAACATCTCTAAAGACTCTTGTATGGAACTTAATAACTCAATGGTAACAGTACCATCTAAAAGAAAAGAACCTTCCACTAATCTAACAAGGCTTTGGCATATGAGGCTTGGGCATATCAATCTAAATAGGATTGGCAGACTAGTCAAAGAAGGGTCTTAGGTGATTTGGTTCTCAAACCAATGGAAGTCTGTGAGTCTTGTTTAGAGGGTAAGATGACCAAAAGGCCCTTTCTCGCAAAGGGCAATAGGACCAATGCATTGTTAGAGTTAGTTCATACTGATGTGTGTCGACCAATAAATATTAGAGCAAGGGGTGGTTATGAGTATTTCATTACATTTACTAATGACCACTCTAGGTATGGATATGTATACCTAATGCAACATAAGTCTGAAGCCTTTGAAAAGTTCAAAGAGTTTTAGGGCTGAAGTGGAGAAGCAATTAAGAACACATATCAAGGCCATTTGATCTGATCGAGGTGGTAAGTACCTCTCTAATGAGTTTAATTATCACCTCGTACAGAATGGGATTCTGTCACAGTTGACTACACCTGGTATGCCTCAGCAGAACGGTGTAGCGGAGAGAAGGAACCAGACTCTTTTAGACATGGCTAGGTCAATGATGAGTTATTCAGAGTTGCCTTTATTCCTTTGGGGTTATGCTTTGGAAACCGCTGCATGCATACTAAATCTAGTAGCAAACAAATCTGTTCCTAGGACACCATGAGAGATGTGGATTGGGTGCAAGCCTTCTTTGCAACATCTCCGAATATGGGGTTGTTCGGCACATGTGCTAAAAGGAAAGATGAGCAAGTTGGATTCTAGATCAGAAGTATGTTACTTCGTAGGGTATCCAAAGGATACTTATGGATGGTATTTTTATGATCCAAGAGAACAGAAAGTGTTTGTTAGTACAATTGTTGTTTTCTTGGAAGATGATTATATCATGAAACATAAACCTAAGGGAAGGATAGATCTTAGAGAGATAGAAGGGGAGCCCTCAGTCCGACCCACAGTTAATAATGATGTAAATCAAGAAAACACCACTTCTTCACCCATTTCTGTACCAGTACCTCGTCGTAGTGGGAGAATTATCAGTCAGCCTGATAGATGCATGTTCTTAGAAGTAGTTTTTGAAGCTGTCTCCATAGAATCTAAATCTGATCCTACCACATACGAAGAGGCGATGGCTGATGTTGTTTTAGTTCATGGGTTAAAGCTATGAAGGCTGAATTGGAATCTATGGATTCTAATTAGGTTTGGGATCTTGTAGAACTTCCAGCCAATATTAAACCCATTGGTTGTAAGTAGGTCTACAAGAGGAAAAGAGGATTTAATGGAAAGGTTGAGACCTTTAAGGCTAGGCTTATACTCAAAGGGAGGGCATTGACTATGAGGAAACCTTCTCGCCGGTAGACATGCTCAAGTCCATCAGAATACTCTTATCCATTGATGCATGCCTACATTATGAGATCTCGCAGATGGACGTCAAGACTACATTCTTGAATGGCAATCTTAAGGAGGACATCTATATGTAGCAACCAGAAGGGTTCATAGCTGGTCGGAAAGGTAACTTGGTATGCAAGTTGCAAAAGTCCATTTATGGGCTTAAGCAGACATCCAGGAGTTGGAACATCTGATTTGACCGAGCCGTCAAGTCATTTGGTTTCATACAGAATCTGGATGAACCTTGTGTATATAAGAAGTGTGAAGGAAAAGTGGTGTCTTTTCTTATGCTTTACATTGACGACATTCTACTCATTGGGAATGATGTAGCGGCATTATCAACGGTCAAGGTTTGGCTAGCTAGTACATTCGATATGAAGGATCTAGGAGAGGCGAGCTATATTGTTGGGATAAAGCTCTTTCGGGATCGTAAGCGAAAGATAATGGGATTATCTCAAGCTGGTTATATCAATAAGGTGCTGACTAGGCTTTCAATGGATAATTTGAAGAAAGGTTTGTTATCTTTCAGGCATGGTTTAGCATTCTTTAAGGAACAGTGTCATAAGACACAGGAGGAGAGGAATCGCATGTCAAGAATTCCCTAAGCCTAGACTGTGGAAAGTCTCATGTATGCGATGTTATGCACTAGACCATATATATGTTTTGCCACTGGCATGGTTAGCAGGTATTAGTCGAATCCAGGTCAAGAGCACTAGACAGCCGTTAAGCACATTCTTAAATACGTGAGAAGGACTAAAGATTACATGCTTATATACGGTGGTAGTGAGTTAATTCCAGTAGGATACAATGACTCAGACTTTATGTCAGATAAAGATTCGAGGAAGACGACATCCGGTCATCTCTTTACCTTGGGAGGTGGTCCTGTTAGTTGGAGGAGCATTAAGCAGAAATGCATTGCAGACTCAACTACAGAAGTTCAGTATGTGGCTGCTTGTGAAGCTGCAAAGGAAGCTGTTTGGCTCAAGAAGTTCCTTATGGAGCTCGAGGTGGTACTAGCGTCGCTATCACCTATTACGCTTTATTGTGATAATAGTGGGGCAGTGGCTCAGTCTAAGGAGCCAAGGAACCACGGAAAGGGAAAGCACGTAGAGCGGAAATATCATCTTATCCGAGATATTGTTGAACGTGGAGATGTGACTGCCACCAAGATTGCCACTATCGACAATCTTACTAATCCGTTTACAAAGGCCTTGCCACAGAAGGTCATTGATCATCATCTAGATAGTCTAGGTCTCAAATGTAGTCCTGTATGGTTGTGAGTGCAAGTAGGAGTTTGTTGGGTTTATGCCCTCAAACCATTACTTTATGTATGACATTAGAATATTAATATATGGATATCAGTTTTACATATCATTATGTATGTTTCTTTCATGAGATGATTTTCAATCCTTAAGTATCATAGTAGATAATTCGTGTGTGTATGAGATACATACAAGAGAGATATGAATTACCATCCTTTGATACTTAAAGTTTGTTACAGTGGATGATGAGACTGGATATCTCATCAGGTATACACTATAGCATAATTAACTACCATTGGATGGAGTGATTAATCTCAATTACTAGAGTGTCACTCTTAGTTAATATGCTAGTGCTTATAGTGCATTGACGGACCTGAGCTTTCCTATTGACACTTAATGCTGTCAAACAGTCAATAGGAACTCATAACTTGTATAAGGTACGTGTTCTCAATCTTGCGACAATTATGAACACAGACTATGGATATGGCTACTTTGACTTACCAATCAGTGAGGTCTATAGAAGATCAACACCTGGGTATCTTGGGTATGTCATGTTCATAGGATTGTGAACATATATTGTCAAGACAGAATCTACCCTCTATTTCAGAGTAAGCGTTCCCTTGAGAATGTCACCAAGTCGATTGCTCAGTACTGTAGTCTTGTTGATAAGAGTTATCAACATGTTTGGTAATCATGAGAGGTGAATAGGACTCAAGGAATACAAGAAATAATCATGATTCAGGTTGACAGTAATAGTTATCCGACTACCTAGATATGATTACGAATGCTGAAGGTAGAGGGACATTAGTACAATGTATAAGTCTAGTTATCGCTTTGGATATGTTCTTTTGCGTTGGAATTCAGTTATCATTTTATAGTAGAGTAAACGTTAACTGACCAGTTAGTTAGTTTGTTGATCAAAGAGTTTGGGCACGGTAATTAACAAACTGGTCTGAGCCAACAATAAAGAGCCTAGGAGGTCCCACTCTTAGCTCCGCTAGGAAGCTTGGAAGCGCACATGAGGATCATGTCAATGCAAGCTCGATCGATCGAAGGAGTCTCGATCGATTGAATTCTAGGCAGGTTCGATCACTCGAGGATTGTTCGATCGATCGAAGGTTCGATCGATCGAATACACTTCGATCGCTCGAAGGTTAGGTCAGCTCTGGGAATCTATAAATAGGGCAGCTGCGTACTAAATGTTTTTAATCATCGTTTTTATACGTAGAAGCTGCAGAAACTATTTCGGTTTCCCTAAACCTTCCCTATCCTCCCTATTAGGGTTCCCACCAACCCTATTCCTTTCAGCAGGCATCCGCAGGAGTCATAAGAGTGAAGACAACCTAGTGGAAGTTTCTGCACCATCAATGAGAAAGAATTTTTTAGAATTGGGTTCAAGACCTGAGGTATTTTTCTTCTCCCTCTTGTTAGTACGCATCTATGGAATTGACGAGTAGTAGATCCTGGGATACCAATAAGTTTTTATAACTTGACTTTTCCGCTGCGCGTTTAAACTTTTAGTTTAAACAGTTTTTTCCATCTATTACATCATCCACCACTCATCAAAAGATTTCGTCCTCAAAATCTGAAGCAGCGGCCCCTATTACCAAAAAGAAATCCATCTCCAAAGACAGACTCTAAAAAAATGCTCAAGTTCTCATTTTACAAAAACGATTACATCAGGGGTCAACGGGTTAATGTTCTAGACACGCGATATGAAGATATCACTGATCTACGAATACTAGGGTGACAACTACCAATCCTCAGGAATTAACCATACAAAAATTTGTATATCAAATTTCAGGAAAGTGGTTCTAGGTAACACAATCTAATCATCCTACAAAACTGAAAAGGCTCGTCTCCAAACACATAAGGTTCCTCCCTCAGGTCAAACTATATGGCGTGAGGATTCTATCGATCAAGTGTTCTAATCCCATCTAAGTTGTAGCGAAGCATTCTCGTCTACTCCCGTCTCGAAAGGTACTTCATACTGTGCTGACGATGTCTGTACTGCTACATCAGTTGATTGTCTTCTATCACTGAACTCCTTGTTATGTTTGTTAGCGTCCTCAGTTGGTCTCTTATCATACACGACGTTCTATGACATCTTTGTTAACTCCTTGGTTATTGTTATCCTTCAAAGTGTTGACCTAAAAGCATTTTAACTCTGACATCGTAGTTGGTGATTTAAACTTCCTCATGTCTCCAAATTCTCATGTACTATTGATATAATCATCTCTTTGAGGTCGTACAATCTTTTGAATGCTCGTTCTGCTTCCGCGTACCAACTAAATAGGTTAAGCAGGGCTATATATTGATATCCTGAGTCAAACTACTATATAACATCTTATTTGGATGAAAGCAACAGGAACTCAGTGTCAAAAAGCGATCTTCCGTGGTACTCGTTGTAATTTCGGCACGTCTCTGCATCACTAGACTTGAAATCTTCTAATTCATCGTCTCATGTCAAGGCTGCATCTCAAGGAAATTGAGATTCCTCATCTCTAGTCTCTATCCAACATACCAACGATTGGCGTAGTCTTTTGTGTAGGGAGGCTAATGATGTCAGATAGGGGTGCAATTGATGTCTTATGGGGATGCAATAGATGTTATATGGGATGCAATTGATGTTATATCTATATTCGATCAGTGTCAAACGAATTGTTCAGGTTTCCATAAATTACGGTGTAGGCTAATCCTCTTACAATTAATCAAACAAATGCCAGACTTCTTGCATATCAGGATCATAAGGTAATACAGAATGTCGGTGTTAAGTGTTGTACCTTCTGTCTATCGTCCTTGTCTAAGTCGAGATCCATTACTTGTTCAGTGGGTATGGCCTCGTGATACTTGTCACGATGGAACATTGTGTTACATCTCTAGTTCTGGACAAAACATACAGATATGACCAACTTTACCGCAGTTAAAACATCGTATCCCTCATTCATTATATTTCCTTCATGTTTTGCATTCTTGGGAATGGTGTCCTTTTACTCCACAATTGTAGCAGATATCTCATTCTCTGTGCCGTGTTGGAGTCGCCACTGGTTTGTATTCTTTCTTATCATTTCCCAATCTCTTACGCTTCTGGCAGTTGCCCATATAACTTCTCGTTGTGTTTCCTTGTTGAACTTGGTTAGCTGCCAACACAAACTGACTGTCCTTTCCTCTCTGATCCGTTAGGAGAAACTGATCGTACTCTGGAAATGTTAGTTCAGATCGTTGCCCTTCACTAATTTGAGTGTCGTCTTCTAGTTTCGTTGCCATTTCTACCAGAGTTTCAAAAGATTGATCTGAATGTCCTATAGTTATATGACGGATATGTGGAACTAGTCCTTAATGATATCTTTTGATCTTCCTTCTTGGTATATCGATCATATGTGGTGCAAATCGTGATAGTCTCTCGAATTGAGTTGTATATTATGGCACTGTAAAACTACCTTGGATTAATTGTATGAACTCTATTTCCCTTTTGTTCTTTTCAGATTCTTGTAAGTACTTTTCTAGAAATCGGGTTTTGAATGATTCCCAAGTCATTCTTCCTATAGCTTCTTCACCTATCGTAGCTTTTACTGCGTCCTACCAATCTGCTACTGAGAACGGCAATTGAAATATGGCCAAATGTCTTTTCCCAATGTCAGTACATTCAAGTGTCTCAAATATCAATTCTATCTGGCGAATCCATTACTCAGCTTGCCACGCTCCAATTAATCTGGTAAAGGTTCCTGGTTGAAGAGCATGAAATTCTTTTAGCAACTTGACTCTCGTTTGATGTACTGGTGCTTCATTGTCGATGACATGATCAGCACAATTAATAACTTGTTCCATGCGATGGATGAAAACTCCGAACATTCCTGTTGGATTTATCTCGGGAGGTACTAATTCAGGTACTCCATTCAGCTGGCCCGGGTTCCCTCGAGTCGTTCTAACCATAACGAGTGCTAGTTTTGTTCAGTGTCGCTACCTTCAAATGAAAAACTATTCGGTCATATGCATTCTATCTTACAGCTCAAGCAAGAACATGTGGTAAATATACAATACCACTATATAATACGATCACACCAAGCAATACAGATATAAGAATATAACCATAGAGGTCAGTCTATCTACCAGGTATTCAACTGTATCTATGCTCAAAACAAAGATCACGAAACTAAGCGTAACGTCAAATCTTAAGCATTCTATGTTTATTTTCAGGCTTTAGACTACGAGTACTGCTCAACTAACATGTGATTCAAGGTAACAAGATAACCATATCCATAACCTCTTTCTGCTTCTAGGACATGCCGACTGTTCCGAGATCGCTCAGGAATTTGTCAGTGTCTAAAATCCAATGGTTCTATATTTATGATCTCCATAACCCCAACTAACTCTAGATGCCTTGTTCTCTGAGAACTCAGCTACCAATAGTTCTAAGGATTCTTTATCAACTCCAGTAGTTACTACCTTCCAAAGAAACATCCTCATATAGATTCATTTAACTTCTCGTCTAAAAGACAAGATAACAACTCTGTCTCATCTCAGCAAATCCTCATGCTATCGACATTCACTTAGAACTCGGTTTCTAATCACAAAAGACAAGCAGTTAATAATTGAAACCTAGGATCTGATACCAAAAATCCTGTCACGCCCCGGAGAAGCAAAAATAGAGAAAACAAGTTCCTTTTTGGTCCCGTAGGTTCGTGACTGGTGAATAACTGCATTTTCATCTACTCAAACCAATAAATACAACGATAGGGAGGATGCTATTTATAAAACATATCTTGTTAACATAATCAGAGGCTACAGCGGAAATATAAAAGGTTTGGAAACAACATATGCCCAATTACCAATAATAAAAGTATACTAAATCTACTAAAACAATTGGCTTAGAGTCTGAAGCTTATAACAATAATTAACAGAAGTACAACATATATACAAACTAAATAATACAAAGCAGCACGTCTTCATCTTCAAGACATCAGCTCCAAGTCCAGCAGAACATCAGTCTCCGTCCTCAAGACATGCCAAGCTCTAGACATTGGAATGTCCAGGGCACAAACACCATCAGTTTTGAATACAAAGCTGAGTGAGTAAACTAATCAACACTCCTCACCGTTATTGTTCAGCATCTTAAAATGCGGTTAATCTCTTAACAATGACGTTACTCACGGACATAGCAGAGGTCTCATGAAACTATACATGAATTCAATGATAGCATGAAATATATTAAATGAAATCAATAATATAGATCATGGTATAAATATCTCATCACGTATTTACCAAATCCATGCATGTAACACATACAACCACCCATGCATCTACCTTTAATAGTGCATACGCATCACTGGACATCTTCAACAATGAGAGGTGCACTAGGAAATCTAACCATTTCACGTCCACCCGACTCGTCAGCCGTTGATCCCACAGATCCAAAGTACACATATCTCATATCCCACATAAGCCGTAGTCCCCATTTCTCATCATACTCCCTTATCTCTTCACATTATTATCCCATGTATGCTGACCACATGTCGTGAAATGCATTACTCTAGATACAAGAATTACCACATGCTCTGTATTCATCATATCTATTCATTACTGATTATTAACATGCAGCTGTGTTCCGTTCTACTATTCAGTTCGGCAATATCGTCATATAACAATTAAACAGTTCATCTCATATCAACAGTTAACACAGAATAATTCATCTTGTAATATTAACGATCACTGCATATGAATCTAGTCCTGACATAGCACATATATGCCTTATCCACATATCGTACTAACACATGTGGTACAACTATTAAGAAGTCTGATATATCAT